>JAMJFZ010000199.1:45367500-46726250 GCA_026225945.1 Cricetomys ansorgei | reverse complement strand
GAGTAAATTCCAGATAATTGGAGATTGATAATGTTTTTCTGCTGTCCAATTACATTGTGAAACACTTGATAGATGTTTGGTATCATTTGGTCACATGCATAAGAAGCCTCATAATTGTTCCTCTTATAGTTTTGCTAGTATAGTGTTAAACTGTGTTGTAAAGATAAAGTAACATTTGTTTATACAGAAAAGGTGGAATGTTATGGAAGTTTATTTTCAGTTATGCATAAAATAATTGTGCACTTCTGGGAAAAGGGATGAATAGGTTCTTGGCATTTTGCATTGTTTGCAGGTGTTGGATTTCTGTGAGGGTTGTTTAACTACTAATGATCTGCATGTGCTATCAGTGGAGCACCCAAGGAGTTCTGAATCCATAAAACACCTGAACAGACAAGCTCGAGGTTCCACTTTGAGTCTGGTGCTGGTCAAAATGATGCTTCCCTCTGCTGAGGTGTTGTAAGGCTTGTGGATATGAATATGCCTTCTTGACTTCCTGATGAGCCCATGCAGTAGCCTAACATCTACACTGATGTGAGTAGTTTACTCCTTCTCCCAAACTGGCATCTCACATTTTGTTATCCTCTGGAATCTTATGAATCTTCCCTTCCCTCCTATGTAGATTGTTTCAATTTAGAAGATACTTCAGTACAACAGGAGGTCAGCTTTTATTACAGGTAGACTAATTAACCAGTGGACTCACCTGAAGGAATATGACTCTTCCTTCTCCCAAAAGTCATTAATTACCTCCTACTCAGGATGAGAAGAAATTCAATGCTAATGGGTCCAGCCTTGTGTTAGTGTCCATGCTGCTGTAAGTTCATGATTGCAACATTTTTAATCATGGTACAAAAAGATAAATTTTCACCATATTCTTTTCAAACTCTTGTTCTTTTGACTCTGCTTTCGAGAATGTTCTCTGAGCTTTTAAGGGTATAATATAGAGATCAATTTTAGGACTTATATTCCAAAGTCTTTAATTTCAACAATTGGACACACTATGGATCTCTGTATTAGCTGTCCTGTAATGAAAGCAGAAATTTCTTTAAGGATCAAAACAGCCAGAGCTGTGAGTATAAAAATACTTATTTATAAGGCACTTTCAGTATTAGATCCATCGTATATCTGAGGAAATTTTTAGCCATGGACTTTTGATCAGGCTTACAATATCTGGTGTGATACATGTAATTTCTTATAGAACAGGTCTAAAATCCAATAACAAAAGAGCTAATTTTCATCATAACAATTGGGCTACTTTTATAACAATGGGGATACCTTGCTTAGTAAATAGGTATTTTAACTTATGGGGTTCCAGCTAGGTAAGACTCTGGTTGACTTTTCTGAGCTGACCACAAAGTACCTTCTGAACTAACATTTTGGGAGTATTGTGAACTACTTGACCAAAAATTCATAAGGAAATATTTTACACCTGATTCTGAGTTATTTCACTTAATACCCATGGCTTATGAGAGTAACATCATTTAGCCATGTGAGTATCTGAAACATGTTATAAAACATACTTTAAATTATAGTTAATTTGCATATGGGTTTTCCATTTTCCTTAGTTTTGGTTAATCTTTTTATATTTCTCTGTCTTTACCATCATCTCTCCTTCCATCCTCCACATTTCATTCCCAGTGTTCTATCCTCTTTTTTTTCATATAATAGGTGTTCTACTTTTGAATGAATATACATTAACCAAATAAATATTATGGCAGGTTACAAAATATTAAGGCAACTAATAGGAAAATAGGAGTATTGTAACAGGTATATGCAGATCTTCACTAATTAGATTTGAGGACCATATCAGAAAATAAAATCATACTTATTACTGCAATGCAAATTCAAAACTCTTGACTGAAGGTATATTAAACTCTGGAAGTCAGCTGAACTTTTGCTTAACTAAATTGTCATATTATCATATGTATCATAGTGTAAATATTATCATAGTATCAATATATCTTGTAAATAACTTTGCTTATAACCAAAGACAAATGCTACTCTCAGCTTTAGTCAGAGAAGCTACTCGTGAAGTGATCTTGGATAAATGCAGAGACCCATTGCTGTAGAAAATATTAAGAATGAGTGACAGTTCTAGGTTATCTCCTACCCAAAAAAAAAAAAAAATCACTTACTTAAGGATTAGAGATCTGTGTGAAAGAGGGGATGAAAATATAAATTATAAAAGATAGAGAAAATGACTCTGAAGTTTCATGTTATAAAACTAATGTGGCCATGACAACTCATAGCAGTTGCACAGATTAGTACTGGACCTCTCAAGACTGACCTAGTCAGCTTACAGTCATGGATCGGTGAAGGGATCATGGAGGCCTTACATTGTCTGCTTAACTAGTAACAAATAACTGTTTCTGGAATAACAGTAAACAAACTGTCCATTTGTGTACCCACTGGTGAGCCTAGAGGCTCCCATTAGTTCCAAACCTATGATCATACAAACTGTCATAGATAAGCTCAAGACAAAATCATCAACATTCAAAAGTGATTTGCAGGGAAGAAGAAGGCTTGGCCAGAGTGGGGGAGAAAAAAAAGGGGGGTAAGTGGGATATAAAACAAAATGAATTATATATGAAGAATCTCATAAGAGAACAAAGTTTATTAACAAATGCGAAGAAAGACATAGATTCCTAAACTTTTAGATAGTTGCAAAGAATTAAAGATTACATCTGAACTATTAGGAAAAGGATTACTTTTGCACTTCCCAGTTTCCTTCACACAATTCTGAGTGATAGAGAGAAAATATGTTTAACATATTTTCTTTATAGTCTCCAGAACTCAATTTAAATAGACAACACTGAATGCTTTATATGGACCAAATATACTAAGTTATTGTCTCTTTACTGAAAGCTGTGGAGAAAAAGCTCTAGAGACAAATACAATTAACAATTGTTTAAATTCCTCAAAAGATTCATGAGTGCATGACAATTGTAAGATCATAATCTTACATTCATATTGAAATAAAAAGGAGCTGAGGAAATTTAGTAGAATGAATGGTAACTTCTTGATAAAATGTAATCATGTTGCCTTTCATTTCTAAATATTTAAATTTATGAGACGTATATGTTTGGAAAGGACTAATATTGCTTTTTCTATGTAAATTATATTTCACTTCTACAAGATAAGACATGTTCAACTTTCTGGTCAGTAAATCTTATTTAAATAACCTTTTAATTTAGGGAAATATGATAATATCTTGCTTTCAAATGCCATGTTATTCTATTTCATAGAAAGTCAATGAATTTTTAATAGAAAAATACAGACTTTGGATTTAATGAAATTGCTTAACATCTCCTAATAAAACAAATATTTTGACCATGAATTAATTTTGATCATAGTTATTTTAGAGATTTAGGAGTCTATATATCTTATCTATAGTGAAATGGTATTATTGATCAAGTGACCAAATATCTATTTCCCACATTTTAATGCATATAAATTACAGAATCTAAAATATAGTTCAGGATCAAATATCAAAAAATGAAAATATTTCTTTTTTTACTTTTGAAATTTTGTTGATCTATGTTCTATTTCATTTGAAATAACTTTAAATATATATTTAAAAGTACTTTTGTAAGAAGCATACAATGAAAAATTTAAAAATGACAAAGACCCTAAAATTCTCTAGATCTCAACTTTTAGTTTTAACAAATTAAAATAATAGATCATATGTTAACATTGAGCTATGAAAATTATCTGTATATGTATGTGTATGTACTGAATAATCAATTCATTAAGTATGACTGGATATGAAAAACAAGTATGATATTGTGTCAATTTTTAAAATATAAAATTATTGTGCTCCAGAGCCCCAAACATTTACTTTTTAGCTTTTAATGAACACAATAGATATTACTGATGATTTGAGTTTCCAAGTGCTACTATGAAATTTGATAGGAATTTTTGATGGATTTTCATGACTTATTCTTGACATTCAGCATTTTCTCTCTACATTTTGCTGCTGGTGTAACTTCCTATCAAAATTTCAGCATATCAAAAGATCTAACATAAATAAACATTGGATAAAATTTCCTAAATCTAAAGAAACAAGCAAATATACAACAACAAATAAACAGTAAATGTTGCATTGGAAAATTAAATCAGGAAAGCAAAGACTTTAAAATAACATTAACACTAAGCCCAATATAGCATGCAATTCTATTATTTAAAACCCTAAATTAAATATCAGTCAACTATGATTACTATACCCACCAAAACCCAATTTAAAAATATTTAATATGAAATAAGGGACTTTTAAGACAAACACAAGTGAAAGCTGATACATTAACCCCGGTAACACCACAGAAGATTCTTGAAAGGAATAACATATATACAAGGAAGAAAATAGCAAGCAAGAGCAGAAGAAATAAGAGATTCTATTAAAAAGTACATGAATAAAGAGAAGTTAAGATTTATTGGTTGATGTAATAACATAAATCCACCATGTTATTACATCAACCAATAAATCCATAGCACAAAAAAGGAAAAAGTGAAAAAAAAAATTGCAAGATGTAAAAACCAACAGCCAACAAGGATTAGCAAACATCTTTAGTAATAAAAACCTTAATGTGTATAGTCTCAAATTACTGAGAAAAATTTGCAGACTCAGAAAAAAATAACAAACTATATTTAGTTTTTTGTAGATTGTTTGTTGTATGTCATTGTCTTGGAGAGAAAATTCTTGTGTTGATCTGCTCTTTTTCAAAATTTTATATACTCTATAGAATATTCATATTCTATAATTACTTTTATCACCAAATTGTAAACTTAGATAATGATACTTAAGAAAATGTATATACTTGGAATGTTTATGAAGATAGTTTATTTCAAAAACATTTAACGAAAAGTATTCTTATAAAATGAAAACTATTCTCTCAGAAATTTCTTTTTATTATAGATTTATTTCCTTACTACAAAGATAGTTTTAAATACTTGTTTTGTTATCATTTAAAAAGTTATTCCAAATTACACTAATTGAATACAGATATTAATTAGTGTAAATAAAACTAGACATTCAATTTTATCATTAAATATAAATGATGTTTAGTTTCTTTCCTCATGTGTTTGTGTCTTTGCTGAAGGTTATTGTGCCAGATAGCCTGTTTTAAATAAAATATTTATGCCATTTTCTTAGCTATATTAGTAATGTTTCATCTTCTAATTGCATGAACATATCACTTTTTGTATTTATTAACCAGGCACAGTTTGTTTGTTTCCATATTTTGTTGCTGTAAATAGTACATGTCTCAAAAATATTGACAATAATATATCACCAATTATTTCTTCTGTCATGTTTGTTAATCTGAAGTTTGCTAGTTTTTTCTTTTTATCAAGACTAACAGAAAAAATATGGATAATTTTAATAACCCAAAGCAATTGCAAGTACTGTGTGAAGGGAAGGCACTACATTTGTCTTGGTTTTTCCCCATTAAAGAATCAAGAATCTTTTCTAACCTGTTGAATCTTTACTGCTAGGATATACTGTCATGTGTCATGTGATGATTGTATCCATTTCATTAAGTTTACATTTTATTGGGAAACACAAACACACAAACACACAAAACCACATATACAAAAGCAGTGTTAGCAAAATACATTATTGCTTAGAAAATAAATGAGGCCTTGAGGAAGACATGGATTTCTCACTCATGCTGCAATGTAAAACACACTAATTGATAGGTTATTCACTCAATAGATGACATTTGAAAAGTTTGGGGTTTAGGGTAGGTGGTAAGGCAATTTTAAGGAGGAAGGATATTGGAGAAAGGCATTCAGAGGAAGAAATATGGTGCCTAAAGTTTGTGGATTTCTTCTTTCTGTTTCCCCCTTTTTCATTTTTTTCTTTCTTTCTTTCTTCCTTTCTTTCTTTCTTTCTTTCTTTCTTTCTTTCTTTCTTTCTTTCTTCATTTCTTCTTTCTCTCTGTCTTTCTGTCTGTCTTCCTTTCTTTAGTTCTTTTTTACTATTTCTTTTATATTATTGAAAATAGTTTTTTTCATATAATATATTTTGATTACACATTACCCTTCTCCAAGGGCTCCAAGATCCTTACCACCTCTCCTTGCATTTGAATCCAAATACTTTCTGTCTCTTTGTAGAAGGCTTCTAAAGAACAATAAAGAAATAAAATAAGATAAAACAAAAGGGAATAAAATGGAACAGGACAAAAGAAAATGGAAGAAAAATAACCAAAGAAAAAGCAAAAGAAATACATATAGATGGAGATACACATGTTCAAACCAACAGGAATCTCATAAAAATGCAAAAACATGTTATAAATGTATGCAAAAGATCTGTAATGTAAAATTAAATTAATTAAAAAATAAAAACAAAATAGAAATAAAAAGACTCTAATCATCTTGTGCTGTCATCTATTACTGGGCGTGGGGCCTGTCCTTAAGAGTGCCGTTTAAACCCAGTGAACTTCAATTGTAGAAAACCAATTTTTCATTTTTTGAGTAATGATCACTTGAAGATAACTTCTTCTGGGATAGGAAAATGGATTTGTGTTCACTTCTCTCTAAGTACTGGTATCACATCCTACACAGATCCATTTGCATTCTGTGTCAGGTCTCTGTGAATTTATGTGTCAGTCATGCTGTGTGTACAAGGTCTTGTTTCTTTGGTGTTCTTTATCTACTCTGGGTCTTACAACCTTCCTGCCTCCTCTTCTGGAAGGTTCCTTGATCCCTAAGGAGGAGGGATTTGATGGAAACATCCCATTCAGGACTGAGGGTTAAAAGGTCTCTCATTCTGCATATGTGAATATAGATCTCTTTATTTCTTCTCATATGCTTCAGGAACAAACTTCCCTGATTATGGCTGAACAAGGCACTGATATATGACTATAACAGAATGCTATTAGGTGTCATTTTATTGCTATGTACCTTTAGCAGAACAGTAGTATTTGGTTTTCCCATAGGTCCTTGGTGAATTTGGTTTCAGATTCTTAGCTACCCCAGTAGTAGATGGGTTCCATTTCATGGATTGGGCCTTTAAATGCAATAAGTTATTGATTGGGTACTCCAAGTTTTGTGCCAATATTGCACCAGCACATCTAGAAGGCAGGTCACCATTGTAGAGCAAAGGTTTAGTAGCTGGATTAGTATTTGGATTTCTCATTTAGTAGCATGCAGAGTACCTTCCTGTATCATGATCATTAGTCCATATGGGGTGAAGGCTCTAGTCCTTGTGTTTCTAATTAGGATGGTTGTTATTATTCCTAAACCAGAATGAATAAAAATAAATGATTTTGTAACACAGGGCTTCGTAGATTACAGAGAACCATTAACTTTAGAATGTTTTGTAAAGAAGAGAAAGGGACATTGAAGATGTATGCTGAGCTTATGAGAACATTTACAAACAGATATAGCACATAAATAATGAGGAGGAAAAACAGAAATCAGTAAGAGTTTTAACAGTATTCAATGGGATACATAACTGGGGCTAGTAAAACAGAAATACTATTAGTGGAAATTCTGACCATCATTGCATATAATGTAGCAAAATTTACTAATTGATTAGACATAGAATGAGAAAGGAAATAGCTAATACTAAGGACAGCTCACAAGTATTTGGTCTGAATATTTATAATGGATCCTAAGGGTAGGATATCCTGAAGAGAGATCATCTGTTTGTAGAATGGTAAAGTAGAAGGTAAGTTGAAAATTTTCTTTGCACATTCCAAGTATAAGATAGAAAATTGATCAATGAGATTTTGTCTAAGATATTGACGGACAAATTTCAAAGAAGAAAAGATAATTAGCTGTTTCAGGTACTTCCTGAGGGTAAAAGATGAAGTTTGCTAACAGATCTTGATTTTAGTGACTGTTCTCATGGGAGCCACTGGAAGAGACTAAGTACAAAGGTTAGAGGGAACAGAGTCTTTCTCCATCTAGTAACACACAAAAGCACTGTTAGCTATTAAATCAGCAAGTCAAATGTAGCCACAAATAACAAATGTTCAGAGTGTCCTCTATTTTTTTTAAACTGAGTCTTTAGTATGACTTATAATACCTTATAATTGTACACATTTTGAGTATTTGAAACATGCACTGAATAACCTTAAGCTAAGCATTACCAAATAGTTTTTCTACCACACTCCTTTGCACAATGACCTCCTTTCTGCATAGTCAGGATTGTGTCTAACTCTACAGTTCTTTCTGGTGTAACTCAGAATAAGTCTGCTTGCCTGTTTTCTGAAAAGAGGCATTGGATTGTGAATACCTTCCCTGCCTTACTCATCTGCTGCTGGTAATCAGTCTTTCTCTGCTATTTCACTCCCTGGCTTGTTTGTTTGGGCTTCTCTATCACCAAGATGTGAAATACGAAATCCAGTTATAAATGTTTAGAATGCACACCTGGAACTCTGACATCCCCAGAAACTGCAGCTGTTGTTTAGGTGCTGCTGTGTACTTTCTGGGATAAGATGGTTTATTAGAAGTTTCTTCCTCATGAATCTAGGAATGAGAAGTGTCTGCTTGACAAAGGCCAAGCTTCAAAGGGATACAGAAGAGTATCGAGGTTCAAAAATCTGAAAAAGCAGCTAAAAGGCACAGCAAAATAAATTGAAGACAAATAAAAGGAAGAAATAATTTCTCTTTCCAATCTTGTCTCCAGGCTGGCAGAGCAAAGCCTCAAAGACAGGGAAAACCACACTTCTGTCTAGCAGTCTTATAAACAGAGAAACATTGATATTTCTTGTTGTTAATCTGATACTGAGTCCTCTGCTTAGCAGGCTAGCCCTGGAGAAGAATCACTCCCAACATCTTAAGAAGGGGACTATTGTTTGAAACTGTGATTCTCTGGGGACCTGAGAAAATTGAACAATAACAAGTCAGGGAGCCTGGAGACACCTTCCTAGAGTATCAGGGTAGAAAATAGACAAAAGAGACTTGGAGAAAGGAAGGAAGGTAAAAATACTGAGGATTTTAAGCAATAGGAGTTCAGAAAGTAGAAAGCATAAAGATCAGAGGTCCTACTCTATGTATATGTCAAGGTGTGCTTCCTTCCTGCTGAGGATTATCACAATAAATGGCTGACAGCTCCAAGCTTGAGTAAGAAACTTTTATTTATCTACCTGTGGATCTGCCTTCCTGATGCATGCAGAAAATCTTGGCACACAAATAAGGAAGCCCGATATGGGTTTTGAGTTTGTTCTAGCAAGAGTGAACTTATTTCATGTTGGGGGCCAATGATACCCAGACTGTGGACGTAACCAGCTTGATAAGGATCCTGGTTTTTCCCTTAGCTAGGAGTCTGAAGCCCACCAACTGCTTTGCCCCTTTCTCATCTTTACTGTATGGTGACAAAAGCCTCTCGTCAATAATATTGTCTATTTTGGCCTATTAGTGAAAACTGAAATCAATTTCTGGGCTGGTTGGGAAAGGAGCACTGCCATCTCAACACTAAGGAATTGTAACAGTCTTACTGGCCTTCAAGCTTTTGGCATGTGTGAATACTATTCATGCTTTCTGTAGATATATAAAAAATCATTCTTGGTAGAACTGACCTTCCCATAGAGACAAAGCCATAATCAAGTACAGTATCGAAGTCTAGAAGCTTGTCAGCAAGCTTGAAAAAGCAAATAGATAATTCACCCCTGAATGCCTGCCCCCCTTTATTGTAGCAAGTATACAGACCTAAAATTCAGCTATTCATTAATAGACTATTGTGTTAAGGCTACCCACTAAAATTAACCTTGAAGATTAGAAGCCTGCAGCTAGGAGAGGATGAACACTCTTGCATTGATGTATGCCTGAACACCTGCATTCTGTTAGATAAGAAGTTAGCAGTTTTGCTATTTCAGTGGGACAACTCTCTGTCTTGAAGGGAGTCTTGTGATTTTTCCCCAATGTGCACATTGTTAATTTTTCCCTTAACTTTTCCAATTTCTAATTTCTTTATTTTTATTATTAAAGAAAACGCTCTTGTGTGTCATAATCATCATAAAGTGTATTCTATGTGTCTCACTAAAGCATGTAAGCGTGTCAACTAAAAGGTCCCATAAAAGAGTGAAGTACTGCATTCACTCATCATAACTTCGTTGTTTATCCTCCTTCGTGGAGACTGAGGAACCCCGTGTAGACTAGAGCTGTACTCGACTCCTGCAATTACAAATAGAGATATACGTTTGTCTGTTGTTCTATTATAACACAGAAACGATGTTCCTCAATAAATTAGAATACTTCATGAATCACATTACTCGATTAATAAAAATATGTTGAGGCTTGTTTCAGTGAGAGAGGAAAGTGGTTTCCCTAGAAGATATTTCATAATTCAAGTTCTGTCATCTTGTCATATCAACTTATAAGATAGACTCCATCTATGACAAAGAAGTCAATGATAGGTGGATGACACCTTGATCAAAATTTCTTAGTTGGATATACTTCTTGCTTTCTTTGTAAATCTAAACCTCAAGTTTATTCACTAAAGATAATTAAAGAGTACAGCAAGGAAACTATTTTTCTTTCTAATGCAACCACATGGAATAGCTCTTTGCTTTGCAAGTTCACTTGTCTCTTTAAGCTAAAAAAGGATGAACAGTTCTGTGCAGCTTCTTATAGCTCAAAGTGCACAGTCTCTAATGCCAAACACTCATGTATAATATAATAACACTATATACACTTCCCTGCCAGCTTCTTCTAGCCTGTATACTGTACTAACCAATATGGAGTCACACAACAACTATAAGAGACTTCAGCTTTAAGCTACTTTATATACACTTTCCTGTATCTGTCAGATTCCAATTTTAGAAAATGTAAAAAGTAGTAAGTCCAAATTATTATTCTTGTTTTTTACCTTTATATTATATTATAGTGTTGCTGTTAATTAATTTTCATTTTTCTATCCTTGAGTCAATTTCTAAATGAATTCTAATTTTATGTTCTTACTTTCTCTGTCAAATTCTCTTCTTTTATCTATTTTCTATTTCATCCTCTTCCTTTTATTCCTTTATTGTTATTATTACTTTTCACCATTGTGAAGTATTAACTTTAGTGTTTATGCTTCATTAATCTTGTCAATATGTTATTATTGGTAATGGTCAGTTAATAATATCTATTCACTTTTTATTGTATTTTCAGATCTTTATTTTTTTTTATTATTGAGCTTTGTTTTCTCTCCCTTAAATAAAATTTAAAACATACACAAAACTGGAACTAGAGAGAGGACACTGTAGTGGAATATTTAAAATCATTCTCAAATGTTATAAAGCTACATGCACCTTTGTGCAGCAATAATAGCTGCTGTATCCGGCAGCCAGAACTACTGGCAGAAGGCCACCTTCCTTAGCTGTTATCAGCTTTCTAGGTGTGGCTTCTTTGAATGCAGAAAGATTGCTAGTTTGGAGCACCAGCAACTGTCTATTCAATGGCATGTGGAGAGAGCAATTGCTCAAATTTGACTTTACCCACAGATGTCTTTATGTTGAAAGCATTCAATTGTATTAATTCTAAATGGAGGAAGTTTGCAGTCTCCTTCCTCAGCTTAAGCACTGGTCAAGGAATATCTTGCCCAAGGTCTTGATTTGACCACAAAAAACAGGTCAGCCAGCTGAAGTTGGGAGTTGTTGCATTGTGGAAGTTTTTTCCATAAAACAAGAAAGACCTTTGTAGTAGTGAGTGAGGTGGTCCTTTTTCTCAACAAATTACACAGAAGCCACATTCTCTGGGTAAGTCCACAGAGAGTCAATCCCACTACAGTGATTATCTCCTGTTCCCTGATTGAAACCATTGGAGATACTAATATTTCCATCTGCAGGACTCAATGATTAAAACATGTGTGCTCTTGCAGAAGACCAAAGTCAGTTCATGTGCCAGGCTGCTCACCTATCCTGTAACTTCATCTACAGAGATCAAATAATCATTACTCATAATTTTATTCTTATCTCTGTGAAACAAGGTAAACATCTACCATCTACATGCATATTGAGCATTTATGCATACATATATACACAAATTACCTTACCTACATACGAATGTATATATATATATATATATATATATATATATATATATATATATATATATATATAATTTAAGAGTGAGATAACCCCAAAATATCTTGGCTTTTCCAATTGTCTTAAGGAGAACAGAATTCACTGACAAAGATGAGTTAAATATGGAATGCTGCCAAGGTAACAAGAAAAAAATAAAAGTTTATCTATGACAATAGAATTATTTTCTAAATGCCAAGAAATTACATGATTAAATATTTTCCATTTATACCAAAAGAAAAACTGTCCAGATCTCTATTTTGCTATTTCTCTTGAATAAGAGAAATATCTTGATATTTATAGATGCTGTTGAAATCCACTACAGATATTTTATGGGAGCAATTGTGAATGTGTGTTCTTGTTCACACACTTATCATAAGGGTAAATAAGAAAAACTTCACCTAATACATGAAGATTAGAAATGAACAAAGTTGTGTTTCTAACAAGGAAGGCATCTGAGAGATGGAGAACTAAAGGTTTAATGACTACTTTATTTGTTTCTAATTTATAGTGTGTAACACAATATCACTCTTGCATTTAATTTAACATCCTTGGTTACATGGGAATTTTAGTTTAAAATTCTATAGAATTTGGAAGTAAATTTAAAGGGGGAAAATCATTTTCTGAGCTAAAGATTGCCCATGAATATGAATAAAGGTCATTATACTTCAGATATTCATTAGGATATTGAAACATTGTTTATCTCTCCTTTTCTTTTCTTTTAACTTTAATTTACCAATTATTTATAGCCATGTAATGAACACAATACAAACATCAAAAATGTTTCTATGAAGGAATGGTTCAATAAGCTAAGCTTCTAAGTTATATTGTCATTAAAGAACAGTCAAATAAATAAATACAGAAAGGATACGTTTTAAATTATATATTTCATAACTGATATATTTTTGTGTTTGTGCTGTAATATATGGAGTAAATCGTTATTTAGCTATAAAAATGAAATGTCTTTTATTAATGTTGTAAAAGAGATAGAAGAAATTTCTAGCATGACTGATAAGAGGTCTGGTAAGATATGAATTTGACATTTTGGTTGTGAGCCTCAAGTTAACAGCGAAACACTCTCTAGCCTGAAAAGAAGTATATATCAAGAGTCTTCACCTTTGACATTAAAAGGAAGGTTAAGAAAATTTAAAAATACACAATGCACATGGTTTGTATAACTTAAATAGGTATTTTCTGCTATTTTTGTAGAGCATCATTTAGTAACTTTAAATACAAATCCCATTTCATATCTGACTTGATATTTAAAATAGACAATGTAGGGTAGACAATGAATAAAGAAAGGGAAATTTATCATCCATCAGTCTTGGTACCGAAACAGTGACACACTGCAATGACTACAATGCTACTTCTAAAGGAAGTCTGCTGAAGCTACATTGGAATCTGGAGATGTGAGTGAGAAAGGCTGTGAGAGGAAAAATGTGTGTGTGTGTGTGTGTGTGTGTTCTCACTCTCTCTCATCTTTCCTTTCAACTATCTCCTGTATGAACTGGAGCTACTAGTTATCAGACTGGAGTTTGGAGGATGGTATTCTTGCCCTTCTTCCACTGTTCTATGGTGGGAAGTCCATGCTGTTGATGTCCTGTACTACCTAGTACCCCACAAGACCACAACACTCCTTTCTCTTGGCTCTATTGTGTCCGCTGAATGAAAGCTAACTGATGCTAGATGCACAACTTGGACCAGCAAGGCCATTATGAGAAGATTCCTTCTAGAATTCCTGGCTCCTGTTGACTCACCTTCTTTACCCTGTCATCAGGTCTAATTCTATTTATTACTCTGTGAGGATTGTTTCAGACACCCTTCCTTCCTCCATGGACTTCCACCACAAGTCTCTTGCTGAACTAAAACAGAAGCAGTTCCTGTTTATTGTTTGCATGCCAACAAAAACCTCTACCAGTCTGGGGGCAGGTAGGTATGATAGGGGTTCCTTTTTGAAATGAGCCTTCTCTGAGGTCAACCTTAGGGTGCAGATGAGAAGCCTGCCACTCTGGCTGATTTTCTTTATTTTTTACTTAAAAGAGTCTTTCCAGGAGTGGAATATTCACTGGTAATAGACATTATTTACCACCTACATAATCTCCTATGTACTCTTCCTTTGTGTGAGAGAAAAATGTGTCAAAACAGCACAGTGGAGCACATTCTCCATCTCCTTGAAAATGATTTGAAGTTTGAAACTTTAGCTAATAGAAAAATAAAAAGAAAGAAAAGATGCAGCTTTAAGATATTTTTTACTTTTGCTGTGGTGACTTGCCTGAGAAATTTTGAGCCAGTGAAAATTCCAGCACATATGGGCAAGGGACCACAGAGCCCCACCATAGTCAGAGGCGATACTGGCAGTTGATGGCTACTGAAACCGAGAATCACTGTACCTTTATGACATGGCCTCTAGTAACATTCTCATGACCCAGTGGATGGCTACATTACTATGTAAATATGGGCAACCCTAATGCACTCGATATTAGTAACAACAAAGAATAAAAGAAAAAGAGGACATGGGAGGGAAGTGCAGTGGGAAGCACTATAGGGATTAGGACGAAGGTAATGGTGGGTGATTGTGATCATTATACTTTCTGTAAATAAAGGTATATAAGCTTCAAAAGTAAAATTATTTAAAAATTATTGTCCAATACAGAAATATGAATTTGAATCATTTTAGCACAAAGCTATTTTCAGGCTTCTGAAGGATTTTTTTTTTTCTTTTTCCATGTATTCACCACAGAGTTTAGAAAACCTACAAAGTCATTCCTTTGGCTATAGGATAGTCACATTGTTTGCCATTAGGGAAATATTAGCTGAAATGCATATATAGTTGTGAGGATAACTGTATCATTTTAGTTCATACTGAAAAGTTATTGCCTTTCTAGGATCCCCATAGTAGAGATTTAATGGCCAGATGTGATATTTTGGTTACAAAGCAAACAAAAATCATGTCCATAAAAGATTATCTGCTAGTTTATATTCATTTACTTAATCTACGTCATAGACCTAAGTATTAACACTTGTGGTTTCCCCAACATCTTTGCTTTATTAAGCTCTTGAGAATGTATGTTATAAACAAATTAATTTTTATTTTGAAATAGATGTACAGACAAGTAGCCATATGGTTATGGAATCATTTTTATTATTAGAAAATTCAATACACTTGCTATATCAAAATTAATACTATCAATAGAATATGTCTTTAATTTAGAAGTGTATTTTCTGTTACAAAATCCAATGTCACATCCAATATGAATAGGAAAAAATTGACTAATAACAATCTGGAAAGAATTTTGGAAATGTATGCAAAATTTACCAAATACAAAATTTAATTGCATAATAATTATGTACCATGAAGCATATAGATAAATATATTTGAAAAGGACATAAAAGGATACACACACATACACACACACACACTATATGTATGTATGTGTATATATATATATATATATATATATATATATATATATATATATATATATATATATAAATTTTATCCCAGAAAAGATTTTTTAAATGTAGCAACATTTATTACTTTTCCTTGAGTAATGTCAAACTATAACTACCATTATGAACTCTATTACTGTAAATTAAATGCTGTCTGATTCAGTTTATTGATTATAGATTATGAAAGAAAACATCCTAATTTATGTTCTATATATTTATGTTATAGAGCTAGTAGATTCATAGCCAGTTGTTTTGTTATTAAACATTTTCATTGCTGGAAGAATTGCATTCACAAAGCATATACAAACATGCATGCGCATTAACTATTGAACATTTGGTTTCTTGTCTGAGATATGAATTAAAGTGCTATGAGCACTGCTTTATTTGGGTTTTGTTAACATAGAATTCCTGTTGTTAGAAGTATATTCAGATGTGAAATTATTTGATATCAGGTTATACATATATATACTTCTTACTTGAACAGATACTTCATACATTTGATAAAGAGGTTGTACTAATTAACAATCTCACTAACAATTTGCCAGCATTTGTGTTTTTCTTGGTGTTGATGCCCCTTTTAATTAAATGCATATCAATGGCCATGTAATAATTTTGTACTGTGGTTTTGATTTGAATTTCCTTGATGACTAATGAAATTGAGGTCATTTAATCCAGTCTCCTTGATGAAACACATTAGATCAAATCCAATCATTATGAATATAGATTAATATGTTTGTGTGACATTTACTCATAATTTACTGCTTAACATATTGTCATGTGCTTGTAATATCAATACTTGATTGGATATAGGAGGATTTTGAGCACAGGACCACTATGTGCTTAATAGCAAAATTGTATTTCACAAAACAAAACAATAAACAAGTATTTTAGTATCAATATATAACTTAATATAATGTTCTTAAATATATTTTCATAATGCTTTCTTTTCCCATCAATACTTCATTCTAGATATTTTTAACTTAATGTAAATGTTTTCTACTGTGTCAAAATTACTATTTTAAATTATCTTTATTTGAGTTATATTTTATACATAACAAAATGCAAAAGTTGTGGATTAAGTTTTATAAACTAATATCATTTTAATGTAGCTTAAAAGCTATTTTTCCCTGTTCCTAAACAAATTTTAAATGCAATAAAATTTGAAAATTTTTGAATTGTAAATTTCTGTATAAGTTATTTTATTATATGCACCTATTGGTTACGGATCAAGCAAATGGAATTTGGGAATTTGGGTTACTTCTTTTTTTAAATTAATTTTTGTTTTCTGTGCATTGGTGATTGCCTACCTGTATGTCTGTGTGAAAGTTTGAAACTCCTGTAACAGGAGATACATACAGTTGTGAGCTGCCACGTGGGTGTTGAGAATTGAGTGCAGATCCTCTGGAAGAGCAGTCAATGCTCTTAACCGCTGAGCCATCTCACCAGCCCTGAGTTACTTCTTTTTGGCTATCATGAAAAATGATATTACAAAAAGCTATGCAAGATTTTGTTTCTGTTTTTTTAATTTTTAATTTAATTTTTTAATGTACTTAGTACTGGAGTTGTATGTTTGTGGTGTTTTCATGTTTTGATTTTTATTTGCTGAGTTTTTTAAATTGGTTTTTCATTTTAAAATAGGCCTGCTCAAATTAATATCTTCATATTTCCACCTCCTGAGTGCTGGATTTCAGGACCGATGCTCCACATTGAGGTAATGTTTTTCTTTTGACTGAGTTTCTAATCTGTTATCTAAAAAACTGTATTCTCATGAATAGTAAAGGTATGTCCAATCTTTTGATAATGATACATCACAATGTTGTGAACTATAATTTTCATGTTTGAGAATTGCACAATCAAAAAAAAATATATCAGGGACTAAAGAGATGACTCAAAAGTGGTGAAAAGTACTTTTTTCTCTCAAGGGGACCTGGGATTGATTAACAGCAGCAAGACATATGGTGGTGTCATACAGTGATCTGTAATTCTCATTACAGAGGATCCAAAGGTTTCTTCTGACTTCCACTGACACTAAGCATGGACATGTTGTACACATATATGTGCATGCAAAACATTCATGCACATAAAGAATAAATCAACCATAAAATGTTATAAAATATAGTAAGAAAAATATAACGTTTAAGTAATTTTTCAATTTTGTTTTGAGATGGGCTGCGTTCATAAGTGTTACAGGCTGCATGTTGGACAATCTTATGGGGTCTTGTTTCAACAATCAACATTTGCTAACATTTTCTGTGTTGTTGAGATCAGTGTTTGTTCACCTCTAAGTTATAACTTATTCTATAAGAAAAATATTTGATTGATTCATTTCATTCCCATTGTGTAAAATGGAATTATTCCCTTTGAATTATTTGAAATATGTTGGTCCTACAGATATGGAACTATCAAGAGTTCAGATATTCAAGAAACCTGCCAAAAGTTACTTGGTTGTATAAATTTGTACCAAAGGGGTAAAAAAAAAAAAAAAAAACCTTCAATTTTGTGCTGTGTGAACTTTTGTCCCTATTCTATAGGGTAGAAATCCATACATTCATTTTAATTTTGACTATAATTATATTATAATGATAATCCCAAAGAGCAATAAAAAAATTCTTAAAAGTATATCTTTTTTAGGTTGGATCTTTCCAAGGCCACATTTCATAAGCAGCTTTTGTTTTCTTTTTTTGAGAGTGAAGAATCATGGCGTTTTTTTCTGGATAAATAAACAATGTCAGCTGCTGGCAACACCCATGAAGTACAAGCTGATGACTGACTCATTCCTTGTAGTGTAAGTGATGATGCTGCCCTATAAACTTGAGGTGACTTGAGACTGTATGGGCATGTGACCATATTGAAATCTTATTAAGTGACAGATGGCCAAGAATTTATCTGACTTGTCACTGTACAAAGTGTATAATTCCATTACTAGGTGACCCAAAATTAGTGAGCTATATACTGTGATGACAACAATCCTACACCTACCTATAATCTGAAATGTGAGATGTGTTAAGGACTTCCAGGGAGATCATCCTCCACTGTCTTTACAGCTTCAGTTTGACTTGGTCTCTCACTATTGGTATGGTTTCCATGATATCCATCTGGCTGTGTACTTGTTAATCTATCTTTATTCTAATCTGGTTTTCTTGTTTTCACTTGTTTCTTCTCTCTGACCTGTACAGTTGACTACTCTTTGACCCCAATCCTGATCTCTCCTGTTCTATACAGCAGCATCTTCATGATAACTTGTTCTGTGTTCATTATTCTATCAAAGAATCCACTACTCACTATTTCTATATCAATCATCCTATTTCTGAAACATTTGAATTTGTTTTAGTTTGTTTACGTTGTACTTTTTTTGGGATCTATGTATATGCATGTGATTGCAGATATATACATACAAATTGCTAGATAGATATATCATAGCTATAGACAGATGATAGATTAGATAGATAGATTATAAATGGATAGATTTATTGTGCACTGTGTGATATGAATTAATATCAATAGTTAAGACTTCAATAAGAAGAAACAAAACAAAAAGCCTGTACTGACATCTGCCAGACAACCAAAATAGGTTGGGAATATCTGGCAAATTTCTCCCATTGGAACTACTGTACATATGAACTTCCTGTGTGTCGACAAATTCTAGCAACTGGAAAGGCACAAATGTGTTCATCTATTTTTCTATCACAAAGGGATCATCCCTGTGCTAATATGAACATCCTATCTCTTTTGAACTGATGTGTAATTGTAATTCTGAATTCATTAAATATTGGATATTGTCAAAATAATATTTTGTTCTTCTTTTGGGTAATCTTTATATCATTTTGGAGAAATGATTATCCAAATATTTTGTTTAATTTCTAATTAAATTGTTAGGCATATAGTGATTGAGTGATATGTGTTCAATGTATATCTTGGATGCCAACACCTATTATTTATAAAATATTCAAATATTTTCCCTCATTTAACATTTTAATTCTAACCTCCCAATAAGGACTTCTTATTTTGAAATTTCCGATTTTTTTGTAAAAAATGAATTATGTCTTTTGTTGTCATTTATAAGAATCATTTCCCGGAGCCAAACTTATGAATATCTATCCCTGGTTTTATTTACTTATTTATTAAATTTCAGATGATCATCAATTTTGAGTTAATGTCCCTATGTTATGTATTGTAGAAATACAAATTCATCTTGATTCATATGGAAAACATTTATTCATTTATCATTTACTAGTCTTCTTTTTTCCCATTAAATATACATGAGTTTATTTCAGTACCACTTTCCTCAAAACATATCACTTTATCCTAATACGATAAAGTATACTATTGTAGCTGTGGACTAGGATTGAAGTTAATATATATGAATATGCTTCTCTTACAGTTATCTTGGTATTGTTAGTGCTTTTTGTAACCTATGGTTCTTCATATGATCTTGAGAATTATGTTTTATATTTCTTCATGATTCACTTAAATTTCCACTTTATATTGAATCAGTATGTTAATTTTGATGAAAATGGCATCTTGGTCCTGCTAAGGTCATCTTTCTGTGAACAGTAACTATTGTTATCTTTGCTTATATATTAACTTTTAATAATTTTTGATAATTTATATTATTTGTGTCGTTAAATATCTTAAAATTATTCTCAGTGACTAAATGAAGTTTATTTCTCAAATTTTGGAGTTAGATAAGTCTAAGTCAAGGTGCTAACATATCAGTCTCTCATGAGAGTTCTGATTCCAGATGATTGAAAGCTTTTCTCATTTCTTTACATGGAAGAAAACAAAGACAGACAGCCAAGTATGCCTCTTCTTACAAAGACATTGATACATACTGGAGGGCTTCCCCTGGTAATCTAATTGTCTGCCAGTCCTCTTAATGCCATCTCTCCTTCTAGTGGTCAGGATCTGGAACAAAGGGGAGAAGTCATAACGTCAGACTATACTATTTTTATTTTGTTATTATTAATGTTAATGTATAGATATGACTATTTGTGTATTGATTTTGAAGACAAATTTTGTTTAGTTCTTTATGAGTTCTATAATAAGTTTCTGAGCCAGGAATTGAGACTTTTCCATGCATATACTCAAGGTGTCCAATGAAAACTATAGCTTTAATTTTCCTTTTCCAATATGTGAATATTTAATAGATTTCTTTTGGCTTTCTTAATTTTTAATTTATTATATAATATATAATATCAAAAGTGAAAGAAAACATTCATATGTCATTTGTGATCTTATGGAGAAAGCTCATTACTAACAAAAACACTATTGTGGTGTTGGCTCTGAGACTTTCAAATATGTCCCTTATAATATGAAAAAAATCCCATTTACTGCTAGTTCTGCGAGGTTTGCCAGAGAGAATGTTGGGTTAGGAAAGTGCATTTTTATACAATGGAAAATAAGCACACTTGTACCCTCAGCTAATAAGATATAATACACAAATTTATTTTTCATGTTGAATAAATCTTTCACTCCAAAGACAGACTGTTAAATTGAATAACTCTTTTATTCTTTGCATAAACCCTACTTAACCATTACATATCTTTCCTTTTGTTTGATTCTTAATGCTGGAATTTTGTGGGGGAATTCAAGGACAATAAAAACAAAATGAAAGGAAGTGTTTGGACACAATATTTACAGTGTAAATAAATTTCAATGATGCCTTTATGGTTATATACCTTCCAGAATGCCAAAAAGTTGTGTTGCTTATAGATATATAGCTTTGATATCTCCAGTGCACATTGATAAAATGTTATTACACTAGCTTTAGTTAGACTTCAGTTAGAGCCATTTGGGAAGAAGTAACTTTAACTGAGAAGATGCGCCACCTCGTTGGTCTTTGGGCAAGTCTGTGGTATATTCTCTTGATTAATGGTTGATGTGAGAGATCCCAGCTCACTCTGGATAGTCACATTCCTAAGCTGATTCTTGAGTGCTTGTAGAAATACAGCTAACATTGTTCTTTAAGGCTTTCAGATCATTTCCTGCCTCCATGTTTCTGCTTCCATGTTCCTGCCCTGACTTCCTTTGATGATGGATTGCAAGTTGCAAGATGAAATAAAAATCTTTTCAAACTGTCTTTTTTATTTTTTGGTCATGCTATTTTATATCATAACAATATAAATTCCAACAATGACACATACCCATTCTCCTCTAGTATTTATAATCTATGAGGAAAATTAACTTTAATTTTTTTAAAAATTTACTGTTATTGTCTACACACTTTTAGCTACTTCATAAATTCTTTGTCCTTAGTTCTGGATTTTCCTTATATTTATCTATGTATCAATCTCTGAGTGCACATGCCCCCACTAACTTCATTTCACACAGTGTCATAACACTTCTGGGCCACAATCAGTTACTTACATGTTTTCTCCATGACTTTTTACCACAGGGTATTCCTGTACCAAAGCATACATGATTTTGCTGTGTTCCCAGATGCAGTGTGTGCCTTTTGAAGTTGAGAATGATCCACGTCACATTAATCTTCTTCCCTCACTTAGTTTAACTACTTTTGGCAAAAACTATTCCAAAGAAGTCTAAGCTTTCTGGTTATATTCTCCTTGAAACAATTTATAATTTCTTAAGTAACACAATTTACAAATATTTTAGATATTTCTTCCAAAGAATATTTTAGTCCTTTATTTCTGCCATCTTATTCTCTGTTTTTCATCCTCTGTATGTTAACTATCTGTATTGCAGGTTTCATGCACGAAAATGTGATATTACCTTTTTATTCCTTTCTATTCCTTGAACTGCATAATTTCAATTGTCTAATATCTAATGTCTTTGATTCTCCCTCTGCCTCTTCAAACCTCTACTTACCTACCCAAATGAAACTTGTTTATTCAAATCTGAGCATTTCACTTTGTGTTTACAATTAATAAGTTTTTATTAATAGTCTGATTTTCCCATTACTTTCCATTTTGTTTCATGTTTTATTTAACTTGATCATTCAACTTTAATGCAATTATTTGAATTTTTACAATAGAATATAAATTTTGTTTAAGAATTTCATACTTGCATACAATTCATTTTGATCAAACCCATCTTCTATTCCCTTACCTCATATATGTTCATTTTCCTCTTCTCACCACTTTTCCCCACAACAACATGTGTGACCCTTTTTTCAAAACACACTAAGTCCTCTTAGTGATGTCTGTTTATGCATGGGTGTAAGAATAATCTACTGGGCCCTGGGTAGCTTTACAGAGGCTGCATCTGTGAAGGAACAGAGGAAGCATTGGGTTGCTGAGTAACACTAAAGATGTTTGAAAATGTCATATGGAAACATATTAATAGATAGTCATATCCTATGAAGGTATTCAAAATTCAGTCCTCTGTAAAAGCAAAATGCACTCAACTACTGACACATCTCTCACTGATACATTCCACTTTTTTATAATGGGATTTGTGTGTGTGTGTGTGTGTGTGTGTGTGTTCATCAATGATAAATTTTTCTTGCCCAGACAACATAAACTATTAAGTAAAAGACCCAGTTACAGGTGTATCTTATTTCTCTTTGACTTGTTGGCTGATGTGGTTTCATGGATCTCCCCCTAGTATTTCTATTATCACTTCATTTGATTGTCATCCAGAGCCTGAGATTTAGACATTAACCTTGACGTCTTTACATACCAGAGTAATAAATTAGGCATGGAGAAATCAAGCTCATACCTAAGATGAATCTAGATCATTACTGTCTGGATTTCATGGTGCTGGAAGGCTCTATGCTGCATAAGAAAAGCCATCAGTAGTTCTATCCAGCAGCGAGTCCTATGAGCTACAGTAATGACTGCATAGGCATGGTATGCCCACAAATTCAATATTGGCATGGATGTTATGGGAATAACTGCCCTTTTTCTGGTTAGCTTTAAAGACCACTTCACAAGTATGAACTCATACCGGGTTCTTTTAACTAAGTTATTTAAACACAAAACAATTTTAACTAAGATTAAAATAAACACTTTTTAGAGATTTTTATTTTATTTATGTGAATGTATGCATTTGTATGTGGATAAAGATACCAGAAAAGGTTGTCAGATCCTCTGGAAAAGTAGTTACAAGTGATCATAATCAGTGGGTGCTTGAAGGGTGCTTGGCATTGAAAAATCACACTTCTGCACTCTGCAAGAGCAGTAAGCACTCATAATATCTGAGATATCACTCAAGTTCTAAAATATTTAATCTAATACCTGTTTTTCCTAGTTGATTCTTTGTTAACTTATATTTTTCCTATGAATGGGTTTTCATATACTTTTCCATTATTGTTGTATTTACTGAAAAAAATGATGTTTAAATATTACATATGTCCGTGCTTTCTGGTCCCCTTCCCAGAATCGTCAAGCCATTGTGCACGGGCCCAGCCTTGAGGGGCTCGAGCCATCTGGTGTTTGAGTGCCTTAAGGTAGAAACATAAGAGTAAGAAACAGACTTCTCAGGAGGCAATGTCAGCTAATGGTTCAGTTTATTGAAGCAAAGGGAAGCATATGTGTGTGTATATATAGATATAGTTATTGGTAGGGCAGTGATAACAGGAGAGGTGTATTTCCATGTGGGGTGCTCACAACCAGATATGAGTGATTCTGTGTTATTGCAAAGGGCAAAAATCTGGAGGAAGCCTCCTTTGCATAGGCAGAGGTTACACAGGGGCCAGATGAAGAGAATTTATAAGGTCATATATGGAGAGAGGAAGTTCATCCTAGGGTCCTCTGGCAACAATGGTCAGATAAGCATTACCCAGGCCACATACCATGGAGTAGCAGGATTTTATCAGGTGCTATGTGTCATAAGTCATGGCAGCACTGAAAGAGATTTGCTAGCCTTTATTGTTAGCTGGGGTAAGAAACAGGAGCAGCCAAATATCTTTTGCTCTCAGGATGAGAAATCTGGGGTTCAAAGCATATTTCAACTCCCTCTTAGCTCTAGGCCAGATGCACATATTTTAATGCAGTACCACTAGCAATCAGATTCTACCTTTCTAAGTGTTTACTGTCTTTGATAATTTTAGGTAGTAGCTCTCTTCTTTTGTTACTTTCCAGAAGTAAATAAAAAATTAGTTCATTATCACAAATGTCATTAACATAACCTTGCCTTCAGGTAATATTGTAAGAGGTATTTTCAAATACTGGTAGCATTTTTAATCAGAAGTTTTCTTGCTGTGTTATTTGATGTAGACTTTATATACCATTCCAAAAGAACTTGTATGAGACTCCCAGCCTACAGTTTTGTGTTTCTACAGAGTAAAAGAATACGGAGCTACTGCTGTGCCATTTTGATGGTGCCTCATTTTGTTTGAATGTATTATGTTGTCAGTTAAAAGCTTTACTTAGCTTCTGAAATCATTGACTAAATCCAGTAATAAGCCATTTGCATTATCTAAACAGTCTGCACTACACCATTATGATATGTAACTAAAACCCTCAGAAGTTTGTTTGGATTGGTCTTTGAAGACCAGGAGTCCCAGTATATGATTTCTCAGTAAGATACACGTGCTAGCAACACTGATCATTCTCTCCTGTCTCACTGATAATTTCTTTAATTGTTGAAGTAACCCTTTGTGAAATCTTAGCTTAGGCATTTACTAAAATTATTGACACACAGATCCTCCAAAGATGTCATTGAGTTTGTTTTGTGTTGGCCATCTAATGCTGGGTATGAGGCCTGCCCTCAAGAGTTGTTTGTATAATTAGTGAGATTTCACTGTAGAAAACTCATTTTTCATTTGCGAGTGGTTATCAATTGAAGGTAGATTCTGGGTTAGGGATAAAGGCTTATGTTTACTTTTCATCATGTACAGGCCCTGTGAGTGCTGCTGTCACAGTAACTGTGAGTTCATATGTGCATAGATCCCATATGTTTAGGTGATTTTTGTTTGTTTCCTTGGAGTCCTCCATCCTCTCTATCTCTTATAATCTTCCATCCTCCTCTTCAGTACCCTAGCACTGAAGGTATAGATTTGATAGACACATTCCATTTAGGAATGAGTGTTTCAAGATCTGTCACTTAGTGTATATTGTCCTGCTATGGGTCACTATTTTTACTCTCATCTGCTGCAGGAGGAAGTTTCTCTGATGATGGCTGACAAAAGCACTTATCTATGAACATACCAGATGCTGATAGGAACCATTTTACTACTACTTTATTTTAGCATAACAGTAGTATTTGCATTTGAAGGAGATCAAGGATAAAGCTAATTGCAGGATTCTCAAAATATTCCAGAAAATATAGAAACCAGTAGGAAGAATACATGGTACATGGGAAGTTTGGAAGGATGATTGAAAGATGAGAGAAAATTATATAATTGTATTAAAATCAGATAATAAAAGTAATAATATTTTTTAAATGTCAGTGGATGCTACTAGTGTTGTATCCATGAGATGAAGGCCAGCCTGGTCTACATAGCAAGTTTCAGGCCAGCCTGGGCTATATAGTGAGACCCTCTCTAAAATTTATGTTAGGCCTGAAAGAGATGGTTCCTAGTATTGTAATATAGATTCTTCCTAAGCTAATAGAAGAAATCTCAAAATATTAGAGAAAATACAGAGATCAGTACAGAGAGTGACTTGAAAATAAGACAGTAACTTGTAATTTACTAGGATTTGCTGCAATTACATTGCTTAACAGTGGAGGTTCTGGGTGACTTTGATATTTTTCAAAATATTGAGAGAAAAATGTTAAAGGAATAAAATAGATTTTATTAAAAATAAAAATAAACCTAATCATCACATCCTTGACATAGTGTGCACTTGATTGTTTATATAACAATGTGTGAATATCTACTCTGCTGTTTTTGAGGTATAGATCAATGACTATCTATATTTAAGGTTCCTTTTTACTTATATTTCTGAGTTCTGAGTTAATGTTTATTCATAATACTAATGCATGAAACATATTCATTCATGTATACATACATATCAATACATATTTGTGTGTCTCTCTATATACATTTATATACATATCCATGTATAATATATCCACACAGTTTTTGTGTGTCTTGGATTATCATCATTCTTTGTCTAGTGAATCTAACTTAAATGAAATGGATCAAAGACAATTAGACTTTCCCAGCGATAGTTGCTTGTCCAATGAAGAGTGATCAACCTTGGCACCACATACATACAAATAACAAAAACATACTCAGCAGGTGTGTGTATGTGTATGTGTGTGTGTATGTGTGTATGTGTGTGTGTGTGTATGTGTGTGTGTGTGTGTGTGTGTTTATGTAAGTGTGTGTAAATGTGTGGGGATGTATGTAAAACAAACATAACTGAAGACAAATAGGCTTTCAACTTGACAATGAGGAACTTGGAAATAGGGAAGCTAGCTGGAAGAATCTGCAGAGAGAAAAGGGAGGGTGAATTCTATTTGAATTAAGAAAAATTTAAAAATGCCAAACCAAAAAAAATAAAATAACTGTCTGAGACATATACAGAAGCAATGAGCTATTAACACAGAAATTTTAAAACATGTGTTTCAGATTCCCCTATGGATTTACAAAAAACTTACAGTTATATGGATTTCACTCCAGAAAATTAAACTAAAAATAAAGAGGTTTGTATTGACTAGCAATGGCTACACTTCTGCTGTTCTTCTTTCTTTGTTCATCACCCTTCCTTCCTTCCCTTTCTTTCTCTTTTCTTCTTTCACATCATCATGTTCCTTCATTTTTCTTCCTTATTACTCTATTTTCCACAAATTTCTAACTAAGCATGTTTTTTACAGTGAGAAGACAATGCTGATAAAGTAGGAGTGATAGTTCTTGATGTCAGAATTCAAGATGAACAGGGCCTGGGGAGGCAGCCTATAAGGAAATACTTGCCTGTAAGTATGAGGAATTGAGTTCATACTTCAGAACCAACGTTAAAAATGACAGAAGTTAAGTGTGTTTTCCTGTGCTTATATAATATGAGACATGGAAAAGTAGAGTTATTTGAATCCTTGGGACTCTGTGGCCAGACATGTAAACCTGCTTGTGAAAGGCACTTGAAGAATGATACCTAGATTTCCTCTGCCCTTAACAATGCATTCACATGTGAATACGTGTGTGCTCACACACACACACACACACACACACACACACACACAAAAGCTAAGCATGCATGTACAGTCACAAACCAAAATTTTCACATTGTTCTTGATTCCCAAGTCCTATAAATCTCAAAATATTCTTTAGAAGTTAATTTGGTAAAAATCTATGAAAATACTCTGAAGATTTGGAGTTGAGTCCTCTGTTTACTTTTTGATTTCCTTTGTTTTATCACTGTTTTCATGATTTGAACTAGTTGTTCTGAGGTTTGTTTCTGAGTGATAAATATGAGGAAACTCAAATAATGCCTTGATGGAATAAATCTCTTTGAAATGCATAATAGAGTACTTTGTACAACAGAATTACCCATATTATAAGATAGGCTTTGTTGAAACAGTTACCTTGATGAGGATGCTATTTACTTGACAGTATACATGAATTAAAATTATTTTCTGCTACATACATTCCTAGATACAGATCTATGACACACATGTAAGTTCACAAAAAGCTGATTGAATGTTAGGTTTTATATTATACCAATGTCTTGTTTCACATCCTGTTATTTATCATAGATTTTAATATTTTACTATATTTGTAACAAGTTGTTTTATTGAAAGAATGTGGGCAAAGGAAGAGATTACTTCTTTAAAGCTCTCTATTTATTTGCAGAAGTCTGTTGTATACTACGATTTTGCAATATCAAAGTATAAAAGTAATATGGATTGGTGCTGATTGTTATTAGGGAAGATGTGATTGAGGATAAGGGATGGTGACCCATGAATGAATGAGACTTTTGTGTTATGCTGGAACTAAGTACAAATTTTAGGATTTCTTTTTGAAATTGAATTTGAAATTTGAGTGTTTTTTTCCTGAAGTTAAGACTTCTTCAAGAAAAAAAAGACGTTGAAACTCTAGAGAAAAATTCACAATGGGACATTTATTGATATCTGTGGTTAGGCCATTTGTGGCAAATTGTTCTCAAAAGATTATTGATTTGCATTTGACATTGGAGATGAAGATTTGTATTTGAATGGATACTAAAATTAAAGCAATGTTATGTTTTCAAAAAACAGTACTTCCTATTAGTGTTGGTGTTATAGAGGGAATATATAATCAGTTATTGAAGACTAGTATATTTAATGGATTAAAAATAAATTGCAAGGAAAGCAATGATAAAATATGTACTACTTATATTCTATAGCAGAGAAATATATGCTTCTTAAAAATTGAGCATCTTCAGTGAACAACTGTCACAAGTTTTGTGTTAATTCAAAAGGCATCTTTCCAAAATTCACAGGACATCTTTAATCATCAAATTTTCAGTGATGACTTATTTTGCATATATGTGTGTGTATGGCATGTGAGTAAGTGCATCTATGTGTATATGTATTTCACTTCTAATATATACATATCATTTCTTCTACTTATACCTAAAATTCTTTATCATACTTAAGAATATTTTGATGTTTATACATGACACTCTATGTGGAATATTATAATGAAAGCCCTCTTCATTTCTGTCAAAAAATTTTTCTACTCTCATTAATCTTGATTCTGTATCTATTCTTAGAGTGAACTTACACCTCTCTTTATTTTATATTTCAGTTCTGTGGAGAATAGTTTAGAAAAAATAGCATTAAAACTGTAGATATGGAAAATAACTAGGGGTTAACAATAATTACAGAAGTATTTGGTCATGCAAAAGTGCTTTCATAACTGTCATACAGGAAGTGACTTGAACATAATTCAACATGTACTTGTAATATTTGTGTCCTTTAAATTTATGCTACTTTTCACATGCTGTTTTCTACCAGATCCACTAAAATTCATGTGTAGCTGTGATAGTGACAGCTTGAATTTGAACAGATTGATGTAAAAGCCAAACAAAAATGTTATACAGACCTGTGAAGGGCATATGGAGACAGCTTTATTTTAAAAGTCATTTTGTCCACATTAGGTCACATTTTCCCTTTTAGGATTATATTTTATGTTCTTCAATAGTTTAGTTCACAATCTACTACATTAAGAGTATTTCTAGAAATAACAAACATTCATAATATTATGTTTTATATTATTCTGAATTCAATTATGTCTTCTTAAAAATGTTTGCGGAACATTTCAAATATATTTATTGTCTAAAATCATTTGAACTTACCAAGGAAAGTTGCGAATCTGTCAAATATTAACATTTAATAAATAGAAGATGATATAGAACCCCCTTTCATCTAAGTTCTACTGTTTGTCATCAAATAAAAAGATACAATTATAAATCCACCCAAGTAAATATTTGTAGAGGATTAGACCTGTGTGAAAGCTAGGGGTCTACATCCAGAGGCCTGTGTGATCTAGATGGGATGTAGATATATCTTTAATTCCAGTATTCTGAAGGCAGTAGTGGTCTATGCCTTTAATCCCTAAGAAAAACAGAATGTGGAAGCAGACCCAGGAAGCAGAAGGAGTTAGTGTCACATAGGAAATAATATCTGAGATGAGTCAGAGTGAAGGACAGGTAAAATGACTAATCAGAGGAAGAGCTAGCAGAATAAGTCAGAGTAAGGATGCTCCCAACTCTCATGAGATAAAGGCAGGCTCTCAGCTCAGAGTTACAGAAGTCAGTCAGTTACAAAAGAGTCAGTTACAGTAGTCAGTTAAGGAAGGCAGTATGGGGCAGTGAGAGCTCACTGGGAGAGGCATAGAGAATCAGCAGAGCTCCACCGAAGTCAGTATCAGGGATGAGTGAGTCATTTTGAAGCCTAGCAGAATAGTTTCAATCTAAGGCAGCCAGAGTTTGCCAGATTCAGAAGAATTGAGTCAGAAACAGTGAGCCAGTTTAGAAGGTCAGTTTAAACTAGGCAACTTGGAGAAGAGTTTGAGCCAGAACAAGAGTGAGTTGAACCAGAAGAATAAGAGTTCAGAAGGATCAAGGCAGAGTGGCTCAGTCAGCAGTAGATCTTGGAGGCTGAATCTGAAGCCTTCAAGGTCTGGGCTAGCATGTTAAATGGTTTAGATTGCATGAAGGTTAACACCTTCCAGTTCAAGGATTAAGAGTAGATTATAAAAAAACGGAAAAATGATCTAGGGCTCCAGGGCTCCTGTCTAGAACCCATTGATTTAATTAGAGAAAAGAATAATTGGTTTTGAATATGAATCTACATCTACAAATGTTAAATCACAGTAAAATGTGCTGATCTGGCTTATCTAATAGTGCCACACAAAACACTTTAAATCATATCATAATAATTGTGCCAGGTGGTGGTGTACATCTTTAATCTCAGCACTCAGGAGGCAGAGGCAGGCAGATCTCTGTGAGTTTGAGGCAAACCTGGTCTACAGAGTGAATTCCAGGTCAGCCAGAGTTACAACAGAGAAACCTTATCTCAAAAAACCAAAATAAAATAAAATAGAATAATTGTATTTGAAAATTCTTTTTAATTTTATTTCCGGTAGTTTTTTTTGTCTCAATTACCTTTTACTATCTACCCCTAAGTTTTTTTCTTGTATTTATAGAATATAATTAAGAATCCATAATATAGTTCCCTTTTTATTTGATTCATTTGATGTTTCACTTAATATAATATATAGTGCACAATAAATTTTATTTTCATTTGTCTATTGATTTGGATTGTTTAAATAATTGATATTTTAAAAGCTTACTTATTACAATTGTACATATGCTTATTCTGAACAATAGCAGCATTGCAATGAAGGAAGTGGAGTTGAGAAGTAATAGCTTTTACTTTCTGCTATGAAGAAAAATACAGTTTGATGATAATCCTCTTAGAAATAGAAACATCATCCTACAGGCCACCAAAAGAGATCAATGTAATAAAACAGAGCACCCAAATAATAAGTCCACACAGCCTTAGCTATATTTTTTTAAATAAAGAGACCAAAATATTAGTTGGAGAATATGCAATATTTTCACAAAATATGCCTGGGAAATATGGGTATCAACTTTGAAACTGCTTGAAGTAAAATTCAAGGTAAAGTATAAACAAATACATTTAAAAAAGACTCCAGTACAACAGAATCTACTTCCACAAATTGACAATGCCATTATATAATATTGAAGAGCTTTTGCAAGTATATGAAGCAATTGACAGTCTGAAGAACTACACTATACAATCAAAGGACATATATTTTTAGTTTAAAATTTTCTATTATTTTTTCTGTTCCTTGATGTGATTGTAATTTGTTAATGTATGTTATTTTATTTAACTTCATCCTCTTAAAATTTGTGTCTTAATTGGATTCCTTTTTCTCCATTGTGCAGAATAATTGAAGTAATTGAATAAACGTTTATTACTTCCAAGTGGAAGTGCAATCCCTGAGTGCCTCTGATCTCTTTGTTGCATTATGGAAAGCATTCCTTTGTAGATGCCAGCCTATTATGTTGATTCATCTCTCCTTTCTGCTCCTTCTCTAGAAGACAGAAATGCCTCCTTACTACTCCCACTGACATTTCAAAATGCTTGTCTCATTCTCATTGAGATGTGATTAGACTCCTGACTTTGGAAAATCTCTTTAATACCACTTCAAGACTAGGGGAAAGCATCATCTCATCACTTATTACTGTAAGGTGAGGTGGAAGTCAGGATTCCTCAATTTCTAAACAAAAATACTTGAGATCTTATTTACTGTCATGAGGATTAAAAGTTCACTGCCTCCAGGTAACTTCTTTTTTTCTTCTCTCAAACAACTTATAATACAGTACCCCTGATCCCCATCCTCCCTCCTTCCATGCTCCATCTCTCCCCATTGCCCCTATCCCACAGAACTAACCCCCATCACCACTCACAAACATTCTCCCTCCTGCTTCTCCACAGAAAATAATTGCCTACCCAGGGCTACCATCAAACAAGTCATGGCATACCAAGGTGGAACAAGGCCAGGTACCAATCCCTACATCAAGGGTGGTTCAGGTAACAGCACAGGAGCAAAAGGGTCTTGATGGCAGGTAAGAGTGTCAGAGACTCCCTGACTCTAGCCTATAGGTATTTTTCAAGAACACCAATCCAGCCATCAGATGTATTTAAGGGATTCTGCAGGTTCTGGTGTTTGTTCTTTCAGTCTCTGTGTGCTAGTCAGTTGAAACTGTGGGGCTTGTTCCCCTGGTGTCCTTGACCCTTCTTGTCTCTGGCATCCCACCTCTCCTTCTTCTTTATGGTTCCTTGATCTCTATATAATGTTTGACCCTAGACCTCTCCATATACACCAATCAGCTGCTGGAGGGGCATTTCTGGTGAGGGCTGGATTAGGTGCATTGATCTATGAGCAGAGCGAGACACCATTAGAAATTTTCTCCAGGTTATTCAGTCTCTAGGGTGCCTCATAATTGTCATAAGAGCGAAATCTACAGTACTCAACATTTTCTCAAAGCTATCAGTTTTGCCAAAAAAATGTTATTGAATGAAAATTTATGTTTTGGTTAAGTGCATCAGTCTGAATTATATGGCTTTGGAGACCACTTTTATTTTAAACCTGTACTTGGTGGGAATTTCATATTTTAGCTATTTGGTATATATTGGGAGGAAAGAAAGCCAGAAGATTCATAACTGTGAATATCTTATTTACTAAGATTTTCAAGTGTTTTGGTTATTTTGTTCTGTTTTTCCACATTTCAGAGTCTTCTCTTCTGTGTTTGTTACATAATTCTCAGAGTTTTAGCTTTCTTTAGAGAGAATAGTGTGAGTGTACTAGGTGCTTTCTCCCTAGAAATAAGAATTAAGTTTTAAGATCAATTTGGATTGCATTTGTTTTCAGTTATTCTATGTGAGGTCCTGTCAATACAGTCAGAAAATGGAAAGGAGGAGAGGTTCAGAAGACAAGTTTTTATCTTGTTGGTAATGGTGGTCAATTTTGTTTTCCTGTTCTTTGTTTTTTTATTTATTTGTTTGTTTTTCAATCACAGCTTCTAAAAACAAAACACAGCATAGCTGGTAAGGTGGCATGAGAAATATTAGTGGTTTTCAAAAGGCAAAAGTGGTTGGAATAGATGAAAGGCAGGTTGTCACAGGAAGACAAAGCAGGGCAGGGTGAGAGGAATAGGAGGAGTCCCTAGTATGGACAGTTTCTATGGTCTTCAAATTATAGAAATGGTTCTTTGTTGCCAGGACTTTTAGATAACTGAAAGAGACAAGCAAAAGTTCATAACTCAGGAAATGTGCACAGGAAATAGAAGTTCAATTGATTCGTTTGCATATGTCAAAGGCAAGCTCCTATCAGAGTCTCTATTTTCTCTAACAATCCAGTAGATCCTAGAGAAACCATTTCTCTCCAACCAGGAATGATAAATGTCAAAATGTCCTAATTTTTTTAAAGTTAGAATCTAAACAATATAATGATAACTCTCTTTTTAGATTATTAAGTAACATATAAAAGATTCTGGCCTAGAACCACAGCACATCCAAAAAAATAATAATGACTTCAAGTTAGAATAAGTATATGGACAGATGTTGTGGAGTATATCCATTAGATGTGAGTTTGATGCCAGTATAACAAAAATATTCATACATAAACAAACAATGAAAATTTTTGAGACAGAGAAAGATCAGGAATCTAGGGTCAGCCAGACTCCATAGCAGGACCCTGTCCAAAAAAAAAAAAGAACAAAAGAAAGAAAAGAAAAGGAAAATTCACTATTTTTTTTCTTAAAATATATAGAGGAACAACTGAATAAATTTAGGAAGAGAATACAGAGTATTGATAAGACTTTTAATAAAAATACAGAAAATTGAAAATAGAATTTAGCAGATTGCTGGGAACAATAAGCTCAATGAGTCTCATAAAGTGATAAGATGCTTCATCAATAGTCAAGAGTACACAAAAAATAGTGTCTGCTTTGTAAACAATGTTGATGAATTAGAATATTCAAGTTTTAACAATAATTTTAAATGTTTTAAATAGATCATTCCAAACTACTGAGATACAATGAAAGAATAACACATATTTTTAATGTATAAAAAGGTGTTTAGTTATAGATTTGAGGCATAGAGAACATAGTCACTAAAATAATGACAAAAAAATCATTACTTAGTTCTCAGAAGGCTATGAAAATTTAGGAACAGACTAAGATTCTAACTGATTTCTTGGCCAAAGAAACCCAAATGCACAAGAAATACTTCAAGTTGATGAAGTATAGAAAAATATATGATATTGAAATATGTGAAAGAGAAATGACAACTCATTTATAAGGAAGATAGGAAAATACTAAAACATGAAAGGAACTTTCAAGTTCATGGATGAGCATAATAAGTATTGTCAGAATATCCATGTGTTATAAGTATTCTTTAACAAGAACACCATGGTAATTTTCAAGGAACAATAAAAAAGATCTACAGACACATGGTATCAAAAAAATTAAAATAATTAAAAAAAGACTTTGTAAAAAGATAGCAAAGGGGGAACAATGCTAACGTAATTTTAAATTAAATAGCTATAGTAACAAACATTCACATGGGTACCTATAGAACACTAGACCCACAAAGAAAACTAAGTATCTATCACCATCTGATTCTTGATAAAATTTCAAATATACTCCTTGAAACAAAGAAAGGATATTTAACAAACGCTGCAGGGTAATTTTGGTATCTATAAATAGAAAAATAAGATCAGACTCTATCTCTCACTCAGTACAAAATTCAACTCAAGATGAACAAAAGTCTCTGGAAATCCTAGAGAAAAGCTTAGTTACTTTGAAATAGGAAACTTACAGCACAGAAACAACAGAAAGAAATAATGGATCAGATGACAAGAAAGTGAAAATCTTTAGCTCAGCAAAAGAAACACCCACAATATGAAGGGAAAGCCTACAGAGAGAGGAAACCTTTGGCAACTATGTATTACAAAGCTTTAGTAAATAAAGACTCAGAAATGCAAAGATCTCAAGACCAAGTAATCCAGTCAACAAGCAAGCAAATTCACTAAACAGATACTTTTCACAACTAGAACAAGAAATAGCATGTATAAAAGAGAAGAAATGTTCAATATCTTTGCTTTAGGAAAATCCAAATAAAATATATATTAACATCCTGTCTCAAACTAGCCAGAACACAACAGAATTTTAGAAAAAAAAAAGTTGGGGTGGGCATGGAGAGAAAAGATCAAAAGAATACTTGCACAATTTTGATAGGAATTGAAATTAGTGCAAACATTATCAAAATCACCATGGGGGTTATTTCATAAACTACAAAAATGTCCTTACCCATGGGATCTGCAACAAAGACTCTAGGAGAAGGCATGGGAATGGGGGTATGGGTCTGGGAGGCGAGAGAGATGGAAGGCAAGACAAAATTTTCTTATCAAACCTCCAATTTATTGAACACATAATACCAGTATATATAGGAAGTTTCAAGGTGGGGAGTGCATAAGCAGGTTGCTATGGTAACTCTGTCTGGCAGCCGGACTGATCTTGTCTATCTGGTATCACTAGGTTGAGAAACTGAAGCGTTAAGATGCCCTAGAGCGAGCGATAAGAAAATGGGTGAAGCTGTGAGATTTTTCTGGGGCTTCCTGTGTAATCTATAAGGGTGGAAATGCGGAATGAGGAAGCAATAAAGTTAAGTTAGTTAAGCAGGCAGTTTCCCAGAACTGGGCGGCTTCAGGCTATCTGACCTTGTCCAAACTCTGTCCATTAAGACCAGAGCAGAAACGGAGCTTTTAAAAAAAAATGGGGTGCCTTATGTTTCAAGCCAGCGAATCCAGAGGGACCACTTCCCACACAAAAAGATTATAATATGAGTCATCTACTACTACTGAGCATATTTCCAAAGAATAGAAGTCAGCAAAAAATAAGAAAGCCTACATGTTCCTGGTTATTCACAGTAGTAACATGTAGAATATGGCATTTCCTATAAATGGATAAATAGAAATTTACCTGTCTACAATATTAAAATTATCTATTTAGGATGTAGAAAATAGTAATGATAATCTGTAATATATAAGTGCTGAAATTTTTTAAGCATAATATAAAATACTCATGTTTATTATTGATTGTATCATTATTTGCCCTCTGAAGAGATTTCAAGTATTAAAAATCTGTTAAGATCTTGCAAAAAGATATATGTTCCAAACTGTAATTTGGGATGAAAGTTCAAATTATTTCATCAGCACAAATAGATACCCTCCATTAAACAGACAGAGTCTATTCAAATTTTTCAAGGTTGTTTGCCAAATGTAATACTCTAAATGTCATAGTTCATCTGTGAGCTGTTCTTATAGTGGTACTGGTGCTTTATTAATTAAATCAGCTAATTCAACAGTGAAATTAAACTGCATCGGTTTTTTCAAGGCAACCATTTTACTTTATATGCAGTAGAGATGTTTGTCTGTATTTTCTACCTCTTCATGACGAATATTTTGAAAGATGTTCACCCAAGAAATATGAAAGTTAATTATTGGACTGTTTCACAAAACATTTTGGAAAGACATTTTTATTCCTGTGAGTATGTGACATTTTAAAATACAGTAATTACTAGTAAACATTGGTGACAATGTTTTGATCTGTGCAAAGTAGCAGTTCATTCTTCCCAGTATTCATTGGCAAGATATATATATATATATATATATATATATATATATATATATATATATATATATATATATATATCAATTAGCAAATTGAAACAGGAAGACAGTTTATAATTACATATAGGAAATTAATATAAATTTGTTCTTGAAGATCATTGAAATACATATCTAGGATTCAGAGGGTCCAATAAATTCACTTTTTGAGCTTTGTGATGTTTCCTGTATGTTAAATGCTTCTCTGAGGCAAATTTGACAATGACTTTAACTATGGAAACTATGTCATACCTTCATGATCTTTCCAAAGGGAACTTTGCCACACAAAATAACCAACTCAATAAATACTTAGGGAAAGCTTATTAAACCCTCTACAACTTTTGCCTGTATAAATACTGCCTAGATGTGATTGGCATATGCAAAATTTTTTAAAAGTAAGAAAAATAAATAAATAAAAGTAAAGACTGAGTCTAGCATATATTAACTGACATCTGAAATGTATTTCATAACAAGGTAACTTCTTCAGAAGTTTACATTCCTGGAAAATATAGTAATTTTTTATCTATAAAAGACAAAACCAAAACAAACAAACAAAACCTTTCAAATGTAAATTATAAAACCATACAACCATGGTGAGAGCTACCCCTATGATGAGATATAAAATATAACACCCTCCAATGTCTCTCACCTTTGAGTTCACAGAACTCCATTGAACACTGAGATGTACTTGTTCAGTAGAATTGCTACCACATCCAAGAAGATTTAAGAAGGGAACAGACAAGATGCTTTAAAATTATGTGTCTAAGAAGAACAGCAAAGGATACATTTCTATGTCTTCCATTAAACTTGGGAATTTGAAACTCTATATGCTATCAGAAATGAAGAAAACTTGTTTACCACTTGCAGACTTATTTAATTTGTCTCATTTGTCGGAGCCTAGAAATGCATGCACTCTAACTTTGTTAATTGCTTAGAAATATGTTTTTGGAAAACTTAACTCTGTTCAATAACTAATTAAGATAGATACTTCCTGCTATTTTCTCTAATGCTTGGCAGTTCATGTTTTGAAGTCATCAGAATTATGCTTTTATGCCATACTCAATTTCATCCTAATTCATTCTTTCCTAGTATTGATTTCCCAGGCTTGAAATATCATGTTCCCTCTCACTTTCTGGGAGGTTACATTTTATTCAAGCAGTTTGTTTAGAATGTAATAAAATAATGTCTCATTATTTTATCCACCTGCCAAACACTAAATCTGTATCCATTTTTTGTTACCTGAACATGATGTCTCTCAATACTCTATTTTCACTGTGCTAAATAGATTCCTAATGTAATGAAATATAATAATGACTAGAATGCAATTGATCCTTGGAGAGCAAATTCTCATTCACATACCCAAAAATATCCTTTCTAAGGCAACGTTTCTATAGCATAAAATTTATTTAGCAGTCTCACCCCTCAAAATCAACGGCCCTAACCTGTCTTCATGAGAAAGACCTGATTTGTGAGTTCAAGCTTGGCCTGATATCATAGCACAACCTTAATGTGGATGGTAGGATGATGTTGTTAGATTTTTATATTGGTGATACATTACAGAACTGGTCATTGTCAGTTACTGAAATCAACTTTCTTCTGCTGTTTTGGAAGACTGTAAGAGAGAGAAGATTGGAATCTACTATACCATAGCAACAGATCCTACTGGTATAAGGTGAGAACTTCCATGTATATACATGGACAAATGAACAATGAACAAAAAAGGAAGCATGAATACTAAAATTTTTTATCGACTTGGAAAATTCTGTAATAAAGACTTCATCTCCACAAGCCAAATCATGAAGCTCAATTTCAAATTACAAAATCAATTTATGTAATACAAGCCTGTTTCCTCTTTGAGCTCTCTTGCTTGATTTCATAATCTGTTTTCCATGTGCTATAATCACTTTTCATGTGTTAATTCAGCATAATGTGAAGAGCATCAAAAATGTACAGTATAATTTTATGATCCTGATTTTTATCTCTTTATTTGATACACAGGTTCATAGATATTTTATAGCTCATATTATCATTAAAAGTGATTTATGTAATTGACTTATAAGAATAACAGACTAAATTCTATAGTTATTACTATTTTCTGTTTTCTTCATTCCAATGTATTTCTTAAATTATAAGACATTGTAAATGGCAAGTTGGAAAATATTATATAGTAATAACTAAAAGATTCTACCTTTATATAATTATATTTGATTTTATTTACTTATATTTTGCCAATTTTGAACACAACTGCATCCCTCCTCAAAGTCTATTTGTAAGAAGTATACACATAAATTTGAGCCACAAATGTGTTTCTTTCAAGGTAATCTGTGCAAAGAATCAATTCTAAAAAAGAACATTATAAAACTTTATTTTCAGTGATCATAAACTAAATCTGTGCTTAATCTCTTTAAATGTTAATCCTTCTACACGTGCTAAGTGATTTACTAAGTATAATATTTCATAAAATGATGTAAAATTGCTTGCAACCTCTGTAAAAGAAATATACAATTTACTTCTTTAAGAAATGGACATAGAAATACTAAAAAACACCTATTAATTTCAATTAAAATTTTAGTTTGTCTATTTCATACTCCAGTGAAAAGACTAAGGGCATCATGAAATTCTTTTAAGTTTTGACAACCATTGTTGGAAGGCTCTAAAAAAATTAGGCATCACGTTGCCAATTCATCCATGGGAATTCAGGTTGAAAATAATTGCTAGCATATCCCTGGAAATGGACTGTGAAAATGCAGAGCCTCCCTGAAGTCCAGAATTGCTAAGTAGTGAGTTACTAGTAGAAACAAAACATTGGAGAGTAATTGTTGGTTAAGAAAATAAGGCCATTCCTCATTGCTCTACCTGTTTTTAAATTTCGTCGTAAGTGTTTAATGTACATTATACCATGTCACATAAGGACCATTTTACACAAGTACACATTAAAGAACTGCCCTATGGTATGTTATGCTGTGACATGCCACCCAGATTGTCCCTTAGAAATAGATTTCCCTTGACTTTGGAAAGGCTGGCAGAAGTGTCTCTTCTATTAGACTTCTTTGGATTTACTCTCACTCTAGGAATTTGTTTGAACCAATAACACACATTTTCCCTAGCAAAGCTTGGAACTAATGACTGGCTAATACATGGAAGTAAGACCTGACCTTACTCTTAACATCAAAAGGCATTATTATGACATCAGATAGCCCATGCTGGATTTTTTTCATAGTCCAGACATCATCTAGCCAGGCTTTCTGTGTTTCCTTCCACAGTTCTTATTTCTAAAAGTGATGCCAACCAACTTTCTGCAAGCTTTTCATCTGTGTTTCAGCAATCCCTAAGTAAAATCTAATACTTTTTTCTTTTTATTTTGTTAAATCATTTCTTATCTAACTACACAAATAACAATGAGAGCATAATATCACACTTGGAGATCCATGAGTGTACATTATGCATAGACAAAAAAAATAAACAGGTTAAACCTAGTGTCTTAGTTAATGTTATATTGCTTTGATAATTTGAGTTCAAAGAAAATATATTCTTTCTCTAATTCAATCACTAGTTCATAGTTCTAGAGCCCTGGAGCCCTTGAGTGTTTTGGTCTCCTTCCAATCTAGTCTTCAGTCTACACCTGGAAGGCTTCATCCTCACTCTTCATACAATTTAGAATATTTAAACTTCTGTACAATCTAATCAACCTTTGAGATTTATTGTTGACTGAGTCACTCTGACTAGCTTCTGAACTCAGAGCTGTACTGAATTCAGCTAACTTTTCTGGTTCAACCTCTTCTCCAAGCTGCCTGGTTCAAATTGACTTTCTGAGCTGGCTGACTGTTTCTGACTGAGCTCTTCAGACTCTGTCAGACTCTGGCTGAATCTCTGACTGCCTTAGACTGAACTGCTCTGCTAGGCTTCAAATTGGCTCACTCTTCCCATCTGATACTGACTTCTTCCTAGCTGCCTCCATGTCTCTGTGTCTCTCTGTTTCTTGGCCTTATCCTCAGTCAGTCTTCTTCATTGTCTCTGTGTCTTGTTCCCCATATGTCCACTTTAGACTGCTTGCCTGATATTGCCTGCTGTAACTGACAGCTACTCTGAACTGAGAGCCTGCCTTTCTCTCATAAGTGTTGGACATATCCTCACTCTGACTTACTCTGCTAACAATTACCTTTAATTTCAAAACTTGTTTATTCATTCATATTAGAAAGCCTATATATAGTGTTTCAGAGATAATGTCATATCCATATTATAACAAAACAATTTCAATTTCAAATTATAAAATCTAGTGAGAATAAATGTTAATTTTTATTAAGGCATTAAAATATTCTAATGAAGGAATAGAGACATGAATCAGTAGTTAAAGACTTCTTGATATTTAAGAGGAAACAAATTCAGTTTCTAAAACTCCTATCAGGTTGTTCACAATTGTTTAATACTCTAGATTCAGGAAACCTTATATTCTCTTCTGGCCTATATGGATACCTGCACATAAGTGACATATACACATACACATTTCTTAAAGGGATGAAAATGCTATGATAAAAAGTAAACTCAAGCAATAGTTTTCTAGAAATCACTGACATTGTTTCTGATCTAACACCATTCATTTGGTACATACATAAAATTCATGTAAGTAAGCATATGTAATAATCTAAACATAAAATAATGCTTCATAATTCTGATCAGGATAATAGTGTAAAACCAAGTTGTTCAAACAGAACATAGCAGATATAAAATTATCTTTTGTTCAATTTTCTGCATGAATAGAAGTTCAACTAATGTAATGATTAAATACATGATGATTATGGTATGTCAAATATTATGCCAGGAGAATGACATTTAAATTTTAGTTATTGAATGGTAGGCAGATGAAATATTTCAAGTTGCACACATTGGTCAATTTTATAATCCACGTTCTATATCAAGACATGAGTTTTAAATTTAAGTTTAACTTTAATAGGAACCATGCATTCTATAATGAATAATATAATGCAATAAATTTATCTATAATACAAAATATTTTACTGTTGTAGGTGGAGAATATTGTGATACAGGTACAGTAGGAATGAATGTATAGAAGTAATAGGGTAAGTTCTATAGATTTTGCAAATTGCATATCTTTGTTGAGTAGATTCAAGACACTTGATCTCTAGTCAGGTTCTCCTATGAACAACTCACTCGCAGTGATTTTAACTAAACCACTTCTTTTAGGAAACAATATCTACTACTTAATTTTTTTCAATTCAAACTTACATAGCACTACAGTAAAAGTATTTACGTTAAAGCAGGAATCTCTGGGTGATTAATGGGTTTATGTGAACTTGACACAAGTTAAAGTCATCACAGAGGAGCGAACCTCAATTAGGGAAATGCCGTTAGAAGATTGAGCTGTAGGCAAGCCAGTAGGGCATTTTCTTAATTAGTGACTTATGGAGGATGCCTCAGCCCATTTTGGGTGGCACCATCCTTGGTTTGATGGTCCTGTGTTCTATAAGAAAACAGGCTGAACAATTCATAGGGAACAAGCCAGTAAGCAGCACTACTCCATGGCCTCTGCATCAGTCCCTGCCTCCATGTTACAGCGTGTTTGAGTTCCTGCCCTGAGATACCCTGTCTAATTCACAACTCTTCATTCCTACAAATAAGTATTACTGAAATTATATTGATGTCTTTCTCCTTCCCAAAATTTTGGTTGGCAATAGAAACTCGGAGCTTTATAGAAGAAGAAAAAAATAAAACACAAAATCACATTCAGATTATAATCATCAGTACATTTTGGTATTCAGAGGCAAATTTCTGATATGTGTTTGTGCTCCTGATGATTCCCCAGAATGTTGGTGAAAGAGACAGCTAAGACCTACTCCTAGGATGAAAACCATACATTTTCATTTGATATGTTATTTGCTTAATTTGGAAAATGAACTGAGTCTGACTGCTTTTCTAATTTCATAGACTGTATTAGTTTTTCTGATAGGAAAAGGATAAAGCTCAAATACATAGTTTCTCTTGAAATTCTTGAAAATTTTAAGATTAGATCTTGAACAAACATTTTCTTTCCAATTTCTAACTCTTCAATCCTTTTTGTTTGTTTGGTTGTGTTTTGGCAATCTAAACTTGCTGTGAAATACATAAGAACAAAGCAAAATGCCCTAAATTCAGAAAAAAGCTCAAATCATTATTACATTGCATTGTGATAACATCCTAACACAGAACTGTATCTATCTACATATTTTGTTACTCCATATGTTTTTGTTTTTTTTTAATGCATGACTCTTAAAATCACAGAAAGCACAGAGGATAGTTCTACCTGCCTTGTACATTAATTAGTTTTGCAACCCAACTAAAATTTTCAGCCAAGTTCATTTTTTACCCTACTAGTTCTACTACTTTTCCTTATGGTATGATGTCACTTGTGTCCCTTTATATTTAACTTCTTATATAACACTATTTGTATACTGAAGTCTGGTTCATAATATTTTTTCTGCCCCATGAACATGAGTTATTAAGTTTTGTTTTGACTTATGAACATAATCAAAACTTTTTACTAAGAAACATCAAAGGCCAAAATTTATTTTATACTATAACACACAGTAAAATTCCTAGTACTCTTTATATCTAAAATTTATAAATATAATATCCACTTAACACTCTTTCAAACAATTACCTTTATAACTCCCCTTTACATATATTGAATGTTTTTCAGAAAAAGTAATGAAAATGATGGTCTCTCATTTTATATTCTTTATATTGACATTTAAAAAGCATGCACAGCTGGACACACATATATATTCAGATTTGAATGAAAATAAGGTGAAAATTTTAATGTAAACATTATTGTGTTAATTAGTTGTAAATTACTACTGCAAAATTGCATGTCAGAGAACCTAGGGAAAATCACATTTCTTCATTCTATTTCTGCTGCATTGAATCATATTATTTTAGACTAGAGAATATTCTTTTCCACACAAAGTATATATAAGGTCTTGATGGAGAAGATAACTCAATTATTGTTCAATGTATGAGTAGCATATGCATATATATGTTATATGATCATTAATCAACTATTTAGGCAAGTATTGTCTAGGAAATATGTCTAAATTAAAATGTAATTCTAAGCATCCTAGAGAAGTAATGGATCAATGTTATAAAATTTATCTTTGCCAAAATATCTGTTTCCTTAGAAGTACCCAGAAAAGAGCATGTAATTAACATGTTTTGTCAACTGTATTATTGGAGTTGCAAAATGAGTGTGTAGTATCCAACCATTCTGCTCTAACATTGATTTATGTAAATAAAACTTCTATTTAATTGTTTATTTTATATAATGTATGATTTAGTTATTAGTATAAACAAGATTCTAAAAATTATAAGTCTAATTCCTCATATTTTATAATTTTGAAACAAAGTACTCTACTGTTAATATTTTCAATATACTTAAAAATCCTTCTTTAAAAATATTTAGCTTTGAAAATGTGTGATCATTGAATTCTGGTCTACTGCCCTTTATAAGTGCACATAATTTTCTTTGCAGTTCAAGGATCTTCATATAATTCAGGTTGCTGGGTTCAATCTTCTCATCGTGATTTTTCCCATGTCTACAGTAAAAATCATTGCTTTTCAATCCTGAGTGAGAATCTACAATTACTGTATATATCATCATGATCTTGGCTGATCACCTCTAAGCAATGAGTTCAAAAATTAACATTTTGTGGCTTCTGTAATTTCAAATGTAAAAATGAAGATAGTCATAGCATATTATTTCCTTGTTGTTTCAATAAATAAGACATAGACAAAATGGGTATAGAACATTTTGAACAAAAAAAATCTCAGCTCATAATAATCAATATCATCATGATTAATCTTGCCATAGTTACTTCCATTAATAAATTTAAATGATATTTACGAATATATGGCCATCCTATTTCTGAAATAGATTCATATACCTGTCTTATATATTGAAAAAATAAGAATACACAAGTTATTTTTTAATTACCAACATAGTAGGGAATGACAAAGATGAAATATAACTTTATATATCATGTTTATTAATATCTTTAAATATAAAGATCCAATATTAAGAAAATATATACACTGAGATTAAATATATAAAGAAGATAGCTGTCAATGTACAGTTTTTTTAATGAAATTATTTACTAATTACTTAGCTGCTTAAATTAATATGCTAAGAAAAGATATAACTGTGGAAGAAATTATTCATGTTTGAAACAGTCACTAGTTCTGTTAAAATGTGCTAGTTTCCAGTACTAGAGCATATATTAACTTCTTTTAAATTTATAGTCCTAAATTCACAGTTATTTAGATAGAAGAGTATGGTATCATTCACCTTGACCTATCAGCTTTGACAATTTTCTTTGTATTTTGACGAGAGAATTCAGTCCCAATGGATTATTCGTTATTCACTAAGTTACCTTCTTCCTAAAAATAATTTGCAAAGATGAAAAGCAGAGCACCACTTCATTATCTTCAGCCTGACACTCCTGATCCCACTTGTCCTTTCCTCTAATACTGCTGATTTAATATGCAGAACAACTTCTCAAAAGACAATTGATTCCTATGCCTACTAAGGAACTTTCTGCTATAAGCTTTGCATTTGAAAATGCCTAACTCTAAAAATGTGCATATTTTTTAACAGAGACCTCTGACATACACAGAACCATAGTATATGGTTCTGAAGCAGAGATTAAACTTTTCTCACAAGACTAAAATATTACAACAATCAATGTCAGAATCACTCTTTGGTTTCACACAGTTCCTTACTCTCATATACAAAAGACTGCAAAAATAAAAACAACAGAGCAATGCCAAGATGGTTTATTAGACTCTGAGTAAGTACTCCCTGAGAGACTGGACACAAAGGCTTGACAGTAACTGCCAGAGGAAAAACTCATAACTATTAAATGAAAGAATATGGTACAATAGTAGTATTTTTATTCATCAGTTTTAACATTTTGTTGTTGCTATATTTTGACAAATGAATCAAGATCCAACTGGTGAGTTCATATGCACACTGCTCTATTTACAGCAGAGGATGCTATCAAGGAAAGCTGCATTACAGTTATCATTATATATGGATAGTTATATAGTGATGATTGGGAGCCTTTTTACTTGTTCTCTGTCTTTTGTATCTGCTGGTGAAGGAAAGTACAAATAAATTATGAAAATTTGAAATATGAAAAATAAAAAAATTAAGATTAATTTTTTTCTTTCACACATTTGAAATATAAGATAATCCATGTTAACTCAATTTTTTTAAGTACAAAAGGGATCAAGAAGAAGTTCAGTTATTCGACCTGAGCTTGCACAGCTCTCATGTATGCTATCACACCTGCTATGAGACATATGTGCAACTGTTTTGGTGTATGTGGAAAATCCAGTATCCTTATAGTCATCCAAAATTGTGGCTGTTACAATCTTGCTGTCTCCTGTTCTCAAATGGACACTGAGACTAAGGTAGAGAGAATGTTATAGATTTTCCATTTAAAACTGAGCCCTATACAATTTCTTCTTATCTGTTGCTCCTTGACCAGTTGGGGGTCTCTCTTTCAGTCATCATCTACTTCAAAACAAAGATTCCCTAATGAAGGCTGAAAGCATAGAGAGGTGTGTGTGAATACATCATCTCACCACTAGTTCAGGAAACATTGGAAAAATGGGAGATTTAGATTCAGATGTCTTTATGTGTGAGACCCTGGATTCCTGTCAGATTGGCCACGTTTCAGTGAATGCGTATATACACAAGGACACAAATCAGACTTAATAACTTAGCGGGAGCGAGAGAGAGAGACAAAGACAGAGAGAGAGGGAGAGAGAGATGGACAGAGAGAGAGAGAAGAGTTACCATATAGAGAAGTAGTGATGAATCTAGGGGGATTTGGAGGTGAGTATGGACAAATATAAAGCATGAAACCATCAAATAATTTAAATTATATTAAATTTGCATTTATATAATATATTTATATTAAATATATATTAATATATAATGTACATAAATATATAAAATATATTTATATTAAAATATAAATTAAATTAAACAGTCTTTTAAATGGAACAATATTCACAAATATTTAAAAATATCTTTTAATTTTGTCAATCACACAATATAAGATTTCACCTTCAGATAAAGTAATGTGTTCGTCAAAATTTTTGCCAATTAAATATTTTCTCCATGATGTAACTTGTTAAACACTGGTATTTAGAAAAGAAAAAAGAAAATCATCTTACAATATTGAATAACTTGTTATGGGATTATAAACAAAAGTCCTATCAAAAGACAGTGGAAAATTTATCAAGAAGATATAAGAAAGATGGGGACTCCCAATATAGCAATGAGGTGGTAAGTAGAGCTAAAAGAGCCGCTGCCCTACCATCTCCACTCCAGTTGCCTCTGCCTCTGCACATGTTCATGGATCAGAGGAATCTATACTGGTACTGAATCAGACAGAGAAAACCAAGAATTAAAGGCGGTTGTAAAGATGCGGAAGTAGTGCCAGATTTCGAAACAGGGCACACAGTGGAGAGCTAGATTATTTGCAGCAACAGAACTGAGAGTGCTGCTTGGAGCTGGGGAAGCAACTGGGCTCACCTCATCCAGTAGTTGTTAGAGAGACACTAAATTGGAGAACAGCACCAGTGGCATAGCAACTCGCTTCGAGAAAAAGTAGTTCTCAAGCAGCTCGGTGGCCAGGGCCACAGAAGGGTCCACCTTACCCCACAGCTGCCTGCCAGTCCAGAGCTCCCCCACCAGGTCTGAAGGTCCTACCTGAGGTGTAGATGAAATAACCCTGGAAGGGAGTCTAAGATTGAAGAATGGAGCTCCTTGCTCTGGAGCGACACTGAAGGGGCCTACCTTGCCTCTTTGCTGCCTGCCAGTTCTGGGCTCCCACTAGGCCCACAGGCCATGCCTGAAAGATGGAGGAAATAAGACAGGAGGTGAGATTAAAATATAAAAAAACAAGGAGACACCAAAGCTGAGAGACACTTAAAGCACCTACTTCACCCAATAGCTGCTGGCCAGGGCAGTACTGCTGCTGGTCCCATGAAAGGGAGAAGACAGCCCAGGAAAGGCGATGAGGATGACACAGTAGAGCAACTAGTCTTGCTGAAAGACGTGGAACTGGAGCAATAAGAGATCATCTTGATGTCCATAATCAGTGCAGCTGAAGGGTCCGCAGATGTCCATGATCTGTGATTCAACTAGAAATCATTTGATGTCTGTGAGACCTACTCTGGAAACCATGTTGATGTCCATGACCCATGCTGTCTCTGGAAGCCATGCGGATGTCTGTGATTTTTTCTACCACCAGAAACCACGTAGATGTCCCTGATATGTGTCATAGCTGAACCATATTGATGTACATGATCTGCACTACTGATCCGTACTACACCAAGAGACCAAAACAACTGGTTGGAATCCATTCTACCACCAAAATCCATTTCATGTCTGAGATCCATGTTCTCGAGAGAAGACATGTTTATGTTTGTGTTGATGTTTGTGACCTGTACCGATGCCAGAGGCCATGTAGACATTCTTATCCTTGCTGCTTCCTGCCACCAAATCTATGGTGATGGCCATGACCAATGCTCTTGCTGCACATATTGGACTTAATTATTTTTCTTTCTTTTTTTCTTTTTCTTGTGCTCCTTTTTTTTGTTTATTTGTTGTTCTATCTGATTCTTTTGTCTTCTGTTTTGTTTATGATTTCAGGTTTTTATTTTTATTTTTTATTTTTTGGGGGGAACAGGAATGGGAGAGTGAACTAGGGAGAAATGGGAGGAGGATGCATTACAAACACATTGTATAAAACTCTCAAGTAGTTAATAAACATATTATGTAGAAAAAATAAATAAAAATGAGAAATAATAAATATTAGAACATATAATTACTAATGTGAAAATATCTAGTAATCAGGACAATAAAAGAGCAAAAATAGACATGTGAGGATTACTATAAGCATATGAAGAAAGAGAGACATGGAACTGGAAGAAAAATACAGACAAGAAGATGAGAAATGTAGACACAGAGTAGAGGAGGAGAATGACTTAGTAAAGATATAAAGAATGAAAGGAGAACAGTAGAGAAATCAGGTGAATCTTAAAAGGCAAATAATACAGTTAGAGATATTATAAGTTACCATACATCAAGAAGATTATCTTTAGTTTGATGTAATTGACATTTCTTCTATTACAAGAAGATTCAGGTCTTCTTCCTTATCAAAGGGCCACCAAGAGAGTTAGTTCCCATGGATGCATTGGCCTGGGTCCCATTTACAGGAATAAAGGAAGGTTTAGAAGGAAAAGAAAAGAAAAGTATATAAAGAATAGCAGGCCTATTTGTAATAACAGCCACTGACAGATGTCTTCTGTATAGAGATGGCAGGCAAGAGTCTGGATCTGTTTTAGTAGCCATCTGTGCAGCCGGTCTGGCACAACATAAAAAAGAAAGTGTTTGCTTTGGTTTAAGATCCAGAGGAAGAGTAGTAAGTGTATCAGTGGTGAACCATGATAGTGAGTAGCAGTAATGATGACAGAAGCATGATGCTGAGACTATACAACTTCAAAGACAAGTACTAATCAGGGAAAGAAAGGAGAACTAGAAGAAGGCTTTAAACCCTCAAGCCTATAGCCTTCTGCTCAGTGTCATACTTCTTCCAGCAATGCTATGCCTCTTGTGATTTCCATCAATCTGGTGTATGACCACAGAGCATTCATGCATATGGGCAATATTAACTAGACTAAAAGGGTTATATAACTTTTAAAGTACAAATTATGGAAGAATGGTAGTTGAGGGGTTACTAGAGAGAAGCTAGTGTAAAGAAATAGAGGATGGAAGTGACCAAGATAATATATATATATATATAGGTATTACATTAAAAGTCAAACAAAACAATCAAACCATCTATGTATAAAACACCTGGCTTCCAAACTAAATAATTGTTTTCTTCCAAATACTTAATGTGCTTCTTCAGAATGCATAAACTTCATCATCTATGTCTTAACTTCTGACAGAAATAAAGCATAAAAAACCTCTGACATTATTAATAACTTTAAAAATTAATTTTATGTCTTGTAAATACTAAATTATATCTAATACAAAGCACATGTACAAGAAGTTATTGTTTTGTTTTTCTTTATTTAAAAGCAAAATGTGAGATTATCCTGATGTTAGTCTAGTCATTTTTTGAAGAACATGAACAGCCATCTGCCAATCAATCCTCTCTCTTCTCATGCCTCAACTTCATCCACTATTGACTCTTGTTCTCATTATCATTCCTAGCCTTATTCACAAACTCTTCAATAGTATATAAAATTTAATGCATATCATATTTTATAACATTTGAATAACATTTAGTAGTAAAGCAAAGAAGAAATATCTGATAACATGATGATCTAGATAGTGGCAGGTAACATATATAAGTCAGGAAAGCAATATGCTTTGATAAATTTTGCGGTTTGCATTAAATAAAAAGTTACCAAAAATAATTAGCTCACTCTGTAATCCAAAATCTGTTAGAGAAATTTATGTGCAAATTTTCTGATGTGATAAATCCATAAGAAATGGTATAATTTTGGTACTCGGTAGGTGATAAATATTTATCATGTAAATTTTTAAAATTCTAAAATAATTTTCTTCTCTCATACAACTTATAGAATATATTCTGACCCCCTTTCTCCTTTTTCTCCACTCTCTGAGCTCTCCCCATCCCCTTTTCCCAGGATCTACGCCCCCAAAACCACCCACAAATACCCCCCTTTTTCCCCAGAAGTGAGCCATCCCGGCAGAGTTACAGCACAATCAGGGCATAGAATAGCCGGATGGAACAAAGCCAGGCACAAATCCCTACATCAAGAGTGGGCCATGCAACCCAGCAGGAGCAAAAGGAACTCAAGTGCAGATTAAAGGGTCAGAGACACCCCCACTCGAGCGTATAGGTGTTTTTCAAGAACACCAATCAAGATAGACATAAAATGTATTTATCAGGCCCTGCAGGTTCTGGTGTCTGTTCCTCTCAGTCTTTGTGAACCCTTAGGAGTGCTAGTGAGCTGACACTGTGGGGATTATTTTCCTGTTGTCCTCTACCCCTCTAGTCTCTGCCATCCCTCCTCTCTTTCTTCTGTGGAGTTCTCTGATCTATGTATGATGTTTGGCCCTGGGTCTCTCCATAGTCTCCCATCAGTTGATGAAGGGGTCCTCTCTGATTAGGACTGGGCTAGGTACTGATCTCTGACCAGATCATGACACCATTAGAAAATCCTCTGCAGGTTAACCAGCCTCTAGGACTTGGCCTGCCCCGCAATTTCAGGCAGAGGTTCCCACCTTTAACTTGTGTTTCTGCCATTCCATTGTCAAAGAGGATCTTGCAGGGAGGATAGGCATTAGTCTAGAGGTTTTGTGACTCTGGTGGTGTCCCAGTCTCACCACTGGAAGGCTTACCTGTCCATAGGAGATGTCCTGTTCAGTCTCTCTATCTCGGATTACTATGAATCCTTGCTAGGATCTCCCTCATAAATTCCTGTGAGTTTCTGTTACACTAAGTCTCCCAATTGTTCCCTAAACAGCTCCCAAATCTTGTCGTTTCTCCATATATTTTATTCCTCCTTCCCTCTCCTCCTACTGGTCTGCTCTGCTATTTGCTGTCCTCCTCCAAACTACCTGAACTCTCTATTCAAGTTCTACTCTACCAGGGAGATCCCTGTATTTTGACTGGGCCCTTTTGTTGTGTAGTTTTTCTGTGTCCGTCGATACTATTACTTTTCTCCTTTGCTTAGCAGTTAATATACACATATAAGTGAGTACATATCATGTTTGTCTTTCTGGAACTGGGTTACCTCAGTCGGGAAGATATTTTTCTAGTTCCATTCATTTGCCTGCAACATTAATGATTTCATTTTTTTTAATTGCTATGTAATAGTCCATTGTGTAAATGTACCACAATTTCGTTATCCATTTTTCAGTTGAGGGACATCTAGGTTGTTTACAATTTCTGGCTATTATAAATAATGCTGTTATAATAATAATGCATGTGTCCTTCTGTTAGGATGGTGTGCCTTTTGGGTATATGCCCAGGAATGGTATAGCTGGATCTTGAGTTAGGTCAATTTCCAATTTCCAAAGAAATTGCTGTGTTGATTTCAATAGTGGTTGTAAATGTTTGCATTCCCACCATCAATGAAGAAGTGTTTCTCTTGCTCTAAATCCTCGCCTATGTCATCTCTCTTTTCTGTTACTGATCTTAGTAATTCTGACAGATATAAGATGGAATCTAAAAGTGGTTTTGATTTTCATTTCCCTAATGGCTAAGGATGTGAACATTTCTTTAGATGTTTCACAACCATTTGAAATTCCTCTTTTTAAAATTCTTTGTTTATATTTATACCCCAGTTTTTAATTGGGTTACTTATTAATGTCTCGCTTCTTGCATTCTTTATATATTTTGTAAATTAGCTGTCTATTGGAAGTGGAGCTGTTAAAGACCTTTTCCTATTCTGTAGGTTGGCATATTTTTCTTATTGACAGTGTCCTTTGCCTTACAGAAGCTTTCCAGTGTCGTGAGGTCCCATTTAGCAAACACAAGCATAAAGCAAAGAGTTTTGGTGAGGCTATAAACATGCAAAGCCTACTCCAAGTAAAGTATATCCTCTAGCAACCTCCATAACACCATAATCTCCACTTAGAATGTGTCAACTGGGAAAAAATTATTCAAATACCTGAGACAATATGAAACAGTTCTTATTCTAATCAACACATACCCCAGTTAATTTAAATCAGCATATTACAGAGATAATTTCATATTTATATACAATCACCCTGAATGCCTGAATACCAACAATCATGTGGATAAAAAATATGATTATATACATATATATGTGTGTGTATGTATTTGTATGTATGTATGTATATTCTGATATAAAGGAAAATAAAATAAAGCCATTTGCAGTAAATATATGTAAATAGATATCATTTACTTGATTTTTCTTATATGCATAATTTGTCAATTGATATTCATATAGGAATATATATATGTATACTTGACAATATGGACACAGTATCTGGGAGAAGGGGGATCTATAAGTGGACTTTAGGATAGATGTGAAAGTTAGTAAATGCAGGTAAGAGTATATTGCAATGAGGTATATATTTGAAAAAATTCATAATAAAACTAATGATTAAATATACAAAATAAAATAAAGAAGTTATGACAGCTCCCGTATAGGTTAAAAATTTTAAGCTTCAGGTGCTCTATAGAGCTCACACTAGATGTTCAGGTTTCATCTCTTTCTTCTCCTCCCTGTGTTTACCTGGCCTCTCTCTGTGATAGTGACATGTTCAGTGGTCACAAGAAAAGTCTGAGGGTGATTTTTTCATGCAATCCATGTACAAGTGGCCACTCAGTAAAGCTTGATGTACAATAAAGTTTTCTTAGGGTTATTTCCTTATTTATTTCGCTTCCTTTTTATGGTTTCTTTGATTTTTGAGATTATAATAAAATTATATCATTTCCCCTTCCCTTCCATGCCCTCTCTTCTAAATCACCATCAAATCTTTTAATTTAACATATCTGCTTTTAAGTGTCAGACATATCCACACACACATCCATATCGTATTTATAAATAGACATAATGATATCTATATTCTTCTACTTTTCTAAACAGTAGATTAATGTTCTAAGTATCACGTTTGATGCTTTTCAAACAGAAATAGAATTTATTTTAAAAAAAGTGCTAAATAATAGTGAACAGTAGTTATTGTAGTCAAAGCTCTGTATTTTTAAATGAATTTACAGAGCTTAAGATCTTTCTACAATGTCTATAGTTGTATCATCAAATATCACTACAAATATCACTAAAGTTTTAATAGACTGACTTTTGTAAAATTATCATTGCTACTGCTATTACTACTACTACTACTATTATTATTATTATTAATGGAAATTTCTTGTATATTTATAGGCATTTACATTATCTCATTTTCTCCCAACATACAGAGTTATTTATTATATTATGCCATCTGATTCTCAGAAGGGTCACTGTCTTCCTTTTTTTTTTTTCTAAGACTACAGAAGTGTCAAAGTTTCAAGATAAGTTACTGGAATAAAATCATAAAATCTTATGCTCGTCTTGAGCACATCAAAAAATCACTGTTGTATAACAGCTGGAAAGCTCTGGGTCTTGCTAAGTAGATAACATTGTGGCTAGTAAGAATCCTCAACTGCCAGCTGGGATCATGGTAGAAGAATTTAAAGAAGGAATTAATGTGTTAAAATCACTTTCATCCTTGATTGATTCACACTGTACAAATCCGTCCATAATCTTACCAAGAATTAAATCCCTGGATTACACTCCCAAATGTAAGATTTTAGAACATAGAGCCTAGCAAAACATTTACTTGGTTTTAAACACTTATTAAAAACATGTAAAAGTTTAGGCTTAATTAATTTTAATCTTTACAAAGAAAGGCTTCTTTTTGTTCAGGTTGTGTGATTTGTAGTCTCAACATCAGGTAATTGCAATAGACTCCTTACAAAACTTATTTCATAAATTCCACATCATTCCACATCCAAATCAAAAGTGAATTAAAGACATTTTCATTTATATGAATTATCTTTCCTTTTACATGAAATATATTCTGTTTAAATATTCAGTTTAAGGAAGCAACTTGAGTATGACATTTCTCATTTGCTCTGATTTCACCAGAAATATATTTTAAGGCACCTATGATATTTAAGCCTTTACAAACTTAAGTTCTAGTATGCATTTTAACCTAGAGTTTATAACTTTTTGTTGTATAACAGCTTTTTTTGACTTGGCTAATGCTCCATCAACATCCCTTAGGCATTAACATTTGAGGCATCCTGGACAAGTTTTAGCTGCCACTATGCCTACATTTGCCTGAGGGCTTTTTTAAGTGAAGTCAACTGAATGTTTTTAGAGCTAGGAGTTAATAACTATAAGGATATTTTTAACTTATGTACTCAAATTTCCTATCCCTTGGACAAAATAATAGATATTTCTATTCTCAGGTTGCTTCTTGGAATGATCTTACAACACCATTGTCTGTATTCTTGTACAGGCTTCAATTTCTCACTATCTGACAGGCAATTTTGCATCTTTAATATCAACATAAAAGTTATCTGTTACCAGAATCCAAACTTAAAATTAATCAGTCAGGTAGTATTCTTACTTTTAAATTTACAAATTATCAATTTTCTTATATTTATTGTCAAACAAATTATGCACTTATAAAGTAGCTGGTAGTCTCCATCCTTCATTTCTCTAATGAGTGTGTTTCATTTCACACTATGTATTTCCTCACTTTACGTTCTGTGAAAACTTCTTTGTAATATTTCTTAATGAATGTCATCTTCCTGATTGCTCTTTAAGACATGCCATCCTAGCTACAATCTCTAAGTCTTGCAGAAGACTAGACAGTTCATGTGCTAAAACACTTTGATTTTAAACAAAGGACAGAACTTAGTGTACACAAATCTCAGTCTATCAGTAGCAATTGAAATTATTGAGCACAGAGTATACCTTGTCAATCATGTTTCTGCATTTCTATGTTTGAAATATCTGAAGCTGTTTCCTCCTTTACTTTGATAAAAATCACCCTCATTCATACAGTGATTCTTTTTATTGTCTACTATGCCAAATATAATATGTGATAGTTTTAAAATATATATTTCTTTTGAATCTCACAAACACACAAATTTTTAAGATTTTAATACAGGGTATGTCTGTCAAAACAAAAAAATGAGTAGATTTTGTGTGTACTAAGTTTATTCCGAAAAATCAATTTCTATTGATGAGATGTTCTATTATATGCAATCTTCACTGAGATTAAACCAGGTCTTATAATCTCATGCTTTCTGTAATTAGAAAAATTAATCACACCAGCTCATTACTGCTTGAGGTCCTTTCGGGCTTTGCTTCTGTTTCAGAATTCATGTTTCACACTGAGGTGTCAAAGTATATATAATTTTCAAAATTGAAAACACTTTATGAATATAACTGAACAGGCGTTGATATTCCATACAAGGATTGTGCTGTCCACTAATGACTTCTTGTCAGACAAGGCATGTTTTTATGAACCTAGGTATGTATGTGTATAAAAAGAGTTATATAAATAAAATATTTTCTGTTAATAAATCATAAGAAACGATCCTAAAATAACAATTTTTTATATAAATCATGTGTTAACAATAAAATCAAATGAGATTCTGGTTGGATGGATGTGCTTGTTTATTTTTATATGAAAATCATACTGACAAAATATTTGATATTAAAGAATACATATAATTTTAACATTATTCATAGCTGATTAATATTTTCAGTTAAAATTTCTAAATTTCTAAATTATAAAATTTCTAAATGCATTCATATGCATATATGGACATTATATATACATATATGTATATATCTATCACAAATATATATATATATATATATATATATATATATATACACACACACACACACACACACACACACACACACATGTATATATTGATGTATATATATCACAATTTGGAAGAAGCTTGTCTCAAATAATTTGTCTGGATCAGATGTATATTCTGCAACTACTCTGACTACAATAAATGTGTATTGGAAAACATTAATTGTAGAGGAATATTTAATCTTTTAATCTTGCAGCATGGCTGTTCTAGGGTAGACAAAATGTTAGTTAGTTCATGGCTTTAATCCCAGCTCAGAAGCAAGTGGAGTACATGCCATTTATCCCAGCACTTGGGATGCAGAGGTGGAGCTCAGATGGAGAAGCAGAGTAGAGACAGATTTCAGAGATTGGAGAATGAAGGAAAGTAGAAACAGTGTGGAAGCAGAGCTCAGACAGAAGTGAGGTGGATGCAGACAGGAAGCAGACTAGAGGCAGAGCTCAGAGAGAAAAGTGAGTTAATTCAGTTAGGGAGTTTGAGTGGAATTAGATCACAGACAGTTCAGTTAAAAAAGAGAAGCCAAGAAGAGCTGAGCAAATTCAGAATAAGCTAAGAGAGACAGCAGAGAGTCAGAAGCAGATTGTTTAAACTTTACAGCCCTAAGTTCAGAAGGAACTAGTGAGAATGAGTCAGTCAGTTAGCAGGAAGTTTCCCAGACTGAAATGTTCTAGGTTTAGACTTGAAGATTAGATTTCACTGAGGCTGAAGACTTCCAGTTCTAGGTTTAAGATTATATTGTATAGAAGCTTAAATTCTCTAGGTCCAGGGATTGAATGAGCAAAGAATAAACTGTCCTCTGCAATGAACCCATGAGAATAACTAGTAAATCAATGCATACATCTTATGTCTACAATTAATAGAAAGATTACTGTAATTCCAGTAATTGCTTATTAATAGCAATTATGATTTTATGGGTCAAAGAAGATGATTTAAATAGTGTCAGAGAATACTCTTATTGAGTTAAAGTGGGCCTGAAATAAAACTAAAGAGTAGTTTAAAAAATAATTATGAACACAAATTCAAAAACATGGAACTCTAATAAAAATAATTTTTAGTAGGATATGTATAGTGATAAATGTGAATAACAAAGAAAAGAAAGAGAGAGCAAGTTTAACACAAATATAGGAAATCAATGAGAGAAATATGATATGAACCCAATGAGATATAAAATAAATAGTCAATAACACACAAATCTAATAAGATTTAGGTAATATGAAAAATTTCTAAACCAATGGAATGGTGACTTAAAAAGTCCGAAGACAAAAATTACCCAAGAAATAAAATGGAAACAACTGTCCAGAATCCACAACTGTTAATTCAAAAATTTACAAATCATGTCTGTAATTGTAACTTTAACTGTCAAATGAGGATTATATATGGTAAAATCACTATTTTTATACAGTTTTAAGCAGCCAAAGAATGTAAGACTGAAAATAAACAAAATAATTCAACATTTATTTTATTTAGCAATATATTAATATGATGTAAATAGGTCAGTCTACAGTCATCTGGATGAGAATAATATATATTCATGCAAAATATACTTAAAAATTTGTGTCATTTTGAATTTCTTTCATCTAAAGAGCATAAGTGATGTTTAAGAAATAAAAGTATGCATCTCATGTTTTTGTTTCTTCCTTTTTTGTCATTCAAAAAAATAGTTTCACTGACTACAGTGCTGATGACCTTCGGATGGGTCGTAACTGCTAATAAACCTATTCCACAACTGACCCTTTATTTTTAAAAAGTGTCAGTCCATGATTTCAGGATGGAAAGTAATATAGCAAGTATTTGGCATAAATTTGTTAAGATACAGAATCTCATTCATTTATTGCCTGCTCATATTTTCCTTTGAATTAAATAAAGTTGTGAAGATTCTCATTGTGAGATAGTTTATGTAAATAGCAGCAGAGACAAATAAACTAATGTTTAATAATTATTTTTCAAAAATATTTAACACACATTTTGTAACAAAATCATTAGTAATTAAAGAATTGAGACTAAGTAAATAAGCTAAGTTTTTCTAATAAGGCATATAAATTAAATGTTATTGAATAATTATGAAATATTTCAGAAACAATACATTATACATGCAAATAAAATTCTTAAGTATTTTGCTGTTGAATTTGTTATTTTCTACTTGTCTTGGTGACAGTAATTTTGGTGAATTTATAAATTACTTTGATAATGAGAGCTGTAAATGCTTCTTGATATATTTTACTTCTCAAAAATAGACTATCGCTAAAATAAAAGGCAAAAAGAATATAATAAATAATAATTGCTTAATAATGAAGACTTAAAGCATTACTGACAGTTGCAAATTATTGAGTGTTTGCTATGCTGAAAATCAATATACTTAACTCAGAACTAAGCTGATTTGATTTTATAACATTTCCTTTGGGACAAAACGACTAATAAGCCTATTCCACATCTGAAAGATTTAATTACAAGCAAATGTCAGTCCATGATTTCATGATGGAAAGGAATACAGCAAGTATTTGGTATAAAGTTATTCAGACACAGAATCTTCTTCATGATTAAGTAAGTCCAATCATATCTATACTATGGAAGCATGACAAGCAAAATACATTTCATTTGCTGAAGCCCAAGCATTGCCAATTTCATGAAATTATTTCTTAAAAACAATTTTCTTTCAGAGGAAAAGGTTTGTTTTATTTTATAACTCTCAGGTCATGTTTCATCACTGAGGGAAGTGAGGACAGAAACTCAAGGTGAGAACTTGGAGGCAGGAACCAAAGCAGAAACCATGAAATGATGTTGCTTATTGGCATGCTTCTCCTGGTTCCCTCCATCTGTTTCTTACACATGTAAGGACTACCTACCCATGGATGGCAACCACCATAGTGTGCTGGATCCTCCCATATCAATCATTAATCAATAAAATGCTCTAGAGCCTGCCTATAGGCAGATTTTTTTTTTTTAATCCTGAATGTAGTGGCAGCTTTCTGGGAGACGAGTACATAAAGCCTCCAATTCTAGAGCTGTGCTAGGGATTTTAATCTTACAGTTCAGTGATCATTCTACATTCATGTAATTTCCTGCTGTGTAAAGAAAAGATGGAAGAATAACATCATCGTGTGTCTCATTTTGGGAGTTTGGGATGTTCTGTCATTCAAAATCTCATGGTGCAAAAAGTACAAACTAAATGCTGACAATGCACAGACTGCCCTACAGTGCTTGGCTTTAGTACATAGATGACTTATCTATTTAACATGCTGTCCCATTTTAATCTTTCTTAAATTACTTCAAGTTTAGAGCCTATTTATTTTTATTATTTTTTTTGTTTAGTCATTTTGCTTTGTTTATTTTCAAGACTGGGTCTTTCTGTGTATCTCCAGCTGTCCTGGAACTCATGATTCAGACCAGGTTGGTGTTGAATGTACACTGATCTGCCTGGTTCTGTTTCCTGAGTATTGGCATAAAAACATACACCATTGTGCACTGCTAGGACCTCTTCTAAAACATGGTGTTAAGGCCTTTCTTGTAAGTTTTATGAAGTACAGTATTAAAATTCAAATAAGCTAAAATTTCTATAACCTTTTTTTCTCAATTATTTGGAACACTAGCTTTTTATATAAATGAATACTGTAAGTAAAAATATTTGTTTAAAATCTTTCAGAACATAAATGTATGAGTAAGTTCTTTAACTGGTAGAAACAAAACAATTTTCTTGCATAGTTAAGATATCCTTTTATAAAGATATGATCATAAAATAGAGTTTAAATAGTGCGAATTTCATAAATTATAATCTTAACAAGACACAGTTCTGCTTTAAGAGCACAAAGTAATGAAATTTGTTAAAAAATAATTTTAAATGTTTTTAAAGTTGGCTACATGAAGATAGAATAAACAGTATACTAAATATTTCATGGGACTTTATTATTTTCAGTATATTGTTTAAGGAAATTTGGACTCAGAAAAATTAGTAGAAAATATAGTTCCTCCAGGACTCTGAATCCCCCAAATTCTCAGATACCTCCTACTATCTATACTCTCTCCAGAATATTATGTTTGTTGTAATTGAATCTACATTTGAACTTCATTACCATTATCACACAGATGTCAGGAAATGTGTGCTGGCATATGTTTATTACAGTGTTATGCAAAGTAGTTTCATTGCCCTAAAAGGATACTGATTACCTATTCAGTCCTCTATTCATGGACTCTACTAACTAATGTTTATGATTTTAAAAGCATTCATAATTTTGCCTTATCATGTTTAATGAACTTTTGGAATCACCCAGGATCAGATGTGATCTATTCAGATTGGCCTATTAATGTAGAATTACATGTAGCAGTTACTCCATGATTTTTCATTTCTTGATAGCTCATTTTTTAAAATTCTAAGTGATATTTCTTTAGGTAGGTTTACCATGTTTACCTATGCATTCCCCTGTTAAGGAGCATCCTAGTTGATGTTGTATATCTTGATAATCATCAAAAAGCTGCCATATGATGCAATAACAACTAGGGAACAAAAGAGGCCATGAATTTGTGGAGGGCACAGGTATATGACAGTATTTGGAGGGAGAAGGGGAAGGAAATATATGGAAATTAACTTATAATATTTAAAAATAACAATAGAATTATGTAAAACACAGCTGCCATGCATGGAACATTCATAAATATATTTTGTATGGACATACATTTTTAAAGTCATTTGAATAAAATCATAATTCACAATTACATATTAAATATATGTAAATGTTTATTGTTTGTTTATAAATAAATATGATTATGGTTTAAACGATATAATTTTACATTGTCTTGATTGTATATCATATATGTGAGTTCTCCTTTTTTTTCTCCATCCTCACTAGCACTTGAGGTTGTCTCTGCTTGGTACACTGGGTGTTTGAAGATAGTTCTAGCTTAATGCTTTTACTTTTAGCTCATATTGTGCTGAGTAAATGTTCATATTTTTCATGAATTGTAGGTGTAGATATATGTGTTGATTTATTAATTATTCTATTCTCATGGATTCATGGACAGTTTATTCTCTACCAATTCAATCCTAGAGGGTTTCAGACTTCATAAAATTTAATCTTAATCCAAAAACTAGAAGTCTTTTGCCTCCATACAATCTAATCTTCAAACCTAAATCTAGAACATTTCAGCCTCCAAGATTGACTACTGACTGAGCTCATGCTGACTATCTGTTTTCTGAACTACCTCTTTTCAGTCTAATCTGTATTGCAAACTCCAAACTGTAAATCATAAACCATCTGCTTCTGAATCTCTGCTTTCTCTGCTTATTCTGGATGGGCTCTTCTTTTCTCAGTTTCTACTTCTGAACTGAACTGTCTGTGAGCTGACTGCACTCAAACTGCATGACTGAACTAACTCTCTGTTCTTTTTATTGTCTGCTTCTGCCTCTGCTTCTTCCTTGCTTCTCTCTCTGAGCTCTGCTGTCTGCTTCCACCTCACTTCTACAATCTGCCACCTCACTTCTAAAATCTTCTATTTTCTGAGCTCTAACTGCTTCTTGTCTGCTTCCACTTCTTTCTGAGCTCTGCTTCTGGTTTCTGTTTCCACACTCTGCTTCTACTCCATGGTTTTCTCAACAGCTGGGCTTAAAGGTACATTGTAGGTATAAATGTTGATTTATTATTATTTATTCTGTAATCTAATCTTAAGTCTAGACCTGAAAAGCATCAGCCTTCATACAATAATGTTTCAACATCTGAGACTTACTGCAGACTGACTCACTCTGGCTATCTCCTTCTGAACTCAGAGCTGTATTGAATTCAACTCACTTTTTTGGTTGACTGATTAAACTCACTCACTGTTCTGGCTGAAACACTTCTCCAAGCTGACCTTCTCAGCCAGCTCATTGTTTCTGATTGAACTCATGATTTACTCTGACTGACTCCCACAACTTCTCTGACTGAATTGCTCTGCTCTGCTTCAAACTGACTGTCGCTGTTAGCTGACTCTTTCTCCCAAACTCACTCTCCTTTTGCTGAAGAGCTTCTGTGTCTCTGTCCCAGAATGCCTGAATCTGAGCTCAGAGCCTGCTTTTTCTGTCCTGAGTGTTGGGCATGTTCTCATTCTGACTCACTCTGCTAATTTATTCTGATTAATCACTGTGCCTGCCTGAATTATGATTCATCTCAGATGTCACTTCCTGTCTGACTTTGACTCCTTCTAAATTCTGCTTCCTGTCTCTGTTTTCTTCTCTCCTTCTACTTGTTTCTGTATTAGCAATTAAGGCTTGTTTTACTACTGCATTTGGAATACTGCTATCAAAGGTGTGTATTAACATTCTTTCTACCCTAGAGCAGCCATGCTACTAGATTAAAGAATTAAATATTCCTTACAGCATATGCCACCATTCCCTTATGATTTGGCATTAAAGGTGTGCAATAAGTTGCCTTAACCACAGAAATCCCCATCACATAGCATTAACACAGAGGACAGGGTTAGCCTGAAAATCAATCTTTCTGCATTCCATTCAGGTCACACAGGCTTCTGAATGTGAATTGCTAGAGCATCAATGCTGGTGGATTAAAGGATTAAATGTTCCTTTTATAAGTAGTGTGATTCAATATGTTGTTCATTTTCATCAAATTATTTTACACCAAATGCTACCACATATTTCACTTAAGAATGTTATGTAAATGTCTCTCACAAATTCCTTTGTCTTAATCCACTACTTAATGTTTTATAATATATTTTTTCTGTGAACAGATATTTTAATTTTAAGAAAGTACATTCTTTTTTTCAGGGAATAAATATTTGATTTTTCTCAATGTCCTATAGGTTCTTCACTTGTGTTACCATTTGGAATTGTTACAATGTATGATGTATTTTAAAGTACATTCCCCTTAAGCTTAGTTTTCTGAAAGAAATAGTGTATGTGTCTAGATTTATGTATTTTCAATAGCTGATTACTCTAGAACAAATGGCATGTATATGGATTTGTCTTTGCTTCCTCATTAAAACTCAGTTGTTTATATGTAGACTTGCTGCTTTTTTCTCTATTTCAACTACTGATATACTTTCTATACATTTACTACAGTTTCTTCAATACAGTGGAACCCATAAGTTAAAATCATGTTCCTCTTTTTCAAATTTGTGTATATATGCATATAAATAACAATTAAATCAGGTAATATTTCAAAGATTTTAGTACAATGGGTATATTAGTACCACTAGCATAGCCTACAAAAATACAATAATCTCTACAGTGAGATATTAAAGACATGAATGGAAAAAAGCTATCGCTCAGACTTTCTGTAGTACTTACCACATTGCTTCTGAGCCTGTATGAAAAAGTCAACATAAATATATAGTCATTTGATATGCTAATTTTCAGTGATATTTTTTCTAAAAATACTAGAAAAATAAGATGTCTTGTTTATTTTTTAATAAATGACGGAAATAATCCCACCAAACACACTTTAAATAAGTCATAATGACATCAATTATATTTAAAAATTAAAAAGGAAAAAAAATAAAATGTGTGTGTATGTGTGTGTGTGTGTGTGTTCATGTGCCACAGTACATGTGTGGAGATTAGAAAACAACTTGCTGGTTTGTTTTGGTTCCCTTTTTCCACCATGTGCTTCATGCAGATTGAATCTTGTGGCTGGAGACTTTATGAACATAGCTTTCTTGCTTTTAAACTAATTTTTTTAATAGTGCTTATGTGTGTATGCTTGTGTTTGTGCTCTGATATAATTGAATATGTGTTTCTCCTGCTTTGACTTTTCTTTATTTTTATTGATCATTTTGCCTGCTTGCTTTCTAAAGGGAGACAGAAGGAAGGTGTGGAAATAGATGAGTGGGAAGTTGGGAAGGATATGAAGGGAGACCAGGGAGGGAACACTGGGTCAGAATATGATATACAAAAGTATCTTCAATAAAAAAATAAAACTTAAGATATGAAAGTTAAATATTTTCTGTGATTTCCCTTAAAGTATGTTCTTTTTTCATACCTAACAACTTTTGTCCAATACAGTTTCTCTGTTGTAACTCTAACTGTCCTGGACTCACTTTATAGACAAGGCTAGCCTCAAATTGATAGAAAGCTGCCAGCCTCTGCATCCTGAATGCTGAGATTGAAGGTGTACACCATTACCACCCAGATAATCATATTTTGTTCATCAAAAGTAGTTTTGGAAAACCTACAAAAGGAAAGAAAGAAAGATGGGAAGAAAGAAAGAAGGAAAGAGAAAGAAAAGAAAGAAAAAAGACTTTACATTTCAGAGAAGAAAGGAGCCAAAAATCCTACCACATAAACTGAAAGCTGCCACTCATTTGTCATATAGCTTTATGTGTAACAGGCAGCATTAATGTGATATGCTTAAAAATTGGCAAAGGATATGGCTTCATTAAAAGATAAAAAACTCTCTTGATTGGCAATGTAGAAAATGACTCTATCTGCATGAATTGCTCAGGTAATTGCAGTTGGAAAGATAGTTACTCAGGAGTAGATTCCATCCAAGCCTTTCCAGTTCACTCCACTTCACTTCCACAAGGAAGTTTCTTTGCTTATAAAATATATCATACCATTTAAATATAGAAATTCTTGAGAAATTGCCTTATTCTGGAGGGATATGATTATTTAGCCTAATTGCCCAAATATTTAGTATTGGAAACATATTTTTCTTTCCCTTAAAATATTAAGTTTGGAATTTGACCAGATATCAATTTATAAATTGAAGTGATGTTGTGTAACATTCATCAAAATTATTAAAATTTTACATTAGTCAAAAAAATCAATCTTTAGAAGTTGATTTTAGGAAATCAGTTTTGTGTTTAAATTTATTTTCATACATGTGTGTTACATTGTTATTTATGACAATAGAAAGTAGACAATATAAATAAATATTAAAAGGCTAATAAGGTAAAATTAATATTACATATATTGTATGCCAAAATCTTAAGTTTGTATTTTGCTATTAAATAGAAGATATTTAATGATATATATGTGTGTGTGTGTGTGTGTGTGTGTGTGTATATAATGAGTACAAATATGTTTGAAAATATAAAACAGACTAAGATACTGAAAAATATTCTCTACATGAAGAAAAGTACTAAAATGTAAGCTACCATTATCAAAAGATAAATAGGAATTGTGTTTGGTTAGATAAAATCCTAAATGTCTTATTTACTTTTATTTTAAAATTTATATTTAAGTTCATTTTTAATCAGAAAAATACAATTTTTTTATTTTAAAATACTGTATTATTTCTTGCATAAATTCTGAGGGTTTTTGCTAGAAGGGATATATGAGTCCATAAATATGTTTAATACCTTTTATTATTTTTCTTCTCTAGTATAATACATCTCTATACCCCTTCTCCCTCCCTCCATTCCTACCAGCTCCCCACATCTCTCCTCTACAATAGATCTACCCTCCACCCCCACTTTGCCCAGAAAAAAGCAGTCCTCCCAGGGTTACTGCTTAAACAGGCACAACAAGATGGAACTAATCCAGACATCAATGGTGAACTAGGCAACACAGCAGGAGAAATAGGGTCCCAAGGTCAGTTGAAAGAGTCAGAGACCCTCACCTACACTCCAGCCTGGAGGAGTTCTTCAAGAACACCAAGGCAGACAACCAGAAGATACATTTGGTTACCCTTGCAGTTTCATGTCAGCCACTTCAGGTTCTCTGAACCCCTAATATTGCTGGTGAGGTGACACCCATGTGGTGTGTTCTTCTGGTGTCACACAATGATTGGCTCTGGGCTTCTGCATCACATCTGCTCCCATCAGCTACTGGAGAAAGCCTCTCTGATGAAGACTAGGCTAGTCTACCTATGAGTAGAGCATGATATCATTAGAAATCTTCTGGCTATACAGTGTCTAGTTGCTAGCTTGCCCTTTGCAATATCAGTCATGTGTTCTCTCCTTTATCATGGAGTTCTTCCTTTCTATTGTCCCAGGAGACCCTATAAGCAGGATAGGTCATAGGTTGAAGGTTGTGTGTCCTAATCCCACCCCTGGAGGCCTTATCCAGTTACTAGAGATGGCCTCTTAAGGATTCTTATCCCTATTACTACAGATCCTCCAATGGTCTCCTTCATAAATTCCAGTGAGTTTCCACTGCACTAAGTCTCCCAATTTCCCTGTAAACACCTCCAATTCTAGTCATCTCTCCATATATTCTCTCCTTCCATCCATCTCTTCCATCCTGGTCCCTTTTCTTCCCATTCCCATTCTCTCCAAGCCTATCTGCATCATCTGCTCTATTTTTCCTTTGCTGGAGAGATTCTTGTGTTCCCACTAGGGTTCTCCTGGTTGCATAGTCTGTCTGGGTCTGTGGATGGATGACAGCACATTTGTCCTTTGCTTAATAGTTAACATCCACATATAAGTGGGTATAACCATGCTTGTCTTTCTGAGACTGGGAATCATCACTCAGGATGATTTTTTCTAGTTCCATCCATTTGTCTGGAAAAATTCATAAAGTTATTTTTTTAATTGCAGAGTAATACTCCATTATGTAAACTCACCACAATTTTTTAATCCATTCCTCAGTTGAGGGGCTTCTGGTTGTTTCCAGTTTTTGGCTATTATGAACAAAACTGTTATGAAAATAGTTAAGCAGATATCTTATAGGATGGAATGTCATTTGGTATATGTCCAGGAGTAGTATAACTGGGTCTTATAGGTCAATATCCAATTTTTTGAGGAATTGAAATATTGATTTCTATAGTGGCTATACATATTTGCACTCACACCAGCAATGAAGAAGTGTTCCCCTTGTCCCACATCCTCATTAGCATCAACTGTGATTTGTGTTATTGATCTTAGCCATTCTGAGTGTAAGTGTTAAGATGGCATCTCAGAGTAGTTTTCATTTGCATTTCCCAAATGGCTAAGGGCATTGTATATTTCTCAGTCATTTGAAATTCCTGTTTTGTGAATTCTTTGTTTAGATATGTACCCCATTTTTATTGAATTATTATTTTTTGATGTCTAACTTCTTGAGTTCTTCATATATTTTGTATATTAGCTCTCTATCAAAAGTGCAGTTGTTCATAATCTTTTCCCATTCTGTAGGTTGCCATTTTGTCTTAATGTCATTGTCCTTTGCCTTACTGAATTTTTCAGTTTCATGGGGTCCCATTTATTAATCATTGACCTTAATGCCTGAGCTATTGGTGTTCTGTTAGGAAAGTTGTCTCCTGTGACAATGCAGTCAATGACAATCTGCACTTTCTCCTCTAACAGTTTCAGGATTTATGTTGAGGTCTTTGATTCACACTGACTTTAGTTTTGTTCTATAGACCTTTCAAGATCTGTAAAGAATTATGTTGGAAGTTTCATAGGGATTGCACTGAATCTGTAGATTGCTTTTGGTAAAATGGCCCATTTTACTATGCTAATTCTATCAATCAAGGAGTTTGCAGAGATTATTCCATATTTTGATAACTTCTTCAACTTCTTTCTTTAAATACTTAAAGATTTTATTATACAAAACTTTTCCTTAGAGTCACCTCAAGATCTTTCATGTTATTTATGGTTATTGTGAAGGGTGCTGTTTCCATGATTTCTTTCTCAGTCCATTTGTCCTGTGTATATAGGAGAGCTACTGATTTTTTAGGTAATCTTGTAGCCAGCTACTTCTCTGAAGTTGCTTATCAGCTGTTGGAGCTTCCTAGAAGAATTTTTGGGGTCACATATGTATACTATTATCAAATCTCTGCAGGTAGAAGTACTTTGACTTCTTCCTTTCCAATTTTATCCCCTTGATCTCCTTCTATTTCTTTATTGTACTAGCTAGAACATCAAGTACTATGCTGAATATGTATGGAGAGAGAAGACAACCTTGACTTAATTCCTGACTTAAGTGGACCTGCTTTGAGTTTCTCACCATTTAATTTGCTGTTGTCTGCGGGTTTGCTGTAAAATGCCTTTGTTATGTTTAGGTGTATCTCCTGTGTCCCTAATTTCTCCAAGACTTTAATCATGGAGGGGAGTTGAATTTTGTCAAAAGCTTCTAGTGAGATGATCATGTAGTTTGTTTCTTTCGATTTGTTTATATGGTGGATTACATTTTCTATGTTGAACCATCCCTGAGTCTCTGAGATGAAGACTGTTTGATTTTGGTGGGTGGCCCTTTTGTTGTATTCTTGAATTTGGTTTGTGAGTATTTTATTTAGTGTTTTGGCATCTATGTTTATAATGGTAATTATTCTATGATTCTCTTTCTTCATTAAAACTTTGTGTGGTTTGGGTATCTGGGTAACTGTGGCCTTGTAGAATGAGTTTGGCAGTGCCCTTCTGTTTCTACTTTGTGGAATTATTGGAGGAGTATTGGAGTTTACTCTCCTTTCAGCATCTAATAACATTCTTCATTAAGACCATCTGTCCCTTGGATTATTTGCTTCATACCTTTTGTGTCTTGTCACTCATCTGCCTGCTTCAACCTGCTAGCTTCAGACTGCTGGCCTCTGAAATTGATTACTGTAATTGTCTCTGTTCTGAGCCAAGAGCCTGCCTTTCTATTGTGAGAGTTGGGCATATCCTCACTCTGACTCACTCTGCGAACTCTTTCTCTTATTTATCACTTTGCCTATCATTTATTGACTCATCTCAGATGTCCCTTCCAATCTGACACTGACTATTTCTGAACTATGCCTATTGTTTCTGCTTCCATATTCTGTTTCTGCCTTAGGTATGAACACCTAGGTATGGTATAGACACTTAGGTATGGACATGGACCATCACCGCCTTCTGAATACTAGGATTAAAGATGTTTACTACCATTCTTTACTGGGATTAAGGTGTGTATCAAAATTTTTAACATTCTTTGTTCACTCTTCCTGGACCACATAGGCTTCTGAATGTGATTCCTTCATATAAACCCTTGGAATATACGCCCTTCCTAGATTTCACACAGGATTATTCCTCTACATGAGATTATATTTCCTGTATTTTCATGAGTTTAGTTATCTTTTTTGGGTTGAAGTTTTTTTTCCAGTGGTTCAAACTAACCTTCTGAATTAATAATATAAAATAAATAATATAGAATATATTGAGGTAACTCTAACCATGCAAATGAAAGACCTGTGCTATAAGAAGTTTAAGTTGTTGAAGAAAGAAAATGAAGAAGATATAAGAAGATGAAGAGATATATAATAGATATGAATCAGTGTGATTAACATAGTAAAATTGGAATCCTAAAAGGAAAAAGAAAAACAATATGATTTAATGAAAACCTCATCAAAATTCCAACACAATTCTTCACAGATTTTGAAAAGACAGTCTTCAGCTTCATATGCAAAAACTAAAATATCTCAGGATAGTTAATACAATCCTTAATAATAAGAACTTCAGGAGGCATCACTATCCTTGTCTTTTCGTTAGAACACACACACACACACACACGCACACACACACAGACACACACAGAGACACACACAGATACACACACACACAGACACACACAGACACACAGACACACACAGACACACACACACACACAGACACACACAGATACACACACACACAGACACACAGACACACACAGACACACACACACACACAGACACACACACACACACACACACACACACACACATATATATATATATATATATATATATATATAGCTTTGAGATTTCATTTTACAACCATCAGAAAGGCTAAGATCAATAAAATAACATTGAAGAGGATGGGGAGCAAAGAGCAAGAGGGACCACTGGTACGTTGCTATATGCCCAGAAGTAAATGGCTAACAGAAATGAGCTCAAGTCAATATCTGAATGTTCCTTATCTCATAATGTCAGGCTTTTCTCTTTTTATTTTAATTATAACTTGTTGTGATTTATTTTCATATTTAGAAATATTTTTTCCATTTTATGCTACATATTCTGTGTGTGTTTGTGTACACATGCACCCATACATATGTGGTGCATATACATATATATGCATATAGATAGACAAAAGATATATATTGATGTAGATAGATATAAGATCTATCTATAGATAGATATTTACATAGATATAGACATATATAAGATATATATCTTATACATATCAATATCTTCCAGTTTCATGTTTTTATGGAATTTCTGAGAGTATGAATTAATGGTTCTCTTTCACAGACCTCTCTTAAGCTCTTTTCCTTCTGTTTTATTTTTTAGTCCAACTTTCTGTCTTAGTTTTTATTTTATCTTATCTTTTTATTATTATTCCATAGAATCCTAATTGTTTTATAATCTGAACGGAATTGTGTGGATTTGGGTGAGAAAGGTGGTGGGAACGAGGAGAGGCAGTGAAAACTGTATCAGGAAGGTAAATGAGAGGAGAAATTTTTTCAATAAAAGAAAAAACACAAAAAATATATCAGGAAGCAAATCATGTCACAGAGTACAGCACGGATGAGTAAACAAAATATCTTAAGGGCCCATGTTGTTTGGTTTCACAAATAGGTGTTTTTAAAGTTCTGAATTTAGGGGAAACAAAGTTCAGAATTTTGGGTAACAGAGGGTTAGGTAAGGGAGAAATCAGAGTTATTTAAAAATAAGAGTTTCAAAAAAATAAATAATAAAAATAAAATATAGTTGCAAATGCAATAAATGAAAAGCATTCTGGAAAAATATATGATTATGATGTGAATATATTTTACACCATTCTTACCCACACACTTAAAAATTACTTTTATATTATTTTCTTGTCCCTACAAATAAACAAAAACAAGAAAGAGGAAAAACCCTGCCTTTCTGGTATGTAAAATCAGCTTAAAGCTTAGGAAAGTGATGAGGTAACTATGAGTACACAAATTAAGCAAAAATTGGTATCCAGTACTTGAATCACCTTTTCTTTCCTCTTCATTCTAGTTCCTATCTAGTAGATTACCCCCTCTATGGAAACACTACTTCTTGCACAGAACTTTGCCCATTTTTGCAAGTTCAGCAGAAGAATAAGAATGTTTTGCTTCAAATCCGGATGAATTAGAAAGCTTAATTTATAGCCACAGCAGCAGTAACTCCAGGAATAGGGCAATGAGTTTCTTTTTGATTTTTTAAAAAATTTTTGATTTACCTATTTCCTGTGGCTTCTTAATTATATTCCTCTTGTTTTCATTCCAATATCAAAGTTCAAAGACACAACTGAATGTAAAGGTGATGAATGATGGCATGCTTTATTTGTTGTTAAAATACTATAGGTGATTTTCAGGTTCAAGTGAAAAAATTTGATCTGTGAAAGTACAGTACGTTGCCTGCAGAGTCATACCATTATCTCTAGTTGTTTAAGTAGAAGGTGATTGTCATGTCATCTTCAAATTTCAGCCTTCAACTGTCTCTTTTCTGAATCCATATGGACTGGAACTGTTTTATTTTGATATTTGTTTATTAATTTGTTTAAATGTGCACAGTTTGTAAAAACCTCAAAATCAACTTGATAACTACTGTCCAATAGATTGCATGACTAGATAATTCCCTGTGGTTATTTTTAACATGTTTTTATCCTAATTCTTATTATAGTTTCTCCGAGTTTCAAAGAAATATCCAAATTTATAACAGCAATTTGAAATAATGAGTTTATATGTCTTTGACCTCTATTTAATAAATGAATATTTCTGTCATGGAAGTACAATTACATCAGACACTGTAATATAAAAGTCTGACAAACTATAAAGAGCAAAGGGGAAAAAAACATTCCTTTCTGCAATGTTCTGATAAGAATTTGTTTCTGTAAAAGATTTTACTTCTTTTGTAATTGGAAAATTTTAATCCTCACATACAAAAAGCAAACTGTAATTATACACTGTTCTCATAGTTGTTTGGGAAAACTAAACAAATTTAAATCAATTGTGTATCATCGGTGTTTCATAAATAAGTTGTTCTTTGAATCATAAAATTTAAATGCATTTAATTCATGTCATAAAATTTAAGACTAAGATTTGTAAACATGACATTTTTATATTGTAATTTTATTAACTTTCTCTACTATTTGTAATGTTTTAAAACATTAGCAATTTAACTTCACAAAATAAGACCATTAATATTATATTATTTTTGTGTTAATATAGCACAACATAACAAATGGTACTTTCTATTATCACACACATATGTGAATATATGCTTTACTTTTGTTATGTATTTTAAATTTGATATATGTATTAACTCAACCTTGAGAAAAAGAAGCTTGAAAAGCCATTAGCAGAAAATTCACCATGTGCCCTCCTTCAAAAGCACTTCATTTTCTTTTGCATTGTTCTGGATGTAGAATTCTTCATGTAAACAAAACTCTTTTGTTTAAAAACATTATCTGCATCAGTATAATGCAATATGAAATCTAAATCTAACACAAGCATTCAAATGCAATCCTCTAAATAAATGTCAATAAAGTTTTGGATGTCAGAGATGGAAAATATCTTGTATATGTCTTAGCATAAACCCACTGTTCTGACATAATACCATAGTTTGTGGGTCTCAATAGAGACACTCATTTTTGCATCTCTCCAGAAGCTAAGAGTCTGACATCACACAGTGCTTGTGTCCAGCCCTCTCATGTCCTGTCTCATAAGGACAATCATTGTACTGGGGCCATACTTTTCAACACTATTTATTTTTCATTACCCGCTGATGTACCCTTTCTCTAAATAATGATTCACTGGAGATTAAGACTTCACATAGGATTTTAGAAGGCTATAATTCAGTCCAAGGCAGCAGAGCCGCCTCTAAACACATTAAATAAAGCCTGAAAGATTTGCTTTTGGATGTGCACAATATCTCCCCTCTTGTATTCTGTTTACTAAGGAAGAGGTCTTTCTAGCATTATTAAATGTTCCATTGTTTTGCATTGCTTTTATTACTTATAAGTTAAATTTTTACCATTGACTTTCAATATATAATGAATGATGTAATTGATTTCAAATAACTGAAAGACTAAGCGATGGTCCTGTAAGCTTCTAAAATCGGTTGTCTGTAGATTTTAAAATGTTTATTTTTACTTACAAGTGTTATGTGATTAGCATATAAAAATCCACCCAATAATCTCAAAATACTAACCAGTATAAAAGTCATAAAAATGTATTGAGGAATTTCAAATATATAAAAAATTTGCTAACAATCTCTTATATTTAAAATATTAGTTATTATGTCCTTAAATATAATTAATGTTTTTAAAGGTTATTGTCATAGATACATTACTGCTTTAATGACACTATATCAAAATGCTTCAGACTGGGTAATTTATAAATTACATAGACTTATTTTTCACAGATAAAAGCTAAGATTCCAAAATGAACATGCTAGTAGATACATTTTCTTATGAAGCCTTGTCCCTGCTTAAATATGACAACTTCAGTTGATTGAAGGGGTCTAAGCATTGTGTCCTTACACAATGTCCTTACACAGAAATAACATCTGTGAAAAAAGAAATGTTCTACATAGCAAAGATAATAAGATGACAGGACCTTAACCAGAGGGACACGAAAATCAGAGCCAACAGCAGGGTACATTGCGATTACTGGTCTGGTCTTACCACAATAGCAATAAAATGCGCTAACCCTGCAGTCTAAGATCTCCTTGATTATCTAATAAGTTAACTTTGTGATTCTTACTTCATAAACTTCAGAGGACTCACTTGACATTATAAACATATTACTGAGATTTTTCTCTGTGTCATGTACAGTGGTTCAAAATCAGATCATATAGAAAGGAAAGCTTACTTGACTAAAAATGGTGGCATTGTTTTTTATTGTTATATATTGAAATTATTTAAAAAATAGTGTTGTGCCCTATCCTCATAATTACTGAATCAGATAGTAAAACTTATACACTATCTATCTGAGTATGCAAAAGACTTCATGAGACATACAATATAATGGTTCCTTACAGAGTGCTCCTGTTTTTTGCACATCTAGGCTATGGCAAGGAACTATGCATTTTCTTATGAAGAATATATAGGACAAGACCGTATAAGACAAGAAAAAGTAAAATGAAATATCAGCAATAGAATTGAAGAACAAATTTCTCATAATACTTAAATGTTGACATTAATTCTGCTCAATACTTCTAAGATTTTAAATAGGTGCAGTTCTGAGAAAAAGCTTTAATCTCATTCATTACAAAAGTAATGAATGTATTAATATCATCTTTGTTATAGTTGAATGGATTCAGTTAATTTCAGCATTCCAATATGGTTTTCTACAATTTCAGCTCCTGTAAGTGGCTATAATCTTATTTCTTACAGTATTGGAAAGTGCATAGTCACCTATTAAGAACTTCTTCATGAGGTTAAAAAAATTGTCTCTAATGTCCCCAAGTATATTTCACTAAGAGTTCATGAATGGAAGGGTATATTATATCTTGGGCATTTCTTTTGGTAATTGCTCCTATATTGGATTATCTGATAGTGTGTATCTAAATGTAGATCATTTCCAGTAAATTTAGTGTATGCAATTGCATCTCACAAAATGAACGATGGTACCATTGAGGCAACAATGCTTAGGCTCCAAACACCCTAAAATTTTGTTGTTTTACTCTTAATGCTAATAGTCTTGTTCTTTTATCAAGTTCTTTTAATTTTTTTAAATTTTATGTGCATGAATGTTTGGCCCACAATATGTATGTTTACTATGTGTGTACTTGGTTGTCATGGACACTAGCAGGAGGACTCATATTCCACTGAACTAGAGTTATGGATGGTTGTAAGCCACCATCTGAAACCTCTGCAGTAAGAGGAAATGCTCTTATCTGTTGAGTAATCTCTCTAGCCACAGTTGTAAACTTTTAATAATTGAAAGTATATGCAAGTAAATATAAAATTCATTTAATATTTTCCATGATCTTTAATGGTACTCTGTGTTACATTAAAATATTTAGATTATTTTCTACAAATATTAGTGTTTGACATAAGCTATAGTCTTATTTTATGAATTTTAGTAAAACTCATATCACTTTTAAGATTAATTTACTTAGTCCCATGATTAGATTTAAAAATCAGTGTTAAGCAAAAGATATATGTAGATAGACAGACAGACAGACAGATAGATACATAGGCACACACACAGTTTACTTACATGTATGTACCAATCAATGTAGTATGCTCATTTGCCCATGATAGATACAAAACATTGTTCCAAAACATCTGAAATTTATCTTTTGCAGACACTGTCACTCAAAATGATTGAATATATAAATGGGATCAAGGAAAAGTGTCAGTGCTAATAAAGGATTCTATTGTAGTACAAAGCCAGTCTGTCTTGGTAAAAGTTCAATTTTTTTTCTTGCAACACGTTACATTTACTTTATTATGCACCCAGTACTGTTATGCAGTTATTGATTCAATAATGAAAACAACAACAACAACTGGATTTTGGCTCATTTGAAAAGTGAAGGGCAATATCATAAGTAAGATGGCTCAAAAGATACAACTGCTTTCTCCACAGCCTGACAAATTGATTTCAACACAGAGAACCCAAAGTAGAAGGGAACAACCAATTACAAATATAATTTTACTGCTTCTACTCACAAGCTGGGGTGCATATGTTTCCATGTCCACTCATGCATTTATACAGACACAATAATGGAAAATGAAAACAAAAATTAACAAGTTATGTGGAAACTTACTTATGAGTAAGCTTCCTAAAGTATATACATAGACATATCAAAATCACAAATGTATCCATGTATATAAATATATCTGTATATACAAATGTCTAGAAACATTTAAACAGAGTTCCCTGTAACAGAGGAGAGGATCATTTCTCTATAATAGGTATCAAGATTCACAAATGAAAAACTCAGTGCCAGCAATAAATAAGAAATTACTTACTCTTCAGCTGTTGGCCTGTGATGTTACATAGACCTATAAACAATTATCATGGCTCACAATTACTGTCTAGTATTTGCTGGTAAGAATCTGTTGCTGAAGATAACATTTATTTGAGTCAAAAATGTTTAAATTTAACTGATACTCACCTTGAAGAGTGGTCTATATTGGCCAGCATTCATACTGCTAGAAATTGTTCTACTTGCTACTGAAAAAGAAAAAGATCCTCAGTTTTACTAAACCTTGACCCTTGTGATGTACAACAGTGGATTGTCTGACAGGATCTGCCCACTGGTGTAACAGATGCACCAATGGCATAGGAGTAACCAACTATAATTTATTTGAATTTAAGTCCCAATACACAAGAAGAAAGTGATACCTGGTACCAAAATATGGACCTAGAACTTGTAGCTAGATGAAGCATATGCCCTTTGGAAGAATAGTAATCTGGAGTTACTATTCTCTTAGTTATAAACACTATTAAACTGACTCAGAAAATTTCTCATTATACACACAGATTAATTCCTTGGTCAATCCTCATCAAAGAAACTTCCTCTTGAAGTAGGTGGCTGTTAACAGAGCCACAACTCTTCAGTGTTTGAGAATACAAGATAACAGAGTGCTCAGTCTCAATTGGAACATCCATATTAGACCCATTCTTCTAAGGCCCAGAGATTTTTGCAGAAGATGGAATAGAAAAATTCTAAGAGTCATGGACAGATGATGACAACAATATAATAGTGTTTTCCAGTCACATAAAGGCAGTTGCATGTAGAGAATCATAGAATTTATTATATTATGAAAAAGATCTTGTAAACTTAATCCAGATAAAATTCTAGCATAGAGAGGGGAAGTGGGCATGCAATTTCACCAGTAAGTAAAGACTTTTGGACAGTCATAGCTGTTAGAAGAAGAGTCACTTTCTTTCTGTGTGTGATAACGGGTAGTTCAACTATACTCCAGGTGAAGCAGCATACCTATAGAGTATTTAGCAGGCAAATTTAGCGCAGTAGGCTTTAAAAAAAAAGATAAGGCTTTGAATAATTATGGAATGGGGGTGGATTTTTGAAGAGTTGTGGAAGTGGTTGTGAATATGCTCAATGTATATTGCATGGAATAAACAATAAACTGGGTAGATTAATGAATTATGATGACTTTTACTAGATCACTGAATTACTATGACTTATAAATTCTGAAATAAAGGTGCACAGGAACTTGATTTTATCATATGTGTGCAATGATTAACAACTTCTGCTGTATGTGGTATTGTATTTCTGTAACAACATTGTAATAGGGTCCCAGAACTTAGTAGGCCCTAAGACATTAGTACAACTGATTCCATGATGAAAGTGTCATTCAGGCTGTAAGACTCAGCAAGTAGGCAGCACCAGTTCCTGAAATTAAAACAAATGCCTAATCATCAAAGTCTGTATACTTCTAGAAATGTCTCAAAACTTAATAACCTTGCATTTTGGCTTGTGTAGTTCTGCTTCTGGTTAACTGTTCTTGTGAACTGATGAATGTCAACCAAGAATAAATTTTTTGTGCTTAAAAGTTCATGTTGAGAAAGGTTTGAGGCTACACTGGGATCCTGAATACCCAGTGTAGTCATCAGCCAGGTGATAAAGACTTTCCATTGGCTTAAACTCAGGTCTGAGCAGTCTGTGCTAGTGAATAGCCAACAACACACATTACGGGAAAGAAGAATAAGGAAGATTCTGAGTTCAAAGATACCCTGGGCTACAGAGTGAGACCTTGTCTCAAAAAGCAAACTGAAGCAATCAAACAAAAACTCACAGATAAAACATAATCTGTGAGTAAAGTATAGGACAGAATAGAAATTTAAGAATATACAATGTTACTTAATATAATACATTAAATTATAAGTTATATATACTTAGATTCCACTGTATTTTAATTTCTCCATGATAAACATGAACTTACTTTAATGAATCTATAGTTTCATTTTGGACTCAGGAATTTCCTTTAGAATTGAACAGGGACTAAATTGTTGAGAATGACATAAAAATCCATGTACTTTACACTTGTTTACATTCATTTCCATCAGTTTAGCAGTCAGTTTTCAATTTCTAGGTAATGTGAAATCTTTGTTAGGAAAATGACAGTAAACAATAGCACTCAGTGGGTTCACAAGTAGTGTCAACATGAAGCATATACAGTTTGGGGGAAAGTCTTATCGAATGATTGCTCTTAGGGTACAGTTGAATCAATAGTATTAGGTTAACCTCAATTTAGTGATAAATAAACCCTGGAATCATATAGTTCTAAGAAAATAAAAATTGCTCTATATTGTGTAGAAAATATGGCAAAAATCAGAGGGGTCAGTCACAAATACAGTAACATAATTTCCTACACTCCACATTTATTGTTCTGATATTACTTCACCATTTGAAATCTAGAAGTTGGGGAGGAAAGTTGAAGTTAAACACCATTGAAGTGCCTCAGTAAGATTTATAAGTTCAATTGAACTTAAAAAATACTATAATATAATATATTAAAATATATAATTTATATTATATATTGTATATAATATTTTATATATAATATATAACATAACATTTTATATAAAATATATATACTGTAATATAACAGAAAATACAGATGATATTCTTAGGCAAAGATCTAACAACTTGGATTAGCACTGGATGGATGGGTGGGTAATTACTTTATGATGAGTCTCAGGTACTGGGATCTACTCCTTTTCTACTGTCTTTTTTCCTCTGAAGGTGACTGGGCTTGATGTTTGTAGGATCTACACTACAGAAGGTGTGCAGGAAATGTGAAAGGACTATTTGTGCTTTTCTTCTATAGCTTCAAATTTTTATGATTATCTTGAGCCTCAGGTGTGCATGTTTAATTCTTTACTCTAACTCATCTAATTTCAGTTCTGATAGTAAAGAAGACAATAACTCTGTACTTCAAGTTTCTAATGAGGGAAGTTGAGTTAAACAAATTCAAGTAGCTATGTGTTCTCTTCCAGGTCTTCTTGAGGTTGGAGAACTGAAAGACCACAAAAGGATTCTGGCTATATTCTCTGTTTCAGTAGACTTCACTTATCTCTGTGTCCTCTGTTTGGGTAGACTTTCCGTCTCATATTTTGTAGGTTAACTCTATAGGTATCATTTTGGGAAAACAAAACTACAAATAACTATTTCTTACAGTATTTAATTTACACTATTTAAATTTATGTCCTAGCAAACAGCATTATTTGCAAGGAATAACTCTCTTCTCAAAGTATCTTATGACCTTGAAGATTGAAATATAATTTCATTAGAAATACCACTTGAATGATTCTAGGGCAAATGCCCTAAAAATATCTTTATGATACAAAGACTTCAAAGATGACCTAAATTTCTGTAACTATGCCAGATCCCTTAGTTACTATACTAGTCCTTTAAAAATCAGTTTCCATTTTTGGAAAAATATTCTCATACTCAAAGCAGTAATGAAATAAAAAGAAAATAATTCTTTCAATACTATTTGAAAATGGTGACAAGATTTCATGCATAGGACACATAAGTGTTTGGTCTCTTAAGGATTTGGTTTTAGGTGCACATATGTGATTAATAATCTGTCAATATAAGATGTAAGAAATGACTAAGTGTTTAACATCCTTTCCAATGTATATTGCTAGTGGTCAGAGGTAAACAAAGAGGAATCCAATCCCAATTGTACCTTCAAAGTTCATTTTTACATAAAAGGCATATTAGAGTTTATTGATACTTTAGACCCAGGGTAAAGGAATCACGAGATAGGTTGTCTCCAGAGCAACTAAACCAGTTTGAGTTTACAGCGTAATAAAATAACAGAAATTACCCAATGTTCAGGGGAAAGAAATGGCAGTGATCTCAGCCAGTTAACTCAGAGGTTTGAAACTGTAGAGGAATTTTGGTGTGTAAGCTATAATTGATAATGGCAAAATGCTCAGTAGAGACTTGAGAAAGGAAAAAGGATTCTCAAAGGACCAACAATGATTCAGAAGACACTCAAAATAGTAGGCCCAGGATAATAATTTGCTTTGAATTATGTTCCTCAGACCAGTGAGGGGGAAAGCTCAGTTATTTGGAAAGCTAATTACAAATATATTTGATAGAATTATTGCTAAAGCTAGCACTTGTAAGCACTCTTCTTCAACATGGTTTGCAAAATAAAATTTTGGTTTTAAATTTTAAAGAAAAGACTGTTCAGATTTTGTTTTCTTATAAATTTAACTCAAATGCAGTAAGCAGCTCATTAAAATATATCAATTACAAGATTATTCTCATATTTTCTTCCAAAAACTTGTGAATTTTTTTCTGAAATATCTTAAACATAATCTTCAAAAATATTTTTTCTTAATATGATCACATAGATGGATCGTTTACTACGCAAATGTCAAATATTCTGATCTTATTAAACTATGGTTAAAAACAAAATATTGATATTACCCATGCATTAAAATTTTTATTAACGTTTATTGAGAGTGCTATAACTAAAATTTACTTAATCTAGGATACAGACATCACTATGAGTGCTCTTCAATTAACAAAACAAACTGGTTAATCAAAGTATTTTATTTTCTTATTTATCTGTGTGTTGTGGCAAAATGTTGTTATCCCCATAATATAAAGACCCACAGCTGAGCTGCAATATGGAGAAAAGGAAAAATTTCTCTTAAATCCTTTAATACAAACGTTAGTCAGAATCTAGAAATACACATATAAAAAATACAAAGAAAGGGATGAGATGACTGGCTGAATGAAAAAGAAAAGAGCATGTTGAAAATATGAAGTTGTAAATGTTCATAAATTTGGAAATGGCAAACCTGTCTCCCTGTTCAGCCTAGCTGAACGGTGCTGAAAAAAATCTCCCAAGAAGCCTTGAGGCTAGACTCAGACAGTCCTGTACAGACTGGGGATTTAGAGGGCAGGAGAAATTCTCTAAGTGAAAGCACCAATTTTTCACATCTTGACAGTACTAACTCAGTCGGCAGGAAAGCCCAGGAAGGTGGACAGGAGGCAAATGAAAAGGAAAGGAGAGAAGCCAGATTCCACGCAAACTAATTTACAAAGGGGAAGCAGTCTGCTCAGGCTTTTTCAGCACCTAGTAAAATTGCATGCTCCATAGTAAGGACTCTTTCTAATTTAAAATGAACTAATTTCAATACCATACAGAAGGCCATGTATGTTTTTCCTTTTAGGAAACGAATTATGTCTCTAAATATCAATGATCAATTACATATTCTCATGAATAACAAATAGTCATAAAACTATTACTAACAATACCTTTGACTACCCATGTATTTGGAGCATATTTTACCCAAATCATGTGAGTTATGTAAATTTACATTATAAATCGAAAAACTGGCAATGCTTAATAATGACCAACCAAAATAAATTTGAATCAAGATGCTCCCAAAACACACCAAATATATGATTATTTTCTATGACTAATAAAATGTGTTGATTCATAAACAATAATTTAATGTGGAAGTATTTAATGCTTAATAGGCACACTTATCTAGACTAAAACAAAGAAAGTTCTGTCAAAGGTTATCAATATTTGTTCTCAGATATTGTTAAAATCCAGAACCATCAAATATCACTATCTAAACATTTCAACAATTCTAAAGTTAATATAAAAAAAAAACCCTCTGATTTCCAGGTTTACTATTTTAACAGTCTCCTTTACCATTGCTACTGTCACCACAGTTTCTATCAACTCAATGATAAATCATGCTCTTTCTAATACATGATTTTAGAGTTGGAATAATGTTTTTTTTTCTTTTTTACTTGATTACATTGTTTCTAAGGTCATTTTCTTTTTCTTGTCAGTGTTCTATCATGATTGAAAACTTTCCCTCACTTGACACTCTTATGCTCTTGGAATAGAATGCTTTGGCCTGAGTTTCAAGAAACAATTTATGCTTTATCAATTCCTATTTACTTTATTCTCATATTTTATACTCAAAAGTTTAGAGGATTATTAAATTTCCATAATGCATTGTGCATTTTTTGCATGAATTATAAATTGACAAATATTTTCACTTAATTTTCTTGACAACTAGAAAATATTTTAACAACAATCAATTATTTTAATGGTTGTTTACATGTAACTACTTTTATATCCACAATATTGATTGGGGGATGTGGGCTGTTTCATTTCAACACTACCATGGTTGTTTACATAATGAATTTATTTGGTAGCAAATGGTCTTGTTAAACTTTCAGAAAATAGAAATTTTTTTATTTAACAAAATACCAACCATTACTGATTTTATTCTATATTGTCAAAGATCTTAATGGAGGTATATTCTACAAGGATTAAAATGTGAGCCAGTGGTGTATAGGACTTTTCAGTTAGATTTGCTCATGTGCTCTAACAGATGTTCATTGAGAAAATTTCATCCTTATATGTCAATGAATGTTGATCACATTTTGTTTAATGAAACCTGCTGTCCATATTTGATATTTAGAATATGATATTTCAGAATAATTATAGATAATAAAATGATATTACACTGAATTATATGAAATGTATATTTTATTGATTTTAACATATTTAACTATATAAATGTGTACATAAAAGCAATTAATGTAAAGAGAGGCCATGAAATTAAAAAGAGTAAGGGCGAGTATTTAAAAGGAGTAAAAGGACTGAAGATATGAATTACTTTATTTCAATAAATTAAAGAAATATTTTAAGTTAACATTGATATCATCTCTTATTATATTTTTTATGACCAGATAAATCTATTTATTCATCACAAAAATATAAAATCAGTAGTAATTCATAATTATAGTTTTCCTTTTGTCACTAAATCACTACATTTTTCAGTCCTAAATGTCTGCTATTTGTCTACTTCAGCCTACAATTTCTCTGCCTGTTGATGTAATAACTACAGTTCTATTTTCCATCCCTATGAGTTGAACTTCTAATTTTTAAAATATATTTTACCCTATCTACAATAAAAACAAATAATTTTTATTTCCACGTCTGTCTTATTTGACTGTAAAATATTTTCCAATACTCTATATTAAGGTAAATGACAATTTATTTTCAATTTAAAGTTGAAATCATATGTATTTGGTAATATGGGTAAACATGATTTTTTATGCATTTATTTTTTATCCCCATTGTTTCTCAATAAGCAATTAAGTTATTTTGTTTCATGTTAGTTTATAATTTTTTAATTAATTAAAAATCTAAATGTTGTCCAGTACTTTATAAAAATATTCACAGTTGACAATTTGCTACTCTTTCATTTTTTCTGTTGAAACTTTGCTTACATACACATACTGATTTCTACATCCAAAATAAGTATGGGATAGCTCTACTTATAGTATTTACCTTCATCCAATCATTTATTTTGTAAATTTTCATGTAAATATATAGTAATTCTCTCTCTTCTCCTTTCCCTTTCTTACAGGGTTTCTTGTAGTCCTAGCTGATGTCAGTATTACTATGAATCCAGGAAAGACTTTATATTCATAAATGCCTTGCTTCTAATTTCTGGGTAATGCAATTGTAGATCAGATCTCAGGGGAAGAAGCACCACACCTGGCTTAAATATTTACTTTCTGTTATGTATAAATTTTTATATAAGATAAAGTGGAGACATAGGATTTCCATTAAATCTTACTGGCTACCCAATGACTTGAATTTCCAGTTTATATGTTAACCAGGTTTACTGGCTTTGTTATTATTAGGTAGCTTACTCTTTCTATAGAATAAAAAATAGATTCTGTACTTAATGTTGTGACAATTATTATTTTGTTTCAGGTTATATAACCCCTTCTTTATTCAGTCGAAAAGCATGTTCTAATATATGAATTACATCTAAGTTGTCATAACAGTAGTGAGGGTTTCAAGTGATGAGAATTGTAGGTAAATGAGAAGCAACATTTTACTGGTCATATACATTTTATTAATTTTTAAAAAGTGTATTAAATATTTCTTATTTTATCTGATACAAGAGTAGTTTATTTTTCCCCTAAGAAAAATCTAATGTAGTAAGGAAATATAATCTAATTTAGGGACTCTTATGGGTCCTCTAGTTAGGCAAAATCGTAGATCAGATTTCATTCTTCTACTTCTAGTAGATTCGATATGCTTTGGAAGGATATGGTCAAAACTCCAGAAAAAAATAAAGTAAACTTATTTCTGTAAATTGGTTCCTCTTTTATGATTTTTTCTATATAAAATAGTTGACAAAGTACTTCCAAACCTCCAGTCTAGCCTTGCCAAAGAAGATTCACTAGTATATACTAAACAAATAATGTGCCTATTAAAAACACTAAGCATACATCATCAATTACACTTATTTTAATAAACTTATGGGATTTAGAGATCCAGCTTAGTATTTGAGTGGTATCACATTCCAAAATCTATCCAAATGAAGCTCGATACCATAGTACAACTATCAAAATGGATTTTTTTAAAAAAATTGCCATCATTAAAGTGATCTTTATTAATGATCTTTACTAACTAAATGTTAAAATATTAGAATAGAATGTTTATTCAGATCCTTGAAATTTTACAGACCAGTAACATGGCTATTTAACTATTTCCTTTTGACCTTGACAAAATACCTGATGAATGCAACTTGGAAAGCAAACTTTATTTTAGTTTGTAGTCTCAGGATATCTGAATTCTTCATGAGGAGGTGACTATAGTGAGGCTGTCTCAGAGTGAGGCACTGGAACTTGATTTAGGTTTGATGAGTGTTTTTCATGGGACAAGGCAGGAACCAGCACTGGGGAAGTTAGGGACAGCTTCTAAAATCTCACCTTTTGTAAACTACTTCCTTCAAACAGTCCAAACTCCCAAAGGGATCTTAAACTGATTTCAAGTATACTCAAAGCATGAGCTTGTGAGTTTATTTTAGATTCAAATCATAACTACATCATTCCTAGACATCTTCTAAATGAAATCTCTATGCATTCTTATTTGATGCGCAATAATTATAATATCATGTCCTAACGCATTTCTAACAAAGTAAGTCCATTATTTTAAAATCACTTCTCTGAGAAACAAATGTAAAAACAGTAACACTATGAAGCATATAAGGGGATTAAAATATGACCTCGTGATAAGAGAAATGTTATCTTTAGTAGATATATTTACCTATATATTCTGGCTAATGCTGAAAAATCAATAATTCCTGAGCTTCTCTTCCTTACTTTAACTCTTGTCATATTTTTACTGGTCCTTTCTTGAATTACAACATGGGACGATTACAGCTACATTCTTTTTTCCCTGGGAGTTAAGACATATCAAGCTTTCTCACCAAGCTAATCAATTTTAGCTCCTTTTGGAAGCTCTAGGCTTTGCAAACAGTCTCTTGTAAAGAGGGATTGACAGATCAAGCAATCTTCAGGAAGCTATCTACTAGACAGGACCTTCCTCCTCTTTCATTCTAGTACTGTAACAAGAGGAGATAAAAATACTGTGTCTGCTTCAAAATGCATCTGTCTTAACTGAATTGGCAAACCTTTACTCTGAAACAGATTTAAAAACACCATAAGGAGACATCATTTCCCTCCTCAAGAGAGAGCATATAGTGCTTAGAGACCTATTAAGGTAATTACTCTCTTTGTTCCCATAGTCTGAAACTCCCATGCTTCCTCTTTAAAATAACTGTATCCCAACTGAGAAGTAATGGAATGAAAGAGATGAGGTTCTGCCGAGTTTTGCATGAAATTCCATTAAGGCAAATATTTCCAATATTTCTTATGGAAACACAGATGCCTTTCAAATTATAATTGTCTTTTCATCTTTTTCATTTATCACTTGAGGTTTTGATGGGATACAGTTTATCCATTTTATAGTACCATTTCTATCTGTATATGGATGATTGATATGCTATTGTTTTAGTTTTAGATTCTGTTTTAGATTCATAATCTACCTATCACATATTCAATAATATTAGCTATTTTTGTTTTCTGTATTTTGATAATATTATTTGAAAATCCATATACTTATATAATATATTGAAAAAATCTATATATCACTACCTCTCTCCAACTCCCACCAGTACCACAAACCTCATTTCTATCACAACTTTATTATTTTAATTATTTTTTTAATTATTTACTATTTTTATGTGAATGTGTGTCTGTATGGCTATATGTTTTTATTTGTACTTGGTGTGTGCAGAGGCCAGAAGAAGGCATGAGATGCCCTGGAACTGTTCTGGAAGACCAGCAAACACTCTTCACTAATGAACCATCTCTCCAGATACTATGGAGACTCTTTCTTTATTTTTTTCTTTCGTTTATTCTTTCTTTTTTTGTTTCTTTCTTTCTTTCTTTCTTTCTTTCTTTCTTTCTTTCTTTCTTTCTTTCTTTCGTTTCTTTCTTTGTTTCCTTCCTTCTTTTCCTTCCTTCCTTCCTTCCTTTCTTCCTTCCTCCTTTCTTTTTCTTTTCTCTCTGAATTCTTTCTGAATTTTTTATTCATTTTGTTACTGATAATTCTGTCCATATGCACATTGGTGGTCATCTACTGTGGCAAGAACTATCCGTCAATGACTACATCCCAAAAGAAAATGACAACCCTTCACTCAGCAACCATTGACTATCAGTTGCTTCTCTAAGTGGCCAGAATTTGGGGTACAATACCCATTAGCACTGGAATTTGTTTGGCTTTCTCATGTGCTAGTGTTTTACGGGTACACACAGCCGCTGTAAGTTGATGCAGCCAAGTTATGCCCAGAAGTCAGAACATCACAGTTCTCTTTCCTATTCACCTATTCTTACATTCTTTCTGCTATCTTCATAATGTTCCCAAAGTCTTGATTTGCAGGGGATTGATATAGATGATCCATCCATAGCTGAACACTCAGTGCTATTTATACTCAGAACTTTATGTGTTAGTGTATTAAATGCTGCACTGCAAGAAGGAGCTCTTGCGATCAATGTTGCGATCTGTACAAGTGTATGGTTATAAACATACATGTTTGGAATGCCATTTGAGAGCATGCTCATGTAGTAAAACAACAACAGAACCTAGAGACATGATCTCTTGGCTTTGGATACCAGCTGACTGAGTCTTTTAAATTCTGAAAAATAACCCATGGCTTTTTTGAAGTGTTCTATCTTTTTCAGACTAACCAATCTAAAGCTCGCGTAACTGTGCGCTTATGAAGAATAACTCTTCTAAATCATCTCACAGCCAAGAAGTAGGGAACTGCAGAACACTCCTACAGACTAAGGCCACCAGTATCACTGAGACCAGTCACTTCTGTACTGTTCCTTTTTCTTTCTTACTTGCCTAGAACAGAATACATTTGCACCTGCCTTTCTTTCTTGTCTGAACCTTGATACTTTCCTTACTTCCTTTTCTTTGGTACTGTAAGTCACACATTTTCCCACCAGTGGCACTGACCTCAACACTTCACTACCCAGCTGCTTCCATGAATTAACATCCCATGTGATAAATGAAACAACTTACTTATAAAAAGACTCAGATGCTGCAATTTTTATAGGAATTGCAAAGAAATGATGTAGTGTCTTTCTCTGTTATATAAATCCATTAAAATATTACTGAAATATTATTGAACTGACTACCCAATTAAGTTCTGCCAATTTTTTAAATACAAGGTATGTTTTCATTTTATTTAATTAGTAAGCATTTTCTATGAAATATACTACATACATATGATACTTCCCATTAATTCTTATTCATTAATTTTATATTTATAGTGGCTCTTGCCTGAAATATATATTATCATGATAATTCCCAGCAGTTGTCAAATATGTTTCATCTGGTCTACCAATGACATGATTTTATTCTTTAATGGATCGCGGCACATGCCTTCATAATTCACTCCTTCCTCTCTCACATATAGATAAAATTAGTCCTTATTTATATATTCACACTTATCCACAACTGTAGTTTTTGTCTCAATGATATATTAGCATATAAATTGAGGAAGTTCAATTTCTGGATTATGAACTCACCTTGGTTGTAAATGTTTAGTTATAAAAACCTAGAAAGTATAAGGCATATCAAATAGTAGTCTCAAAATGCAAGTAAATTCCTTGATTTATTTTTCTTTGAGAGTTATTAAAAATGATATACATATGACTGTCATGAGATTATTGACACCCGAGCAATTGATATATACAATAATCTATGTTCTATCCAATTGTATTACTTTCAGATATACACATATGATGGTGATGAATTTCAAGTTCAGAGAATTAGAAAAATGTAAATTTGTTAAATCATATATCCTTATTACCATTGAAGCAAGCTGTTGACTAAGTAGCTGTCCACTTGGATCAGTTGTGAGGTCTATAAACCTGAGTAAAAATCCACCCATTATATATTGCAATAATAATACATTACTATAGAAAATACTTTACTACTGTCACTTAATCACTTTATGTGTTTAATTTATTTTAGTTGAGTTTGATAATGGAATATTACATTGAGTTAATATGTGGAAACTAGGTAGGGCTCCATACTGTCCAGAAAATAGGATTACATGCAGAAGCTGCTTAATAGTTAGGCAAACCAGTGTGTTTAGAAATAATTTTTTGGTTATTTTAATTAGATTACAAAGATGTTGAATTGTCATATAAAAAGGAGAAATAAGGTTCAGATAATGTTACTTGTGACAGATAAGAGTGATAATTTTTTAATACAGAGAAATAGATTTTAAACTACTACATGCTCATATGGTGTTAGAAAAGTTAATTTCATAGTATCTTACTCATGAAAAAATATATAAATCTACATTAATCAGAATTTATATTTAAATTGAAGCATCTATATGTATCTGTCATCTATCTAATATGTCCATGTAATGTCTACTGAACACTTTTTTTTAGCGCTGATGTTAAAATTAAAGTTTCCACTAAGCATATTTTATTGGGTATCACTGGGAAGTGAAATAGTAAATGACCCCAATATTTGTTGGCTTCTGGAAATAGGTATGAAATGGGCCTGTTCCTATGAAGAGTTCAGACAATGAGATATCTCAGATGTCATGTTGATAATTATGTGATAGAGCAATGAGTGAGGAACGCTGTAGTTTTCCAAGACAGAATACATCGCTACTGAGGCAATAACAAGATGAATAGGAGAGATATGAGCCTTTTCTCTAAAGTTTTAAGAGCAAAACAGTCTCCAGGTTTAGTGAAAGAACTTGTTTTCAAGGAGTAAGGAGGAGAGTGATAATGCAAAATACTAGATATCTTCTTCTTCTCTGTCATGTGCATTGAGATGTGCAGACCAATGCACACGCCTGCACACCAAGTGTATTGATTCTCCTTCTCTCTTCACTTCTCTCACTCCCCCCTTCCTTCTCTCTCATTATGTACACTCTTTCTCAATATGATAAAAAGACATCAGTACTCAAATAAAATGAATTAAAAATCTAGTTAACTGATTGTTAACAATGACATAAATGAGAACAGAATGGAAAGCATTGATGTTGAAATCAAAGGTTAATACTATACAGCAGCCTCTAAAACTGCTGTTAGTAATCATGACTTTCTGATATGCATAGGCTTATCACCATCTTCCCTGGTAAGTGTACCAGGTTTATCCATCTCTTCTAATTTAGTAAAGTTATATGATGCTCCTTTGAGACTAGGTCACAGAGGAAGGTCTTTCTTTGACTCTGTTGCTTGCTTATTATGCACCAATCCAGCTGGCACATCCTGAAGTGAATTGTAGAGGGTAACCTCTGACAAGAACCTATGTCTCTCGGCATTAAACAGTGAGAACTAGAGGCCTGACAATGATGTGAGTGAGAGGAAAGCTGAAATTGAACTTTGATATAAAAGAAACCTGTGCAGACACAATAAACACATTAATCAAAGACTTCATGGAAACCCTGATATAAACTCACTATGGTAAGCTGCACTCAGACTTCTGACTCTCAGGAAATAACACACATATTTTCTGTTTTAAACAAATATGTTTAGATGGCAGCTACCAAATAATACTATAAAGTTGTTCTCCATTATGTAACTAAATATAATTTAAAAAATTACATATTATGGAATTCATTTTTTATTTGTGTTTTGTTTTTCATTACTAATAACATGAGTATTGCACATTAAATCATTAGAATATACACTTCCTAGAAAAGAACTAATATAAAATCAACTGCAATGTTTAATAGGGACTTAACAACATTTTTTACATGAAGCAAAGACATTGAAAAATTATTCAGTTATCTTCAATGTATCACCTTCAGGTTTTAGAAAATTATGCCAGTTACCCAATTAATAAAAGAATATAAACTGAGCACCTGTTTGATTCTGTATTTGATCCCCAAAAAATCCTTTCGTACGCCACAAGATCTGTTATACTTTTTATATTAAATTGGGATTTGGAGAAATAAATTTTACCCCAGGTTCTATAATCAGAAAAATATCAGAAGAATGATTTGTATCTGAGAACATATAACCAGATGAACTACATCTTATGGACATGGCAGTGATCAGTAGTATCAGCTACTTCTTAACTTTGTGTAAGTATCACAGAAAGGAACAACTCATATTTTTATCCTATTAGTGTTTTGCGGGCAGAACATCCTGAGTGGGTTCATTATGAATCAAGTTTATATACACCTGGGGAACTACTAGGCTTCTTCTTCTGAGGAAATAAAATTGTTTCTTAGCACAGCATTATCTATCATTTCAAAACAAAGAAGACAAGGAGGAAATACAATATTAAGATAAGAATTTGAAATATCTCAAGCAATTTTTATGTACTCATTTATTCATGTACTTGGGGAGTGTAAATACTCTCATACAATGACATAATATAATAGCAAACACATAGTCGATGCTATATAGGTCTATTGCTGCTTTGAGTGAAACTAGCAGAGGTCCTGTATACTGTATTGTAGTTTACCATTTTGTTCATACTTCCTTCAAACTTTCCACACATTGTGGGAAGCTAATAACAGAGAGTAGCACAATACACTATTATTTACCATACATAGAAATGCAGAATACCTTGGATGGGCAATGTGATTACACAATCCTTCAGTGATGTTCTTAGACAAGTTCTATAGACTGAGAATCTTGATACTCAATTCATTTTCCTACATTCATCCAGAAAATTAAGTAAGTGCCATTGTCTAAGTATTTCTCTAACTTCTAACTCTTGAGTGTTTAAAATCAGAACAACTGTTTTCAATCATAGGCTCATTGTATGCAGCTTAGGAGTCTTCTCCTAAAAAGCAGTATAAGAAATTCTAAAGACTTCTTCCTATAGAGAAAAGCCACTAAAATTCAATGACTCAAGCATTTGAAAGATAGATAATATAGGGAACTACACCAATACACAGTGTAATTAGCACCTACTGCTAAGTGACACCAGTTTCCTTCCAGTTGAGGTACATCACTAAGTAGACTAAAATTTAAATAAAAGAACATATGAAGTTTGGAGAGAAAAATGGTAGAGGAAGATAGTAACATCATTGACAGGGAGGAAATGTGGGTGAATTTGAACAAAACACATTATACGGGACCAAAGAACTGCTTCCGCAGTTAACAGCATCTGTTGCTCTTTAGAAGATTCAGGTTCAGCTTCCAGTCCCCACTGGGTGGCTCACAGCCATCTAGAACTGGAGTTCCAACAGAACCAACACTCTCTTCTGATTTTCATGGTTCACGTACACACATTCAGGAAAATCACTCAAATACATAAAATAATAAATAACTTATAAATAATTGAAAACAAAGTCTATGCATTATGAAATTAGCAAATAATAAAATGTTTTTAATAGAAAAGATAGAGAAGCAAGAGTATGAGTACTATTCGCAGCACTGAAATTCAGTGGAGTGATGGCATTCCTTTTATTTTTCCCACTTACCTTTTTCTTCTAAGTTTTTACCTAGGAAAGACCTATCCCAAGGTCTCTAAGAATTACAAAATCCCCTTAAAGAGCTGGAGACCAAGTGTCCCAAAGCATAGGCCTGTAGGAAATATTTCGCATTCAAAGCAGAACACACTACAATGCGGAAAAATAAATAAATTATTACTTATAAGTTATTTAAGGCATAGTACTTCAGTTGTAAACATACTCAAAATACAAAATTAGGAAAACATAGACTATGCTAAATCATGAATGAGACAGTCCAGTTTTGTTAAATCTCTGAGCTTTTTTAATCATATGCTAATAAACAATAGGTGAAAGAAAATCTGAAGCTTTAGATATTTTTCATTTCTCTTACACTTTGTACTGATGGAAATAACAGTGGAAGAAATTATACTTGGCAATTCACAATAAATTTTAACTATTCAAAACAACATAAAATATCAAACACTTTAATTAAGAGATGAAGTTTTAGTATGGAATATAAAAGCAAAGTATGAATAGAAATAAAAGGATTTATGATGTTAAGTGTAGAGCTATAATTTTATTTCTCATTTTATTCTACTTGCCATAATTCTGTGATAAATGATGCCAAGAGAGAATATTCTAGGGATAAAGTGTTTATCCCTACAAAATACAAAAGTCTGAATACATCAGGTATTAGGCAGTAAATTATAACTTTTGAGGCTCTAAATGTCAACCTGCTTCTTAGGAAGAATTAATTTCTCATGTTATATATTTAGAACACACAAGCTAATGTCAAATCATGAAATAATTATTGTATAATTAGTTTTATTAATAATAATAGCAATATATTTATGCTGTACTCCATAGTCAGCAAGATTCTTCCAGTAAGTCACACAGTAAGAATAAGTTAAACACTTTACAAGATAATTAACTTTGTCAGGATACTAAGTACCATTTAACACAATATAGATACAATTTAGTGGATGGAAGAATTCTAACTAAATCAGAAAATGTGGCCCTGCAATTTAAACTTAGTGATTCTCCTCTAGGAAATGCTTATGTGTGTGTATATATATATATACACACAAACACATATATATATGTGTATATATATATACTCCATATATATATATGAAGAATATAATTCCTTGGAGTGTTGCCTATACTGCCTTTCTTTGAATTGGTAGTTTTACAACAAATCTTGTGATGAAAACTATAGGCTGTTAAACCACATATCTATGTATGCTGAATTTCTCTCTTTGAAACATTCATGGTTGTTATTAAAATGCTTTACATGGCGAAACCAATTGGTAAAGCATTTGTAGCAGTGGATATTTCTTCCAGAAGGTCTTTCTTTCAATTGGACTTGAAAATAATAAATCACATTAATTAAAAAATCTCTTTTTGAAAAGTTCATACAAATATACAATAAAACATGATCATATCTACTCTCCCTAGTCCCTTTCAGTGCCCCTCCATATACCAACATCTTAAATCAGAATTCGCACTTTTCTCCTCTTTCCCTCTACTTAACACAATTCCAAATATTATCCCTTTTTACCTTTCTTTTCCTTTTTTCTAAGAAAAGAGATTAGATGGAATTTGATTCTTTTCCTTTAATTAGAGAAAGCTATACTAAACTCATTTCCTTAAGGAACAGTGTTTATTATTATTCCCTGAAAGTGAAAACAAATAAGGACAACTTTACATGTATTTTGCTTTTATTGAAATATGATTTTTTTGTTTCCTCAGGAAATGCTTTTTAGTAATTTCCTTGCAGAAGATGAAAGACATCTTACATGTCTTACATGTTCCTTCAGCTCTATCACACCAATTTCATTTTATATCTTCTGTCTTTGTGGCACTGTGATTTATCATTCATGTTTTCTGGGTATTGAAGTACGTGATTATAGGTTGCTCAGAGTCACGATACAAGCAATGGACATTGTGATTGATGGGCTATCATTATTTGTTATGGAAATATGTAGTGATTGCTGACAGTGAAAATTACCATCTTCACAACGCATCATTCTGATTTGTAACATAGAAATATTTCAGATTAAACTAATAATTTGGTTATGTGAAAAACAATAAAAATGACAGAGAAACGCTATGCTAGGAAAAAACAGTACAGTCAGTATTTTAAAATAATAATATAAACCAAAGTAAAATACTTAATTTGGTTATCTGCCATATGTTTAAAGAAGGTCTTTGACATGTTTGTATCCATACTTCCTTATCTTCAGAAATGATTTATTCTGACTAAACCAATAGATACTTTACTCAGTTCTTCCTAAAATCTGAAACAGATATCCTTGATAAGGATACCCAAGCAAAGTTTACTTTTTGTAATACTCAAATGCATTGGGAAAAATCACTTGCTAATGACAAATTGTGACAAAACAACAAGTATAATTCATATTTTCTTGCCTGTAGACACTGAGGAGAAATGGTATGATATAGTCTCTTCCTTTACCTCTTTATTGAATCCTCTCATAGCATGTATTATCAGAGTTTTTGTAACAAAATTTAACAATTAGTCTGGGTTTCTTATGGTTAAACCAACTATAAACTATCACGTGTGATGTGTGATACTCTGGAAAAATTGTAGGCATTAGACAAATAATTTTCAGAACAATCAATATTGGTATTTTCTGACTTTTCAGGGCATAAAGTTATTGTCTCTTTGAATTTTGTTTCTTTAGACTGTTGTAAAGATATGGGTTATTTTAATATTTTTTCTATTCCAGTTAACAATAAATTTGTCAGAAGAGTTTTCAGTAAAAACTGCTTTGTTTCCTATTTCTATGTTATTGGTTTTGGTGTCTTCTCATAGGTTTCACTGCTTTCAAAATCCTATGTATGGCAGGCAGAAATGTCTGCTACTCAGAATGTGTTTAAAGTGTTACTTTCTTAGCATCCAGCTTCTTTTTGTAAACGAGAGCCAGAAGAACTTCTTTTTTTTAATAATTTATTTTTCTTTTTTTGTATAATACATCCTGACATACGTCTTCTCCTCCCTCTATTTCTCCCAACTCCCCTTTCTCCCTTTCCCTTCTCCCTGAGATCCACTCCCTTGCTTCTCCTCAGAAAATAGTTGACTTCCCTAGGTTACCACACTAACATGAAATAGCAAGATGAAACAAGGCCAGCAGCACTTGATGGTGCGCACATTCATATTCTCACAATACTGACCCACGTTCACAGGCCAACCAAGTCCACAGTCAATGTCTCTCCAGCACCTAAAATATTGATTTGCTTAAAGTTTGATAGAGTGTTCTACCAGCAAGGATTGTTGGGTAGAATTCAAAAAGATTTCTTTCTCATATATTTGAAATATTTGTGTCTTCTTCAGTAAAGTTCTCCATTTTGGAGTGGTAACTCCTCTAAGGATAGTCTGTCTCAATCAGACATACTGATATTTGCTCCTGAAATTTATCACTTCAGAATTAGAGAGACTGTATACCATGCATGAAACCCTAGGTTTGATCTTGAGCATATTTTGGTATGTGTTAGACATCCGAGGACAGGAGATAGAAAGAGGAGGATCATAAAGATCTCTTTTTTTACTATATAGCAAATTCAAAGCCAGTGTAGACTAAATGTGACTTTGCCAAAAAATAAACCATCAAATCTTAATTCTTCTCCATTCTTTTGTAATAGATTTAATATTTTAATCATGTTACAGTTGACAATTCATTTTATTACCATATACTAGTTATAAAAAATAAGAGATTAAATTATGACACTTTCAAACATGATGATTTCTATTATATACTCGACTGGATTGAGAATACCTAGAATCAATCTTCTACTCATGCTTATGTAATCTGAATGAGGTTGACCCTGGGTATGCTTGTAATGGTATATAGATTGTATTAATTAAGGTGAGCAGAATAGGTTTGTCTTAATTTTGGATGGCAATATTGTATGAATTGGGCTTATTGACTATGTAGAAAGGAAAAAGTAAGATGAGCAAAATCATTTAACACTGTGCTTCTCAACTGTCTATTCAATTTGACTAGTCACCTTAAACTTCTGCTATCACAATTCACTTGTCATGGTATGATTTACCTGTAACATGTAAGCCAAAATAATCATTCAATCTTAAGTCAGGGTATTTTATTACAGCAGTAGTAAAATTATCAATAGTCATATATTATAATAATGAATTTTAATAATAGTTCTACATAGTTCTCTCATATTCTACATTTTAATCTTCCTAATTTGGTTCTCCTTTCTAAAATACCCCCTACTTCTCAACTAGGGTGAACATTCCTTGCTCAAGTACAGGCTATACACAGCAAGAACATTTACGACTCAAATACACGTCACCCAAGCAAAGAGGACAGGCAGGCTGCCTGCCCATGAAACTTACCCATTTTGTTCTTTTTCAAAATCATTCCTCCATAGTTTCCCTCCCTGACCCCTTTGCTGCATCCCAGCTCCCAACCCTGGTGGATGTCCTATGCTCAAGTACAGGCCACATTCATATTCTTACAATACTGATCCACATTCAGAGGTCAACCAAGTCCACAGTGAATGTCTTTCCAGCACCTAAAATATTGATTTGCTTAAAGTTTGATAGAGTGTTCTACCAGCAAGGATTGTTGGGTAGAATTCAAAAAGACTTCTTTCTCATATATTTGAAATATTTGCGTCTTCTCAATAAAGTTCTCCACTTTGGAATGGTAACTCTTCCAAGGATGGTCTGTCTCAATCATAAGTTTAGTAACTGTTTCTGAAATTTGTCACTTCAGAATTAGAGAGACTGTCTAGCATGAATGTATAGCAGCCAGAAGAACAGGTAGGCCATCTTCCCATAACAATTTTCCCACTCATTCAATGCAGTTCCAGCAGTCCAGTTCTCCATAGACCCTGTCCTCCTCCTCCTTTGCTGTATCCCAGGCCCCAATTAAAGGAGATATCTCCTGCTGAAGTACACTCCACACCCACCAGAAGGCCAGGTAGGCTCCCTGCATTCATACCTTCCTTATTTTTTCTTATTCTTATTTGTCCCTCAGACAAATTGCTAAGATGTTTCCTAGCACTGCAAGAAAACACCAGCTGCAGCCTCCCCTCAAACCTGGTACATACTCCTCCTTCTCCCAACCTCCAATTCCTGAAATCATTACTCATGATACCACCAAGCAAATGGCCAATAAAACAGGCAGCACAAAACTAGCACACTCTCTAAGAATGCAGAGAAGGAACAAAAAGAAAGGAATAAAATACTCACCCAAGAAAGATGAACCCAGAAATGTAGGTCTATAATCACACCAAACCCAGATCCCTAGATTACAGCATGAGAACACAGTCAATAACACCCTGGGCAATATATGTATATTCTGCAAACAGAACTGATGCTAGGTATTTGGCAGGAAGGTGAACCACAGTGAGAACTTCTAGGAGATACATGGCTGGAGGCAGTGACAGACATTGCTGCACACCCAGGATGGGGAAGAAACTGATTTCTAGGATGCAATCAGACTCTTCTGTCCCTTTTCTGTGGTCTCCAGGCTGGAACTCCTTTTATTCTCTCTGATGGGGTAGGAGGGATCAAGGGATGTAGTGCTATCTGAGGGCTGAAAGCACAAGGACCAATGTTAGCAGGACAGATGGTGCTGAGGGTAGTACAGAGTGCAACAGTCTGAAGCTTGAGCAGGTTCTATCCCTGAACTCACCGCCAAACCTCAGTTATCACTGTGGTCCTAAAGAAAAGCAAGATGTCCCAGTTGAAGAATATTCGATTTTAGGGATGATTCTCCTCCTTTTCGAAGGTGTCTTAGCAACTTCAAATAGCCTATTTGTACCAAGATAAATAGAGTTCTGTCTACATTGCTGACACCATCAGAGTTCACCAGGTTCTTGAACCTGGCTTCTTGAGGCACTCATTCTGGCAGGCTTTCTGGTGCCTGCTTGATGTCTGTATGCCTGTCTTAAGTCCTGTGCTTACACAATGTCTGGGTGCCTGTGGCAAGACCAGGTGCCTGTGTGATGTCCAGGTGTCTATTAGCACCATCGAGAGGTCCTGGTCCCTGGGGGATGTCCAAGTGCCTGCAAGATGTCCCAGTGTCTGTGGGATGACCCTGGTGCTTGGTAAATTTCTGGTGCTTGTGAGATATACAGGTGTCTGAGTGATAATCAGGTGCCTATGGGATGTCCAGGGACATAAGTAATTCCTGATGTCTGCAGGAGGTTCTGGTGCCTGTGTGCCTGGAGTCTATGTGATAACTTGGTGGCTCTGTGATATTCAGGTATCTACAGGAACTCCAGGAGCCTGTGGGATGCCCTGGTGCTTGCAGCATATCTGGTTGCCTGCTTGATGTCCAGATGCCTGAGTGATAACCGTGTACCTATGTATTGTCTGGATGCCTGCAGGAGGTCCAAGTGCCATCAGGATATCTGAGTGCCTGTGGAATGTACTTGTGCCATAGGAATGCTCTGGTGCTTGCATGATGTCCAGGTGCATATGTAATAACTGGATGCTTCTGTGATGTTCAGGTGTGATGTAATGCCTTGTGGGATGTACGGATGCCTACAAGATATTCAAGTACTGACAGATTGTCTGGACACTTGTGAGATGCCCTGGTGCTTAGAAGATGTCTGGGTGCCTGACTGATAACAAGTTGCTTGTGTAATGTCTGGATGTCTGTAAGAAGTCTGGGTGTCTGAGGGAGGTCCAGGTACCTTCTAGGTGCCTGGGTGTCTGTTCAATGTACAGGTGCTAATAGGACATCCTGTTGGCCATGGGTTACCCATGTGCCTGTTGAATTATCCAAGAACCTATGAGATGCCCAGATACTTATAGAAAGAATGATTGTCTGAATGATGATATCTGGCTGCCTGTGTGATGTCCAGGTATCTTTGGAATTTTAAAGTTCCTGTGCAATGTCCAGGTATCTGTAGGATGTCCAGTATAGTGTCTCCAGATTGCCCTAGTACTTGTGAGTTGCCCTGGTGTCAATGTGATGCTTTGTTTCCTGCATGATGTCCAGATGCCTGCATGATGTCTGGATGTCTGGGTGATGTCCAGGTATCTGTGGGATACTGTAGTTCCTGGGGGATGTCCTAGTGTCTGCTGGATATCTGGGCGCCTGTAGGATGCCCTGGTTTTGTTGGATGTCTGGGTGCCTGTGTGATGTCCAGATACCTGTGTGATAACTGAATACCTTTGTGATGTCCAGGAGTCTCTATGATATCAGGATAATTGTCTGATGTCTGGAAATCTGTGGAATATCTGGGTGCTCACAGGATGGCCAGGTGCCTGCAAGAAGTCCAGGTATTTGCATGATGTCTAGATAACTGCTAACTGTCTGTATTCCTGCTGGATGTCCCAGTGCTTGAAGGATGTATGGGTATCTGTGTGAGGTCCGGATCACTGCAAGATACCTGGCTACCTTTGGGATTTCAAGGTAACTGTGTGATGTCCAGATGCTTAAGTGATAATTGGTTACCTGTGTAATGTCTGGGATTCTATGTAATATCTGGGTGCCTGCCTCATATCTGGCTGCCTATGTGATATCAAGGTGCCTGTGGGATGTCCTGGTGCTTGTGGGAAGTCTGGGTGCAGTAAGCCCTGGTGCTTATGGGATGTCCTGGTACCTACAGAAATCTCTGGTACCTGCAGGGTACCAAGGTGCCTATGTGATATCTGGGTTCCTGTGTGATACCCAGATGTCTGCATAATAACTGAGTGCCTGTGTGGTATCCAGTTGTCTGTTTGATGTCTGGATGCCTGCAGGATGTCTGGTTTCCTTTGGGATGTCCATGTGCCTGAATGATGTCTGGGTAACTGCAGGGTGCCTGAGTGCTTCCATAATGTCAGGGTGCCTGTGGGTTTAGATTGTGATATCCAACTTCAGGTTGAATTTGATCGTGCTTGATCCCAGGCTAATATGGGCCAGGTGAATAACCTTGATCAGAGTGGACTGCTGCCTCAAAAAAACCATGGTGATGGTCATTATGCATGTTCCTGCCACACAGGTTGTACTTAATTTTATTTCTCTTGAGAGATGTGAGGATAGACCAAGGTGGGATGATGGGAAGAGGGTATATAATTGAGATACATTGTATGAAACTCAAATTATAAAAGTATTATGAAAAAAATTGAGAAGAATGGAAAATCAGAACTCACAACCTTGAGTGGAAACTAAAATGCCTTTGGGCAGTTATCATATGAAAGCTCTGTTATAGGTATGTTTCCCAATATAGTAATTCATCAAAGAGTGTGTTATCCTTGGTATTATTCTATGAATTATTCTGATTTTTGGTATTCTTCCTCATATCCATTTTAACATGGATATATTGTGAGTATGCATTATGACTAGAATATGCTTATGCTAGTATGCATGAATTTTCTCATAATGTTTTATGAAATATTAAAACTATATTTGATTATTAAAGTACTTTCAAATTTACTACATTTCTCTCTCTATATATATATATATATACATATATATGTATATATATATATCATTTTGAAATCTAACACAGTTGAACAGCTGAATATTAAATTAACAGGATAAATATTAAAAATATTTAGATTATATATGTAGATATATATACAAATTGGCAAATAGCAGAGTGTCCCCATTGGAAATATCTTGTCACCAAATGAAGTTTCTAGTATCAATGAAGGGTTACAATCACCAAATAACTCAAGCTATTGGCAAGACTATTGGTTGTGCTCCACAAACTGACAGCAAGACCCCATTGCTGAAGACAGCACCGATACAACTCAATGAACATAGAGAAGTCAAATTGGTGCCTACATAGAACCTTTACTCCTATAAGCTAGCTAGCATTCTTGTTACTGGTGACAACTCTGCATGGTACCAAATAAGAAATGAAAACACCAACTTAGCTACAAATACTTCTATCTGTAATGGTGTACTGCCTATAAGATATGCTAGTGAAACGGTGGTATAATATCTATGAGTGTGGCATTTATCTCATTAAAAATCCCTTTGGAAATAACTGCTGATAACTTGACCACATTTGATGAGAATTAAAAAGATGTTCTTTAGTGTTTTATGGCTATTTTATCTTATTGGAAGTCTATTACAATCTCTGATTCATTTAGAAATATAATTTGTTTTGATTTTGCATGTTAGGACATTCACACAATTATTTATACACATATGCATATATCATTTATAGATAATATTGTGTAGTATACCTAGATGCTGGGAAATTTTCCAAAAGATAAAAAAATTCTGTAGTCCAATATTCAACCTTCACAATGAAATATTATCAAGTAGTTTGAGAAAAGTTTGTAAATATCCTCTGTCTTACAATATTATGTCTGCTCTTATTCTATAACTCATTACTGATCTCAATTGTGAGATATTAAGTTTTCTCTTAATGTTTTCTTAGTGATTCCTTCTTTCGAATTATACATCCTCATAAGAATATTATTCCTGATAGTCCATTGAAGATTTTGTAAAACTTTTTCTTGGTAATTGATCTTGTCTCTGACATAAAATTTTTCTTTAATGTACTGAGAAATATTGTCAAAAAATCACATGAAATTTCTAATTATTGTTTGGTGGTGATTCATGATAATAGAGTAGAACTTATTTAAATCAGCTTTAAGTATAATAATATTATTTTCCTAAAGTTTTATGTAAAATTCTGATTTTCTAATTTATTTAATCAAGTTTTAATACAGGTATACATAGAGGAAAATATATATTTGAAAGTGAATGTCTATATGACATGTTATGTGACTAACCTAATAGTATACCCTGAACAGTATATCAAGGGCCATGCTGTCAAGGACTGGACACTGCTGAACTTAATTAGGAAGCTTACAATTCTTGAAGAGCTATAACTGACTGAATGTTCATATACATCTAAATTTTATGATAAAATCCTCCTTATTGAAATAAATATGTTAAGAACCTTGTTTTTTGTGTGATGTTTTCTTCCTGAGGGTGTAAACTTTTGAATAAGTTCTCTTCTTGGAGGACTCCTGAAAATATTCTTCCTTACCTAACCAAATCTTCTGACAGTTTAATCTTAAATTTTATTTGAAAGAATAAAAAATAAATTTCTGCTATGATAATCAATGCAGATTATGCTGCTGTTGTTTATTGTATATTTTGAAAAACACAGTAATATTAATAAGCAAAGTATGTTGATATTCATTAGTATAGACATAGTAGTAAGAAGAATTGAATATGATAGGAGAGATAATTCCATTTGGAAATTATCAAAAAATTCCTTCCCTGTGGTTTGAGATTGTCCTTTTCTTAGATCACGTTTTCTTCAGAAAGGTTTTGGGATGAAAGTGTTTCCCATGTCCTGTTTCTCTCAGAGTCATCTGCTTTAGAAATGGAAAATGCTTCTGTGTTTTTGAAGACACTTTCCATTATCCATTCTTTTCATATGGCTGAATTTTGAGGGAACATTTGCTGAAGCAGCAATATTTTTCTTACAGATCATCAGTAGAAATTTAGCTGTGCACGGTTGAATAGATTTGTAACATTGCCAATCAGGATGCAGGAAAATTGCAAATTTGGGGAAAGATTAGGATACACAAGAAGATCCTGTCTTTACAAAAATACAAAATATATTATAAAATAAATACTGAAAACTGTATAATGTAATGTATCCGTGTGTGAAGCCATGTAGACATATATATACACATGTATTTGAAAGAATCACATTAATTTGTATTATACCGTTTTGTTATATTCAATGAATGTAGAATGGACCAAGGACTGGGCCATTTGTTTCATTCAATTATTTGTTCACATCTCAGTTTGAGTTCATAATGCTCCCTGCTTCAAATCCTAACAACTTTTCTTAAGAAAATTTAAATCTGTCCTAGAGCAGGTGCATGAAAAAAACAAACAAACAACAACAAAAAAAAACAATGTAATGTAACATTGTAAAAAAAAAAAGCCATGAAAAACAATGTAAATGATTTACTTCAGTGAAAATAAGTTTTTTAAAATAAAGAACATCTATTTAAGGATTTACAGTATGTTAGGCAGCTTTTATTTTTCAATTCCAATAGAAGTTCCAGATTGAATAGTATATCCATTAATTTATTTTCTAGTCCTCATGGATGATAAGGTAAAATAGGAAGAAAAAACAAGTTAGTTTACCAAGGTCTTGGAGTATATAAATGTTGATGATGGTTGAGATGAAATAATATCAACAACACAACAGCAACAATAATAATAATACAGAAGAGATAAAATTGTATTGGTAATTTACAGATTACATTGAAAGCTTCTTCATGTAAGGATGTATTTTATGTCAAATTGTTAGAATGATGACAAACAAAAAAGTCAGGTTCTTCGTGTCTCTATGCTGAATCATAGTTTTAACCATTATTTCCACTTCAATATTCTCTGGGAAATCAAAACCCAGGATGTTGCAAATAAGACTAGCTTTGCTAATTTGCATTTCAGGTTCCTGGTGAAATCAATACTCAATATGTTCCCATATCTATAAATAGTAGAATTATTAACTTATTTATGAATGGAAGAACTTAAAATTGCATCCTATCATTAAGAAGGCTGCAATAACAGGAATTTGTCTGGTGAGTGCCGATTTCCAGTCACAATTAAAAATTGATGCCAACTTCTTGAGATTGGCAAAGCTCACCAAGCAAATTGGAAATAGATAATGGTTATCTGTCCTCTCTTTTTGAAAGTACATAAAATAATCTTGGACAATTGGAAATCAGAAGTCCCAGCATGTTGTTTACATTATCTGATAAGTTTATTACTGTGGAATGATGGGAGTTCAGGCTTATATCAAAGTGGTATGACAACTTGCATCAAAATGGGAAGAAAACTTAAAAATCTTTAGAAAAGCTAGTCATTTATTAAGATTTATTTAATTCATACTTTCATATGTTGAGACTGGGTATTTTCACTCGCATTATGTAATAACCCAAACTTCAGAACTTGACTTTTACATGACTTTTACTCTCAGTGATATATATTCTATATACAACCAGGCCATGGCATGTAGTTGGAATTAGGGTATCACAGTGAACACTCCCCTAACCCTACAAACTATGTGTTCTTCCTAACCTTCCTTTTTTCTAAAGCTGGGTATCTACTGATAATTTTTTTCATATCTCCATCGTTTTTCACTGTCAGCAAAGTCATTCAGTATAGACATTTTTCATATGTTTTTTACCTCGTTTATATTTGAAGTACTTCATATCTTTCCTTGGCTTGATGGTACATTATTTTTTACCGTACAATGATACTCTATACTCTGTATTTACCAGTTTGTTTTATCTACAGACCATATAAATGATATCTTGCTGGCTGGTAATTTTGTAATGATGACTAAGTCTCCTATGAACATTTACATGCAGGTATTTGTGTACTTAAATATCTTCAACTAATTTAGGTAAATAAAAGAGTGTGATTCCTGGTCTGAATTTTAATTATCTGTCTAGTTTTGGTAGAAACATTCAACTCAAAACATCGTATAAAATGACTATCCCATTTTATATCTCTACTACCAACAAATGAATGTCTCTCATGAATTTTCTTCCTTCAGATGGAGCTGGCTCTGCAAATCTTTTAGTAACAACACCTCCCTAGCATAGCCTAGATATATTTACACATAACTAGAAATTCTTTATTATTTTCTTTATTTTTATTTCAGCTACATAAAATTGTGAAATTTATAATTCTGGAAACCATGATAAATAATAAATTACTGAATTATAAACTAATGAATGAGAATACAATACCTTAATCAGCTACTGAAATCATTTCAGGTTTGATGTTCTTTACTGTTTGAGTAATTTTCTTGTGCTATGAAGAAATTGATATTGTGAATGTGCTTCATATGATCCATATTCTCTATTAAACCAGCTTTTAACACAGACAAAGTTAATGTGGGGAAAATCTAAGGAGAAATGACTAATGACAATGATTCTGAGTAGCCAATTTCTTGCTCTCTTTGTGATGCATTACACAGTCTGGACAGAGACAAATAGCCTGCTCATAGTATTTTTTTGTGGAAAACCAGTTCCTCAAATCATAAAGTCTGTAGTAGTGATTAATAAAATATAAAAGGAGATTGATTGAATAGCTGAAAGAGTTAAACTCTAAGAATCAACTATATCCAGGTCAAAAGCCCTGACAGACTATTAATTTGGACAGTAAAAAGTTCTGGGATAAGAGCCAAGAGAGATCACACCAAGATAAAGAGCTGTAAATCTTAAGAATGATGTTCTCTTTGCCTCTACAGGACCACCTTACTCACCTTACTCTGTTTAAACTCAAGGAAAATTTCCTTAAGATCTCAAAGGCAGATGGGACAGAGTTACCAAGTGTAAGAGCAATAGGCTTTAATCTTTGTCACTGCATTCATCAAAATATCAGAAGTATCTGCAAAGAACCGAAACTAAATGCTATAGTTTAGTAAATTCATGTAAGGAAAAATTGCATTTTATGTAATTTGCAACACAAAAAGATAACCATAACTTTTTGATAAAATGAAAATGTATGCATTAGCTAAATTGTTGACTGAGAATTCTTAGTTAATTTATGTGGATGTTTCTGTCAAAAGGCCAATCTTAACTAATTAAAGAGCATAAAGTACAGACCACAGAAAACTCAATATTCTAAATGACATGTCAGAGGGTCTAATGTTCATCAAAGTTATAATCTTCAAGAACATGATGAGTACATGAGTTACTGATTAAAAAAAACTAGATTGCACATGTTTTGATGTAAATATGAGAAACCTCATCTCCTATTTATTATTTATACTGAGTAGATGACACCTGGAAACTATTGGACAACACTTACAAAACACAATTGTGTTATCTATGGATACAAGAAAACCTGATATATGTGTTTGAAATAACTTTTTCATATATATATATATACACACACACACATATATATATATATACATATATATGGTTTATAGAAGTTCACATTCATTGTAAAATTAAGTGAATTTTGTTTGTTTGATTTCTTCTTTCTTTTATATATATATATATTATATAGAATGAAAGAAGTAGAATTTGAATTTGAAAAACACACAAAGTTGAAAAACCAATCACTTACAATAAAGATTTCAGCTAATAAAACAGAACTTTGGGTGAGGATGATCCTTCATATTATATCTGTGTTGAAGACAGGCATCATTCCACTGTATCTGTTAAGAAGTGGATTAATGATGGCTTCTTGAGTAAATATAATTTTTGAGAAATGTTTCTTCAGCTATGAGTAACTAGAGAGACATTTAGTTAATATATTTCAGCTTTGATATTCACAAGGGTTGGTGAAAATAAATAATATTTTCAAGAAATTGTCAACTTTGATGAAGTTTCTAGCCTCTCCAATATAGGCTTTCCTGCTGTGATTTGGTATCACTTATTTAGACATGTTAAGGCAATATAACTTCAACATTGCTCCTTGTATCTTAGATATTTCCTAAATTTAGATTTACTGTTTGCATTTACATCAAATGCAGGGCTAATGTTTATTGATACTATATTCTGAAAATACTTATTTTTTGCTGTACCTCATATTTCTGCTATTTATATTCTACTGCCAAGTATATATTATTATTATACTTGATTTGAAGTTGAGTGAGTTGCAGATAATTATCAAAGCTTGAATAGAGATTAATACATTAAGGATTGATGATCATAGCTTCCTATCAACAAGCACTTAGCAGATGATAAAGAAATTTCTCATGTACTGTCACAGTTGGACAAATGTAAGAGGCACTGTGGCTCGTTTGTGTTTCTGAGTTTGTATTATTAGTTGTACTTTCTCTTGCTAGACAAGGGTATTTATCCCTATCAGGAAATTGACAAGTTTTCCTGAATTTTGAAATGTGGAATCTGAATTAAAAGAGCAATAACACAGTTTAAAATTTAATTTAACATCCATTGTAAAATCCAAAGAAATCCTTTTTGGATGCAAAGCTCTGAATGAATCAGAATTTCAGGAATAGGAGTTTCAAAATTCTCAAACTGAGTCTTCAGGTTAATGCTAATAATTAGGGGTTCTTACTTATGATCCATAGATTGCAGAACCATAAAACAATTTTATGGTTAAATTCCATTTAGAATAGAAACTACATGCTTGCTCAGGTACCCATATTTATAGAATATTATGTTTAAATGACATTTTATCTTCAATTTTAACAGGCAATTCTTCTACTTTGGTTCTGTTTTCATTTTTGTTTTTTTTTTTTGTTTTTTTTAATCTTCTTTCTATGTTGGTGGTGCTGTTGTTTACATAAGGTCTCATGTAAATCCAGTTTTGCCATCAACTTTCTATGAGTCTGAAAATAATCTTGAACTCCTGATTCTTCTACTAAATTATACAGAATCCTAAAATTCTGAATCTTAGGATTATAGTTTCTTTATTGTGCCAGTGTTTTCTGTGTTTTCTCTGAACCAGTGTCTCTGATCATACTTTTATATGTTAGTTCATGTATTGTAAATTTTTACATAAAATTGATTTTCCAATCTAATTCTATTAAGGAGGTCATGATAGTCAAGGAAACATTTTCAGCTTTATGTCTTTAGAGAACCCAAGAAATTACATATAAGAAAGAAAATATCATACATTTTGTTTATTCTACCAAAGAAATGACATGTTTTTTTTTTTAAGAATTGAAAAGCTCACTGCAATATCTCTTTGTCACAACAAAGTGCCCAGTTAATCACTTTAAGGAATAGTGGCATGTTGATTTTTGCTCATTATTCTTTCTTGATGGAAGGTTTGGTATGTGGCAGTTGCAGTATCAATCTTGACTTTCCATACCTTATGTTCAACAGTATGGTTCTGTTCAATAATTCTGTTCATATGGGCCTTTTTTTGGTTTCCTACTATGTCATTTAAATCAGGTCTAGAATGTCCAAGCTCCTTTCCGCCCCCTCTCTCCCTCTTTCTCTTTCTCTCTCTCTCACTTTTTTGCAGGCTTCTATTTTGTCATAGACTGTATGAGAGGAAACATGCAAAAAGTCTAAATATCACTGACCTAAGATAGAAAAAAAAAATCAGTCAAAAACCTTGTTACTGTGTCATACAGAGAACCATTAAATCAGTAAATTACAATTCTAAGACAGTAAATATGCAAAGAAACCATCATTTCATTCCTTCAACTAACAATTATATTGTCACCATTGCAAAGATTAGAGCAAATGGAGAGGCATTGGTAAAGCAACAGTAGAAGATGAGGCCTGGCACTTGCAAACTCAAATAAAACCCTTGCATCCTTCAGTCTCATTTGTATATTGATTTCATCATATTTACATCACCATGGGAGGATACCAGACCCTTATTATATCATAACTTAGTGACAACAGCAGAACTTGCCTTATGCTTGCCATTTCTGGTCATTTGATGTTACTTGGCAAGAAAATTCATTCCTACCAGTACTCACTATGATGGAAAGAACAGCTTTAGAAAAAGTATAATTTACTCTTCAAATGGGATGGTTTAAATTGATAAATATGATTTCAACAGAACTTACTCTAAACTGTAGAGAATGACTTTTTAATAACAATAAAAGCACTAATCTCAACAGATCCACTAAATTGTAGTAAGAAAAGTAGTATAAACTTGAACTACAGCTAGTTTATACTATCTTATATATATCTTATGAAGCATAATTTTTTGTTTTGCTCCTCACTTGCATTTTTAAACATTTTGTTTCATAATATTTGGCTTAAAACAATAATACCAATTATGGGATATATTCATTTCAACCTAACACACCAAAAATGAGGTTTTGTTTCTCTCATTTATAGCGAAATATGTAAAATTTATTAATTGTTACCTTGGAGGTACTGGCACAGTATGATAGATATACTCCAAATCAAGCTTATCCTAAACCACTGGAATCCTAATATTTCTGACTAATGTAGAATGACTATGAATCTTTGTAATGTTTACCCGGTTCTACCTAGATATGTTTACTGTCTGATCCAAGCAGATTTTTGGTCATTTCTCATTCAGTGAGAGAATTAATGAAAAATTGTTGGTACAAGAGATCAATGTCATAGACTATAGAGCTCCCAAAAAGTACCGAGGCAAATATAATGGGTAAGAACATAGATATTTATTTTAGGTAGTATTCACAAACAGTGATTTTGTGCTGATTACATTTTCATGAAATCAAACATGAAGCTGTTTAGCATAAAGGTTTATTTAACTGCTAGAACATATGGTGAACCCTTTAACCATTGTGTACAGTTATTATAACTGTATAATGAAAAGAGAAATAGAACAAGATTTTGTTATAAAAAAATTCAGGTGACGAGAAAGTCAGCGATTCTTAAACAAGAGGAGGGAAAGTCCTGGAGAAACCAACTATTAGTGGGTTATTTTGGTTCTTGTCAATGAGCGGTCCAAGTATAATATTGCCTTCCATGACATTTGATGAGCATTCAGATGTATAGTATCAACTACCTATGCATACTATGTTGTCTTAAAAATATTTAGTATACAATCAATTATCAAATTTTATTACATATATTTACTGATTTGATTCTGAATTAATGCATGACATTTCTGCATTAGGGATTCAAATGAAAGAAATAACATTTGTCCTTTTCAGCCCAGTATTCTTATGGCAGGAATATGAGAATTGTGTCTGTTGTACATTCAGGATACTAAATGCCACATGGGAAACTCTGAAGTGATATAGAAATTCCTCTACAGCTTATAGCTTCCCCTACTGAAAAAGAAATAAAAACTTGATTTCAATTAGGTGAAAACTTCTCTTTTACAGAAGTCCTTAAAGGTTTACTAAACCCTGGGAAGTAAATGAAGGTCTTTGATTTTATACCATTTTGAAATATAAACATAAAAATATAGAGATGGCTCAGAGAAATAGAGCTATATTCATCTCAGATAGTATTTTCTACTGGGGATGTCATGGTTCCATTGCTATTATCCAAGCATATCTTTATCTTTAAAGCCTTGACATAGTGAATCATGAAAATAATTTTTTTCAAACTTGTAGTTCCTTATGAGATAAAAATATACTTTATACAGATATTGAAGGATGTTTCTCTATGGCTCTTAAACTCCTCTATCACCAATAAAATCTGGAAGAGTAATTGTCCCCTTGGGAGCATTGTAGTCATTAGTTATAATTGTTAACTTGACACAATTTAATAAACTAATGAAAGAATCTTAGTGAGATGTTGCTTAAATCAGTTCGTCTCATGGGCAGGTCTGCTGGTGAATTATGTTGATTCTTTTACTTGAGGCAGAAAAATCCACTGTGGAAGGCACAAGTCCCTAGACAGGGAATCCTTAACTGTGTAACAGGAGGGAACACATGCAGAGCAGGAAGTATACATGTATTCAATCTCTCTTTGCTCTTGACTATGGTTATGAGTAGCTGCTTTATGATCATGCCTTGATTTCACTGTAATGATGGAACTTAGTACCCCAGAAATATGAGTAGGAAAATAAAATATTCCCTAGTAAAAATGGCCATCTTACCAAGAGCAATCTACAATTCAATGCAATCCCTATAAAAATCCCAATATAATTACTGTATTGCAGACCTTGAAAGGATAATACTCAACTTCATATGGAAAAACAAAAACCCAGGATAGCTAAAATATTTCTGGGAAAAAGAAAAACTTTTGGAAGTGTCACTATTCCTGATCTCAAGTTGTACTACAGAGCTATACTAATAAAACCCACATGGTATAGGCATAAAAACAGACATGTATATCAATGAACCAAATCAAATGTCTAAAACAATTCCACACATTTATGGACATCTGATCTTCCATAAAGAAGCCAGAAATGTGCAATAGAACAAATAAAGCATCTTCAACAAATGGTGCTGGTCTAATTGGATGTCTGCATATAGAAGAAGGCAAATAGACCAATATTTATCAACCAGCGCAAAACTCAAGTGGATTGAAGACCTCAACATGAAATCAGACACACTGAAACTGATATAAAAGAAAGTGAGGAATAGCCTTGAACACATTGGTGCAGGAGACAACTTTCTGGAAAGAACTCAATAGCTTAAGCACTAAGATCAACAATTAATAAATGAGATCTCATAAAACTGAAAAGCTTCTGAAAGGCAAAGGATAGTGTCAATAAGACAAAAGGGAAGCCTACATAATGATAAAAGATTTTCATCAACTCTACTTCCAATAGAGGGCTAATGTCCAAAATATATAAAGAACTCAAGAAACTAGACACCAACAAAATCATCCCTACAGGAATCTCTAGTACAATGGAAGGACAGAAGTCCATGCAACAGGAGAGAACCCATGCTGTAGTCTGTAGGGCAGGTCAGGATCTAGAGACTATATAGCAGGAAGACATTTTCTAGTGATATCCTGCTCTACTCATAGATTGGTGCCTAGCACAATCTTTATCAGAGGGTCTTACTCCTGCAGTGATTGGAATCAGATGCAAAGGCCCAGAGCCAAAAGTCCTGCAAAGCTCTGAGAACCCTGTGGAAGAAGGGGAAGATAGATTTGTAGATGTACACATACTGTGGCAGCTCATCAATGAAGATAAGTAGGCATATTCATAGATGCAAATTCTTCCAGACCTCAGCAGAAGGAACCACCTGTCATGGTAAACACCATCCTGGACAGAGGAACCCTGAGTTTCTCATCTCAGGGGTTTGTATTTATACCTAATCTCCTCAAGTGTTATATTGTTAGCGCATGCAGATTATGATCAAACATCTCTCACATAAAGCCAGCACCTACAGATAAACAAATACCAAGTCCTAGGCAACTCCTTTCCCAACAATGCACAAAACAATGATTTTAGACATAACTGAAAATAAACTTTTGCAACAGAGATTGTTGGGGACAAATGGGTTGAAAACATCTTCAGAGTAAGCTTTGTAGAGTCAACTGACCAGCACTCTTGCAGTCCCACAGAGAATGAAGTGGCAGATATAGAACCTGCAGGAGACAGCAGAATAGCACTCTTGGGGTCCTACAGAGCATGAAATGGCAGACATAGAACCTGCAGGGTCCCCTAGATATTTCTTGTGGTTGTGCGACTTGCTGCTCTCACAGAGATCCCACAAGCTAGAATGGGGGGAGGGGGTTCTGATGCTTTTGCCTGTCCTTGGGACCCATTTCTTTCTCTTGGGTTGTCTAGTACATCCTTGAAGTACTGATTAGTGCCAGGCCTTGTTCCATCTTATTGTGCCCTGTTTGAGCAGTAACCCTGGGAGGACTGCTTTTTGTTCTGGAGAAAGGTGGGATAGGGATGACTGAATGGGGATGGAGAGGAAGGTTTAGAAGAGAGAGGAGATGGGGGCAGCTGGGAGCAGTTGAGGAAAGGGAAGGGATGTTGAGATGTATTATATGAGAAAAATAAAATAAATGAATAAGTATTGTAAAATAACAAAAAAGAAAATACTAAAATGTTTTCACATACACATATACATACACAGAAACACACACACACACGAACACCTGTACACTTAATTCACATACAAAAAAATTAATTTAAAGGAGAATAAAGGCTCTATTTTCATTTCTTCATTTGTTAAATGAATCTTGGTTTCTCATTCTCTCTCTTTATCCTAGTACGCTGATACTACTGAATCATGGATCACACTGAACATTAAGCAAATAGATAATCCTTCAAAAATATTTTCTGTAGGACTATATTGAACTTTGACCACAAATACACACACATACTTACCAAGAATTATCATGAACGTGGGTTCCCCTTCAAGGCCTGAGCAAGGATAGCACCAATACAAATGCTGATATATAAGGGAGAAAGCTCTCCTGGCTTCAACCATAGAGAAAGAACTACTGACAAGTAAGGAAAGCTAAGAACAGGAGAAATAGTCTTTCCCAGACAGGAGCCTCCACGTGGTTATCTATTACTAAGCTCTATAATCATATTCATATAAGTAACACTTATTTATATATTTAGAAGTGTGTGTGTGTGTGTGTGTGTGTATGTGTGTAACAATTCAAGAAAAACAGTTATATGTTTTACAGAAAACAGGGAGGTACATTACAGGAGTGGACAAAAAAGAAGAGAGGAATGATAAATTTATGTACTGACTGTATATAATTATACATACTCATCTAAGCAACCATCTCTCAAACCCCTTTCATGGACCCCACACTGGTAAGTTGATAGTCTATATTTCTTTGATTATTATAGTTACACATACACACAAGTGTGTGTTTGCACAAATACACGCAACCAAACACACTGCAAAGCCTGTTGTTTTTTTTTGTTTGTTTGTTTGTTTGTTTGTGCCTGTATGATTTCACAGCTAAAACCCTTCAGTATATATGTGTGGGAAATCACTTTCTAAACAGGACCCCATTTCTCAAAGGATTAAGGCCAACAATTGATAACTGGAAACTCAAAAATCATATAAAACTTTTGTACAGCTAAAGAAAAGATTGAGTGAAAAAGAAATACAAAGAATGGAAGAGAATATTTTCCACTATACATCTATCAGAGGATTAATATTCAGATACTCACAGACACAGAGAAAAAGTTCAATGACTCATTTAAAAATGGGCTGAAGATCTAAGCAAAGACTTTTCACAAGAAGAAATAAAAATATCTAATAAATACTTTTAAAACTTTTCATCATCTATAGTAATTACAGAAACTAAAACAATTTTGAGTATTCCTTTTTCTCTTGTCAGAACAGCTAATATCAACAAAACAACTGACAATAAATGCTGGGAAGGTTTCAGTGAAGGAGGAACCTTCATTCACTTTTGATAGAAATGCAAATTGGTGCAACCACTCTAAAAGTATAATAGAGAAGAGCCTAAAAACCTAAACTCAAATCTACCATATGATCCAGGTATATCATTCCTTGGCATATGCATGAAGGGCTTAAATCCCTACTCCAGACATACTTCCATAGATACAAGCAGTGTTCCTTGCTACCACATTCAAAGTAATCTTAAATGGAAATTACCTAAATGTCATTCAAAAGATAATGAATAATGAAATGGGGTAAATATACACAATGAAATACTATCCTGCTGTAAAAAAAGAATTTTTCACTAAAAATATTTTGAGGTGTAGATGGAGTGACCTAGAAAAGATTATATTGAATTAAGTAACCCAGAACCCATAAAGAGTAATGCCAGTGTTTTCTCTCATTTGCTGTTCCTGGCTCTAAATCTTCAAATGTTAAACATAGAGAAAGTAAATTGAAACCAGGAAAGTACAAAAAGGCCACATTCTGTGTATTAGCTTAAAAGCTGAGAATATTGTCAAAGAGCCAAGAACATTTCATTGGCTTGTTTATAAATTAGAAGAAAATGTCTCAATAAGATATCCATAGATAACGAGTTATGCTCATTTATACTTGATATGTGAAGATTAACTTGTTTCTTGTCATCCCAGATAAGGGTATGGCCTAGTTTAGTTCTGTCCTTGGAATATTAACATAAGTAACATAGTTAGCAATAGCAATTTAATAGTAGATGTATATCACCACTGAAAGGCTTTGTTTTTACTAATATGAAGCAACATCAATTTGAAAATAGTTACAATGGTGATCCTCACCTAATAGCTTTCAGTAGTATATTTATTTTGTTCAGTTTTTTATATGAATTGGCAATTTTAGAATAGTAAAAATTGCCTTTGGAAAGAAGATTTCATTAGCTTTTATTAGAAACCCTTGGATAGTAAATGATATTTGAGACAGTGTATGTTCCCTTCATTTTAGCAGTTATTAAGGCATTGAAATAGAATATCATAGAAAGTAATGTGAAAATTCTGAAAATTCATGTAATGCTCTTATTGTAACCTTAAGCTATTCTCTGAATATATAAATTGCTATTATTCTTCAGCATTCTGTGATAGGAGAAAATTGAAAGAGGAATAAAAAACGATGCTTCATAAAATGTAGTTTCTAGTGATATATTTGAAAAATATAATCAGGCTAATGTGAAAATAACTGAATTATACCAATACAAATATTTGTATTTTTATTACCTATATTTTATTGTAAAAGTAGATAAACCTCAACTTCAAAGATTTTTCAATTCTCAAAGTTACTTAAAAGACATTGTATAAGACATTCTTAAAGTCTCATTTTTGTTAATATTATGTAAATGGTGCATATTTTTAAAAATATACGTCTACATTTTCTGAAATCTATGCTTGTTTTTTAATGTATACAAAATAAACTAAGAATCTAGTATTTAGTTATTTTATTTAAATTCAGAAAATTATGCCGAGCTAATTTGTACATGTCGTTTTCATTTTCATGGCCGACAAATTCAATAGTATCCATGACCAAAAGACAATTAAATTATAGGTAAATACCCACAAATCTGGAATGGATTTAATAAGCTTTTTAAAAGGTGTCCTTTGTCTTTAGTTGTAGTTCTTAAAGCTCAATCTCGATTGAACTTTAACAAAGATATTTGCCCTTATCTCCAACTATGGCCTTTGCATCATTATACTGAATGACCTGATAGCACAGTACTCTTTGTCCACCCAGACTCAGCTCTTTCTGAAGTTTTCTGTAGCCCACAGACAATCAAGCAACCACTGACTGCTGTAGTTCATAAAAGCCTGTTAGTCTCCACACAATCCTTGGGTAAGAACTCTAGAGTCAATTTTCACATGCTTCTATATAGATATTTTCTGCATAACTCTGTCTTGTCCAAAATGCCATTCCAGAATTCCATGAGTCTGAGAAATCACAGACTTGCACTTTGGCAATCCAGTTCTTGTGGAATCTTCTTCATTGGATAAAAATAAGGCAACAAGAAGTATCAAGGGAACTCATATGACAGACAAAGCTTATTTCACTCTAGTTAAAGTGTTTAAATATAGAAAGCATCTCCTTTATTTAAGCATCCAGTTTTGAAATTGGTTAAGTTGAGTGTTTGGGTACAACAGCATTTATTTCAGATGGTAGTAAATCTTATTTGTCAATATTACTTAGTCGGGGATCATCTCAGAAGACATGTCTTTGAAATAGCCTCTGAAAGTTGAAGGAATTTTCTGAAACTAGCTGAAGTGGATTGATGGATTGATCCCTGCCTCCCAGCCACCCACAGACAATAGCAAATGCAGCTTCTTCTAGAACCTATGCCAATATAAATAATTCTGAGTAAAAACTGCTGCTTTTGTATGCCTGCCTGCAATCTCTGCTGGTGAAGGCAACTTCCTTTTCTGCCACTGCTGCTGTAATCATTACTAACATTAAAATACAGCTTCTTTAGCTTTCTAATGTGAACTGAAGATCCTTAATTTTCCTGTTATACCTCAGACATTCCTCACCAGATGGAAACAGGTCTGACTCCTAGCTGTCTTCAGTCATTCTATTGGTTCCACTCCTCTCAAGAATCTTGACTTATACATCAGAATAGGTACAAGATAAATAATATCTACTGTCAGCACAAGAACATAAGAGCAAAAGGAAGATTTTAATTCAAACAGTTAAGTTGACCAATCCTTTCCCAAAGATTACAACAACCTACTAAACATACAGTTACAACATGCCATTGTGATTCATAAAATATTATATAGTGTTACTCCTAATATATCAAAAATTATTGTGAAAATTGAGAATTGAAAACATTATAAATAGATTATATATATGTAAAATATGAAAGTATCATAATTTAGATTGCAATATAAACTGAAACAATAATATGTTTATAGAAGATAGAAGAATTAAATTCTGTTGAAGTTTTATTTAACAAAAATACCTATAACCAGAAAAATTTTGGACATTTGAGTGTTTTTACAAACATAATTCAATACACTGTTAATTGATGGCACTCAAGTTTAATCAAAAAATATATGTGAAGTAGACACTTTATACTAGTAGCTTGAATATAATGTTTACCATGTTTTACAACCCTGATATTTTGATTGCAAGTCATCACATGGGGTAGGTATCTAATCCTCCATTGTGGGAGTATGTAAGTTGGTTAAAAACGACCAACATTTTTCTGATTTTGTAGCACACCACTGTGACTCTTTCAGATTAAAATTCTTTACAGATTGAAAAAAAATGAGAAACCATCTAAAGTGAGTTGGCAGAAACTAATAATTAGGAATAAAAGGATAATTTAAAGCAATTATGAACCTTGAAGTGAAATAAGGTAGTGATCATGCTTTTGCAAATATAGAAGATGAATAAGAAGAAAAATTTAAAGCTAAACATAAAAATGTAATAAAAGTTATTGAAGAGTAGAAAATTAAAATTAAACATGTATCATGAATTTCTGACTTAATAGGACTCCCAGGTGGTAAAAATGGAGCAAGAAGGCAGAACTTACATTAAAATTTGTTATTATTAAAATATATTGAATTAATCATGAAAATTTCATAAGTATTCAAGTAATCGTTATATGTATTCCAATAAAGTCAAATATTAGAAAAAAAGAATAAGTTCATTTGATATTGCAACAAAAAATAAGATAAGAAGTATAAGGAACAGAGTCCAGCTATAATAGCCCTGTAACACTAGGTAAACAGGTGAAAGAGGACAAAAGAGTATATGGAGAATCGTCTGCTTTTGTTTTTGTTTTCCAGATTTCATTTCTGATTTTCTGATCAGCATAGCAAGAAGCCACAGGTAGAAAGCAATCACATATAAGCACTGCAGTAGGGGAAAAGCTAGAAGCGAGTTAAAGTCATATTGTTTGGAAGAACTGCTCGCTTTGCCTTCCAGCTTCTTGGGAACTGAGAATTGGAGCATATAAAATACATGATGAGCACCACTGTAGTCACATAATTAAATAATATTATTTCCATCACACAGATTAGGAAATTAAAGCTCAAAACAATGGGTACATTTGCCAAGGCCAAACAAGTATTCAGTGACGGAATGAGATTGTGCACTCAAGTAGCCTGACCCAAGAATTCATATGCCAGAACACTATACTAGATACTATTTTTGTGTTCCATAGATTGCATATTGAACACATTGTGTTCTAATTATAGATAGTGTTGTTATTTTATGCAGCATAATCTTGCTTTATGCTTGAGGAATTTCTTTCAGAAAACACACAAACTTTTCTAGATGTAGAAGCATATCTGGCTGCCATGATTCTCAGGTTTAAGTTTAGAAAATATCTAAAATGAATCATCTCAGATGAATCTTCTCTGTATTTGAGACTAAGTGGAAAATTAAAGCATCACAGATTCTTTGATGACATCAGTTCGTTAGCAGTTCACTGAAGACTTTTCTGAACTCCTGTTTTCTAAAAATTATATATAATGAATTTCAGTATGAAGAACAAAATTGACTGATATACTAAAAAGTGGCTTAAAATACTCACACAGAAAGTTCCACGGAATCAAATGACTATCAATGATCTCCTTGCAGGTTACCCATGTAGGAGACATCCATGGGCCACTTTGACTGAAAATTATTAAAAGCACCATAACCAGTTGTGGAAATTTTGATTCTGAGCATGACAATAGGATGTAGAACTTCCAACATTTCATTGTGTCAATCTGAAACTCTTTAGTGAGAAAGAACTCTCATGGATGCCATAGGATGCCCCTCCTATGAATGTAGGAACACATACATACGAATGTAGGAACACACACATATGAATGTAGGAACACACACAAACACACACACAGACACACACACACACACACACACACACACACACACACACACACACACATTGTCTAAATAAATGCAATTTAGTAAAAATAATATCATTTTTAAAGGATAATAAAAATATACCAGCGGATGAAAGACAGTTATATGTGTATATTTCATAAATAACAATCAATATTTGTAATTTCCCTGACTTTGTTATAAGTAGTATCTCAAGCTAAGCTGCTTAATTTAACAAACATGTGTTATCACTGCTTCCTAAAATTTCAAAGTCTGATGTGAAGTTATTGTCCTTCGAGGGATATGTGTGTTTTTTCCATGTTCTCCTATGTCCTGGTCATAGCTTGAAATCTTTGATGTTCTGTGATTTTCAGATTCTTCACTCCTACTCTGTGTCTATATTTTCAGACTGTTCCTGTATCTTTCCCTTCTTCTGAGGACAACACTTTAATATTGGACTAGAGCCTACTTAGACTTACTTAAGACTTGAGCCTACTCCAGCAAGGCCAGTTCTTCATTTAAATAATTTTATCTACAATGAAACTATTCCCAGAGAAGATCCAGCTCTAATGTTTTGGGTCAGGCTGAATCCTATCTTTTGCATGACAAATCTTGACAACTAATGCTTACTGCCTCGTGAGATGCTGTATATTGACTGGTATGTCTTTAGCATGAATTATTAGTTATCCAGAGGGAAAAAGCCATATGTTCTCTAAGATTTCTTTATAATGGAGAACTAAATTTTAAATTTTATTTTATAAATTTATGATTTTAAATGTAGAAAATTTAAAGAGAAGATAAGAAAGAGGATTCATAGTTCCAATTGCTATCCATTTGCAAATGGGAAATTAGTTTTCTTCAAAGGAGTCTTTCTAGGGATACAAACCATTATTAAGGATAGGGTCTATGCCTAGCAGTAGATGCACCCCCCCAAAAAAAAGCTTTAGTGTCTATTTAGATGCTCTATTTCATAATGTTGATTTGGGACTTGCTTTTTTTCAACTTTACATGTCTTGTGTTTATATTATATCTTCTGGTTTTGTATTTTTGAGGTATTCCTGTCTCTGATAATGCATGCATCTGTGTCTATATGTTTCTCTTAATTATTCTTAGGCTCTTTTTTTTCTGTTGGTTTCTTTTGTCCCATTCTCCTTGGCTCATTTTGTTTTTTCTTATTGTGTTTTATTATATTTCTTAGATAAAAATTTTCTAATGAGAGACAGAAAGGTGTGTATCCATTTAGGAGCAGAGTAAGGAAGTAACTGAGAGCACTAAAGGGAGGGGAAACTCTGATCAGATATATTGTATGAAAAATACCTAATTTCAATATTCTTATTATTGAAGTTATTATTGTTCTTAACTTTAATATTTGTTCTTAACAAAATAAGGAAATAATAAATGACCTCATTGCTTTTACATTAGCAGTCTACTTATCTGAAATATCTAATGCTCATACTTACACCAGGTATCATTAAAAGATAACTTACTATACTCATTTTGTTAGTAATTCACATATATTATTGTATATACAATATGTAATACTATTTGCATGATTGCATAAATATATATATGTAATTTAATAATAAATTAATACCAGTATAGAATACTTCAAGTGTATTTGAATGATTCATTTTAAATGTATCTTACTTGCTGAAACCATCAACAGCCTAGTAAAACAGTAATAAATTACTGTGATAGAAGGCCTCCATATTGCTTTAAATACAAGGCATCAGAAGCACCAAGTGAGGTTACTGTTCAAGACAACCCTACAGGTCTCCCAAAACAATGTGTGCTTTTGCAATTGAGCTTCGTTATCTATCCTAAGTACATGGTAAGACTATTGAGGAAGAAAGTATACATTTTACATGCAGTACATAGAGAAAACAATCACAAACCTACAAGGAAATTCCCTCCCTGATATCCTGGTGTTGGAAGGTGTTGTGAAAGATGCTCAGTGACATCAATGACTTTACCCAGTATTGGATGATAGAGGTTTCAATACCAACTCACCCAGAATAACATGTCCACCAGTTCAATATTGGCACAAATTAAAATTGAGGCTTGTTCCAGAAGATAGAATTTCATACTTACCGCCATGACACCAGTCAATGTCTGGGGAGGATACAGGCCCTAGTATACAACTTGCTATTGTTATTTTGCTAAATGTACCTACTGTCAAAGCACCTTCTAAATATTTGTTTATAATGATAGGTGTGGATTGCTCTCAACATTGGTCAGAAAATATTCTTTAATTAGTGAGCAGTTAACAGAAGGATGCATAACTGGACCAAGTGTAGAGAATAAGAAACTTAGTGCTTACATTTCTACAGGACAGCTAAGAATTGGGGAACTTAGAGGAAATGGTGATGGAAAAAATATAAGAGCCAGGAGATGGGATTGATCTCTCCCAAAGACTATCTTCTGGTTATACTTTGATTGTGACAGTCACAGCAGTCGTGCTTACCAGCATGCATGCACAAAACCATACCATCCAAAGCCATCTTGCAGGTGGGTAGGTGATCTCCAGGTCTCCATACTGAAGGGCTCTTGGCAATTGACTGTTTGCTGGGAGAAAGGGACTCACTCTCTTTTGAGGATGTGCTGCTGATAGGAATGAGATGCTTTCATATATGCCTCCTCCCCCAAATAAACATAAAGGGTGCACAACCTATACATAGTTATTACAAAAGACATAAAGTTGAGAAGAAGACTTGTTGAAGAAGATATAGGGAGAAATAGAAGGTGGAAACGAGGGATGAGTGAGGGGATATGTGATAAACATAACTATCCATTGAATGCATACAGAAATTCTCAAGAATAAAGGAAAATTTCAGAACACTTAAGGAAAGCATCCATTTAATCAGCAGAATTTTATTAAGATTGAATTTTATTTGATGGTTGGAATTCATTAAAGTGTTCATGTAGACCTTAAACTATGAAATTCAAGAACCACTCCGGAGGAAGTGTGCATTGTATAAATATCACTGTCGTCTTTCTGTAAAAGTAAAGTTTAACAGTTTCTATTTGCTAATTTGATTGACTAGTTTTATATTCATAACATACTTTATGAAATTGCAGTAGTTAAGATATAAATGAAATTATTTCCTATTAAGCTGTCAATTTAATTGTCATTTTAACAAGATAAAAAGTTTTGTCTTCCTTTCTACCAGCAATATTTAAACATGGGATGATAGTTATGTGATGGACATTGTGAAAGCTAAAATACACCACATAATAAGATTATGCAAGATGTATACCATATTTAGAGTGAAAAATTAATAAATAGAAAAACAACAATATAAAGACTTACACTCTGCTGAGGAACTTTTTCAATTGTATATTATTATGCAAACAAAACTAACTTTATATTTGGAGAAAAGGAATGAAGAAATATTATTTAGCAAGAATGCAATTATATTGTAAGACCATGATGCAATGAATGGAGTTATGAAGAATTTGTTTGGGGTACAAAATTAAGGGCATTCACTATATAACCTTATGCTAAATTGCCAATCACAATGATATTTATTCATAGTAATTAATTTTGATAATTAATGTTATTTGACCAAGAATAGGTTATTATAATTAGATGCTGGCCTACTTTGTGGAAGATTAAGTTCATTTTTGTATTCTAGAGAATGCTTGATAATGTTGACTTAATCAAAATATATGCAAAACTGAAATTTATAAGATACTACTTCCCTCTTGTCATCTCATAGGCAATAGCATGAGAAGATTTAAAAAGGGTGCTTTAAAGAATAACGTTATCATTAATTTTGTAATACATTTACAGTTCACAAGAATTGATTCACTTCTAAAATGAAGTTCTGAGGCATTACATTTAAATTGTTCAGATTTTAATTATGCAATTTTAATTTTCTACATTTATTAATCCAGAAAGATTAAAATAGTTTCCCAATTTCATGCTAATATTTAAACAGAATTATAACTGAATGATCAAGTCTCCTGGTCTCCATTTTATGAGAAATTTGATTGCATTCCATATTCGAATATTTTGTTCCACAATATTTTCCAATTTTTACTATAAATTAAGTAAAAATAAATGTGATGTGAAACATGGATTAAAAAATGTTTAAATCATACATGGACATTTAAGCACATTATCCAAAAATGAACAGAGTAATAGACAATAGTCATTTAAAAATTAAAAATTCAGATATATACTTTATACATGGTCTTGCCATGTATGAAATAATCATTTTTCCCTCTACTCAAAATGAGAACCAGTTTTTAACCACTAATCAAATCAACTACCTTAAATTTCACATTCATAAAATCACACTGCATGAACTATTGTCAAAATTATCATTGTATGTTGCAATTAGTAGTTAAATGTTTTTATTTTTTTTACAGCATTACTTTATATGAAATATTTAATATTCTATTTATAATAGACAAGTTTTCTGAACAATTTTTCCATAAATGTTCATACATTTTGGAGAATGATCACATATACTACTATTTCATATATACTCTACAGGATTTCTAGATCATGTTGCTGTGTGTTTCTTCTTTGTTTTATTAATCTTTCCAAAATATTTTTACCAATTATTTTGTCTTCTAGAAACTATATCCAGTCTTTGTTATATATTATTTCATAGCAAGATATGATGTCATTGTTTAGATTGATAGAGATAAATTAATAATAGATAATATGTACATATACATAAATATACAATTATGATGTAAATGGATCATAGATAGGTATATATGTAAATATATATAGATATATATATATATGATAGATAAATACATGATAGATAGACACATGATATAGACAGATGAAAAAACATAGAGATGAACCATTGTTATAAGCAGAGATGTAGAGGAGATATATATATAAATATATATATATATATACATATATTATATTACATACAAATTATATATATAGAATTGATATAAAATATACATAGATGGTAGGATATTGAGATGAAGCATATTTACAAATGGATAGATATAAAGAAGATATATAAATTGAGAGAAAGATAGGTAGGTAGATATGTGATAGAGATGGATCATAATTAGGTATAGATATATAGACAGATGATAAAAAATTACATGATACATAGTTATACATGAAATACATAGATGATAGAATATAGAGAAGAATCATAGTTCAAAATGGACAGATATATAGGAGTTATATAAATAGATAGAAATAAATTGTAGAAAGATAAAGAGATGATATAGATAGATGATTTAGATAGATAGATGATATGTGAAAGAGATGGATCATAATTAGGTATAGATATATAGACAGATGATAAAATATTACATGATACATAGATACATGAAATAAATAGATGATAGAATATAGAGAAGAACCACAGTTCAAAATGGACAGATATATAGAAGTTATATAAATAGATAGAAATAGATAAATGGTAGAAAGATAAAGAGATGATATAGTTAGATGATTTAGATAGGTAGATAGATAGATAGATAGATAGATAGATAGATAGATAGATAGATAGGCATGTAGAGGAAAGAGGTGGAGAGATGTGGAGATGTGGTGGGAGAGATGAAAGAGAGAGAGAAAGAGAGAGAGAGAGAGAGAGAGAGAAAGAGTGAGAACTGTATTACAGAAGTGACCCCATTCTTATTTTCCTATGATTTCCTTAATTTCTTACAATTCCTTGAATGACGCAAGACTCTTCATCTTATGACAGTTTCTCAACATTGGTGCCAAGTGTCCAGTATCACACTTGTTCAGCAGGAGTCCAATATTTTATTAGTGAATTAAATAGGATTGACACATCACCATCACATTATTCCAGCTCACAGTTCTGAGCTGATATAGTTTTAAGAATAAAGCAATTAAGTGATTAAGATATTTGTATCATTTAAAGGCAAATGCCTCTTTGCTTGTTTCAACAGTATTGCCTTCATGAAGCATACAATACTCTTGGGATAAGTGTTATGAACATTCCCGCAAAAGTTTGTTCAGATTAATGCAAGTGTATGTTGCTTTTAGCACTATTTCATGTGGTCTTTTACATTTTAATTCAAAACCACACAACAGTTTCAATAACTAGTAATAACTTTGAGCTTTAACATAATTCAGCCCATTGATAATATAAAAATCAGTTAAGAAAAATCCTAGTTAAACCTTGACAAAGACTTCCATTTAGCAACTACCGCTTGAACTAAGAGATATTTTTAATGCTTGTACACAGAAAGAGCTCCTCAATTAATTCTAAAGGCTACATGCTAATAGAAAGCATTTAATTTGCCACAGAAATATAATATATTATTGTGTAATATATAATATATAATATATTACATATATTATAGCATATATAAATATAAATAATATAATATAATATCGATAATATGTACTATTTTCATTAGAAGTACAACTTTTTATCCATCATATTCATAACATTTAATGCTAATGTATTATGAACATTTAAATTCACATCTTCCTTTCATATTTTCTCATCTTAAAATTCCAAAAACAATAATTTAAAAAGCTTCAAGTAAATTCTTCAAATATTAATATTCTAACAGAATATACAGTGAAAACTTTATTTCTTAGAAACAATTGTATTTTATCAGAAACAATACAATTAATATATTTCTAAATCATCATAATTCCTAACTACATTCATAATATTTGTCCTTATATCCACAAGCAACTCTTATCAATTTCCAGAGTTGTGAAGCACAGTCCCAATGGATACACTTGCAATACAACCCCTACAAACAAGACTCAGGGATTACTGTGGAAGAGAGGGTTGAAGATTATAAGAATCAAAGGCTCAGGAAGATTGATGTGAAATTGTATTCTTAGAATGTCCAAAGCTATATCCATAAATTATGCCAATATCACTCACTAAACATGAAACCACACAAGGACAACAATAGGTAAAATAAATATTTGGAGAAAGCCTACAATTCCTCAATTCAACACACACACACACACATGCAAATGCACACACACACACACACACACACACACACACATGCACACATATACAAACACAAGGAAAAAAGAAAAAAAGAAACACAAACTACTATGAAATGATGAGAGCAGGAGAAATAGTCTTCCCCAGGGAAGAACAGACCAATTGGTTATCCCATATCAAATGGTCAGCCCTGAAAGCATCCATATGAATAACAATATACAAACTGAGCAGGTTGTACTTACATTGTTAGGAAGATATATATCTATACATATATGATGTAACAATGAAAAATAGAAGACATTAATTTGAAAGGATTCAAATAGGGAGGTATGGAAGGGTTAGACAGAGGAAAGGGATGTAGTGAATGCTGTAAAAATAAAATCTCAAAAAATAAAAAGAATTTTTAAAGGTCAATGGAACAAAATTATAATGAGAATCTTTTTGTATCTTTGTATGCATCATGCTACAAAACTTTCTGCTAAATGTGGTAAAATCCTGAGGTAAACAACTCAATATAAGGAAATGTTCTGTTGGCTCATGATTTGAAGGATTCATTGTAGCCTTGTAGTACTACTGCTTTGGGCTTGTGGTTGCAAAGAATATTACAGGGAAGTGTATAGTGGAGCAATTGTTCACGTAAGAGAGTGCAAAGTAAAAGGGAGAAAAAGGCTAGCACTGCAACACCATCCTTAAAGGAATACTTGCAACATGGGTGATCTAATTTCCTCCAAGTGGCCTATACTTTTTCAACGGATTTCACTTTATGTCTCTTTTATATCAAAGGCTGATGACTAATAAGACTGCAACATTTACATTCTTTTAGGAATATTTGCAATAAAAACTATTCTGTGTAAGAAGAATCTTGTGGAGGAGTGTAAAATATACCCACTACAAGCTTATAAAGCAGGCCTTCCTTACAACTTCACCCTAATTAAAATGCTTTCTACTAATGGCAATAGAGACTGACCACTAAGAAGCCAGGTGACCTTCTGCTGAACTTTGTCCACTTTACTCCATATGCCAATCTTTCTTTTGTTATATTGTTCCACATGTACATTGGTAAATGATACTGTCAAAATAAAATATTTGGATTGAGAACATTCATCTATGAGTTACTCAAATTTATTCATTTCGTGGATGCTATTTCTCTTACTATTTCTTGATATGTTAATGATATATCTCTGAACAATTTTAATATATTGTAGTAAAATTAACAACTTAATTGACCAAACGAAGTTATAATAAAATGTAAGCAAGCCTCAGCCATTTGCTCATTTTATATGAAAGTTATATCTAAAGATATAACAATTTTCAATATTTGTACAAATAGAAAATTTGTTGCACTGTTTTGGTAGATTGTCATAGAAATATATAGTTTGGAATACATGAATTATATATACATATATAATTTTTATATTAAAATTAATACATTTAGCATATTTATTTATATCTATGTTTGTAGATGTTTGTGAATCCAACATTTCTCCTAAAATTTCAAGATGAGATAAAATGTCAATTGCATGGATGTAGGAGGCCACAATTACCAAATAAAAATTTAGTTTGGTATATAAACACACAGTTGAAGTGGACATTTTGTGTACATAATGACATCATGTACATTGTACATATAAAGAAGTAAGTTACAGAAATATTGGAAAATATATCTCAGCATATAGAAGTAGTAAATGATGAAAAGTGCTATAACTATATTCTTTCTATTTTCATGCTTGAAATTATTGCTTTCAGTGCTAGAAAGATGACTTGACAGTTAAAAGCAATGGCTGTTCCTCCACAGAACTCAGTTTCAAATGTGACAGTACCCAAATCTTGTCTATAACTATCTATAATGTTTTTCCAAGGGGATTCTTTCTCCTTTTATGGCTTCCACTGGGCACTCTTATGGCACACAGACACAAACACAGACAAAATACTTACCCATACATGTAAGTAAATAAGTAAATTAAAATAAATCTATAGTTATTGTTTCTGTTAAGTTTCTTATAATTTATTTAAGTTAGAAGTAAAAAATATTTTATTTTTATCTATCATATGAACAATATTTTTTTTCTGTGAAGTCATTTGTTTTTTAGATCCTGAATGTCTCTGTTTATTGGCAAAATATAGCCCAAGTTTTTTCATTGTGAACTTTAGGAACTATATACTTCCCTTTGTTTCAGATGAGCATCTAGCTGGAGAGATATTTCCATCATATTTATCAGAAGTACATTTTTATGTACATGAATCATTATTAGAAAATGATTATAGAAAGTATACATCAAGCCTGATTTCAATAATTGTTTTTAAGTTGAGAAATATTTTGAGATAATGCTTTTGGATATATGATGTATATATTTAGAGTAGAAGTTTTCATATAAATTAGCAAAGTTTCAGTTAAGTTTCTTACTAATTGTGTACTTTAAATTTATCCTGTAATATGCTTTAGAACTCTCATTAAATACAAACTTCTTGACAATGCCCTTTACCAAAACTATATCATAAGTAATTAGTTTAGTGTGTGTTTACATACTAATAAGGCATGGGTAATTTTGAAAATTCAAACTGTCTGTTTTGAAGAGGAGAGGGTCCACCTGATCTTTTAAGTTTGTTTCCTACTTCCATGTAAGCTTAGCAGAGAATTGGCTTCAATTATAAGAAGGATCACACACAAAACTACACTTGGGAGTCTTTCACTTTATGTCTGGGACTTAACCTCAAGCAATAGTCAAAAAAGCAATGAACAATTATACATTGTATCAATTATATTAAATTATATTCAAAAGAATTTAAAAAACTTATATTTGAAGAATCTTATTTTTTTCTTATATTTTCTCTGAAAAGTAATTGTTTATTGTTGAAATAAATGTCCCTTAAAACAAAAAAGAAAAGAAATTAAAATTTCTACTTGATGCCCAAATTAAAATTAAAATTTCTACCTGATGCCCAATAACACTTTGAAGACACTCTTCAGGCATAAAGAGAAACTTAACATTAATATCACTAGCATATTTGGAAGAGATGACAATGGTTCTAAAATGTAATGGCTACAATTCTTCAGAAGCACTCATCTGGAAAAACTCTAATATTCATGCTAATCCTGTTATTAAGCACACTGAAGCATTTGTGTATATCTTGGAATGCTACTTAAGCATTATGGCATGGAAAGCAGATTTTGTTTTTCTCTAACAAGTTTGAATATGAGTAAACATTTTTACTAGTTATGATTTTGTTTACCCATTTATAAATAAAAATTACATTCCTATTTATAATCATAGTTTTAATAATTTTCTGCATATATTGTTCAAATGTGAAGTATGTTTATTGCTTGTTTTTACTTACCTCAGAGACAGTGGAAAGTAATGTTTAGCTTTGGAGATAAAATTAAAATATGATTAATTTATATTAGAAATAAAAGGTGTTGGTTAAAATAAAACATGTTTGGTACAGAGGAATTTAATTAGAGACAAACATTTTCATTTTTCAACTAGTATCAAAGCATTTTTGCAGATGGTGGGAGAAAATGTATCATGATTCTACACTACTCAGGTGTACTCCACCTACTGTCAGACACAGCAGCAATGTTAATGTACTTAAATACTGAGTAAGTACTTATTTTTAAGTACTTTTGACAATTTCAGGGATTTGTACATAAGAAAGCAGTTTACGCTGAACTGCATCTATTACCTAATCTTGAATTGTTTTGTTTGTTTGTTTGTTTGTTTGTTTGCTTTTATTGTAGAAATTGACAAACATCCCCTAAGTACAGTGCATGAATAGTAAAATCTCCAGCTGAGAGGTTCACTTAGTAAATGAACTTGCTTTGCAAACACAAGAATTTTAATTTAGATTCTCAACATCCACATAAAACAGCTACTTGGTAGTGTGTACCTGTCATTCCATTGTTGGGGAAAAAAAGAAAAATGAGATTTTAAGCTCAAGCTCAGCAATATGAACAAATTTGCAAGTTGTAAGTTACTAAGGGAACTTGCCTCAAAGCATAAGGTGGATAGCACTTGAGGAAGAGATTTTAAGTCAACCTCAATCCTCCCCCTCTGTAGGCACATAAGTATACATGTATCTGAGCACAACACATATGGCAAGGTGATTCACATTGCATAGGGAACATTTGAAAATATATCTCAGTCATTTGGTGAATGTGTTGAGACCTGTTTTTGCTTTACTTTCTAAATCAAAAAATCTTTAACATGGACTTAATAGTTTTCTCAGTATGTCATTTTTGTTTGTTTTTTTGTTTACTTTGTGCCCTTAGAAAAATTTAAGAAAATCATATTATTATTTTTTATTTTCTTAATACATTTATGTTGCAGTATTTTTTTTCCAGAAGTGAATGCATGGTGCTTTTCTGCCACCATTTCATAGTTAGATCTTCACATGCATATATAAAAAATATCTCTAATACATTCTGTTTACAATGAAGCCATGAACACTCGTCCATCAGTTTTTGAGTAAATAGGAGCTGATAATGATTTTGTTGACATAAGAAGAATACTTCAGAATTATTGTTCTGAATCAAAGATAAATTTCTTTGAAGGCACAGTTACTAAATTCCAAAATATAAAAGTGAAAGCATTTGATTTTATCTTGTTCATTTGTATTTATGTTCATCCACACAAAGGAGAAGCTTTCTCAGGTTCATTTAGCTTTTTTATTTACACTGATTTTATAGGATCTCTGGAAGTTCTGAAGGTCATGTTTTTATTGCATTATAATAACTCTATGAAAACATGCTTGATGTAGCTTTTAAACGCCAAAGGGCAATAGTCCTAAAATTTATACTATTTGCCATATGCCTAGAACTCTTCTGACCTCTTTACATAATTCAATAACTTAAGTCTCAAGTGATCCACAGTAGTAAACACTAGTGTTGTTATTATTGCTTTACAGATGGGAAAACAGACAAAGGTTGTTCAACAAACTACTCAAGTTCACATGCTCAATAAATAGAAGAAAATGGTTTTGAACTCAAGTAGTCAGCCTGATGGTACATTTTCTTAGTTACATTGAAAGATATCTCACATATAATATGGATTTATTTTGGGGGGGTACTTAGTTTCTCATACTTTGCTCCTCAATTAACAGAACAGTTGAATTAGGGAGCAACACAGGTAACAACTAGTTCGTTTTTTAGTCCTAGGAGTCACTTAGGAATACATTTTTCCATCACATTGTGTTTCAAAAGTGCAATATATATAAAATATGTGCATGTGTATATATATGTGTGTGTGTATGTATGTATGTGTGTGTGTGTATATATATATACATATATATATATGCATATATTTTTTTTCAAATTCATATGTATATTCCCAGAAATAGAAGTCTAGCAGATTTCAATATTTAGTTTTAAGGGTGAAAAGATTCTGTACTCCTTGTATTGCTGTCATTATTGATAAATATTAAAAATACTACTCATGTCAAATATGCACGACATATGTCAAAATAGAAATAAGTTATTGTCTCAACGTTTCTACCACAAAAATAAAAAGTGGCTTGACATGAGTACAACCCTGAGAAGTATCCTGGTACATATGCACATGTAAAGAGAGAGACATGAGGGTGCTGAGGACACTCAGAGAGTCTTTAGTTTGATGAACTGTATTTAAATGTAAACTTTACATGTGCACCTGAATAACATCATCAGGGAAATAAAGTGGTATAAGAAGACAAATATCACAGGATCTTTCTCATACATGAAATATGAAGCACATTATCCAACAAAAGTAAGGTGCCCATTTCCGGTTAGCAGATTGAGGAAAAGATTAATAACATGTTTGTCACTGGATACAAAAGATAGTTAAATAGAATTATCTTAAAGAGATCCATTGAATAGCATGGCTACTGTAATTAGTAATGACACATGTATTCATGAAAGATCTTAGAAAAGATGAATTTTAAGTGTCTCACTACACTATAATATATATATGTGTGTGTGTGATTAATCAATATGTGAATAAATTAGTTCACATGGCAGTAGTCATTTATGTGTATACATAATATATATTATATTATAATATATTATATTATATTATTATATCATATCATATCATATCATATCATATCATATCATATCATATCATATTATATTATACTGGCTATACACTATGCTTTTATGGTCAATTTTTAAAGTAAATTTATACCTAAAGCAAGCAAAAAAAGGAGCCAAAGACCTAAGCAAATATTTTTCTTGAGAAGGAATACAAATAAGCAATGAGAATATAGAAAGGGTATAAGTGTCACTAATCATTAGCGCAGGAAAAGTAAAAGCCACAGTGAGCTATGAGGTAACATCATGATAGTAGGAATTGCAGTTATCTAGAAAGGAAAAAAAAGTCATCAAAACTCCAAGACTCTAGATGTTAGCAATGATTATATGAGTTAGATTTCTTGTTTACTGTTTATAAAAATGTAACATGATTTGGCACTTATGGAAATCTGTATGACATTTCCTCAAAAAAAAAAATCTGGAAACTAAATCAACTTATCCATCAATGTCAGTTCCGAATGGGTCCCTACTGAGGTTAAAGTTAGCATTTCCAAGCAGTATTGTTACTCTCATGTTTATTGCTTCTAGATAGTATATTATTTTTAGTGTCCATTGGAAGAGGATTGGAGAAAGTGTGTCCCATATACATGTTGTAATATAAGATAGTTTTAGAACATGAAAGAAATCCTGGCATTTCCCACCACATGGAAGAATTTTAGAACAATATGCTACCTGTAATATTACCAAAGAGGGAAAGTGACTACATCATTCCACTTTTTAATGTATCTAAAATCGTCAAACTCATATAGCCAATAAATGTAATAGAGGATTTCAGGATCTGAGGCCTAGATGAATGGAGAGTTTTTACTTATTGGGTATAAAAGTTTTAATAAGTTTAGACTAAATTCTATAGCAATTCAGTTTAAAGCAAAGTACCTAAAAAATGTGTTAACATATTACTATCTATTTCAAAATGTGTTAGAGTAGAACTTGTAACAAGTGTTCTTCAGATACATACAAGATAAAAATAGAAAAGAAATCCTTAAGAATTGTGAAAATGTCTGCTAGAGTTTATGTATGTATGAAACATTTATAGAGTATGTAAATTATGCAATATATTTACACATATATATCAATTATATTTAAATAAAGCTATAAATAAAAGAAGAGAACAAGTTATTTCATGATCATTTCTTACCTATTTTTTTAAGCCATTGAGCTTAGCTACTAAGATCATAAATCACAAAAGGGAAAAATGTAAGATTTTTATTCTCATTAACAAATATTTTTACCAATACAGGGCCTCCTGATATTCCCCCCTCAATTGAACTAGAAGATGTTTCTCTCTGAGAATTTGATATCGATTTGCATAAGATACTTATTAAAATATGTCCCAAACCTATTCTGCTGCAAGGCTAAAAATCTATTTTCTATTCCATTACTCATTCCAAATTAGGTATGGCTAAAATGTACAACATAGCTTGTCACGAGTTGTTCAATGAGTTTAAATGACTTCATTATGAAATCTATTAATAAAACTGGTGAAGCCATTAAATAATAAAATGCCAACATTATACGCATATTATAAATTTGAGTCTAAGCCCTTTAGCAGTTTGAACTTTGCAGACAAATATTAAAGTTCAAAGATTAAATCCCCCTGTGAGTTAAATTTCAAGGCATTTCAACTTTGAAATAAAAATATCAAACCTTAGCTGTTAACAATCCATAGGAATTAAAATCTGCCTTATATTATATTGCTCTGTTCTAGCCAAAGAGTATCTACAGCCTTAGGTGGTCTTTGAATTCTTGGAGCAGCTAACATTTAAGATTTCCTCCTCCAGAATGGTGGCAGTTCTTTCAGACATCCAAACATTGAAGACAATTGGTTATAAGTTTTGAAATACCTCATATTTTCATTAGACAGGACAAAAAATGAAGCAGCTTTACAGAAGTTGAAAAGTATGCTTGTTTTCATCTAAGGGAACTAAAGTCCAGGGAAAATAGTTTTCTTAAGATTTTTAGTGATGTTGAAGATTATGTACAAATTCAGTGATATTTGAGGGAGGAAATGTCAATGAAGATTTTGGATTTCAACCTCATATGCATATTAATCAGCTAATGACCATTGTTTTAATCCAACAATTCATGTGTGTGAATTCATGTAGAAATAGTATCCTGGAGAGAATTTTGCTTTGTTTCATGAATTTTCTGTGTCTGATCCAAGAAAACTACTTCCTAGGGAAAGCCTTTGGCTCAAGTGCATATACTTTCAAATTGTAAAGTCCATTAGGGGAGTTCTGAAGTGAAATTAATATTTGTATGCCCAAACTCAAAGCTCTCATAGCCTACAGAGAAGTATGTCCAGTTTTAGCATCCAAGTTGCAAACATTTTATTACCATTACCATTTTTGACTTCTTAAGATGCTGTATTTTTGTATGTCTATATACATAATTTTAGCAGTCCCCATATAATCCCATAGGTGAATCATGTATATATAAGCTAATCCTTATAAAATTGTCCGTGTCTGTTTGCACATAAAATAAATCAGAGGAATAGCTATAAAACAATCTACAAAAACCTCACGCTAAAATTTTCTTCATAGTGTCCTGGAACACATGTAGATCTTATCAGTTTGCATAAGTTAGAAAAGCTAAAAGGCTATTTTATTTCAAAGATAAAATCATTGTTACAGCTGTGTCTATTATAAAAATGTGTGCCTATATAGATGGACGTAGCAGCTGCCATTGAGAAGCTACACGTCTCTGCTGAAGCTTTTTTGCTTGTTGAATACAACAGATGTCTGCTAAACTACATAAAACTTTGCCAAGACTGATCATGTGGTTTTGTGTTCTACGCAGACTTAAAATTTACTACCTGTATTCTTGGTGAACCACCAGTGAATAATCCTAGAAAAAGCTGGAGTATGAATTCCCTTACATATCTTAGTAATTTAATGTAACATAACTGTGAGAGAATATGTCAAAGCAAACAACCTTTTATTTAATTGCTACTGACATACTCAAAATACCTTGTACTCATGTTAAAATTTAAAAAAGACTTTGTACCCTGTCTCATTGTAAGACTTTTGTGATGTTATTTTTGTCTGAAATTATGTTTCTTGGATTATTTCTCAACTTACCAATGTCTACATGTTAAAGTCTTTCAGCCTCAAAGACTCAATTTTCTTCTCTAACAGAATTCAGACACAATAAGACCAGATGGTGCTTCAAACATTACTCTTACTGAAGACAATATTCTGGTTAGGCTGCTTTGAAAAGATCACTATGTTCTGGCTAAAAGAATGCATGCCCTTCAAGTGTTTATCTATTTAGCAAGCCTATGGAGCACAACAACGGCAACTGATTGATAACTCCAAGAGTACAACAGTGACAGTTATATCCTGAAGGTTACCAACAGCTGTGTAATTGGATTTGACCCCTCTCAATGAAAGTAACTTCATGCCTGATACTGTAAGCCTAGCCAACTATCCATTATTAGTAAACTCATGGACCCTATAAGAAAGCCTACCTTTGAAGCTCTGCTAAACTAGTATAATTCCTAATTGATTATAAACACTGACGCTTATACTCAGAGATAAGTGTAGCTCTCACCCCTCATCAAAGAAACTTATTTTGCAACAGAATGAGGCTATTCCAGAAATTCACAAGTAATCAAAATACAGAGAACTGACTGTGGTGTTCCCAATTTGAATTGATACATCTACAAAACTACTACATCTAAGACTTAGGCATAATAATGGAGAGAAAGGCAGGAGACTAAGAGAAAGGCAGGAAAGACAGAACACTAAGACTTCAGCCAATTACTACGAGCTAATAACTTTTATATAAGACTGAGAAACTGCAAACATTATATCTCAACAATATGGCTGCCTAAACAAGATGAGCAAAATGACAATTTCTGTTTACATGCCAAGATGAGTGGGAGAAATCTGACAAGGTCCCACCCTAGAAAAAGAATGGTAGGCAATGAATAACTGATAAGGGAGAAAGAATTATTATACTTTAGGGATAAATGCCTGGATAAGTCAATCAATGCCAAATGGTCAGTTATAAAACCATATAATTATGAACATTAACTAGATATAGCAAGCTCTATTTATATAGTAGTGTGTGTGTGTGTGTGTGTGTGTGTGTGTGTATGTGTGTGTAAAATTAATAACTAAAGAAGAGAGGGGAAGCAGAAATATATATATATATATGTGTGTGTGTGTGTATATATATATATATATATATATATATATATATATACATATATATATATAATGAAGCCACAAAGTTGGGTGGCCAGGGAATAGGAGTGAATCTGAGAGAAGTTTTGTGAGAATGGTAAATACAATCAAAATAAAATGCATGCAATTTTCAAGGAATTAATGATGATATCTTTTAAATGAAAATAAATATACTTTATCCCCTTAGACATTAAGAGGCAATCCTGTGTTCTCACCTGTTGTCAAGGAAACACAAGGGCAAGCCACACCTGGCAAAAAAAATGTTTTTTTGTTTTTGTTTCCCATAGAGATATATAAACAATCAACAATAGCCAGATGTAATGAAAAACCTGAAGTAAACCCACTCTTATTTGATATCTGGGAGGGTCATAAAAGTACCTTCCAAGAATAATTACATGGTTTTGAAGAATTTGAGGTCTCAAGACTTTTGCCTTATATTAACGGAGTTTTTTCTCAAGCACTCAGAATTCCCCTGGCAGGACTCTGCCAGGACTGTGTTCCAACAGTGGATTATTTGGTTTTCTGACAGAAAGGCAACTGAAATCTACTTTCTCTTAAATTTAGAAAATAGTGTAGGGCAAGGGAATGGAAAGAAGTTTCCTTAGCTATAAGGTCAAGTAGCTTATATTTATGAAGAAAGAATACCTCCCTTTTAAAGATCGCACTGTTTGAGAATGTGCCATAGTATCAGGTTTAAGACTCTTTAATGGAGGAAACCATTCCTAAAAATGTTGACTACTTATATTTTAAAGAAAATTAATTTAATATTGCAAGTTATTTAATTAACTATATTTCAACTATTAGATAACATTCAACATTCTTCATTTCTTACTTACCTATGGACTCTGCAATGATTCACTAATTTCTAAGAAGCAAGCAAAAACAAGTTGAATGATGTACTTCATTTGGGTAGACATTCTCTACAATGCATATTAAAAATTGAAGAATATCTTAATGAAATAAATACAGCTTAATGATTTATTTTATTTTTTAATTATTTGTATGTAAGCATGTCTTTTTGTGTATATGCATATGTGAGTTCAGGTGCCTGTGAAGGCTAGAAGAGGGTACTTGGTTCTGGGAACTAGAGTTACACGTAATTGTTTGCTCTACAGTGTGGGTTCTGGCAGCTAAACTGTGGTTCTCTGCAAGATCAGTGCATGCTTTTAACCACTGAGTAATATCTAACATTCAATAGACTCATTTCCTTCTCTTAGTGAAAGAAATGAATTATTCTGAAACCATCGTCAAATTTAAATATTTAAGTAAATAAAAGATATGACACATAGTCAATTATGTTGCAAAAGTATTGATGATCTTACATAAAACTGAATTGGTGTTTAATACCAATAAATCACTACATGCTGTTATTTCTAATATGATGCTTATAAATGGTTCCTACTTGTTCAAAGCATTAAAGTAAAATGCAAATAGTAAATGGGGGAAGTAGAGTTATGGGGATAAGATTTAAGTGCAGGAGGCCAATGGAAAACAAGACAGGGTAGAGAAAGTAGTAGTAGGAGAGAGAGATAATTAAATGAAGGATATTTTTTAAATTCACATGGAAATCTAATATTTTATGTTTCATGTATTTATGTGAATGAAAAAATAGCTTAATTGGATTTACCCTTTAGGGAAGGATAAAGCTCCCTCTGTAAGTTATTAGCTATTAACAAAAAAGTACAGTGCCAAGTGTAGGATATTCTCTGTTAAGCTGTTTTTCAAATAATACTTCAGAGACTCCTTAACACTACAGACTATTACCATTGATTTGATTACCTACTAAAACTTAATACTAAGATTTTTTTATTGAAGACACTTCATACTTCTGACAAAGAAGTTGGAGAAATCAATCTGATAGTGACATGAGAAATCTCCCTGGCTGGCTAGTTTTCTTTTTGCTATAATGTTCTTTGCAGGTTTCGGTGGTCAACAACTATCTTAGCCAGCAATGAGCCCTGAGAGATATAGTAAACTACCTGGCAAGATACACCCATTGATTTGATAGTATGAATATTTTAAGAGTAACCAACATCTTTCTGATTGGGATAAAGTCAAACTACACAAATGGGAACTCACATCTTCTACAATCATTCTAGAAAAAAAATGTGGCTTGGAAGGTTACAGGTCTTTTGCATATTATTTTTATAGGGACATAGTTTCAATCTGTCTTATAAATACATCCCTTTATAACTCTGGAATAGTAGAACTCTCACCCCTCATGTGAGAAGCTTCTATTTGCAGAAGAAAGTGATTAATGTCAATATTTACAACTGGTCAAAGTAAGTGGCTATGGACTGCCCAGCCCCAAATGGGGCATATTGAAATGCTTACTAATGCCTCTACTTCACATCTCCTAATCACATCAATGCTCAATAAACTTCTTGAAGAGGGAGAAAGAGAGCTTTAAGAGCCATATTTATAGTAATTTGTTGTAAAATAATGTTTTCTTGACATAGCAGTACCATTGAATTCATAAATAGACATCAGGAGTGTTTACCTACATAAGCTCAACATAAGATCGAGCCAGTCAACATCCCAATAGGAAAGGAAAAGGACTCATAGGGTCTCACACTCAGATCAGGCATTATTGGTGCTTAATAGTCAATGAGGAAGAGAATAGCAATTTTTATCAGCTCTGTAGCTCATGGTACATTGTTCATGCTCCAGTAGATGGTAAAATATACCCAGGCACACATAGGCAGCAATAGTTAGACATAGATGATTTAAAAAACAAAGAGAAAGAAAGGAAAAGATGTACAGTTGTCTTGGGAGTAAGGGGGTTCTGGGAGGAACTGTTTGTTGTTTGATTTGTTGATTGTTGAGAAGAAATCTTAGTACATAGCTTATGTTAGCATTGAAATCTTCATCTACCAAATAGTGTTTTAAGTTTCAGTTCTATCACTCATTTTCTTCCTTACTTCACTCTCTACTTCCCTTCTTCCTTTTTACTTTCCTTCCTCCATCATTCTTTCTCCTTTACCTCTTTGTCTGTGTCTTATTTACTTTTCTATTGCCTTAAAAAACAAGATGATCAAGGCAACTTATAAAAGAAAGCATTTAATTGGTGGCTTGCTTAGAGTCCACAAGTGATTCACTACAATAATGGTTAGAATAACGGCAGCAGGCAAGCAGCACATGATGCTAGGCAATAGCTAAGATCATATATCCCATCTGATCCACATGTGTGGGCAGAGAAAGCTAACTGTTAATGGCATGATCTTCTGAAACCATCAAGTACACCCAGGTGACACACTTTCTTCGACAACAACACTCCTCTTAGTCCTTCCCAAATAATTTCACCAAGGGACCAAGCATCCACATATATGGGACTATGGAATATATTCTCAGTCAAAACACAAAACTCTCACTGCTTTAATGGAAGCCAGGGGGCCTTGAATATGTTGAACATGTTCTCTACTTCCATCCCTCAAACTTTTCATTGAATAAACTTTAGGTGAGTAGCTCTGTCTTCTCATTGAATACCTCTGTATTCATTTTGCTAGATAGTCTGCAACTACCCTACCATCATTGCTCAGTTTGCAGATCCCTTCATTGTGTATATTTTCCTTTGACTCTGAGTTTTTATTGTTGCTGGTTATGATCAATAGTATTGGGAGAAGAGAAATCTCAATTTTACTTTGCTATGGAGAGTATTGCTATGGAACTGCCTTGAATGAAGTTAAACAATATTTAAGTACTTTGTCTAACCTAAGAGAGGAGCCAGAAACATAAATGACCCTTTAAAATTTTCTAGCCTTATTGTACCTCAGAGTTAAACAGAATTACCCAACTGTATGTCATTAGGAATTAATAGAACCAGCCAATTTAGAATTCTGTGAATTCTGAGATATTTTGAGCTATTTAAGCCATTAAGTTAAGGGACAGTTATATACAACAGTATAAAATTAATAATATCTTTTGTTTACAAGATTAATTTAATTATGCACTAAATATTATTTGAAAACAAAATATCAGAATACACTGTTTATCTCCTAATGGATATGCATACTTAAACAAAAAAATGTAATTTTGTCAAAACCTGTTTACCAAGTTTGTCACAAGTGAAACAAGGCATTTTTATAAGGCATCTGTAACTTCATGCTATTAAAAGAAAATAATTGTAACAAAAATATGATTGCTATAAGAAATAAAAATTTACTAAACAAGATAGCAATATAAATATTTTAATTCCATAATATGGAATAAATGAATACTTAAAGAAATGTTGACTGCTTAATTGAATAGTTATTAGCTGACCTCTTAATTTAAGACAACTAATAATATGGAGTAAAACTGGATTCAGGATGTTATACATACTGTTTTTATATAAAGTAACAAAGTTTTTTTACTGATAGGGAATCTAAACATCATAGATTGTTCAAAACATTTGATTTAATAAAATAAAATATTATGTCAATATGAAGTATCATAAATAGGGAATGATTAGGAAAGAAATCTAATAACCATGAGTTATTAGTTAAAATATAGCTATAATAAGTTTTATAGGGGATTTGAAATTTGGTTTATGTGAACAATCAATGAGAAATGATATTGGAGCATATATAGCTTTAGAAGGCCATAAAACTATGTCACCCTAAGCATTTCAATAAAACAGCTTCTGACATTAAAAGTGACTGTCTTCCCCAGGATTCAGTCTGAGAAGGATTCAGTCTCATTTCCTGGGGTCAGATACTACTAAATTCATCAATCAAGAAATGTGTTTCCAGGAACCATATAATATAAATTTATAAGCTATCAGGCATTCTATAAAGGCCACATTTTACTGTATCAAGATGGTTAGTTGACCATCAAATATGAAGGATAAGGACTATTTGAACATTCACAAACCTTGAAGGAATAATGCTCATGAGGATAACATTATTATCCTCATGGATCAATAAGAGTCAGTCTTCAGTCTAGTCAGATGAATGGATACACTAGCCATAAAAGAATAGTGGAATAACTGTATAGCTTTCTTTACTTTTCAAGTCTTTAGTATTTTCAGGAGAGATACTATGTACAATCTCTTTCTGGGATCATGTTTATCTTTTTGTCTCTCTGAAAATCAATGTATAGCAATGTCCAAATGTATTGCACTATAAAAAATGAAGATTCATGCGTCTACCTTGAAACTTCCTAACACTAGGAACACCCTGATTTCCTCTAAAGATAGCACATATTGTATTCCAGAAAGAATAAGAGGAGAATCAGCCCACACCCATGCCGTAGAGACTCAGTACTTGGCTGCCCACCCAGGGTCCCCTAGTTCTTCGGACTGGCCCCATTCAACATTTCCTTCTAGCTCATGTACAGCTCTTTGTTTCTCCATTAACCCACAGAACCTCTCACTACCAAGGACTCACTGCTGCTACACTAGGCTAGTAATCATATATGAGACCTTCATGTTCCTCCAGTCCTCTCCATTTGGATCTCTCCAGATGAACACTTATTCCTGTAGAATCCTTCCTTGTATTGAGATCAATAATATCAAAATTATTTCTGGACATCAGGTAAATAAATAACCTAGTAAAAATGTAGTATAGAACTGTAGAGTATTCTCAAAGGATGGAACACATATGTGTGAGAAACAATTAAAAATTTTTCAACATTCTTAGTCATAAAGGAAATTCAAATTAAAACTATTTTAAGATTTAATCTTCCACCAGTCAAAATGGCCAAGATCAATAATGCAAGAAACAGCACAAGCTGACAAGAATGTAAGAAAAGAAGGCCACATATTCATTGCTGGTGACCATGCAAACTGGTTCAGCTACTGTAGAAGTCAGTGTGGAGGTTCCTCCAAGAACTGAAAATTGAGCTATATTAAGATCTAGCTGTAGTACTTGCTCATAAAATCAATGAAGTATCTGTCCTAAGACAGAAATGCTTATTCCTCCATGTTCATATTTGCTCTACTCAAAATAACCAGAAATTGATAGCAGTCTATATATCAATGGAGAACACAAGTTGGGTGGCTATGGAAATGGAAAAGGAGTGGGATGAGTATGGAAGTGTAAACGTTCTGGGAGGAGTGCATTAAAGGGAAAGATTATACACAAAATAAAATTTCCGAAAAAAATTAAAAAATGCCAAAGAAATGAAAAAATAGAATATTTCCCTAAATTTTAGGAAAAATTTTAGATATTTTTGAAAGAAGATATGGTTTTTTGATTTTTGTTTTTATGAAATAGTTTACGGGTATCTTAGTGTTTTATTGCTGTAAAGAGACACTATGACCATGGCAACTTTTATAAACAAAAATATTTAATTGAGTCTAGATTACAACTCAGAGGTTTAATTCATCGTCACCATGGCAGGAAGCATGGTTGCATGAAGGCAGACATGGTGTAGAAGGAGCCTAGAGTTTTACATCTGTTTCTACAGGCATCAGGAAAAGATGCCTGGGCCTGGCTTGAGCTTTTGAAACCATAAGGTCCACCCCCAGTGATACACTTCCTCCAAGACCACATCTACTCTAACAAGGTCACACCACTGAATAGTGCCAGTCTCCATGAGCCTATGGGGGCTATTTTCTTTCAAACCACGACAGCTGGTATAGTCTTAAAAAATAAGGTTGGAGATTAGTTATTAAGAAATATCTAAAAAATATATGAGAGAAGAAATTCATGTACTTGCAAAATAAAAATAAATTCTGAAACAAATAATTTTGTTCTTAGAGTATTATTTAGAACACACATAGAAAATTAAATTTTGAAAATATGGTGCTCTATATGGATATTAGCTGAAAATCTTGAGCCAGAGAGTAAATGAGAAACAGAATATACACACACACATGAGAAAGAGAGAGAGAGAGAGAGGAGAAAGAGAGAGAGAGGGAGAACTGAAGACAATAGCATTTTTGTGAAAGCGGTTTACCTCATTTTATGTTACCTATTAGTTCACCATTATTATATTATATTATAATATATTGTATTGTATTATATTATATTATATTATGTTATATATGTATATATAACTGTGATTTCAATACCATATTGCTAGTTAACTTCTGTGTATCACCATATTTCAGATGTAATAAATATATAAAAACAGCATCACTTTCACTTTAAATTATGTAAAAAATAAATAACGTAGCCAGCAATTAAAACCAAATATATACCTCTATTATATAGTTGTATATACTTTATTATATTATATATAAATTATACAATAATTTTGAGCATAATGTAGACACTATGGTTAAAGTTATACTATGTTTTCTAAATATATATGTTTAAAATTTTGAAGCTATTTTAGTAAATCAAATTTAGTGAAAATCTTTTGCAATTTTAAAATGATGTAAATACCATTCCAACAAAATTTAACTACTGGAGTTTGTTGTTAAAGAGGAAGAAAAAATATTGACCATCAGAGAGGAAAAATGTTTATGCTTTTTAAAAAATGGAAAGATGGCTCAATAGTTAAGAGAACTTTTTACTTCTTCAGAGGACTCGATTTCAATTCCTTGAACCCTCATGGTAGCTCATAACTGTCTATAACTCTAGTTCCAGGAGATCTGATACCCTCACATAGACATATACCCAGTCTAAGCACCAATGCACGTAAAGTAAAAATTTAAAAATATTTTAAAAAAAAAATTAAAAAATGCATGACTATTAAGATGTACACATTTATTTAAGTAACAGAAAATATGCACTTTAAAATAAAGATGTATTATTTGAATATAAAATCATAGTGAATACTAGATATCCTGGCGTAAATTTACACTTTGTGAGCCAGATTTTTCTAAGGTCAAAACTAGGTATGAATAATTTCTATACTCTTTTGAACTTGAATGCCACATTGCCTATTCACAACAAAACCATGGGATTGTGACTGGGAAGGTTAAGGTTGCGGTATCTTAGCAATCACCTGGGAGAAAAATGCAACTGCCCCTAATGTATAGTATAGGTAGTAAAGGTAGTATACTTTATTAGTCACTTTACTATAGTTTAAAATTTTAATTAATCCTAAATTTGGACATGTGTATATACAGGTTTTTAGATATGTACATAAAATTTTGATTGATGTCTTAAATATTTTTGTTATGATTTAAATTTTCAGTAATTAATTTATATGAGCAACTATTGAAAAACAGATTATTTGAATATTTTATGAATATTTTACTATTACAAAGTTCACATCAATTCTGAATTTATCTTGAACCTAACCCTTAAACCTTGAACCTAACCCTTAAAACATTGAATATTTTTATATAATTTTTTGAGTGTTAGTCCTATCACACGTATAAGAATTTTTCTTTCTCTGTTAACACTTTAGCTGTTATTTACTCATGATTTCTTGACAATATACATTTTGTTTTAAATTTTTGTAGAAATGCTTTAAGTATTGTGTTATCAGTCACTTTTCTGACATTTGCAGCCTGGAAATATACTATGCTACACACACAAACACACACACACACTATTTATTAAAATTTCCAAAACAAAATCCTTTTATAGTATCAACTCAAATTGTAGAATTACCTTTGGTAAACTAGGAACAAACAGATGAGTATCCTTTCGTAGCTGCTTCTAAAGTTCATATTTTTCATATCACTTCCTTTATTTGTTCTTCTTGATTAAAAAAACACTTGAAATTGATAACTTTTCTGTACCCCATTGAGGCAACATATGATATAAAATTTGTACTTGGTTTCTACTCACACAGAAGAATAATTGCAGGAAGAGTCTACTTACTACCTACTGTTAATCAAACTTTTTATTTGACAAAATGCTTAAGGTAACAACTTGAAATAGTAACAAAAAATCTTATCACTGCTTCAGAAGTTTCAGTACACAGTGCCCTGAATCCATGGCTGTGGACAGAGATTATCATAGAAGAGAGGGAATATATTCAAAAGATGCTACATTGTGATGACCAGAAGTCAGTCCAGAAAAGGAGACTGGAACAGGATGCATCTTCCAATGGGACATCTCAAATAACTTTTGTCTTCCATCTAGGATTCATTTCTGAATCTTTCAACCGCTTCTGAGTAATCCTATCTAAATCTAAATCTATATATATTTAAATATAAATTTAAATACTTGAATAGATTAATTCTCATGATCAAATTATTCCTCCATGAATAAGATCTGTCAGTTCAACATGTGGGATCCTTTTGACAGAACATTCCATGTTAAGCCATGATGTTGCATACTAGGATAATTTTCAGCAGAGTGAATATATCTAGTTCTTCAATCAGAAATGCAGGTTTTTGGAGTGAATCTTCATGAATCCAGGAAAAGATTTGCATAGATATGTATTTTTCCTTTGGTTTAATCTCATTTTAGAATGTTGTCTTTACATTAGCCTTTAAACCTGCTTCCTACACATAATTTTATTTCTAGGATGTTGAGTTCATCTAGAAGGTCCTAAACAAACTTTTATGTTTATTGATTTTTTAAAATCAACATGCAAGGTGATGAAATTCATTATGGTATTTTTATATGTGTTGTTTTGTTTGCTCCCTCATCTTGATTATCTGCAACATCCTCACCCTCTTGCTGGTTGCTTTTCTTGACACCAAGCTGTTTTCATTCTACTAATAAGTCACTTGTATTTATTTTCCCTCTTTTTTGCTCCCTCACATTAAGGACTCTTTTTCCTTTCATGATCTCTTTCCTAATTTTATGAAATATGCAAGAAATGTGGTATTTGTGCCTTTCTCAATCTGGCTTACATTACTTTACATAAAAATTTGCAGTTGGATCAGTTTTCCTCCAGACATGATTTAGTTTATACATATGGCTGAATAAAATTTCTTTGGTCATGTAACACTTCTTTATCCATTCATCCATTGATAATCATCTAGGCTGTTCTCTTTCCTTGATATTGTAATTGGTGCACTGATAAACAGGTAGAAGGACTTACAGTCTTTTGAGTACAGGCTCATTATTAGAATAGCCAGTTTATATGGAATCTCTCTTTTTAATCTTTTAAGATCACTTTCTCTTGTTCAGATGTAAATAATATAAATTTTAAATGTTTGTTACTGTTTGTATTTCATTTGTCATAAAAACATTTAATTTTCAAGTAATAGCATATTATACTTCAGTATTCTTGAATGACTAACTCCAAAATTTAGTGTTTGTAATGGCAAGTATTATATTTATGCCATAATTCTATGACTTGATTAGATTAGAGTGGATAAATTGCTCTTCTGATTTAACTTAATCTCATATGTTAGCATAACCAAACAATAGCTAGCTTCGTCACTAACATCTTTATATCTTATTTTATCCTTTCTATGTTCTGTCACAACTTTCAAGGTGTTTCTACATGAATATATTCTCAAACAGGATCACTAACATTTCTGATTTTTTAAGTAACAGTTTCTTGATAAAGAAAATATGCTCACAAGATGTCTAAAGACATCAGTGCATCGATATTTTTAAATTAAAGCAACGCCTAACATGAAGGAAGGGAAAGATCATATCCTCTCTTTATGTACTTGTGTGATACTTGTTTGATACTTCATAATTCAAATAAAGTATTCAAAAGCAAGATTTTACTATGTTTGTAAATTTCCTTCATTTAAAATATCACATGCAAGCTTACTAATTTTCTAATAGGGCACACTCAAACAAAATGGTCACTAGAGATTAATCAAGGCACCGTATAAACTAGAACATTTTCAGGTTGCATGTTTAATCATGTAGCTCTTGCATTAATTTATGGAGTTTTTTTTCATTTTAAAAATTGTGAGGAAATTGAAATTTGTAACAGAAATGTAGCATATTATATCACTTATTGAAGTGGATTATATGTTAGATTAATGGCAGAACATGATTGCCTTTAGATAAAACCCAGAAAAGGATAGAAAATAATCAAGATGACTTTATATCACTAGACATAAAAACAGAAGAACTGTCAATTCTGAAGGACTTTGAGACCCTAAATAAATAACATCTTCCTATGTGTTCCCTATGACCATGGCCTCTTTTCCTAATAGACACTGAATATTACTTGTACAGTAAAACTTATTTAACATTTTATATGAGAAAACCATCATCATTTTCATAACTTTTCACTAATATTAAAATTCATATTTAGTTTCTCAATGAAATATTTTATTTATATTACTTTATGAGCTGTAGAAAAGAATAAATGAAATGAGAATAATTTTATGCCACCTAGGTGACAGAAATTCTTTTTTTTCTTCTAAATCATAAAATCTAATTACTAGAATTATTTAGGATTATTCAAATTATTAGAGTCTAATATGTGTTTTAATCATATTATCTCTCATACAACTTATTCATAGACAACATTGGAACAGTGTCTCAAAATTTGAGTTAACAGCCTGAATTATAAACTTTATTAAAATACATGAAAATTCATCTAACTATTCTAGATTTCTATACCAGCTTTAGAACATGGTGAATACTTGTGTAATACTATGGTAAAACAACTGAAAAATACTTTTAACTTAGGCGCTACACCATACCATATACATTGCAATTTTCAAAGAAAAAAATCTGACCTTGATTTGCAAATGAAGCAGCATATATTCTTTAACATAATCTATATTTGGCAATGATTCTATAAAGAGTATGCATGTTTGTGAATCCTAGTAGACAAGGAAGTTTTCTTATTAAAGTATTTGAAAGCTGTTAGTATCACCATATGTAAAATTCATGATTCTTTCATAGAATTGACTACTATATTCGTTATGTCTCCAGAGGAAATTATATCCACTTTAAAGAAAATTTTATGGAGGAAGTATTTAAATTTAAAGTATCTATTAAATTTAAAGTATCTAATTTTGAGGAAATAGTATACCCGTGCACATTGAAAGTCTTCTATCATTAATATAACATTTCTTACTTGTAAATAAAAAACAATTTCTTTCAGAGTCTAAATAGATATTCTCTCCCACCCACAAAGTGACAAGATATTTCCAAATATATATGAGAAACACTAGGCATTAGGCAAACATAAAAGAAAAAGAAAAAGGATCTTTTTATTTTTAAAAACAAGTCAGAGAACTTTTTCAGCATTATTTCAAAAGTTAATATAAAAAAGAATGACAAGAAAACGACAGAGTTGGTAACTCTGAGGATCCATCTCTCTAGCAAAATAATGAAATAAAGCAGGACATGTCAGAATCAAGTTCTCAGGACTCTGGGGAAAAGTTTGAGATTTTCAGGAGCCAAGTGAATGTTAAATCAAGGACAAGTCACTCTGAAAATTGTCACGTATCTTTATAGCCTTCCCTGTCCTTACACTTCCCAACTCGTCAGCAGTAACAAAGAGGACAGTTTGTTCCCAGTGTGTGACCATTTTTTTTTTTTTTGGCTCTAGACTGAGTTAGGAAAACCTTTTTTTCAAAGAATAGTCCCTTTAAACCTGTATACAGACTACTCGAGAAGTTGATGCAATCTGCTTTGGTCTGTTTCAGCTGAACTAGAACTCGCCCTCTGCTAGGAAAGGGAGAGCACTTTGTACAATCCTGGAAAGACAGATGAGCACCACCAGGGATAGGGAATGAGGGTGAGATAAACAACATGGACACCTGGTTGAAAGATTTGAAACCTGACATTATTGGCAGAAGCAGGCCATTGAAAACCTCCTCTGCTTAATGCAAAAATGTACAGAAGGGATATTTACAGCAACACATATTCCCATGGCATAAAAGGTACTCAGAACAGACCTGAGAAGACTTGAAGATTTCCTCACTGGCCGGTTTTCAAGCTCAACTAACAGAATTTGTTGATCAACATTGGCTGGCAAGCTTCAAAAGAAGGAGCCAGGAAATACCAGTCCTTGTAGACAGCAATAATATGTGTTGTGCTTTATCTTTTCCTTTTTCTTTCTTTTTATCCTTCATCTCAAGGCATTTAAGAAAATCTGTCAGTTAGGAAAGCTGTACCTTAAACGTACACTTTTCTTCTGAGAGCCTCTAAAAGGTGGTTGATTTTTAGAGTCAGTCAATTGGTAAATAGGTCAAAATAGCAGACTCAAATAAAATATGTTTTCTCAAACACAACCAAAAATCTGGTTTTCTTTTGGTTCCAGCTACAAAAGAATGGAATATTCGGACCTTGGAATACTAAAAATTTCTCTGAGATGAAAGGTCTCAGAACATTGCAAGATTTATTTCTCATCTTCTGACTTTCAAGTGCTACGTTGTTATGTCTATAGAAGTGTATACCTCCTGAACCCTATACCAAATCACTATGCCTTTACAATAATGGTCCAGTACAATGATGTGTTATAGACGGACAATAATATAAATAATCCTGAAGATATAACTCTAGAGAGTTGGTATACCTGTCCTGTAAAAAGGAAGGTTTTTTTTTTCTCCTCCACTTCTTCTATCAAGTTTCACTAATAGACACATAATTGATAATATATGTGATTCTGGATAATCATCTAGAGTAACATGGGATGGGTGAATGTGCTCAACTAAGGAAACAACTTTTGCAACAGTAACTGAAATTTGAAATATTTCCTAATTAAGTTTAAAATAATTTCATGTCCTCTTCCTTGAAGTATACGTATATTCTATGTATCTGAACATATCAGAACTCATGCATCTTTTTAAATCCTTGGCAATACACAAATCTAAGTATCATCTCCCAAAATGCATCAATGTTTCTCGTTATCATATTTTAGTTACAAGCAATTATATTGTCTTCTATTTGAACATTCCTAACACAGTAGCCTCTATTCTAAAGGTCAGCACTAAGGTAAACATCCTCCCAGATAATGAGCATGAGTATTCTAATGTTTCATTTTAAACTAGAGCAATAGAAGAATAGGTTCATGCACTAGCTCTTTTATAGAGTGATGGCTCTGAATTCATTTACATGACATGATATCTATATTGTGCCTAGAAGGCTCTATTTTAATTTTAGAATTTTTGGAGTCACTGCCTTTCAGAATGAATACCCACTAATCTCCAAATATATGAAATTGTCTATGTCCATTGTGTTCACCTTGATTCAGGTTTTAAAGCCTGTTTGGGGAATTGTGTCAGAATATTGATTATCCAACACCAGATATGTAATCAATGGCCATTGGAATTGTTTACCATGGAATCTTGCTTAAATTACTCACTTTTCTACTTTATGTGTATGAGTATTTTGTTTCCATGTGTGTATGGGCACTATGTATGTGTCTATTGTTTGTGGAGATCAGATGAGGTCATCAAATCTCCTGAAACCAAATTTACATCATCATCATTTGGGTGCTAGGAACTGAACTGAGATCCTCTGCAAGAGTAGCAAGTGCTCTTAACTGCTGAACCATCTCTTCTACTTCCTACTGTATAGTCGTAACAGGGTTTGAGTACTAAAATTGAAAAGGAAAATAATGAGAATATTCAATACATATTTTGTCTGTGATTCCCCTCAATTTCTTTTATTCCATATAAATTAATTTTAAAAAGTTAGCTACTTGTATGTATAAAACATCTCTTCCAGGTCATATTTTATGTCCCATCTACAGAGACATGAATTTAGTTCTAAGCCTAAAACTGAAAGAGCTGAAAGAAGATGTTCTAAGACCTATGTAGAACCATCAGTTGCTGGCAAGTCAACTACCTCAAAAGATAGCATAACAAGTTTATTCAGATAAGGAAGAACTAGAAAAAGAGCAAGTGAAAAAAAAGGCTGCTTTTGATGGCAAAGTCAACCCAGTAAGTAAATGGCTTAAAGTTTTCTATTTGTTACTTATCTATAACTATTTCAGTTTTCAGAACTCCATTCTAACATATTCAATGTTTTTGCTTTATTAAAAGGTGAACTGTGGGATTAGGAATTCAATGTGCACTGCAATTCAGCCAATCAGATAAGAAATCTCTGGATTTCTTTTGCTAAAACCTTGATCTTGCAGGTTCATCATAAGATGTATAGGACAGATACAACTATTTTCAGGTCATTAATAGAGTTTTAACTGGAAATTTGAAACTTAGGACCCATTCTTTTTACTAAATACTTTCTCAACAAAAGTCAGGGCAGGGAGCCAATGTCATTACTTTAAACAAAATGTCCTATAGTTTGAAAGGCAGGTTTTGCAGTACTTATGTCCTATAAGTATTTGATCAGTAATATCTATCTGCTGGCAACATTTTCCAAACTTTTATTGTCATATCATGTCCAGGGCCATCAGTCTTATCTTTAAGTCTTTAGTGTCTTTAAATCTATTCACATTTCAGAACCAACACTAAATATCCAAGAACCGACTAAAGAAATTTATCTTCAGTATTCTGTTATCTCAGTAGAAGTAGGTACCAGAATATGTATCACTTAGAGTTCAATCATAGCATGCAAAGCAGGCATATACTAAAACATCTGTTGCAGTAGATTAGCACGGCAGAGCTGACTCCGTTTAAATAAAAACTTTGCAACATGTTATCAAGGACCTTGGGACACAGGTAGCTTCTGTTTATAGGGGACACCATCAGATGCCTTGTCAAACATTTTAAATTGTATAGTTAGAGTTCTCTAGAGGAATATTTAAAGAATAAATTGTTTTATATAAAAATGGGAATTACTAGAGTTCATTATAGGCTGTTGTCCAACAACCGATGTGTTCTGATGAAAAATCCAAAAGTTCAATAGTTGTTCAGTCCGCTAGACTGGGTGTCTCAGATAGCCTTCAATATAAGTTGGAATCCCAAAGTAAGCTTAATACCAGTGAAGAAGTGGATCAAGGCAACAGCAAGGAAACACAGAACAAAAGCTTCCTTCTTTCATGGTCTTACCTAGGCTTCTAGCCAATGGTGTGGAAGAGATTAGAAAAGGGTTTTCCCAGCTCACGTGTTCTAGATTAAGATGTGTCTTCCCACCTCAAGACCCAGATTAAAGGTGTTTCTTTTCCTAGTTCAAAAGATCTGTATTGAAAGAGTGTCTTCCTACCTTAAAGATTAGAAGTAGGTCTTCCTCCTTCAGATTAAGCAAACATCACTCCCAGATGTGCCCTTCATTTTTAATTCCAGAAATAGTCAAGTTGACCACCAAGAATAGCCATCACATCAACAAAGATTATATAGGATAATTTATTTTACTTAAAATATGTTGACTGTAGACTTTAATTACATATATTGAAAACAACGTTAGTTATTGATTAGATAAATTTGAACTGCTGCCTGGCTAGATTGGTATATTAAAAACATCGTTTTACAAATAAATGTGCAAATGTGTGCTTCTGCTACTCATAGAACATTAAGGATATAATGAGATATTCTACTATACTACTAAGAAATGTGTACATAATTTAAAGAAAAAAAAATAACAGATTTGTCATTTATATCATGAACAATGCACCCCTTAATGCTATCTTACTTAAATATAATTTTGTTGTTAAAGTTTTGAATGGTGCTACAAATATGAAGTTGTAAACTTCATAATTGTTGCAACTAATTTGAAAGTCAATTTATTATTATTACTGGACAATGGGAAGATAAGAGTGTTATATAAAGAGTGTTAACATGCTTATTATAATCACTTATATTCATTCTCTTGAGTTTATTTTAGCAGAGATATAAAATATGCTTCTATGACTCAGGAGGTGTTTGTGCCTCATTTAAGTAACCTAGACATGCATAAAACATATGTAATAAGAAAATTATCAGAGCATCAATTAAAATAATAAATTCATCAAGTAAAAGAAACATTTCCACTTATGAAGCTTAAATTGTCATTTTTAAAATTCAATAAAATTTTAAGGCATAAATTGGTTAAGTTCTGAAACTTCAAGATACTGCCTCTGTATAATCTCTAAAAATTTAATTTTGGGATAGTTTAATAAGTCTTAATGTATGTATACATTCTAAGGACTATTTGCTTATTATTAAGCATTTAATAAACGGAAACAGTATTACAAAGATTACATTGTCATCTATATCTTAGTGAGATGAATTTTCTTTGAAATTTCCCAATAATATTAATTTTGTTGAAGTTATTCTTATTTTACTATTTGATTTGGAAATCACTGTAGGTAGTTTCTCATTTATAATGAAGATAGTTTTACTTTATTTATTTATCTATTTATTTATTTATTTATTTATGTATTTGGGTTTTTCCAGGCAGAGTTTCTCTTTTATAATTCTGGCTGTCCTGTAATTCATTCTGTAGACCAAACTGTCTGCAAACTCACAGCGATCTTCCTGCTTCTTCCCCAAGAGTGCTGAAATTAAAGGCATGTGCCACCAAGGCCTGGCTTAGTTTTACTTTATAAAATGAAACAATGACTGAAGATTTTTACATGAATAGCATTTGGGGAAGGGTTGAAAGCAACTACAGTGTAGTGGGTATAGACAGCCAAGGAACATTCTATACTGAGGAAAGTTCCATGGCTGCAATAGATATTTGGCACCCAACTACATAAAGTAGTTCATCTGTCTGTAGCTTAAAAATTCAACTGCACCAAACGTTAGCTGAGATAGTGCACCAACGGGAACAGTTTCTTTAGTCATGTAGTCAACCATACTGGGCAGAGAGTTTTCCTTGGAGCTGTATGCCAGTGTATATGTATACATAGAAACACATAGTCTGCCATTTGTCCGTACAATCACACATATAAGGACAGTAACTGGATTGAATGGATTAAGAAGAAATGAAGAGGTGCTTATGAAATGGCAGGGATATAGGTGGAATCTGGAGGGGGTTGGATGGCAAAAGAGGGATTAGATAAGAACATATTTAATTTTGTACAAGTTCAGAAAGAACAAATTTAAAAATAAAACTTTTAAAAGCATGCAAGTGCTGTGTGACAGCTGTTTTCTTCTTAGAGAAACATGTTGTAACAATTTTAATTCATAAATCAAAATGTTTCAAATCTGAAAGCCTTTGTTGTATGAAGGACCCCCAATTGTGAAATTGTATACCTTTCCTCTGATGCAGGAGCACTGAAAATAATACCTAAAATCTCCTTCAAGAAAGGTGAATAAACTTAATGTTAAAATTTTTATACAGGATGTATACATGAAAAAATATATAAATTTTAACAAAAAAATCCAAAATCTGAAGCATTTCAGGTCCTACACATTTCACACATTTCAGATAAGGAATTCTTCAAATGTGTGTTGTAAAATACTTTAAACTATCTATCACAGAACAAATTTTTGTCCTGTTTTGGTTTGTGTTTTTTTGGTTTTCTCTGTTGTAACTCAGGCTGTCCTGGAAAAAACAAAACAGTTTTTATGATTAAGACATAAAAAATAATACAGATTTCAGTCAGTTTAAAAGCACTTCATTTATAATTTGGTAACTACTTTTTAAAATTTTTTACTTTTTAAAAATCACACTAACATATTGCAAAATATTTTATAAATATAAAAGATGTTGAAAATATATTTATATTGAATTTTATATATGGAATAAATTTAAGTTCCTGACTCATATTAAAGAAATTTAGTCCAATGAAAAATTTGTATTTAATTCAAATTTCAGATTTAATAATTATATATGATCAATAATTGTATTCAAATATACATAATTTAATGTAATTTTATACTATGAGTGTTCAAATTTAGAAGAAAAATTTGAAATTTTTTGAATAGAGTTAGCAGTTACAGGGTATTAATTTTAATAAAATCTTTTCAAAAACTGTGTTTAAAATTGGTTATTATAAAATCATGTTACAAGCTACAAAGTGATTTTTATTAAAAGTTCAGCTTGGACAGCCTCATCTGAGCCCTCCAAAAGTGAAGGGCTCCTAAGTCCTTGGATACTGCCACAGGCTTTATCTGTTCTGTATGACTGACATGTCAACGTCTGTTTCTAAATCTGAAAATCCCTGAAGATCTATGTTCTATCTCAACCCTGATATCTCAATCTTGCTCAAAGATGAAAGAGAATATTTTGGACAACTTCAGCTTATTGAGGTTTGAGCTGGGAACAGAGCTATAAAACTTTCTTATTTATATATCTATAGATAAGAAATGGTATTTCTCATCTTGTGTAGTTATATTGTTCTAAAAGCAAATAAACTTCAAAAATACAAGAATACATTTATGAGTTATATATATACAATATATATGTGTGTTTCTGTGTGTGTATACATGTGTGTGTGCGCACACACATACATACACATGCATATACTACTCAGGAGAATGGAAAAGAAAGTCATGTGAAACAGGGTGTATACTTTTAAATGCTACCATTTATGCTGCTTTCTCTTCCCTGGCCCCTCTGGGCTACCAGTCATGGGATTCAGCACTAAGAGTGAAGCCAAAAATAGGATGGATATAGAACCAGCACTTTGCTATTCTCTGCCTCTGGATAGACACTTCAGCAAAGCCAATAAATCAGTTAAGTGCTAAGTGTGTGCAGCAAGCAAGCCACTGGAAAGTTGTCTGCAATAAACAAACAAGCAAACAAACAGTTTCCTAGATTTTGAAGAATTTATTCTTGGCTATAAAAAAGTCAAAGCAATATATAATGTGTTGAAACCAAGACAAAGGGTTTTGTGTGTGTGTGTGTGTATCTGTGTGTCTCTGTGTGTGTGTGTGTTTACTTAGAAGTGGGTATTTGTGACCATGGGAAAGAAATGTTTGAGTAGAGCTGAGCATAAATTAAAGGAAAATATAAAAGCAAGCCTGTCTGGGGTACTTTTGCCAAATATGTGACAACTTTAATGTTAATATACATAACGCAATGGGAAATTGTAGCCTATTGAATAAAAGGATTACTAGAAAATGAGAATGCAAATAAATATGAGATTAAATATGAGAGAAGATTCTTTGCTATGGTTCAGTGACAGTAAAATATATAAAACTTGGTAGAAATAGAGTAATTGGACTTTATCAAGTATACAACCATCTTCCAATAAAAAAAAATCCTAAGTAGCATAAATGAGCCTAATAACATGTTATACAGAACCTTATCAGATGTGGTCTTAAAGATACCACAAACAGTTAATGTCATTATTAAGGGACAAATTCAAAATCATCCACTATACAGTGAAATTTCACAGTATTATTTCTCTCATTTTGATTCCAAAAGTTTGCAACTAGAAGGGTCTAGCAACAGGAAGTGAAGTAGAGATGTTAGACAAACTAAAGGTACTGAGAAATTAGTAATCTGATGTTTTAACAAATTTTGGCCACTTGAAGAATATGAAAGTAGCTGAGATGACAGGACAAATAAATGTTAAGTATGACCATGTATAGATTATAGAATAAGGTAAATTCAATTGGAATTTATAGATGAGGTGAGTATTCTTATTTGAGGTATTAACGTCTGATTTTTCTACTTATATTCTTGGAGGCATTCTGGCTACATATTGATCTGTAGCAAATGACACAAAATTCATGTACTATGAGAAACAAAAAAGGCAAAATCTTAAAACATGAAATTATTCTCATATTTTGTGGGCTTAGTGTATGCATGTTGGTATTTAAAAGAAATTTAAGATACAACTCAGCCTTATGAAATGAAATGCTGCTCAAATACACTTCACAAGAGAAGTCTTTTATTAACAGCAGTGCTTATTTCTGTGGGTGTTAAACTAAAACTCTATTTATATATATTTTTAAAGATTTTTTTCTCTCATATAAATAAAGATGATATTCACCAACTATGAAATTATTCAGCAGGACTGGAGAAATTGGTTCATTGGCCTCAGGTCATTGATTACTTAGTGGGACACAGCCTTGTTCTCCACTCTTACCCCACAACCTGGACCTGTCATAGATCTTCACCTGGAAGGACAGGTACTGGCTCTGCTGTAGACGTACACATATTTGAATTTATTCTTCTTTCTTTATGTAATGTCTTCTCTATCTTCTTTCTTTGTTCCTCCTCCTAATCATTTTCTATATTTAAGAATTTGTGTAAATTCCTTGCCTGAAAGTAATATTTTGTAGTCACTATCTCTATGTATTTAATAGGGTCTTGCATTTCTATCTATATAGAAACCTTTTCAAAATGTCTAGATGAGGAAAAAGAACCTAAAGTCTCTTCATACATTAAGTAGATTAGAAAAAAGGAGGAAATGATAAATAGGGAGAAAGAAGAAGGAAGGGAAATAGGAAAGGAAAGATGTGTTTACTCTTATAAGTGAAATACAAAATCTGACTTATTATACCATATTCCTCTGTGTCCTTTCTTCTTCTTTTTGTTTTGTTTTGTTTGTTTTTGTAGTTGTTTGTTGGTTTGGTTGTTACTTATTTGCTTGTTTTTTTTTGTTGTTGTTGTTTTGTTGTTGTTGTTTTTTTGAAAGAAGGTTTCTCTGTTGTAATTCTGGCTGTCCTGAAACTCACTCTGTAGACCAGGCTGATCTGGAACTCACAGAGATCCACCTTCTTCTGCCTCCCAAATGCCGGGATTAAAGGTGTGTGCCATTACGGCTCTACCCCTGTGTCCTTCTTAAAATGCCAGATATTTTACTTATCCTTGACTTTTTACTTTAAATTCAAATTAATAATAAATCTGAAGTCTCATCATAGCACCTAAGCATATTAGAAAAGAAAAAGAATGAAGAGAAAAATTAGGAGAAAAAATGGGTTAGAAAAGGAGATTCAGGAGGATCTGTTTAGATATTTGTTTCTAGAAACCCATAGAACATGTGAATATAATATGTGTTTGGAAATCAAGGAAATTTGGTAAGTAACATTAATTTCAAAAGAAAAGAGCAGATTGAACTGTGGCCAAATCCAACATCCAAGTTTTCAAGCTATTTTAGTGAGAGATACTAATATGTGAATTGAAGTAATACTGCCAGCAATGAGGAATTTATGGCATTTGGCATATTACAATAATTAAAAAAAAACTGTGAAATTTAACTTAATATACTACAGAATTTCTATAACAAGACCTAAAGGCCACATTTGCTAAAAGCGCTGATTCTCCACCTGGGTCTCCAGCTGGCTCCTTTGCTGCATTAAACTATAGATTAGATTCATGCTCAGCTATGCAAATAGACAAATTAATCATTTAAGGAGATTAAAATCTGCATTCAGAAGTACTGCCTCCTCAACCAAAACCCACAAGTCAAAAGCTGTGGTTGGAAACAAGTGTGGATTCAAGAAGATAACTTGAATGAGCTATCTCTTCCACCACGTGGGTCCAAGGATGGAAATCAGCTCCTCAGACTTGTCAGCAAGAACCCTCTTCTCAAACATTTTCCTAGTCCAGAAATAGCAATCCTAACCACACAAACTACATTTGTTACTCATTTGCTCTCTATATTTGGAAATATTATTTTTAGTCTCCTGAATTCATCACTCATAATGATATTTTTTATCTTCTAAATATAGCAATTTTGCAACCATTCACAGATGTTGCATATCTACCAAGTGAGTATGTCTTTAGAAATATGCAAATCATAGTTGCAGTGTCTCAGATGAATAAAGTCAATAAATCCCCTGCTTTTATAAAACTTATTTATTAGATGGGCAAGGGGGAGATAATAGTCTATCTTGGGTGGTAGTAATTGTTAGAATAACAAATAACATAAACACACAGTAATTAATATATATTTGATTCTGAAAAGGAATGAGGACAAATCTCACAGAGATTTGAAGAAAAGAAGTGACCACAAGTAAAACAAAATGGCTGGAAAAAGGTTCTAATATGAAAAATGGATGGTTGTTATTGAATATAGACGAGATGGACAATAATATTCAGATTACAGATAGACAGATGATAGAGAGACAAACAAATAGCCTCAAACAGCTGGAAGTGAAATAAGTGTTTTAGAGAGATTGGAGAAGGCAGTGGAAGGATTGCAAATCATGTACAGCCAGTTTGCAAATTTCAGTCTTGAATTAGAAAATATCAAGTTTGTCTATATTTCAACTGGGATTTGTATGTGATTCAATTCCTAGCTCTGAAATTATATGCATGATATATTCTCCATTGTTGAGCTCATCTTTTCTTTTTGTATTTCCCAACTGTGAAAATATATCCCAATTGTGAAATGTGGCTAAGAACAAATATTCTGACCTATCTCATTGTAAATGCTATATACTCATTGAGTTTGGTTTCATGTCACTTTTTAACATTTCATGGACATCATTAAATCAGAAGAAACTGTGAGTAAAATATGATATGAATGTTTTTGTAGAGAGGGGTTAGAACAGATTTTTGGGCAATATATGAAAGAGATGCTGCTGTCAAATTTCCTCAGAGTAAGTTAACTGTCAAATGTGATGCTGGGTTGAATTAGAGAAAGAATCTGTACTGACTGTAAACTGAGTGAGTAAAAATGGAAAAAAAATTCAATTCAAATAATAAGAAAGACAAGGAACAAATGGATGGGATGTTAGTAGTATACTACATGAAAATTAAAAACAATAATAATAAAATAAAATATGAGTATAAATAAATAATAAAAATGAAACAAACAAATAAAAAACCCTTGCTCTTATACTTAAAATAATAGTGTATTGCTGAGGTGTATGTGAAAAAAAAGCATTTGTCAAATTAGAGTTTTCCTGGTTATTCAATCTATGGGATATGCACATAATGTGCAAACAAACAGAATGGAAAGAAGTTAATTTCATCTGAGTTAGTATTTGAAATAACTGAGGAAAATAATAGCACTGGATATGACTTGAGAAAGCAATATAAGCAGAGGGTGAGCACTGTGAGAAAGACTGGGTATGTCAAGAAGAACATAGAGTAAATAAATATCTTAGGTGGTAAAATCAGGACTCTTCGAGATGCTGAACTTCAAATCAGAGTAAAGATAAGTCAAAATAAAAGGTCAAATTATGTTAGTTATGTTGGGAAGGGATAATTCAAAACAAAATTTACTCTGAACCTAGAAATTCTTCACTTATTTAGTAGAAAAAAACAATCACGTTGACTATGGCATAAACAATTGACCAGTATGTGATGCACAGTCACTCTAGGAGTCTGCAAAGAAAAAAAATTCCATCCCTGATTGAGTCAGATAGGTACAAAATTTCATACATTATTCAAGACAACCAGACTAGTTACTTGGTCTCATGTGAGAAGACTTGACAGCATTCTCTTTTAGTCATCATTAAATTGACATTACTCAGTAATTGCTACCATTACAATCTATGTTATCATATAGATTTTAATCCAAAATGAATTTTATACCTCATATGTAACTTTTTTACAGCACAAGACTTTGAAGCTTGGAAAGGTCATTCAGTAAAGTTAGAGTCACCCTCCTCTGTACCTACTCCAGTCCATACACCATACACAAGTCAATTAAGACAAAGGAAGTTTATAATTTTGAATATCGAATGACAATATATCTTTCAAAGCTAATGATTCCTAGATATTATCAAATAATTAGAATTCTGACCCAATGGATATATTACTACATTGATGATTTTTGTTAAGATAACCTTATTGGGAAGTGAAGGAAGGACCTGATTGGATTATGTAGGCCAGTAGCTTAACATCCTTCAGAGATTGTCTGTCACGTTTCTGTTTTCTTTCTTCTGTTTCTGGGAATCATGATGTGAACTTCCCTACTCTGCCACATCCCCCACCCCATGAACCAAACTTAATGTTATTACTTAAATACCTGTGTAAATCAGGTATTTTGGTCACAACGATGAAAACAGATGCTATTGTAAAGATATGGTGCCAGAAACATCTCTGTTGCTCTGACTAAACCTGACCATGTGGTTTCTAGTCTTTGGATGCAAACTAAGGAAACCTAGAATTGTAGGCTAGTATAATAGGTGACTTTTTTCCTGTGTTTGGAAGATCAGAGTGCCAATTGAAGTGTGAACAATGGTGAGTGTGCTCTTGTAATATCAAATGAAAATAAGATTTGAAATGGAAATTGGATGAAAAGCGATGTATTTTACATTTGACAAAGAATTTGCCTATATTTTGTCCATGTCCTTAATTTCTGTGAATGGCTAAGTTTAAAGGTAATGAAACAATTGGAGGCTGAAAGCTTTAAGACAGCATAGCATTTGGGATGTGTTTTTGTATTCTCTGGATGATTTTTATTCAGATATCCAGTGGGACTCAAGAACCAAATTTTAAAATGAAACAGTTTTGATAAATGTCCATTCTGACTATGAAGGAAGAAGTTGAAAATTGTGGACAATTTTCAGTGACAGAAAATAATGTTTCATTAAAGGAAAAACAAATACTGCCAAGGAACCATATCAATGATGCATGTACAGAACTGAGTAGATGCTTCTGATTTCAAGCATTAGTGTGAAAAATTATAAAGTCATTGGAAAAACTTTCCTTCAAAAGAGACGCTGGGGACCTCTTTCCACAAGAAATGATATGAAAACTCTTTTTTTCCCCAGGATCCAAACACAGGACCTTAGAAGGTATTGCAGTCATGTTACGGAATGTACATATAACTAATTGAAATTGAAAATACTTTAATATAAACTGTATGATGTAATATTTCAAGTAAGAAGAATATAAATGCCATAATAGTTTCCACCAAGATCTAAGGAAGGCCTAGGATGTAAGACTATATACAGTCATGATCCTTGTAATTTCTGAGAGAAAAATCCATGAAGCTAAGAATCTAATCAGAAGTGGAGAACCCATGCAACTTACTATTTCAGAAGCACAGAATTCTTATGAAAGAGAAGATGCAGGTAATATATGAACCCAGCACAAGAGAAAGGTCATATGTATAGCAGGGCAGGGGTGCCTGAACATTGGAGCCTAAATCATGCTACTAGATGCCACAGATGCTCAGCCTTGAGCTACAGAATTTATTGCTTTCCTTCCTCAGTTTCATCATTTTTGTCATAATCATTACTTGCTTTAATCACTTTCTCCCATTTAGAATAGTATTATAGAGTCTGTGTTATTATAATTATATAATATACATTTATTTATATATTATATTATATTAAAAACATGAATTTTGAATGGCCCTTAGTTTTGACTATCCCTTGTTATTTCCCTTCTCTTGCCCTCTACCCCCAACACTTGCTTGATCCTTCCAATCCCACCTCAAAGTCCATCAGTAACTCTATATGCTATATCCCTTTCTTAGTGAGAAGTATCCCTTCAACCTAGTCTGTTATTGTCTACATAATCTCTGTAGTTATGTGGATTGTAGCCTGCTTATCAATGACTTAACAGCTAGCACATATAAGCAAATGCATGCCACAGGGGAAAAACAAATGCTGCTGATTGCTAAAAGAACATAGCAATAAAATGACTTTTAAGGACATTCTGACTCAGAGATCAGTGTCTTACTCAGCCATCATCAGAGAAGCGTTTTTCTGCATCATATGGGAACAAACACAGAGACTCCTAGCCAGAAAATAGTTAGAAAGTGAAAGACCTTGGAACATTCAGCCTTGAAAGGGAAGTCTTCAAACAATCCCTTCCCTCAGGGCTCAGGGAACTCTGTGGAAAAGAAGGAAGAAAGAGTGTAAGAATGAGAGGAATCAAGAGCACCAAGGAATCAAGCCCTTTGCATTGTGTCAGTACCAGATGGTGTTCCGGAGCTGAAAGGAAAAGTGGGCTTATGATCCATCCCAGCTATCTTCAGTTGATAGCCACTTGCAGATGAAATTTTTGTGTTCCCCAAGGGAGCCAATTGGGAAAACAAAGCACTCTGACCCCTGAAAGCAGTAGGTGGCCAACACAAAGCATATTCTGGTTTTCAGTTTGTATGGGAATTCTGATTGTGCAAACTTAGGTGTGTCTCTGCACCTGTGTGTTTCTTGTGTTTTTTCTTTTGCTCTTTTTTATCCTTAGGTTATTTTTTGATATTTTAATTTATGTGTTTTTGACTTATATTACTTTGAATATGTTATTGTATTTTTATTCCTTAGATACCTTTTGAACTCTAACCAGGGATAGAAAGGGTATGGATCAAGATGAGCTCAGAAGTGAGGTGGGGGAGAAATTGGAGGGAATAGAGGTTGAGAAGAAACTATAACTAGTATGTAATATTTTATGAAAAATACCTATTTTCAATAAAAGAAAAATATTTGAGAAAAATGCATGAATCTTTTTTTATATCACAGGTATTAACAGAAAAATATCAGACACAGATCTCAGATAAGACTTGGGCTTCTCAACATAGCTAGACCAATGGGGACTCATAGAGACAGAGAGACAATCTTGAAGTATTTGGAGATGCATTTTAGCATCAAGTTTACAAGGAGTGGACTTCTGATCCTTAAATTTAATTCTCTATTTGACTGGATTAAAAATATCAAAACATATCTCTGCATGTGTGTGTGGTAGCATTTCCTCAGATGATTATGCCATGACTGTCTGCACAAACTTTAAAATTATTTTGTATTTGGGGAAGTAATGTAATGGCACCACTGGGAGTCTGTAAAAAGTAGGTTGTGAGTCTACTAGGATAAAATAAATTACTGGGCGTCACTGACTCATGACAGTCACATTTAATATAAAAGTTCTTTCCATTGTTTTTCTTCTTTTAAAATCTATCATACAGAGACCCTTATTTTTCTTTCATGTGACAATCCTCAAATATGTTGCTATAGATTTTGTGTCTTTTATTTCAAGAATTTTTCTTGTATGTGTTAGAAATGGCTAGAATTTCAAACTATCCACGTATGATCTGTATCTATCAATCATCTTAAACACACTGCTTAGACATCTAAATTTATTTTAGTCTGTGTGAATTGTTGAAAACACACAAGTCAAATATATGATCCATTAGTCAATATGATCCATTAGCTATTTTGAGAGATTAATAAATTTCTTCATATCTTAAAGTTCTTATCTTTATTTATGCCTGACTCAACATTTACACTAATATTTTATGAATTATTTCAATTAAAGTCAAAGGAAATCAATATATATATTTGAAATATATATATATATATATTTGAAAATATATTTTTAAAGAGCTTCAAAAGTGTAATAGCACAGTGAATACAGTGAATAACAAACACAGAGACTGGTTAAGCTTTAAAAATGTTATATTGTTATAGTGTTGTCATTCAAATATTAATTAAAGAAAAATATTGAGAAACTGCTAAATCTATAATGAATATTTTCAATATTTTATGCCCTCATTTTAAACAGGAAAAAGGAATGGTGTTACAGTTGGGACATTCTCTGATGAAAGGTCTTTTCAGTTGAATTTTTAACAGTTATAACTTTAATGAACCAAATTGTTTACTTTGCATTTGAATGTAAAAGTTAATCAGAAACATGCATATCTATATCCCCTTGGGCTGATCATTCATTTTAAAGAACTCACTTTTTTCCTCCTAAGTGACTGTCAACCTAAAGTTCCAGAAAAAAAAATTTCTATGGTTTTCTTAATTTACTCTTGGGATCTATCAAGATGGTCCAGCTAATGAGAAGTTATTTATAGATTGTGATTTTTGTAGTAATTTAAAATTCTCCCAATTAAACAGCCACTTAAATATTTAATATAATGGATTAATATTTTTCTTTCTTTATCCCTAACTTCTCATTTCTTCATCCTTCTTTATGTCTTTCCTCTCATTTTAACTTCATTCTAAATCAATTTCTAAAATACCCACTGCCTAAAAGCTCATTTTGTAAAGGTATGCATTGTTAGGAGACAGAGAAATTTATTCAAAGGCTGTCATCTTGGCCTCAAAATTCCATCCTAGGCAATGCAGCATGCCTTAAGTGTTCATAGGGAGAGAAAAGAGAAGAAAAATATGCAGAAATCACAGCCCTGGGTACGCATTTTTCTTCTCTAGATAGTCACAAGATCCATAAGAATGCTATCTATAATTAAGACAGATACTTTTTAAGCTTATACCTCACATTAATTTACATGCTTTTATTATGTGATACATATTATACATATATACATAGTATAAAGATGCATGTAGGTGTTACATTTATCAGAATTTTAGATACTTTAAGTTAAAGACAGATTTGCAAGTTTCTCTCTAACAATGTAGGTGGACTTGGTATTTGAGTTGTATAATGTGAAAGAAAAGACTGGAGATTTAATATTTGTAGAGGTATAAGAATAAGACAATAATCTTTCAGAAAGGTAAATTATTATAAATCAAAGAGAAATCGAAATGAATGGCTCTGTTATATTCCCATCATTTCTTCTAACTCCTCTACCCAAATTCTCCTTTTTCCAAGTAAACATCATCATGTTTAAGAGATCAGACATTGTTATACTGAATATGTGGAGACCCTGAAGTTCATGATGAACTTCTTTATAGTAAAATATGTAAAATATGTGCTTGTACACATATAGACAAATACACACACACACATACACACACACACACACACACACATACACACACATATATATACACACAATGATTTTAATGAAATGTGATAGAATTCTTAAATAAATTACTCATGAGTCATGAACCATTCCCAATGACTTCTTAAAATACTGAAAATTTTATGAAGCTCCAGTAGTTTTAACAAATGTAATGCAGTTATACATTATATAGGATATATGTGAAAATATTATTTTAGAATTGTCTATGTTGATGATCCATTTACTAATAGTAGACTGTCTCTCTATGTATACATTTTGAATAGTAGTAAAAAGACCTATACTTTTATCTGAGGAAAATGTGAAGTAAAAGGTGCAATAAAGTTTACATTGTGGCCCATTTGACTGTTTTTACTTTACCAGATCCATTATTTCATGATATTCTTACATCTACACATTTAGAGCATGAGGTATACTATTATTTTCTATACTAATAAATGATTTGAAAAGCCATTAATAACTCTATTCATACTGGAAAGGATTTAAAGTGTCTCAATCCATATTTTTATATGGAATGTATTTAAAATATTTGAATAGAATTTCAAAGTGAAATTTTACATTAATAGCAAAGCAAAAGAGAGATGTGAAAAATTAGATATATTTCATTTATGCTCTCTACGCTCCCCTCTGACAACACATATATAACCTTTCTAACTGTTCAGACTCACATTAAGTGGCATATATTTATTATAATTAAAGAAAACATTTTGATTTGTCATTATCCTCCAGAGCCCACTAAGTTTAACTTTTGGTGTTGTGGATACTGTGGGTTTTGTAAGATAACCAATGGCATGAGTCTACCATGAAAGTCTTATGAAGAATAGTTTCCATACTGATAAATGGTTATATGATCTGGTCATTAATGCTTTCCTTTTTCCAAATATTTAGTAACTACTGATGTTGTTATTATACCAGTAGTCTTCTCTTTTCCAAAATGGCATCGGTGGAACTAATTCAATACGTACCAATTCAGACTGGCTTGAAGTATGAAATATACTTTGCTTGCTAAATACTCATCAGACATTCTATGTGTGCATGTATAAATGTGTGTGTGTGTGTGTGTGTGTGTGTGTGTGTAATTTGCTTTCTATAGCTGTGCTAAACACTGTGACCATAATAAATTTGGGGAGGAAAGATTTATTTCCTTAAAAATGTATGTCACAATCCATCACCAAGGGAAGCTAAGGCAGGAAGTAAAACAGGATAGGAACTTGGATCCAGTAAATGAAGCAGAGGATATGAGGAATGCTCCTTACTGGCTTGTTCTTATGGGTTTCTCAGCCTGCTTTCTTATACATTCCTGGGCTACATGCCCAGACATGGGCATGGTACCATTCACAGTCAGTTAGTCCCTACTACATCAGTTATTAGTCAAGAATACACCCAAAGACCTAGCTACAAATTGATTTGAAGAAAGAATTTTCCTAATTGAGGCTTTCCCAGATGACTCTAGTTTATGTCAAATTGACAAAACACTAACCAACTAACCCCTTGTCAACTTAACACACAATCACATTGCTTTTAAATCATAACATTTCTCTTCTTGCTTATCTCCCAAATCATGTTAGTATTAACGCAGCAATATAAGATGCAATATAACTTTAAAAGTACCAAAATCTTTACAAGAAAAAAAAAAACTCAGCCCTTTAAAAGTCCAAGTTTTCAGGGCTAGAGAGATGATTTAGTCATTAAAAGCAGAATTCAATTCCCAGAACTCACAAGACCATTAACAATCATCTGTAACTTCTGTAGGAAGGAATCTCATATCCTCTTCTGTCCTGTGAGGGCACTGCACCTACCTGGTGCACAGAAATGCATTCAGGTAAATTCTTTTACATATAAAATATGAAAAATTAAATGTCCAAGTATCTTAGTTATTTTCTGTTGTTCTAATATGATACCACAACAAAGATAACTTATAAAAGAAGATGTTTGTTTGGGGCTCAGCATTTTCAAGAATTAGAGTTGATACTCATTCATCATGGTGGGGAGCATGACAGCAGTCATTCAAGTATGGCACTGAAATAGTTGAGAGTTCACTTCTTGAAACATAATCATGGGCCAGAGAGAGAGACTCAGTAAGACTCAGCAAGTCTCTTGAAACTTCAAGTCTACTCAGTGTCACACCTCTTCCAACTAGGCCAAATCGCCTAAATCTTCTCAAAGAGTGTAACCAACTTAGGACCAAGAATTCAAATATCTAAACCTATGGACACCATCTTAGTTTATTCAACCACATCAAGTTCTCTTTAAAAAATACAAAATCTCTTGAATGTGGACTTATTTAATATCAAAAGCAAATTAAGTAATTGTTAGCACAAGAAAGAAGAAACAGGTCACAATCACAATCAAATTAGAAACAAATCCCAAGTAGAAGTTTAAGTAGTTTAATATCTGATATCTGGGACTCATCATTTTTGGGGGTATAAAATGGCTTGGGTAGCTCTACTTCCCTGGCTCTGCCCTCAACGGTATACACAGTTAAACTCAGAATAGTTCCACACCAGTGTTGCTACTTTTATTTGTCCTGGTTCGTCTAATATGCTGAAGTCTCCACTGCAATTGAGGCTGACATTAACCGGGGACTTTTTGTTCTCTCTTCAAGATTCCAACCCTGCCATATGGTACAAAGCCTCAGACATTCTTCTTGATCTCTTCAAGTCTGGAATAGTCACTGCAACTGAGTCTGCACCTTTGCCAATGACTTCTTACCTCTCACAGTGAAACACCTCTGTTGCCCTTCCTGATCTTCTAAGTCCTTCAGTGTTTCTTGCTGCCCAAACCAGTAGCATGTGGGAACTTTTAATTATATCTGAGTTTAGCTGCTAGCTTGAGATATAATGTTCGAACCCTCTGAATCACAAGTGTGGACTGACCCTGAAGGATACTTTCAATATAGCTCATCTCAACTATACTGATATGTTATGAATTAACAGCAGCTGATTCTTCAGCATCAGATAACTAGCGTCATTTGACCCAGGAAAGTTAACTTTTTACTTCAGTTATGCTGGTGTCCTTGTTAATCAAAGCTAATTCTTCAACCACAGATTACTGGATATTATCAATGCAATTGTCATTAGCATGTGGCTTCCCTCAGAGACTCATTCTTTCCATCTGAAAAGTCACAAACCAAGCCTCTATCATCAGCAATTATCTTTTAAGGTTTAGCAAAATAGTTACTTAACTTGTGATTTCTAGACCATTTAGTGATTTCTAGACCAAAGTTCCAATGTCTTGCATAAATCTCTCCAAAACAATGTGGTCTGAGCTGCACAGCAATATCCCCTGAACTTGGTACTAATTTCTCTCTTAGTTTTTCTGTCTATTGTTGTGATAAAAACACCCTGATAAGAAGTATCTTGGGAAAGAAAGAGCTTATGTCACCTTCCAGGTTACAATCAATTATCAAGTGAATTCAAGGCAGGAAATTAAGTAGTACAGGATCCTGGAGGCAGGAACTGAAGAAGAAAACATAGAGGAAATCTGCTTTCTGGCTTGTTCTCCATACATTTCTCAGCTTGCTATCTTATATGATCCATAACCACATAACCAATGTAGTATTACTCAGAATGAACTGTACCCATAGTACCTGTCATTAAAAAAAAGAAAATAACACCCACAGACTTGTTGACATGCCAACCTAATGACAGTGTTGTCTGCCCAGATAACTCTAGCTTCTGTCAAGTTGAATAAAACATATATATATATATCAACACAACTTATTAGGTTCTCACATTAGGTCTATGACTTCCCTAGCCATATAGTTTGACCATATTTACAATAACAGGCAAATAGGCATATATTCACTCCTTTGAATCAGTGCATAGTGGTTGCCTATGATGGAGATTTCATGAGTTACTTTTGAATTGGTCTGATAAAACATCATGATGAAGACAACTTATAGAACAAAGAGTTTATATAATCTTTACAATAGTGCTTCTCAGCCTTCCTAATGCTGTGAACTTTAATATAGTTCCTCATGTTGTAGTGACTCTCAACCATAAAATTATTTTTGTTACTATTTCATAAGTCTAATTTTGCCACTGTTATGAATCATAATCAAAATATCTAATATGCAGATGGTCTTAGGTGACCCCTGTAATAGGGTCATTCAATCCCTAAAGGAGTTGTGACCCATAGATTGAGAACCGCTGTCTTACAGTTTCAAAGGATGAATTCATGGACAAGATTTTGGGAGGTACGGTAGCAAGCAGGCATGCACGGTGAAGGAGATGTGACTGAGAGCTTGCATCTTGTTCATTAGCATAGAGCAGTGAGAGCTAATTGGGAATGGGTTTGTGAAACCTCAAAGCTTAACCTCAGTGACACACCTCTTCCAAGACCATACCTGTTAATCCTTCAAAAACAGTTCCATCAGCTTAGGACTAAGTATTCAAATATATGGGTGTATGTGGTCTACTCTCATTCATATCACCACAGAGTTGTTGGCCAGTGACATTCCATAGATCCCAAATATTACAGGGCTGTTCTATTGTCCTTTATAATCCTATAGAACTTGATGATCCAAAGTGTGTGGTGTCCTCAGAAATAGAGTATTACATCTATTTCTTGTGAGGATCCAAGAACAAAGGCAGGATGCTAAACTGTCTGGGTCAAGTCTGTGAACTACCTAACTAACAACTCATAGGGAATTAGTTCACATTTGGTACTGGGAGTTTGATTTGGGAAAAGTATGACTTCTTGGATCAGCATTAATCATCCATTCAGAGTAGTCTCCCTAAGCTCTATTTTTCATTTAGCTTATAGAGTAGTAGGTTTCTTCATGATATTTTCATGCTTCATTAATTATAGATGATCCTCTCTAAGACCCTCTTACTCCTTTCTCCTATCACATTCCCTTTAAAATACAAACACAAACACACACACACACACACACACACACACACACACACACACACACACAATGTATGAGTTTAAAACATGCAGACAACTTTGAGAATTCTACTGAAATTAAAGTAATTGCTTCAGTACAGGGACTATATGAAAATGTGCATATTGTATTCTCTAGGTAATTTTTCTTTCAATAAGCTTGTTGAAGTGAACATAAATTTATTTAGCTAATATGTCTTAGTAAAATTGAAATCATAGTTACTCCCCGAGTACTATATGAAAATTTTAACCTTATTTTTTAACACTCTTTGGAATCATTTGATTACAGTTCTGTTAAAATTTTTGAATGAGTATAAAACTCTAAATCCTTATCATACAGCATGAAAATGACAGGCAGAGACCTTATCACTAAGTCTACTGCATTCTTTGCTTTTAACTTATTTGTTATAGTCAACCCAGACCTATGTATTAAATAAACAACTGTTTTTATAAAACTATGTGACCTTAGGTATTTTATGGACATATAGAAAATGGATTAACACATGAACTAACCAGCTTCTCCTACATAATAACAAATTTGCAGTGTCATATATCTTGCAAACACTATTTCCATAAATCTTTAAATCTCAGAGACCAAGAGCAAAATCATATTTCTCTCTGACTCTGTTATTTTGTAGATATTTAATTCAAACCAAAACTTGATTATATACTAATGATGCAGAGAATCCCCCGGGATTCAGAAAAAAAAAAAAAAGCTGACATAATATGACAGATGTTTGCTTTCAACTGCTACTTTTAGGAAACACTTTCTGAATGTGAAGTCAGTTTGTATTCAGGAAATTTATTACTGTGTAGCGTAAAGAAAAACTTAGGCAAATAATCTGTGAAAGAGGGAGGCTTTAAGTTATGAATAACAAATCACTACTGTTTGACCTGGAAAGAATGAAAATAAGTGTATGTTTCCTCAATTGCGTATTTCTTATTGGCAGGTAACAGAAACAACAACAACAACAAAGAAAATCATGCTTTAATGGAGAGGATGCTGATGGATTTTTAGAGGCCAAAGTGAACAAGTGGTCTTGAAAGACATTTATGCTTCCTTTGATGCAGAAAATTTACTTTAATTAAATATGAATAGTCTCCACAGAGTCAAAACAATTCCAAACAGATAATTGCCATACTTTAATGAAAAATTCTCCTTAATGGAGTATTATTCATACTAACCTGACCTAAATAAGTGATAATAAAAAAATGAAATCTTAGAAAATAAGCCATTCATCATCATAAAATAGAATCGTAGATTCAGAATAAATTGAATTACTTGTCATTGTGAAATTCAGATTGACATAAAGAGACAAGTGATATTAAACTCTACTCTAAAAATTGACATACAAAACAAAAAGTTAACATGTAATGTAAAAATTGATGGACATCCTGGGTGGTTACTTATAGGCAGAAATAAATTCTGTTTAGTTGATTATGAACTGGAGAAAAACACATGTCATATAGAGAGAGGAGGTGTGTGAGAGACAGCTACCCTACTATCCCAGGCTCTCTTTTCTAGCTTTACAGCAAGAGATGACCATGTAACTAACTCTGACAGAATGAGTTCTAATAATAACTATGAGGAATTTGTTCTTTAATTTTTTATAATATAACCAAATTTTTTCTCTCCCATCTTACTTTTGGAATACACAGATTCCAACTAAAATAAATAAATAAATATATATATATATATGAATATACAGATATATTTATATATAATATGTATATATTAATATATATAATATCTATATCTATATATATTTAATATATTATATTTTTAGATTATAGAATACTTATAAAATAGTATTTATGAAAATAATGCACATATATTAAAACATATAATTGGTATGATTTTATATACTATAAGATATACATATTTGTGTATAATATACATATGTGTGTTACATATATATATACATTGCATATGTATTTTATTATAAAAACACAGGCCTTGATATCATTGAACAGCTAAATTAGCAATATTAGGAAAGTGAACCACCATGTTCAAGTCCTGTGTTAAATACTAAGTTGCTATATTATCATCCATCTAATCCAGATGGGAACAGACACAGGGACAAAACACAGTGGGAGTCAGGTGGGCTGTGTATGCTCTAATGGAGCCATACTAATTCCTTTAAAAAAAACCAGAACCTTGGAGGTTTTATTATGAACAGCACAGAAAGGAAGGGCTTATCAAACCTTTGCAGGTCTTCTATGTATGAAAGAAATCTCAGGTAGTAAACATCCTAGAGCAGGATTTTGCAGTTGCTACAGTTTGCATACACTGGCCAGTTTGCTCTCAGATGTTACTGTACTCCGCATTCCAAGGTGAAGAAGATGGTGTGGAACTTGGTCCCTTCCATGGGTCTAAAGTATTGGTTCTTGACATGACCATGCCAACTTACACAACAAACACCCACTCATGATTTTATCCACTCCATATGTTCACTCCTGACTTACTCCAGTTTCTATACTGTAATGAAGTTTATTAAAGACGGACATTTTCTGCTAGTTGGTTTCATCAGATATAAACAAAGTATATAACTTTTCACTAGACAATTTATAGTGTAAATATCAATAATTGTCTAAGGAAGGCATGCAAATATAAGGAATAATGTAAGGGGAAAGAACTGTACTAAGCATTGTAAGGAAGGCAGTCTCTGGGGAGAAGAGAAGTCTTCCACCAGCTAATAGCATTCACAAAATACTGTGATGTGTTCACTGACAAGGCCTGCACATATGTGACAGTTTTATTTTGACAGCTGTGAGTGCATCGATGCATGTCTTTGCTGTAATGTGTGTAGTAGCTGGAAGGCAAATTCCACACATCCATTCTTTACTTTTTTCACATTTTCGATAAACAAATCAAACAAATGTTCCAAATTATGTTATCTACCACATTTTTCATGAATTATATATATAAGAGTATACTTCCACTTTCTACAACCAAAATGAGGATTAATAGACAAGTGACCTTTGGCAGATCACAAAACAATAATGCAGTGGTTTACGGAAATACTGAAAACATGGCAAAATACTAGTACATGATAGGGAATTATAACACTACTCTCTGTAATTCACAGATTATTATTTAGAAGTTCTGTGATATGTCCTGAATATGTATAGTAAATATATAGAGAAGTTATGCATTTATAAAGTTTTAAGTATGTATTTAATATATAAATATATATATTAATATATATTAAAATTAATTAAAAGGCAAACTAAAATAAAGGATAAAATAATTTATACTTCTCTATTAGTGTGGTTTATGTATGTGTTCGTATTCATGTTGGTTTGTGCATGTGAGCATGAATATATTCTTCTACATGCAGAGGCAAGATGTCTACATCAGAAGTCTTTCTCTATCTTTTCCCATCTTCTTTTTAGAGAATGTATCTTTTAGCTGAATTTGGAGTTTGTCAATTTGGCTGTCTACCTGGCCATTGAGCTCCAAGGATGCACTTGTCTTATATATCTGTGAAGCACAGGGTTGTAATGTAACGTATCACATCTGCTTGTCCATGAATATGCACGTATTTGAACTTATCTATTCATGATTGTGTAGTGGCATTTACAAATTGAGTCATCTACCCATCTCATAAATTAAACTTCTTCACATATGGATATGTAATAGTTATTATACACGTGTGTGTTTGTAATGTATATATTCAATGTAAATGAGATGCATACACACATCTGAACTAAGTACCTTTGCTGAAAAGAATAATATCATTGAGAAAACAAGCCCTAAAGTAGTAAATGATAAATATATTTTACATAGGGGAAAAAAAAGCTATAACACACAGTTAAATTCCTTTATTCTGATTGAAGGATCACTTCCCAAACTAAAAGTATGTTATGTGATGATATTGTTAAACCAGTACCCAGTATTGAATCAAGCTTATCTTCACAATATTCAAATTAAGTAACTAAAAACACTGCACAAGAGTTTAATTTAAAACACACAAAACCCACTTGAGGAGATAAACACATAAAATTCCAAATAGCTATTCAATATTATAAAATTATCTATTGTGGTCTCCATATTAGTTTGAACTAAAATAAGGACAAATCTTAAATTGTCTATCCTTTTACCATTTCCCCTTGAAATCCTTAATCTAATTCTTTAACGGTCTCTCAAGCAAAACTACTGCAAATGAAATAATTATTAATTTATCTGTAATATGTATAAATCAAACAGTATTTATTATCTCAGGTATACATTCATAGGATTACATTTGTTTATTTCTCACAAGACTTCTGAGGCATTATGAAGGAAGTTATTGTGAGTAGGAAAGATTCATTCTTGTTATATTATAGCTACTATTGTGTAAATAGCACTGTTGTGACTTTTATTTTCCTGTCATTTCTCGCAATACTGTAATGAGGAGTCTGTGGGTACTTTGTCACCATAGTAAGGTTAATGGTTTGAGCTCACAGAAAATGTTTCAGGACATCAGTAGGCACAAAGGTGGAGCCAGGGCAAATGTGTTGGCTAGAAATGATTTCTAAATTGCTCTGGTGCCAGCACATCAGAGTGAGAACAGGGTACTACTATAGCTGTGATGGATCCCTGGAGACACTTGAAATGTGTAGCAGAACTGTCAAAACATGAGTTGTGGAGACAACTCAAGTATTGACTGCGTGTGACATCAGTGGTGATGGTGATTGTAATGGTGGTAGTATACAAAGGCAAAGAATAAAGGTATTGTTCAATTTGTAATGTTATAATGGGGTAAAGGAAAGCTAGAATAGCAGAGACTATTTAACATCCACTTTTGAAGGCAAAAAAGAAAACTTTATCTTCTATCCATAGACAGGGAACTATAGTAAAGACCATGGAATTCATTCCACAAGCAGTTTCAGTTTCATGTTATCTGCAATTCTTTTCTCTTTGGCTGTGGGTTCACATAATGAATGTGCCTTTCTTGATTCTATTTCCCTAGAAGCTTGGTAAGTGAATTTATTTGATGTTCAATTGTAAATCTTTTAAATTATCTATATTTGACTCAGAACATGTGTGGGTTTCCTGGCAGAGCTGAACTGTTTTAGTTATTCTTAGTTCTATTCCCAATATACCAAAAGCAATATAGACTTCAAAACTAGTATGTAGCCAGGCAGTGGCGGCACATGCCTTTAATCCCAGTATATAGGAGGGAGAGGCGGGGGCTTTCTGTGAGTTCAAGGCCAGCCTGGTCTACAGAGTGAGTTCCTGGACAGCTAGAGTTACAACAGAGAAACCCTGTCCCCCAAAAAATTTTAGAAAAAGAAAATAAAAGAAAATAAAACTCATAGGTAATTTTCAAGGGCCTAGAATAGTTCACATAATTAAAAAATGACATTGGTATTACAATGTTCTTAATCAAAATAATAGCTGTATGATCATAAAATTTAAACATACAACCAGTGCCTTGTTCAGCCATCATAAGAGAAGCTTCCTGCTTCAGCAGATGAAGACAAGAACACAGAAAACCACCTCTAGACAATATTCAGAGTATGAGAGTCCTTGAAACACTCACCCTTTAAATGAGATGTCTCAATCAAATTTCTCCCCTCAGGGTTCAAAGAAGCCCCATGGAAGATGAGCCAGAAAGAGTCTATGAGCCAAAGGAAATGAAGTACCAAGAATACAAGGCCTTCTGTATCAACATGATAAAGCACATATGAACTCATAGAGACTGAAGCAGTATCAACAGGGCATGCACGGATTTGTCCAAGGTCCTCCTGGCATATATTATGGCTTATAGTTTAGTATTTTTATGGGATTCCTGACTGAGCAAATGAATGTGTTTCTGATTCTTGGGCCTTCTCTTGAGCCCTTTTCTTCTGTTGGTTTGTCTAGTATAATTCTTATTATGTTTTATTTTGTTTTATTAAAATTAAGCAATAGCTGTATAATCATAAAATTAAAGCACTAGACTATTTTTATAATCATAGAAATATATGAGCATCTACAATATATAAACAATAAATAAGAAATATCACTTCATATGATTCAGTTGTATTTTTAGAAAGTATGCCAAAAATTCATATTTTCAATTTATGGATGGAAAACACACACACAGAAACACACAGAGAGACATATGCATATATGTATACATGAATATATACCTATATATAATATGTGTATATGTATATATAATGTATTTATAAATTTAGTATATTGTATTTATAGATCAGTATTTACTTGTAACAATAATCAGTAAGAAAATATGCCAGGAATATGAGAAAGAGTAGAGAGGTAAGAAACATTGAGAAGGGAATAGAGGGAGGAGAGGAAGAAGAAAATTATGTAAACACAGTATACATATATGAAATTTGAAAAGTGAATTTAACCAAAAAAAAGAATAATTTTCTAAGCCAACTACATGATAAAAATTGAGAGAAAATATTCATTAGGGAATATGTAAAATATTATTACAAATTTCCATTTTTCTTGATTTTATAATAAAAATAATTTATAATGTCTGAAAACATATAAACACGAATCAGTATATCCACATTATTAAAGATGTCCCCACAAAAAAATGTTACTTATATATTATACAATTTGTCCAAATTTCAAAAACACTTCCATGGTGAAAGAAACCAGTTCAGTTGGATTTTTATCATTATATGGACCTTTTTGCAAAGGTGAAGATGAAGTGGAAAAAGATACATTAGGCAAGTTAGTTTGCCTTTTGGTTTTATGCTTCTTTCTTTTCTTACAGAATAAGCTTAAAATCACTACCCACAGTTTTGTGAGTTCATATTGTTTAACTATGTAGCTGACTTTCCTTGGTTGTTGAAGAAAAGTATTTTATATTGATAAATGAAGTTATATACAGGCATGAATTTTTGTCACAATTCATTAACTTTTATGTTTCCAGAGTCTCATTTTTATAACTGTTATTGGGACCAAACATTATATAGTTCATCCAAGGCAGTGTGGTCCATGTTGAAATGATTTCCTGGAATGTACAAGTCTTAAAATTCCATCCTCATACATCAAGATAGCAGAGATAAACAAGAAAATGCACAGAAATGAGTAATTTTTGGAAAAGAGGTGTCAGAATTTTTAAGAAGTAATAGTTCCGGGATAAAAAGAGAAACTAAGATATTTTCCAGTGGTAATTCTTAGTGTTTAATGTAATAAATCACTAATCAGCCTGTATCACATTTCTCTCTAGTTAATTACATAATTATAGACCACTTCTGTTTTATTGTATGATTTGTAGTTTTTGATTTGTGTTTCCCAGGCCTGCACTCTCTAAAATTTCTGATACTAAGACATTTCTAGGTTATGACTTCAGCATCAGCTTCCCTCTTAGTAGCACTTTCAAATTAGTATAATTATTAATATCCTCAAATCTACACTGAGCTTATCTGTTGTTATGACTCAGTGGGTAAAGATGCATTTCACAAGGCTGAGAAATTGGGTTTCATGACCAGGAGCCACAGTGAAAGGGAAGAACAGATTCTCACAAGTTGTCCTCTGACCTCAGTGCCTCTACATATTTTCTTTGGTAGAGAGTAATACAAAATAATTGTAGTCCTGTAACAATAAAACCTTATTGGATTATTTTTCTAATGATCTATGATTTTATTTTGGCAATCTTCACTGAATGAGTTGATGAGAAGAGTCAAACTATTTTCTATCTTTCTTCATCACTTTTGTTGTTCATATGCTTCCTTGAGCTCTTCCATACTCACGGAAAATGTCAGAAAGATACAAGGCAAGAAAGATCATATTTATAAGTTTAACTCAGTTGAATTCTGACTCTGAATTGGCCAATTCTAACTATTCGCATGAGATAGCATCGTGAATTGGGTCTCTCACATGATCTTCCCCGCTATTTCACTTAAGGAGAGTGGATAGGAAACTAATTTGAGATTCTACTCACTTCTTGCTTCTATTGGTTCATCAGTTTTTGAATCAGACTTACTGAATAAGTTCTTTGGAAGAGATCATCTTACAACAGAAACCTACGGTGTCCATTCAATGGCCTGCCCAATATTTGCTGTAAATATTGCCTAATATAGATCCTTGTATATGATTTTGGTTTAAAAAAATGCCACACAAAGTAAACTCACAGATTAATTTGGAAAGAAGACAAAATATTCCATCCTTAGCTCCTGTAACATTGCCAAAATCATTGAAAAGATGTACTTTAGTACCGAAAAGTCCATGTATTGACTTAAATTGCAAGTATTTTCTCTATTAATTCTGTATTTGCTCTCCAAAGGCAGTGTTCTAGAAAAGTGTTGACATTCAGTCAATTGTACAACAAATTTGGATAATAGTGATGGTGGACATATCAGGACCTTAAACTAATTCGCTTAGTATTTCTCTGAGGTAACCTAAAATATTTGACTGTCAAATGTACTAAGATATAAAATGAATCTGCAAGCCTTCATTTTATAATCAATACATTTTTTATCTTTTGTGGGATATGGAGAGAAGAAAAACATGGATATCACATTGTAAAGAGCATTGATGGATCACTCAACAAATTAAATATACTTTGGAAAGCTCTATGAAGGAATGAGTGGAGGACTTTCTTGTGTTAATTAGTGTATTATGCACAAAGAGAGAGATGCATATTTGGAAATGAAAAAGAAATCCAAAGATTAAAATAGCTATAACCAACACATCCTCTGCATTTCCCTTATGTCAAGTGAAGGAAGCTGACTATGGTGGTCTATTACTGTTCCCTAAATAAAATAACAAGTTGTTACTTGGCAATTTATCATGCCATTTGTTAAAGTACTATATTTTTCTGAAAAATTTGGCTTGATGGGTAAAGATGAGCTTTTCTTACTCAGATGTTCACTTTTGACAGCTTTAAAATACATTTTTATCATTTCATGTTTTCTCAAGTTTAATCTCTGTAGAAAGCAATCTATTATAAGGCAGATTTGTTGAACAAGCCCTGCAGAGCCTCAGAAATCTATCCCTCTAGGGATGATATTTCTTTGATGGTGTAATACATATAACTAACCATTAAATACAAATAGAAATAGATACAAAACACACAAGAAGAAATGAATCTACATCTTTTCTTCATACTATTCTTCTTAGCTTTACAAATATAGAAATCAATTTCAAAGAAAATTCATCCAGCCTGTTTTTATAGTTCAGAGTCATCGTGTTAAATTTAATTCCAGAATACAAAAGCAATTTCCCCTGTGGAATATGTTGCCTGAAACTTCTCTGATAGCATATGTTAGAATATTAACATTTCATGTTTAGTTTGAACTGTTTGTGCTTCTATTGGATGAAAATAATTGATATTCAGCTAAAGATTTAAGTGGAGATGAGAAAATACATAATTGACTTTCATCTAAAATCTAGGTTTCTGGATATTTCCATTAATTTCAGAATTATTCTTTCACTTACATTCTGTACTTGGACTCTGCAAAGACATTCATTATCCCAATTTCAGCACCTTGATTATAAACGTTTGGGAATATGTCAGCTAGTGGAAGCAGTGAATGAATGTTCACACTTTTCTAATTTCCCAGAGGAAAGAATTCTCCTTGTTGTCTGCTTTCCTCTTGAACTAAGGACTCAGAGTTTATTTTTTCTGTGTTATTTTATATATCCTTGTTTTGGTTTTGTTTTTGTTTTATTGTTGTTGTTGTTTTTTGAGCATGCTGTGCTTGGCTTGGCTTCTTCTATTCTAATGATCTTGCATGCAAAGGTGATATTTCCTCAGATGTTTTTCATGCTGCTTTCCTGTTACCAAGCTACGATTTTAATATCTTTAACAAGTGAAGACTTTTATTTTCATTTTCAATTTTATTTTGTAGCAGCGTTGATTGCTCATGACCACCGACTTGTGCATCTTTTGTCAGTAAATATGTACTCCAAATACATAAATCACTTTGATGCATTTTTCGTAAGTAAGCCATTTATAATTTGTATTTTAACCGCTTTCTTCTGTTGCCCAGCTTTTGAATATTTTTTGTTTCATTTTTGGTTTATTTTTTCAGAGTAAGCACATCATTCTTTATCTATTTTAGTATTATTAATAGCTTTTCTCCCCATCCTCCAAGTCAAGTTTCTATACTTTTAGAAAGTTACACTTCTACTCAAATATGCATGCGCTGCTATAAAAAAAATTATGATGAGCATAAACTAGTTTTTCTTGGGATAAGAAGTTCAACATCAAATATTGGCAATTTCAATTTCTTGTCATAGTCTTTTTTTTCTGTTTCAAAATGAAATCTTGAGTATCATGTACTCCACAGGAAGGAGTCTGTGTCCTCTTGTCCTAGGCCTTGGGAGGACAGTCTAACAAACACAGACAGTTTAACAGTCTATATAAAGGTAGTTTAGTCCCCACAACTTAATCAGCTATTAACACCCCATCTCCTGAATATCTTCCTTAGAAGATATCCTTTAGATATATATAAGTTTCCTGCTCTTGATGCATTTATAGATTCAAGTACCACCAAAACCATGTTAAATAAACATAACCTATCAGCTAAAATAATGTTCTATATTTGTCATATAACCATTTTTCATGCTTTGTGGACTCATATCTTTTAAAAACTAGAAAGCAGCTTGCATTTTCTGAAATATTAATTATATAGAGTATGTCAGTTTTTTATTGTTCTTTTCACTCAACATACTTATTTATGACAGATATGCAGCTATATATATCAATACTTTGATTTTTGTATTCTTAAAATTTTGTTTGGTAAGTCTAAAATTCTTTTTTGTCATTCATTACTTCATTTATTTATTTACCCCATGGATATATATATATATATATACATATATATATATATATATATATATATATGTATATATATATATATATATGTATATATATATATATATACACACACACACACACATATAATTATCATATATATCATATATGTAATATATTCTATACATATACAAGCACACACACACATATGTGTGTGTGTGTGTATGTCTATATTTTACAGTTGAGGGTTTTGATAAATTTCTATGGACAATAGAAGTGTTTTTATATGTGGCAAACAAGTACTATATTGTGTGGTTGAGCTACATTATGTTATATATTGGCTATTGAAGGAAACTCCAAATACTTTCCAAAATAGTTAGGAAATTTTAAGATTCATAGTTTCCAGTCTCTGCTCATCCTTGTCAAAACTTCCACTTATACTGTGTAATCTGTGATAATATCACAAGATTATATATGAAAGAACACAAAATCTCCTACTTAGTGAGACCCAGTGCTCCGAAGTTTCTTCTTAAGCCTGTCTGTTTGGTTTCTTAAGGATTAGTTGCCCAGTAATGTCAATTTCCTGAAGATCAACCCACGGTAGCATGAGCTAGCAATGTGCAAATCCTCAAGTTCTTGTTCATCTCAAGTTTCAGGAAGGGAGAGAGCTATACCTCAAATGCTTATGATTGCCAAAAGTCCTACCTGTAACTACAACAAGAAAATAGTAACACCAAAAAGAAACAACTGTCATTTTGATGTAATTTTAAAATTGTATGGTATCTTTACATCTATCGTATTGCAACAGACACTATGTAAACAGATAAGATGTACAGATCTTATATTCCAAAGATATTTTAAAGCTATTTTTCACAAAATGTGGCAACTGAAGATCCAAGCGATTGGGCCACCCATGCTTTCTCTAGACCCTTTCCTCAAGAAATAGAATAAAAGATACTATTTTTACAAAAGGGGAAGATATTTCCTAGCATGGTAGCGTGTTGTCCTTTACCTTGGACTGATTGTTGCTCCTGTGTTTCATTTCTTCTCTGTACCACTGCTTCCATCTTCCCTGGTTCCATTGCCTGTAGTGGAGCTGAAGCTGAAAAACTAAATAGTTGTTAAAATGTGCATATTTAAGTTTTTAATGACATAATAATAAATTATAAGGATAGACAAGTTGTTGTTCTTGCAGAGGACCCAACTTCAGTTCCTAGTGCTGTGTCTAGCTGCTCACAACTGCCTGTAACTCAAGCCTTAGGCAATATGACTCCCTTTTTCTGTACTCCACAGGAACCCACACACATGTAGCACACATATACAGAGAGACAGACAGACAGACAGAAAGTTGCACTCACAAAATAAACAACAAAGAAGATATAACAAAGAAAATATAATGAACACCTTATTGTAGCTTATGTTCATTCATATTTAAAAGTAAATGTGATTTTTCTTATGTTCATGCACCATAAACATACCTGACACCCATCTGCAAACATTGTTTTGTTACAGACTTATGAAAACATGCTCTATTTTGTTAATTGCATTTTTTTCCTTTCTAAGTTTATCACAATAAGAGAGAATGTATAATGTGAATAAGGAGCCGGAAAGTAATTTCAGAATGTCACAAGGCCTTAATCCCTAATTTCAGGCTTCCACACCACTGAGTCACAATTTTTTGCAGGTTTGATGTGCTATGTTCATTTATTTTTGTCCCCATTGTGGCATCTAAACAAAGCCTGAACCCCTGGATAGTTCATCTCCATCCTCACGCAGTCCTTATCCAAGTGCACAGATTATATGCAACAAAGGTTCTGGATACATCTTTTAATCCCTATAGGCACACAGCAAGAAAGATGAACAACATCAGATGCTCTCTATTCGACAATTAAATGCAAAATACAGTCACTTGAACATTTATCTTAGCAACTGGGGAAAAAAGTGACTCTGCCTAGAGTGAGTAATACCTGATGCACTGCTGGAAGTGGATAATTCTCATTGTTCCAGGGTGACAGGGCATAATAAAGATGTTGGATTTAGAAACAAGGGACTTTTGCTAGACATATACTGAACCTGTAAGCAACAGCTTAGAGACAATCATTGCTTACCCAGCATTTTTCCACTTGGCACAGCTAGGATCTCAGGGCTGTACAAGTTGCAGCAAGAAATTTGAGGTCATACTATCATATTCTGCTTTATCACTGTCCTCAAATTATTTTATGATAGTCTCTATGGTTATTATAAGTCATGGCAGGATCATAAAGGATACTGGAAAAAATCAACCTTAAGATAGTTTGATATTAATTTTGCATTGTTATGTGTTATTGGTGAGTGCATGTGCACATGTGTACTACACTATGCATGTGACAGTCAGAGGACAAATCTAGGTGTCAGTTTTCTCCTTCCCGCTTGTTCCTCCTACTCCAAAGATATCTCTGCATTGCTCAAATCAAAATCTTTGTCACAAGATGGTTTCTATGGTTTCTCTTTTACTTCATTGTGATTTTTTTTTTCAGAAACGGCTAATGGCTCTACATTTTAAACAAATTCTAAATCATACCTTGCACTTCATTTCCCATATCTAGCTCTCAGAAAAATTATTATTTCTAGTTTGAATTGTTGAACCAATCTTCCAACACAACTTCCGTCTTCTTAGATATTTTCTTGTTTTCCCAATGTTAAATAAAACAGAAAAACAAGATTTCATATATATATATGACAAATATATATATATTTGTCATTCATAAAATTTGTCTGAGGTTTCTTATTTGATTCTCACCCAAAATCTATCATATTAGCTTTCTGTTATTCCCATCTCAGGGCTATAAAAATTAATGCAAAAAATATTTAAGTGCATGCTAATTCATATATTTAGTGAGTATTTGTTTTTAGTTTACAAACTGTGAATTTACTCCAGATACCTCACTCTGTTCAAATATCCAACATTCCATTATTTCAATGGGAAAAATGCTTAACCTTAATTTCTTTTCTTTTGTCATTATTTTTGAGGAAGGATCTCACAGATATTCCTTATTATCCTAGGACTTGTTAGGTAGCCCAAGCTTGTCTTAAACTCTGAGAGATCTGCCTCCCTCTGCCTTTAGATTGCTCTGATTATAGTTATAAGCCATCATATCTGGCTTAGTGCTATTGTTGTTGACAGGGTGCTATTATGGAGAAGAGGATGGTCTACATATTCTAGACCTTACTATGTACCCATGGTAACGTCAATGCAGGATATTCCTGTTTCTACCTTACAAGTGTTCTATCTACATTTTCCAAATACATTTTTAACTCCTTTGACATGACACGGAATGAAGCAGATAAGTAATAAATGGCCTGTTTTGAGTCATGGATTGGGCCATTTCTCAGATAAAACACTGCTTACCATTGTCTGGGCTAGAGGTCAACATCAGGCATTGTTCCGCAGGAAGCCCAGTCACCTTTCAATAATCCCTATCACTGTTAGCTTAGTCTGAATATAAAGTGTACAAGCTCAATCAAAAGCAGGTACAAAACTTAAAGAGTGTGACTATTTTAACTTTAATGTCTAAAATGATATGCGATTATTAAGAAATAAGTTTAATTATTTTAATAATTATTCTTATAACATATTAATTGGCAATTATCCATGAAAATTCTGCCTTTGTTTTAGATTTTTAATTAGGAAACTTGATTTTCACAATTCCAAAACTGCTACCAACATTAACTTTTCTTAAATTTGAAGTATTTAGCACATCTTAACAGTCTTCCAAAACTATTAAAACACCTTGAGTTTATTAACAGCTTTTAAATTATGCAGTACTCAAGTTTAAACATCAAATTTATTTCACCTAACTAGACTTAAGACTAGGTAAACGTGAAGCTTCCAGTAGCAAAAGAGGGAAAACAGCATGGTAGGGCTATACATTCATTTACCTCCAAGGATTGTGAGTATTGCAATTGGGAATATTAGGTATCTTTTGTCTAGAACATAATGACAGTGTTCAAATATCAGCTCTCCTACTTGTCAGCTGTATACATACTAAAATTCTTTGCAATCAACTAGTAACCATTTGTAGAGGAATAGCCCTGTGTGAAAGCTAGAGTCTACAATCCAGGAGCTACTGTCATCTGGATGGAATATAGACACACCTTTAATCCAGTATTCAGAAAGCAGAGGCAGTCCATGCCTTTAATCCCTAGGGAAAAAACAAAAAAAACAGTGGAAGCAGACACTCAGGAGTTAGTGTCACACAGGAAGTGGTGTCTTAGATGAATCAGGAATGGCAAACAAGGGACTAATCAAACAAAGAGTTAGCAGAGTAAGGACATTCCAAACTTTCAAGAGAAGAGGCAGGCTCTCAGCTCAATACAATAGAGTTACATAGGAGTTAGATCAGTTAACAGAGTCAATTAAGAAGCATCAGTTGGGGGCTGGAGAGATGGCTCAGCAATATATTGGCTGCTCTTCCAGATGACCGAGTTTCAATTCTAAGCATCTACACACCCACATGGCAGCTTACAATTGTTTGTATCTCCAGTTCCAGGGGATCAGACACCCTCACACAAATGCACTTAAAATAAAATAATATAAATTTTAAAAAATTCAGTTGAAGAGTAAAATATAGGCGTCCGTTGAAGCAGTCAGTAAGAAGAGTCAGTTGAAGAGCAGTTAACAGAGTAAGTTGAACAGTCAGTTACAGATGCAGGATGGAGCAGTGAGGGGTCAGGGAGAGACACATAGACACAGCAGAGCTCTGCAGAAAAGCCCAGACCAGAAAGTCAGAGTTCAAAAGGAGCTAGTCAGAGTGACTCAGTCAACAGTAGTTCTCAGAAGGCTAAGGCTGAAACCTTCCAGTTCCTGGTTCGACATATAAATGTTCTAGATTGTACTAAGGCTTAAGCTTTCCAGTTCAAGGATTAAGACTAGACTGTAACGAGAACAAAACTCTCTAATTCTCTAGGGCTCCAGACTAGAACTGATGTTTTAATTAAGCAAAAGGATAAAATCTCCTTTGCCCTGAACCAACACTACATCAGGTGTATCAACACCACAATTACAACTACAACCATTAGTGACTAGTACTCATCTTTAGGTAGCTGTAATCATGAAGTCATTATATGGAAAACAGTTTCTTTCTTCAGTTCTCATTGTCATTAGGCAAAATGTCTTTTTCATCTATGATCTATTTGGTTTGTGATTTTTCCGGAAGGTAAAATTACATACTAATTGGATATTACAATTTTATGAAATAAAGGACAGACAGCTTTTGTTTTTTCCCTTTAATTGCAAAGACATGTTCAACAACTGTGAATTGTTTATGAACTGAACAGGAACAGCAAACTGAGTACCCAAAAAGGCGGCTGAAATTGAGGAAAGAACAACTAAAGGGAATTATTCCAGGAGCCCATTGCAATATCATGATCTCTAGAGGGAACTGGTTTTCTTAGAGAGCTAGAAACAGAAGTAACACAGCTGACTGAGAAATAGAACCAAGAATTGAATAGCACCATGAAAGATAATTTCTTATCCAATCTTGCTTTATAAAAGTATCTATTTCAGAAAAAGATTTAGAGTTTATAATTTACCTCTGCCAAATATTGTCCCCTCACAGGAAAATAGCACTTTTAAAAATTACTTTCTACCTGACCAGATGCAGACACTGTGTTAAAATAATAGTAATTTGAAAATTTTTAATTTTCTTCAGCCATCAGGTAGGGCTCACAATCCCAGACTTCCATTTTCACCTGCTACTTATGTGTATCTAATAAATGAATTCACTGTAACTTTCATGTGTTTGCATCACTGGACAAAAAACTATGTTAACCATTACACAGTGAGGTTGTGTCACAATTGGAAGTTTCTAAATACACTAGAGAAAACTCATGAAAAAATCTTATTTATTTTTTTTCTGATATTTCATAATTGATTTTACTTTTATTTTCTATAAAATTTCTTCATTGTAATTAATTAACTAGTTAAAATATCACAATGCTAGATTTAGGTAGTAATTCAACAAATGCTTGTCTAGCCCAAAACTCTGTTCATCTCAATGAGCTTCTTTACAGTTAAATACCAATTCTGAAGTCACGGAATTTCTCTGGCAGTTTTACACTTTTACTATTCAATTGCACAGTTATGGACTTAACAATTACAAAAGAAAAGAGAGAAAAATACGTGGCAGAGTAGAAAGTAGAAAAACAATTAGCTTTACATCTTGTTTTACAGCTGCATACTTGTATTTCACAAACAAGTTTGAGTATGCTCAGCAATTACTCCAAATCCAGGGAGGGTTCTGCAATTGTTCCTTCTACTTCTGTTCTGAGTTCATTGCCGTCCTCTCTGTCTTTCTCCTGCCCTGAGATGGACTTGATCTAGGTTCATGTTTATTACTAGGGTGAGAGTTGCCAGTCAATTTAATGTTCTTCCTTGTTACCAGAAACATGTCACATCTGGTTTTATCACTAATTAGGATACGGAGAGAGACTAAAAAGGCATCTAAATTGCTATGCTAAATTAACAGAAAAGTAGATTAATGGTGTCATTAAAATAAAGAACTTCAAAGAGTCTTTATGTGGTAACAAGTTTTATTAAACAACACAATGAAAGGCACCAATCCACAGCACAGTGTAAATCATGAGCAGGATAGAAAGAGAAATCACTGGGATTTGAAAAGGGAAAATAGCTTCTAGCTCAGAAGTCCATTGGAAGCATCTTGCCAAATAAAAGCAAGAATTCCAGCATATTCAACAACTACGTATGGCTCTTCTTATTGCCTGCTTTAAATATTCAATATTCCAGAACTCTCACTAGAAACTGCATTTGCAAGAAAAGATGTACTAAAACTTTCTGGAATCATAGTGGCTTCTGATTTTATTTAAGTAGATTATAATTCAATTCAAGGCTGCTTTTCCTATAATCTGATTTATAAAAGAACAAGAAAGGTAACCTTTGACGATGTAGCTTATGAGTCATCAAAACTGGCTTAGACAATAAAATGTGATTGTCTCTTAAGGCAATCATACCTGTGCTTCATTCTGCATTCAAGTCAGGAATACCAGTTTGACTAGAGATGACATCACTAAACATCGAGGTGAGAGTATGGTCCTTTGACTTTGCCCCTTCAACCATTAAATATAAAAGATATACATCTTATGCTCCCAGCCACTTCACTGCCTACCATACTAGAGCAGCTGCTCTCAGGGCTGCTGCTACTGCTTCTAGGGCCCACGCTGATGAGATGGGGAAAAGCACAAAGGCCTAGGTATAAGGGCATACAATGCTGAGGGTATGCGCATCAGTCTGGAGTTCCAGCAGATCCTGCAATGGAATGTGGTGCCAAACAAGGAATCACTCTGAACTCGGGCAACAGTAAGATGTCTCAGCTCAGGAATGTCTCATCCTCTGGGTTGAGCTTGCACAAAAGGGACCTGCCTTCCTTCAGGCTGCCACCAGACCCACCTGGCCACATCATCTCATGTCAGACCAGTGCCTACACTCCCATGGCGATAGTTTCTGCTCATACTGCCCTCTCTGATGAAGTAGGGAGAACGTGGGTGGCAGCCCTACCCAAGGCTGCAATCACAGGGGCTGAGATAGCAGGAGGAGCAATGACGAGGATGGGGTTGGTTGCAGCAGCCTGGAGCTTAACCAGGGTCTGCCCCCTAACAAGCTTCCAGGCTTGAGAAGCACCCTGATCCTAAGCAACAACAATATGTCCCCAGATGAATAATATTCTATTATCAGAAACGAGTCTCTTCTTTTTAGGAGGGGTTTAAACATCTCCAGATGCTCATTGGGCCAAGACAACTAGAGTTTCATCTGCACTGCTGACACCATCACAGAGTGCTTTGCCCTGGCTTCACGGAGTGCTCGTTTTTTGTGGGCAATCCAGGGGCCTGTCTGATGTCCAGACTGTCAAGCTGAAGTATGGGTAACTGTAGAGTTTTGGGATGCCTGCAGGATGTCCAAGAGCCTGCAGAATGTGTGGAGGCCAATGTGATATCCAGATGCCAGCATAATGTCCACATGCCTATAGGTGGTACCTGTGGATTGGATAGGTGCCTGCTTGTTTGGACACTGAGACCCAACCTCCCAATCTTGGGTTGAACTTTGTCGTGATTAATCTCATGTTTGTGTATATCGGGTGGATAGCCATGATCTGAGCTTCCTAGAGCCACCAAGAACCACAGTCATGCCCATGATACATGTTCTCACCACAAACACATGACTTAATTAAATTTGTTTTTTCTTTTTTTGTTGGTTTTTTATTCTGTTTTTGTTTCTGTTTTTTGTTCATTTGTTTGTTTTCTTGAGGGCACAGGAATGGGAGGTCAGACATTGATCTGGAAGGAATGGGATAAGGTGTGATAGAAAAACATTGTACGAAACTCCGGTAATTAAAAAGTATACAAATAATAAAAAATGAGGTATATGTACTTAAATTTCTTTTTCAGCATTCAGTAAATTTCAAGTAGTTAAGGTGATATAACACATAACAGGAGTAATTGCTGGTAGTTCAATATAAAAAAGTGGTTTAATATTTCAAAAATTATTAATTTTATACTACTTACCAAAATATACATTTATTCTGAAAACTTTTAAAAATTTTGAGGCTATTTCATATCTACATGCTTTAGCTTCCATAATAGAAAGCATTTATGAGTGTAAATGAAATACAAATACTGTAAGCTGGACTCAAACATACTATACAGCTGAGGCTGACTTGGATTCCTAATTCTTCCAGGTACTAGAATTGCTAGCTCAGGACACCATGTCCTGTTTTATCTCTGTTTCTTTCTAAATGTCTCACTGTATAGCCAAGTCTGACATGGAGATAGTGAAGTGACTATCTTGCCTCAGCCATCCTACTTTAACCTTAAAATTATGTAAAAGGAATGGTGAGTACTTTAAATTTTTATTTTGAAGCCCATCTTCTATTTATTTATTGGCTTCTTTCTATTTTCAGTAACACTGGTATGTATTAAATAGAGCATCCTGTGAACCACACAATGTTGTTCTACTCTGAATTTTAAAACACCTATTCATAATATCAACATGTTAAAATACTGTTTCTAACACTGATTAGAAGATATTACAATGTCAGTAAAGGAACTATTGATGTTTAAAATTATCAAACTATATTTCCTTCTTATAATAGAAAGATAAATTTTATAAAAAGGAAAAAAATTACTAAAATTTGAATTACAAAATAAATTTATATTCTAATTCATTTTAATGCATATGAGTGTTTGTTTTTATGTATGCATATGCACCAGTTCACGTCTCCTGCTAATGGAGGTCAGAGCTGGGCATCAGATTTACTGGAACTGGAGTTAAGGATATTACGAATGACCATGTGGTTGTCTAGAACTGAGCCAAGATCCTCTGGAAGTGGATTAGATATTAATCCAACTCTTCAGCCCCCATCTTATGAGATTTATAGCCTTATGATAGATTGCATTCCAGGCATTAATGATTAAGATGAAGAAATAGAAAATAAACTTATATGAAAATGAACATGAAAAGCAAGAAAATTGAATTTAAAATGATGATGATGATGATAACACTGTGAATGTATGTATATATTTGGTTTCCTCCTGTAGGGGGCACCATCCTTTCTTAAATCAGTAAGCTTCTAGGTATATGCAAACTGAAATGGATGCAGTTACTCTTGTCTTGCATAAATGAGCCCATTGCTCATTTCTCTTCCCTCCTCATTGCAAGCATTTTAAAGATGTGAAGACTAGTAAACAGGGCTTGTGGATGACAAGACATATCAGGAAATGTTAATATAAATTAAAATGTATTGGCCACATTAAAAGGAAATCAGTCTTCAGTATCACTTGAGGTTAAGATTAATATTATTTAATTATTAAATGATATTATCAGATTCTGATAAAACACTATAATCCATAAAAATAATATAATCCCATGGTTTTAAAAGCACTAATTCTATTGTTTTTATAAGAATATATTAAACAAGTAACTGAATTTGTAAATGTATTTTTAACAATTTTGCAAATTAACCCGAGTCATATCATAAATATATAGTTTGTATTTCACATATAAAATGTAGTAATTTTTGCTTGTGTGATTATTAAGGAAAAATGTTAAATCTAATTGTACTACTTACATCTATCAATCTGTTCTTCCTTTAGAAGAAAGACAAGAAAATATATTTTGAAAAGTAGAATCAATTATAAAATATCATATTTAAAGAGGCAGAAAAATATCAATCATGAAGGCAAGTTCATAGTCATAAGGTTTGTAACAAAGACAGCATTTTCAGTAGTTCTAATCCCATGTTGATATAATTTGAAGATATATGAATAAATATATTAACTGATTAAGAGAAGAGACTTTTTTTACCCTATGAAAATTCTAAAATACATGTTTTGTTATGAGGTACCTGAAAAGAAAAACTCCCAAGAGGGCTGAATAAGCCGAATGGAGTATATAAAATGCCAGTCAGACTGTCCCAAGCAGATTAGGGGAAGCAAAAAATCCAATTGTGACATATACAAAAAGGCTTCTCTGAAATTCTGCAGCAAGCAAACATTGTTAACAGAATTAGAGACATAACAGCTAATCTTTCATTCAGTCTCACATTGTATAGGAATTTAGGGTTGGTCCAAATACCAGTTGACCTTAGGAATTTAGAGCTGGTCAAGAAACCAGTTTTACTCAATATATTTTAGCTCTTAAAGTATTCTTAGGAATACTTGCATGAGATGGCATAACTATAGTTCAGTAACCTACTACAATTCAAACTACAGGACTTTCTAACTCGATGCCTGTCATGCCTTTAATGATATAATGGTGTACAAGTTGAATCACAAGTCAGGACATGGCAAGAGAATTTTTATGGTGATAAATCCCTACTTCAGGTTATTCTTATATCATCAGATTTAATTTAGCTATTTGGACTGCAAGGATGAGTAATTATACATAAGAGAAAACATTTTAATATTTTGTTAGCCTGGCAACTATTTTCCTAAATCACATAAGTATAAAATGCTCCTTCCAGAAATTTTATACTTTCAATTTTAATAGTTTATAGAAAATTTAATGGTTTACATTATTATTTGATATAAATAGAAACTATGGGGTAACTTTCATCTAAAACTTGAAAAATCAAATTCCAGTGTTTTTATAGAACAAGCCATTTGTGGAAATGAGCATCAGCATAGGATGTGAAAGAATTAAAGAGAAGTACGTAAGGGCTTTGATACTAAATGAAAATTAAGATGTGAACACTGAAAGGTATGATTAAAAAGAAGAGTTTATGAAGATCTGAGGGAAAGTAAAGCTAGAGATATCTAGAATGGTCCAGACTTAAGTTTTCACATCCTCAGACCTGTACTTTCTTAATTTAACTCCTTAGATCTTTACAACTTGCATTTATTTTCTTAGACACTCACAATTTACATTCACTTCAAACCTTTGTTTCCATTCAATAGTTTACCATAACATACAAGTGGTTGATTACTGAAAGAAGTCAGAGCAAAGCAAGTTCCTTTAAAGAAAGGAATGTTGTGCTGAAACCTGTCATGTTAGTTTATGCTTTTCGAGAGAGAAGTCTGCCAGCAAGGTAAACTGTGTATATGTCTACCTTTCAGCAGGACATCTACTAACTCTAGTAAAGCGAGGCATGGTTTTACACATGTAAACTGTTGCAGCCTTGGGGAAGGAGCAATGGTTTTTTCTGCTTTAACATAAAGCTATAGTTAATCATCAATACCATCAGAGATCTGAGAAGAATAAATTATAGTAGGAAGCATGATCCAAATGGCCTATGTTACCATTACCTAGACAGTGACCCTAGGCTCTGATGCTCTTTATGGCTTTGATATGGGGGTGGAGGTTGTAGGCAATCAGCTGTCACATAGGACAGATTACATCTTCAGCTGTTGTACAGGATAGCATTGGCCTTGGGCTGCCAGACCCAGAAGATCTGATAGATGTTCCTGTGGAGGAGAAACTTGAGAAAACTGACCTATTTGATGAGGCAGAGAGAGAACTCACCTCAATGATGTCCATAGCATGAGCAGAGCCATGTGAACAAGGCACAGAAGTCACAAATAGGAATTTCACTAGAAGGTGGCTTCCAATATCAAGGCACAGGAGGGTATGGTGAAGCTGAGAGATGACAGCTCTGAGGGGAAGACAAAGAAGCTTCAGAAAGGAGCTGAAAACATGGTAGCATAGGCAGTAAGTATCATGGTGACAAACATTTCAATCTTGGGTATCTCCGAGTGGACTGATAGGCTTGTCAGAGAGAAATGTCACAAATAACAAAGAAGAGTCATCCTTTTCCAGGTGATTGGGACCCAATAGAGTGAATGAAGCTTTCTGTCACACCAGAGTGGCTTTTGTAGTTGTCAAAGCAAGCAGCTCTGGGATAACATCCCGTAGCTGAGGAGAGGAGAAAGCAGCTAAAATGGCAGGCTTGGAGATATAGAGAAATATTTAATCTTTAGTCTATCAGCATGGCTGCTCTAGGGTAGAAAGAATGTTAGTACATACCTTTAGTCCCAATATTCCAAAGACAGAATGATACAAGCCTTTAATACCAGCAATTGGGAGACAGGAAGTAGAACTCATAAGGAGTCAGTGTCAGACAGGAAGTGATATCTGAAATGAGTCAGCGTGAAGCTAGGCAAAGTAATGAATCAGAGGAAGAGTTAGCAGAGTGAGTCAGAATGAGGACATGCCTAATTCTCAGGACAGAAAAAGCAGATTTTCAGCTCAGAGACGGAGGACAAGACACAGAGACAATGAAGCAGTCTGACAGAGGATAAGGCAAAGAAGCAGAGAAGTTGACTGAGGCAGTATAGAGCAAGGAGAGCTCACAGAGACACAGAAACAGTCTGAGGCATATACACAAAGGCAGTTCAGCAGAAGTCAGTATCAGACAGAAAAAATGAGTCAGTTTGACATCTATCAGAGCAGTTCAGCCTGAGGTAGTTAGAGAATCAGAAAGAGTCTGCCAGAGTCTTCTAGAAGAGTTCAGTCAGAAAGAGTAAGTTTGAACCAGGAGCTTGAAAAAGAAAATGAGTTCAGTACAGCTCTGAGTTTAGAAGAAGATAGTCAGAGTAACTCAGTCAGTGGTCTCAGAGGTTTAAATGTTCTAGATTATATGGAAGTAGAAGCCTTCTAGTTTGAGGCTTAAGATTAGATTGTATGGAGACTGAAATGCTCCAGGGCTCCAGCAAAAGGACCAAGGATTGAATTGGCCAATCAATAAGAGTCTTTTTCTCTGAATCTATAGCTATATGGAGAGGCTTCTGGGAAAGGGAGGGTTCTAACAAAGAGAGACCAGTATAAGTGTCTTAGTAGAGAGTTATCCATGTGGTAGGGCCCTGGAGGACATAGTAGACTCCAGGAACCATAGAGAGGACACCTACTGAGTAGGTGAGGGGAGCCATGATGGTTAGAGCAGGTGGAAGGAAGATGCAGGTGAAGAATCAGCCTCTAGAATTTTGAGTCAAATATTGTGGGTAACAGAAGCTAGCCAGAAGAAGCAAATGATCCTCCCATACTTTAGGAGATTCAAGTAAATGATCAGCTTGGTTTAGAGAGGCCAAGTCCCTTGGAAGGGAGCTCATACATGCCAATTCTTTGATTTTGGCATTATATGAATGCAAATGAGGCCATGACCACTCCAAAGTAGATTGAGAAGGATTTTATTGTAGATATGAGACAAAATACAGCCAAAGGCATCTGGAAAGGTCCAGGCTGAAACAGACCTTAAGAGAAGAGGGTCAAAGGGGAGAGTGAAAGAAGAAGAGAAGAGAGGAACAAAAGGACCATAGAGAGTGCATGGGAACCAAGAAAGCATGTAGTCAAATGGCTGAGTTATATAGAGATCAGAACCTGGGGGAAGGAAAGCTCAGCTCAGTTCTTGGACTGGGGAGGTTTAAGGTACAGGGCAGGGTGAGAAATGCATGAAGGAGCCATAGGTACTGAGTAAGATTTGTTCTGGGTTTCTTTGGGACCTGGCAGATACATATATGTATATCTGTGGACATAATCTCATCAAGGTATGGCTAAGTGAAATTATTTTATTATAGATATTAGGGAGGTTACAGCCAGAGGCATCAGGAAGAGACCAGAGCAGACAGAGAAAGTAGTAGACTGAACATGGCCAGCAGACTAGACTTGGCCATGAGAGGAGAGAGCTGGGGAAAGAATGAGAGAAAAATAAAAAGAGATGATGAAGAAAGGGGGCAAGACAGAAGACAAAAAGATTAAGAGAGGAAGACAAAACAAAAGAACATATCCAAAATATCAGGGTTATATGGAGAATTGAATTGCTGAGGGAAAGGAGTCCATAAGATGGAGAATTTTAGGATAAGTAGTGGGAGGAGAAGAACTGGGATGCCAGCATGAACTCTGGAATGTGTAACAGGTATTTGTAGTACTGAAAGAGCCTATATTCCACCATGCACTTTTGTATCTTACTAGGTAGGCACTAAAGATAGCCATTTGTCCCTTCTACCTGTGAAAAGAAATGGCTATTTTGGTAGAGGGGAGACAGCTTCATAAGTTTCTGAGGAATGCTGGCTCCTTTCTAACTGCCAGAATTTGGATCAGAAAAAAAATTATATATATATATATATATATATATATATATATATATATATATATATATATATATGTATATATATGTATATATGTATGTATATGTATATATATGATTTATAATGATTCTTGCAAGTATTTTTACAATCATCTATGAACCATCAATAATCTACTAAGACATTGCTAAAGCAGTGATAGGATAGCAACAATTGCTAAATTTACTCCAAGCATTTAAATCTGTAATTTTACAGTTCAATCATAATATTTCATGTTTTTCATTTACCATGTCTTTTACGTTGACACAATTTTAGGTCCTTAGTCTTAGAATTCTCTAGTGAATTATATTTTACAAAGGAATCCATTCATATCATCATATTATTTTCTAAATTTTTGATTGAGAGTGATCTTCAACTGTCCTCAAGTTCTCTATAAATCCCAGTCCTCATAATTCTCTCATTTCATTGTAATCAGTTTATATTTCCCTCTCAGTGCCTAGAGAGATAACTCAAACATAGTTTTATTTCTATTCAGCAGTTTATTTCAAGGACAAAATAGTAATCACAATCATTTTTTCTTTATTCCTTTTTAAGTGTGTGTGTGTATGTGTTTGTGTGTACTTTTATGTGTGTGTGTGTGTGTGTGTGTGTGTGTGTGCATGTGTACATATGAATGCTGCAATTCATGTGTAGTGGTAAGAAAGTAGCCCAACAGAACATTCCTCTTTCACCATGTGCTCTGGGAAATGAAATCAAACTGTTAGGCTACATGGCATAAACATTTACTCACTGAACTGTTTTGCTGTCACAAGAGGAATCTACTAAATACAAAAATGACACAAAGAAATTGAAATAATAACCAAATTCATACACATAATCATATGTAAATATATTACCACACTATACTGTAGAGGAACATTTGGTGTTTTGCTTTATCAGCATGGCTGCTTTAGCAAAGGATCACACTGAAAGGCCTAGGAAGGAATCATACCCAAGAGCCTATATGAAGGGATCAATTTATAGGTCTGTGTGATCTGGATGAAATGATCTGAGGCAATGGTAGTGAAGCCTTTAGTCTCAAACTCTGAGATTTAATCAGAGTGAATCTGAGATTGAATCAGAGTGAGGACATGCCCAACTGTCACCAGATAAAAGTAGGTTATCAGTTCAAGAAAGTCAGGCAGTCAGAGAATCTGTCAGATAAGACATAGAAAGTCAGCCAAATAAGACATAGAGGCAGTTCATCAGTAGGAGTCAGTGTCAGACAAAAGAGTGAGTTTGGGAAAAAGAGTCAGCTAACAGATAGAGTCAATTTGAAGCCTAGCAGAACAATTCAGTCAGGGAGCTGCAAGAGTCAGCCAGAGTCAGAAAAGTACAGTCACAGTCAGTTAGCTGCCTCAGGTCATTTCGAACCATCAGCATGGAGAAGAGTTTGAACAAGAACAACAAGTGAGTTGAATCAGCCAACCAGAAGTGTCAGTTGAGTTCAGTACAATTCTGAGTTCAGAAGGACCTAGTCAGAGTGTGGCTAGTCAGGTGTACACCTCAGAGACTGAAACCATCCAGTTTTGACTTAAATGTTCTAGACTGTTTGAAGGCTGAAACCCTCTAAGGACCAGGGACTGAATTAGCAAAAGAAAATGCTACCTTTTCCCCTGAATGTATGGCTACATTATACTGAAAATAAGTATATACCATAGTATAAGTAAGTATATACCATACCATAGAAAAAAATGGATTAAATGTGTCATCTCATTTTAACATAGAAACTTAAAATGAGATGACACATTTAATCCATTTTTTATTCATGATTATATTGTAAATCCTAAAAATTTGAATTTTGTATAAATAGAAAAAATACCATTTATTATATAATGTTTAGTAAAACGTTTTCTTACTTGCTTTAATAATTTTTTCTAGTAAGGGAGAAAATTAAAATAGATAATTGCATTAATATATTTACTACTGAAAATTCTAAGATTTTAGGAAGTAGAAAAACACAATTCTGATTTTATAATAAGTATCTGTTTGCAGTTTGGTTATGAATTGTCCACTGAAGACTGCTGTGTTAAAAATTTGGTCCCCAATTGGTGTATCCCATAGTTGAGAAGTAATTGGATAATGCAGTCTTGATTTAGTTGAACTCTTGATGGATTATTGGGAGTGCTGAGACACCATGATGTGAGGCCTAATGGGAGGGTATAGGTCCCTGAGAGTGTGCCCAGTGCAACAAGCCTCTGCATTTTACTCTATTAGACCTGAAGAGGCCAAGGTGAAGTAAACCAAGTTTCCTTCAAAGCATTCCGGGAGCCAAGATTTCTGCTTCAGTTAAGTCTCATATTAATAAATCTGACAGTGGACTAAAATCTCTGAAACCAAGAACCAAAAGAAATGTTCCCTCCCTTTAAGTTATTGCTCCCAGGTATTTCATTTAGCAGTGAACACTTATTAACACAATGTTATAGCCAAGCTTTCAGTGAAACTTTAACATCTACCTGATAAACTTAAGACACTTCTGTAGCAAAAATGATTTGAATTGACGTACAACATAGATGATTTCAGGATTATCCTCAGCAAACAAGACTGTTGATTAATATCTGCATTTCAATGCTTCTTACGTACCTTTAGCAGCCTAATATTTTGATATTAGTAAATCAGTTACACACTAATACACAAAAGAAGGCAAAGCTTAGATTCCATTGTTTTTGCCTTTTACAGTGGTTGATATTATTGGTGCTGTTGAATTCTTATACGATGAAGAAAATTTTTCATTTACAGTCTAAAATAGGCTCCTAATTTGCTTTAACTTGACTATAGTGCTTTTTGTAATCTCTAAATTTAAATTTTATTCTTATAATTTTGAGTCATTTATTGCAAAATAATTGGAGCCCTTCTTCTCTCTTTATTCCTCATTGATTTTTTTTCTAATTTTCTTTTTTGAAAGTAGATTTGATTGTTGTACAATATATTGTGATTATGGTTTACCTTCCCTGAAATCCTTCCAGATTTTCCCATCCCACTCCCCTCCAAATCCTAACTCTATCATAATAGTCACTTCTTCATGTTTTCAACTTCTTGGTATTTGGATATTTTAAAGGAATAAAAGAAATTTTGGCTGTGAATTATTTGTATTCATGATGACAAATACAGTCATGTTTGAAGGAGAACCTCTTTTATATGTATATATACAAAAATCACTATTTTGGTTATAAGGCTAATGACATAGCTTAGCAGAGAGCATTGCCTAGTGTGCCTAAGGTTCATGGTCTCATCTCAGTACTATAAAAATGCTAAATTATTTTATGAAAAATGAATATTATTATGATTCATATATAGCTTTATTGGGATATGCTTTATACAACATAAAGTGGACTTACTTAAGTAAATATTTGAATGAGTTTTGTAAATTAACAGACATGTACATTAATTAATACAATTCAATTTTAGATTTTCAACTTCCTAGTAAGATTTTCCTATTTATTTGCAGTAACCTCAGATCCATGCACATACCCAATAAGATACTCACTGTAGTCTGTCTGTGGGCATTTTTCATTTAGCTCACCTGAGATCAAGAGCCTTCTTATGCTAAATACTTGTTTCATTGGTACTGTACCACAAACTAGTAGTTTACTTTTCATACTACATATTGTATTCTACATTATAGACAGAATTATCTATTTTGGTAATCATTTTATGAAATTAAAATATAATTACAACCTTTCTACCTTCCTTTTTCTCTTTCACCCCTCTCATACAGCAACCTTGCACGCTCTTATATTTATGACTTTTTCTTGACTATTTGTGATTTACACACACACACACACACACACACACACACACATATACACACACATACACACATACACACAAGTACTCATTCCAAAATAAATAAATTCATCCCACTTAGTCTTACATAGTATATATGTAATAATTCTTGTATGCCTATGACTTCAATGCTAACCACTTGCTACTAGAATAACAATTGGGACTTTTCTCTGGGGAAGATCCTTGCTTTAATCTCTCAGAATTTCAAGTTGCCTATAGTTCATTGTCTAGAAGCTTCCAAATGAGGTAAGCAAACAATATTCCTAAACATCTATGATTCAATAAAACACAAAAATGCATTGTGCACAGCACAATAACCCTAAGGGTGCAATATAGTGGCATTCATATCTTTATGGAAACCAACAGCTCTGTAGGTGAACCTAAGGCCTTCTTCACAGTAGATAATTGGGCCTGGTGCTAGAAACCCAGCTAACTACCTAGAACTAGTGAAGTTACAGGTGTTGTAAGAGAACCTAAAACTGCTATTCTGACTAAACCAGCATAATTCCTAGTACGTTCCAAAATTTTTCTTTATACATACAGATTTCTTTATACATACATAAAATTTTTTTCTTTATACATTCATTATTCTTGCGCCTCATCAAAGAAACATACTTTTGCAATATACGGAGACTATTAAGGAATACTTTTTCTTGATAAGTAGTAGAGATACGAGTTTTAGCAAATATGATATATAATTAGCAGAGACTCATTCTGAGGCTTACTTTTTTTATGTCTTAATGTAGTATTTTCTTGAAATGAAGATGTTTTACTGTGTTTTATATCATGTTTTCTGTTTTTGGTGTTTTGCTGTGAACATATTTAAATTACAGAATGAATGAAAATATTCTGCCAACTATTCCTTTAAGAAATTTAGTATATTTCTTTTTATATTATTTCTGAAATGATAATATAATGACAACATTTCTAACTGCCACCCTTCCTGCAATCCTTTCATATACCACTCCCTACTCTTCAAATTCAAGGTGTTTTTTTTTATTTGCTATTACACTCAATATATATGTATATAACATATATATGTAACATGTTCACTCTGTACATATAACTTGTATGCAACAAGTTGACCCTTTGGCACTGCATAAGCATTTCATGTGCTCTTCCCTAGGGAAGATCACCCCTTTAGCTCTTAGCACTTCTTAGTCACCTATAGTTCTTTGTATATGATGGAGGCCTCATTAGCTCTCTCCTATCTACTTCTATATGTTCTTATATGCATGAGTGTGATAATTGGGAAGACAACTTCTACATATGATGTAGAGCAAATTTATTTTTCACAAACAATTTTTAGATGATAAATGATATATCCCAGGCATTCCTCAAGCTAACTGAGTAGCTAAGGATGACCTGAATTCCTGATCCTCCTGTCTCAACTTACCAAGTGCTACAGTTACTTAAGTCCAATATCATACTTGCTAAGACACTTAATATATTTGAGTAGGTTAAACACACTTTTCTAACATTATTATGGAAACAATTTTTTCTTCCTCATTGAATTGGCATGACATCTTATTAAAAAAATTACCAAATCCTAATTCTAAGAGTTTAAAACTCCAAAAACTTTCATCATTTTGTGAATTTATCTCTATGCTTAGACAATTAATAAATACCATAGAACCACAGAATATGTTGTACATGCATGATTCAGTCTCCAAATTTCATATTCCTTACAAAGTTTGTTTGTAAAGTTTGGCCATTTTTTCCTTTGCATATACATGACAGTTTTAATTAAAACCCTGTCAATTTATTTAAAAGTTTCTGTTGACATTTTGAGAGCAATTATTTTTACTCTGAAGAGGCATTTGTAGAGAACTGGCATTTTTAAAGTCATTGAATCCTTAAATAACAGAAAATGGCATTTTATTTACTTAGTTCATTTTATAAGCAATGTGATGAAATTTTCAGTGCAAGACATACTTGTTAAATTGTGCTTAATCCCAAAGTAATCTCTGTTTCAGATAGTATTATAAGTAAAATAAATAAATATTTTATGCATCTACATGTGTTGTGCTTTCCAATTGGAATTATCAGGCATTTCTAATATGGTCTGACTCAAGCATAGGATGATGGACTTGTATGGAGGTTATAGCATAAAACTTTATGAGTAGCTAATCCTTCTTTGGAAGGAGACATAAGCAACTAATGTATGTCCATTATGTCATTATTTGATAAATGATTTCATAAAGATATTTGGAAATGGGAGTCATAGCTATAATAGCTTCCTTCTTTTGCATGTTTCTACTAGAAAATGTTAAATTATTTCTTCAAAGTTGGATACATTAAATTTTTCTAGTCCTAGCATGATAAGTCTGTATGTTTTTTGCACTGTTACTAGACTCTTTTTTAAATGTAGGTTATGTTTTTCCAAAGAGTAAATATCTGAAAAAAAGTGGATATTTCTTTGATGGCTTAGTCTCAATTTGTTGATTTATATAAGCAATTTATATGAGAAGAGTATGTTAAAAGATTACACTTAAATTAGGTACAATAGAACTCTTTCTCCTGTGGTTCACCATTAATTAAATATCATAACTCAGATTCATAGCTATTTCAAAATACAAATGGTACATGTGAACTGTTAGTGTGAGATTATTTCCATGGATTACTCCTAAAGAGATAAGGAAAATACAAAAGTGAATGCTTCTTAAATAGGGTACAAATTTAGACTAGAAATGACTAAACCAAATATTTCTCTTTCCCTGTTAACTTCTCTAAAATGACTTACATTTTTAAGTTTGGCTTAATATCTATCATTATAGAATCGTTTGTTGTTGTAAAGTTCCAAAGATTGATGATTGTCCAAAAATTATAAATAATATAAGTCCTTTTGATTGTAACAACATTTTTCGCAGATGGGAATAAAAAGATGTAAGTGATTTGTGAAGACTGAATGAAAGTCTTAATGAATAAAGCATGGGGGAGAAAATTTCCTCCATAAATAGCATGTTGACAAGAACTTACTGAATGATTTCAGGTTTACATTAACTCTTTCTATTCACAGATAAAGCAATTTTCTAAAACACAACTAGTCAAGTTAGAATACCAGGAATATCAGAAAATTAGCATGTTTATAGAATCAATACATGTCATTTTAGTTTATTTTTTATCCAGAATTAATTAATGCTGTGCATGGAATGTCAATAAAGTTTTCATAGAGAACAAGGATTTACCCACAGTAATCATCAACACCTCTCTTTACGCTGAATTTTATGTTATTTTACTGAAAATACACCAAGAAACAAAGTGGGTTCTTTGTATAGCCTTATTTTAATATTTTTATTGCAACAAATTTACAAATGATTATATACCAATCTTACAATGTCTGTGAAAAATGCAAGGTAATAATTTCGTTTAAAAATAAATTACATTGAAGTTATTTTCTGGAGCTAGAAGAAATTTGAATGGACATACAATACGTAGTGATATATTTGAAGATTTGACACATATTAGTTATAGAAAATAGCTATATGTTTCCATTTTCATGTGTTTGTGTATTTATACGTTTGTGGAGATGTAATAGTTAAAATATAGGAACAGACTATTTAAAAATATAACATAATGTGGTTGAACACACAGAATAATAGACACAGTTGTGAATCATGAAAGCTGCAGAGAAGAAAATTGAGAAAATACAGCTCACTTTTATATTCTAACCTTTGTTATTATATGACCTCAGAATATAGTCAGGACAATTAAATACTACTTTGCAACAATTTGTTATACTTACTAAAATTTGGATTCATATTATGATTAGAAATAAAAACAAAAATGTAGTTTTCGTTGTTTCACTACTGATTGGTCACATACAAACATTTCCCAATGTAATAACTAAATTGTGCATTTAAAAGAAATCAAAGTTATCTACAATAATTTCCTGAGCCTTAAATTAGAGGATGTAAAATCAAGTGGCTGAATGTGTCATAAAACTGCATGAAGATTTAGTTTTTACCATTAAACAGATATGACAGACTCAAGGTGTCTTCTAAAATTTATATCTTGCCAATACTTTCCCCATTCAATTGAAAACATTTTCCCTCTCACTTCGAGTTTGTCATCTTATTTTAACACCTTTCCCTCTTTTATTTTTATTTTTTCATTTTTCAATGTATTTTCCTCCTGTGAAAGAAAATAACTCCTCATGTACAATATCATGCCACACTCTAGCAGTGAGTAGAACATTGTCCAGAAAATTAAACTACATCCTGAATTATCAGGTTAACAAAAGATCTTGGGTGTGTCCTTCACGTCTGATATAAGTAATAGGTATTTCAGCATTCAGAAATTCAAAATATTTAGAAACTACATTCTAGAACATTTTTTTCTGACTAGGCACTAATTTTTTTTCTATCCATAAGAGAATATAAAGCTTTGCCTTTAATTCCTTAGGATAGCCCATTATTTTCCAAGGAAAAGGCTCTAGTTCAGATTCTGAGTTATAGTTACTATTCACATGCTTAAGCTCAAAATCCCTTGACCACAAAGTACAGAAGCAATGCAGAAATTAATGTCTTTGAAAATATTGGATAATCTGTTCTTTCAATTATCAGTGACTGTTAACAACAGGCTATGTCATCTGTGTGATTCAAACTGTGCTCACTATGGGATGTATTTGAAAACAAATTTTTATTCAAGAAAGTAAATATCAACCTCTAATTTTACCAGTGAAAGGGTGAAAGAGATGGAAGATTAAGGCTTGCACATAGGTATATGCAAATTTAGGTTCACCTGCAAAATTCAATATAGAGTGAAACACGGAATGGTTTGAAATGACTATTTTGATGAATATGGATATGCTTAGCAGTAAAAATGTTTTTTTAAGATGTACTAGATTTTATAATTTTCTATATTTTTCTATTTCTATTTTATAATTTTATAATTTAAAATCACAATTTGCATTGTTATAAGTATCAATTATATTTGAAAAATGGATTTTCAAACATAGCATTTTATAGTTTAGCTATTATAAATCAATTTAATCACCAATTTCTCTGCAACTTTAATGTGCAGTGCTTATTGTGTATCATCAATTCTGTAATTGAACCCATTAAAAATCTAAATTATTTTTATTTCAAAATATTTATTACATTATAAATTAATTTATTCCAAATCACTGCTCATATTAAAATTGCATTACTTTGTTCAAAATTAAATATATTAAATAATAAAAGTCAATCTCCTTTTCTTTGGAATGCTACATGTCTAAATATTTATGTATCATTCTATGCTATATGATATTGTAAAATATTCAAAAAAAATTAAAAGAAATAAAGTGAAAGAAAAAAATATTCACAATATTTAAGAAAGATGCTATCAGAATTGCCATCACAAAATTAAATTGAATTCAAAATGAAAGAATTAAATTTTTAAATTTGCTGAAATCAAAGAAGAGGCTATGAGTCTTTTGTACAATTTGAAAAATATTAGAGTAATACATACTTCATATTCATCTTCTGTGTCATTGCCACAATACAATACCATTAAGATATATTTGTGTTAATAATAAATAAAATCTAAATATTAGGTTGACAGGACTTAACTAAAATACAATCTAGATAAATTTATAGTGAAAAGAGAATGTCTTTTAGTACAGATAAAATATGCAATATAATCAGAGCAAGAAAATATGTCATTCCTTTTATGTAGTAGAAGAACCATCAAAATAAAAAATATATATGGTGTGAGAGTTAAGACTTTCAGAGAAGATATACAACTAAGATATACTTACAACAGTTTCAAAGTTCAATGTTGGAAGATAAATGATTTAATGATGTATAATTTAATTGCATTTTGAATTATTATTTAGGTTGTGTGGGGTCATGTTCTCATCCTGTAGCACATCCTGACCTTGAAGTTAAAATAAACTTACATTCTCCTTTAGTTGCCCTCCCATGTACTGACATTTTATGCATGAAACATACAGGGTTAAATCCATTTCAAATCTATTGCTAAACATTCAATTTCCCATAAGAATAGATGAGAAATTTTCTGCATTATGTAGTTAAAGCGGAAACATGATGATGTTTAGACTTGCAGCATTTCATCATCCCAATAAGTGCCTTTCAAATATGCATAAAAGTGTGATTCTTACTGAAAAGTCAGGAAGTGGAATAAAATTAGACAATTTTATATTATACAATGAAAGTTGAAGTCAGTAATAAATAAGAGAAAATGTCCTATTGTATAGGAGTGGGTTTCTGTTTAAATGAATAAAGACAAAACAATTCAAAAGAGATATTAACTTTCTGAACAAGAAATATACAGCAAATAGGAAGCACATATTTTAATTAAATGAAGATATTAGTTTTATATTTATTTCGGCAAACACTTTTTATAGAACACACTTAAAATTAGATTGAATTATGCTTTCAATGGTTTTAAAAATACATAGCCTTATTCTTCCCTACCACTGCATGAGAAATTCTGGAAAGATAGCAGCATGTTATTTGTGGCTTAAAATTATGCAGTTCTGAATTATAATGGTAACTCAGAAGAAAGTGAATATCAATCAAAGGGCTAGCAGTTCCTATAAAAGCATGTGGAAAGTGTTCATGGAAAGTGATTGTTTTCTGAATGTGTCAGTTTATTTTTCTTTCAGATGAATTAATCTAGTTCAATGGAAACTTCCATATAAATGAATGCAAGGGCATTATTTTTAATTAATATATAAATTAATATTAATCTACTATACTCATAAAAATATTCATAGTGAACTCACATAAACTGCAGCCTAATTTTTGTCCTAGTATCATTTTCTCTCTTATTATATGAGACTTTACTCTTTCTTTAGCTGTTAGTCCATCTGTTTCTAATCTCCCTTATGTAGAAACTCTAGGCATTGGCCACATTATTAAGCTAGACAATTATCCTAAATTTATTACCCTAAATTTAGGTTATCTTAAAAGACAGAATGAACAGCATTGATGAATTAATAAAAATAGTATGTTTCCTGAGGGAACACTTCATTATAAATTTATTGTGGCAAGAAAAGTGACATAAATGTCTTGATCGCATAATTGTCAATTGTTTGCTTTCATTTTAAAGCCTAAATAAAAAGATTTTATTTATGGTATAATTTAATTTCAAAGTTTGTCTCTTTAGCTTTTGTCTGGATAACCTGTCTGGTGGAGAGAGTAGGGTATTGAAGTCACCAACTACCACTGTGTTGTTCTCATGCTATTGCTTGCATCTGATAGGATTTGTTTTATGAATCTAGGTACATCTGTGTTTAGTCCATCTACATTTAGAATTGTAATATCCTCTTAGTGAATTGTTCCCTCAATGAGTATAAAATGATCTTTATATTTCTGACTTACTTGGCTTTACATATATTTAGACAGATCTTAAGGTAACTACACATTCTCATTTCTTAGTTCCTTTGCTTGGAGTATTTTCTTCCTTATCCTTTTACCCTATAGTGGCATCTATTATTGATGATAGATATCTTTCATGAAGGCAATAAAAAGATGAATCCTGTTCTTTAATCCAACCTAGTAGTTTGTGCCTTCTTATTTGGTACTTGAGATCACTAATATTCATAGATATTGAAGAACATGTACTGATTCATGCCATTTTGTTAATTCTATATTCATTTATCTCCAGTGGCCTCCTGGGTGTTTGTCTTTCTCTGCAGTCTTAATATTCCCTACAGTGTTCTTTGTAGAGCTATAGTGAGAAAAACAGATCATTTCCACAATGTTAAAGAACAAAACATAGTCATTTCAATTGTGGAGGATATACAATTATGTACAAAATATTCTTTATTTCACATTACTTTTTTTTCTGTCTACCCTATGAATCTAATCCACTGTTTTGTTGTTTGCCTTTGAAGTATAGCATGAAAGTTTACCACCTTTGAAATTCAGTCGGAACATGAGTATTTACTTGATTTTCTATATTTATATATATTTATTTCTATATTTATTTATAAGATTTTTTCCTTCTTAAACTGTGCCTTTAGTGCATTTGGCAAAATATGATTGATCATCTTGACATTTTATTTTGCTGTACATATGAAAGATATGTTTTTAAATCCCCGGTTCATATTTCCACTTCTGCTTTATGAGTTTATATACTGTTGTATATAAATATTTTCCCCTGTAACCCATGTCTAAACATAGTTTCTTGCTAATCTGTAGATGCTCTATCAGTATATAATACCTTGGCCTCAGGATGTAGTCTTACTTTAGATTTTTTTTTTTCCAATTACAGACTCTAAGGTAAAAGATGTAGATTAAAATAATTATATTAAGAAAATAAAACCTCCCTAAAAGGACAAGTATACCAAGGAAATGCAAATGGATAAATAAGAAACAAATTCTAGTTTATACTACAGTCAATCTAATTGACATCCATAGTAAGTAAAATTTAGCACTGGAACTATCTGAGAAGCCATGTTGTATGCATCTCAGAAGAATCTCCTTGAAGGACAGAAACAGTACTTGGCATTGACTATCATATCCCATTGCTCAGTGGTGGATCCTAGCATTTGACACTTATAAACTTTCTGATTTGACATGCTCTTTGGTGAGGACTAATGCAGGTTACACATCATAAACAATCTTCAAGTTACAAAGCTAGAGATTCCTGCTGAATTTTGGAAAAATGTTGCCAGTCAGTCTAATGGAAAACTATTGTAAAATCAGACACTATAACTAAATGGAGGATAAAAAATGTAACTTATTAATTATCTACAATTGAATCCATTCCCTATCATTCAGATATTTTCATATGCTACACCAAATTCAGTCTACAAAATCTTAGCATGAATATTTGGTGATGTTTCTAAGATATATTTACCACTATATAGTTAATAGTTAAAATCATATATTATTTTGCTGTTATATTTATGTTATTTATATTTATCAGTTTATATTTTATGATGAATTCTAGATTTACCCATGCTCAAAGATTTGTTTCTGTACTTATAAAGTTCTCTGTCATATACTAGAAAGATAAAACAACTTTTTTAAATCTTTTAATTACAATCAATTACAATTTATTTCACTGATCTTGTAAAAAGGTCATTTTCTGAGAATTTTGACTTATAGTTGCATTTATCCTTTAGAATTATTGTATAGTATCTCTCTTTGTCTCATGGCAGAAATATATTGCACTTCAAGGAATTATTCACAGGGTTTATTTCAATGATTTTCAGTAATCCTGACTCACAGTATGTATCTCAAATATAAAATAAATATCTCCTATACTTTTCACATAATACTGCAGGTTCTAGTCAGTGCAACAATGTTTTTAATAAAACTAGCTTTGGTATTTGTTAAGAGCCAGAAGCAAAATTGTATGTTTGCATGCAAAATGAATGTCTCTGTAGGCATTCAGCTGCGGATTACAAAGTGCTACTAGAATTAAGATATATTTTAATATTTGAAAATTCATGTTTTGAAAAAACATGCAGCATTGACGAGAAACAAACCTTAAGTCTAGAGAAATGGCTCGGCAGCTGAGAACAGTTACTCTTCCACAGGACTGATTAGGATTCAATTAATATTTGGCACCTCATTACTGTCTGTAACTTCAGCTTGACTCCCTCCTGGCCATCATGGGCACTTAGACTCACTTGCATACACTCACACAGTCATAAATTCATAAAAAACATAAATCTTTAAAAACCAATATTGTTTCTCTATGTGAGCCACATTTTTGGGAGAACTGATTTGAAAGCAGAACTATTTACACTGAAATCTAAGTATAGGGATGAAATGACAAAGATGGAGCAGACCAGCTGTGTGGAAGAAGTAAAAATCAGTTAAAGTACCTAGAAGAGGTTTAGACCAACTGTGTCACTTGGAAAGGACACTATTCAACTAACTGAGATGCCTTAGAGCCTGTGAAGTGTGTATCAGGGTCCCAGCTTTTGTGAGTTTTCATCCATGCTGGAGTGAGAATTGGTGATACAGCCATCTTTGAATAATTTCTGTTCCAGTAAGTAACACTTCACCCATATTACTTTCAGTAACACAAATGCAACTCATTGATACACCAATTTGGATTTAGGTGGTATCCATACTTTGGAATGTTTGAGTTTTCTATCTGCGGTGAGTCTATTTAGCATCTCCCCAAGAAGACTTTTATCACACAACAGATATTCGTAAGAAAGGAAAGATAAAAGTTACAATTATATCATTTAGAGGATACTCACATAAGCAGTTGATAATATAACAAAATTAGATCACCAGGTATGATGATTAGTGTTGAGTATTAACTTGATAAGCTCAGAAAAACTAGGTCACAAACCTCTGATATACCAGTGAGTGAGTTTCTGCGTTTGAGATAATTTAGATATTAATGAATAGACTATCCTAACTGCGAGAAGTATAAATCCATGGGCTGCAATCCTAGGCAGAATAACAAAAAGAGAGCAGGCAGAATACCAGCATTCATTACTTTCTCTTTCTTAGCTATCACCACAATGGGCCCAGATGTCTCAGGCTTATACTCCATGCTTGCCATGAACTGTGAATCCATATAAACCTTTCCTCCATTAAATCAATTTTCCCAGGTACTTTTTGTAGAAAAGAGACCAATAATTAGTAAAACATGAAATTGAATTATAGCTTGATTTGGTTTATTAAAAATAACCCAAATTTATAGAATGCAGTGAGACCAATGATAAAGGGAGATCTACACATTGGTACGTATATAAAGCTACACTAAAATAAGAAAAATCATAAATCCATGCTTAAATTAAATATTCCTAAAGAAAACATAATATTTGTTAATGAAAACTTATATGAAATAAATATAACAACTAAATAGCACTAAAGAAACTCAATATTGGGTATTATAAAAAAGTCAACAAAATTGATGACATATTAAATATACTCATAATAAAAAAACTTATTGAGGAGGAGGAGAATATGAGTAGAATAGTAGGCAATATGAGAGGTGTGTATGATAAAATGCGCTATTTAAAACAATGTATAATAGCAAATATATTGAAAAATGGATAATGACATTCAGTTTATTGTGATAATTTTGAAAAGAAAAACAAAGTAAATATGATAAGTAGTGTTTTCAATAGCTAATAGCTGAGATGAAAGCAGAGGGACAATTTAAGCAACAGATACATTAGAAACTGAAACTGGATGAGCTTCTGTGTAATCCCATCATCCAGGAGACTGAGGGAAAAATATCTTAACATAAGACCCTGCATTAAAACTAAGAAGAGAAAAACAAAACAATTAGAAGGGACAACTATAAAATTTTACATTAATGAACTTTGTAATTTGTATAGAACTGATAAATTTTCAAAACACACGAGGCAACAAAATTAACTCTGGAAATAAAAATACTTGAACAAAACTTTTCTAATATTTTGGTCAACTATTAAAAGTATCCCAACAGACAAAAATCAAAGAGCAGAAAATTTCAGTAACAAGTTCTTCCAATATTGTAAAGAGTTATTAATATAAATTAGCTTAAGTGTTTTTCTGAAGTATAAAAACAAATAAATATTAATTTATTTTATAAGTCAAGTATTATCTTGATACCAAAAACAGAAAAGTGCAAATAAAAAAAAGAATACTACAGACTGATATTCCTTTCAATTACAGACTTGTAAATCAACACTACATTATTGGATAAAAGTGCAGCAAAGTATCAAAATTACTAGACACCACGAAGTAGTAAGATTTCTCGTATGTTTGTCTGAGAGGTTCTTTATACTGAGTTCTTCAAATCACTGTTTATATGTATGGTACAACATTTGCTAATTAAGTGCATAAAGAAACACAAGTAGTAAAGTAGTATGACTCAACATAAGATGTTACTCAATGTGATAAATCATATATTAACAGAATGGATGCTTAAGCGAAGCACACTGAGTGATCACAATGAATATGGAGAAAATATTTGTCAAGATCAACATGTTATCACAACAGAAGTCACTTGAGAAGCTAGTAGTATAAGTCCCTTACTCTGATAAAAGCATTTAGGTAAATTCCAAGTGCATATTATATAAAATGTGAGAAAAGACACCTGCTAAGTTTAATAATAAAATGATAATGCCGGGTTTTTTGAATTACCCATTCAACATTTCATTGTTAGTTTTAAGAGAAGCAATTAGACAAAGAAATAAAATTTATCCACATGGAAAGGGAAATTAAACAAATGAAATTAACTATATACAGAGACAGCGTAAAAATATATACTCCAAATAATTCAAGATACAATTCCAAACTTGCAGTAGAAATTTAATATACATATTTATCACAGTTGCACATTATAAAATCAGTAAGCATAACAGTGGTGTTTGTATAAAAACATGAACAACATAAAAATGTTAAGAAGTCACTTCATTTGTTTAAGCATTCAAAACATTGAACTGAGGATCAGTTTAAGCAACAAAAGAAAAATATTTGTTTGCTATAACATACAAAATGTTACTGAAACCCATTAGAACCTAATTATGACTCTGGGAAAAAATGTCTATTCGGCTGGAACAAGAGTGCCTAGCCATGCCCAGTGTTTCAGATCTAAATAATGAGCTGAAAATGACTGTTACAGTTGGCTTTTTGCACACAGTTGTGGTTGATTCAGACAGAATGATGAGACAGGGTTCTGAGAAAGTGAACACGTCCACTCTCTGTTCTTTTAAAGTCCAGATTCCAAAACAAAGCTTGGTAGTGGAAAGAAAGTACAAATTTGAGCAATATCAATTTGTTTAATTTATGATTTGTAGTCACATCTTATTATTAAAATGTCTATCATAATTTACATAATCATTTCTGAAATGATTTAAACTCAAAGCAATATTAGAAACTCACTGCCTACAAGTTAATCACAAAGAAATGTTACAGGAACATTTAACATTTACATTTCACAATAAAAAGAAATAAATGAATCCTACTGGCCATTACTCCTTGCCCAGTGGTATTCTGGGGTCTTAAATGTCCCTTCTTATAAAGATAATGAGAATACTTACATTTTTCATTCAAAATTGCATTTTTAATAACACCGAAGACATATGAAGGCAAAGAATGAACACTGGTGTCATGGCAGATCAGAAATATAATATCATTTCTGTAGCAATAATCTCACAATGTCTCTCAGCAAGGAGACATTGTGGCATTTCATAGATGTAAACTCTACCAGACCTCAGCAGAGGGAACCAATATCCTGGCCAGTGCCATACTGGATAGTAGAGCCTGAGACTCAGGTGTTTTTATTGATCTAGAACTCCTCAGGTGATTTAAGATAGCACATGAAGACCAAAGCAACGAAACATACCCCACGTAAATCCAACACCTGCAGACAATACAAAAAAGCCAAGGCATAGGCAGCCCCTCACCCAACAGTGCACAAAATAATTATTTTATACATAACTGAAAATAAATTTACATAGCACATTTCTGTAAAAATATAATAATTGCATATTATAAATAGTTTGATGCTTTAGCATCTTCAAGCCAAGTTTTAATGAATCGTCCATTAATATTTCAAATTTATGTTTTTAAATCCTAGGAATTAGGTTGTTGAAAGTCATATAGTTAATCTCTAATATTTGCATACTTACAATTTGTGATTTCTAAACACATTAGCTTTATTTCTGCTTCACTTTTATTCAATTATTTTTAATAACATTTCATTTCAGAAAGTAGTGTTTAGAATTTGCTTATCCACACAGTGAATAGAAATTAGTAAGTGTCCAGTTATATTATTATATAATTTTTATTAGAAACACACATACAGAAAATCTCCAGTGATTTAGTTAAAATTCTGCAAATGCAAATTATTTGCTACTTGCCAGCCAAAAAATATAGCTTGCAATGATTCAACCAACAAGATTGCTAAGGTACACTCTTAAATTTTACTATATATGACTGTTTCATATTAATTTAGTTAGACTATTAATTTTCTACCTTCTACATCACATAACTGTTTAAATGTTAAATTATTTTTAAAGAAACTATTTTAATATATACAATTAGTTCAATGAAACCAGCAAATACATGAATGTCATGTGTTTGAATTTTCTGTCTCTTTCTACCTCCACTCTCTCATTCTTCTCTTGCTCTCAATTCCTCTCTTCCTTCTTCCATTTCCTCTTCTTTCCCTTCTACCTCCTCATCCTGTCATGCCCATAAAGTAAGTTACTGATCATAGGCTGTTGATGCTGTTTCATTATTCAGAAATTCATAAATCCTCTTATTTTCTTATACAACTGTGTTTGTAACCAAATTAAAATCACATGACTTTCTTCTTCTCTTTTCTCATTGCAGCTCCTCCTAGCTACCCTCTATCAAAGCTGTTCCGTGTTCTTCCATTCTCAAATTGATTGATTGCCTTTTTTTGATATTATCATATATATATATTTGTGTGTGTGTACATAAGTATATGCACACATATATATAAATACAGCCCACTGAGTCCATTTTTGTTATTGATGTGTTCATGGCGATAAAGGTGACCACTCTTCACTTGAAAATCATGAAAAGGGATCATCATCCCTGGAAGAGACTAATTCCCCTTCTCTCAGTAGTCATTAATTGCTTGTTGTTCTTTGTCAAGAGATTGCAACCCATGAAATATTTCCACTTCTGATTTAATCTATCTGTAGAAGAAAATTTAATCTTTTAACCCTGCAGCATGACTGCACTAGGTTAAAAAAGAATCTTAGTACATGCCTTACTCCCAATGTAGCACACACCTTTAATCCCAGTTCAGAAGGCAGTGGTGGTGTATGCCTTTAATCCCAGCACTCAGGAGGCAGTCAGCTCATAAATAGTTTGGTTCAGAAGGAGAGAAGGCTAGAAGAGCAAAGCCAGTCCAGAATAAGCTAAATGAGAAAGCAGAGAGTCAGAAGGAGATGGTTTATGATTTATAGTTTTGAGGCCAGAAGGCAAACAGTCAGAGTGAGGTACTCAGCAGTAAGTCTTGAGTTTGAAATGTTCCAGTCTTAGACTTGAAGATTAGATTGTAGGGAGACTGATGCCTTCCAGTTCTAGGCTTAATACTACATTGTATCTCATTCTTCCTTGAACCCCCACAGGTAAAAAATGCATCTACAACTACCTTTGGTACACCAACGTGGTTGGTAGAAGGATTTAATGTCACAGAGGACAGAAGACATCTGACAGAAAGGAAAAAGAGGAGAAAGTCATATTAAGGGTCTAGTGTCTGGTCTGTTCTAGGTCCTACAGAGAGTATCGAGGTCATTAGGGCTATTGGACATTTCTGATCCTGGTTGTGAGAGCTTGGGGAAAAGGGTCACTGAGACTATTAGGTATCTCTGGTCCTGGTTGTGGGAGCTAAAGAGAAAAGTCTAGAGTCTAGAAACATCATTCTGAGGAATTAGTGTGAGACCTGTTCCTACAGAGAGCCAAAAGATCAACAAGTTGTTAATAACCTAGATTCTAAGCATTTTTGTGTGGTATGCAAGTATTTGATTTTTATCTCCTCCACTAAGGAGACACCCCTGCATGAATAATATTTCTGTTTCTCTTGGTGCTTCTCTGTGAGTACAAGGTCCTCGTGGCCTCTACACTAATGTAGAGTGCACATTATTTTTCTATTCTATTCTTTTCTATTCTATTCTATTTTCTAGATTTTTCATACTTTTCTGTTCATATTTTTTCTATTCTTTCTCATGGATCTTGCAACATCTGGACTTTTCTAAATCTGTGTTCTTTAGATTTAATTATTTTAAAATTGCATGTTCCTAAAGAAAATGAGTATATGATCTATCTTCCAGAAGCACCAAAGTTTCTGAAAGTTTAAGAAAACAAGGTAATTTAAAATGCCAATGCTATTTAATATAATTACATTACTGCTAAATTTAAATCTGCCTTTATATGCATATTCCTTGTGCAACTATTACTTCAAACAGCAACCACAACCAACTGAAAATATGAATTAGTTTACTATTGCCATCATGCAACTAGATTGAATGCTTCTGAATAAAATTTAGATAACTAAGCAAACCCAGTATCTGATTTTGTGACTGGGATCGAGGTATATAATTCTGCTCATTATGTGGATCATTATCATATCCAATATTAAGCCAGACATAGAAAGTCTGTGGGGCTCCCCATACTGTTTTCTTCTTGAGGGTAGAGATGGATGCTTTATAACTGCTTTCTTGAAGACAAAATATATGATGAAATAGATATGTACACATGCACATGCATACACATATAAAATTCACACATATGAAGGCTATAAAAGCAACACTGGAAAGTCATGATGACAATAGCAAGAGATGAAAAAGTTATGCATTTTATAGAATGACTGACCATAGTGTTCAGACTGCCTTTTTCAAAACTTATCTTCTGGCAGTGTTGAAACATTTTTGCTGCTATAGTCTTGGGTAATTTTCATTCATTTTCTTTCCTTTGTTAAGTAAATCTTCTCCTGCCACAGGGATCAATTGGGATTAGCAATTTATCCTATGGCTAACACGCAAAGCAAAAAAGGCCAAAAGCAGAGTGACCTTACCTTTCAGAGAAGCACTGGTGGGAACAGTAGATGCTTTCCTCTGTAAGGATCCTCTACAGGAATATGGTTCCAGCACTTAAATTGCAGCATTTATTATCTATACAATACAGTTACATTCTAAAAGTTAAATGTTTATCATGTACTATCCCAAAGAAATATTGATCAATAATTTTCTATAGAAGTGAAGCGGCTAATTGGGCTTATAGAGAAGACATACTGATATTAATCAAGAGGCATCCCCAACAGATACGTAAGATATTAGAAAAATATGGAACAATGTTACATTTTCCAAAAGAATAAATATTTACTTATTGATATGGTCATAGGCAATTTACCACAGAGATATTTTTCACTTTTTATATTTAGTTATATGCTTACTACATTTGCATTTATTTTTATTGTTAAATATTTTTTAACATAAGTGTAATTTTTTTTATTCAAACAAGTGGTGCGAGAATAAATTTCCTTACACAGCAATGGGGCAGGTGGTATATTTCTAATAGGAATTTCATATCTTACATGTTGGGTTTACCATAAGATTAAAATGGATGAATCAGGTAACACTAGTTAAATTATAGATCTTAAGTAGTAGATAAACATCCACAAGAAGCTTGAATGAACCCTCCTGTGTGTACTGGTATACCTAGAACATATATATTAGTCTTTCCACTATGGCAAAAGCTAAAGAAAATAGCTTACTAAATATCACAGAATTAAAATTTTTAATCCTGTCACCTTAGATTTTGATATTACAATTTAAAAATCATGATGATTCTAAAAAAATTATTTCTTAATTTAATGCTTTGAGAAAACTCAACCAAGAAACTTCTCTAGTTTCTCTGTCCTAGAAAGAGAACAAAGAATAAAATGTCAGCTAGAAAGCTAAACTTAATTGCAACTCTTTGTAGTCTCCCCCTTCCCCTAGGGAACATGGAATCCAGTAGTGCTACTCTCCCAGGTGGCTGAGAACAGGCTTATCAGAAACTTCCGAACCTCTCTGTGCAAACACCAGACATGCTCTTTAAAACATTCTTAGCTTTCCTGCCTCCTCACCCCTCCCTTGTGGTATTGGTCTCCAGACCCAGTCAATACCTACCAATTATTTTAGAAGTCAACCCCTGGGGCTAATCCTGAAACATCAAGGCATGTAAGTCCCTGCTTGTATTTTTTTCCTATATAAACTCAACTCTCCCTGTGAGTGGGGCCGCCATAGCGCCTGCTGTGTCAGGGAGGCATATGGCCTGGCTCAAGTCTGAATAAAGAGACCCCATGTGTTTTGCATCAGATCAGACTCCTTGGTAGTTATTGGTTATGTGGGCACAGCAGCTTTACAGAGTAGATTTTTACTGTAACTCTTTCTAGCCTGTGCCTTCTTAACAAGATTTAATATGGTAGATATCATAGAAATAACTCTATGATGACTGCTATTCTAGAAGCTTGAAAATTTATATCTACCAGTGCTGACATTTTTTTTCCTGAGTGGATACCAGGTCTTACTATGTAGCTCAGGCTACCACTGATTATTATTTTCTCAATTTTTATGATTCATTTGAACTACTGAGTGTGGACTTATATGGGTAGATATCTATTTCTAACTTACATATTCAGCCAAATAGTGTTTGTCAGTCTGTGTATCTAAAACCCCATTATTGCATGCCAGAAAAATTATATTTCTCTTGTGTTTTTACCAAATATTAGAGTACAGTTGTGGAGGCCTCCAGTGATAATTATGAAGGAATCACATTCAGAGGCCTGTGGGATCCAGATGGAATGTAAAAAGAATGTTAAGAATGTTGGCACACACCTTTATCCCCAGTATTCAGAAGGCAGTGGTAGTATACACATTTAATCCTAGCACTTGTGAGACAGGAAGCAGAGCTCAGAAGAAATCAGTGTCAGATAAGAAGAGACATCTGAGATGAAAGTAACAAATCAGAGGAAGAATTAACAGAGTGAGTCAGAATGAGGACATGTCTCAGGATAAAAAAAAAACAGGCTCTCAAGTCAGGGAGTCAGAATAAGACAAAGAGCAGTCCAGGCAGTCTAAAACAGTCTGAAGCAGTCTAAAGCAATCAAGACACAGAGGATATGAAACAGGCAGTTTGACTAGAGAGTCTGATGAGTCTGAGGCAGAAACACAGAGACTGCTCAGCAGAACTCAGTATCAAATGGGAAGAGTGAGTCAATTAGAAGCTGAGCAGAACAGTTCAGTCTGAAGCAATCAGAGAATCACCCAGAGGTTTACAGAGTCAGAAGAATTCAGTCAGAAACAGTAAGCCAACTCAGATGATCAATTTAAACCAGTTAGCTTTGAGAAGAATTTGAGTCAGAACAGAAAATGAGTTGAACCAGGAGAGTCAGAGTTCAGAACAAGCTAGTCACAGTGATGCAGTCAGCAGTAAGTCTTGAAGGATAATTAGATTGTATGGATATTTAAATATTCTAGATTGTATGGAGGCTAAAGCCTTCCAGTTCTAGTCTTAAGAATAGATTGTATGGAAGATAAAATGCTCCTGGGCTCCAGGACTAGGTCCAAAATGATTGAATAAAGTAAAAAAATAAGCTGCCCCTTCCTTTGCCTTGAACCTGTATCTACCTACATTCTTCTCCACAGTAGTTGCAATTTAATCCTGCATCTGTCCTTTAATTGTCATTCATTATTTGCTAAAGATGTTTGACACCTTGTTCTCTTCTCACTTCTATTCCTTTCAAGTCTTAAATAATTTTCAATCTTTCCATTGGGATACTGCCTCTTACTTTAATCATGCATCAACTTTGTTTTTGAAAAATCCCTAAGTAGTTTCATTATGCCAAGCAAGGTCATTAGAGCAAATAAAGCCAGTCATAAAACTTTATATATTGATCTTTCTAATCCAAGCTACGCTGCACAGAGAAAATCACATGTGATAAACACATGATTATCTTTCCCTCTCCTCTTATTTTCTTCCATATTTAAGTGTGCTTCCACCTGCGTCTACTCAATGAAGCACATCCATCATGAGAGACACCAGCCAAGCCATGACACAAAATATAGAACTCGTTAATTTGATATAAAAGAATTGCCCTGTGAAACTCAGCCATAATGTCATCAGGAGAAATTCCTGAATGAGCATGTCACAAGAGACAGGACCCAAGAGGCCTCTGTTAGGGAAAAATGCAATTCATTGTGAAATTTGTTGCCTGATTTTCTCTTGCCCTCATTAAAATAAAAAATTCAAAGGATACTTGTAGCAATCTCTATTATAATTTAATTATTGTAATTATGTTTCCCACCTCTAGAAGTATATAAAATTATAGATTCATATACTTCGTTATGTGTATTCTTACTGCATTAATGTAAAACTATAGATGCAAATCAATATATTTAAGTCAAAATGGTCAAAACTTAAAGAAGAAAATGAAAATAAAACTACTACAACCAGGAAAGCTTTCCTCCTGGTATATAGCTAAAGGGGATGTATTCCCTTCTAGTTAATGGTGTGAATCTGGAAGAATGGAGCCTAAAAATGACCAGACTAAAGTCTCATGAAATAGCCAAGAACATCAGACAATATATATTCTGAGGGTAAAGCAAGGACATATGAGCAAACTTTATATGTGTTCAAGCTATATACAGTCACAAGGACAACTGTGCTTGGCAAGAATTTGAATAACAAAAATAAGCATCAATGTACAATCTGAGGAATACTCTCTCCTAGTTACTATACCTGGGAGGGCACAAAAGTACATTTTAAGAACAAATCCATGTTTTGGAAAAATAGAGATCACAAGATTCTTGACTTCTTTTCTGGTAATTTTCTTACAAGTTCTCAGAATTCTTCTCACACAGCTTTATTCATGAACGTTTTTCTGACCGAGACAAAAACAACTTTATAGATTTTAAAAACAAGTTCATTTATTTAGTATTTTGCATATTTGGAAATGGAGGTACTTGGTTCTATATTGATGTAGATTATTTTTATAATAAAATGTTTACTACTCTAGAATTTTTTTTTGACTTCTTAAAAAATATGCTTCGGCCTTCCCTAATAGTGTTGGTTTCAATGAGATGTCTCTAAAGAGTCTTGGACGTTGGAATCCTTGATTCCCAGCAGATGTATAAGATCAAAAGTTATAAATGTAAGAGCAAAAGTTATATTTTAAATTTTAATTACTGTGCCTAAGAGATCTGTAAAACACAGACAGATAACCTCCTGGAGTGCTGGGTGGAACTGTTCAAGTGAGATACAGAAGGACAGAATCTTGAAGCTCCTTTGTCCAAGGACAGATAACTTCCTAGAATATTGAGTGGCGAGTGTCTGGATCCCATTTGGTTAATCCTACTGCACCAGGTGTGCTGCAAATGCACCAGATATGCTGAGTCACTTTTAGTAGAGAGGTAACCCAAATAGGCAGTACATCAGGATACATGTTTGCTGCTGATTGGATCTTGTGTGAAGTACTTAGGTTGTGTGTTCTGCCTTTTTAAACATCTGTGTCACATAACTCAGGGCCATTCTTTGCAAACCCTAAAGGTAGCAGGATCACTCCATAGGAGCCTCAGAATGATCCTGATCAGAGTCCATCTTCCTGGCCAGTATTTAATTAATTAAAGGCTGCTTCAAATTTGGCTAAATTGTAGTGGTCTTATTCTTGACCAGTGGGATTTACAGATGGAAACATTTGGAAGGTTTATGAGGTCTGGTATTGTTGCAGTATTGTGTCACTAGGGTGGGTTTGAAATTTCCAAAGCCTCTCACTATTTATGGTGTATTCTCTGCTTCCTGTTTGTGGTTTGAAATGTGAATTTTTGAGTTGCTGCTCTAGATAATTACCTCCTGCTACCTCTATTCTTTCATCCATGAACTCTAATCTGTTGGAAGTATAAGTCCCAAATAAGCCCCTTCTTTCTCTAAGTCACTCTGGTAATTGTGTTTTCATTACAATAGATAATTAACAAATATATGTATATACTATTTAGATATCCTAATGTTATACGTACTCATTTTTAATTGCTAATGAATTTCAATTTTTGTTTTATGTGCATTTTTATACATCTCAGATGACTGTATTCTTTCAAAATGAAATCTAGATAGACTTACTTTAATATTTTCAGTTTATTTTGTGTAAATTAATTGTAACTGCACTGTTTAAAATTTTAGACATTTATATGGTTTGTTTACAATTCATTTTGGCAATTGACTTCTAATATAATATATTTCTTGATGATCCAATATGGACCAGAATTACTATTTATTATGTCTAGTGTAAAGTTGTATAACTTTTCTCAATCATAATTTTTAATGTACAAAATCAAATGCTAAGTTTCACTTTTTTCATCAAATATCTGAAATTACTTGCACTTTACAATACTTTACTCAAAATAACTCAGTAATAGCTATTGACTCGTTTCCTATTTTTCTCTGAGGTGGGTAGAATATTGAAAAAATTCGTCCTATTTGTTTATGTTAAGAACTTTAATCGTTTATGTAATTGTTAGGTTTCTTTACAAATTTTAATACCAATTTTATATTTGTTTTAGAATTGCAAACGAAATGAATAACCATAAAGCACTAGACTGTAAAAGGATCTCTAGGAGATATATGCTGGATTATTTTATGAGTTTATTTTACATTGTTAATTATCTCTTTGTAATTATGTACTTGTGCTTATTCAAATCATTTTGCATTTTTCGGATACAAAAATAGCCCTTCATTCAGAGTTTGAATCTAGATGACAAAAAGAATCTTTAGGCTGTGGTAGCATGAACAGTAAAACACTTAGTTCATTCTGTTCTCTTTGTGTAATTTGAACTGATATATAAAAAAAGCACTGTGACACAGATTGCTGTTTTTGTTTTAAATGCTGAAGGTGACACCTTTCACCATAATTTATTCTTCCTGCTTCATAAAAGAAACATATTAAAGGTGTTAGGACATTCTCCTCCATCCATTTTCTGATATTTCATCGGGACAATGTTCATCTCACTCACCAACTATTTCTAAATGGAACAAGATTCTACATAATAGTTTAGCTATGGTTTTTTGATTAAATTAATTTCTTTATTCAGATCTTTTTAAACCACACATAAATAACTCACAAATTTTATTACTGATCCTACCTCACCATCCTTTTTTTTTTTTCCTTGTAAGAATATTTCCTATGTCCTTTTCAGTTCATCATATTATGTACTTCCTATCTTTTAGGAGAATACATTTCACCTTTTCTAAAATAAATTAAAGCTAAATAAGGTTGCAAATTTGATAATATTCATGATGTTAATTGGCTGAAACTATGGCAATTATTTTATAATATGAGAACCAAATATACTCGCAGATAGTCTCACTACCTAGTATTAAGAGGAACTGACAATTGTCAACTGATTAACACATTCTCAGATTATCTGAGATTGTCTCAGATTATCATAATGAGACAAAAATACTAGTGAGTTCAAACTGTATTATAGTTTATACCACCTAAGTGGCACAAAACAGTTTTAGGAAGTCTTGTAAGTTAATATATAAATGAATGTTTTTAAAAAAAAATAATGTTTTTTGCACACGTCCTTAAAAATTATTAATTTCTTTAAAATTTTCTGATCACTTTCATAAAGAGAAACTAATTGAACAAAGAGAGAAATTAATTTCTTCAATTTTTGTTTTTCTACTCTAAAACATTACAGCCCAATTGCGGTTTCCCCTCCACTCCTTCCAGTACCACTCCCCACCTCTACTCTTCCCCAGATCTACTCCTTCTCTGTTTCCTTTCAGAAAAGAGCAGTCCTTCTAGGGGTATCAACCACATAACAATAAATACCACATAACAAGATACAATAAGACTTAACAAAACAGTCATATCAAGGTTGTGCAAGGCAACCCAGTAGGAGTTAACAGATCCCTACAGCAGGCAAAAGATTCAGATATACCCCTACTCTTACAGTTAGATTCCCCACAAAAACACCAAGCTGAAAAACATAATATATATCTAGAGGACCTAGTGTTGACCCATGAAGGCTTGGTGAGTTCTGCTTTAGTCTCTGTGAGCCCCTATGAGCCATGCTTCGTTGATTCTGTGGGCCTTGTTCTCCTGGTGTCCTCTACCTCTCTGACTCCTAAAATTCTTCTCCTTATTCAGCAGGGTTCCCAAACTTTGAGGAGAGAGACCTGATGGAGATCTCGAATTTGGGCTCTTGGCGTAATATGTGGCTGTGGGGTCTCTATATCTTCTCCAGTCAGTTGCCAGAGAAAGCCCAAAGAGACAATTTTAAACACTTGTTATCTAAATCAATATGTTTTCTTATATAAAATTATTTTTGAATAAAAACTTAGATCACTAATATATACCAACTGCACTTGTGTAGAAAATCTAAGGTGAAATTATAATAGAGAAGGAAATATAGAATGGATGGGCAAGCCATGGGCAATATTAACCTGAATTAAATATTCTAATTTAATTAAGACTTACTAATCCTATGAGGTAGGTATCAGTGTTATCTTCTGTTTCCAAATAAGAAAGTGGTCCCATGAGGCTCAGTTACTTAATCAAGTTTACAGAAGTATTTAAAATAAAAGACACTTGGGCTCAGAAGGCTTCCTAGCTAATTGTTCCAGGATTTATCCATTCCTCAAATAAAGCAAGGGCCATGGGAAAGAAAGAACAAATCACAACATTCTCACTCCAGCAAAGGACTGTGTTCATTAGGATGTAATAATACAGTATGAATCTCAGTCTGCTCTTCCAAACTGTGGCCTATCTCATTGATGACAATAAGCTCCTTGACTTCTGAACATAATCAGCAAGCAACACAGCAACTCTGAAACAATAAGGTTCTTAAAATACTAGCAAGGACATGTAGCTTACACTAAAAGAACAGACCTATGTCAATTACTTATGGTAGTAGCCAGTTAGCTAGCTATGTGATTTTTTTTTAACATAGCCTTAACTATATCTGACTCTTAAGTTTAGCTTCTTATTTAAAAAGACACAGTATCCCGTGCTTGGAGTTTCAGATTTTCTTCTCAAATACAAAAATTTCTAAATAGAAGAAAATTAATGAATAATGTAGAAGAAGATTTTGAGTGTGATCACCAACAATTCACATTATTTTGGGCAAGACACTGAATCTGAGCTTCAGAATCAAGAAACTGAGCTTCAGATTCTCTATATGTAAAAAGATAATATTGTGCAAATATGTATGTAGAGTAATTTTCAATTATTCAGGTAATTTGTTTAAAATTTGAATCAATTAATTAGAAACACATAAATATGATATGAAACTTTTTCTTTCGAATGTAAATTGTCTCAAATTGCTAAATAAAATATATGAGATCTTTCCCTAGGGTCTGCTACCTGATTAGGCCCATGGTCATGGCCCCATTACAGTGCCAGATATGGGAATCAATTTATGAAGATAGCCTTGAATTTAAGGAATCTGGAAAATGAGTCTTTTCTATGCCTTTCAGAAAGAAAAGAAATTTATGCTCATCTAGTGAGTATTTTAAAGTTTCTAACTATATCTAATCTCTTATACTGAGCCTGGGGAAGCTTAGAGCATAATATTGGTGGACCTAATTACACTTATTCACCTTATCCAATTAGATGAGCAAGTATTTTCTGGAAATTCACTATGAAACACATAATAAGCATAGTCTGAAATAATTACTCCAGAAATTCAAGGATAAAAAAATGGTGACATGTTTATATATGTGATCTGGATAATGTCTTGACAAAGGAGCTATAGAACCAACAGACCAATCATGCTGACTCATATTTAATTACGCTTGTTTTATTATATATAGGTTTGTGAACAAAGAAATCATCAAGTATTTCTAGCAATTGCTAGTATTTTCTAACATGTGCTATGACATTTTTAGCACAAAATGACAATTTCATATTATGCAAATGGCAATATATCAGGCTGATAACAACATTTGTCTCAATATGACATAAAAATTAGTATTGTTGATCATAAATCAGGATTTATTATAACTCCAAACCTAGCTCTACAGGGCAACCTACTAGCCAAACCATCCTAGGAATCAGGTAGGTAATTATTACTCTTCTTGCTATTCTCCATTTCTAAATTCCCCTATCTCATCCACAAGGTCCTAAGAGATCACATGCAGGGTCTGTTTTCCCTCTGTCTCCATTCCCAGAGGATTCCACACATCCTCATAGTAGATGCAGCTTTCCTTCCTCCTCTGGACCTACACACCTCACCTTTTCTGGCCCATCCCCAGTCCTTCTCAATACATACAAACATTTTTTTTTTTTTACATAGGACACCTAGTGGCCTCACTGGGCAAGTACTCAGAAGCCTTCCCAGCAGGTAAATGTATAGCAACCACACTTTACTACATTCCAGAGAAGACAACAGAACCCAGAAAATGGAATATCCACCCTAAAACATAAAACCAGATCTATCTAGAATTACATTCATCCCAAACCCAGATTCCTAGACACCATAAAAAAAAAAAAATCAAACATCAAACAAACAACAACAACAAAAAGCAACAAGTGCTAGGACAGCACTTCTCCACAAGCCACAAGGGCCCAGAAACCATACTACAGTAGACCTTGAGAAGTGTAATATAGTTAATGCATAAGACAAAGAATTCAAAATTACTATTATGAATGTGTTTTAGAATGTTAACAAATATATGCATAAATAGAACAATGAAAACACAAACAAAAGTGGAATGCAGTTCATGGCATGAAAATTTAGCATCATTTAAAAAATCCCAAGTGATGTAAAACCACATAAAACCTAACATAAAACAAATTACAGACCAATTTCCCTTATGTACACAGATACAAAAATCCTTAATAAAATACTTTCAAACTGGATATCAAGAAAACCAATAAACCAATTAAAAATTGCTTACAGACAAAAACAATCAATTCTCAGAAGAGGAAACTCAAATGGTTGAGAAACATCTACTAAAATGTTCAACATCCTTAGCCATCAGAGAAATGAAAATCAAAAAATTTGAAATTTCATCTTATACCCATCAGAATGCACAAGTTCAATATAACAAATGACAACCCATGAGCTACTATGGAAATCAATTAAGAAGTTCCTCAGAAAGATGTGAATTGATCTACCTCAAGATCCAGCTATACCACTCTTGGGCATGTACCCAAAAGATGCTTCAACCTACCACAGGAAGACTTGCTTAACCAAATTCATTGTTGCTCTATTCATTATGTTCCCTAAATTGAAAATAGCTTGGATATCTGACAATCAAAAGTAATGAAGAAAATGAGACAAATTTACAAAAGGGAATACTACTCAGCTGTTTAAAAATGAAATCATGAAATTCACAGGCAAATTGATGGAGTGGAAAAGAATCATGCTGAGTAAAGTAACCTAGATCCAGTGACAATAATTTGATATATATCAACTTATGTGTGGATGATAGCTGTTAATCTTCAGTATATAGGAAAATCAAATCAGGAAGGAAAAGAAAGAGGTAGGTAAGGAGGGAAAATGTGAAAGGTAAACTAAAACTAAGAGCCATATGAGTGGTTTTATGGTACCCTATACTGTATAACAGTAGTTCTCAACTTGTGGGTAACCACCCTTTAGTGGTCAAATGATCCTTTCATAAGGGTTGCCAAAGACCACCTGCATACCAGATTTTTACATTGTGAGTTATAACAGTAGCACAATTACAGTTATGAAATATCAATGAAAATAATCTTATGGTTGGGGTTACCACAACATGAGGAACTGTATTAAAGGGTCATATCATTAGGAAGATCGAGGACCACTGCAATAGAAGTTGCTTAAAAATATACATGTAAAAAAGAAATCTAAATAGAACCACCAAATACACAGGAGACAAAGCCCCAATTGGACATCACTCATCATCAAAGCAATCTGATAGTTTCAGGAGTTGGTTATAGCTAATAGAGTTTTTTTTTTTCTTTTTAAATCAAAGGGGCCTCATGGAAACCCTAAAGAACATTGACTATTGTCAAGGCTATGGGTTGCTCTCTACAAACTAACAGTGAGGACTTATTGCTGTGGAGCACATTTACATACCTCGATAAACATGAGTAGTGGAGCTGATACTTTCATAGAGTCTTCACCCAAACTAACTATAATGCAAGATTCTTGGTGAATGCTACCAAAGAAGAAAGTTAAACAACAACCCAGATAGGGTCTCTTCTATGAACAATGATGTCCTTGCTCCAAGAGGAGCACAAAAGTTGTTCAACTAACCAACTTATATCTGATTCTACTTAAAGACCACTCCACAAATTGGAACACACACTTTCTTTCTTGACCATAATCTTGGTTTTTTCTTTCTTCTTTCTTTCTTTCTTTCTTTCTTTTTCTTTTTCTTTCTTTCTTTCTTTCTTTCTTTCTTTCTTTCTTTCTTTCTTTCTTTCTTTCTTTCTTTCTTTCTTTCTTTTCTTTCTTTCTTTCTTCTCTTTCTTTCTTTCTTCTCTTTCTTTCTTTCTTTCTTTCTTCTCTTTCTTTCTTCTTTTTCTCTTTTCTTTCTTTCTTCTTTTTCTCTTTTCTTTCTTTCTTTCTTTCTTTCTTTCTTTCTTTCTTTCTTTCTTTCTTTCTTTCTTTCTTTCTTTCTTTCTTTCTTTCTTTCGTTCGTTTTCTTGACCTTGAACCTATGACTAGATATGCTGAGACACAGGAGAATATCAAATACTACTCTTCTGCTAAAGGAATGTAGCAATAAAATGATTCCTAAGACATTCTGTTATATTTATTCATCAATGACTTGCTCAGCCAACATCAGAGATAGTTCCTTTTGCATTATGAGAAAAAATACAGAGACCAACAAGTGGGAAATGTACAGAGAGTGAGAAACCTCAGAATACTTAGTGCTAAAATGTAGAGGAGTATTACACCCTTCTTAGCTTTCACATAGGTCTAGCCATTGCTTCTGGACATGGAGCTATTTATTATTTTGTTTAAATCAATCTCTGGTTCTTAGTCCTGGATCCCAGAGCATTTCAGCCTCCATACAATGTACTCGTAATTCTAGAACTGGGAGTTTTTAGGCTCCATACAATCTAGAACATTTAAACCTTTGAGACTCACCACCAACTGAGCCACTCTGTCTAGCTCCGTCTGAGCTCTGACTCTTGTGATTCAATTCATTCACTATTCTTGTTCAAATGCTTCTCCAAGCTGCTGTTTAAAACTGACCTACTGAACAGACTGACTGTTTATTACTGAACTCTTCTAACTCTGGCGGATTCTGGCTGACTCTTTGACTCCCTCAGACTGAACTGCTCTGCTCAGCTTCAAACTGATTCACTCTTACAGTCTGATACCGACTTCTGCTGAGCCTCTTCTATGTCTCTGCTTCTTTCCTTCATCCTGCCTGCTTCTGTAACTCACTGCTCCATATTGTCTCTGTCAACCTCTCTGTTACATTCTTAGTTAGACCGCTTCATTGTCTCTGTATCTTGTCCCCAGTCTGGCTACTTCAGACTGCTTGCCTCATTGCCTTCTGTAACTTACTCGGATTTGAGCTGAGATCCTGCTTTTCTATTTATTGTGAGAGTTAGGAATTTCCTCACTTTGACTCACTCTGTTAACTTTTCCTTTGATTAATCACTTGACCTGTCTTTCACTGACTCATCTCAGATATCACTTTCTGTCTGACACTGACTTCCTATCTGCTTCCACTCAGTTTCTATTTTAGGGATTAAAGGTGTGGATCACCACTGTCTTCTGATACGGTGATTAAAATTGTGTACCAACACTCTTAAAATTCTTTCTACATTCCATCAGGACACACAAGCCTCTAAATTTGATTCCATCATATAGACCCCTTGAATATGGACCCTTCCCTTCCTAGCTTTCATACAGACCTATTCTTCTGCACTTAAAATGTTGTCTTCACCAATCCCTACAGAAGGCCTTATGCATGTATGAAACAACAGAAAGTATGGCAGAATGTTAGTTTCTGCCTGGGCCTAAGAAAGTTGAAGTTCCAGTGCTGAGAAGCAAAGTGAATAAAAGTCCCCAACCCTATCTAGAAGCAATTTTGAATTGATAACAACTCACAAAGAAAAAGTTAGTTGTCTCCAAAGCTGTCTCACTGGGAATACAATCACTCTTAAGAGCAGGCTTCATGCCCAGCAGCAGATGGCCGACAGAAAATGAATTTTTTTTTCACCTTACAGGTCTTTAAATATGTATTATAGTTCCCAGCTTTTGCTTTTTGGGGAATTTCTGTGTGTGTGTACATCTTTGTCTCTGCATCTATATTTATTCTTGTGCTTTGTCATTGGTAATTTTCTTCTATTTGTTTGTTTTGTCCTATTCCATTTTGTTTTCATTTTATTATTATTTTTTAGATGCCTGACTTCTCATGAGAGAAAGACAAGATGGCTTTTTTACAGGGGAGGGAGTGTAAGGAGGATCCAGGAAGACTTGGGAGATGGGAAACTGTAATCAAATTATATTGCATGAAAAAAATCTATTCTCAGTTTTTGAAAATCAAAAAACATAGAAGTCTCAGTCTGGGTGAATTCAACAGCAATATATTATAAGAAGCTTGCAAGAACTGGGCTATGGGGGCATAAGAAAACAAACAGCATTAGGAGTGACCCAGAATTCTATACCATCCATCTCACAGTATTTCTCTACAAGCCCACATCTGGGGACATAGTTAAGGTTACTTATATCCAGATGATGGGAGAGGAACATAGTTTTGTTAATGTTGATCAAATAATGAGTAGAAATAGTACTTAGCAGAAAATTCTCAAAATAGAAAAATATCAAACATTAAAGCTTGTCATTGAATTGTAATGAAACACAGGTTCTGAAAGAGCTAAAAACAAATCCAAGGGGCAGTATTAACATGCTGGTTTAAATCTTGTGAATGTATTATTATTGCCAGTCATGTTGGTAAGGAAGTGGAGGAACTTTAAAATTTATTGCCAACTTGGACTACATAGTGAAATACTGTCTATAAAAATGTGACATATAACTATCTAGAACTTTTTTAATTGTATGCTTTAAACACTTACTTATGAAGATAATTTTCTTGAAATTAGTGTCCTATCAAGAAAATTGCAGATGTTTGTTATTTTTAACGTGAAAATAATTTGAAATAAATAAAATTACAGTAAAGCCATTCAAGTCTTATGTAAAATGAGTTATAAGGTTTAAGAAAGTCCATTTGTTTTGTGAAACTTTACCTAGTAGATTCCGGAAATAAAACATGATGAAGATATACTGACAGCCATTGGTTAGTAACACCCAGTGATGAGCATTCTTATTGTTCCATGTAGAGAGGTAAGCCCTGAAATCATATGCATGCAAAAGCTACAGATGGAGGTTGGTTACCTTTAATCATACACACACACACACACACACACACACACACACCACACACTCATGAACATATATATGTAAGGATGTGTGTGATTATATATTTATGCATACATATATATTTAACAATAATAATGCAAAACAGTTCAAAGGAGGATAGCTAGGAGGGGCTGGAAGAAGGAAAGAAAGGCAGGGAAATTATTAATTGCATTAAATTTAAATATTTTTTAAAAAAGAAAGATCAGTATGTATGTCATAATACTCCTATCCATGGGAAAATGTTTTATTTGCATTTGTCTTTATATGATAAAAAAATGTTTAGAAAGCTTTATGGCCTTTGTTATTAGTTTAATTATTATTTGTTTTGAAACTCTGGACATCTGAGGAGTAATATGTGTGATGGTTGTAAAGTAAAATTTGTCATGCTGACCAGAAATGAAAATGGCTCATTCTATAAGAGTATTAGATGTTTACAGGAAAATATTCTTCAAAAACTTGCCTACAATAGTATGTTATGTATCTTGTCTAACTAAATATGCAATAGTTTACACATTAAAATGTCTATAGTGACTTTTATTAATTTCAGAAATAGAAGTTTTAATGTTTTTATTCCTAGCATTCTATTTTGCCAGTTGATTATTTTTCTTACTGATTGATTTGTCAGTACAGAAGATGGATACAGTCATGATAATGGAGTAATTTTCTTTTATCTGTTTAGTGTTTAATTTTCCAGTGCTTTTAATTTTCTTAAATTATATTGTTGTAAGACAGCATTTGGTAATGCTGTGGTAATGGCATAGTTATAGTTAGTAAGAGAAAAAAAATAAGCAATCTATAAAAATAAGCAAGAATAGAGTATAAAGGACAATTAGAAACATAGTTTGTGTACATGTGTGGCATAAATTGAATAGTCATGCTTCCCAATGGAAAGCAGTATTTGTGAAGCTCAGGAAATTAGAGATATGCTAACATTTGGATGCAATAAATAAATAAATAAATAAACAAATAAATAAATAAATAAGCAGTAGATGCAGATAGAACACATGAGACTTGTAATGCTATAGACAGACATAAATGAGTGACTAAATGATCACAATGATAAACAGTATAAATAAGTTTAAATATCAAGCATACACATTCTAAATTTAATTTCAAAATATTCCATATACAATTAATTCCTTTTATTTTTATTGTAATTTGGCTTTAATTTGGTATCCAAATCAACATTGACCTCCATTGAGGAGGTCATTTGGAAACATGCATTTGGAAACAACACATTAAAATCAAAATTTTAATTATATATATATAAAATCACTTACTTTCTTTTGAGACTGTTCTTAGTTGCAACAGAATTGAAAGTAATGTAAACAGGTTTTTCTTGTATTTTCTCCCTGCATGTATGCATAGATTCTCCCTTTATCAGCATTGTCACAGTCAATGAAACTATATTGACATCTGATATTTCTAGGATTCAGCATATTTGTTACATATTCTATATGTTTGATCAACTATATAATGACATGTTCTGCTATCATCAAAATCCTGTCACCAGACTTAAAATTTAATTGTTTTTCATCTTTTTCTGCCTCTGTATATTGCTGTACACATAGAGAGGACAACCTTGATAACATCTCTTGTTTTGAGGTTTCCACAGTTTTGTGTTTTACAGGATTTCATTTCATTGGTATGTTATAATGAATAGCTTTTAACTTTGTTAATCATAGATCATGATTTTCTCTCCCTCAGTTCCTCCCAGATCCTCCCTACAGTCCTACCCACCCAACTAAGTTTTCCTTTTACCTACTCTCTAAAAAATATCAGACAGTAACAAAAAACAAGAAACATGCATGAAATAAAACCCACACAAAAATAGAGAACAAAACATAAAATCAAAGGACCAATATGACAAAAAAAATGCCCAAAGAAAGCAATATGAGACAAAAAGTCTATAAAAATACCATTAAGCATATTTTCTGTTAGCCAGCTACTTCTGAACATGTGAGCTGCCTTGAAATGTAGTTAATCTATCCAGTTAGACTCCATTGAAGACTACTAAATTTTCTTTTGCCAATACACATCAATTGTAGATATATTCCTGGTTAATGTAGTTTTAATTATGACCACTTGAGATTGAGCAAACTATTTGAAATATTCTCCCTGGAAGCAGTGGATTCTATTTATCATAGCAGGCATCAATCAGTCATCTGTAGCTCCTCATATAGTTGTGTCAGTGGTGGTGTCATTATACTTATCTTATTCAGTCAACAATTTTATTGTGAGTTCATGAGTACAGCTTCCCTGTCATATATAAAAGACACTATCACAGTAGGTCTTCCAGGTCTCTGTAATAATTTTTATCTGATACAAAAGGATACTTATTTGATGAGGGTTGAGAGCTACACTTATCAGTGGGTATAAGGATATATATTTGTAATATACTTAGACATTAAATTCATTTCAGAAAATGGCAGTAGTATGTTTTTCTTTAGTGTTTGTGACTTTTCTAGTCATGGGTAGTTTTCTGGGTTTACCATGTGAAGCAGGAATCATCTGTTGAATGGGCTTAAAGTTCAACTTCACAGCTGCTGATTATTCCTACCATAAAAATGGTGCTATGTAATATTGTTACTATTTTGCTGGTTCAGTCCTCATTGTGGATCATGTGGATAGCAGGTAGATTAGGGATCTGAGATGATTAAAATTCTTTAATTGTAAATATATCAGCTATCAGATGCTGTAAATCTAGAGTTCATAAACAAACCAAAATAATTGTTATTTCTTCAATAAAACTGAAGGATCAATTTTAATACATCTAAGATCATTTAATTTGTAACATTTTATGATTGGAATATTTCACACTGCATACTGCATACTTCACAATGCATTGTATTCATAACCATTTAGTTAATAATTAAAAGGAAGTAAAAAATCGTATTATAAATAGAGGAGGAGGATAATTTAAATTTATTATTTTTCTTTAATATAAATTACAGGAATCTGTAAATTTTCTGTATGTATATATTAATATCATTCTGATGATTTCCTTTTAGACACCAAATATGAATAGTATTTCCTAAATTAATGAAATTATCCATCATTTCCATCATGGTTTTTAGATATTAAAGACATAAATCAGAAAAGACAGAAGAAAAGTAGTTATGTGATATAATTAAAAATAGAATCAGTTTGAGCTGAAAATTCTAGAGCAAATTATGTTGTTTTTTGCATGTTTTAATAAAGTAATATAATCTGATTATCAATTATATTGTTAAACATAGTTGTTTAGTTAATTAACACCTGTCAATAAATTTATCTTTCTTCCTCCATATTTGCAAAAAATACTGCATCTGAAATTTACAATAAACTTCTACTTTTGTGCATGCAAGATTGTTTAAGGTTAAAAACATCTCTAGGAATTTACAGGACAGGAATTATATTAGCAATTCTCATGCCATCTGTAATGAGTATTTTAATTAACTAATTAATTAAATTAACTAAATGAATTATTTAAATTAAATTAATACTTTAAATGCATTTTTCAAGGTACTTAAAAGCATGTCCACTAGTAAAACAACAAAATTTAAGAAATCATAGGCATATTAAACAATTATTTGCTCTTCATTTCTTTCTTTGTTCTATATTCAAGTGTTAAATCATGGATGTTATGACACTCATCAGTGAATAATTATGTATTAGCATATTTCTTAGTTACTGTTCTATTGTTGTAAAAGTATACCATGATCAAGCCAATACTTTATTTAATAAAGTATTTAATTAGATGCTTGCTTACAGTTTCAGATGATTAGTCATTTCACATTAGTGGGAAAGTGCTGTCATGGTGCTGACACATCAACTGAAAGTTTTACATTCAGGCAACAGGCAGAGAGAGAGAAAAAGCAGGGCAGGTGCCTGGTGGTGGGACTTTTGAAAGCTCAAAGTTAATTCCCAGAGACACACCTCCTCCAAAGAGAACACGCCCTAGTCCAACAAGTCCACATCTCCTAATCAACTAGGAACTACCCATGAAAATATATGAGCCTTCGGAGACCATTCTTGTTCAAACCCTCACAGCATACAAACTCAAAAATGATTAGCATATTGAATAATATTAAATTTAAAATAATCAACTGAAATTAATCAAATGAAATAGAATAAACATCCAAACTATTTGTGCTAGAAAAGTCAATATCATTTTCTCAACTGCAACGGTATTTCTTTCTTGCATAAATTTTTAGTTTTGCATAGGAAAAAGTCTCTTATATTTTGAAATCCTTGTTTAATATGTATTTTGTGCTTCCAAAAATTTATGGGTTAAAATAAAATGTAAAATGAAAAGTTTACTCTAAAAGCATACTTAAAAAAAAAAGCAGAAAACAAATGTAAAATGTGATGTCTAAATAATACATAGAATGTCTAAACTAATAATTCTCCCAAGGGTCCCTCAAAGTATTTGCTGTCCCATAAGCCCTATACAAATCCAGAATATTAATGGCATTTTTACACAGGTGATCCTTTCACCTGAGCCATGATTTTCTACTTTCTAAAGACTTTCTTCCAGAAGTATCGATTTTTAGTTGTTTCCAACATACATAATCTCCATATTTTAAAATTCTGTATATCTTTCCAAGACTATTTCACATTAAAATTTATTTGAAATAAGCTCTTATGATGCCTCCCTAACTTATTTCTAAATGTAAAAAAAATAAAATAAACAATAGCAAAATAGTACCTAACATTAGGAGGACATAATAGTGTTGAAAAGACTTTGAAAGCCACAGGATCTGATATAACTTTCATTCCTACTAATTATTCTATGATTTGTGAGAATTCAGCTAATAAAGATGTCAAATGAAATTTTTATTTTTAGTTATGTTAGAGTACATATTTTTAACCTAATTCTTAAAATAACAATTCCTTTAATCAAAATTTGCAATCTATCACATGTACAGACCTGATTATAGTCAACTTCTAGAAGGTCATACACCTGCTACAACATTGAAATATTATTATGCTTTAAGTTCTCCTGGGATGGGAGATTAATCCAGACAAAGAATTCTGCCAGCACAGTCACACACTCCTGAGAGCATCTGTCAGAATGAGAAGAATTTAGTTGACTGCAATCAAAGAGGAGGTATATCATCTTCAAATTCATTCTCTGGTGACCATGAAAAGAAGTAACAGAATGTCAAAGAAAACTCAGGACTACAGTTACCAAAAAAGAGCAAGAGCATGGTAGACTGAAGGAGAGATAAAAAGCTGCTTAGTTTTAAAATCTTAATTTCTAAACCTTTATTAATGAAAGAATAAATATTATAATAGGCAAAAGTGAATATGTCTGAAATTTCATAACTATGTATTCTTTAAGATAATAATCATCTAGGTGGTTCATTTACTGAAAGTTCATCTGAACATTTATGTGTATATAGTAGATAGAATCAATTAAAAGCATGCAAAACAGAAATAAAAGTTGGCTGTCAAAAATGTTTGCTACATTTTACATTTTCTATGACATGATTACACATGACCGACATTCTCTTGAACAAAACAATACTTCTTATTAGATGCTGTATACAACTACTTTAAAAATTTGATACCTAACATAAGAAAGTAAACAATGTATGGAGCAAAAAGAATGTCCATCCCTAAATTTAGAACACTACAAGATTTATAAACTCAGCTGTGCGTATAAAAACTAAATCTCAAGAATGTAAAATTTTGAAAACTGATATAATATTAATTTAAGTGAAAATTTAAAATCTCTAATAATTTTGATGAATACATAATTGACTTCCATAAAATGGAGAGAGAGTTGTAAGGTCCATAAAGGACAGAGACTTAAGAAATCTATTAAGCAAATGAAAAGGGAAATAAGTAAATAATACCATATTGATTGGCATGTGGTGTGTCTCTGTGACATGCCCATGTTATTTTGTTTAGAATGGTCAGAGTATTGGTAGGTAATACCGTATTTGAATTTTTAATGTATTGAATCACTTCCATGTTATTTTCTATAAAGAATGTACTAATGTACAGTCCAACAAATGTTGAATACAAATTCCTTTTTCTTACATCTTTTCCAATTCTTTATTATTCTACATGTTTTTGACAATAAACATACATGTTTATACAAATTCAAGGTAATAAGTCATGGTAGTTTTGATTTATCTGATGATTGATCTTATTAGTCATTTTCCATACATTTACCTTTTGATATTCTATTTTTAATCTTTTTAATTCTGATTTTGCCCTTTTTAAAACTGAGTTGTTTATATTAGACTGAGATACTTATATAGTTTAGATCGCATGCCTCATGTGGCAGTTAGAGGGTAATGAGTTTACAAATATCTCTAGAAAACTAACAAAATAAGTAGAGGTAATACATATGTGCCCATTAAGTTGATTTTCATCTGTTATCTATATGTTTCTATCGTAACTCAAGTTACTCTGATCATGTCTTATATGCAGTAAAAAAGCTAAAGTTGGAAAACAGTTCTCAGAAATGAAGAAAATATTGCATTAGTATATTTAAGCCATTATTGAATGCTGTGGTTTAATAGACTGACAGAGTTGTGATGAGTTAATGCACAAAGAGAAAGAAAAATTGAATCAGTTTTACAACCTTTAAAATTCAGGAAGTTGGTATACGACTTCAAAATACTATTGACTCTGTTGATTATATATGCAAAAAATACCTAATTCAATACTCAAAATTAATGAAATTTTTAAAATATCAAGTTTAAATATAGATCATTTGATATTGTAAAATGGCTAAAACTTTGTATTTCAGCACAGACTATGTTCAAAATGTAGTTCTACTCGATAAAACTAAATTATAATAAGTAAGAAACAAAAGACCAAAGAATGAGGACAATGATTCAGAAAGTGAAATTTGATTATAAATAAGCAAGAAACAAAACTATTTTTATTTGTATATTTGTGCATATAAAACAGTTTTATATATCAGAAATATAAAAAATAGTAACAATCTGAATATATAAAGAGGATGTTTAAATATGTCATTTTACTCTACAAGGTTTTAAATTATCTACATTTTAAAATTAGTGTGTTTAGATACTGCTTTCACTTTCTTTAAGTAGCCAAATTTTGATCTTGCTTAAAAAATTTTAAAGTCTCAGAATTGTGTCAGACATGAGTTTTATTGAACACATATTTATTTCCAAATAGTTTGGTATTCCATTGTCATTAGCTGATTTTTTAAATTTTATTTTTATTTGTATTTTAATTTTTTTTAAGATTTACTTATTTATGTATGAGTGCTCTATCTGCCTGTACACCTGCATGCCAGAAGAGAGCATCAGACCCCATTACAGATGGTTGTAAGCTACCATATGATTGCTGGGAATTAAACTCAGGACCTCTAGAGAAGCAGTCAGTGGTCTTAACCAATGAGCCATCACTCCAGCCCTGTAATGCTTTTAACTGAAGTGGAATTATATCTCTTTCCCCTCCTTTTTCTTTCTCCAGATTCTCCTAACTACCCTTTTTCAAACTCCTCTTGTGTCTCCTCTATACACTCTCAGTTGATAGCCTTTTAAAATTATAGATTACTATAATTACACACACACATATATGTGTGTGAACAAATATAAAAATACAGCCTGCTGACTTAGTTTTTGTCCAGAGCAACTAGTTGGCATTGGACAACAAATAAGGGGATTTATCTCCTTTAGGGTATGTCTAATTCTTATCCCAGCAGTTATTAGTTCTGTGTCAAGGGGTGAAACAAAAGAAATTCTCCTTCCTCCAAGGTAATATGTCTATTGATATTGACATTTTATGGTCTTGTTTATGCAAACATTTCTAGAAGATACCATTTCACTGCAGACTTCTTTGTATTCTGCCCTTATAATCATTCTACTGTCTCTTCTATGGTGTTTACTGAGAGATAGATATAGGAATTATGACAGATTATTTATCTAGGGCCAGACTACTCACAATCCATTGATCTTTGCATAATACCTCTAGTTGTGTTTCTTGTGATGATCTCCATTTGCTATAAAAAGAGCCTTCATTGGTTATCATCGATATGTGAGTGCCACTTATATTGCATCTTTAAGGACATTTTAGCATGCTGGTTAGATATATGAAGTGAATATATATATATTCAATGTGACACTATTTAGTTGTAAAGTAAGTTCAATTATTATTTTACAGGTAAACAGAGGGACCAAAAAAACATTATTCTTAGTAGGGTATCAGGATAAACACCACTATCTCATCTGTGCTTTCTAATTTCTAGTACCAAATCAAAAGGTGTGAGTGTACATGTGAGTGTACATATGAGGTAACCAGAGAAACCAGGAAAGAATAAAAGAATCATAAATGGGAAGGTGAATGGTCAATGTTCTGTAAAGGAGAATAGCAAGATACTGGTAACATAAAGTAGAAAATGAAATAACAGAGAATTGGGGTGTAAGGATAGAAAAACATACAGAAGATGGAAGGACAATGGAGAAATCACTCAATTGTTTGCTAAACACCTCAGGAACCATACTATATTTACCAGAAATTATAAACAATGCATGTAAGTGTTTGTGAACACATACAGTCATACATAAACACACACATATATATGTAGTAAAGAAGTGTGTGTGTGTGTGTGTGTGTATTTTATAGGAAGTTAAGCCAATTGTACTGACAGTGCTACCTATAAGGATTATAGACTAACAAAAACCTCAGTATGAGGCATATGAAACACCCTTTTGAATTGTTGGTCTGAAACAATATACACTATTGATGTAGTCCTTGACTGCCTCTCAAAGTTGTAAGGTAAGCCCCTATTGCTGAAGATAGCGAATGCTTAGGACACAACTATGATGATTCAAACAGGATATGACATGGATTCCTCTTTCTTGTAGTATACTCTCCATGGTACTAATGCAAATTGCCATGGAAAACTGCCAACAGAAGGAAGCAATTAATCAGTTCTACCCAGTTGCAACATCTTTGATTCAAGAATATGACCAACACGTCATTTGTTGGTATTAATTTTTCTTCATTTTGCAGCATTTTTTAAAATGTTCTACAAAATTTAATCAATGAAAAATTCATTTAAGACTATTGTTATAGTGGAGAAAAGAATTTTAACTTTGAAATCAACAGACAATTTAATCATTATTGTGGGCTACTAGAAAAGTTAAGACATCAAGTCATCTGAATTTGTTAATGAATGCCAACTGAAGTTTGATCCCTGTGAATCCATTTCCTAACAGACTTGAAAATAGAGAGCTTCTTTACTCCTTGTGTCCCTCTCTTCTTTCCTCCCTTTCTTCCTTTTATCTTTTGTTCCTGTCTTGTATTCTTGTATTCTGGCCTGCTTTCCTTGCTTCTTCTATTCTTCCTTTCCTCCTTCCCCACCTTCACTCCTCAGCTCTATTTAGAATGATAGAATGATGTCAAAATACTGTATAAATATATTTAACAAACCCAATTTGCTGGGCTTGGGAATTAGCATTCACATATGGAACCATTCTTGTAAACAAGATAATAGATATGTATATTTATCATCTTCCAAACTTGTCTCATTAGTTTGTTCTGTACATGTATTATTTTTGGGGGGTTTGTGTGTATGTGACATGACCACCATGTGGAATGCACTCTTATATTAATATTTCAAATGCAAAACTAAAATCTTTTCATCTTATACAATTTAAATTGTGTCGTCAAGAACTCCCTCCACCCAATCATCCTTTGCAAGTAATATTTTCCTGTTTCCATGATGTAACTCTTTTCATATATGCAGGAAATATCTAGAAATACTGACAAAGAAACAGTGGTGCATCGATTTTCTTAAGTTTGTCAAGAAAAAAATTTTCCATTGAATAATTTTGATCCGATCGTCAATTTTCAATAGAAAAGTCTACTTGTACATTGAATTACAAAGAACATTATTGCTGGCTTCCCTAATGTTCCCCTACTCAAATAATTGTAAAAAGTATGATATTTGTATTTACAAAATTTAATTTACAAAATTTTAATTTACAAAATAAGTAAACGAATAAAGTTTTTACCCTAACCTTGAATTGACTTTGACAGTTTGTAGGCAGAATACTTTGACAAACATGCACTTTCTCAGGAGCCTTGCACAGATACAGATCCTTGCACAGTGTAGCCGTGTGCTGTCCCTGTGCTTTTCCCTTGTGTGCCTCACCACATTAAACTGATTTCTCACAGCACTGAGTACTCCCTATACAATGACTGAGTTCATTAGTGAGTAAAGGAGAACGTGAACACTTGGTCAAGATTACTGTTAACTCTCATAGTATAAATTAAAGGCCTTGTAATTGTTTAACAGACATTAAATCTCTTGATTTAACAATGCAAAGTACTGGAAAATCCTCTTCAATGGAAGTTTTAAAGCTCATTTGTGCAAACATGAGTATGATCTTTAATTCTGTAGGATTTAATTTCATAGAGAAAAATAATAAGCAATCATTAGGCTAGCATATTCTCTTATTCCTAAATCATTGCCTATTCACTGCTATTATGCAGGAATGTTATTCAAATTCCTCTTCTAAGTAACAGGTGAAAATTTTCATTAGAAAATCCATTTGCAGACAAGAAAGCCTTATGATTTCTTTTTATGTCAATTATAAAAAGACATTTTAAAGTTTTTTGAAAAGCCACCCACTCTATTTCAATAAGCTGTCAAACATCTAATAAGTAATGGTTACATGGTTGTAAATGTGGGAAGCACATATTTATTTTATATGTTATCTCTAATCATAATAGATCCAAATATATTACTCTATGTGTTCACACCCCACTACTATATATAGTATATACATTTAGAGGCATGAAAATTATTTCAAATGAACTGTTTTTCTTTTTACTTCTTATAGAGCTATTAAGTTAATGAGCTAAAGTTTGACTCCAAAATACTTTTTTCCATAGCAAACCCAGTCCCAAAATCAACATCTTTGTACCACTTTAATGCATTTAATAACAATTAATAACTGTGAGAATAAAGCTCCAAATAAAATAAAGCTCCTTCCTGGTGATCTTCATTAAGAAATTATGGCTGCTAAGTTCTCATGATTACAAGATGTGAAGAAAAGGAGAATATATGAAGAATTTCTGAAACTTCTCTTTACATATTTTAAATAATACAAGAGAGAAATGAACAAGACCAGTAGATCTGAGTATTTGATGTTTCACAGACATAAAGTAAAGCATAAACAAAGTTAACAAGTTTGGGAAGAAGATACAAACTATATTTTAAAAAGGAAAAAATTTTAAAGACAAATTAATATCATTCTTCAGTGAGAATAGAAAAGGGACTGGAAACAAAACTGATCTGTGTAAGTTAAGGAAACTGTATTGTCCCTGTCTTTCAACATTAAAAACCAAAACCATTATTAAATGTGATGCTGTAGTAATCAGTTTGATTTCAGAGGTACTTGAATTAGAATTTCTACTATAATTCATTCCATATTCTAGAATGATAGATATATATTACATACCATATATATATATATATATATATATATATATATACACACACACACACACATTTATATATACACACACATATATATATACATATATTATATATATATATTATATATATTACATAGCAAGGCTTAGGTAAATCATATAAAATAAGTAGTGGAAATAAACACTATCAATCAAAATAGTTTAGTGTGAATTGGGAAAGGCAGATCAGATAGACAATAAAATTAATGAAAACAGATAAATAGTGTAGGTGAGTGTGTGTATGTGGTATGTATTCACACATGATCCCTAAGACTCATAAATTGCGACATCCCAGTAACTATGAATGTTCCTAGGACTTGGATGTTAATTTATAAATTCTATTCTTCAGGAAAGGAAATAGACATCTGAAAGTAATTAATTAAAATGATGTCAGATAGTATGAGTATACTAAAAACATGATAGAGCAGTATAAAAAATAAAATAGATAGTTTATCAGATTCCTAAAGAGCAAATATGGAACAGTATGATCAGATAATAGTTAACACTAAATTATTAAAGAAAAATTCAAATTAGAAATTATGAATCTACACTGATGCACACATGAAATGTAATGCATAAAGTAATCAAAATGGAAGAAGATTTCATTCAAGTAAAGTTGAGAGCAATATTTGTAAAAATATATACATAAAATGTTATGTTAGAAAACATCATGATAATGTGTCATAAAAAATTTTATCAGTGGATGATAAAAATACATTAAAATATCTTATAAAACAATCTCAAAGAATCTTAAAAATGTACAACTTATTTATACTCGGGTTCAATTTTCTACTGAGAAAGGAGAGCGTATAAGAACAAAAGTGTAGCCACAGTTAATGAGAACAGTATTGGTACAATTATTCCATGTTCCTCCTGACGTAAGATGTTTCGGTAAAAACAATTAATGTTTCCAAGATTTCTTAGTTAGGGTTTCTATTGCTGTGACAAAACACCATGAACAAAATCAGGTTGGGAAGGAAAGGGTTTATTTGGCTTACATTTGTACTTCTTAACTTCATGTGTGCATGGGTTTGAGGGGGTATTCATTCTACAGCATGAATTATGGAGCTCAGAGCAGATTTTTTTGGTCATAGGTTTTTTTCCTTCCACCATGGAAGGATTGCATTGGGCAAATATATTTTGTAAAGCAAATCTGTTTCATACTGATTCCAAAATCATAAAATTGTATTTAGCTATAATTGCTAATTGTTGATTAAAGCATAATTGTTATATTTGAAAATATGCTGCATGTTGCTGCTGTTTTCAAAAATCATATTGAGAGAAAATTACATTCTTTATGTATACAGAGTATGTAAAACCATATGTAAAAATACCAGTTTAAAGAACCTTAGATTTGATTCCACAAAGGAAGAACTAGGCAATAGTACGTAATATGTATTTTACTCACTTTGTTATAGACTTCACAAGCACACTGGAATTAATCTTTGACAGGAGATTTATTACACAGTAATGTGACACTCAAATAAAGATAGGTGAACTCATTGTGAAATTAATTCTATGTTGTATCATCAAATAAAAGGGATGGATCTCACTTAGGCTCAAATAAACTGTTATTTGCATGCAAGACTATAATATTGTTCTATGAAGTAATTAATTTTATTAAAAGGCATAATAAATGAAATGAGATCAATAATAATTTTAACAATGGACATCAAATTGCAACTTCAACAACTAACACTGAAAAAAACACCTATAATAATACTGGAACCTCCTGATTTAAAACTATGTTTCCTTGTCCCCATACTCAATGTCATTGTTTTGTAAGTACCTCCATAGATGGATTTTTAAAGATATTAGAAAGAACCAGATAAAAACCAGTATCAAGCAGGACACAAAATCTTACCTTGGTTTTTATTTTATATTCTGTTCATTTAGGTTCTAATCAATATTTGGAAATTTTGTTATTAATATGTTTATAATAGTTTCTGTAGAGGAATAGGCCTGTGTGAAAGCGAGGAAAAATCTATGTACCAGGGGTCTATATGAAGGAATTACAGAGTCCTATGTGGTCTGGATGGAATGTAGAAAGAGTGTTAAGAATGTTGGTGCACATCTTTAATCCCAGTATTCAGAAAGCAGTGGTGGTCCATGCCTTTAATCCCTAAGACAGAGACAGAGTGTGGAAGCAGGCACAGGATGCAGAGTTCAGAGAGTCTGTCCAATTGGAATGGATGTATGGGATGAATTAGAATGAAGGAGAGGCAAAGTTGTAGTTGTTAGATTGCTGCAGTTGCTCAGCAAAGAGGGGAATTCTGTGGTTCTATACCTGAAGAGTTCTGCATCAATAAAAACACCTGATCTCAGACACTTAGGATTCCACTGTCGAGTATGGTGCTTGCCATGATGGTAGTTCCTTCTGCTGAGGACTGGCAGATTCTGTACCTATGAAAAATGCCTCTGTGTACTTCCTAACATCCATCAAGGAGATAGGAAGAACACTACATGTCCCTCAATACGACTTTCACCTAGGAGCAGCAAAGCTGACTGGATTGGCATTTGGGAGGTGAATTCTCTTCATTAATGCAAAATAACACTTTGTATCTGAAGGCAACTTAGCACATGCCTTTAAGCCAAGTCGAAAGGCAATGGTAGCACACACTTTTAAACCCAACTCAAGAGGAAGTGGTGGAATATGCCTTTAATTTCACTCTCCAGATATAAAAGGGAGCGTCAGCAGAAGCAAGAGTGAGCTAAGAGAGGAAGCAGAAGGGGAGTAAGGTAGAAGCAGAGGTAGAAGCAAACAAGAAGTAGAGAAGCAGAAAGAAGAAGCAGAAAGGAAACAGAGAAAGAGGGAAGAGTGCAGAGTAAGAAGCAAAAGTATCAGAAGCAGGAGACTGAAAAAGCAGGCATGTGAAGAGGCAGTTGAGAAGGCAGCTTGTCAGAGTTCAGTTCAGAGTAAGTTCAGTTCAGTTCAGTCTCAGAGACTGATGCCATCTATGTCCAAACTTGCATATTGAAGATTGTATCTTCTTCTTCCTTGAACCCCCATGAATAAAAATAAAACTTTTGCACCATGTTCTCTGCCAGACAGGGATGAATGGTTTGTGAAGATGATAATTTAGCAATCATTTGGTCTTGAAGAGAAGTCAGGTCTGTATATTAAGATTAAAGAGAAGAGAAAGTATCATTGTACTGTAGTGTAGCCAAACTGTGCTACATATAAAACTCCATGTTGAACTTTCCTTTGGAATATAACTTGGATTTACCTAGAAAGGTATTTTCAGAAATGGATTATATCTGCATATTTGATTTGTAAAGAGCAATATGAGTTATTATATTTGAATTCAATATAGCCAGAGTACTTTACTGATTTTCTTACTGAAATTTCTTCACTTAACAATACGTTATGTTCAATTAGATTGCTGTAGAACAGATATAGCAAAATGTAAATAATATTTTAATTGTTTGGCATACTAATTATGACTTTCTGTTATTTGAAATACCTTGTATTTATTTTTCTGGTTTGTAGTGGGAGATTCACCAGATGTAGCCATAGAATTGAGGATATATAGTAGTTTATTCTTTTGTCTAATTAATCACCAGTTCTAGCCTGGAACCCTGGAGTGTTTAGGCTTAAAACTAAAAGTCTGCATCCTTCCTACAACCTAGAACTTTCAAACATCAGTTCATTCTAATCAATTTTCAAGAATAACTGCTGATGGAGTCATTCTGAGTAGCTCCTTCTGAACTTTAATTCTCCTGTTTCAACTCATTTGCTGTTCCTTCCCAAGCTCTCCTCCAACCTGCTGGCTCAAACTGATCTTCTGAACTAGCTGACTGTTTCTGCCTGAACTCCTCTGACTCCCTGAGACTGGCTGATTCTCTGACTCCCTCAAATTGAACTGCTCTGCGTGGCTTCTGACTCACTCTTCTCATCTAATACTGACGTCTTCTGCTGAGCTGCCTCTGTGTCCCTCCCTGATCTCTCATTGCCCCATATTGCCTCACTCAGCCTCTCTGCTTCTCAGTCAGACACTTCATTGTATCTGTGTCTTGTACCCAGTGTGCCTGTTTGAGACTGCTTGCCTTATATTCCCTGCAATAACTGACTAATTTGTAACTCCCAATCTTTTATACCATGAGAGTTGGGTGTATCCTCACTCTGACTCACTCTGCAAACTCGTCCTCTGATAAGTCACTTTGCCTATGTTTCAATATGATTCAGTTCAGTTGTCACTTCCAATCTGACACTGATTTCTGAGCTCTGCTTCATGTGTCTGGTTCAACACTTGTGTTTCTGTTTTAGGGTTTAAAGATGTGGGCCACCACTACCTTCTGAATACTTGAATTAAAGATGTTTGCTACCAATGCTTTCTGAATACTAGGATTAAAAGTATGTACCTTCATTCTTAACATTCTACATTCCATCTATAACAAACAAGCCTCTAAATGTGAATATTTCATACAGACCCCTGGAATATAGACATATTCTAGCTTTCACACAGTCCTATTCCTCTAAACTAATAATTCTGATATGATAGGATGTTAATTAGTGATCAGGAATTTATGTACTTTGTAATGTGAGTCAACACAAGATTACATGATTTACAGCTGCTATCCAAATGTGCTAAATGATAAATTAGCTCTTCACCTGACATTTACATTTTTTCACATGTATAAGTTCATTTGCATTTTTTTGAAGGTTTTCCCTTTTCTTTTAATTTGGCTCTTATAAGTGGTTATATAAGTTTACTATAGTTGCTTTCTGGTGAATGTAAATGATGATAAAACTGATCTTATGGATTAGATTTTGGATGATTCCCCAAGGTTCTTTTTTTTGGTTTAGATAGCTTTTCAGATGTGTCTTCATGGAACAATATTTTAAATCAAGGTTAGACACATGTCTAAGGTTATTGATTCAATCTAAAATTTTATTCTGTGAATACCAAATATAATTTTAAATAGAATCATAAAACATTTAAGTTCTTTAACCTCTACAAAATCCTTATGAGAATTCAGAATAAATGGCTTGAAATGATGGGAATTAAACAGAACTGAATCAAGAATACCAAATATATATGCAAATAAGACTTGAATTTTTCAAATATGTTTCAATGCTAGAGGGGAGACTATTTGTTGCACCAATTTAAATTTAATTTAATAATTTATTTGTAAATTATTACATAGAAAAAACATAGGGAAGAAAAATAAGAGAAATGAATTAAGAAATGAGATGAAATAGATTTGTAAGCTTTCTCAATATTTACAATGTCTTTCCATAATATTTACACAGTGCATATTTGAATTTCTTCAAAATTATTGTAAGGGGAGAAAGGAAAAGATAGAGGATGAGAAATAATGATTTATGTTCTTTTTTAAGCTACATCTTAAGACTACAAAAATATCATTGTAAAGCTATAGCTTATGGATTTTTAAACACAGGCACATTAGCTTGTTTATATTATATATCTTTGTTATAATGTGAAGTATTAAAGTATCTAAAATAAATTAGTGTTTTATAGCTAAAATAACATATAATTTCTACTTGAAGTAATTTATTTTACATATAGAAACCTCTAACTAAACTTATTGAGTTATCAAATAATAATAAACACATAAATTTGGGAAAGGACATGCTTCTGGTCCTTTCCCAAATATAAATAAAATAAAATAGAGTTGGAAAGAAATGGAGTTCAATATGATTATACTTGTTTCTAATCATGTATGAAAATCTCAAAAATAAGGATTTTTTAAAACATATAAAAACTATTACTGATACAGAATTGTATTTTTTAAGATATCCCAAAACAGTACAGATTAACAATGTTTAAGTTACATGGAATATGAGGGAAAAATAGAAAAACAAAAAAATATTAATTCATATGACAAAGTTGTCATGTATGGGGCACAAAGTGACTCAGTTGTTTTAACCAATTTCTACCTAGGCAGAGGACAGAAAGTTCAGTTCCCAACATACTCATCAGACGCCAACTGCTTTTAACTGCAGCTCCAAGTGATCATACTCCTTTTTTCTGGGGAACCTTTTCCATGTACACTTCACACACACATATACATGTTGTCTACATGTAATCAACTTTTGCAACCTAACCTCATGCGTTGCTGTGATCTTAACCTATGTACTCTTCCATGCCCCCAAACCAGAACAAAGCATGTATGTTATTTCCTGTAAACAGCAAATATAGTGGTTGAATGCAACTTTCTAAAACCTACCATAAATGTTGAAAGCACTCACTTGCAGATATTTGTTGATAAGCAATGCAGTACTGTTTTTAATCAACAATGTTGATAAAAAGTAGTACTACTTGTTTTCTGGGTCAGTTGAGATCAGTTGAAGCCAGTAAATTAATCCCTTGTAAAACATTTAAAGATTTCTATACTATCCAGTTCATTCCCCCATGTGATGCTTTTATCTACTGTTCAATAAAAACAGAGTGAAGCCATTGAGAGGGAAATAGAAAGAACAATACAACAGACATGGACAGATATAAACAGATATAGTATCAAAACAAACACAAAAAAGACAGTCATAAACAGGGACATATGCAGACAGATATAAGGAGAGAGTCATTAGAGAACTTTATTCTCAGGCAGGCACAGATTCAGACGTATGCAACATCAGTCTCTTTCCTCCACACATTCACTCATGCATAAATGTATATGCATGCCTGTGTTTCCAACTCACAACACACAAACATGAACAAATTTTTAAAAGGAAAAAGAAGCTGGTATTTGAGTACACCTTTAATTTCAGCACTTGGGGGGCAAAGGTAGGCAGATCCCTGTGAGTTCAAGGTCTGCTCTAAAAAGTGAGTTCTAGGTCAGCCAGAATTACAACAGAGAAACTCTGTCTTGAAAAAGAAAAAAGGAAAAAAAAGAAAAAGAATCAAAGGATGTATTTGTTATAATAATTGATTATCTGATGTGAAAGCATAGGGATAATACTTCTTTGAAACAATTAAAATAAAATATATGTATTATTGCTCTGAAAGAATACTATATTTATAAGTATAAATTCTATGAAATTCATAGATATTTTGAAATATGTTTATTATATTTATATTTATGCAAATATCATGATATTTAATTTTAAAATTATGCTTTATGAACTAACTTAACTACTATGACATTTTCATCCAACAACAAAGTATTTTAAAGCTAGTCTTCAAGAAATAGTTAAATTTTATATTACTTTACCTTTAAACTATCTCTTCTAAAATCAACCTGAAATGTAAAATTATTCAAAGCTGATAAATGTATGTGCATTAACAGAGACATATCTGAAGGATATATACTGTGCTGTTCTAGTAAAAAAAATAAGAAAAATAGAGCTAAATATTTGAACTTTTCTATTCTTTTTTACTATTTATGAAAAAGTAAAATGTTTTGTTTTTACTTTATTATTTTTGCTGTAATAAAATATTAAACATTAGATCTAATATTTTCACTAATCTTTAAGGGCATGATCTTTTTTATCCTTATTTCCTTCTTTTGACTAGTTCTATATACCTAGTATTGCTTGGTCCGAGGACTGAGTCATGTGGTCTGAGATTGTCTTCTTTAAAAATATATACAAGATAGCTCAACAGTATGGTCACCTAAGCAAGACTTGAACAATGACAACATAAATTGACATTACAATATGGATGGGAAAAATCTCTCCCATGTAGAGATGAAGAGCTATAGGCAATTATGACTGAGGATATAGGGATAAGCAATTTTCCAGAGGGATAAGTTCATAATTGGTTATCCAATACCACCCAATAACATTAGGTCAGCCTTAAAATATCATACATCTCAGGCAATAAAACATGAAATATAAATGAAAATGATCAGGGAGCAAACGGAGGAGAATAAAAAGGAGAGCTTTGTCATGTATTTTCTTTAATAGTTTTTGAAAGATTAAATCAAGTATTTTTGAAAACAAAGTAATTAACAAACTTATAATGTGTGTTTGCTTAAAATATTTTTAGATTATCATGGGAAAGATATAAATAAAATGTATACCTTAGCAAAGTGATAGTTTTTACTTAGAAATAAAAATCTTACCATAAAACATCCAAAGTTATGTCCTGGTACCTGTGGTTTAGGGCATGAAAGCCCAAATTCAGGTCAAATTTCATCATATTTAATCTCTGGATAATATAGCACAAGTGAATGTCCATGATCAGAGCAGTTTGTTACCTTCAAAAACTATGGTGATATCCGTGATCCATGCTCCAACCACACAAGCTTGACCTAATTTTCTTTTATTTGTTGATTTATTTTTTGAGAGCACAGGTATGGGATGATGGACAAAGGAGGAATAGGAAGAGGGTGTTATTGAAAGACATTGTATGAAACTCAAGTTATTCACAATGGTATTACATAAAAAGTCCAAAGTTACAATTTTCTCTTTTTTAGCAAATACTTATGATTATTTTTCTATTTAAAATTTCAAGATGGCTTTGTGCCTCAGAAATCAAGACTTGCCTGAAAAGAAAATTGATAAAAGGAGGGATAAAGACCGTTATTGTCCCAATATGTGAGATATCATGAAAATTACGGAATCTATAATGCCCAAAGTCCTTATCATGACTTTCAGGGATAGTCATTATCTAGTACGGTAACTTCTCAAGTCACAAGGCTGCTACTTTAGTCACTGCTCACTTTGTTTCCTCATAACTCTCTCTGTTAACATAGTATGAACAACTTGAAATTCAGTTATAGAAATATTGATCTTAAGGGTGTCTGCTATCTTAGAGTTGTCAAGAGGGCAGAAACAATGACAGATCTGAAGACTTCAGGCCTAGAGCTGGGGTTGTCTGTTACTACAGATGTACATTTACATGTCATCTGAATGAGCTGTCAGCTATAACATTTTTTTCCTTTTTTGGTTTAAATTTATTCTTCTCTCACACAGTACATCTCGATCACAGTTTTCCATCCAAATTTCCCCCACATCCGCCCTCTGGCCCAGAACCACTCCTCCTCTGTTTCCTTTGAAAAGAGCAGACTTCCCAAGGACATCAAATAAACATGGCATAACAAGACACAATAGTACTAGACACAAACACTTTATCAAGGCTGGATGAGGCAACCCAGTAGGAGGAAAGAGTCCCAAGATCAGGCAAGAATCAAGGATCCCACCACTCCCCACTGTCAGGAGTCCAACAAAAGCACCAAACTAACAGCTAAAACATATATGCAGAGGACCTGGCACAGATCCTTGCTGAATTCATGATTGCTACTTCTGTCTTGTGAGCCCACATGAGCCCTGCTGAGTTGATTCTGTGGGCCATGTTTTCCTGTTGTCATTGACCCCTCCGGCTCCTACATTCTTTCCTCTACCTTTTCCACATGGTTCCGCAAGCTCTGCCTAATGTGTGGCTGTGGTCTCTGCATATGTTCTCATCAGCTGCCAGGGAAAATCTCTCTGATGACATTTGGGCTAGGCCCCAATTTATGAGTATAGCAGAATACCATTAGGATTGATTTAATTGATTATTATTATTTTATTTTTGGCAAGTCATGTTTGATTATGTCTCAAGTCTCTGAGCTATCAAGCCTCTGGTTTCTGGCCATCCAGGCAGTTATGGACATGGGCTCCTTCTTGTGTCATGGGCCTCAGGTTAGGTCAGTCATTGGTTGGCCACTCACATCAGTTCTGCTTCTCTCCATACTCTCCTATCATCCCTCCCTATAACCAGATCCCTCTCGTTCCCTGGCCTATCTATTCCAAGCCTTCCTGAAAAATATATTCTACGTAGCCTTCCCAGAGAGAACCTCCTAGTGATTTATCCTCTTAGCATCTGTAGATTATAGCATGATTATCCATTACTTAACAGATAATTTATAAGTGAGTACATACAATGTTTGTCTTTTGTGTCTGGTTTACCTCAATCAGAATGATTTATTTTTCTGTTTCCATGCATTTGCCTATAAATTTTACAATGTTGTTTTTTGACTGCGGAATAATACTCCATCATGTACTACATTTCCTTTACTAATTCTTCAGAGGAGGGATATCTATATTTTTCCAGTTTCTGGCTATTATGAATAAAGCTGCTATGAACATAGTTGAGAAAGTGTCCTTGTGGTAGGATGAGGTATCCTTTGGGTATATGTCCAGGAGTAGTATAGCTGTGACTTGAGGTAGATTAATTTCCAATTTTCTGAGGAAGCATCATATTGATTCCCATAGTAGCTGTACAAGTTTGTACTCCCACCAGCAATGAAAGTGTGTTCTTGCTCCACAGACTTGTTAGCATGACCTGTCATTTGTGGTATTGATATTAGCCATCTGACAGGTGTAAGATGGAATCTCAAAATAGTTTTGATTTGTATTTTCCTGATGGCTAAGGATGTTGAACACTTCTTTAAATGTTTTTCATCCATTAGTCCTTTATCAGATATGGAGTTGCTGAAAATCATTTTCCATTTTGTAGGCTGCCATTTTGTCTTGTTGATGGTATCCTTTACCTTACAGAAGTTGGCTAACTTTCAGGAAGTTGGCTTCTATGCCAATGCTTTTGAGACTATTTCCCACATTCTCTTTTACCTATTTTAGTGTATCTGGTTTTATATTAGTTCTTTGATCCACTTGGACTTGAGTTTTGTGCATATTAGCATTTTTGTCTTTCAGATAATTTTACCAAGGATACTGGTCCATTACAGATGCTATATGCAAAACAACCAGCATCCCTATTCCCATTTGCTTATCACTAAATTTTCTATTTTCACATTTTTATTCTACATTACAAAGATTACCACTAACCATTACACCAATGCTAACACATTATTACTTTTTTCATCCATTACTTATTATTTATGTAATACCAAACAGTATAGCATTGGACTCAATTCTCAGAGCTGTACTTAATGTAATTTGTCTGTATATTATCCACTTCCCCAGTTAAAATAGTGTTTAAACCTTTACTAAAATAAAAATAAAAAAATTAGAGTATTTGTAAAAGTGCAATTTCATGTAACAATGCTTATTAACACAGAATTCAGCTAGTTGAAATTAGGTATACTTATGAGGTGATGGCTACCACAGTCTTCTGATTGCGGCACATTATTAGTAAAATGATTCTGTGTATGTTCTCAGTAGATCAAAATCTATTTTCTTTTATTTCTTTTATATCCTCCTAATATATGAATGTGAAAAATCCATTAACATTGATATATCCTTCATAAGTAACCTTTTAAATATTATTCTGAAGAATATTGTGTATTGTATTTGGTTCTTACTATATATGCCTACATTACAGACATACATCTTTTGTGAGAAAAATCCACAATGATGCAACAATATTTTTGTATTACATGATTGTGTAATATTATAGCATTTTAGTCTTTGTGGTTGGATTTAAATTTAGAAATGATTTAATGATTTTAATTCCATGCATAATGTTTTAAACTTTATATATATATATGGTTTATTTTTAAGTACATGTGTAAGTTTATGTTATCCATGTTTATACAAGAGGGTGCAGAGACCAAAAGAGGCATCAGATCCCTACAACTGGAGTTCTAGGTAGTTGTTTCAGCCCCCATATCGTTTGTGGAAACTGGACCTGCATCCTTTGCAAGAACAAGGAGCATTTACACCACTGAGTTCTCTCTCTATGACTATAAAATCAATTTGTTGTAGTTGTTGTTATTGTTACTTTCATACTATCTCGATAGCTTAAATAACATCAAAACAATAAAAACAAACAAAAATTACTTCTGTGGCATTTGCATTTGAAATTTTCATCTTTATTCCTCAGGTCATTCTCTATCTCCATATATTCATTATCCTCACGCTTATACATTTTAGGATATTTTGCCCAGAAATTGGTACTACCCACCAGAATTGGGTCTTCCCACATCAAGAATTATAACCAAGTTAGATTTGCTCACAGAAAATTCTCCATGGAGACTGTTTCCAGGTGATTCCACACTGTGTATGTTGAGAACACTAGCAATCATATTGTTCTAAGAACAATTCTGCAGTTCATGAACTGTTTATACTTTTCACATAGTAGCACCAAACTTTAAAAAAAAAGGTCATCTTCCTATTACAAAGATCATCTTCCTATTACCTCACATATATCATTAAGAAAAAAAGCCTCTTATAACTATGCTGCAGTTAAAAAATATAACACAGGTGTTTGATGTGCTGTTTCAATAATCTCCAGCACTTGACTACTTTGTCCCATGCTGTGAGCGCTAAGCTTGATACTCTATCCACAATATCTGCCCTCTCTCTGGTACCACAATCTGGATTAAACTCTACTTCTGTAAATTACCTTGGTCATGGTTGTTAGTGTTTACAGCTGAGATGGAGATGGAAGGAAAAGTACTTTGGCAGTGGGAGCCATGGAACCACACAGCCCTGAAGTGGGAAACATGAGACCAATGAAAATGTAAACACTGCTGAGAGGAAAGTTGCCCTGGAAGTCAGTAGCCAAGGATCCACACAGTTCTGACATGAGGAAGATGTTCCCAGTGGAGCTCTAAGAGGGAAGACATCCTGGCAGCCATCAAGCATGTAACCACACAGCTCTGAAGGGAGGTTTCCCCAGTAGAAGTGTTCCAGCTCTGAGGGGAAGATGTCCCCAGTTGATCTAGACTGTTACAACGGAACAGCTCCATTCCTTTCTGCACTCCTCTGATGACAAAGACAGCTCTAAGCAGCTATTCTCACAAAAGAGATTTATTTGGAGGGAAGAATCCAGGAAAGCAGGTACCTCTGCTCTGAAGGGAAGCAGCGAAGAGCTAAGGAGAGTGCATCTTTTTATATAGTGTTTTGGATTGGGAGTGGAAGGGTTGGTTTCCAGGGTGGCCTGGGACTGGTAGGATTTGAGCTCATGTATTGGTGTGTTTTTGAGCTTAAGAATTTCTCAATGATTGGTGGGTTTTTATACCCCCTTTCATCCTAAACTGGTTACTTTCCTGTCTTTGGGGCTGGATAAGGTTTAAGCTCAGGGATTGGTGGGTTTCTGGCTTAGGGATTGGTGGGTTTCTGGCTTAGAGATTGGTGGGTTAGAGTTTGGACTTTTCACCCTAACCTGGCCACTTTTCTGCCTGTGGGGCTGGAGAGGGCTGTTATGGCAATTAGAATAGTCTGAGGGAAACAGCCTAACCACTTGTGCCTTGAGAGGCTTGCAGAGGCTAACTGTTAAATATGTATGTTTGTAATATCAATGAAGATTCAACTTGCTCTGGGTTTCAGTGGCCACAAACTTAGCATAAAAACTCAAGGGGCTTACAACAGTGTTTTATATCAGCAACAGACAAGCAGCTAATACAGGGAATGGAGAGTCATACAAACCAATGCTCTCTGACATAAGTAATTTACATAATTTTATTGGTTTCGTCCATTGAAGCATATATACACAAACAGTTCCCAAGATTTTGGGGGAGAGGGCGCAATAGCAGTTAGAAATGGGAAACAAACTGCATTCCCTCATAGCTAGCTCATCATAGCATAAGTCACAGTGTTCATTCCTTCTTTCTACTACACACATAGTGTTTCCTGGGTCTTCCATAATCACTCTGTCTGTCTGTCTGACTGAGTGGCATGCAGGCACCACACATGTTTCTTCTGATAATTATTCTTCGTCACTCTGTACAAGCATGCCTTGCACTTCCTACACCATTAAATTTATTCCATAACTATGCCAAACTCAAACCGTCAGTGTTCAGAATATAAAACATATCACGGGGAATTTTCATTCAGTACATGTCTGCCCTTTCACTTCCGTGGATATTGTTACAAATATTTCCCAACAACTTTTGAGAGTCAGTACTTAAAATAGTTAGAATTAACTACCAGTTTTCGGCAGCAACTAAATCTCTGAAAAATTTATGTCTGGGAATTAACGCTGTTATTTTACTTGGTTGTCAAGGTGCTTGAAAATACAATGAAGGATCACTACCTCACCATTTTCAAATTATAGATACTGGCAGTTAGTAAAGAAGTTTATGTTTGCATTCTTAACCTAGACTACCCACAAATTAGTCATACACAAACTGACCCCTCTTTTGCTATTAAGTGTTGAGATCTGAGAAGTCTCTAAGACAAGAAATGTTGTTTAGCAGCCTCTGAAAAGACAGTCTGGGTCTATAGGCTGCAGGAGCAGTACCACTTTATGAGCTATAAGACCAAATCCTACAGTAAACTTAGTGCTGGGTGCATTTAAATTGTCCCTACAATATGGGAGGAACAATGAACTAAATATATTACTGTCTTTTGTTTGAGTTTACATATTCCCCAGTGTTCTCAGCACCAGCAAGAACACAGATGGTTACCCAGACCCTTAAAATCAGCATGAACCTTTCAAAAGTCAAATTTTAGAGGCATTACTGTGTGGGGGCAGGGTCTCTTTTTATTTCTCTGGTTTGAGCCCCATGAGCTTGTCAAGAGCTTAATATGTGAGACTCTTTTTTATGGCCTTCACATTTTACTTAATAGTATTCAATTATTATTTTTTGTTGTTATACTACCATATTTTGAAACATAAATCGTAATGTAGTTATCCAATTGAGATGCTCTGACCAATAAACTTTAAAAATAATGAGTATACTTCTGAGTACATTTAAAACAACTTGTAGAAAATTCCTATTACTTTACTAAATTTCCTTGTGCTTGTTTTCCCTATGACAATAGTTTTGTTTTGTTTTGTTTTTAATTTCCACCACTGATTTTTAAATATTTTCAGTATATCATGAAGTAAATATTTTAGGTTTTGTGGGATATTTATGTTTTATATTTTTACTTTTATTTTTTAACAGCTTTTAAATGCTTTATTTTGTGGTTGTATTAAGATTGAATCACAAAAAAGACTTGATGTGGACTTACATTTCAATTTGCTAGACACCAACTTATATAACTTGTGGCTATTTGTTAACTTCATACAAGTAGGATAATATAATGCAAAATCTTTTGTTTCTACTTCCTTATCTAAGTGTATATTTTTTCTGACTTATGTATATTATTGTGGCCATCAAAAATTTCTATATTTTTAATATGTAACAGCATGAGGTTTTAAATGAGCATTTTCATTGAAATGTTTCAGATTTTATTTAATGGGAATCTAACAGAGACTATTAAAGTCATTCTTGACTCAACAGATATTTGAGGGATATCTTTGGAGAATTATTTGTGGAATTCATAACATGAAGTTCTACACAATGGTTGTATCATTTGACACTTCATTGACAATCTTTTAACCTCAACTCCTTGGCTAGAATTTTCAGGTGAAGAACTGATGTAAACATGTCCAGTTTCCTCTAATAACAAGCAAAATCTACAGACAGTCTTCAATAAAAACAGATCAGTAGGTGAGGATGACTAGACAGCATCATTAAGATGCACAGATTTACTCTAATGCATCAGCACACCATGGTCCATACACTGTCATTTTTTTTTCTTTACTTACACAGATACTATTTTATGGTTTTCTGGTATCTGATGCTCTTTGGCACCAGAGACCCTAATTAGGAATATGAGGATCATTTTTAACTGAAACAGTTGCTGAGGCATTTTGAAAAGAGTAGCAAACAGGATGAGGTGCAAACAGACTTGTGGACTCTGTCAGAATTTAATGCATGTTATGGAGTAGTATGCGCATTAGAAAAGATATTCACAGGAAGTTATGATCTAATATTCAGAGAAAAGCCACCACTGATATACACTTAGTCTTCTTTTCTTAGATTCTGGTTTATCTCTTTTCACATTAATCATTCTCCCATGTATAAAAACAAGTTGAGATGTAAACACAGACACACACACACCCCATAATCTCAATATTTACAGAAAATACCTTTGCCATCACATCTTTCACAATGTTTTACTTTTTAATCTCAAAAATTCATGACCAAAATGTTGTACAACTTTGCTAATCCAAGTGCATATCATTAATTTTAAGGATGATTTTGTTGGTAGTGCGTTCTGTCTCAGATCTCTTTAGCCAGAAACTACTTTTAAAATACATCAGTAGAACACAAATATTGAAGTTTACCAAGCACATCTCTAGAATTCTTGCAAAAGTAAAAAGCATTGCCACAGTTTAGGAGTTCAAATGTGACAAGTGTGTAAATGTGCATGGGGCAGAGATCTCTGCTCATGCATTTAATTCCCTTGTCTTTTCCATTTAAAGAAACACATAAGCAGGCCAGACCATTAACAGTTCTATTCCAAGATAAATTTTACAAAGGTCAAAGACTGCTAAAAAATGACTTTTTAAATATACCTATCAGTTAGAACCAGCACTAAGCCATTATGGTTATTTGAAATATTTTGACTGTCCAAGAAGATGGTACTGATAGATGAGAAAATCCAGTGTCATATATTCCTAGTGACTCATGAACAGAGAGAGTTGGCATGGGCCGAGGAACTGTAGATTAAAGGAGCAACAGCACTGTGTCTCATTGCTGTTCTTCTATTACACTAGAAATGAGAACTTTCTATGAGATATCTCTAAAGGGTAAAGTGTAAAAATAGCCCATTTCATTGATTACATCTTTCATTTCTTACAATTTATTATAGTGACCTTGATATTGCAGCACCTTTTCTACTGTGAAATCCATAAATTATAGGCCACTTTATAGACAACCTACAGACAAAGTACCTCATACTGAAAACATTCTATTTAAAAAGGTACTTGCAGTAAATATTAACAAGATTATTGTGTTCACAAGTAAATTTGACAGGGATAGTTTATTTTCCTGATTTCCTCTGCTAACATCTCCCGCATCCTTCATGTAGAATAACAGGTTTTAAATCAACAATTGATTCTCGATGTGTAATGAGCATAGTAAAAAATGTCATTTAAGAATGTAAAGATGACTTAGTCAGGAACACCACTGCACCCAAGGCTGCACCTGATAACCATAACTCAGAGACAACACTCACTTAAGGTAACCAGATACAGGGCTAAGAATTCCATGACACCAACTGAGCAGAAACCAAGAGTAATACTCTGCTCTGCATGCCTGAAAATATGCCACTTTATGTCCAGCTGCTCGAGAGTCTCCATCTGGATCCTCCCCCTCAAATCAGAGACTACTGTTAGAGACTGGATCTGACTTTCAGCTAATATACATCACACAGGTGAGCAGGCTTGGGGAGATAGGCTTAGGATCATAGTTAGGAACGTAGAATATGAACCTTGTGTGATAACCCTTAGCATAATAAAATAAAACTTTTGTTATACCAACTATTCATATTTATCTTCTTGTTCAAGACAATATCTCTTGATCTCTTATATTTCATTTCATCTAGCTACATGACTATGACCTGTTATCTACTAGCACCTGGTGCTAGTGCATTATATGTAAGGCAAACTATATGTAATTTGTCCCTCCTTTAAAACTGCAAGAAATTGCTCTGATCTACATGTTCATTAATGCTTTCCAACCCCAAATAATATGCCATCAAGAAAATTGTCCAAGGATTTAAGAACAACCTGAACTCATGAAGTACTACTAAAGCTAATAGATACACGGGTGAGTGCTTTCATATTTAAGTACTCCATTATAGAAAATGATGCTGGTTCTTTTCCGTAGGGCATCTGTTATAGTACCTAACAATAACACCCTAAATACTGGCATTATAGTGAATTCTAACACCTATTGAGACTTCTCATCTCAAGCAATAATTGAATCCCCAGTTATGTTCACCCTTATAATCAAACCTTTATAAGACTGAACAGAACACCAGAACAATATAAACTAAACTAAGGGTACACCCATCAAATTAGTGACATTTATTAATTTCTTACATACACTTTCTACACATTAACGACATAACATTAAATTTGTGAGATTTACTTCAGAAAGAAATTTTGAAATGAGAAAAGAAAAAAATATCTTTCTTGCTGTTTTTGTTTGTTTGTTTTGTGAGATAGGGTTTCTCTGTGGTAACTCTGGCTGTATTGAAACTCATTCTGGAGACCAACCTGGGATCGAACTCATGGAGATCCTCCTACCTCTACTTCCTGAGTGTTGGAATTAAAGACATTTGCCACCACTGCCTGGCTTGGAAAATCTATTTATCTAGATTAATTCTCTTTAAAAATAGGTGATGTTAGTAGTAAACCATTAATGTAACCTCAGGGTTAGTTCTGGGTCTCACTGAGTTTTGTATGATATAGCTATGTGTGTTGTTTTGTCTTTCCTAGGTAACATGTAAGTTCTAAAGGAAGTGGTGCTGATAAAAAACAAAATCTTAGTAGTATAGTCCCCAGTCGCATAAGCCTTATGACACACCAGACTTGTGAATGAAGATAAGTTAGGATTTAGGAAAATAAAATTGCATAAATTTACCAAAAAAAATTTAAGTGAATTTTTAGGTGAATTTGTATTCTTTCTTTTAATCATTTTCTGTTCTTAAGGGAAAACCATCACTTGCTTGGTGAAGAACCCTGGTGAAGAACCTTGGTAAAGACTGAATGTCTAACAATGATACATGAAGCGAGTTTATAATCTAAGCTATCTTCTTGCTTCACAAAATATATAGTGAAATCATGAGCAGTAGGAATCAGTATAACCTTCTTTGACTATGTGTATGAATGTGTTACATCAGGATAGAAGAAGCTGGGTTAGAATGAGACATGAGAACAGGTGGCCCAAACCCTCGTGACATACCACCTTGTTGTAGCAGCATGTCATCTTCCACATATGTGTTTGGACAGCCACATACTCTTTAGGAAATGAATGAGAACTTTCCTAATGCCTGCTCAGAATAAACGACAAGAATATATTCTGGCACTGGTTGGAAGAATACTTCTACAGCATTTCAGCTCTCCCTACAGTGTCACTGAGAAACAAACATGGAATTCTCCAACTGAGAATGTTGAGCAATACATCTAAATACCCATGTTTCCTGGAATGAAAGTCTATTAGTTACTTTACTCATCACTGTGACTCAGCATTTGCCAAAAACATATTTAGGAGAAGAACATTTTGTTTGTTTGTTTGTTTCAGCTCATAGTGACAAAGATTGAGAAACACCATTATGGAGAAGGCAAATAGACCTAATCGTTCCACAGTAATGGACTGTGTGAGTACAGATCCTCACATAATACAGAAACCACAGCACAGCAGAATAACCTTCCAAGTTCTACCACTACAGACCTATTTACACCATCTTCAGACAAAAAAACACAACTTGGAAATAACTTTCAAAATGTGAGCCTCTGGAAAGATGACCTGCATTTAAACCTTAGTAAATTGATAATGGTAGACAAAATAGTGATTTTCAAAATATTCCACATTTCATACCAAGAACTATTGACCATGTTATCTGGCAAAAAAAGAAATTTACAGATGTGATTCTATTAAAGTTCTTGAGTTGGGAAATCATTTGCCTCCCAAAAGACATCATTGTTAATACAAGCATCATTGCAAAGGAGAGTCAGGGATCAAAGAAAAGATGCTTCAAAACTAGACTGACAGGTCTAGGCTGAACCATAAGTGACGCCTAGAGGCTGTAAGTGTTGAAGAACGAAATTTGTTTTTAGAAACTTCAGCTGGAAAAGAAATCATTCTTAGCACTGGCTGTAGCCCCACAAATTTCAATTTGAACTATTAGAAGACATATTTATGATTCTGACTTCTAGACCTATGATGAAATAAAACTATGTTATTTTAACTTATTACATTCGGAAAAAAAATTGCATCAGTAACAACAGAAAAATACTATGCATTCTAGTTATTTGGAATATTATTTCTGAATTGCTTTTTTTGCTTGATTTTTTTAAATTGTGATTTGTAATTTTTTATAGATTTTTATGTTTGAAGTTGTTAATGTAATTTTACCTTTACTTTTCAGAAGATGAAATGGTTTTTATATTATTACTCATGTTCTTGAGATTTGTTCTTAGAAATAATTACAAAAGTAATTTATTCCTTTTGAAAATTTTAAGCATTTTATGTAGAATAGAATAAAGTCTGAGTTCCATCAGATTTTGAACTGAGGTAGTACTTTTCTAAGAATCTTTTTCATCTGTCCCAAGGATTATGGAGTAATCTGTTCTCTTTACAGAGGCACATAATGTCCCAGATCCACTGAAAGCTCCAGACTTTCTTCCACTACTTCTGTGACTTTTTTCTAACTCCAAGTAATTTTACCACATACATTAAATGATAATTATGAATATGAAGACTAGGAAATAGGCTTCATATAACTCCTTCCCTTAAAGCACTGTTTTGGCATTATGACCTACAAACTCAAGTTGCGTTAGTCTCCAATGACACTGACACTGATCTCTTAAACCAAGTGACATAAGAGCCTGCCTTGATCACCTCCCTGCCCCGCACCCCCCTCTTTTTTAACTGTTGCTCAACCTTTACTGACTTTCACTAAGGATCGTCCTAATTATGGATGCTCTAATTAATGATGGCTTGAGAAGTTGATTGCCTGTAGTTAGAGTTTGTGATATGCATCTGAGTGGCTGGAGTATCATGAAATTTGACAATAATGAATCTATTAAGGTAGAAGATACAAAAGTAACTAATCTTGGTTCTCTCTTTGTAACTTTTGCTTGTTTCAGGTAACATTCCAAATGGTATTACTTTATCATCTAAGATCTCAGTCCAGTAAAGAAAACCTTCTCATTGTAAATCAACATATTTCTTCTAGAAATACAACAAACCAAGCATGGAGGTCAATCAATCAATTTAGAACAGTTTCAATTATTACACAAATATACACTCTGTTAACATTAAAATACAGTTAGTATATTATATGTTAATAGTTGTCTCTATCCAATCCCTACTCTTAGAGCTAATTGTAATGCAATTTTAGTATATGCAATATTAGCATATGCTAATATTTTAGGGATGTTTAGACTACTTCCCATTTTTTATTTCTGATTTTTTAATTTAAATCAATGTATCATATACTAGCTTATAATATGGATAGAACAATGCTTTGCCAGTACACATCCAGGCTATAAAATATCCTCTACTCTCCTCTTGCACTTCTGTTATTTCCTTGTAAGTAGATCTAAATCATTATGCCAAAATATAGATGTATCCTATTAGCATAAATGCATGAGTCTTCAACTTCTGAGATCATCAGAAACATACTACAGACTCAGATTTTATGAGAGATATGCATATGCAAGGTGGTTATTATGCAACAATAGTTAGTAGATATATTTAACTGTTTTTTTCTGTTACCAGTATTTCTCTGATTCCTCCATGAAGTGCCACATACAATATAGGATATATATACAATATGTATATATACAATATATACAATAGATTTTGTACATTATCTCATATGGAACTTCAATACGATTGTACACTAACAGCATTTGTATTTTATAGAAGCATTTAGTAATACAATAAAGTTTTCCAAATCTACCTATAGCAAATGACTAAGAAAAGACACAATTTTTTCTGTTTAAATATCTGTATTAATAATTATTCTTACCATCCTCTTACAAAAATACAAATAAAATTAGTAGATCAAAAAATTAACATGATAGTATCCACTAAGCCTGGTGGACTCACCAATGGGTACACAAAGTAAAGACAATGAGACAATGTCTCCCCTTTCCCAGGGATGAGGTGAACAAATGGAAAAATTCAGATTAACATTTGAGTTTGTCTCTGTGCATTTGTGTGTGTGTGTGTGTGTAAATATACATGACATTGTCAAAGAACAAACTTTATGAATGGAAATAAGAAACTCATATTAAAAAGTGTTAAACAATTATTACAAAAGCAGAATTACACTGTAACCTCTGACGTTAAAGTTGTGTCACCTGACTTCTTGTCCAGCGTGCTCTATTCTTCCTAACAAAATACTAATTAAAGGAATTAGAATGTAAATGATAAAAGATGTAACCTTGAAACATGAAATGAAGCGCATTTTTATTTTGTAAACTAAAGTCCTCTAACCTATCAAACAGCATAGAAATATGTATCTTTTAGATAAAATTATATAATATTAAATACAATAATTTAGTATTATAATTTCATAGATTATTGTCAATCAAGTGTATAAGTATGTTATTTTGAAGATGAATTTTCATTTTTTCCTTTAAAGGATTTTTTATAAGTTCTATAATTGTATTATATTTTTTTTTATAAAAGATCACTCATATGAATGAGAAAGCTTAGTGGTAACTATCTTGTGATATTACATTCTATACATTAAGAACTCTGATAATATTCACTAAATTGTAACCATTTTTAAAATGAGTTAAGAATGAAAAAAATTGTGAAAATACTAAGTGGATTTGCTTATCTACTTTGCTATTGCTGTAACAACATCAATAACAAAAGACCAAAGCAACTTATGAAAGAAAACTTACTGGAGATCATATTTGTAGAAGGTTGGAATCCATGATCATCATGGCGGGGAGCATGACATTAGAGTGGCTAAGAACTTATACCCTGATGTACAAATTACAGCCAGAAAGGCAAAGAGAAAACTGAAATGGCCTGATCATTTATTTTTTGTACTGAGATTTCAATATAATTACTGTAACCCTCCCTTCTGTTTTGTCCCTCCAAATCTTCCCATACACTCCTTCCTTCTCTCCTCTTTTTCATTAATCTGTTACATATTTTTTCATTAACTGTTATTGCATGTATACATAAACAGACACACACAAATACACATACTTTCCTGATATAACCTGCTCAATCTATATAATTTCACATGTATTATGTTTTCGGGATTGATGATTAGACAATGGACAAAACATTAGTGTAGCCTTCCTTGGGCCACCTCTCCTGCCCCCAGCTTCCTCATTTTTCTTTGTTTCTTTATTTAGCATTGAGATATCTCATGGGCTTTTCCTGTCCACTGTGGAATGTCCGTTGGTGTCTCCCTTGCTCAGTTCACATTTGGACAGTCATATTGTTCAGGCTTTATGGACATTGCTTCTGATATTACTAGGCAACACAATTTCACAGCAAACACTCTGATGGCAAGGGACTTGAACACCTCCTCCAACAAGGCCATGCCTCCTAATTATTCTGAAATGAGCCTATTGAAGCATTTCTCATTCAAACCACAACAGATTGGTTAGAAAAAGAAGTAGGTGTATTTGTAATACGAGTTTCATTTTGCTCTATATTAGTTGCAGTTAAAAATTTGGATAACAGTGCTGTGAAAATTGGAGATCTTAAAATCCATGGCATTGAGTTCTAGTGTTAGGAAATTAATAATCTGTGTACTTGGTGTATAGCTTGGTATTGTCCCAAATTTTGTGATGACTCTTCCAACTCTTCCTTTAGTTAAGAGTTTTATTGCCCTTGGGCTATTTTTCACTTTTCCAATTTGGCATGAAAAAATTCTGACTTTCTTATTTCAACCCAAAGTTCTGAAAAACTTGACAGGTTTTGCTGACATTTGGGGATTCAGTCCAACTTCAGTACTAAGTGAAATATAAGAACTGCAAATCTATCTAACCTGAAACAGCAACATAAGAGTTCATGAGCACTAAGTGACTCTGAGACAGAAAATTAAATAATCTGTCCTTCACTGGACAAACTAAAATGTTCTAAGTTAGCATAAACTAAATGTAATGGCATTGGCCTTTGTATGGCACTAAGATTCAAACATTACAGTAAGTTACTATTACAGTGGTTACACTATTATTCTGTGGAGGCATATTTTTAAAATGTCAATAAATGCAATGTAAGAAGAGCTCTCCATTTCTTTCTGTGATTTAACAGTGGTTTAGGATAGTTATATACACATTCAAATGTTCATTTTGTTTAACACAGACATTATGAAATGTCTGCAGAAATTCAGAACAATTTAAGACTCATAACTGAATGATATCTGTCTATTCAGATATAAATTGGCAAATTGCACAGGCTTTAGTGGTACAAAGCAGGATATCAATACATATGCACAGTATGACCCTATGCTTGGAGAAATCATGAACTGTAATTTACATATTACATACCAGGTCACTGCAGTCCTTTATGTATTTAACTGCTATTTCTTTTATTTTTGATATTGAAATATAATTTTAACATTTCTACCTTGCCTTTCTTCCCATTAAACCCTCTTACATGCCCTCCTTCCTCTATTCAAATTCATGGCCTCTTTTTTTTTCATTAAATTTTGTCACATGCATATATTTATATGTACATACATATATTCCTAAATATAACATGCTTGGCCTGTATGTTACCTTTATATATGTTTTCTTTCTTTTTTTCACAATACATCTGGCCTGCAGTTTTCCCTCCCACCACTCCTTCCAGTTTCCCTTCACACTTCCCCTCTTTCCCAGTTCCACTCCCCCTTTGCTTCCCTTCAGGAAAGTACAGGCATTCCAGAGAGATCAACCAAACAAGGAAAAAAAACAAAATAAAATGAAATTAGGACAAAACCCTCATAATAAGATTGGAGAGTCATGGACACACCACTCCTACAAAAACACCAAGCTAACAATCATGACATGTATGAAAGGACCTAGCACAGACATATGCAGGCTATGATGATTGCCACCTCATTCTCTATGAGTACCTATGAGTCCTGTTTAATAGATTCTGTGGGCAGTGTGACTATAAACCCTCTGGTTTCTACCATGATTCCTCCCCCTCTTCCTTAGGGTTCATTAAGATCTGAGGGGAGGAATCTGATAGCCATCTCCTATTTAGGCTCTCTCCCCACCTAATGCTTGGCTGTAGGTCTCTGCATCAGCTCACATTAGCTGCCAGAGGAATTCTCTCTGGTGACAAATGGGCTAGGTGTTGATCTGAGTATAGCAGAATATCATTAGGAATTACTTCATTGATTTTATTTTATATTTTGTCTAGTCATGTTTCCTGGCCATCCAGGCAGTGCTGGGTATGAGCTCCTATTCATGGATTGGGCCTCCAGTTAGATGGGTCATTGGTTGGTCACTCTCACTAGTTCTGTGCCACCATTGCCCTAGAAAACATTTCAGGCAGGTAAGTTGTAGGTCAAAGGATTTGGGGTTGCATTGGTGACCTGATCCCAACATTGAAAGCTTAATAGAAGGTGGCTAATTCAGGCTCCATATCCTCTATTAATGGGAGGTATTACAGAAGTTTCTTTCTAGTTATGTTTAAAATGGTTGTTTTGTGCATTGTTGATGGAAGGCCTGCCCAGGCCTTGGCATTTTGTATTATCTGCAGGTGTTGACCTTATGTAAAAGATGTTTGATTCCTCATGATCTACACATGCTATCAGTTGAACACCTGAGGATTTTTGTGTCAATACAAACACCTGAGAGGAGACACTCAGGTTTCCCTATCCATTATGGTGCTTGCCATGAGATGTGGTTCCTTCTGCTGAGGTCTGGCAGGGTTTGTAGCTATGAAAATGCCTCCTTGTCTTGGTGATCCACCACAGTAGCTATCTGCTAAAAGACCCTATGCCTTTTAGGAAAACTTTTTTATATTCGAGGGAGTTTTCACTGTACTAGGTTTCCATATTGCCCCCCGCCCAAATTTCAGTAATATCTCCCTGTATTCTCTCCCTCTAATGCTTCCCCTCAAGCTGATCCCTCTTGTTTGAATCCCCATCTGCCCATAATCCACCCACAAAATCTGTTCTATTTCTCCTTGCTAAAGATATTCATGTGTCCCGCCTAGAGATCTCCTTGTTATCTTGCCTCCCTGGGTCTGGAATTGTATCCTTTACTTAAAAGCTAATATCCATTTACAAATGAGTACATTCCACGTTTGTCTTTCTGAGTCTCAGTTACCTTACTCAAGATGATTTCTTTTCCTACTTCCATCTGTTTGCCTACCAAATTCATGATGTTGTTTTTTGAAACATCTTAGTAATTAATACTCCATTGTTTATATGTACCATATTTTCTTACCCATTCTTCAGTTGAGTGACATCTAGGTTGTTTCCAATTTCTTTGTTTTATGAATAAAGCCACCAGAAACATGGTTGAGCAAATCTTCTTGTGGAAGGATGGAACATCTTTTAGGTATATTTCCAAGAGTGGTAAATATAACTGGGTCTTCAGGTAGATCAATTTCCAATCTTCTCAGATACCATCATATGATTTCCATAGTGCTTGTACTCCCAGCAGCAATGCAGGAGTATTGTTCTTGTACTACATCCTCTCCAGCATGAGCTGTCCTTTCTGTTTTTGATCTTAACCATTCTGATAGATGTAAGATGGAATTTCAAAGTAGTTTTCATTTGCATTTCTCTGATTACTAAGGATGTTGAACATTTCTTTAAGTGTTTCTCAGCCATTAAAGATTCCTCTGTTGAGAATTCTCTGTTTAGATTTATACTCAGTTTTCGATTGGATAACTTGGTTTGTTGATATCTAGCTTTTGAGTTATTTATATATTTTGATTTTTAGCCATTTATCACATATGGAGTTGTTGACAGTCTTTTCCAAATCTGTCAGCTGCCTTTTGTCCTACTGAAGGTGTCCTTTTCCTTGCAGAAGCTTTTCAGTTTCATAAATTTATTAATTTATTAATTGCTAATCTTAGTGCCTGGCTATCCTTTGGTTCTAGAAGTTGTCTCCTGTGGCAGTGAGTTCAAGGTTATTACCCACATTTTCTTCTATCAGGTTCAGTGTATCTGGTTTTATGTTTAGGTCTTTGATCCACTTGGTTTTGAGTTTTGTGCAGAGTAATAAATATTGATCTATTTGCATTCTTCTACATGCACATATCCAGTTAGGCCAGCACCATTTGTTGAAGATGTTTTTTTCCCTTGTGTATTTTTGACTTCTTTATCAAAACTCAGATGTCCATAGCTTTATGGATTTATGTCAGATATTTTCATTCAATTCCACTGACCAACATGTCTATTTTTACACCAATACAATGTGGTTTTAGTAATATATCTATGTAATAAAGTTTAAAATCAGGGATGGTCATACATTCAGAAGTTCTCTTATTGTTTTGGATCACTTTAGTTATCCTGTTTTGTTTATTTGCTTGTTTGCTTTTTCCATGTGAAGTTGAGAGTTGTTCTTGAAGATCTGTAAAACTTGTGTGGGAATTTGTATGGGGATTATGTTGAATCTATGGAATACCTTTGGTATATTAGTAATATATTAAGTCTACTGATCTATGAGCATGGGAGATCTTTCTTGAGAAAGGTGTTGCTTCCCTGATTCCTTTCTTAGTCCATTTGTCATTTGTATATTGGAAAACTACTAATTTTTTCATGTTGATCTTATAGCCAGCCACTTCACTGGAGATGTTTATCAACTCTATTCTTCACAGGTAGAATTTTTGGGGTCTCCTATGTATACTTTCATATCATCTAAAAATAATGTTACTTTGACTACTTTCCCCCAAAATTTGTATCCCCTAGTCCTCCTGCAGTTGTTTTATTGCTGTAAATAGAACTTCAATTACTATATTGAATAGGTATGGAGAGTCTGGACTTTACTCTGATTCATCTCAGACATTACTTCCTGTCTGACATAGCCTCCTTCTGAGCTCTGTTTCCTGTTTCTGCTTCTACTTTCTACTGCTTGGGGTTTAAAGGCATGTGCTGGCCAGGCGGTGATGCTACACAGGTCTTAAATCCCACCACTTAAGAGGCAGAGGCAGGCAGATCTCTGTGAGTTTGAGGTCAGTCTAGTCTACAAAGTGAGTTCTAGGACAGCCAGAATTGTTACACAGAAACCCTGTCTCAAAGAAAAAAAAAAAAAAAACCAAAAATACAAACAACAAAAAAAGTAAAGTCATGTGCTACTACTGCCTTCTGAATACTGGAATTAAAGGTGTACACTAAACTAACATTATTTCTACCATAGAGTAGCCATGCTGCTAGATGAAAAGATTCAATATTCCACTACAATCTCTTGTATCTTTGTATTAATTTTGGTTTGAAGTCTATTTTGTTAGATATTAGAATGACTCCACCAGCTTTCTTCTTAGGTCCATTTGCTTGGAATATAATTTTCCAACCATTTACCCTGATTTAATATCTATCTTTGTTCTTGAAATGCGTTTCCTGTATGCAGCAAAAAGATGGATTTGTTTTTGCATCCATTCAATTTGCCTGTGTCTTTTTATTGAGGAATTACGACTATCAATATTGAGATATATCAATGAACAATGGTTGCTAATTTCTGTTAATTGTTGGTAGTGATAGTGGTGTGTGTATCCCTGATTTTGGTTTTACTTGTGTGAGATTACTTCTTTCCTATGTTTTTTGTGTTTTCCTGTGATCTGTAGTTAATCTCCTTAGTATGGAGTTTTCCTTCTAGCAACTTTAGTAATGCTATATTTGTAGATAGATATTGTTTAAATTTGACTTTAGAATATATAATTTTCTCCATCTATGGTAACTGACAATTTTGCTACGCATAATAGACTAGACTGAAGTTTGTGATCTGCAGCACATCTAACCAGGCCTTCATGGCTTTTAGAGTCCCCATTGAGAAATAAGGTATAATTCTAGTATCTTTGCCTTTGTGTGTTACTTGATCTTTTTCTCTTGAAGCTTTTACAGGTTTTAGTATCCTTTCTTTTCTTCTGAATGTTTAGTGTTTTGATTATTATGTGGAGAGGGACTTTCTTTTCTGCTATAATCTTTTTGATGTTCTGTATGCTTCTTGTACCTTTGTGGACATCTCCTTTAGGTTAGAAATTTTTTTTTCTTATGATATTGTTGAAAATATATTCTGGGCATTTAAGCCTTCCTTCCTTCATCTATTCCTAGTATTTTTAAGGTTTACCTTTCCATAGTGTCTCAGATTTCCTGGATGTTTTATGTCAGAATTTTTTTTTATTTAATATTTTCTTTGGCCAATGTGTCTATTTGTTCTACAGTATCTTCAATGCCTTAGATTTTCTCTTACATTTCTAATATTCTGTTAGTGTGACTTGTCTCTGTAATTACTGATCACATTTCAAAGTTTTTCATTTCTAGAATTCCCTCAGCTTCTGAGTTTTGTTGTTGTTGCTGTTGTTTTTGATTTTACTTTTTGTTTTTCAGGTTTTGAAAAAATTTATTCCTGTCCTTCAATTCTTTGCTCATGCCCCCACCCCAACTTGGCCTTCATTAAAGGATTTATTCATTTCCTAGTAGAGGGATTTTTAATCTATCATCATTGTTGCTGTAGGGTAGAAAGAATGCTGTTACACACGTTTAATCCTTGTATTCAGAAAGTAGAGGTAGCATAAACCTTTAAAACCAGCACTTGGAAGATAGGAAGCAGAGCTCAGAATAAATCTGTCAGACAGGAGTGACACCTATGATAAGTCAGAGTGAAGGATAGGCAAAGTGATGAATCAGAAGAGTTAGCAAGTGAGTCAGAGTGAGGACATGCCTGACTCTGAGGATAGAAAAGCAAGCTCATATCAGAGAGTCAGGGATAAGGCAGAGAAGCAGGAGAGGCTGACAGGCATTATGGGGCAGTGAGAGCTTACAGAGACACAGCAGTAGCCTGAGGAGTATAAGGCAGAGACCTAGAGGCAGCTTGACAGAAGTCAGTATCAAACAGAAGAATGAGTCAGTTTGAAACTCAGCAGAACAGCTCAGTCTAAGGCAGTCAAAGAATCAGCCAGAATCAGCCAGAGTCAGTAGAGTTCAGTCAGAAACAGTAAGCCAACTTAGAAGGTAAGTTTGATCCAGGAAGAATGGAGAAGAGTTTGAGCCAGACCTGCAAGTGAGTTGATAAGTACAGCTCTGAGTTCAGAAGGAGCTACTCAGAGTGGCTCGATCTGCACTAAGTCTCAGAGGCTTAAACATTCTAGACTGTATGGAGGTTGAGGCTGAAGACTACCAGTTCTAGAGTTGAGATTAGATTTTACAGAGGGCAAAATGCTCTAGGGCTCTAGGACTAGGACCAAGGATTGAATTATACAATGGATAATTTGCCCCTTTGAACCTGAATCAATGTCTACATTTCATCTTTCAGGCCCTCCCTGCCCGTACCACTTATCAGCTTTCAACATCTTCCTCTCCCATGTTGTCATTTGGAAAGAGTGTAGATTACTTACAACAAAATTAGGATCAATTACTAACTCAAAACAAATCACAGCCATGCTAAAGACCTCACATCTCCCCACAGCTATAGGAATTGTGCACCACTATTCTAACCAGACTGACAATTCCATCATCTCTAAGGGAAATAACCTAGCTGACAAGATAGACGATCAGGGCTGCAGCCCTCAGAGGCCTGGATTCATCTCAACCAATACATGGCATCCTTGGATTACAACCAACATCTTCATTATCATCCCTTGATACTCAACAGATTCTGTCTTGTCTACACCGCTTCTTTCATCCTAATAATCAGGCCTTGACTCACTTTATTAAGGTTCACCTGTAGCCCACCTCTGAGGATACTTTTAAGGGCTATTGCTACCTCTTGTAAAATATGTAAATATCAAATCCCAACCCAAATTATTGTTCCCTCCCCATTTTCCTACAAACATAGCCAGAGGCTCTCCCTGCAACCAGCTGGAAATTTTACCCACATTCACATAGTGAAATATACTAGGTTCCTCCTGGTCTTTATGGACACCTTTTCTGGGTATATGGAAGCATTTTCTACCATAACAAAAGGGCTCAGACAGTCTCAGATTTCCTCCTCCAGGAGATCATTCCTCACTTGGAATCCCTGCCTCCCTCCAATTGGACAACAGTCCTTAATTCACCTCCCAGATTTCTCAAAGCTTATCCAAAGCCCTTAATATCCCTTGATATTTCAATATCCCATATCATCTCCAGTCCTCAGGATATGTCAAACAAACTAATTGGTCCTTAAATCATCCTTTTTAAACTTTCACAAGAACTTCAACTTGTTTGGGTAAAGTTATTTCACTTGGCATTCTCAGGATACAGGCTCTCCCTCAGTGGCCTCTTTCCATTTCACCATGAAAGGTAATATTTGGACAAGTTCTGATACCTAGCTCCTTTCACCCAAAACCTTGCCACTCACTGCTCACCTGCTCACCCCCTTACTCTATCACTTCTGCTCCCTCCTACGGAATTTTAGGGACCACCACCTACTGCAGCCATATGCCAACTCATATCTGTCCCCAGTAAACATCAGGATCTTGTTCTTCACTCTGAACCAACACCCCTCAAACAACTTTCCTGAAAGAAAAGTCCTCTTCAAGGTAATTTTTGTAACTCCCAGAGCTGCTAAGCTTGAGGAGCTCCCTAATTGGATTCACCTATCCCACATTGCCTCAAGGTAACTTCAGTTCCTACATATCAACTCCAATAGGACCTTCCTCCCTGAGGCTTCAGATGACACTGAGATCAACCACCTTGTCCCCGGTTCCAGAAGAATGAAGATCCACTCCAGAAGCTAGGCCCAAACCTACTGGATTAGACATAGACTTTTTTTTCTTTCCCTTTTGTTTTCTTTTGTCCAGGGCAGCCCTTATATTTGGAGATTGAAGTTCAAGAAACCCCCACTTCTGGCAAGCGGACCTCCCAAATAGGATTGGGAAATTGTTCCATAGAAGGCTGTCAAGAACCAATTGTATTTCCCATCACTCCTGTATCCACCCCTCCTATTTTGATCAAGGACATTTTCTCCTGCTTCCTCTGTGACCATATAGAAGGTTCTTATAAATAAAGACCAGATAAGTGGGGAGGCTGACCATATTGGTCTTGCTGACTCCATATATGCCACCTTGCCCAATGCTCTCCTCTTTTAATGAAATAAGGACATTCCTTTCATATCAGGGACCAATAGGATCCCAGGTGGGAAATGGATATTACCAAAATATTCTACTATTTCCACAGCCCCAAGTACCCAGTGAGCATGATTAAAATCCAAAGAGAATATACCTCAATTGTGCAACCTCTGGGGATAGAAAAGATAGAGGAGGTGAGTCAATATTCCTCCAAGATCATAACCTCTTTAACAGTCCCCTCCTAAATTACACAGACTTGTCATTTGTCTCCTGGTTTAGACTTTGTCTTTGGCCTATCAGTTCCTTGAGGTCATCCAGACTAAGCACTTTGAAGAATATTGTTTATTTGTTCCCCTTGAGACTAGCTCACAACTGCAATTTACAGCTTCTCCTGTTATCTTCTCATGTGGGACTGTCCTAAGGGCTAAGAGTATGTCAAAGTTAGCTTTGGAACCCTGCGTCATCCAAGGGAATGACAACAGAAGGCGTTTGGCTCCTTCACACCTTAGTTCTGACCACAACCCTGCTAGATTATTTGTTATTAAATTATTATTATTAGATATTAAATACTGTCTGCTTCACAGAAGGAAAGGAATGTGGTTTGTCTGCCCTGTACCTGGAAGCATAGGGAGGGTTAAACTCCACATGCAGATGAGGCTACACCCAGTATACTTGTCTTAACCAATGGGCCCCCATTCTTGGGGGTCAATGATCCCTCCCCTGCCCACCCTATAAATGTATTCTAACACTCCATTAAAGTTAAGATTGCCCGATGATATGTTGATGATATGTTTTCTCCTGAGTTCCTGTGTTCTCACCGATTCACTGGGGTCCACCAAAAACAAGGCGAGGATGTGTAAAAACCTCATGCCACACATGCCAACCTCCCCCATGGTTTTCTGCCTGGAGACAATGGGCTGCGGGCAGCTCCACCACTTCTCCGGGTGGTCTGGTGAGCTGCTTTAAGGTGTTAAGGTGTTAACGTTGTAGCAGAGTTAAATTTCTTAGACTGTAATAGAATCCTAAAATCCTCAACATCTCCTTTAGGTCCAATTCCCTAATATCCATAACACCTTAATTCTCTGCAGTACTCAAGTCTACCACTGCTGCTAAATGGTCAGGAGTATGTGCATTAGTATTTCTTTCCCAATAGTTGGGGGTGATACATGGAGAAGAGGCCCTACTGATTCTGGTTATGGACTCAATAACTTCCTGATATAATAAAAGGGCAGTTCAAGTGCTATCACTCTTGGCTGCCACAGGAATAACTTTAGGTATCACTACCAGAATTGTAGATCTCTCTAAACATGTATCACCAGTTTTCTTCTCAGTATATCCAGGATCTTAAACAGGTGACCCAAACCATCCTCATACTTCAAGAACAAATTGACACTTTGGCAGTGGTGGTACTCCATAAACAATGGGGGCTAGATCTCCTTATTGTCAAAAAGGGTGGCCTTTGGCTCTTTCTCTTAGAAGAATGCTGCTTCTCTAAGTGTCAATCAGGTATAGTGAAGGATAAAATCCAACAACTTCAAACAGACTTTCAAAAACATAAGGAACAGCTTGATGTATCCAAGCCATGATCCCTTAAGAACCACACATGGCAGAGTTACTGCCCTTCCTGACCACCATTCTTCCTATTTTTCTGATTTTGTTAATGCACCCTACTTTATCAATGTCTTTTTGACATTTCTTCAGCAACAAATTTGAAAGATCTCTAATCAAAGCATTAATCAGTTATTATTACAGGACAATTATTGCAGCTATTATCCCATAGCTTTATAACTGGAAGCTTATGACTCTTGAATATACTCTGCTAGTGAGGCTCAACAGTATCCAGAAGACTATGAGAACCCCAGACACCAGTAAGTAGCCTGAAAAGCACATTACCTGGATTCCTACCTCACTGGTCACTCCTTTCTATTTTGTTACCTTTTATAATAAACAAAGGGAAAGAATGTCATGCATACCAAGAACCACCCAGAGTCATTTTGCAATATTGCAGAAACTTTTTCCTCAGAGTGCCCCCCACCGCACACCCCCTCCCCCCGCATGCACTTGGAGGCAGAGACTTTACTTGTCACCTCACCTCTCGCATAGGACCCTGTTGTGTGGAGTTTTGCTCTTCTGTCACAAAAATCACTAGTGTCAGACTGAAATTAGTAATATTCATAACTGTAGCACCATTAGTCACAGGAGTTCTGGGCATAGAGTAAACCAAGGTATGGGTTTCATAAGAGAATGAAGAAGATGGAATATGATAAAACAAAGAAAAGATAAAGGAGGGGGTGAGGAAGGGAGGAAAACATAAATGAATGAGAAAAGTAAAGCTAAATTCTTGAAATGACCATTATAGCAATGCATATCAGAATACATTAATATTCAAAAATCCAAATAATGCCACAGTAAACGTTAAAGACTTGTTCAAATGAAATAAAGATATTACATATCTCTCTGTATTATAACTGGTTAAAATTACATCTCGCAATTACTTTTTGTTGTATTTGCATGAATGGAATAAGTCAGGTTTTATTACTCATTTAAATCAAATTTGTCAATTACATAATCGTTTAATTAACAAGATTCTGAGAATTTCTCCTTCTTCAAATGCTTATTAATAGGTATATGAATGGAATTGATTTCTTATGCGATCTAATTACATGTGAAAGATTGACTTTATTATTATTACTATAATAGTTTGTTAGTTTCTTAATTTAAATGTAAAGTGAAACAACTTAAAAAAACTTCTGTAATCAAAACACCAAGTCTACTACACATTACTTCATTGCAGCTATTGTTATGCATTGTTTACAAATGAATGCTGAGCCTCATGGAATCATCATTCCTAATAAGTGAAAAAGGTGACAGCATTGTGAATACGAATACAATGATACTAGCTTTACCAGGAAGCCAGAGAATATTTTAATCACGTTGTAATTAGGTTGTGAAAGCTATTCCTGGGAGATAGGTTGAAATGTAAAGATCATTGTTTTCATTAATCCTTAAGTCTGGAAGAATTTCACTGAACTTTTGTTTGTTCCATCCTGCTTACAAATGGGTTTGACCTAAATTAGACTAGGTATATGCAAAATTAGTTTAGTACATGTTAAATTGATTAAAAATAGGTGATGAGTATGATGAGGAATGAATATGAAGAGATAGCTGAAGAAATTATGACTCACTCACAAAAAGAACTATTGGCTTATGTTATTTGGTTATGTACATTTGATTATGTACTAGCAATTGGTAAGCGCTGGAAACAGGTTGTATTTAAGCTTTAGACATATGCATATAGCAACACTTAATGCAATAAGAGAACATGAATTCAAATGAGGTTAAGGAGGAGCATAGGGCAGAGTTCAGAGGGGGAAAAGGGAAGGGAAAAGATATAATTATACTATTATAATAAGGAAATCAATAAAAAGACATGGAGAGATAAAATTACATTTAAATCAAGGTTCAAAAATATTCAGACAAACAAAGTTACTTTGGTTGCATCGTGTAGACTTCAGTTTATAGTCGGATCAAGAGTACTTTGTATCTAAATTACAGATGATATATAAACTGTTGCCTATTCTTTTGAATATTTCCATATCACATTTTGTAACAGAATCTCTCTTAAACTGCCTACTAAATATTGGGAAAAAATGAATAAGCAGCTTAAAATAATGTAAATGGTGAAAAACTGTCACAAAATTTCTTTTGGACCTGAAAAAAATGCTATTTCTTTGATATGATAAAAATGGGTCTTCATTTGCTCATTTATCATATATTAAACATATTCTTAAAAATATAAAGTATACAAGTTGAACATATTAAAATGGTAGTATGAGAAATTTCAACACACACACGCACATATATATATATATGATGTTGAGCATATCTATTTACTCAAATACTTATCATTAATTTGTGGGGCAAATATTCAACATTATTATTGTTCAGAATTTTCATGCACACTAAAATGTTTATCTTTGGCAACTACAGAAACCAAAAGCATACAGAAGTTGTTCTAAGTGTAAGTCAGTGCACATTGATAACTATCCCTAGCCCTTGAGTCAAGTACCTCCATTTATTGTGTAAGAGTTTGGTTTTATTTGGGATATCAAAATGGAAACACTCAAAGCACCTGTCTGTAAGAAATTTGAATTAGATATCTGTGGCTTTCTGAACATCTTGCCAAGTGTTAGGTTATATTGACTCAGTTAAGAAGCCTGTCAAGCTGTCAAAAAAAAAAAAAAAAAAAAAGGAAAAAGTATGCTCTCAAGGGCACTTTGCAATATTTTAAAAACTCTGAATTTTGTCACACCAAAATATTAGAAAACAAACTAGAAAACAAAATTTAGAAACAACAGCAAAACTCTAATGATTATTCACGAGAGTATTCCTCAAAGCATGTCTAAAAGGAAGGATCCTCATTCACAGTCATGAATTTTGGCATATTTTTCACATTTTAAAACCCATAAACAGAAAACCTGATATGATCAAAGTAAAGGTGACCAAAGAAAATAACATTCCAATATTATACGTAGAAATTCAATTTCTCATGCAAATAAAACATCTTCAAATAAATGTATATTTTATGAAAATTGTGGGGAATTTGAGAGTTTCTCATTTGGTAAGACTGATTTAAAATTTTCTACTAAATGATAACATTTCCTAGCATGTAGCTATTTCCTGAAAGGTGAACAAATTTAAGGCATTAAAAAATGTTATATACTATTGCAACTTGCAGTTTCTCTGAAAAACTACAACACAGAAATCCCCAGATAATTGATTCATGAAAGATGAATAGAAAACCCTGTTGTTAGTTAGAACTTTTAGTAATATTGCTATAATGTCAATGTCGCTCTTGCTCTGTTGCTGTCTCTGTCTCTCTGTTGATCTCTCTCTCTCATGTGTGTGTGTGCACATATGTATAGAGGAAAGTATTAACTGAAACGACCTCCAATGCTCATAGATTGGTAGAATTATTATTGCAAAACGACTGGGATACCAAAATCAATTTAAGGATCCAATGCAATGCCAATAAAAATAATGTTATAATATTATTCACAGAAACAGGGGAAAAAGTTAAAATCCTAGAATTCTTAGATAGTCAAAACCAAACTTGAGCAATAGGAACAATGCTGGAGCAAATACCATACCAGATTGTTGATCTATATTACTACAGAGTAGATCATTTTGCTATTTTCCTTGCTGAATGTGCTATACTAGTTGTCAATTGACTACAGTACTAATCTTCCACTCTGATACATGAGCACTGTTTGTTGCAATGACCTCCAAATATCTCCTTCTAAAGAAAGGAGGGATGTTTTGTGTCTCAAGACACTAAAGAAAGATATGAAGTTCACAAAACTCAGAAAATTACAAAATGCAGAAGACTTTCCTTCCCCTCAAGTATATAAAAAGCAGTAAACAACTTTTGTTTGTTGTTTTCAAAACAGATTTCTTTGTTGTAGCTCTGTCCTAGAACTCATTCTGTAGATCAGGCTGGCCTCAAACTCACAGAGATCCACTTGCCTTTCCCTCCCAAGTGCTGGGATTAAAGGCTTGCGCCACTACCACCTGGCTAACAACTTCTTAATATATGAGAGTCTGGTGAAATTGCATGCAGCTTGATTAAAGAGTTCCGGCAATACAGCTTTGAGTTGCCATTCATAAATGATGACCTTTCCAATGACACATCATCCTCTGTGTCAACCATGCTTCTGTACCTAACTCCAAATTAAATCACTGGTTCTCCAAATAGACTTGTTTACATGGATTTGCTGTTTGTTCTGTAGATGGCGCCCTATCTGAGATGTAGAAACAGTTTTTCCATCTCTTTTAGAAAAGTCATGCAACAAAATTATATAACTACATTTAGAAATATCATCATCAGGTGTAAAAAAAAATAAAAGGCATAAATCCCACAAGCATGGTTCTTACTTTGTATCTATCTTGGTTTTTGATCAGAGACCTGTGAGCTGTTTATTAAAGCAAGAACAGTTACATTTACAGGGTAAGTGTGGTTACATTTATAGTGTAGGAGCAATGGAGGGTCTTTGGTACCTAGGGACAGGAGTCATTGGTTAAGACATGGATACTAGAAGAGCCCCAATTGCAATCTGGGATGCATTGGGCATATTCCAGGAGAACAGGAATTCTGCTAGATCATGGCCCACCTTTGGAAGGGGATGCAGTTTTGCTGTGGTTTGTGATCTGTCAGTGCTCCCAACAGCTCTTCAGAATGAGAGCCTCATCATAAGTGTCTTCGACCCATAGGTGTGTGACTGTTCCACAATGGCACCACAATCAGTATTTAAATTTTCTCTGTCTTTTCAAATTAAACTTCTCAATTTCTTCCTTTAAATATGTGCTGCATATTTATTAACCTATATTGATACAACTGAGCATATTCTTTCACAAGTTTTTCTCCCCATGGGTTCCTTCTATAGTATTAAATGTATCTATAGGTTTGTGCCATTAACATGTCAGTAATAACCACAAACTGTCTAATTGGAGTTAATTCCACTCAATCACGCTTGCTATTTATAACCTAGTCAGTTTCCAGAACCAGCAACCAGGACCTTACAAAAGAGACTACTACTGCCACACTTGGCTAGACCAACATAATTTCTTACTATATTCTAAATCTTATCCTCATATTCACAGGTAAGTGAGGCTACCAACCTTCATTAAAAAAGCCCCTCTTTGCAGAAAATGGAATCCATCACAGATACCATGCTGGACACAAAGCATAGATAAACAAGATTCCAGTTCTGGTAGGTACTTCAATATCATAGCTCCTGCATCTATGGATCAGGGAAGAAAGAAGAGGAAGTGGAAGGTTATAGAAGAATGTTTAATCTTTTAATCCAGTAGCTTGGCTGCTCTAGGGTAGAAAGAATGTTGATACACAGCTTTAATTCCAGTATTCAGAAGGCAGTGCTAATACACACCTTTAATCCCAGCACTTGGGAGACAGGAAGCAAAACTCATCAGGAGTCAGTGTTAGACAAGAAGTGATATCTGAGATGAGTCAGAGTTAAGGGCAGGTTAAATAAGAATAAGAGGAAGAGTTAGCAGAGTGACTCAGAATGAGGACACACCTAACTCTTATGACAGAAAAACAGGTCTCTCAGCTCAGAGTGGAGGACAAGACACACAGACAATGAAGCAGTCTGACTGACTAAGGCAATATGGAGCAGTTAATCACAGAAGCATTCTGAAGCAGTGAGTTCCAGAAACAGGTAAGCTGAGAAAGAGACACAGAGTCACAGAGAGAATAAGACACAGAGGCAGTCTGGGCAGCCTAAAGCAGTCTGAAGCAGATTGAAGCAGTCTGCAGCAATCAGATACAGAGGGTATGAAGCAATCTGACTTGGAAGTCTGAGGAGTTTGAGGCAGAGACATGGAGGCAGTTCATCAGAAGTCATTGTCAGGTGGGAAAATGGAATCAGTTTGAAGTTGAGCAGATCAGGTCACACAGAGAAGGTTACAGAAGTCAGAAACAGTAAGAAGTCTCAGGTGATCAATTTAAACCAGTCAGCTTTGAGAAGAATTTCAGCCAGAACAGCAAATGAGTCTAACCAGAAGAGACAGAGTTCAGAAAGAGCTAGTCAGAATAGCTAAGTCAGCAATAAGTCTCAAAAGTTGATTAGATTGTTCAGAGATATAAATATTTTAGATTGTATGGAGGTTCAAATGTTCTAGATTGTATGGAGGCAGCAGCCTTCCAATTGTAGGCTTAAGAGTGGATTGCATGGAGGCCGAAATGGACCAGGGCTCCAGGACTAGAACCAGTGATTAAATTAGGCAAGAATAAACTGTCATTTGCCCTAAATCAATGTCTATATCTGGTGAATCTACAACTATAGAAAGATTTTGAGAGTCAGAACAATAGGAATTCTACGGTGGAACACATTCTCCTTGAAGTGGCTGAATAAACAAGAACAGAAAGAGAAATATCAAAGGGCATATAAATGTGAAGAGAAAAATATTCCATGAAGTCCTACCCAGAGACAAAAAATTAAAGCCTGGCAGAAGAAGTTTGTCCATACAGAGTTCTCAACATTTAAATTACACGAATGATAAAAATAGACTCATCATGTTGTATTTACGTATTTATGCACATACATCTATACATATACAAATATATGCCAATATGATAATCATGGTATCATATCAACAAAATATGGTATCAACTTGAGGGTAGAGGAGTATAGAAGGGGCTGGAGGGAGTATATCTGGTAAAGGCTGGAGATAGAAAAGGGTAGTGGGCAGGGGCAGGGAGCAGGGGGAAGTGATGTAATGCTATTTCAGTTAAAAACATCCTTAAGAGTAAAATGAGTTTGTTGATTACTTAAAAATTGCTTAAGACTTGTGTTAAGCAATTAAGAGTAGTCTAGAATCCTCTGAGTAGACTTCTTTACCTTCACCCCCTCTCAATATCCCACACTAAGTTCTACACAATTTGCCTTTCCCAGGAAGATTATCACTGTATGATTTCTATTTAAAGGCATCCACATAGCAAACCAAAGGACAATAGGAAAATAATAACATTTATTTGACCACCTCCAACCTCTTACACTTTATATACCAAAACCCATGCCCTTTATGACCATGTTTCAATATCTTGGTAACATACTGATTCATCTTTTTGAATCCTAAATGATTTATAATAACTAATGAGTACATTTTGTAATTAGGAGTTAGTTTATAGAGTTAACTTGGTGAAACAAATTGCATTGCTGGAGAATTGGCCTTGGATCATGATTAAATGACAAACATAAAAGGATGCATTTATGAACAGAGTATTTGGAAAACAGTCAATCTAGGTGGTCAGTTTCAGAGAATACCTTTCCTATTTTTTTCTAAGAGTTTGTTGGATTAGGAAATCTGATAAGAAGTTTCTGCTCTCAGGCCAAGTCACTCAAAGGACATCCATTCAGAACCGAACCTTTAAAAATAAGCTGATCATGCCCTTGGCTTCTAAACCTCAATAGGAAATTGGATTCTCAGCTGTGTCATTGAACTTAGTTCCTGACAAGGACTGGGAGTATGTTCATTCTTTGTGGTTCAGAAAAGGGCTCAGATTGATATAGGGGGAAAAAAAAGAAATATCAGTCATCTAATGGAAGCCATGAACATAAGCATAATAAATTAAATGTAAGAGACGTAATCTCAAGTTTTCAAATATTAATGTGGTTTATACCTTTCTCATCATGAATATGCTGAAGCTATATTGTAGGATATTTGCAATATTTAGAATTGTCTTTGTAACTCTGAAGTGTCTTGTAACTTCAAATATAATTTCTATTTTTAGGTTTTCAACTATGTTTGATACCAATATCATGTGACTCATAATACAGACACTTCAATCATATATGTCATTAACTAATTAATTTTTAAATTAACTTTCCCTGCTTCAGAGGCTATCCTTTACTTTTTGCATGCAAAATATATTCCTTTTTCACCTTTTATTGAAAATAGATTCTTTTATCTTACAATTCTGATAACAGTTTCTCCTTCCTCTAGTTCTCCAACTTCCTCCACATATCCCCTCACTCTTTCTGCATAATGTCTGGCTGTGGGACTTTGAATTTGTTCCCAAGGAATATGTGCATGCAGTTTAACAAAAATACACATGACATTTAAAGAAATCACCACTGAAATCTACATTTTAGACTGCTTAAAAGCTTATAAGGTTGACAGGGAGAATCTGGACAGTCCTACCTATATAATTCTTTTAAATCAAAATGCAAGCTAAATTTGATTAAAATTTGCTGTGTTTTGTTTGGGACCACTAAGAAAGAGATGAGGTTTTTAAATATGCTGTTTTGTTATGATAGTGATTTTAAGGATGTACTAGAGCATGTATGTGGAGGTCAGGGCACAACTATGTGCCGTTGGTTTTACCTTCCACCTCGTAGCAGTTACAATGACTGAACTCAGATCTCCAGGTTTATGCACTTAATTCCTTTCCCACCTGAGTCATCTCGCTGACCCAAGTTATTAATTTTTATTACACATTTATTTACTCTAAATCTTATCTATCTATCTATCTATTTATTTATTTATTGGGTTTTCTTTGAGACAAGGTCTCTCAATGTAGCCTTGGCTGTCCTGGAACTCACTCAGTAAAATAGGCTGATTTTGAACTCAGAGAGATCCACCTGCTTCTTTCTCCCCAGTGCTGAGATTAAAGGTGTGTGTCACCACCATTCAGCTTATAATTTTCATTTGATTAATAATTTTAATCTTCTTAGTGGCTATTATTTTATTTTCACTTGTTTCATATGAGTAATTTTATGCTACTTGGTGGTTAAAATGATAACAAATTATTTTACACTTTGAAAAAGATAAAACAAATTTATAATTAATTCAAAATTCATTGTAAGGTTTTTAAATATTGTTTGATTAATCTTTTTTTCTATTCATAAGTAAAAAATATATTAAAGTTAAAAACTAACAATTAAGTGGTTTAATATATGAAACAAGTATCCATAAAATGTATTTGCCACAAAATTTTATGAAACTAAAAATGTTTAAACATAAAATTATATATTAAAGAAAATTTGCTGTTATTTTATTCTATATTTTTATATATTTATTTCTTTTTTAGACACACAATTTTGATTATATATATTCTTTCCACCAAATCCTCCATATCCTCTCCATCTTTCCACACACACAATTTCATGGTTTTTTTTTCTATATCTTATCATTAATCAATCAAACAAACAAAAATAACCCATGGAGTCAAGTTTATGTTGGCTGACTACAACTGGATATGGTATCTAAATTAGAGTGTTGTTGGTATACCAAGTATAATGCCGCTGAATAAAACTGTGAATATCTACTTGGCTCAGAATAGGACTTCAAACCCAATTCACCTCTGCCATACTGAGATTTTGATTGACTTGAGCTTTTAGAGATTTTGTGCATGCTGTCTCAGCCTCTGTGAGTTCCTGTGTGCATCTCACTATTATGTCTGAAAACTGCAATTTTCTTGATATCATTCACTCTTTCTGACTTTTACAGTCTTTCTCCACCCTCTTCTGCATAGAACAATAGCCTTTAGGTATAAAATAAACATTACATTTAGGACAAATATTCCAAAGTCTTTTCTTCTCTATACATAGACCGGTTGTGGGTGTCTGTGTTATGCACCATCTACTACAAGAAAAAGCTTTTCTGATGGTGATTAAGTGAAGCACTTATCTATGGATATAGCAATATGACATTAGGAGTCATTTTATTGATACATTCATGTACCAGAAAAGTAGTTGTAGGTTTTCCCCTAGAGAACATGCCATATGTAATAGCCTTAGATTTTGGCTTCAGTGGCAGTGTCAGGTTTGGATTCAATCACATTACACTGGCCTTACATCTAATTTAAAATATGATTGATTACTCCTATAACATTGCATCAGTGGCAATATTTTGTATCCAAGTCTTTATTGTATATCCCAGGGTGAGGTTGTTAGTTCCTTTTCTCCTCTGGTAGCATGCATGGCACCCTCCAGTACACTAAATGCTATCCAGTAGAGGTGAAGCTTCTACTTGAGTTCCATCTAGATTTCTTTATGTTCTATGACATAAATATGTGACCTCCTCAGCAATGGAGTGCTATCTTCAAGATGTGGAAGGTAATCTATAACATTAACAATGGCTTGTCATGTTTAAAAGGGTCTACTGGGAAGCCATTGGCCAAACCCTTAAAAAAGATATAACCCATTTCTCATATTGGTCAGGTTCATGGTTCATTTAATGACATACTATGTCTAGTTTGGGTAGTTTGTGTTCTTCTCTTTTCATTTCTAGAGTAAATCCATATATATATAAATTATTAATTGGGAAGGGACATGGAATGGCAGGGTAGAGGAGTAAACACTAAAGACCTTTTAAAAATGTCAAAAGGAAACATGATATATATATATATATATAATATATATTATATATATATATTATATAATTATATTATATATTATATATATTTATATATATTATTTTATATAATATATTATATTATTACATTATTATTATTATTATTATATAATTACCCACCTGTTTCAATTTTGCCTTTATCCCTTTATAATACTTATTCTAATTCTACTTTTGCTCAGATCTTTTTTCCCCTGGTCATTTACTAGATATGTAATGCTCTTCAGCCATTTATGTTACCACTTTTGAAAATACTGTTTAGATCTGGATCTCCTTTTTAACTGGGTTGTTTGATTTCTTGGTGTCTACTTTTAAAATTATTTATATATTTTAGATATTAGCACTTAATTGGATATGTAGTTGGTAAAAATCATTTGCCCTCCTGTAGTCTGTCATTTTGTGCAAATGATAGTAATGATGGTGTCCTTTGCTATACTGAAACTCTTCAGTTTCATGAGTTCCCATTTATTAGTTGTTGTTCTTAGTACCTACGCTATCAATGTTCAAATAACAGGTGAACAGAGCCCCAAACAGACATCTCTTGTCACCAAATGAAGTTTAAGTACCAGGAATTGGTTACATCTAATTGAATTGTAAGTAAGTAATGTCCTATTGTTTAAGATAACAACTGCACAACTTCTCAAACATGGCGAAGTCAAGCTGGTGCCTACCTATGACTTTTACTCCTACAGACTAATGTTCATAATACTAAAAGGTACTCTGCATGCTACCAAAGGAGAAAAGTAAACACCAACCTAGTTACAAAACCTTCCATCTACAATCATGGCTTCCCTGCAAGACATGTTAGTGTAATAATGGTACAAATCTTGAAGGAGTAGCCAACAAATATCTGATTGAACTTAAGACCTATGCCATGAGATGGAACCCATCCCCAACACTGATCAGATGGTCAAGATCCTGTTATTAGATTGGTCTACAGCTTAGAGGAAAACCAAATACTACTGTTCTGCTAAAGGAATGTCATAATAAAATGACTCCTAACACCATTCGTCTATACTCATAGATAATTGCTGCGCTTGGTCATCAACAGAGAAGCTTCCTCCTTCAGTGGATAGAAACAAATATAGAGACCCACAGCAAGAGATAATGTGGGTAGAGTAAGAGCCCTTGGAACTCTCAATCCTAAATGACATGTCTCAATTAAACCCCGACCCTCAAGGCTTAAGGATCCCTTTAGAAAAGGGGATGGAATATTTTAATAGCCAAAGATCATCTAAATACAACCGAATCTATGCAGAGAATGTCGGCAAGCAGAGAGCTTGGGCGGGTATGACCTAGATTGAGTCCCAGCACTGAGAGAAGTAGACAGAAACTGCCATCTTTAACTCAGAAACTATCTCTAATTAAAAACCACTCAGAAACAAAAAATCATTGTTTTCCAACAGAGCCTCATTTTGGGTACAAACCATTCTTAAGGGCATGTCATATGCCTTATATCCATCAGTAGATGGTCACCTCAAAACTAAACTCAGTGAAACCTTTGGAAGTTCTTTGTCTTAGATTATTCCATCTGGACATTTATTTGTTTGTTTTCTTGTTTGTTTTGTATTTGTAGCTATTTACTTAAATATTATAGTTTCTGTGTTAGTGTTTTTATGGGATTCCTATGTGTGTGAACGTCTCTATCTGTGTTCCCAGTGCTTTTCCTTTGTTCATTTGTTCTATCTTATTCTAGTTTCCTCATTTTAATTTTAATTTATTTTATTCTTTAGATCACTGTTTTCAGTCTAAGAAGAGATAGAAAAGGCATAAGAGTGGGCAGTATAAAAATCTCAGAGGAGTTTGGGATGCGAAACTATAATTAGAATGTATTATATGAAAAATTCTATTTTCAATTAAAAAAAACCTGAGAAAAAGTTATCTGTTAAGTATACAGTGTGCACACCTTAGATTTTATTTTTCCAGTCTTATTTTGTTGGTATTTTGACAAAGAAATGAAATTCCTGTATGTTCAATTCCTAGCCTTGTGGCTTGGTCCCATCTTTTTGAGCAACTTCTGGAAAACTTAGAAAGTTACAGTGGACATCATGGGAGAGGATTAACTTAAGAATTTAGATATTAATGACATGCATAATATGTGTGGGTGTTTTCTCTTTTCAATGAATTAATGAGTAGGAAAAAACAAAGAAAAATAATCTAAAGAGGAGTCAGGATTTCCTAGACAAGCTACTTGTGATTTTTTTTTTTTTATTAATCAAAACTTCTTCCTTGTCTTAATGCAATGTTAGGTTAATGCTGACAAAATATAGCTGTCCCTAGAGAGGTGGTGGTTCAGAAGGTAAGAATGGGTCCTATTCCTGTATGCGGTATCAATTAAAATACACAGAGTCCATGTAAGAAGACCTGCCTGACAAGTGTGCTTATAAGGGTTGTAATTGGTGGGAACAGGAAGATCATTCTAGTAAACTAACTTTTTGCCCTTCTCCAAGTTCAGGAAGAGACTCTGCAGGAATAAGGAATAAGGCAGATGGTGAAATAGTATGACACACAATGTCCTTCTTTGGTGTACTCACTTTCCTGCAAGTGTATAGTCCACAGGGAATAAAAGTAGAAGGTCAAGTGTCACAGTCATGAAACTGTCATATCACAGTCTTATTTAAGCACATCAGTTTTAGATACATTCCACAGTTATTAGAACTAATTTAAAATATTTTGAAAAAATTAGTGTTAAAATATAATCATTTTGTGATCATATACATTTGTCTTCTGTTGCCACTGAAAATTTTTCCACTCAGGATCCCCTTTCACTCAAAAAAATATTGGGGCTTGGGGCATATAGTAATAAAGTAGATAAGTGAATCTAATATTGTCAGATAATAAAGCAAAATGAAATTTATTTTGGAATTTGGTTCATATATTATCACTATGAAAAAGGAATGCACATATGCCTGCTAATTAGAAGTGTTTGTTTATTTTTACACAAAAATTGCATCATGGTTGCGTATTTGTTACTGCAGAACATGACAGTGCCGTGCTTTGTAGGCTTACTAATATTTTTACAATGGTAAATACTTACGGTACTGTTTTAATTTTGAATTATAGAAGTATTTTTCTTTCCAAAGTGTTATTATCATTTTAAAGTCTTTCCTTTATAATTTTCCAGGCTACTCCTAACTTATTCACACACACACACACAAACACACACACACACACAAACACACACACACACACAAACACACACAAACATGAAATGAAAATAAAGAAAAGAAAACCAAATAAAAATGCACATTAAGGGATTCCATCAAGATACTATTCCTATGCTGTGAAATAAATAAAAACACACACCCTGTCAGCAGCCTCCCACTCCCACAAGGCAGCTACAGGAGCACCAAGGCAGGAAGCCTTGGGGAGAGGTATAATTCTTACCACAGACCCATCCCATCTTTGGTTAGAGACCGAGGATGTTGTCAGTGGAACATTTTAGCTTATTGAAGCAAGGGTGGTTATATTTATAGGATAAAGACAAGGGAGGGTCTTTGGTACCAGAGATTCAGGCCACTGGGATACTGGAGAACACCAATTTGCATGTCGAACTCATGTCTAAGGGTCAAAGTCTTACAAGGGCACCTTCTACATAAGTTATGGTCTCACTGGGAAAAGAGAACACCTTCAGTAAATGGGCTCAGTTCTAGACTTCCAGCTACAGTGCAGATAGGCACCAACTAAGCCATATCCCTTTGCTAATGACTCTCTGTGATACAGACAGTATTTAATATTTAGCTGGGTTCTGGCCAGGGCTATGAAAAGTGGGGAGAAAATGAACTCCTACTGTTCTCAGGGTGAGAAAGTCTAGGGTTCAAGGTAGCTTTGACTCATTCTAAGCTCTAGGACAGTCCCACACTCCTATGGCTAGCAAGATGGCTCAGCAGGCAAAGATGATTTGTACCAACCCTGAGGGCTTGAGTTCAATCCTGACTCTCACATGACAGAGGAAGAGAACTGTCTCCCACATGTTTTTTGACTTAAGCAAATGCTCTATGGTCCTTCTGCCAGGTGAGCATGCATGCAAACACACACACACACACACACACACACACACACACACACGTACATGTACACATACACACAAAATAAATATAAATTAAAATTATAAACAATTGGTAACATTCAAAGCCACTAATTTTATATAACTTTTAATAATAAATAATACTAATTACTGGTCCATATTCTTACTCTACCCTAAAATGCAAAGATCCATCACCCTAAAATCATGTAGTAAATGCCATTAAAAATAAACATTCACTATACAAACAAAAATGGGTTTATAATACCAAACAAAATTGTATGAGATCTCTATAGTAAACCTGTGCCATTTTTTCTCATGTGTACTTTTAATATAAATAAACAATGCATATTACTAATAAACTGAACCATTGTATGACTTACTATGACTATTTAAAGTCACAAAATATTATTGAATTATGAATTTTCTATTAAAGTTATCACTCATAAAGTTTAATATAACTGATCAAATTCACATATTAAGATGTTGTATTATAATTATGTAATTTTTTAAACCAAGTTTATTGCCATTTTGTATTCTTTCTTTAGAGCAAATTTACACATTTCATATAAAATTTTATGCTTTACAAATGTTCTTTAGTGTAACAGGAAATATTTTTTCTATAAAATCCATTTTCTCATCTCTTTCCAATATATATTTTGTTTAGTTGCAGTATAACCTTCTGTTTCATGGAGGTGTGGGATTTCCCTTCTGAATCCTCTCTCTTCTTTCATTTTGAAATTATTTGAGTTCACAACACTGATACAATTGAATTACTTAGGATCTTGATTTTCAAAACTAAAGAAAAGGTTAGATCTAAACACAGGTAGCTGAGAAGCCATATAGGATATTTTATTTATGGTCCATGAAACTAATAGCCTTTGGTGGCCTTTCCAGGTCTCTGCATTCAGTAATACCATCATCCCTTGAATCTTATTATAACCTTCAACCTCACTGACTCTTTTTGTATGCACTACAGCTGCTGTGAGCTTTACAACTGAGTTATATGTCAGATATTATTCAGTGCATTGCCAGCTATTGCAACAAAAGGGGTAGAATTAAAATTTGATGTAATAGACACTGATGTACCTAATATCTTGCTATTCATGTTTTTCCTTAAGTATGTTACATAGCAGGTTTTAAAATATTTAAGTGATAAAGATAAACCTTCAACTGGTTTTCTACCATAAAGACCTCTGGGCATTATGGCAAACCCTCAGGCATTCTGAACTTCCTTTTGGCATCTGTAGAGGCCTCAGATTGGTCATACCTTTTCATAACCTTTTTTTATCTTCAGTTACAGATTCATGCTGTCTAGGAAGAGGGATCAATGAGTAAGCAAGGTGGAACAAATTGTTAAATTCTTGGTTGAAACTATTTTTGTATATTTAAATTTCCTCCATTTGAATATTAATAACAACTGGCTGATGTGATTTGTTCTCTTCTTCTTGTTTAGAAACCTGAGAGTCTGAGAGTGGTGTTTCTGATGAATACAGACTAAAAGAACAATATATCATCACCATTATTGTCATCATCACCACAGCACTGGTTCATTCATAGCTGTGATGCTGGGTCATGAATTCTAGAGAGAAATTGACACATTTCTATTTAGTTCTTTCCTTAGAATAGGATTATCAAAAAAATAAAAAAATAAAAAATAAAAAAAAACTTGGAACATATTGAGGATCAAGATAACTTAGGAATCCTTCAAGGTTGGGGCTTCTGTAGATTTCTCAGCATTCCTGAATGATTCAACACTCTTCAGTTAAGAAAGTGACAAAGCTGGGCAGTGGTTGCACACACCTTTAATTCCAGCACTTTAGAGGCAGAGGCAGGTGGATCTCTGTTAGCTGGAAGCCAGACTGGTCTACAGAGTGAGTTCCAGAATGTCCAGAGTTGCAGCAGAGAAATTGTCATGAAAAAAAAAATGAACAAAAGATCACAGAAGGGGGTGAAATATAAGCCAAGCATAGAATATCCAGATGAAACTTAAAAGAAGCTTGAAACAAAAAAGGCCAGTATGTTGTCAACACTTCTAGCTTTCTTTTTTTTTTCCTTGCTCCCAAAATCAATCAGAAAAAGATAAATGTCCTTCAGTAAACATTAGGTAGTAGCCTACCTTGATTGAGCCTTCCTTCAGTTTTCTTATGACAATAACCTTTAGTTAGCCCATACAATAATCTACTTTTAAACATTATTTATTGGCTTATATTTATTGCATGAAGTAATGGATTTTATATCAACTATATCCTGTATCTTTCCTTTCTTACCACTTGTCTCTATTCTCCCTCCCATATCGAATATGAGTTTTCTTTTTTATATAGGTAAAATCTAAATGTATAAAACAGAGAAAAAATATTTCTCCTAATGATGGCTTTTTAAAATTCACATTATATCTATATCTATTTTCTGCAAATAATTTTATTTTTCTTTATGGGTGAATTCTGTTGTGTACATATGCTATATTTTCTTTATCTACTTACTTATTGATAAATGCTTAGGTTGATTTTATAACTCCATTGTTTTAAATTGTGATGCAATGAACATGGATGAGCAGTTATATTTGAAATACTATGATTTAGACTCCTTTGGTTAAATTCCCAGCAATAGTATAACTAGGTCATAGAGTAGGTATATTTTTAATTTTCTGAGCTGTTAAACTGGATTACACTGCACTAGCAGTGTATAAGTTTCCCTCTCCCAGCATCTTCATCACCATTTGTTGTTTTCTCAATTGTACTCATTATAATCTATGTAAGATGAACTTAGTGTGGTTTAAATTTGAATTTTTATGAAGGCTGATTTTACAAATGTCTATTAAGATACTTATTCTTCAACTTTGAGTACTATTTGTCCATTTCATTAGACTATTATTGACTGGATTACTTAGTTTTGGGTACTTAGGTACTTATTTTCTTAAATTCTTTATACAGTCTATATATTAATTCTCTGATAGATGAATAATTAGCAAAGATTTTTCGGCCATCTGTAGGCTCTTGATTATTTTTCTTCAGCTCTACAAAAGATTTTAATTTCATATACTTCCATTTGTTAATTCTTGGGACTATTTCCAGGCTTATTGGAGTCCTTATAAAAGTCCTTGAATAGACCTATACATTGAAGTATTATCAGTATGTTTACTTCTAATACCTTCAGAATTTCAAAGTCTATTAGAGCTTTAGATCCATTTGGAATTGATTTTTGTTCAAGCTGAGAGATACATATCTAGTTTCATTTTTCTACATGTGGATAACTATTTTTTCCAACACCATTTCTTGAAGAGACTGTGTTTTCTCCAATGTAAATTTTGGGCATCTTTGCAAAAAACAAGTGGGTGTAGATGTAAGAATTTATGTCTAGATTCTCTATTCTATTTCTTTGATCTATAGTATTTGTTTTAGTGCCAATATCAATTCTATTGGTACTATCATTTTTCTGTAGTATAAATTCAGATAAGTTATTTTGTTATCTAAGATTGATCTTACTTGAGGAATATTTGGCTAACCGGGGTCATAATTTATGTTTCAATATGAATTTAATATTATTTCTCTTTTTCTGAGAAATTCAATTCTCTTGGGTTATATTAGTCAGTGAGGTTTTGCAATATGAGTATTAAGAAATATGTGTGTTTTTGAGTTTTGGTCAAATGAGATAGTAATTAATGCCTTATTATCTAAAGATCTAAGTAGACTGTTCCTAAGATAGATCTTTCATATAGTTTTTTTTATCTTCCTTTAGTATGCAACTAGTAATGCTTAGTTGCAAGGTATTTGTTTAACTCTTGATAAAACGTTGAGAATAATAACTTCATTTTTATTAGTTGTGATATTAAATTCAGATATCCTACCCATACTGTATGTATAATGTAGAATAACAGAAAAGCACATTCAGTATATAAATGATACAAAAGTTGGATTTAACTTGTTTTATAGCCATATATATATAGAATAGAAAAGCAGAAAGTTTTCTTTGTGTAAGTATATGTGTATGAATGCTTTTATTCTTTTTATTGTGCTGCTTACCTTAAGACATGAAAATAAACACTTACATGGTAGTTAGATATAAGGAACGGAATAAAATATGGACTCCTGTTTCTTTCTAGTCAGTACAAAGCATGGTTAACTGTGGCTTTGGTATCCTGGAAATGAAAATTCCATGATGTCAAATTTGCATTGATGTGGAGAGAAGGCTGCTGCAAGTCCAGGACAATGAGATCATATAGCAAGAACGTTCCTCAAAATGGTGTGCGTGTGCGCGCACATGCGTGCACATGTGTAAACTACTTCTAAAATTCAAACAAGCAGCAGATACAAAAGTTTCTGTGAAAACAGAATTTCAAAATCTCTGACATGAACTGGTAAACCAGTGGTATTATTTGAAATTAAGAGACATTAATTCATTTAGAATTTAATAAAAACTCTAGTATCAATATGTAGATGAACATTTGATCTTTTAATTAGTTGGCATGGCTGTTCTACAGTATAAAGAATGTTGGTACCCACTTTTAATTCCAATATTCATAAAGCAGTGGTAGCACACACCTTTTATCCCAGTATTCAAAAGACCGTGGTAGTGCACTCATTTAATACCAGCATTTGGGAAACAGGAAACAGAGGTCAGAAGGAGTCAGTGTCAGACAGGTAGTAACATCTGAGATGAGTCAGAATGAAGGGCAGGCAAAGAGATGAATCAGAGGAGGAATTAACATAGTGAGTCAGAGTGAGGACTTGCCCAACTCTCATGTTAGAAAAAGCATGCTCTCATCACTGTATCAGATAAGACATAGAGACAATGAGACAGTTTGACTGAGAATAGATACAGAGGCAGACAGCAGATAAGACAAAGAAGCAGAAAAGCTGACTAGAACACAAGCTGTAAGAAGCAAGCAGAATGAAGCAGATAGTATGAGGATGAGATACAAAACAACAAAGCGGTTGGACTGAGGCAGTATGAGGATAAAGCAGAGAAGTACAGAGGATGACTGAGGCAGTATGGAGAAATGAGAACTCACAGAGACACAGAAGAAATCTGAGGAGTCTGAGGCAGAGTCACAGTGGTAGCTCAGCAGAAAAAGTCAGTATCTGACTGGAACAGTGAGTCAGTGTGAAGCAGAGCAGTTCAGTCTGGGGCAATCAGAGAATCAGCCAGAGTAAGGAGAGTTCAGTCAGAAACAATAAGCTGGCTCAGAATAGTACTTTCAATGAACAACTTAGAGGAGAGTTTAGGACAGAACAGTGAGTGAGTTGAGTTGAACCAGAAGAGTTAGAGTTCAGAAGCAGATAGTCAGAGTGGCTCTGTCAGTAGTAAGTCTCAGAGGTTGATTAGATTATAGGGAGGTTTGAATGTTCTAGATTGTATGGAGGTTGAAAACTTCCAGTTCTCAGCTTAATATTAGACTGTAAAAAGACCAAAACTCTCCAGGGCTCTAGAACTAAGAACTGGTGGCTGAATTAGACAAAAGAATAAAAAGTCTTTTTTACAGAGTATATGTCTGGTGAATCCATGGCTACATTAATATGCAGCTTTTGAAGTTAAAAATTAATTCTGTGTCTTAGAAACATTGTTACATTCTTGTACCCTAAAATAACCCTTGAAATTTTCAAATACTAGGTTACCCTTGTCCATTGTGACATTTGTTGATATAGAGAATGCTAATTATAAGGGAAAATTGGAAATTGGAACTGAAATTGGTCTATTGCACTGGGCCACAGTGCAATGAGTTCTGATTTCTAAAACAAAACTTATTGTGCTTTTGCATTCCAGAAGAACTTTTGGTTGGCATAATGAAAAAAAGAGCATGATCCAAATTACATAAGGCAATAAAATATTAATATCCATATTATTTTATATTACATATCTATATTATATATAATAATATCTGTATCAATAATATCTATAAGTGCATTATCTATGTGAATCTACTTAGAATACTTTTAAGTTGAATTCAATGTAATACCCTCTGGAGCTATATGCTGAGTTTTATGTAACATTTCTCAGAAATATCTTTTATGTATCACAAAGCCTTATCTAAAAGTAAAAAAAAAAAAAAAAAAAAAAAGTAATAGATTTTTCCACATCCTTGAACACCACTTCACCCCACAGAAACCAAAGATGTGTGTGCTTAGTGAACTAAATACACTGAACAATATTTCCACAGATCTTTCATTTGTACTTGAAGTATATGTTAAACTTTAGAATAAGTTACAAGGACACAAAGTTTGAAATTTATTTATTTTTTGTCAGTAAAGCATTGAAATACTATGCTAGACATTTAAAATTAAAATAAATTTTTAATTTGAATTATTTTCAATTTTAATATTTTAAATATCAACTCACTGATAAAGTGCATTGAAAAGTGGGTGTTTTTCATATCATGGCTACATATTTTCATGCTTTATATTTTCAGTTGTAGCAGAGACATACTCATTTTGAATAGAGAACAACTAATAGAGTCAGTAGGGACAAGTTAATCTCTATTTACTTTGCCTTACTTAAAATTCAACATGAAAAAGGAAGTGAGAAAACTCTAGCTCTGTGAACACTAAAATTAATTCACCATCAAATAATTTTTTAATCCAAGATATGAGAGTTAAAAATTGTGTATTAAGAAAAATATTAATGGTGATTTTTCAGATTTATGTTAACTTTAATATTATTCAGATTCATTTCTGCTTAGATGGTGTTCTGTTATCACAATGTAAACCCAATTCAGAATTAAATCTGTTCAGTGTTTGGATCAATGATTCTACATAGAAACTAAGCAATTTCATGTTTTAATCAGAACTGGAATAAATGTTGAAGTATTTCTTGATAAATGTACTTACCTAATTTTTTAGAATTCAGGGTATAATATGGAAAATTAATATTTCATATTAGAAATATTTCTCATTGATTGAGGCACCTGCTTCCAAGCTTGAAGACTTGAGTCTAATCTCCAGGACCCATAAGACAGAAGGAGTGTACCTACTTCTACAAGTTATATTTTGGCCTCCACATGAGTTTTGTACATTTTTAATAAGTAAATGAATACATAGATGATAGAGAGATAAATAGATAGATGATAGGTTGATAGATGATAGATAGATAGATAGATAGATAGTATAATAAAATGCATCTAAAAACCTGAAGGTGAAATATATTGCCACAAGTGTTTTCAAAATGTGAGTATATTGATCACTGAGTGGAGTAGTCAAGCACAGTGAACAGTTTTGAAATCATAAGATGTCATCACCAGTCACCAGAGCTCTCTTCCTGAGCTTGACTGTGTTAATGCTATGGAATCTCTACTCCAGATCCCTAGTTCTAGATTCCCAGAGACTTTAAGTCTCACAACTCTCTTTCTCAATTCATGTGTTGTGTTCTTTCTTATTCTGATTTTGGTGAGCCTGAAACCATTAGGCAGATTAGAGTACCACTATGTTTCAGCCTTCTGAATTTTTGACAGACATATCTAAGACATTTCCCTGGTTAAATACAAATTTTATCTTCATGATTACAATATTTGATTGCTTTCTCTTCAAAGTCTGTGCTAGTCATAAAAAAAGCAATGAATTATGGAAATGAACTAATTTTCATGTTAACATTACAAATAAGATTTGAAAACATTACATACAAATAAACAAAATATCATGATTAGATCTAAAGTTGAAAGTAATGTTTTCCATGAATGTGAAACATTTCTTCCTATAGGAATGTAGGAGGTCTATAATTCTCTGGAGGCCCAAAAATGTTACAAGACTCATGAGACAACTGAGGTTATAGAAGCAGTATACAACTGCTTGTAGAAAGAGCACTTTCATGAAGTTCTAGTAAGTTGTGCGGAGAATTCATGATGTAGCTTTCATGAGTCATTACCTATACAAGGAAAGGTTTTTGGGGCTACAGCTTTTAGTCATCCATTTTATTGTAAATAACTCTTCACTTCTGTGCATATAAGTAATAAGTAGTAATAAGTAATAAGTAGTCTATTAGACTAATTAGTTTTTTAAGCTAGACTTATATTGAAGTATTTCTTTGGTCTATCATAGGTGCTGAGTGAAGGGTTATTTGTTCTCTCTCAAAGAAAAGGTCATAGAACAGGTTTCTGATAAAAGGAAGCTGTTTTTATAATGCAGGTTTATTCCCTTTGACCACTACATTGAAGTGCAACAGAAAAACAAGTCATTGCTATAAAATGAGATCTGGAAAGAGGAAAAAGAATGAAATATTCCCTGCTGAGCAGAGGACAATGTTGATAAATCTATTGAATCAAGTTATCCTGAACCCATCAGACAATAGAGCTTTATGTAAACTTAATTTAAAGACAAGATAATCTCATATTTCTCATGTACAGAGGTGATATCCATAAGTGAAAAAGGAGAAGAGAAGTCCAAAATTCTGTTTTTTTTAATTCTTAGAAGTTAAATCATATATCATGTCAGACTAGATTAGGAAAGTTATCTAGTTATAAGAATGATTTATATACACTCAGGAGATTCTCACAAGACATGCAGACACTTAGGCGATGAGAATATTCTAAAATTAGATGCCATTTTTGAGAGGTGTGATCAAATTTTAGTTAGCAAACAAAGACGTGAATTTTACTTTGACATTTTTATACATATGTAGCATTTTATTTTGCTTTTATCCCCCTCTTACTTTGCTTCCTTATCTTTTCTCTCCCCTAGTTGCTTATTGCTCACTCCAAAGAGTTCACCATTTTATGTTAAAATCACAAATATACTCTTTATCTTCTTTTAAAAGTACTTTTCTATACCTCTTCTTTTGGCATTCATCACACACACACCCACACACACACATCAAGAAACCACATACGAAAGAAAATATGATATTATTTTTCTGTGTCTGGCTTACTTCACTTAACATAAGACTCTCTACTTTCATGCAATTTCCTGAACATAAGATTCAATTAATTGGACATATCTATAAATATAACAAACATTCAGTTGGCTACAACACTAAACAAAGAACTATAGACAAGTAAGTAAAGCTGAGAGATGGGGGATGTTCTTCTTTCCAAGGGAAGAGCCCTCCAGCTGATTATCCAATAACAGGGGGGTCAGCCATGAAATCGTATACATACAAGCAACATTATATGGACTGAGTAGATTATTTTTATATATTTTAGAAAACATAATCATATATATGGATTTAAGGGCTGTTATATGGGTAGACTGGAGAGAGAAAGTGGAAAGGAAAAATTATGTAATTATAGTTTAATTTCAGAAAATAAAACTATATTATATCAGAACACTATTAGAGAGAAAGTGATGCTATTTCCCTAGATGGGTAGAAATGAGATCATTGGTTTCCCAGTATAATGTTTGACTGAGAAAGAATAGTAGTAAAAGCATTCCATACCTTGTTATTGTACAGGTATGAAATATAATTTTGTGAAAAGTAATGAAAGAAAAAATTCTAGATTCATTTTTCAAAGGAATGAGAAAAACAGAAAATAAACACTGAAAGACTGTATAATTGCTGAGGATGCCCAATTTATAATTTTACCAGTAGCTGTTGAGTTTTGTGGGTACATATAGTTTATATGGTAATCAAAAATCATCTTTAAATAAATTATAATTGTGCTGACAAATGAGGAATAATCGTAAGACCACATTACTTTAGATGATATGAATAGTTCTAATGACTGTTAATTCATAGATTTGCACTGAAAATTTTTTAAATGTTATAAATTACCCAGGGAGATGTTTTATAGTGTTAAAAAAAAAAGCTTGCTCTAAGTGCATAAAGACCTAAGTTCAAATCCCAGAAATCACACACACACACACACACACACACACACACACAGTTGATATTTTTCTCTTAATAAAATATTGAATATCCATGTTCATAAAATACACAAAAGCCCTTATTTGGCAAAAGAAAATTAAGTACAGGAAAAGACTCAAACACAAAAGATACAGAGGTACAAAAGAATCAATTTAACATTCCAGTTACTTTATTTTCATATACCTTCTTTCTCTAGTCATAGCAACTAGTTTTTATTGTTTTGTTTACCACAGAGATATCTGTCACACATTAAGCAAAAAGCAGTTAATGCTAAAAAAAAAAAAAAAAAAAAAAAAAAAAAAAAAACAGCTTCTGATGAGGAGATATTATAAATGTCTAAATGCAGTTGAAACTGAAAGGCCAAAGTGACCTCAGGCTTCCTTTCCCAGATTTACGAAGTAATAATAATAGTTTGCTTTATAATAGGCTGAGGACCTAAAAGAATTCCAATTGAAGCTAAAAATGTTTTCAATAGTAGAGTTTGTAGATAATAATATTTTAGCTACTTATTTTCATAAAAGGTAACACAATTTTAACTTCACTAAGAGAAATACACTGCTTGATTGAAGTGATTTAAATATATAAATGCAGCCAAACAGCAATGCAAATTGCTGTTTTCTGTGAATAATATTTCCAGCTCATCTTATTGTTTTAATCCATTCATAACCAATGGGCTTTCTGCAAACCTTTTGCAGATGTGGGCGAGAGCTCACAAGAGATGTGTGCAAATGTATTGTGTAGTAAGGTGATTGTTTCCTCATGAGAGATTTGTACTTTGGAGTACAGCTATAACATGAGGACAAGATCCCATGGGCACTCAATTTGAGGGGACAAGCATGTTGGATCTATATTTATTGACCTTAAGTTCATTCATAAACACATCCAGATGTCTAGTTTAAGAATTCATGTCAATTGGGAAAAACTGTGGATTAATCAAGTAAGTCAACTGTCACATTCAACAAATCAGGAATTCAAATTTGTAGATATGTACTTGTTCATGTGTAGTTTTTAAAAAGGCTGAAAAGATAAAGGCAAAGAGAAGAGCTCCATAGAGGTCTAAATATGTAGGTATGATAATGTGACAAAATCTACAAAATGTGTCATTTCCTTTGGATTAGTCACTGGGGAATTCTCTTTGTTTAATTCCTTAATTCTCATTCTAAGATTCTAAGATTGGAATGAAGATGCGATATTAAGAATTATTATTTTTTTCATTTTTAACAAATATTGTTAAAATATTTTCTTTAATGTATAGTTCTAGGTTTATTAAAAATAAATGAGCTAAAATGAAAAGCTCTTGATATTCTCAAAATCATTATCATTTTCTACATTTATTAAAAGCCTAGAAAGAGTTAATCATGCTAGGTAATATAAGTAAATCTCAGAGAAGAAGGTACATATATTCTCTTATAATTGCTTTTTAGATTTTATACAGATATATAAAACTAATATGTCTGTGTGTGTATGTGTGTGTGTGTGTGTGTGCGTGTACGTGTGTAATGAAAATAAAAGAAAAACTATGCAGAGTTTTTATTAAAACTAAGGAGAATAAGAAGAGAGGGAAAAGTGCTCAATGTATAAATTAATACTTGTCAGAAAATGTCTTAAATAAGGCAGTATACTATGAATACACAGTTATTTAAAAAATCTTCCATTATTGTGCTACATATTTTACAGTTAGTTCCATATCCAAAATTATTAACTGAATTTCATAGTTTTCATCAAATTTTGCAATTATCATTTTCTTATAGTTTCATGAAACTTTACAAATAAATGAGTTTATGGTTTTGTCATTATTGTATTCATAAAAGGGGCAGTTCTATTGTCACACATATTTTGCTTGTTGCCTTTATTCATGCTCTTCTTGAAGACATGACAGTGTTATCCGAGAATGTATTTCTTCCCATATATTTATATATTCATATTCTTACAATAAGGTGTCTTTTTATGTGGGCTTTTCTCACTTAAAGATTGAAATTTAAATTGCATCTACATTTTTGTTGGATGAATGCTTTAGTTCTTAAATCAATGAGTAAGATCTCATTCTACTGATGCACCAGTTTACAATCTTGCTGAAAGACACCTTGACTGTTTCCAATTTTAGGCAATAAAGCTAAAGGCTACTATGAATATCACCATATAAATTTGTGAATTAAAAGACCAACAGGATACTTATACAAAGTCAATAGACCTAAAGTATAAAGTATTTACAGCCATAAATACTGAGAAGAAATGAAATAAGAGAAATTATCATTTAAAGTTTATGTCATAGGATATTGGATTTTTTTCATAAGTCTATTTCCATCTGTATATCTTCTTCAATGATCTCTTTCTATATGTTTTGCCTTCCTTTTGAGTTATTTGTGTTCAGTTTTTGTTTTGTTCTTGTTTTCTTTTAGTTTTAAGAATTTTCATATATTTTTGAATAACTGTTTTTAGTAATAAATGTTTTCTGGATATATTTGTTCTGCAATTTGTAGATTCTATTTCTATTCTTTAATAACATAATTTGTAGAGTACAATGGTTAATTATAATAAATCTTCACTAATCAAACTAAGGTTGTTAAAAATGTTTATTTTGTATTAAATTTAATAACTCAAACTACAGACCATCTTAGGTTTCCCTAGTTATTTTATACCTTTGATCTGTTTTGAGTGATTTGTCAGGTTTATGTGAACTAAAGTCAATTTATATTGCAATTATTTTGTATGGTGACACAATGGTTTTGAAACCACTTTTTGAAAACGTTTTTTCTATTAAGTTTATTTTACTCATTTGTCAAAGATCAGTTTATTATTTGTGTGGGTGTGTCTAGTTCTGTATATTCTGTTCTTTTCTGTTAATATATATGTTAACTACATAACCAAAACCAAGCCATCCTGAAAACTTATATTAAGTATTAAAGTAATAAAGTAATGATCCTGATAATTTTCTTATTCATCAAAATTTTGTGACCACCTTAGACAAAAAGAAAAAGGTGTATCATTATCAAACAGTACATGAAATTTCATTCAAGCTCAACAGTTAAGAGTACTCCCTGACAGCTCACAACCTTCTGTAACTCCATTTCTATGGGATCCAACTCCCATCTCTGATCTCTGAGTTCTCTGCACTCCAGTGTGACAGTAACATACATGCAGGCAAAACACTCATTCATATAAAATTTAATACTACTTTTTAAAGTCTTTTAAATATTGATTTATAATTTAAATTTAGTTTTCACTGCTATATTACTGTCATAAAAGCAAACTAACAGTTGAAATTTAAGATTATTTATTTGATGAATATATTGTAAAAATATGAAGTCCTCACAAAATTGGGTAGGACTGTGAATGTGATAAAATAGACTTTGAAATTTTATTGTTTGGAATCTTCATAACTGTGTTAGGATTGTTTTGTTTACTTTGCCAGTCAACTAGCTAATTTTCTGTTTCAGTAATAATAAGATACCCTTAAAAACACACACACACACACACACACACACACACACACACACACACACAACTTACTGAAGGAAAGGCTTATCTTAATTCATAGTACCAGAGTTTGCCATAGCATGTAAGACAAGGCAAAAGACAGGTAAGGCGTCATGACAGGAGCAGAAAGGTGGCTTCTCACATTGCCTTAACAGCAGAAGAGACAACAGAAAGTAGGATGCAGGTATAGATCGTGAAATCCTGAACCAAGTGATGTACTTCCACTAGCAAGACTCCGTTCTCTAAAGGTTCCATAACCTGCCCAAATAATATCATAAGCTTGTGATCAACTGTTCAAGTATATGAGACTATGGGAACATTTCTCACTCAAGTCATTACATGGCACCAGATGTCCCTTGCAGGTGCATTCATAGAAAATAAGCCTAAGTCCACTTTTGAAGCATTTCAGTGAAATGAAATTTCAAATTGAAGAAATTATATATTATTTCTTAATATAAAGTTTTACTCTCAAAAATGGACATAGAACTAGCTTTTTAAACAAGTTGAGATAAAGTTTAGCAGAGATGGCTTTTCCCATACATGGAAATTGCTTCTCAGATAATATTTTAGTTTTCCGTTCAGATTTTTTTCACCTATTTTAGATACTAATGTGGGCAAATTGTAGCTGTTAGGCTGCTGTGTGAAGGCTCAGTAAGGACAACAAAAAGACATTCTCATTTATGCAAACTCTTCCAGACCTCAGCAGAGGGAACCATCATCATGGTCAGGACTATATTGGAGTGTGGAACCCTGAGAAGCTGAGTTCAGGTGTTTTTATTGATCTACATACTGTAGCATATGTAGATCATTAGCAATCAACATCCCCCACATCCATCCAACATCTGCAGGCAATACAAAATGCCAAAGCCTAGGTAGTCCTTCCCCTAATAGTGTACAATACAATTGTTTTATACATAACTAAAAATAAACTTCTACTGAACTTCAAAATCATAACTGTTTTTTTACACATACACATACACACACACACACACACATACACACAAACACAATGCATTAAGAGTACATTTGTCTTCAGTAGCATCCACCATGAATGTGCATATTCATTCAGTGGGAAATAAATATGCATGCAAAACAATGTGCCATATTTACAAAAAAGGAAAAAATATTTCATTTCTTGCTTGAGAAACATGCTAGAGTATAAGAGTTGTATTGTTTGATATGGCTTTATGTAATAAAGTCACAATAACATGATACTTTCTTCCTCAAATTGTTCTAATAAAATGTCATCTTTCCAAAATTTTGAAAAATCCACCCCAATAACTCCTTTACTAATTTCTAACTTAGAATTAAACACCATTATGTTTAACCTGTACCAACAATTCTCTGTAACTATAGTCAGTAATCCTTGGTCTCTGCTGTAGTTAATTTTCATCCTTAAATACAAAATAAAACCAGTCTTTCAGTGGTAACAATAGTTTTGAAAGGTTGTAATAAAATAATTTTATTGTAATATCTGTTCTACATGAAACGGGATCCATGTAGGACTAATTTGATAGGTTTTTTTAAAAGTACCTTTGCATAGTGAAAACTAAGTCATATACAGATTAATGATGTATACGGTATCATAAAAATTGTGCATGGAATTTCATATAAATTAAAACTATGGAAAAAATTACATTACATTTGTTCTGTTTTAACTTCAATTTAGTAGGATATGTATGAACTATAAAGTTCAACATTTATGAAGTTAAACCAAAAACTGTACAATGAATGTGTATGTATCATTTTGCATACAAACAAAATGGTCACTATTTTCATGCAGAAACAAATGAAATCAAATACTTTACAGAGTGACAAAATGTTCATGCCTTTAAATCTATATTTGAAATACTTATTGTTAGGTTTTAAACGTGAGAAAAAAGGTTAAGTTGATTTTTAATATATTAAGGTAGATTCTGGTGCTACGCCATTCTCTCAGGACCCACAGTACCTGGCAAGCCTAGCTTTCTTCTCCTGAACACTCTTGCCCAGCTACTGGGCTAGGCTTCCCTCCCTTCAGTTCCTCTGACTCCTATATAACTCAGCCATTTTGTCTAAAGCACTCTCTTTGTCTCTTGGCCTCTTGTCCTTTCCACTCCCCATTCCCCTCAGCTCCCTGATCTCTTCTCAGGGCTCACAAGCTCAGTCTGCAAGTAAAATCCAGTTTGGATGCTTCCTGATACCTCTTCCTCTTATGCTCTCCCACAGATCTATAATTCACCTTTTCCATACTTAGGAGTACTCATGTCCTTATTTTTCCACTTATTCTCTTGAAGAAAAAGGAATGTACAGTGGTATAGGTGAGCACCATGGCTACAGATAACTCTAACCAATATTAGAGTTTTGCATAATGTATGTATCTCATATGGCTTACTTAAAGTCACATGTTATATACATTATATACAGTCACACATTTGCTGATTTTGTCATTGTATGGAACCATTTGCAACCTTGCTATTTTTGAAGTGTTGAAATGTCACTCTAGTTATGATGTTGATCTAAAGATCATCATCACTAAGTGTCTTTTTTTTTCCATGTATACCTACAACCTGCTCAACCCCCAAAACTCTTATTATTATGTTTCCATTTCTATATTAAGTTATTTTAATAAAGTCACATAAAGCAAATTATATCATATGCATCCTTTGCATATTTTCTTATTATTTTCTTCAGTTTTACAAATCTTTTTACAAAGATTTTAGTGTTTCATGTGACTGAATAAGTTGTCCTGAAGAGAATATGAGACACCAGAATGCTCCATCTCAGATGGAACCCACCCCTCAAGGATCAGGGATCTATGTGGAAGAAAAAGTGTAAAGATTTTAACATCTAGAAGTGGTGGATTACTTCAAGGAAACAGTGTGCTAGACACAAAGGACAGATGTACATATGGACTCGGAGAGATTTTGACAATTTGCACAAATATCTACACCAGCTAAAGCTAGACAAAACTGTAGAATAGACAATAATATCTATACATAAAATCTCACCATAGTTAAGGAACTCTGGATATTTGATAGCTGCTAGGAGAGGGAGAGTCAGTTTTCTCTAATGGAATGACACAAGGTGTATGGGTCACTCTCCAGGGAAGTCTCCATGCACAATAGTAGTTAGCCAATACAAAATGAACTCCATGTTTGTTTGATATTTTAAGTGAGAGAGAAGAGAGGGGGGAAGAGAGGGAGTGAGAGATACAGAGAGAGAGAGAGAGAGAGAGAGACAGAATAAATATGAATTGGGTATTTAGGGAGATAAAAAATGGCTTAGAGCTGTTGGAAAGATGCATGGATATCATCAAAATGCATTGTATGAAATCCCCAAAAAATAAAAATATTTTTAAAAAAATTCATAACAGATCTGTTAAACAGTATTCCCAAAGTAGGTAAATAATGAGAACAATGAAGCTTATTAAAACTACATTTGTCAATAAAGGAAACCATTCAATTATAGGAACATTCTGACACTTATTTAAAATATCACCCACAAAAGGACTTTCAGACTGATTCTCCCACCAGGGCTACTATGGATAAGACAATGGAATTATCTTAGTACATGAAGTTCATTGTATACCTTGTAATAAATATATGATAAAATACTTCAAGTATTTCTGATTTTATACATTATGTAGAAGATGGAGAATATTGTAGAATCCACAAAGTTCAAATACAAAAAATACAACTTCCAAAAAATTACTTCCCTGCATTTTCTACATGAATTGTTTCTGTCTCCTATTTCTAGAAAGGTATGGAGCTCAGGTCACAGGCACCACAATAGCTTGAATATTTATTCCTTCCTTTTTATGTGGATGTGTTAATCATGTAGAATTAATTTGATAAATTCAAGAAATTGTTTATTTCAGTGCATGGTTTCACAAGTTTCAGCACACAGATTCTGGTTCATTGGCCCTGGGATGAAATCTGACAGCATGGTGGAAATACATAATGGCAGTAATGTGCTCTCATGTATTAGGAGAAAGATACAGGGACTAGAGTAGAGTTCTAGCATCCACATCAACGACATTCCAACAACAGGCTAAGTTTCTTCCAGAAACTTCTACAAATATAATTATCATTCTAGCACATTTTAAACCTGCATAAGCTTTTCTGTGGTATATTTATAATTTGAAAAAATCAGGCATATCAAAAGGGATAAAATAATGACATCCAGTCTAAGTAGCTCTATCCAAATATATATAAAATAATTTGGATATGTGACACTGTCTTTTATTTTAAAGGGGATCACAAATAATGTCAGTGTTAATGTCATTATTGTAAAAATACTGAAGTGACTACAGTTTTGTCCTTCTGTTCCAGCGTTTTCCTTGAAAATTCAGTCTTTAGTTTACTAGCTATGTTTTTTGTAATATGATGCTAACTTATGCAAAAAAGTTCCACTTAAATTTTATTAACATGGATTGTTTTAAATCTAAAAGTAAAAAATAAAGGCTTTATTTTCAAATTTGTGTCTCTTAATTACATTTCAATACACAGTGTTTCTATTTTAATGTATTTTATACAGTAGATAAAACATTACTTTCAACAATTCTTTGAGTATTAATTCTTTCCTTTGTAAATATATTTTAATTTTAATCAATAACCATTACATTCATACTTATTACAATTATTTATTTTATAATGAAAAGTTTTTCATAATTGCAGTATATAATTTTTATGTGAAATATTTGCTTTTCCCAACTTTATAATCATGTTATTTAACACTTTGCTTTTCCAATACTTTGCTTTTATTTGCCAACAAAAAGATATAAAGAGAGATTTCACTTGAATTAATATCAATTTTTTATTTGGTCTTATTGGCTAAATATAGGAATGATTACTTGAATACTAAGCTGAAAATATTCTGGAAGTCAATAATATGCTAAAAACCTGGAAGGTACACAAGAAAAATATCAGGGCAATTTTTACTGTGTTTGCAAATTTCTTTGGTAAATTACTGTCATCATGATTAATTCCAAGTGATGACACTATTGCTGAAAACTGAAGCAATGGGTAATGGGAGGAACCTACCTCTCCTGATGCCTTGGGAATGCCTATGCTAGCTCACTTCTGAGAGATCTTTTTTGGAGTTTCTTTCAGCATCTAATACACATGCTTTCAAGAAAATAATCTTTGTTGCATTATGAACACACCATCTCTGTGACTTGTGACCTCTGTCATGGATGTGTACCAATCTCTTATCCTTAAGATGAGTATTTAATGAAGAGGAAACCATAACAGTTAAATACGAAGGCTGCTAAATGAGCTCAATTTCAGAAAGCAAGATGCTAAGTTTGAAATTAAACTGTTATGTTTTGAATTGGTTAAATGAGCCATTTCTAAATGGTTCTTAGAAGATGTATAAAAAGAGATGGAGCAGATAACAGAGAGGAATACTTAAAACAGTAAGTGAAGATTAATTTTCCAAGTGTTGTTGGATTCGGAAAGTGGAGGAAAGGGCTAATAATGTTGGCTCTTAGCAATAAAGTAGTAAGTTAATTCTTCATTCAGTTTTAGAGTTGTCTCATTAATATCTAAATTAAATACATAATGAAATTTGATGAGGCATGGTAAGGTTGCACAGCATGGTTTCTTTTATGCACAATTTGAAAGACCAAGAAATAAATGTCATTGAGAAATGGTCTAATGAAACCATTGCTCCATTTGGGACTTACCCATCATTTCTGGACATATGAACAGTCATGTTTATGTTTACAACAGTGTTAGGATTGCTCCTGGCTTATCTGGGACACTGTAATAGTTTAGCTTTTTGAGGATTCCAATGTGAGATGTTTCTTAAGGAACAGAAACAAAGGTTTCTGATTAAGGATAATTTGAGATTGACTCTTGATATACCTTTCTGACTTAATTTCTGAATGTTAATAAGTAAGGTTACCACACAATCTGCATAATTACTCTGTGACAATATTTTCTGAGTTTAGAAGTTAAACAGTCCATACTTTAAGCAACTTTCTCCATTATTGCTAGAAACTTTCCTGATAATAGTATAGCAGTCTTAGTTCTGAAGTTTTTCAAGCCTCAAACATTTAGATTTTTAAGACTCAGTACACGAATTCATATGCAGAAAGCCTCAGTTTCAAAGCAAACTTTTCAGTTTGGAGTTGGATATTTCAAGTAATGACCAACTAATGAATTGACATTATTGCCTATAGGACAAATTCAAATCCTTCCAGTGCTCCACAGACTTATGATTTGAAACACAAAAGGGAAATTGTATTTCTCCTGACAGGGAAAGGTGTGATTATATTTACAATGAGTTAATGCTGTGTGAAACTTTGTCTATGGGGTTCCAAAACTCCCTCCATTTCTTAGGGTGGAGGAGGGGTTTCCTGTCATTCTGGTAGTTTGAGCTATGAAAGATTCTGTCAATGGCCATGTGCTGTTTCTACACTTTAGACTCTAGAGTCATATACTAGAAATATGGGTACATGGGAGAGGGCCATCCTGTCATTCTTGACTTGCCCTTTTGCCTCAGCCTCTGAGATATACTGCTCACTGGATTCACTCTGACTAATTCCTTCTGAACTCTGACTCTTTTGGTTCCACTCACTGGATGTTCTTGCTAAAATAAACTTCTAGCTCACTGGTTTAAACTTACCTTCTGAGCTGACTTACTGTTTTTGACTGAACTCTTCTAACTCCAGCTTACTCTAGCTGATTCTCTGACTGCCTCAGACAGAACTGCTCTGCTCTACTTCAAACTGACTCATTCTTCCTATCTGACACTGACTTCTCCTGCTGTGCTGTCTCTGCATCTCTGTGTCAGACTCCTCCAATGCTCAGACTACCAATGAGTCTTATTCCCTGGCTTATCCAGAATGCTCAGCCTGGCTTACATACACTGCCTGTCTCTGTGTCTAATCCTCTTTCAGACTGCTTCATTTTCTCTGTGTCTTTTCACCCAAGCCCTCCCTGCTCCAAACTGCATCAAACTCCTTTCTGCTCCTCAGTCAGACTACTTCATTGTTTTTATATTTTGTCCCCTGTCTGTCTATTTCAGACTGCTTACCTCCTATTGCCTGAGTAACTGACCTTGCTCTGAACTGAGAGCCTTCCTGTATAACCTTAGTGTTGGGCATGTCCTCATTCTGACTCACTGATAACTCTTCCTCTGTTTAGTCACTTTGCCTGTCTTTCACTCTGACTTATCTCAGATGTCACTACCAATCTGACACTGACTCTTTCTGAACTCTCCCTCCTGTGTCTGCTACCATATTCTGTTTCTGTCTTAATGATTAAAGGCATGGGCCAACACTGGCTTCTGAATACTGGAATTAAAGATGTTTGCTACCACTACTTTACTGGGATTAAAGTATAAACCAACATTCTGTCTGGACATTACAGGTATGTGTAATATGTGTGTGTTCCTTCATATAGATCCCTGGAATATAGACCCTTCACACAGGCCTATTCCTCTACACTCTGGGTTCTGCTGCCTCATCCCTCCCATATTGGGAGTATAAAACTTTATGTCCTTCTTCCCTTCTTAATTTCTATCCTTCCTAGTTTACTTTATATCGTTCTCAACAGTAACTTGTCCTCCAAATTTGATTTTCTTCCTCACAATTCTGTTTATATCAATAAAAGTCATCTTTAAATTTTCCATAGAATTATATTGGTGTGTTGCTCAATTGAGGGAGAATTTTCCTTTTTATATTAAGTTATTCATTGGTGTATAAAGAATAGATTTCACTTTCTTTCTGTCTTTTTGTTTTGTTTTGTTTTTTAAAGACAGGGTTTCTTTGTTGTAACTCTGGCTGTCCTGGAACTCACTTTATAGACCAAATTGGCGTCAAACTCACAGAGATCCACCTGTCTCTGTCTCCTAAGTGCTGGGATAAAAGGCATGATCCGCCACAGCCCACCTTATTTTTCTTTATTTCAATTTCATTTATTTACCTGCAATTTGTATACTTACTTACATAGAGAATCTTCATAACATCTCTTCCAGGTTTTCTGCATTTAATGTTTATGCTGTCTAAAGTACTTTTCTTTATTTTTCTTTATTTCAATTTCATTTATTTACCTGCAATTTGTATACTTACTTACATAGAGAATCTCCATAACATCTCTTCCAGGTTTTCTGCATTTAATGTTTATGCTGTCTAAAGTACTTTTCAAACTGTAAGTTTTTGTGATTGATTTCTTACATAAAGAATGCTGAATTAGTTATTTTTGGGTTGTTGTAATAAAACACCATGGCCAAAAGCACCTTACAGAGGAAAGAATTAATTTCATCTTACAACTCTCAGGTCATTCTCACCCAGAGCTGGGAAACAAGGCAAGAACAGAGGCAGGAAGTGATGTAGAGGCTATCTGTAGCAGAGTGTGGTTTACCTGCTTGCTCATCAAAGTTTGCTAAAACTACTTGTTATGCAAACCAGAACCGCCTGCCCAGGAGGTGACACCATTTAGAATGGGCTTGGCCCTCCCACATCAATCACTAATTATGAAATGAACACAGGCTTTCCTAGGGGACAGTCTGGTGGAAACATTTTCTCAATTGAGATTCCATCTTCATAAATGATACTAGATTGTGTCAATTGATATAAAACTAGCTAGTACAGAAGCCAATCAAGCTTAGTTTACTGTCAGTTTTCTGTGCTTGATTATCATTTTATGAACTATTTGGAGACAGAGTACAGTTTTATTACATAGACATTTGTTACACATTTTCTTTGATTATTCCCAATGTACTTCATTTCTTTGCTTTTAGTAGTTCCTCTGCTGTGACTTCAGCATGATATCGAAAAGAACTACTGAGGAAAACCAACCTGCTCTTTGCTAATAATCTCAGGAGGAAAGTATGTGCCTTCTCATCATAAAGCTTGAAAATAGTTACAACTTTTTAAAGATGATATTCATTGAGTTGTGGAAGTATCCCATATAAGTTGTCAATCACACCAGTTTTATTTTGAAATTTCTGAAATCATTTTCTCTGTATAATCATAAGATCTTACAAGATTTGTTGTGTTCAAACAATTATAGAGGACATTTTTAATGAACCAATAGCTTTTTACAAGCCTTATAAATCAGGAATACATTTTTATATAAGCAATATCTATCTATCTATCTATATATATATATATATATCAATTGTAATTGCTAATATTTTGGCATAAACTTTTTTCAAACCTGTGTCTATGGGTTAGATCATTATTTACAGTTTATTTTTGTTAATAGTTCAAAGTTTGTGTTACAATAAGCTACCTTTACATGTATATGACAAAAGCCATTTTGGACAACTATTGTATTACTTGACATATCTTTATCAGAATGAGACCATCTAGACTGAGGTTTTCTTTCTATGAATGCTAATTTATTAATCACCAGTGTTTGGACAGATAAAAGAGTTAATTGAGAAATCTGTATGATTCTTATTGTGACTTTTGTAATTTATCTTAGAAAGGGTATACTGCACTGAATTTATTAAATTCATGGCACACACTTTAAGTAAACCTTCATTTCCTAGTTAATGCTGTAAACACAATAATGCTGATTACATTTTTATTTTTAATGTTCTTTCTTTTACTAAGCTGGCTAGAGTTCATCAATTTTACTGATCTTTTCTAGATTAACCTTATATAATTGTTATTTTAAAGCAATAGGTGTTCTACTGTATATTTTATCTTATTTGTAATGATATGTTATATTTTTAATTATATTTTACTTAATCACATATAGTTAATTATAATTTATTTAATATTTACATAATCTTTCTTCAATTTCTATAACCTTATATCTTATTATATTCCATGCAAATTTTTAAAATATAGAAAATTTCCTAAACAAAACTGGTTAATAGTTTCTAGAGAAGGAAATTTATGCTAGTATAGTAACAACTATTTGAAGATAAATAAAATTCTGCCAGATTAAAGAATTAAATGTTCCTCTACACATGGCTATACCAATTTTCCTTCCTTGAGTTGGCATTCATACAAAGAGTAGTGATTTTGTCATATATTCATAAGAGTAGTAATGTTACGTGTGTGTGTGTGTGTGTGTGTGTGTGTGTGTGTGTGTGTGTGCTGTAGTGATGGAATTTTATTAAAATAACTTTTGCATTCAAAGATACTAAATTTTGGCTTGACCTCACAGACAAGTCAATAATCCCTTGAGATCATTCGAGATTATCAAATGTATCTGCTATCCAATTGTGAACTGAGTCTGCTTAAGACAGCAATACTTTGCATTTCTCATGAAAGCAGCTTTTACAATCAAACTTAATGAATAGCTTTAATTTCAAGTTTTATATTTTTTCTGACCCAAGTAGAGTGTGTGTGTGTGTGTGTGTGTTTGTGTTGTGGTAATCATATACTGAAAGCAGACAACAGATTGTAAACAACCTTGTATAACAAATATCCTTCATAAATGTTAGAAATAAGTATATATATATATAGCTTCATAACATCTGGTTTGGTTATGTTTCCATTTAGTTTCTGTTTGGGTCAATTAAATAACTTTTTTCTTGTAATAGTCCATTGAAGCTTTCTATAAAATAGCATCCTCATCAATTTTCCATGTCATATTTTCAGTGATGTTTAATAAATGCAAAGCAAAGCCTTTGGTTATGAAAAACACAGGGACAGGAACAACTCATAGGGCATAGATTCTGACTCAAACAACCAGACCAGAGACATTCAGTATCAGTGGTGGACTACTGCAGATGAAATATATAGACAAAAAAGTAAAGAATTCAAAGTTTGGATAACTCTTGGTCAAATTAATCCAAGAGAAGTGGCTTGTTTTTATTCCTTAATGTGATATTAAAGTATGTTGGTGATTCTGAGTTATATTTAATGTGTTAACATATGCACTTTTTAAATTGATAATGTAAGGAAACAAAGATGTTATAGGATGGATTTAATGTCACTTCTTTCTTGAGCACACTGATAATTGATTTTCAAAGTCCCTGTGGTGATAAACTGGTATCCATGGGATTTTGCAGAAGTTGCAGCAACTTTTTGATCACATGAAATTCCTGTGAGTTCTGGCATCTGGTATTATCATTAAAGAATCTATTAGTAGAGCATGGAATTGAATCCTTGCTTGGTTTTACTTGTATAAAGAAAACTTGTTTCAATTTAAAATAATAGACTACATATAGACTATATATATCAGCTGATCTCGTGTGGGGGGGTGTTAAAGAGATTGACTGATAGCATATTGTAATAACAAAAACAGATAACAACACATGATTTCTGAATTTTCACAATACCCAACTGATATTATTTGTAAAGCTATTGTGGTGGAAAGTGAGAGTTTTGGGGTTCTTATGATTGTAAGATTTCAAGAATTCTTGAAATTTCCTTATAAGATGAAATTTTCAACACGGAGAAACAATTTGACCCATGTTATCCAAGGGTGAGGAAAACATTTAAACTAATTTTGCAATATTAACTTAAAAATATTTTGTGGAGATAAAGAAGATGCTCATAATTTACTTATAAATCAGAATGAACAAAGAGGATGGCTGTATAATGGACACATTTTAATCAAATCGCATGGAGAAAGTGCAAACTCAAATGTAATCAGATTCCACCCGTGACTTTTAAAATGTTAGGGTTAGAGTTAGGGTTAGGATTAGGGTCAGTAAAGACAATAATTAAAGTATAACTTTTTCTCATAATAAAGTTATACAAAGGTAGTTATGGACTTAATAAGTTTAAACAGCAAAGTAACCTAAACATTGTCCTCAAGTGGCAAACATAAAATTTTTTGCATAGATGCTACGACAAGAACATAAATCTGGAAAGAAAAGGAAGAATTTGACCGACATTTTTACACAGAGTCTCTCTAGAGACAAGCATTAGACTGTAGAAAACAACAAATAATCATTGTTTTGGAAATTTTCAAGATGCAATACTCCAAAAGATGCCTAACTCTATTTATAATTTATATCCTGGTACATTTTAAACTGATTCATAATGTTAAATTCTTTACGTGTGAGGAATAACAGTAACTGAAGTATGTAGACATGATCACATCAGTCTTAACTTGCCAAGCATTGATTGAAGCAAACTTTGTGACAGGTTGAGTTTTTCCTCCATACATAAAAAACAAATAACTTTGTTTTGATTTTTCAATCATTTCCCTGTATCTTCTTAGTCTCATGTTGTTTATTATTTGCTTCATAATTAACATTACTCTGATTTTATTCATAGACAATATTTCAAAACCAAAAATACTACATATATTCAAAATAACTGATAATCTTTTAGAGGTAAACTTATATGAAAAATAATGTAATGTGTAGAATATGCACTATCACATAATCTGAGTATAAGTTCAAGTATATTGCAAAACTAGATTTGATAGAACCTACTGATTATACTGTATAGTAAAACCATTGATTAACTAACCGATTTTGATGACTCTTTTTCCTCTATTACCTCTTCAAAAGATAATTTTGAAATTTATTTTATTATGTGTTCATGATGAAGACATTTACTTACTAACATCAATTTTCTTTCTAAAGCAGTGCTTGAAGGACACAAAATTGAGGCTGGAGACATGCCTCGACAGATAAGAACACTTGCTTCTCTTACAGAGCATCCACATGGTGACTCATAAACCTTGAAATTTTAAAAGATCCAAGGGCACATCTAGGGCACCCACCAAACACTTCTGACCTCCACAGGTACTGAATACATATGGTACATGTAAGTAAACACTCATACACGTAAACTGAAAACAAATCTTTAAAAAGACACAAATCTATACATATATTACTGACATAGGAAAATACAAATTCATGAGAAAATAATTATAACTAAAAATTCCTACCAATGTTCACCTATAAATTTTCATTTACAGACACAATAGTATTTGTTAAAATGCTAACATATTTAATTGTGCATTGATATGCATGCATATTGTATCTATATAACTGTTCACAGCCATATACATCATCTATCCTTATATATGTTCTCTTGTAATATTTGTTGGTAAACAAGAAACTATATCCTATCATAAGCTTGAATAATCTTAATTCAGAATAATGATAAACAGATACAAGTAGTCAACTTTAAATTAAACCATAATAAGAAGTATTCTACATAAAAATAATAGAATTTTTATGAAACCTAGAAAATTCAATAAAAAGATCCCAATGTTAGGAAGCATCAGTTTAATATTCAGAAAGGAGGTGATACTTTTAATAAAAGTAATAATAACCCAGATGAATAATGGTGGTGCATGCCTTTAATATTAGCACCAGGCAAAGGCAGGCAAATCTCTGTGAGTTCTAAGCCAGTCTAGTCTACAGAGTGAGTTCCAGGACAATTTTAATAGGATCTTTTAAAATTTCAAAGATATAGAATGATATTTTACTTATAACATATACTTACTATTTATAGTTATTATATGTTATATATATAGTTATTAGAGTTAAAGTTCCAATTTAGTGTTTTTATTTATTTTATTATTACTTATTATTTTATTTATTTGGAACTGTATTTAAAACTAAAAAATGTAACCTTTCAGGTGACATTTTTGTGTCTGCACTTCTGTATAACTTATAGAAATATAGTGGGGTGTGTAAAAGCAATGTGGTTACCCATAAAAAATGATTGATTTCAGCTGCTTGGATTACTTTATATTAATTAGAGTCTAGAGTTAGTCTATTCTACAATGAGATGTGAGAGATGGATGCTAATTTTTTTCTCACAGTCTCTTCTCTTTGTTTTAATTATACAGACAAAGGATTAGTGGTAAAGTATGTTAAACTGTCTGCTTTATGTTATTTTTTTATTGAGTGGCTTTGCTCAAATCAGAGATACTGAATTCTTGGCTGATTTTAAATGTAATTTTGTGGTTTACTTTAACAGAAATTACAATATAAGGAAACCTAAAATATCATATACCATTTAATGACACCCTTATAACTGCTTCATCACATGGTAAGCATCTGATAATATGCCCAATCATTTTGATGTCTTGTGTTACTAATAATCCTTTGTTATTGATGCTAATGATATGACAATAAAACTTTTTAAAAAAAATAGAGAATTAAGGATTTATACCATTCTTGGTTTGACACAGGGCAACTCTGATATGGACTCAGGCATTGGGTTCTCATACTGCTGTCCTGAAAACTCCAGGGTTAGGTCTTCCAAATCTACTTCAAGGGTGAGGTCGGTGCTCTCCCTCTGCTAGGAAAGTTAGGAATTTTCTTACAGATAGTCAGTCTATATAATTACATGACTTTAAAAACATCAGATGTTAATATTGGACACTTTCTATATCCTTAATTATAAATGCGATACAACATCATATTGGTGTTAACTGGTGGTAAATTCATACCTGTACCGTAGTTATCATACTATGTATAGTTATGGATGAATACACTGATAAATGATGGGCTAAGAAGTTTTGATTATGTTGTGATACCTCCAGCACTATTTTTTCTAAAAATTGTCTTGCTGGTTAGGCTCAGTAACAAACCAACAAACATTTGCAGACAGAACACAGATGTTAGATTTCTTCACTAGCAAACTGTCAAAGAAGAAGGTCAAGTGGCAGCAATATGAAGAGACAATCAACTGGAAAAAAATATTATTGGATAACCACTTGAAGCTTCCTTGTTGAAACTGAACCCACTTAGAGAAGAGGACCTAATATAGATCAATAAAGCAAGGTTTTTTTTAGTTGTTTTTTTGTTCTTGTTTGTATGTGTGTGTGTCCGCGTGTGCGTGTGCGCGCGCGCTTGAGATGACAACAGAGCCACACTAATCAAAGCAGAATCTTCACTCAGAAGAGACCTAGGCACCTGAGCACCACACAGCTATTAAAGCTTACTGTGTCTGTTCATTCTTTAAATGAGTTATTTGGGAACAGATGTAATAAACAAACAATTTGCAAAGTGTGGTTATCTTCTACCTAGTCAAGAAATTTTAATAGATAATTGCAATCTTAACGTGCTACAGATCATCAGAACTTATATTTCGTTTGGTTCTATCTTTCCTAAAAGAACTCAAGTTTCAAACTATATAATGTATAATACAATGATTCTAAAACCCCAGAAAGTCTTGCTATTCATCAATCATCACCAATATTTGGATCACAGGGTAAAATTTGGGAAAATGACTCATTTATTGTTCCACCATATAGCATTTGTTTTCTTCATACATATACTTCATTAATATATATGTAAAGTGTGTTTAGTTTTAAAGTGCTTCTCCATTATTCATCTATAAAACACATGATTTTATAAATCCTGGCACTTAGAAATATAGAAGTGTAGTGATCTCTTTTGATATTAGCTACTATCCTTCTGTAGCAGTATGCTACAATCTTTTACCCTCAATTTAGGGAAGGAGAAAGGAAAGATAGAAATCTTCACCACTTTTGCAAGCAGCCTTAATACAGAAAAAGGAAAAGGTAGAAATCTTCACAGCCTCTATTTAGGCTGTCTCAAGCTCAAATCTCTCCAACCTTTGTTCGTTTAGGAATTACTACACTAACTAATGACAGCAACCCAACCAAGGAACCACCAACCAACACCCACCCTGACTCTCGGAGCTTCAGACCTTTTAAAGTTCCCATAAACTCATGCGGCACACAATCTCAAAGACAAGTTATAGGTGTCAGAATGATGGCACCTAACCAAATGATAGCCGCCTGCATCGAGCATTCCAATTCCAACTCATCAACATCTACCACACCTGAGGTGAGAACACAAATCTAATCCAAACATCATTTTGCATTTATATAGGAACCAAAATAACAAAAATTTCTTCCAAGTATTCCTATACATGCTTATAAAAAATATCTTAAATTTCTTTTTGGGAAAATGTTACACCACCTTATTTAGTACATCATTTATGTAGGGTGAAAGCCATGAGTATTGGATAGTTATTTTAAAAAATATATTTAGACTTATAAGACATGCACAAAAAAAGAAAAGTTAGACTGAAAATCTATTATATGTTGGGCACTAGGTTAGTTGCTTAAATATCTTATTTCACTTATTCAGTGCAAGAGTTTTGGAGCTACACTATTACCTTGTTATAAATGGACGTATTATTTCAGATCTAAAATAAAGTAATCTAACTTGAAATAGAATTAAAAATTTAGTTATTTCTTACATCTAGTTTATTACTGGAGAAAATACTGTTTTCTGACTGATTTAGCACATTCACCTAGCATTTACAAGTCCTTGGGGAAGTTCAATCACCAGCACAGGATTTAAAAAGTGAATTACATTTATGAATGAATACAGGCATGTACACATATATGAATAGAGAAATGGATATCTATGGCAAATATAATAAAAGCATAATACTAGGTATTCTATTTAGAAATCAAAGATATCTTCTTGGTATTTGTAAATCTGCACTATACACCACTAATTATTCATTTTGTTAAAATTGTATCCGTGAGGCAGATCTCTGTGAGTTCAAGGCCAGCCTGGTCTTCATAGTGAGTTCCAGGACAGCCAGAGTTACAACACAGAAACTCTGTCTTGAAAAAAACCAATGAAAAAATTGTATACATCAAAATTATTTTTACTTTTCTTTTCAGAAGAAGGGCAAAATAGATTCCTAAAATATTAAGCAAAATAAATTTGCACAAAGTAATCATCTATATTATATTTAGAAAAAATAGTATTTTATCCTTTGGGACCAATTTATGGGTTTAGATTAATAGTTTTCTTTTGTTAGCTAAATGTTGTATTTGGTGCTTATATGTTTAAAATTTTAGTATCTTGGTGGCATATTTCTCCTTTAATGAGTATAAAGTGTTTCTAGCTACCTCTTCACATAAATTGGTTTAAAGTTTGCTTGTTTTTTTTTTTTTCAAATAATAAAATAGATACATCTGCTTGATTTTTTCCCATTTGCTTAGCATATCCTTTTCCCATCATTTTACCCTAAGGTGGTATCAGTCATTGATTAGGAGTAGTGTTACTTGTAGGTAGTGAAAAACTGTATCCTTCTTTTTAATCAAATACTTCAGACTGTGTCTCTTTAGGAAATGAAACCAAAAATATACAGATACTATTAAAAGATATATTAGTTAATTTTTGTCATTTTGTTGATTTTTGTAGTGTTATCTCAGGTTATTTTGCATTGATTCTTTGTTCTCTGTGACTTTTTAGGTATGTTTATCTTTCTCTTCTGATTGAAGTATTCCTTATAGTATCCTCCGAGTAGACTGGATTAATAGTAATATATTCATTTAATCTTTTTTGTATAATGAAAATATATTAATTTCTCCTTAAATGTAATAGATAATTTAGCAGGCTATAAATAGCTTGCATCAATATTTGTGGTATTTCTGGACTGAGATATATGTCTTTCCAGATGCTTTAGACTTTAAAGGTTTGCATCAAATAAAGAAATATACCTACCACATACTCAGCTATTCCACAATTGAGAGTATATCCAAACAACTTTATATCCTACTAGAGATATAAATGTTTATCTATCTTTCTTCCTGCTCAATTCACAAAAATCACGAATGTGGTACCTCTACACTAAAATGGAATAACATTCAGCTATTTAAAAAAAATAATAAAATTGGCAGTTAAGTAAATGGAGCTGGAAAATGGCATTCTGATTCAGGTAACCCAAACCCAGAAAGATAAATCTTATATGTTTTTCCTCATTTGTGAATATTGATTTCAATCTTTAGATATGTGTATTTCGGTTAAAATTAACAATAGAGGTCAGAAAATTATTAAGGAATCATGTAGTGGATTTTAGGAGAAGGGAAGTAGAATGCAGTGTGGTAAAAGCTTAAAGGGAAATGATTAAACATAAAGGGTTCAATAGGGTGAGGGACACAAGGGCATGACAGAGGAGGATACACAGGGAGGGATAACTAATGCTAAAAAAAAGTTTTAAGAGAGAAAGAGAGAGAATAAATGAAGTTACCTTATAGAGGACAACACTCCCTATCACCCACACCACCCCACCCACCCCAAAAAACAAGAGCTATCAAATAAAATCCCTGTTGCCATTTGGAGCTATTGATAAGTAAGGTTTCATAACTCCTCAAATATTATAGACTATTGCCAATGCTTTTAATCATCCCTGTAACTTGATGGCAGGCACCTTTTGCTGAAGACAACACACATTTGAGTTGCAAATCATGGAGAAACCAAGCTAATAGTCACCTTGATGTCTTATCTCTCTTCACTAGCTTTCATAGTGCTGGAAGGTGCTTTGAAAGTTACTGCAAATAATCATCAAACTTCCCCACCTGTGAAACTTCTCAGCCACAATAACAACCAATCTGGCAAGACATACCCACCTGTGCCAACCAACATGAATTCCAAGAGCATAACCAACCAGTTTTTGATTGCACTTACGGCCTACTCCACAAGTTGATACTCTTACATGTCACCATTATCTTGACTGAGACTAAGAATCATTGGCCATGAAGCTCAAGGGCAGTAGTGTAGAGCCTACTGTTATTGATATGATAAATGGGAATAATATTAGACCAGCCACTAATGAATTATCTGTGTAATAACTCTCTCAACCATTATTAAAGAAGCTTCTTTTATCAGTTACTGTCAGTTAATACAAAGAGCGTGGCATATCAAGGTCCAGAAAATAAACCGTTCAATGCTGAGACTTAACTAGAAAATCTGTGTATCTCCCTCTCCAAAAGGTCATGATGATTGAGGAAGAGGAAGCAGAAAGATGACTCTAAGAGTCTGAGACCAGAGATAACTACAAGGAAACACTGTTTTCCAGTCACAACAGACAGTTGCATATATGAATGCACAACAAGATTGACAGCACATACAAGACCTGCACAAGTTCTAACTAGACAAAATTCCAGTATAGAGGAGAGAAATCAAAATGAAATCTAAACTCTGGATACAAAGTTATAGGCAACTGATACATGCTGGGAGAGATAAAAATAGAGATAGATTAGGCACATGATAGGTTGATGATAGAGGTAATAGTTGATAGATAGATGATAGATAGATAGATAGATAGATAGATAGATAGATAGATAGATGATACAGTTGCTTGTTGTGACTACCCTTCTCAGTTAATGTGAGGGGCTAGTGATTAAGTTCTAAAATATAAGCTGTTATATTTATTTATTTTGTCAGGGTGTCTGAATAATGAAATGACATAAAACAGGGCATGGTAGTGCTTGCCTATTATTCCAGCTCTTAGGAAGAGGTTGAAATAAAAGGATTGTATAGTTAATGGGGTAATAGGTGCTACACAGTAAGACCCTGTCTCAAAACAAATAAAAAATGAAGCACTGAATGCAGGTAATGAACACAAATTACAAAAGAGGATGTAAGACTAATTTTTTTCCTAGTTCTTATTCTAACAATGTTTTATCTGTTTGTTTTAGAGGTGGATAAGTGCATTAAAATATATTTGATATTAAAAGTGTAAAATTTAATGTGAAGCCACACATCCAAGAGTATATGTGTAGCCCAAATTAAAAGTGATTTTTAAAAATATATATAACATGATATGAGCATTAAGGTACCTATTCTATATATGAGTGGAGATTCGATTCATTTTTTTTTGCTTTGTTTTATTGTGTTTATCAATTTGACCCAAGCTAGAATTATGAGAGAAGAGGGAACCTCCATTGGCAAAATGACTCTACTGGGCTATAGGCAAGCCTGTATAGCATTTAGTATAGCATTTTCTTAATTATTGATTGATGTTGAAGAACCCAACCTATTGTGGTTGGTATTACACTGGGCTGGTGGTCCCAAGTTCTATGAGAAGGCAGACTGAGCAAGCCATGAAGAGCAAGTCAGTAAGCAATACCATTCCTGGCCTCTGCATAAGCTCCTGACTCCAGGGTTTTGCTGTTTGATTTCCTGTCCTAACTTCCTTTAGTAATGAAGTGGAAGGGTAAGCCAAATAAATGGTTTTCTTCAACTTGCTTTTGGTTACGGTGTTTCATTAAAATAATAGCAACCCTAATTAAGACTGTGGGAGACTGGGAACTAAATTAAGAGTGTGTGGGTGTCAGGAGATAGGGAAAAGGACGGATAGGAGGTTGATTAATCTAATCTAAGGATCTTTAAGAATCATGAGGAAAACCCCATTAATTTGAAAGCTAATTAAAGCATAACTGAAAAAACATAAACAAACAGACAAACAAACAATAAAAATATCACCAACATACAAAAACAGGAATTGGAACAGAAGTGGGTTTCCTGTAAAGATGAACGATGCTGCTCCCAGAGGACATGGCTATTAAATGAAAAATCTCAGTGTCAGATATAGGTTACTTCCCTAAGTTATTAGTCAGTGAATCACCAGAGGCACCCAAAACAAGACAGGCTATTTCCAGTGCTCCTAGTTGCCCAAAGAAACTAGAGAGTAAGACCTTATTGCATCAAGCATCAGACTCTTCAGTTACAGGGCACAGAGAAATCAATCTTCAATAGATCAGGAAAGTATCTCCCTGCAGGCTAGCTTTCATATTCCTAGAAAATGCCTTCTAGGCTGCTGGAGGAGAAAAAACATCAGGGGTTTAACCCAAGATGGACTCTGAATGCTACAATAATAAGCTTGCCAGGTACAATGTGAGCCTTTGTGCAATGGTGGCAAGACTATAGAGTAACCAATCTCAATCTTGTTTAGACTTCAGGCCTGCTACATACAGGGATTCAAGCCTGAAACTGTAACCAAGGTTAAAATCTATGGTGAGAGAAGCCATAGGCCTTAGGGGAAAACCTTTTGGTGTTGTTTTGCTATATGGTTATATTGTCAAATGTCCTTCTAAACATTTCCATTGATATCTTGAGATTTATGCTGCCATCATCCTTGGTCAGAGATGTGTCTCATTGCATAAGGTAGTGGTTAATGTGGAGTCTCATTACTCTTCAGAATCCTGTGAATAAGTGCTTATGGGTGCTCAGATATGGATGTAACATCTGTACTAATATCTTTCCTGGGTTTAGGAAACATCTCAATAGTGGAGGTAGACAGAAAGAATGTGAGAGTTGGAGGATGGGTAGGAGTGCTGTGAAAGTTAGGCACCTGGCATGGCTGTTACACATATGAACTCGAAGAAGCTGAGCTGTGCAGCAACAAATCTTCACAAGATCAAGAACGTTAAAATCTCAAGCATGGGTATGAAAGGGGCTCCAGATGCCCCAACACTTGTTTAGGAGTTAATAGCAGCTGATGGCTACTGAAAGAGAAGAGTCCTTTACTTTTGGAGGGGAGGATGTCTACTGGTAGACGTCCCCTGATTTAGTGGGTGCCCTTCACAGTGAATATTGGTGACACTAATTGGACTCAGTTGTTATAAGAATAATTTTAAATGGACATAAGTTTAGCAGTGAGTTGGGAGATAAGTTGAGGGACACAGAGTTAGCTAGAGAGGAAATGGGAATCATATTATGTACACATATGACATTAAAGAAATATTATTTTAAATTTAAAAATGTTCTAGCTTGCTTTTTGTTGTTATAATAAAGACCTTAACAGAAGCAACTTTGGGAGAAAAGTGTATTTCAGCATATGAGTTACATGGTCAAGGGGGCCAGGATAGGACTGCAAGGTAGGGACCTGGAGGCTTACTTCCTTACTGCCTTGCTATCCTGACTGCTGAGCTACTTTTCTTATATGTCTAGGCCCACCTGAACGGAGCTGGCACTGCCCACAATGGTCTGGACCCTCCTACATCAATTGAAAATCAAGAAAATGCCCCATAAAAATGCCTACAGGCCAATATGATTCAGATAAATTCTCAGTTGATACTAAAAATGAATCAGCACAGTGTTTGAGTTTCCTCTATGTTTCCAGCCTGTATATGAAAGCTTGAAATAGTGCTACTTCATTTACATCCCATAATATAGTAAGGGAAAATGCCTCATAGAATAATGGCTCCAGTCAGCAGTGTGGAAATATACCAAAATGATTATTCAATACACTAATGCTTTAAAGCAAAAACAAAGTAAATAAACAAAACTTTTCCTACAAATGCCTACATGTCTTACACTGCAGTCTGGCAACTCATTCTTTTAGAATATAATCCTGCTTTTAATTTGAGATTGGTTGTATCTGTCAATAATTTTTATAGTGAATGTAGAGAAGATGTATAATAAAGCAATGCACCGTGACACTTATTAAGAGTCTAAAAGCTTCTAGTAAGAACTGATGAGTACAGTTATTGATCAAAAGTTGTTACATATATTTTCCTGGCAAATTCACATTATAATAAGCTCAGCACAAAAAAAAAAGAAAGAAAGAAAGAAAGAAAGAAAGAAAGAAAGAAAGAAAGAAAGAAAGAAAAGAAAAAAAATCCCTTCCCTTTTCTTTTCTTTTGGACTTTGTATTTCACACAGTTTATTTTGCATTGAATACCCCAGGATCATATTGAAACCAGGGTGACTTGGTGACTTGGGCTTTCTATTCACCATTTTCTGAGTCTAAAGACTCACTAGCTTGGTGAATATCAGAAATTAAAAGTAAAACAAGTATTGCAGGAAGGAAATATGCAAACCTTACAGGTTTTAATATGCCTCCACATTGAAGGAGTAAGTCACTAAATCTGATCTACAGCAGGACTTTGATTTTTTTCTAAAATTCAGGAACACTCTGCATTACCTAGAGGAATACACAGGGAGCGAAGACCAGGGATTCAGTATAGTATTTGTTACCCAGGATAAAACTAGTTCCACACTGCTGGACTCAAGTTTAATCTGAATTCCTTGTGACATGTGTTTGTGGAAGAAATTACTAAAAATAAAAAGATCAACAGTTTATAGGCACAAATCTAAAGGAAAATTGAGTTTGATATATGACTAAGTGGTTACTATTCTCTGTGGAAACCTAAGACAAAAGTATTATCAGAGTGTGTGCATATTATATCTGTAAAGATTTGAAACAATTTAAAATATTTAAGATATGTATTCTTAATTATATATTAATATTTGTTGTTCATACTCTCTTACATTTTTATTAAATAATTATCCTTAAACATCTTTAGAGGTATAAAACATAAAACTGTGTGGACTGTATGCATAGAACAACAAACAACAAAATAATAAAGGAATTTAATTTAAAAGCAAATTGTAGTGCTGAAATATAATAAAGTTGCTATTATCCCATTTTAATATGCAAAAGAAAAGAAGGATCATGGTACATTATATAATAGAAAGAAAGGAAAAAAGAGAGGAAAGGAAAGTGGGAGGGAGAAGGAAGGAAGGAAGAAAAGGTGAAAGAAAGAAAGAAAGGGTAGATGAAATGAAGAAAGGATAGATGGAAGGAAGAAAGGACAGATGAAAGGAAGGAAATCGAGGTAAGGGTAAAAAGGAGGAGACAAAATGGAGGGAAGGAAAGTAACTTTGGTATCCTAGAAACTCTAATGAGTAGAGTTGTGGAAGGTGAGATGCTTATTGGATAAGGTTTGATGTAACAAATGGCTGTAGGTGTAGTGATGATTGGCAGGGATGCCATGGTCATGAGCACAGAAAAGATACACTAGAAATATTTAGAAGGATTATTTTGAAAGGCTGCATTTTTTGTATCTGGAGTTATAGTAAAGAAGCAAAGGCATTCTAGTTAATCCTATTATGAAGCCCTATCTATAGACAGTCTGGGTTGCCTGAAAAATCTGGATTGGATTTAATCATTGAGGAAAAAAAAATCCTTCTTCCCTGAGGTCCACAGAAAACTGCATATAAAAATGAGGGTGATATTTCTGACAACTAAAGGAAGCTGGAGCAGATAGTGGTTGGCCCCTTTAATTCATCATTACCTCTCACTGTTAACATTTCAAGGCATTTAGAAACCCTCCTTAGTTACAGTTATAGAAACCTTTTCACACAATTTTGGCCTCATTAATAAATGCCATTCACACTTACTGCCATAGACAATTTAAAGCAAGACCAGAAATTAATGGTCCACTGCTGTCACAAAAATAACCAAACCCAAAATAAATATGATGAATTCACCTGCTCTATTCTTTTTACCTCACTTTAGTATGTTCTGTTTGTCAGTGTCTTGCTGGTCTTATGATTCTATTGGTGTCTATTGTATGAGGTGTGGGTTTGTTTTGTTTTGGGTTTTTGGTTTTTTTTTTGCTTTTTTTTTTTTTTGGCGCGTGGGAGTGGTAGTGGTGGTGGTCCATAGAGTACTCAGCATGATGCTGAGGCCTCAAGCTCTTATCTCAGCAAGCAAAGCTGTCAGCTCTGAAACACTGCTGGGAAGGACACTCAGGAATGCAAACCCAGCAGTTCACAGGGAGCAGAGCTGGAATGCAGAGGAAACTCATTAATGAGGATTAAATGTATAAAAATAATGCTTTCAGTCCTTACCATTTATTTACACTAAAAATATAGGATTAAAATTAATCATGTTAGCACAGTTTGAGAAAGTTTTCAGGAGAGTTCTGTGTTAGCCCAGCTGGAATTTATTTCATTTTGTTCACTTTTCTAAATCATATCAAAACCATATAAGCAAATAGAAAGAACACAATTTTAGCACACCTAAGCCGAATTTCAGATATGGGAATACAATAAAATATTAAATGTTGAATTAAAGCATTTAAAATTGAATGTTGAGTTAATTTAGGTAAATAATAAATATGTACATGAGGGATACGTTGTACAAAAAAATAGAATGATTGCCAATTATTTTTAATAATATGTGTGTGTGTGTGTGTGTGTGTGTGTACTATACATCCAAATTTGGAAGAATCATGATATAATTTTTTTTCAGTGCTATGTTCTACAGCAGGGCTTTACACAAGCTGGGCAAGTTATCTAAGAAGAATCAAGAACACCTCAGCTTATCTTTCTGTATCAAATGTTCTGTGCTTGTTTGAGACAATTTTCTCTGATAAGTTTGTCAGATGGTAGTTTGGAGCAAGAAGATCAAAACACAAGATTTATCTCTGTCACCCGTTGTGGCATTTGTACTGATATAGCAGCTGAAAGAATTTTGGAAAAGGAGAATTTCAAAATATAAAAAGGAACTGGGCAATTCGAGAAAAGATGAAAGTATCATCTACTTTGTAAATTCACATCTGTGTCACAATATCTCAAAAATACTTTGATTTTGTGTTTCTCTGCTCTGGTCTCTGCTAGTCAAAATTAAAATTTCTCTGAATCCAGAGTATAATGACACAGGCATTAATTAACACCTAAATAGGTGTGCAGTCTTCTTCCCCTCTTTGGTCATTATACCCATTCCAAGAATTGTATTAAACACTTGACTAACCTTTTATACTTGACTTAATGTTACACTGTGACATATTTTGATAATAGTGTGTGGAAATAAAAACCTATTTTATATAAACTCTAAGCTGTGACAGCTGTCTCTCAGCTCTGGGCTGAAATCTTTGCATATATATGATTGTTTCCTTTGCATTTTTCTATTGCATAGATTCTTTGCATAGCTCTTTGGTAAAAAATAATCCTAATCTAATATAATAGATTATATGTGAGTGTGTAAGTGTTGAATGTTTGTGTGTGTATATATATACACTCATCTAAGGCTGTTCTGGACATTGTCAGTAATTAATTTCATATTATTAATAATGCTAATTTCTTATTATTGATAATAATGAGGAAATAGATTGAAAGCACAATATGGCACAAGAAGATGACTGCAAGCTGTGCTGCAGATGTCAGGTCAATCTCTGAAATATTTGGGTAGTTAGCAGGCTAACTTCCATTGTTTGTCTGAGGCTATTCCTACCTATACTCAGCTGGGATTGGTAAGTAGCTCTATTCACCACTTATGATTTTTTGCCTTTCCTTGTCAAAAATAGCCACCACTGTTGATGTTCTGCAGAGAGTACAGAAGGGCATAGAAACAGATCATACCACTGAGTATCTTAGAGGGGAAGTTGCTCTTCTGAAAAAGAAAGCATTTACAGACAACTCTGAAAGAAGAAAAGAAACTTCCAGGTGAAAATGATAAACTGAACAAGAAGAAAAAGGAAGAAGAAGTGGAGAAGGTGAAAAGGAGGAGGAGGGTGAGGAGGAGGAGGAGGAGAGGGATGAGGAGGATGAGGGGGACAAGGGAGAGGAGGGGGAGGAAGAAAAGGAAGAGGAGGAAGACAACAACAACAAAAATAAGAACTAATACAGGTAGAAATTCTAAATGGAGTAAAGCACATACCTGTTGTTTGAACCCATTCCTGGGACCCTTGAGGGCAGAGGTGAGCTGGCATGGAACCAACACCACAGGCTCCAGGAGTCTGGTAAGTGGCAAAAGCAAACCGGTTTATTCCAGGAAGAGGAGTCCCTTTTAAACCTTTGTGCAGCCTCCCATTGGCTCCTGGATTGCAGGCTGCTGTTGTGGCTCTTTCACATTGGCTTATGTCTCACCATGTCATCTATCTCTGGGTCCATTGGCAGGTTTTCAGGTTGGCTTGAACAGGAAGTCTTAACTGCGGATATGTCAATGGCTGGCTTGTCTCCAGGAATGCCGTGGCATATTCCAGGCCGACCCTAAGTGGGAACCCAGCTGCCTATGTGAGCCATTTGTGCATGCTGTTTTGGTAAACGACTCATACATGCTGTTTAGTGGCATTCCTGGTTGCTGCCATACTTACCAATCTTGCAAGCCCATTCTATAGTTTCTGAAAGTGTGAGAGACTCTACATCAATAACCACCACCTCATCAAGTACAGAAGAACACATTAAAGCATGGTGGGGTGGTCTAAAAAGAGAAAACTGAAAAGAAAGGATTAAAAAAAACCCAACAATTGTTAACATCTAGTGCTGACTGTACATCAATAGATGTGCTACCTCTGGATTCTTCGAATTGGTTGACATCTTTACAGTCAAAAGCACATGCATGTATCTAGAAGAAACACACATGAAAACAACCTGCAAACTTTTGTCAGTGGACTAGTGAATCTTTTTTTATCTAAAACAGGAGGATGGAGCAAAGAGCTGATCCTAAGAAGATCTGGGAAGAGATATAGCATGATCTGTATACCAATGATGACTCCATTGAGGTAAAGGGAAAGGGAGTGTGCAGGACTCAGATCATGACCACTAGTGGAAATAAGTAAGTAAAGTGCTCTGTTACTGAAAGACATTGGATAAAATCTTAATAACAACAAAAGTGAGTATACTTGTCATTTAAAAATGATACAAATGATGACTTATATTATTTAGATATGCACTTGAAAGAAAATAGAAAGAAAACAAGATGTCATTAATATAAGAAATCGTTAGAAGCAATATTTAAGTTATTAAATTATTAAGTTAATATTAGAACTGTTAATATCTATAAACTTTTGAATATCTTAATTCATATTTAATTTATTCACTATTATGGGATAAAAGTGTTCCCCCAACTGTCATGTGTTAGATCCTTGTTTGCTAGGCTGTAATACTATTGGGAGCTGATGAAAACCTTAAAATGTTAGGACGAGTTGAAGAAAACAAGGTCACTGGGTGGACATGTCTTAAAAGGGTTGAAAATCCCAACAATTCTTTCTCTCTCTTTTTTTGACTCTTGGTACAATGAAGTAAGCATAAGTTCTACCACATACCACTATCAAATTGGCTTGTCTCACCCTGGCTTTCAATCAACTGACTGAGTGTATCATCTGTGTCAAACTACAAAAACACAATAGATCTTTCTTTCATTTAGTTGATTCTTTCCAACATTTTCTCATAGTGACAGAAAGATAACATGTTTTCTCAATATATAGGACAAAGATCACATGACAAATTATCATAGACTATCAATGAGTTTGATACAGTGTACATATTTCCACAGAAGCAATAGGAAAAATTTAACACTGCCAGCATATTCTAGATTGTAGATAAACCAAAAATTGATGATTAATATTTATTATTAGTTTATTTTCCAAAACACTCCATGATTAACTATATAAAATGAAAGATGATTCCAAAAAATTGTATCATTCCCCATAATATATCTCTACAGAATTCATGCAATCAATAGCAAACTCACAAGATTAATTATAAATATATAAAACACATGATAATTTAATATGTCAGACATTTTTCCTACAGCTGATGGTAGAATTATACTTGCAATTAATGGAAAACAGAAAACTTACATTTTAAAATTAACTTTAACCACTGTACTTAAAAATTTTAAAGGATTTTTTTTAAAATTATTGAGCTTATTTTTGAGGTTATAATACAATTATTTCTCCTTCTTCACTTTCCAAAAAACAAAAAAAAAAAAAAAAAAACAAAAATAAAAAAAAAAAAAAAAAAAAAAAAACAAAAAAAAAACAAACAAAAAAAAAAAAAAGTCTAAAAAAAAAATAAAAAAAAAAAAAAAAAAAAAAAAAAAAAACAAAAAAAACAAAACAAAAAAACAAAAAAAAAAAAAAAAAAAAAAAAAAAAAAAAAAAAAAAAAAAAAAAAAAAAAAAAAAAAAAAAAAAAAAAAAAAAAAAAAAAAAAAAAAAAAAAAAAAAAAAAAAAAAAAAAAACAAAAAAAAAAAAAAAAAAAAACAAAAAAAAAAAAAAAAAAAAAAAAAAAAAAAAAAAAAAAAAAAAAAAAAAAAAAAAAAAAAAAAAAAAAAAAAAAAAAAAAAAAAAAAAAAAAAAAAAAAAAAAAAAAAAAAAAAAAAAAAAAAAAAAAAAAAAAAAAAAAAAAAAAAAAAAAAAAACAAAAAAAAAAAAAAAAAAAAAAAAAAAAAAAAAAAAAAAAAAAAAAAAAAAAAAAAAAAAAAAAAAAAAAAAAAAAAAAAAAAAAAAAAAAAAAAAAAAAAAAAAAAAAAAAAAAAAAAAAAAAAAAAAAAAAAAAAACAAAAAAAAAAAAAAAAAAAAAAAAAAAAAAAAAAAAAAAAAAAACAAAAAAAAAAAAAAAAAAAAAAAAAAAAAAAAAAAAAAAAAAAAAAAAAAAAAAAAAAAAAAAAAAAAAAAAAAAAAAAAAAAAAAAAAAAAAAAAAAAAAAAAAAAAAAAAAAAAAAAAAAAAAAAAAAAAAAAAAAAAAAAAAAAAAAAAAAAAAAAAAAAAAAAAAAAAAAAAAAAAAAAAAAAAAAAAAAAAAAAAAAAAAAAAAAAAAAAAAAAAAAAAAAAAAAAAAAAAAAAAAAAAAAAAAAAAAAAAAAAAAAAAAAAAAAAAAAAAAAAAAAAAAAAAAAAAAAAAAAAAAAAAAAAAAAAAAAAAAAAAAAAAAAAAAAAAAAAAAAAAAAAAAAAAAAAAAAAAAAAAAAAAAAAAAAAAAAAAAAAAAAAAAAAAAAAAAAAAAAAAAAAAAAAAAAAAAAAAAAAAAAAAAAAAAAAAAAAAAAAAAAAAAAAAAAAAAAAAAAAAAAAAAAAAAAAAAAAAAAAAAAAAAAAAAAAAAAAAAAAAAAAAAAAAAAAAAAAAAAAAAAAAAAAAAAAAAAAAAAAAAAAAAAAAAAAAAAAAAAAAAAAAAAAAAAAAAAAAAAAAAAAAAAAAAAAAAAAAAAAAACAAAAAAAAAAAATAAAAAAAAAAAAAAAAAAAAAAAAAAAAAAAAAAAAAAAAAAAAAAAAAAAAAAAAAAAAAAAAAAAAAAAAAAAAAAAAAAAAAAAAAAAAAAAAAAAAAAAAAAAAAAAAAAAAAAAAAAAAAAAAAAAAAAAAAAAAAAAAAAAAAAAAAAAAAAAAAAAAAAAAAAAAAAAAATCAAAAAAAAAAAAAAAAAAAAAAAAAAAAAAAAAAAAAACAAAAAAAACAAAACAAAAAAAAAAAAAAAAAAAAAAAAAAAAAAAAAAAAAAAACAAAAAAAAAAAAAAAAACAAAAAAAAACAAAAACAAAAAAAAAAAAAAAAAAAACAAAAAAAAAAAAAACAAAAAAAAAAAAAAAAAATCAAAAAAAAAAAAAACAAGAAAAAAAAAAAAAAAAAAAAAACCACTGTACTTAAAAATTTTAAAGGATTTTTTTTAAAATTATTGAGCTTATTTTTGAGGTTATAATACAATTATTTCTCCTTCTTCACTTTCCTCAGTTAAAACCCTCCCTTAAAGCCCTCCATGTTCCTTTTCAAGTTCATGGCCTACTACTTATAATTGTTGTTACATGCATATATGTATATACATATCATGGCTAAATATAGTCTGATCAATCTACATAATGTATGTATGTTTTCAGAAATGACCATTTGTCATTAGACAACCCAGTTTGTGCTCTTCTGTCAAGAAGATGACTATCATGCTTGTTTTAAAAAACAGACTTAATTTTCTTTCACATGTTGTAACTCTGCATCTAAAAATGTAAATTAGTAAGCATGGTTTTAACTCACACTTGATGAAAATTTATAGCACTATCTCCCAGCTTGTTGACCAAATGTGCAATATAAAAAGTTGAGCTACACATATCTCATACATATTACTATTCATTCTTCATCTATTTAATACAATAATCAAAACCATGCTTCAAAAATTTGGATAAGAGAGAGAAAAGATAAAATCAAATATGTTGAAGAAATATAACCCTGTATTTGGCATTTATATACTTATAACTCTATTACCATTGAACTATTTGATAATAGCACTTAGAACAGTATTTAATTGAAGATGAAATTCATTTTGTAAAGCAGAAGTACTATTATTTTCTTCATACTCAAGCTCATGCTAGTGACAATCAGATATGCCACATACTGTCCATTTACTACTCATGAGACTTGATGTGAATACTCGGTTTTGTCAAGCACTATAATCTTACATTTTAATCAAACTGAAAATATGACTTTTTATTTACCATTTTCATTCACCTGTATTTTACTAAAACCCTGTGTTTTGAGAAATTTATTTTCTCCTTTTGCTTTTGTTAGATTGCCAAGCAACATAGTATGACCTGATTCTCATTTCTATATAAGCTGCTTGTTGCTAGTTCCTCCACAATATTAAGCTTTCAATATTTTCAAAGGAAAATAAATCTTACAATATTAGTCCTATCCCCACTTAATATTAATAACACTTATAAATAATTGAAATTAACATGTACATTTTTGCCAAATATACTATGTATTTCATAATTATAAAAAGAACTAAAATATCACCACTGTGTAAATATATTAATTATTACGATAATACAATTAGAGTGATATCATCGCTTTCGCAGCACTAATAATGCACCCCACACTGAAATCAAAATAATTTATGGGTTATTATTTCCTTAGTTTTCTTTTCAAGTTATATTTTTCTAACGTTTTTATAATAATATTTTTAAATTAATGAAAATTGATGAATATTTATTACTTTGAGCTGATACTTTAAGTGGCATCAAGAAACTTTTCTCATGAGTGTTTTGATTTAAATGGTGACTAAGAAGAAAAAAGAGAAAATGTAGGAAAAAAGGAGCCAATGGAAAATATATATACTCATGGGTTCTAATAGCTTGTCAGAAGAGTGTGTGTTTGTGTGTGTGCGTAAGTGGTTGTACATAGAGGTTAGTGATTGATGCCTTGAAACATGCTTAATCATTTTCCACCTTATTTATTGAAACAGAATCTCTCACTGAACCCTTAGATCACTGAAACAATTGGGCAGGGTGTATAGCAGCAATTCGAGAGGTACTTTAGTCCCCACCTTCCTAGTGTCCACTAGGACAAGCTTATGTGGCTTATGTGGGAATGGAACTCAATTCCCAGTCTTGCCCAGCAAGAACTTTACTGAAAGTTATTTCTCCAGTGCCTGTATGAGACATTTCATATAGAGGAACACTTGATTCACCAGCATGGCTGCTCTGGGAAAGGATCACCTTCAAGGGCCAGTATGGTAGATATTTGATATCTGTTCCAGCATCATTGCTGACCTAGGGTAGAGAGAATGTTAGTGAGGACAATCCTATCCTCAGTTTGTGCTAATGCTAACTGTAGGGGAATTCTGTGGTTTCTCCCCAGTGACTAACATGGAGATATGAGGAACACCTCCTGTCTTTCAATCTGATCTTCTCATAGTGGCAGCAAGTTTGACTAGCATGGTGTTTGGGAAGTGAATTATAGGATTCTCTTCATTAATGCAAAATAAGACTTTGTATCTGAAGGCAACATAGAGGAAGTAGAAGCAAGGTAGAAGGAGAGTTTGGAAGCAGAGAGGAAGGAGAGAAAAAGAGAGAGAAGCAGAGAGAGAAGGAAGGTAGAAGCTGAAAGAGAAACAAGGAAGTCAGAAAGAGAAGATTGAAGTAGCAGACATGTGGAGAAGAGGTACTTGAGAAAGCAGCTAGTCAAAGTTCAGTTAAAGCTCAGAGCCTGAAGCCCTCTAGGTCTAGGCTTGTATCTTGAAAATTGTATTTCATTCTTCCTTGAATCTACAAATAAAAATATTTTAAAATTTTATATGAACTTGACAATAACAGTGTGTTCTTTAGATCAAACTTAGGTCATAAATATGATGCTATTATTCAATTTTTTTGTTATCATATAGTATATACATAGCTCTTCTTTAACCATTATCATATCTAAATAGGAAGCTCATTAGTGCTACAGTCTTGAAGGCCATAGACATTTTATGATTTCAAAAATGGAAAAAGAACAAATGTATTTACTCATATCTAGAAAGTAATACACACTGAGGAATGTCCAACTGTCTATTTTGATAACTTATCCAAGTCTTTTTATAAGTGTTTCAAACTTGGGTCCCAGTGACTGGTCTTCACTATTAACTATATTCTGAGTTAACTTAGAATGGAATAAGGATTAGCTAAAGTACATTCTTATGTTAAAATTTAAGAACTTTATTTCCAGCCTTTTCTATTTACTATTTCCTGTGCTACCAAGCCTATTTACCTTCCTAGTAATTTAGAGAAAACAGTATTTTCAGAATAAAAGTGAATTTGTGAAGAAGTTACAAAAACTTATGGTAAAGAGTCATTAATCTCTGTTCATGTGTGTATATATACACACAGACACATATGTATACACACATGTATATATATACACACACATATATACACATACACACACACATATATACATACATATATGTATGTATAATATATGTACATATACACACATACATGTATGTGTATATATACACACATGTATATATGTGTTTATATATATATATGTATTTATATTGCCGTGTGTGTGTGTGTGTATGTGTGTGTGTGTGTTTATACACATGGGTAAATAACACCCAAGCCAGTTTTAGTTGTCAATTTAGCCACCTGTCCTCTTGGTTAATATGAGGGAGCTAGATTAGAGAAGAAAGCGAATACTTCCTGAGCATTCAGAATGAATATTATTCATATTCATGCTGAAATCATGATGAAAATTGGGAGCCAAAGGCATTGGATTTTGCACAATCTAAGCCACTCAAGAAAAAATGTCAAATTGGCTGATAAATTTTGTTCTCTTTTTCCTGTTGGCTCTCTTCAGTGCTTTTATTTCTCTTTCATGTATTATTAAAGTAATATCTGATAAGTCAGATAATATAATAAAAGCAATATTGAACCAGAATGTTTTAATAAAAATAAATAAACAAATCTTTGGGCATCCCATCTTTTTAACATTTAGTAATTCTAAGGATTCCTATAATTAAAGTGGTAATTGAAAAGGAAATACAAATCTTCCATAAAATAATGCTAGTATGCATATATACATATAACACAAACATATATGTGTGTGTTACAGAGACTGAACTATGTTAGCCATAATTGCAATTTTTAAAGAGATAGTTTAAGTGTATATCAAAGCAAAATAAAAGAATAAGTAGCAAGTGATAGATGAATGGATGGATAAACAGATAATTAATCATATATATATGTGTGTGTGTGTGTGTGTGTGTGTGTGTGTGTATACACAAATATAGAGACTATAGACAACAAACATCATCAAAACAGATGCCAAAAACATTCCCATCCACTGACTGACTGGGAAAGTATTGTTGAGGCAGTCAGGAAGAGTTCCTGACAGCAAGAGAGGTCCAGGGAAGAAGAATATTTCATTGGGTGAGACTTCCAGGAAAAAGAACAAATATCAGCATTAAAATAACCATATTAAATAAAAGAGACTGTGAGACAGGTTCTGCACAAGTCTGTACCAGATGGAGCCATAAAGCTAAAAGTAAAAAGGGACACAAGCCCATATTCCTAACCCAGAAGTTATCCCCAATTGATAAGCATTCATAATTAAAATAAAAGTTGTTTCCAACAGAGTCTCACTGGGAATACAAACCATTCTTAAGATCAGGATCTATGAAAAGTAGTAGATTGCCAACACTAAATGAACTAAATGATATTTTTGGATATTCTTGGTCTCATAATGTTTCGTCAAAGCTTCTGTTTTGTGTTTTTATAGGATTCCCATGTGTATGTGTGTGCCTGTGCCTCTGCAACTATATGTGTTTCCTGGACTCATTCTTTTAGATCTTTTTCTTCCGTTTGTTTCTTTTGTCCTATTCTGATTTGTTTGATTATATTTTTTATTATTCTTTTGATTCCTGTTTCTTTTCTAAATAGAGACAAACAAGGAAAGGATCTTGGAGAATTTGGGGAAGTAGAATCCATATATCGTATAAAAAACCAGGCTGGCCTCAAACTCACAGAGATCTACCTACCTCTGCTTTCTGAGTGCTGGGATTAAAGACATGCATGCCATTGCCCAGCTAAAAATGATATTTTCAATAGAGGCAAAGCAAATCGGACCTTACAAACATCTGTAGTCACTGCCTCAGAATTTTAGGCAATCAATTAAAGTTCTCCATTATAAGTGTTCTCTCTAACCTCTCTGTGGATCACTTACCCGTGGCTGAATTCTATATATTCTTTTTCACTGTAAGAACTTTCATACTATGGGATCAATAACGGTAAAATCTGTTACAAACAGTTTACATTCTATATCTTTTCAAGGAATATTTTTCTCTTGGGTCCTCTTTCTGTTCTTTTTTCCCTTGCTGTCAGAGAGTTAAGGGAGCAACCCCCCCCACCCCACCCCCAGAACAAGTGACCTTGTAGGACAATCTTAAACAAACATTGTTAGTCAAAATTTGGTGGAGTCAGATTCTAGATGAGCTCAAAAGATGCAAGATCCCTTACTAGAATAATGCACATTGTAGTATTCATTTATTTATTTATTTTCTGGATTTGATGATATAGTACCTACAGGTGAAGCTGCTTTTTCTGTGGCTGATCTGCTTACAGTTAACATAATACTTTCTCAGTGGCATTACACTCTCAACAACTGAGCTCAAACCATATTTTGCTATTTTTACAATACTCTGTGTTTTATGATAACAAATGTAGAGATATGTTGAGACCAAAAGGAAGAGTGTGATTCATATACTCTGTATGGGAAATTGGGAGAGACAAATTCTATCTTTTTCTGAAAATATTTTTATTCCATAGTTATTTAAATGTGGCAGGCAATCTTTCTCCATGTTCAGCAGATTGCTGAGAAAGGAATGAACAGAGACATTTCAACTCCAAACCCCAAGAAAAGGAGCCTGAAAATTATGCTTTCTGAAACCTTGTTCATTTCCAGACATTTAAAAATGGAATATTCTTATATTTAGCTAGGTAAAAAAATCTAATAAACTGATTTTTTTTTCTAAAAACATCTCAATGTTCTTACTTAGAAACAAGAAATCTGAAATGAGATTCATTTCACACAATAATTTACTTTTGTCAGCTTAACATAAGTATAGAATGTGCTAGGAAAAATTAATTACCTTGAATTGATGTGAAAGCTGTGTTTATATTTAAAAGTCTCAAAAATAACATATTTCCCAGTGAGAACATCCCAGTAAATTCTCTGATATGCAAATATACATAATTAAGAAAATGGGCATTAATTAAACACAAGCTCATATACAAGCACAATAATTTGTCCTCACAATAGGTTATAAACAGAATTCTAACTATAGACTGTATTACAAATCCACTTAAGGATTGATTTAGATGTAAATGTATTCAGTTCTTAGCAATCCTGAACAAAAGATGTTTTAACTTATTCACTCAGAAAAGTAGCCTGATTTATTTGTTTGTTTGAAGGAAGGAATTACAGGTTATCAATGAGAAATTTTTTTCTATTCGACAACCAAGATAATACTCTAAGAAGAATAATATTTAGAGATAATTCTAATAATATTGTTCTGAGATGCCAGAATCAATGATATGAATCTACCATGAAGAGGCTAGATCCATTTGATGTAATGAATCTTCATGTGAAGATTGAAGGAATATTTAGAGTAATTTCAATAAGTGAACTGATTACAACCCCACCATAATTCTTCAACATATTAAAAACAAACAATAAATGAACCAGAAAAGGGACAACATACAGAGTCAATGGGGTTACTGAAGCATAATATATAACTTCTATAAATTGCATTCAGCATCTACTTCTTTAAAGTACTGTGAAATGTTGATTTTATTTTTTTTTTGAATGCCTGAATCTTGGGAAAAAATTGAGTCTCCTTAATTTACAAGAGATGCTCAATCAAGTTTACAATATATGGTTTCATATTTCAGTTTCCTTGAGTTTCAATGTCTGTAGAGGAATAGCCATGTGTAAAAGCTATGGTCTACAATCCAGGAGCTATATTTCTAGATCTGTGTGGTCTAGATGGAATGTAGACACCTTTAATCCAGTATTCAGAAAGCAGTGGTAGCAAACACCTTTAATCCCAGTGTCCCCATTGCAGTGATGGCCCAGTCCTTTAATCCCTAGAAAAAAAACAGTGGAAGCAGACACAGGAAGCAGAATTCAGAAGGAGTCAGCGTCACACAGGAAGTGACATCTGACATGAGTCAGAGTGAATGGCAAAGAAAGTAACTAATCAGCGGAAGAGTTAGCAGAATGAGATCATGCCCAACTCTCACAAGAAAAGGCATGGTCTCAGCTCAGTAAAAGAGAGTTACATAGAAGACAGATATTGACTTGGGAAGCAGGCTGAAGGGTCAGTTGAGGAGCACTTCACGAGTTGGTTACAGTTCAGTTACAGAGGAGTTACAGAAGCTGAGACTGGCTTGAGTTACAAAGCAGGCAACTGCAGCACAGTCAGTTACAGAAGTTAGATGGAGCAGCCAGAACTCAGAGAGAGACACAGAGACACTGCAGAGCTTTGCAGAATAAGGCCAGAACAGAGAATAACTTGAACCAAAAGAAGTAAAGTTCAAAAGGGGGTAGTCAGAGAGGCTTAGTCAGCAGTAGGCCTCAGAAGGATAAGGCTGAAGCCTTCTAGATCTGGACTTGCTGTTTAAATGTTCTAGATTGTATGAAGGCTGAACCTTCCAGTTCAAGGATTAAGATTGCAAAGAGGTCAAAATGCTCTAGGGCTCCTGGGCTACAGGCCAGAACCAGAAATTTAATTAGACAAAAGAATAAACTATCCTCTGCTCTGAAACAAGATCTACATCTGGTGAATCAACATCTACATCTACAAATATCTTTTCACCTTTGTATAATAATGTATTTTAATGTATTTTATTTTATTGTTTCATTCTTTTCAAGATAAATTATTTTTGTTGTTCCTTGCATGAAAAAAAGTTGGAAGATACAGGCAATTATTTTCTGAACTAGAAAATAAGTAGAAAAAGAACTAATTACTTATTATCCCTGCTTTTAAAAAGTACATGTTATTCCTTTTATTACCTATATAGATGTAGCTAATTAATTTATAAAATATATACAAATATGTATGCATTTTTACACACATATAATATTTATATGTATGTGTATATATATCAATAATAAAGAAAAGTTCATGAATTTGGGAAGAAGGAGGATACCTGAGGAGTTGTAGGGAGGGTAGATAGAGGAAGGAGTGGTACAGATTAGAGCTCAAGGATAACATTTTCAAAAAATTGAATTATAAAAGTTCTAGCCAGGAAAAAAACATGTGAGATATATGTATACATTTTAACTGTCTGGAGTTTATTTATGCTTACACTATGTAATATATACTTTGGTTTGTTACTACCGGTTAAATGTCCTATTTTCAGGGAGACAACTTATAATTAATACATTTGGATTTTTCCTTATATTTTTCATATTTAAATAGATAATTTAGCTTTAGTTACTTTGCTGTAATAATTGATTTTAGAAACATTGATCAATCAATTCATAGGATTTAATATGATTATATTCTTTAGAATCTTTCAAAAATAGACTTTACATTATTCTCAGGTTTGAGTTACAACTTTAACTTATGTATCTGTCTTTTGGAAATTTGTAACCTGTTCTCAAAGGAATTTCTCTTTCTTTTGTCTGAAATTCACTAATTTCATTTGGCCGTGGTAAACCTTCAGAACTCCAAAGCACAAGCATCAAAGGCCACTAGTCTTCTCCTAACTCACTCTTCGGAACTCTAGAACTAGACCACAGGGCAATTTCTGTTTTGTAAGTTAGCTAGTAAAATTTTTCTTTTCTTTAGGATACTCAAAATGACAAAAGTTCACCTACAGGTGATATCCTATAACTATTTTATCAGGGTGAAAAGATAACTACCAATTTACAAAGCAAATGATCAAAAACTCATATTCAATTCAAATTTCTCATATAAAGTATATGTACCAGGCTTTCTTAATGGTAAGAAAGTAATCATAATCTATTAATTTTAGTGAAAGATTGGAACATGCAAAACAAAGGATCTCTAAATCTACAAGACTGAGTAGTGTTCAATTTGGTGTCTGTGACAACCACAGCTGTCACAATAATTTTCATAATTTTATAGTTATGAAAATGTTGGTCCTTAAAATGTGGGTCATGTAACTGAATGTCAGAGTCTAAGGACAATTTGGCAACATTACAATATTCTTGAATACTCAATGACCAAAATAATTCACATTAAAATAAAAATGTTTCTAGGTGTGAACACCTATTTGCACTGTGCAACCTCACTATGTCCTTAGTTCTGGAAAATATTGCAAATTGTCCCCAAACTGTGCATGACATTTAGCCAAGCAATGGTACCTAATGCTGTCTGTGCTCAGATGTAAAACAAGAATGTTTTATGGATTATCATGTTGTTACTCAACATACAATATTTTCTTTTCTTACTGAAACATGAGAGTATGATTATGGAAAACAAATGCTTTAACATTTTTGCTATCATCATTCCTTACCATGTATTTATCAAATTAGTACTTTTTGGATTGTATTAAGTTATAATGTTTCACCTTAAAAATTGATACTTGGTTTATGCAAAATTTCAAAGAAAATTTTCAATGGATTTTGACTTTTGATTTAGAAATGTCTGAAATGACCTTAAATGTATTTTTACCATTTTGTACTATATATTTGTGAGAACCAGCATTCTCAGCATTGATGATCATAAAAATCAAAATATCAATTAACTCTGAAAATCTTTCAAGATACTTTGTATGCTGAAGTAATAAGTTTTCCTTTAAGGTTTAATTCTTCATATAAAAAAGGTACATCTATCTCATAAGAATGAAAATGTACTTTAATCTTAAATAAATAGTAAAATAATAAATATACCAAAGAAGAGGTTTAAAATAAATTTCTTTGATTTATTTTTTCCTTGATCAGCAAATGCTTGGTTTCTGTACCCATTGTATATACTTATATAATGGAGATTGTGCAAAATTTCCTTGCTGAAAAGGATCACAGTGAAAATGGCTTAAAAAGCTATGCTCTAGGATTGTTTCCAATCACACTAAATAACAGTACTTTACTAAAAACAAAGTCTCTTGTCGTCTTCTCAGATGTAAAGATATACTAAGGGAAAGTAAAGATATACTAAGGGTTCAGATGCTATAATTGTTTTCCTTTTTGTGTTCGTCCATTATACATGCTTTTCTGAAACTCTTACCTTCTTTCACTATGGCTCTTTGTGTTTTTTGAAGGATTCTACTGATGGCATATATTAAAAGTGGCATCTATGGGAAAAGGAGAATAGTTACTTCGTCAACAGCATGTGTCAGAGCTGTGCAGTAGGACAGACTAGCAGTTTGTAGGTTTTCACTGTATAATTGGCAATACCTATAAAACATTTCACAGGAACAATGAAAGTAGGTGTAAACTCATCAGTGACAGAAAGCAAACTCCTGTAGAGATTTTCTTCCTTTTTTCTTTTCTTTCTTTCTTTCTTTCTTTCTTTCTTTCTTTCTTTCTTTCTTTCTTTCTTTCTTTCTTTTTTTTTTTTTTTTACATATCCTTGATCTTCTGTATCTCAATTTGTTTTTGTTTTCTGTTTCTTTTTCATCATCTCTGTTTGGAAGGGTTTTTATTGTTGGAATAGATGGAAAGAGATAGAACAGAGAGAGAAGAAAGATGGAGAAGCTCTTTTGTGATGATCCGGGGACCACACAATGCCAAAGGGAGAAACCTCCCTGTAGAGGTGGTGCAGTCCTGAAGGGAGAATATCCCAACAGGACTGATGAGTTGCTCAGCCTAGCAGAGCTGAGGTGAAGTGTCCAGCTCTGCCTCATCTCGAGCCTCATCTCGTCTCACCTTGCCTCGCCTCCTGGAGATGGTACAGTTCTGAAGGGAGAGTATCCCAACAGGACCAAGGAGCTTCTGGCCAGGTGTTCCCAAGGCTGCAGCTCTGTAGGGAAATATCCCAGGTGAGCTGTTCTTCTTTCTTCTTCCAGTGCAGCTCAGTAGGGAAATATCCCAGGAGAGCTGTTCTTCTTTTTTCTGTCGGATGATCTCAGCAGGCCAGTGACTGTTCGCTCCGAAGAGAAACAGCGAAAACTGTGTGTTGCTCAGTCATTTTTAAAGGGTTCTGGAGGGGGTGGAGTTATCAACATAGCCTATGATTGGTGGAGTTTCTTTGGCCTGTGATTGGTGGAATTCTCAGTCCAGAGAGGGTTGGGGGGGTTCCCAGCTCAAGGTCATTTGTGTTTATTGAGACCCCTTCTGTACTGTATTGTCAGGTTGGAGAACCCCTCAGTCAGATGAGAGTGGGGTCCCTGATAGTCCCAGTGGGGAGCTTTCTTATGAGGGGTTTCAAGTCCCAGAGTTCCCCAGCCTTGTAGAGCTAGATTCCCTCGAAAGGGAAAAATGTTGGGATTCCTCGTGGGCATAAGGAATAGTGGCTGGGCCCCCAGAGTCCCCAGCAGGGTAGCAAGGGAGGCAAGCATTAGTCTTGAATAGCAGTTGGACTGTAGGAGAGGCTAGGTTTGCTGGTAAAGTCAACTTTGCTTCCTGGAAGAAACACAGATGGCTGTGAGGATCCATCTTGGAGGGGGAGGTGTCAGCCAGGAGATCCTCCTTCCATTTGACAGTTAGCCAGCTGGGGGGTTGGGCCTGGCAAGGGGGTGGAGCTAAGGCAGAATTAAGGCAGAGCTTCCTTCACAGGGCTGTGGAGGCTGATCATAGATGAATGTGGAAAGGTGGAAAGGCATGTCAGAGATTCTCACAGAAAGTGGGAGTCACATACTATAGACTGGGGGCAGAACCCCTCAGAGGGAGCCCTGGGCTGTGGGCTAAGTCTGTGGTTAGGGGTAGGAAGCAGAGCTCTCCAGCACAGATCTGTGCTGTAGACTCTGCTTGTTGCAGAATTCTAACAATCTCCATTGTCGTAAGTGACAATGATCTTGCATGATCTGGCATGAATCATCTAAAGTAGACTAAAATAGAATAGTACATTTAGGTGTAGACATTGATTCAGGTACACAAGGCAGTTTATTCTTTGGAGAATTCAATTCCAGGTCCTAGTCCTAAAACCCTGGATCATTTCTACCTCCTTACAATCTATAATGATTAAGCCTCTGAGACTTACTGCTGACTAAGCCACTCTGAATGTAGAGCTGTACTGAACTCAACTAATCTAGTTCTATTTAACTCACTTGCTTTTCTGGTTCAAACTCTTCTCCAAGCTGCTGGTTCAAAATGATATTCTGATCAAGCTGACTATTTATGACTGAACTCTGCTGACTCTGGCTGACTCCCACTACTTCTAAAACTGAAATGATCTGCTTGGCTTCAAACTGACTCATTCTTCCTGTCTGATACTGACATTTTCTGCTGAACTGCTTCTGAGTCTCTGCCTCAGACTCCTCAGACTCCCAAGTCATACTGCCTGCTTCATAGTGCCTCTTTGTCTTATCCTCTCTTCCAAAGCTGAGAGCCTGCTTTTCCATGAGAGTTGGGTTTGTTCTCACTCTGCTAACTCTTCCTCTGACTCATCACTTTGCCTGCCCTTCACTCTGATTCATCTCAGATGTCACTTCCTTTCTGACACTGACTCCTTCTGAGCTTTGCTTCCTGTCTCTCAAGTGCTAGGATTAAAGGCATTTAGCACCACTGCCTTCTGAATAATGAGATTAAAGGTGTGTACCAACATTCTTTCTACCCTAGAGCAGTCATGATGATGGATTAAAAGATTCAATATTCTTCTACATTTAAGTACTATAAACCTAAAATCACTAAAATAGTTTTAACCCTAAATGTAGATTAAAAATAATTTAGTAAATCTTTCTTTGGGAGTTGGTGTAATGACTAGGCAATTTTAGGCCATCAAGCTAGATGATCTGTTTCATATAGGGAACCTATTCCATGGGAAAAAAGAATCAACTCCAGCAAGTTGTCATATTCTACTTATGCATCAAGGAAAGGTTAGGCAAAGACACACACACACACACACACACACACACACACAAACACATACACACACATATGTAAAAGGCACACTTTCTTTGAATTAGGTAATTTCCTTTCATATATAAGCAAGCAGATTACTTACCATATATAATTTAAATGTACACTAAGTAAATCTCTGTGTTTTATGTGTTATTTTGGTGAAAAAGTTAACACATGTGTTACAGAGAGATGAATAACATTGAAAAACTAAATAGAAATTTTCCCTAATATTATGCTAGTAATGACTTAAAATAAGAATTAAAAACCCATAAAATATTTTCATCATGAATATGATATAATATTTGATAATATTCTAGCAGTCACTGCTACTTTTATGTGGACTAATAATACTGAGTATTCATGTTTTCTCTAAAGTAACACAAACGTGTGTCCTTTATAATTTACAAGTAGTTTAAAAGAAGAGGTTACAGCTTCAAAGCTGTTTTCTTGATGACAGCATCCTTTTCAACTTTAAACTGTCAGATTTTTTAACTAAAATGTAATTACTTCAAGTGTATATTGACTAATGTTCAAATTAAGGTACTTTTCATAATAAGCTGAAATTTACCATTTCTTTATGTGAACGTGTTCATATTCTTCTGTCAAGCTATCAGATATGTGATGTGTTATTGTTAACCCCATTAGCCTTATTGAGTCATAGGATCTCAGAGTCTATTCTTTTGAGCAGACTCTGTGTGACTGACCAATGTCTCCCTATCCTACCATCCCCTCTTTTCAAGACTCTGGTATCCACTACTCTTTCTACTTGTATGAAATCATCCTTTAATTTTAAATGTAAATGAGACTATTCAGTATTTTTCCAACTTTTCTCATGGATTAGATCACTTAAGATAATGTGCTCTGGTTTCAACCACATTGTTAATAATGGTATGATTTCATTTTGTTTGATGGCTTCAGAGAATTACAATTAGCATTTTTCCATATTTTATTCATCCATCTGTCTCTTGATGGATACTTAAAATGCTTTCATTTCTTAGATATTGTGAATAATAGTACAACAAAGAAGGGAGTGTAATATTCTAATATCCCAGATTCATTTTTCTCTTGGTATATACTTAGTACCAGAATTACAGAATTATCTGGTTGTTCTTAGAGTTACGTGTTTATTTTTTTAATTTTTTTTTTATTTTGCTGTATGTGTTTTCCCGAATGTATATATGTGCATAGTGTGCTTCCAGGTGCCTGAAGTGGTCTAAAGAGGGTGTTAGATCCTGTGTACAAGTGGTTGTGGCTGCCTGACATGGGTGCTGAAAAACAAACCCAGGGCTTCTACAAGAATAGTAAGTTTTCTTAACTACTGAGCCATCTTTCCAGTCTTGAATTTTGCTTTTTGGATTTGTTTTGTTTTGTTTTTAATGGTATTAGTGTTGGTTTCTATAATTGCACTAACATTCTCACCAGCACACATTTCGGTAAGCTAGGCTTTTGACTGACCAACCATATCAAATACTTGGCCTAACAGCCAGACTTTCCAAACATCAAAATACCTAACTAAATAAAGGCACATCTTACTTTCTTAACAATATTTTCACTTAAAAAATAAGAATATTCATTATTTTATGAACAAAACGACTTCTACAACTATACATTTTTGTTGATTGCTTTCTTAATTTTAGAGAAATTTTAACCTTCCAAAATATTTATTTAAATCATGCTAAGAAATCTACTTTTAATTAAGTTTTTATGTATTTGTTCTTTTAGCCTCATAAAAATGACTGGTTATATAAATATATTTCATATGTCTAATGTCTTCATTTATCTGAATGTTATACTTTAAAGATAAGAGATACTTAATCTATACCTTGGAAGTTTTTAGATTGGCATACAGGAAAAAATAAATAAAATATCTAGTTGACAATAATTGTAGAATATTTAAAAATAAATTCAATAACAAGGTATGGATTAAAACTCCTAATATTTTAAATAATTTTCAGATCATCACTTAAAGTTAATTATCAAACTAATTTATAAGGTATTATTTTATATAGACAGTAAATAAGATAAGATCAAAGATTTATTATCTTCTCTTTCATTGCAAAGATCAGAAATGTCAGAAGATTAGCTGCATTCTACCAATATAAGCATACCCTGTACCTAATATTTTTATTTGCAGGACAATTTTCATTGTAATTAGTTTACTTATTTTTAAGGTAATCTACTTAAATTAGTGAAACCTTAACCCTAACCCAAACCCTATATGACCATCTTCTATTACAAGGAATAGGAAATCAGTATAGAGACACATAAAAACATATTACAAATAATAAACATTAAAATAGATATACTCCATCAGTTTGAAATACTTTATCAGTATGTAATATCCTCTATTTTCGTAAAACTTTTATGCAATTGTGTATATCAATATTATATTTTCATAATACCATCATGAAGTGTGCTCTTTTTGTATAGTATTTTCACAATGTAGACATTATGTTTATGCCTTTTAATATTTTGATTAACTTACTATTATAGCAGATTTTATATGTTCGTTTTTATTCTATCTACATTCTATAGCTGGACAGTAAGACAGTAGACACCATTAAATTTTATATAATCTATATTCCAATATATGTTTTTACATAAATCAAACAGATAAGCTCTGGACACACTATGTTTATTGATTCTGCCTTGCATGTATCATTTTCATGAAGCATAATCTATACAGATTTAAGGAATCAATCTCTATTTGTCTAAATATCTCTTTAGGATTTATTTGTGGAAATGTCACTGTCCATATTTTATTTTAATGATTGTGGGAACCATTGATTCTGCATTTCAGAACACTTAATTAATCCTGGTAAACTGAGGGAAATTATATATCACTAAACAAATGAAATTATGAAAGGTATTTACAAGCAGTTGAGAGGCTGTGTTTTCATACCAGTGATCTGAAATGTAGTGATTCTGTGATGAAGAGGTAGACCAGAATGATCAATAGTTTCAAAACAAAATTCAGTTTGGAATTGCTATTTTAGATGCTTGAAATTATTCAATATGGCTTTAAGATTCTAAGCTCCCCCTTTACTTTTAAAACTCTCTTTGTTCATAGTTTCAAATTTATTTTTCCTTTTCTATTATTATTTAAGTTACTCTTCACTCTACTCTATCCTTATACTATTACTAGAGTAATATTTTTCAAACTTCATTTGGATTTGTCAAAGGATGAAAATGTTACAAGGGCTTTGTAAAATCCTTCTATCTCCTTGACATATGTCTTTCATCTGTCTATCCATCTGTTTATCTAATGAGTTATCATTTATACATCTATCCATTTATCTAGAATGAGCTATAGGTTGCACAGAAATAAAACTAGCATGATATTAGAAGTGTTCATATGACAATTGGTAGGATGAATGCATTGTGTCTTAAAGAGGAACAACAGACATTTGAGCTTTCACAAAAAGTACCCTAGGTTTCAAACCCTGACCACTTAAATTGGCTAACTGTTGATCAAAGCTCTTTACTTATTTTCATTCAGTATTGAATTCTCTAAAAATCTAAAAGGAAGAAATGACAACAATAGGTTGTCATCTCATCATTTTGGTTGTAATTAAATAATTACAAAATAATTTAAAAAAATAATGTATACACAAAATTTGTTCAAGAAGTATAGTCGTGGTCTTTTCATCAATCATGTCATCATCTTTTTTCAATTATGTTCTTAAAAGAACACTGTGGAATTGAATCTAGTATTAACCTCTTTTATTGCCTTTTAAAATCTGTCATTTTAAGCATGATGGCTAGCCACCATGTGTTTTGATTTAATCATAATGTAACTAATAATAGATTAGTAGTCTTGTACTATTTTGAACAATTTTATATAATTTCCTTCAGGTGGCACACAGAGAATTGTTTCTAATTTAATGTCATCACTAATAAGATTCTAAATCATCTCCATGTCATCTGTCTCTTGAAACTCTCCCTCTCTTTCTCACTTCCACCTGAATCTGCATTCTGAAACAAATTTACTCATGTCACATTGCCTCATAGTAACCATTAGGATAAGCATCTAAAGAGTATAACAAACAACATGCACTGACTTCTTTGCCAGGTAGTACATGAATCATTATACAACTTACCTAATTTAGTCTGTGCTCAATTTTTCACTAGAGTTAATGGTTTTCCTTTAACTGCTGGGGCTCTGAGAGAAGATGCATCATGTTCTTCCAGAAGCACCATTCCTCTCTTGCGTATTGAGATGATAAAGAATCCTTCAGTTGTTTACAGTTTCTTTAAGCTCATAATATATGGTTTTAAACACTAAAAATAAATTTACAGATATTATAAAGAACAAGTTTCACACAGAGTTGGGACAATAAATTAAAAAATAACAATTATCAACAACTTGGCTTAAAATTTCAACTAATTTTAGTGTCTTCAGCAATAATTATCAGGATAATAGTTTAAAATGAGAAAAGGCAATAGAAGAAACCTATATAGCTTTATGGAAATATGTAATTTTGTTGCTTTGCCATTGAAGTAAAACATTCATGTCTAAGTATGTCAAATTATAAAATATGTTTACTAATCATTATACAATAAGATATTAGGTAGCTTTAAATTTGTATCTTGTGAAATTTATGTTAGTACATAAAATATTGGATTTTCTAAAACTATTTTCATATTTGTACGTCATTGGACATATTTACTTCACACCCCTTTACCTATTCACTCTGCCCTTGCCCATTGTGTCCCTTTCCCTTTCCAGTCTCCCCCTCCTCCTCTCAAAGTGTCTTTCTACTATAATCTCTTATGGATATAGCAGTTTTAAATTAATTAAATTATTTAGATATAATGATCCTCAACTTTGTCAGTTGTAAATTTAACACTAGTAGTTTGAAAATAACATATATTCTGAAACTTGAAATTACTATTGGTTCATCCTGGGAACTAAATAGATTTCAGTTGAGTTTCAGGTGGTTTTTCTGTTTAGCTGCCAGGGACTCTAAATGAAGATGTATCATGTTCTTCTAGGAGCACCATTCCTGTCTTGCTTATTGAGATGAGGAAGAATCCTTCTGTTGTTTGTTGTTCACTTTAGTGCACAATTTATTTGGTTTTAAGTGAGAAGTGAGAATGATATGAAGAGTTGCAAGACACAGATGCCATGTTAATAAGTTCATAATAATTTATGAAAGCATTTGTTACAGATATAATTTTCATTAGATATTAGAGATGAGCCTGATTTTCATTTCTTAAAGAATGAAATTTAAAACAAGTAGTTCTATGCTTATATTCGATGCCATTTCATTGTCAGATAATAATCTATGTGAAATTTCAGTTTCTAGTTCTACTAGTGAACTATTAAGTTCTGAAGGCCCTCACATTCCAGGGCAGAGTTCTTTTGAGTATGCATGTCTCACACTCTATGACTCTATGTGATGCCAGGGGCATTGGTTGTCTTATTACAGACACATCCATCCTAAGCTTCCCTGTCTGCTAAGAGGATATGCATATTTTAGAGATATAATGGATGAATGGCATTCTCCATGAAGTTTCAGAACTCCACATATGGCGATATGAAGGCTATAAGGGTCTGTTAACAAGATTCTAGAGCACCCCCTCCTTTTTGTTTTATAAAATTCAGTCTTACTCTGTAACCCAAGGTAGTCTGAAAGTTACTATGGCTCACTCAGGCTAGTCTAAGACTCTCAGAGAAGTCAATGTCTCAGCTTCCCGAATGTTGAGATGACTAATTTGAGTCAACTTGCTTGGCTGCCTGAAATATTTGAAGGCAACTTTTGCCTATTTTCTATTCTTGATTAAGTAGTTGCAATTCTACTTGGGCTTCTATTTTTTTTCATTTCAGCATTTTTGATATTTCAGCTTGTGCTATCTGAATTGCATGTTTCTTCTGAAAAATCTGCTGATAATTTTACTGAGTCTCCATGGTATAAATTTTGTCTATGGGTTTTCAGTTCAATCATAATTTGTCCACATTTGTGGATTTCAAATTTACTATCTAGGGTTCTTGTATTCAGATTTCCATTTCCTCCCTCAGATTTAGAAGTTATAAGTTATTATTTCTTTGATTGAGATCCTTCTCATCCATTTCCTGTTTCCTTGTCTGGCATATACACATGCATATGATGGTCAACTTGATGGTGTCCTATGAATCTAAGGTTATTTTTTCATTTTCTATTATTCAATAATTTCTTATAATGACTTGTTTGAGTTCAATGATTAATTCTATTGGATCAAATTTGTTTTCAACTTCATCTAGTGAAGTTTTAATTTTACTCATTATATTAGTCAGCAAAAAAAAATCCCCTAGCTATTTTTATAGCTTTTATCCTTTGGTTGATATTTTATATTGTAAATGTATTATTTTCCTGACATGTATTATTTTCAGTTGTATTTTTTAATTCTCTTACTGCGCGTTTAGCTTCTGCAGTTGTTACTTTTCCATTATTATGATAAAATATTGTGGCCAGGAGCAACTAATAAAAGAAAGCATTTATTTTGTTTTATGATGCCAGAGGGAGAGTTCATACTGGTTGGGGAGGCATGACACTGAAAATAGGAGCCAGGAAAAGGGAGCTGAAAAATCACATCTCTACCCTCTGAGGAGGCAATGAGAGTGACCTGAAAGTAGTTCAGGAATAAAAAGAGCACTCCCATTGATATACTTTCTCCAGCAAAGCAGTACGTCCTAAAAAATCCCATATTTCCCCGAACAGTACAAACAACTGAGTCAGATTTATGTGCTCAAATACATAGTTAGGGTTATGTACTTAAATATAAAAGCCTAATGCAGACATTTCTCATTCAAACTGCCACGGATTCTTAATTATTATTTTAGATTTTGTTTCATGTTTTACATTAATCTTCAGTACTTTACCATAGGGTTTGGAAATTACTTTTGTTGTTATTATTTCTTTTGTTGATTGGAATTTCCCTGTTTTCTCTTACTATTTTGTTACAATTTTGAATTTGAAAAAGTTGTCTTTCTTCACAGGCTTTGTTTATCAGTTTCATACAATAGAAGTTTTTCGTAAACCAGTCAGGTAGAAATCTAGGAGCCTGTGAAACCTATCATGGAAATACTTCCTCCCTGGACTTAGAAGGCAGTACTTGAATAAGGTCAGCATTCAGGTTCCTTTAGGGAATCTTGCAGTCTCTTCTTCCCTCTAGTGTCTGATTACAGTATTATAGACAAATTCTCCAATATGGCTGCTTAGAACTGGCTTTTATTCTCAGCTCACTGGAAAATCCAGGAAAAGCCACTTCCCCATCATTGCTCTGAGGAAGATAAAATAGCTGGGTTTCAGATGACAAATAAACACCTAAGCTCCAACCTCTCAGCTAGATTAGAAGTGTATTGCTCTGTTCCTTTTTTGTCCTAAGGAAATTGCTGTGAATTCTACTTTGCCTTCTGATTAAAGCCATTTTGTCTTGATAAAAGGATTGAGACAGCTGAGATGAAATGGCTGTTTTGACTACTTTATGTGAGACTTTGAACTTTTCTAGAATATGGTAACTTCACAAGTACTTTTCGGTGATTTACTTAATGCTCTAAGGCCTGTAGATTTTTGACATGTTACTGTTTCTTTGAGGAAGTAAAGTCTGGGACTTCTGCTCTGCCAAATTTCTGACATTACCTTTGAGAAAAAAATAAAACTCAAAGTTTAATCCAAAGAAAAAAATATATGGGTTATCCATGTATATAATGAGATTTTCATTCAAATACATTCTTACAAAATGAGACCTATCATGTCACGACATCATTTTATCAAGAATATTTTTTTTCTCATTTTTATTACTTCTTGAGATTTCATATATGTATATTGACCATATTCACTGCATTGGCCATACTTCTTCCAAAATCTATTTCAGTTATCCAATCCAAACAAATATGCTTCATTTTTTTAACCCATCAAGTCCAATTTATACTACTCATATACACTTGGATGTGTGGCCTTCACGGGAGGGTGGTCAGCCCAAAATGGACTGCACTCTTAATAAAAACTGGCTCCTAGCAGCTATCAACTGCCAATAGATCCTTAGCTGAAGGTTGGGCTACATACTCACTTCCCCTCTCCGTGTTAGAATATCATTGGCTTGACTTGCACAACTTATCTTCATGTAGTCTCAGTTGCTGCAAAGTTATGTTTCCAATTTCTAATATATTATATTATTACATATATTATATATCTAATTATGTTCAGAAAACACAGTTTTCTCATCATATATCACCTACAACTTGTAAAATCTTTTAATCCCCTTTTCAGATCTTATCAAGTTTTTTTCAAACACACTTCAGTGTACTTACATTGTGACCAGTGAGTAACTATGAATGATAATATAGGCATTTTATGATAGGAATTAAATTTCTGTAACTTACTGGTTCATTTTCAAATTCTGTTATGCTCACAGAAACTAAGTGCTTTAAAATAATTTTCCAATGGAGAACACATAAAGACTACTAATGGAAAATATAACCAGCCTTCAAATTACTGTTCATATTTTTTCAAAATAAATTAGTTTAATCAGATGGAATTTCTTCTTAGCCATAGGGTTCAGGGATATGATGAGCACATTAAAATTTTATATATTCAAATGCATTATATGATAAACCAAAAAATCTCCAATTAATGGAGTTACAGACATTTTGGAAACATAAATGATGGCATTTCACATGAGATGAGAAGACATGTCTTTTAAAGATTGTTGAAGTACAACTTCTAACAGGATTCTTCCCTTAGGTTCTCCAATTGCTTCCCTGTGCCTAAAGCTATCCCCCATCAACATCACCCTCTCTTACCTACCCTACCTCCTTTACAGATTACAATGCCTAACTACTTTCTCTTTCTTTCTAGCCCAAAGATATCACATAATTCAGATTTAAATTATATTTTTAATTGACATCATTACAATATCATAAAATGATGGTTCTGTAACTTCATGTGGTACATATATTAATTTAAAGCTTCCAATTTCATCATCCTAATTATACAGTGTAGATTATTATACAATATACAGTAGGTATACAGTTTCAAATTCAAGTTTTGAAAATACTGCTTGAATATGAGAAGTAAAACATTGGCTGTAACTTTCTTAGTTATAGGCAGGTTCATACTAACTGGATTTTTACAATTCCTTGTCACAACCAACCCAGTGCCATAGAAAAAAATAATTTTTCCTATCTGACACCTGCTGTGGTGATAATGGATTTTAGGCTGAAGAAAATTAAAATTATTGTCTCATAACTTTGAACATAATTTAAGAATATATTCTATTTCATAAGGACTGAAATCTTACTGTGAAAAGCATTCCTAGCATAGCTATTTGAGGTGTGATATTTGCTTCCAGTTATAAATTTTGATTGGACTTTGATTTTTAAAATATTTTGAAGTCTAAAAATCATTTTTATATTCAGAAACCTCATTTAAACATATGCTAAAATGCTTCTATACTCTGGGAGGATATATAAAACACTTACAAGGCTTCATTCCAATCCTTCCACCAAAAAAGAAATTTAACAAATTAAAAATCAGCAACTCTTTTTAGATGATATGGAGTTTATGACAAATTGATGTTCCTAACACTAGAGAGCTTGTCAACCACAGAGAATCACAGTTTTCCAGGAATAGAAGATGTTAAGCAAGAATTTCAGGATGGTTGATAAACTTATAGTAACTTTTATTTCAGTAGCAGAGTGAATTACTCCTTACCTCCATATACTCCCTCAATTCCAAGTATAGAGTTCTGATAAATTCCTTAATTCTTCTAGCAAGAAACAGAGAAATTTTACATATGGATAATTGATGAAATCAATAACCATTTTGAATTGTGCTAAGATTATATTGTTTTGTGATCCCTATCAAAGGAAATTATTCTCATCAAGTTATTAAAATAAACTGAACTCTTACTCAATTTAATCCAAAACAAATGGTAAATAGCATGACTTTAGCCTTATCATCATAAATCCTCACTGAAGTAGTTGTTCTCTAGCAGATAGATGATGCATCATTTTCAAATGAAATAGCAAGGTATATTACAACAACAGAAAATGCACCCTGATGCTTAGCTCCAATGGATACATTGGTAATACAACCTCTGTGTATAAGGTTTAGAGAATAATGAAGCAAGAGCTGTAGGGAGATTGTAAGAGTCAGAGGGCCAGGATGCCTGCTGTGAGGTTGTATCTACAAGAAATGACAGGGAAGTTACACTCATGATAGCTCAAAATATACCCTCCTAAGCAAACCCTACACAATGACAACACTAATAGACATGCTAAAACATAAGGAGCACCAATTTCAAAAAGTACCAACCCAGACAACTTAGGACTGCTGAGAGAGGGAGAAATAGTCTTCTCTTCCACAGGGACGACATTCTTCATTGGTTATTCAATACCAAGTGGTCAATCTTGAAATAATGTTCATGCAAACAAAAATAATGTTCATGCAAGCAAAAAATAATGTTCATGCAAAAAAATCATATTATATATATATATATATATATATATAAAAAGAATAATCAAAGAAGAGGACATTAATTCATTAATTATTGGATATAATATTGGATTATTATTGGATACAATAAGGAAGACACATGAAAATGATTGGTGGGAGCAGATATGAGAGGATATGGATATTTGGAAGACTGTACAAGGGAGGAAAAAGATAAAAATAAATGAAGTTGGATGTATTTGTGAGTATATACATTTTCTTAAATTTTTGGCAGTCAGTGGATGTATAGAAAACATTTAAGTAGACAAGTTGAGACAGTTATTTGAACTGTATAAGAAATTACTAAAGAAACCACCATGTAGGCTTATTTATGTCCCTTCACTGCTTTCTAAATTTTATCACCTTGTTGCTTTTCTGAATATTTGCTAACTATGTATTTTTATGTCTATCACATATATGTTTGCCTGAAAAGTTAGATACTTTGGTATTCTTTTATTTCGTTTTAATGTTTAGCCCTGAACTTCGTAGTACTCTTTCCTTGATACTGTTACTTTTATCATTTTTTTCATACTAACATAGGGTGGATTCACACACACACACACACACACACACACACACACACACACACACACACAAATCATCAATCTTAGCCATTATATAAAACACAACTATATGATATTATCTTCAAATTATTTTGAAAATAATTTTATATTTTGCTGCTGTTATGTACTTTTACTTGTAGAGTTATCATAGGGAATACAGCTTTTTAAAAATCTTTAGTTTTCATTTAAGAGGGCCAGAAGCTAAAGTCACTTTGGGCTGAAGAGCATTTTAATGCTTTGTTTCTTCTTCCTTCCACTTCTGCTATTGCATGTGCATCCGATCCTGTAATCCAATATCAGTTTCCTGTGTCAGCAGCACAACTCCTTGGTAAGCTTCTCCATTTGGGCTTACCAGAGAGAGTAAAGCAGCCATCCATGGAAAGCCTGTCAGGAAGCTTCACTGGGGACCCATAGCAGACAGGGTCTGCAGCCAAGCCCTGTTGAAGTCACCACTGACTGTGTGTACAGCAAAATGCCCATCACAGCCAAGTGTGTCGAAGGATCCAGAAGTCTAGTTTTCATTTCTAATTATATGTTTCATATAAGAATCCCTCCATGCCAATTCTATGTAGTGCTTGAAGTCTTAGCTACAGCAATAAGACAACTGGAGGAGATCAAGGGGATACAAACTGGAAAGAAAGAAGTCAAAGTACTTTTATTTGCAGATAAAATGATAGTATGTATACCAGAAACTTCTATGCCTGAAAAAACACTTTTTAACAAAGGAGCTGGATACAAAATAAAGAAAAATCAGCAGCGTCCTGGTGACACATGACAAATGGACTGAGAAAGATATAGGGAAATAACATCTTTCACAATAGCCTCAAATAAAATAATATCTTCGAGTAATCTAACCAAGAATGTGAAATATTTGTATGACACAAACTTTATAAAATTGAAGAAGTTATCATCAGTAGATGTAAAGATTTCCCATGCTCATATATCAATAGGATTAGTATGGTAAAAATGGCCATCACATAAAAAGCAACCCATATATTTAATGCAACCCCCATCTAAATTCTAAAACTATTCTTCACAAATCTCACAAGGAAAATATGAAAGAAAGAATGAAAGAAAGAAAGAAAGAAAGAAAGAAAGAAAGAAAGAAAGAAAGAAAGAAAGAAAGAGAGGAGGGAGGGAGGGAAGGGGGAAGGAAGGGAGGAAAGAAGGAAGGAAGAGAAGAAAGAAGGAAGGGAAGAAGGAAGGAAGGAAGGGAAGAAGGAAGGAAGGGAAGGAAGGGAAGAAAGAAGGAAGGAAGGAAGGGAAGAAAGAAGGGGAAAAAGAGGAAGGAAGGAAAAATAAAAGAGGTAATAAAAAATCTTGAATACTGATAGAATTGATAGAGTGTTAGAAGTTCACTACCAACTACCACATATTTCAAGTTGCACTACAGAGCCAAAGAAAACAAAACAAAACAAAAAACAGAAAACAGCATGGTATTGATACAAAAAGAAAGATGTCGATCAGTGGAATATAATAGAAGACCAAGGCATAATTCCATATATATGTATGTGTGTGTATATATATACCACAAGTACACACTGGAAAAAGACAATCTTCGGCAAATGTTCTTGGTCAAACTGCATGGCTGCATGTAAAACATAGAATAATCCAAATAGATCCATACTTATCACCCTGCACAAAGCTCTACACTAAATGGATAAAAGACCTTAACATAAAAATGTGTATACTGAGCATGATAGAAAAGATAGTGAGGAATAGCCTTGAACTCATTGGTACAGAAAAAAAAAAAACTTTCTGAATGCAGTACAGACACTAATATCAACAATTAATAAAGGAGTCTTATTGATTCTAAAAAAGCTTCTGCATGGCAAAGTACAAAGCTGCATTCTTCTGTGAATGGGAAAATACAGGATATTCCCAGTATATATACTGTAGAGTGTTAATATCCAAAACATAAAGAGAAATTAGAAAACTAGATATGAAGACAACAAAAAATGCAGTTAAAGATGGGGTACAGATATAAACAAAGAATTCTCATTAGGAAACTGAAATTGTAGAAAACACTTAAGTGTTCAACATCTTTAGACATCAAGAAAATGCAAATCAAAATTATTTTGAGATTCCATTTTACACCAGTCAGAATGGCTAAAGTCAATAAAACCTCATGCTGGTGAGAATGTGGAATAAGAGGAAAGTTTATCTATTGTTGGTCTGAGTGCAATCAGGTACAGCCATTATGGAAATCAGTATGGCTATTCCTCAGGAAGATGGAATCAATCTATCTCAAAATCCAGCCTTACCATTCCTGGGCATATCCCCAAAGGACACTCCATACTACCATAGAGACACTTGCTCAGGCCTGTTCATTACTGCTCTACTCATTATAGCCAGAAATTGGAAGCAGCATAGATGTCCCTCAACTAGAAAATGGATAAAGAAAATGTGGTATATTTAAACAATGGAGTATTAGTCAGTCTTAAAAAATGAAATCCTATACTTTGTAGATAAACGGATGAAACTAAAAAAAAAAAATCATCCTGAGTGAGGTAATCCAGTCACAGAAAGACAAATATGACATGTAATCATTTATATGTGGATATTAGCTGTCAAGCCAATGATAACCAAGCGACAATTCATAGAACCACAGAAGTTAGAAACATAGAGTAAGGGACTAGGAAGACAGATAGGTTTTATTGGGAAAGGGAAATAGAATAGATAGTTTTAAATGGATGTGAGTGGGTTGAAAGGAGAGAGAAAATGTATAGGAAGTAAAGGGAGAGAATAAAAGGAAAGGCAGATAAAATTAAGGGACTTTCGTGGTGTAGCATGGGAATCTAATATAGGAAAATCTTCCTACGATGTATACATATATGAAGACAATCTAAATGAAATCACCTAATAATTGAGGAGACAGAGGCTCAGATGGGTATCTCTTGTCAGCTGATGAGGCTTCTGGTACTGAGACCGGCTTACATCTAATTGAGTTATTGGACAAAGGGGGTCCCAAGGGAATACCCAAACAATCCAGGCTATTGTCACAATTATAAGTTGCATTTCACAAACTTACAGCAAGTCCTCATTGCTGAAGACAACCTGCACACTCAATGAACATGGAGAAGTTGAGAAAGTGCATACATAGAGCCTTCATACCTAGTTGCTAGCATTATTCATACAAAAAGGTACTCTACAAACTACCAAAGGAAAAACATAAACACCAACACAGTAACAAGCCTTTTGGTATATAATGGTGTCCTGCCTTGAAGATATTCTGGAGCATTGGTGGCACAAAGCTTATGGAAATCACCAAACAATATCCGATTTGACTTAAGACCCACTCCCAAAGATAGAACACGTATCTGACACTGTTTGGGTGACCAAGAACCTGATAGTTTATAGCCTAGTGATCTAGGGTAAAATTAAATACTACTGTTCTAAAACAACAACAACAATAATAATATTTAAAGCAAACAAACAAAATCATAGCAATAAAATGATTCCTAATGACATTCCACTATAACCATACATCAGCGCCTTGTTCAGCTATCATTAGAGAATATTCTTCCTGCAGCAGATAAAAAAATACAGAGTCCCACAGCCAGACATCATGCAGAAAACGAGAGTCCTTGGAATACTCACCCTTCGAGGAGATGTGTTAATCAAATCCTTTCCCTCAAAGCTCAGAGAGCACCATGGAAGAGGAGGAAGAAAAAGTATATGGTCCAGTGGGAATGGGAGACACCAATAAATCGAGTCCCTCTAAATCAGCATGATCAATACATATACGGACTTTAAGAGGCTGAGACAGAATGACCATGAGCTGCAAAGGTCTGTACCAGATCCTCTGCATGTATACAATGGCTTCTAGTTTTGTGTTTTTATGAGATTCCCTTGTGTGCGATTGAGTGAATCTCTGTGGTGTGTATGCGTGTGTCTATTTGGGTCTTTTCCTTCTGGTTGTTCATTTCACTGTGTTGGTTTTTATATTATCTTATTATATTGTATTGTATTAATTATGTTATATCTTATTTTATTTTATTATAACCCCTTAGACCGTTTTCTAATGAGAGAAAAGGAGTGGAATGAGATGTGAGGGGAAGGGAGAAGAACTGGTAGGAGAACAGGGAGGGAAAAACATAATCAGAATATATTTGTGAAAAAAAGTATTTCCAATAAAAGAATAAAATAATTCATACTTTATTATAAATGGTCAGCATTAGCCTTTACCATGCTTAGGAAAAAATATCACAGAAAGAAACACAGAAACTTCTCAGTTATAGGGTATAAGACTAAAAATGATTAGCAAAGCTAATCGTATTTCTATGTACTGACAATAAACAAAGGTTAAAAACACAACACCACTTACCATGATTCTAAATAAAATTAAAAATGTAAGCATATTACTTTTACACTACTACTCAAATTTTTTCACCTCAATGAACTCATCTATGAAAAATCACAGCTAAGAGCATGTCAGTGGTGAAATACTAACAACTTTCCGAAGTTAAAGGCTTCCATTGTCCAGAGAAACAAAATAATTTCCTAGAGGAGACGTAGGTAAGATATGGACGTACATATATCTGCAAATATAAATACCTAACATATTACATGCAATATTGTCTTTATCATTTTTATATGTGTATGTACCTTTATATACAATATATTCATAGGTAATGCATGCATGCATGCATACAAACACACATATACACACAAAGTAAAAGTGATGATGAACCTATAAATTAAAATGTAGAATATTTGTGACTCTTAATAAAGCATTATTTTAATAGTAGGCATCATTTGAATATTTCTTGTATTTTGAGTCATAAGAATATTCACTTGCATATTTTCTAAATTAACACATAATTTGCTAAGCATTTATACTTCTATATCACTGGCTTACAAAATAACAGGTTTATGATATTCTTACAGAAATAGAAAAGGGAAAATTTCAATTCACATTATTAAAGATAAATCATTTTAACTGTTACAGGTTTCACTTAATGTCATAAACAAAAATTAATATACTTAATAAGGAAATTGCAAAGCAGACCTAGGTAGCATCAATCTCTGTGGAAAGTTTTGTAATTTTAGTTGATATTATATTCTGTAGGAATCAAAAATTTAAGATCTAGCAATTGAAACTGGTTCATTTGAAGAAAAATGGTATCTGGTATGAGAAGGAAAAAATTTGATTTGAGTTCTTAGAGCTTGTCTATATTTTTAGTATTATAGTAAACCTAAAACAGTAGCAATAAAAAGTGCTAATGATTTTTTTGCTAACAATTTACTGTGTTCTCAAAAAGAATACAGAATATATTAATGGATATGAAATTATTTTAGATTCATCAATAGATATGTATGTATGTATGGAGTAAAGTCATATTCTGATTTTATTATCTTCCACTAACTAATTTGATATCATTTATTTCATATAACATGAAAATATCATGGACCATATCAAAAAGCATGAATTATAGAGTATAGAAAGTAGTTTCATGAGTTGCTGTTCTATTTACTATTTCTGCAGTCTACAGAAGTAACTGTGTGGGGGAAAACTGACAGTTACATATTTCACTAATTCTCTATAATATCAGAGAAGAACTCATTCATTATGCAAGACTTCTCAATACAATATTAGTATGAGAGACCAATTTCCCGAGTAATGAGAACATGCTCCCTTCTAACTACTAGAGCATATGTGGAATAAAATTAACGTTATAAATTCTAATTACAGTTATTATAAAGCGCTGTCTTTCTAAACATTTTCAAAATGCTTTTTCTGTGCTATATGCTACTATATGCATATTTATCTGCATCTGTATCTTCCATTGGTCAACTGTTAACTACTATAGAGTAAAAGGCTTATTTAAATTTGGCTTATAAGAGCTTTTAATTCTTGTCATAGTATGTGCTTCTGCTTTTAATACGTTAAAAATAATAATATATTTATTAAATATTTTACTTGTATTATTTGTAAAAGTAGATTCAGGTTCAAAGGGAAGCTTATTCTTTGGCTAATTCAATCCCTGGTCCTTAGTGAGTTTTAGCCTCTATACAACCTAATCTTCAAGCCTAAACCTAGAATATTTTAACCTCTGAGATTTATTAAGGACTGGGATCCTCTGACTAGCTCCTTCTCCCTAGATTTCAAACTGACTCTCATGATTAGTCAACTCTCATTCTTCTTTCTGCTAAACTGCGTCTGTGTCTCTGCGTCAGACTGTCTCTCTGAACTCCCTCTTTGTGAACTGACAGCTTCCTTGTATATCCTGAATATTGAGCTTGTCCTCCTGTGATTCAATCTCAGACTTCATTCTGCCTGCCCTTTATTCTGATTCAATCTCAGAGTTGGAATTAAAAGCATATGCTCATTCTTAACTATGAACTGAAAACCATGATCTACTTCTGAACTCACTGCTTCCTATTTAGATTCTTAGTGTTGGGATTAAAGGTGTGTTCTACCTTGCCTGAACCACAGAAATCCTTTTTACACAGCATTACCACAAATAGAGGATAGGATTTGTCTGACTAATATTTTTTCTGTATTCTATCTGGATCATAAAGGTCTCTGAACATGATCCCTTCATACATGCCTTTGGATTTGATCCCTTCCTAGCTATCACACAGGCCTTTCAATCTCATCCTTTCCCAGAGTAGCCATGTTGCTGGATTAAATAATTAAATATTCCTCTACAATGATGTTTATAAGTGTCTGTGGGGTTGGGGGTGGTGAGTATAAACACATGTAAATGAAAGTACCTGTGGAGGACAAATTCACTCAGAACACTCCCACAAGTAAGCCTTCTTTTAATACTCCACCTTCTCTGAACATCACTGCACTGAAGCCCAAACTGGTAATTTATTACTGTTCATGGGTCTCACTAAAAAACAATTAATCACAAGAGATTATAGAATCGATGAGATATTAGTGTTTGGGTATTCAATATCCCCGATAACATCTTTGCTACATCTTACTCTATAATATAATGTTCAGAGAACAGGACTTTGGGAAATGGTTGAATCACTAGAACTATGGCTTAATTAATAGATGAAGATACTGGTGAATTTATCAGTTTATGACACTATTAGTATTTGGTGGAAAGTGAGAAAAGGATAGTGCTAGCGAAGTATGTTACTAATGTGAGACTTTAGGGACAATGCTACTCCTCTCCCATCTCCTTCTTAACTTCCATGATTATCACTGTCACTCTTCTTTTTTCTTGGCACAAGCTAAAAACAATGTAGGCAACCCACCATGAACTAAAAACCCTAAAACTGAGACCTGAACTGAATATTTCCTCCTTTATGCTAATTATATCAGCTATTTTGTCTTAGCACTGAAAATTAACATGTTTTAGGTATATAGTAAGTGCTGCCTATATTTTAACTTTTTTCCTTATCAAAGGAATGCATAGTTCTCTTTGTAAGTTCTGTTTTGGCATAACTTCCTATGTTTTTCACATGGCATTCTGTGGTTTATGAATGTGAGGGTTGGCTTATGTCTTTTGATGGAATATTAATCATTTCATCCAAGAAGCATTTTCTTGCTGAATCACATTCAAGAGAGGCAGTAGCTCAGTGTAGCAATATGAGAAGGTTGAGATAAGCTGCAATATGAGAGTCTCAGTGTCAAAAGCCAACTGAGACATTTTTTCTCATAGCACTAGAAAAAACAATTCAGATTACCTAGATGAGTATTCTACTGAAAGCAGACATTACTGAAACTAATTTTCAATACTCAAACAAGGCACATATAGGATCTTTAATTTTATAAATCCCACTGGTATATAACATTTCTCTCTATTTGTTAAACTGTAATTATCCATAAAGTGAAGATAAAAGGTAGTGAAAGGGGCATTTGTGAGCTTTACTAAGATTTACATGAGTTTATGATTATGTTTCTGTAGCAATAAAACTTACCATAAAAATGTACATGTGCAGGAGTATACACACTTGAGTTTATGACAAACTCACTAAATGACTCTACTTACTTTGTTTCCTTATCTAAATTAAATAATACTCATTGATCCATGTTTTACAAAATTTGGGGATGATTTAACAGAATACTTGAGACTGGATACTTGATACAGAAAGAATATTTATTTATATCACAGAAATGGTCATTAAAAAACCAGTGTGCTCAATCTCATGCTTACTATTAGGGCTTTGTGGAGATTGGAACCATAAAGGTAAGAGTGTGTTTGAGAGGAGTGATCAAATCCATATAGCAGAGGAATTCAGAAAGGGTATTATTTATCTTCTAACACTCTTTAGGTAACATATATTGTCCATAAACTCTTATTAATCTCTTCTCAGCCTCACAATTTCTGACTTAGTTAACTTCCAGGAATCTCTACTACCTAACTAATCCAACATCACAAAATCACCCTACTAAGAAATAAACTTTCAACTTTCAAGCTTTTGGTGAGCATACTACCATTATATTCAAAATACTGGCAACTACATCTACAGAGTCTTTATGAAGGCTAAATTTATTACATTTTACCAAAAGAAGTTTTGGAACAAGCATGTATTCCATAATACATTTCTAACATAAATGCAAGCTCAGTCCTCATAATGTCATTTAACGTTTGGGATCCATTTAGAAATGGGATTTTAAAATCAAAGTGCATATGTTAAACTAATATGTGACCCAGATAATACTCTATTAGAAATGAGAAGGAATGTAGGGTCTAAATTCTAAATGCATACTCTGCTTGGATTTGACTTTTAACTCTTCTAGTTTCAATCAATTTTACTTGGAGACTGTTATTATATTTTTTCTGAATAAACATTTTGTTCTATTTTAAAACAATGATAGTAATAAGCACCTGTCACATTTCTGAGCATTTGGTGTTCTCTAAGCTTCTTGTACCTTTACAGGTTTCTCTTTCTTTAGGTTTGGAAATTATTCTTCAATAATTTTGTAGAAAATGTTACTTGGGCCTTTGAGCTGGTAATACGCTTCCTCTATTCCTATCACTCTTATGTTTGGACATTTCATGCTCTCCCAGATTTCCTGGACTTTTTCTGTCAGGAGTTTTTTGTGTTTAATATTTTCCTTTATGGACATATTTCATCTATAGCATCTTCAACTCCTGATATTCTCTCTTCCATGTCTTATATTCTGTTGCTGTACCTTCTCTTAATTTTTCTAATTGTTTGCTTGTGTTTTCCTGTTTCTTTGATGAATTTATTCAATTTCTCCAATTGTTGCCTTTTCCTGATTTTTTTTTTCATTTCCTCCTTAAGTACCTCTATTATCTTCATAAAGTTGGTGTCAGAGTGTTCAGGACTTTTTGTAGAAGGAGAGTTGGGTTCCGGTGGTGCCACATTGCCCTTGCAATTGCTGTTGATTATGTCCTTATGCTGGCATTTAGGCATCTGGTCGTGGGGTGATTATATGTTTAGGTGCCAATTCCTGAGTTTTTTTTTATTGGATGAAAGGTTAATTCCTTGAGTTCTGTCTCTTTTCTGATATTCTGTACAGTGTGGCTTGGAGCAGGGTGGAGATTTCCACTGAAGTTGGTAGGTAGGGTTTTGGAGAGTGTGGGCTCTAGTCCTGCAGAGTATCCCCCGGAGTTCTGAAGTCTGGCTTGGGGGGGCTGCACTATGATAGTGTACGAATTCTGTGGTAGAAAAAGCAGTCTTCCTGGAGTTGTGGCTGCAGAGGTGGACTCTGATCCAAGAAGCTAGCCTGTGCTTTAATTGGGGGATAGGGCAAGCGGCAGCATGGGAAAGAAGGAGAATTGGAGAGAGGGGGTGGCACTAAGAGAATACAGGAATTCTGTGATAGGATGAGCAGCATGCCTGGAGTTATAGCAACCGGGGTAGTCACTGTTTCAGGCAGGTCGCCTCCACAAGAGTTGTGGGATGGTGCAAGGTGACAACATGAAGGAGAGAAAGGATTGGAGAGAATGGGCAATAGAAGTGTGGGGGTATTCTAGAAAAGGAGAATAGGCTACCTGGAACTGTGGTCTATATATATACAATCATATTTCTCTATCATTTATTTATTCATTCACACATCGAAAAGTATTAAGAACTAGTTATTCTATTCTTAGCACCTGTTCGCTTCTCTTTGAGAAATAAAAATTACAAACTCATTTATACACGTAGAGATATAAAGTGGAATGATGGTTACTAACAATTGAGGAGATTAAGGGAAGAACTAAGGAGATATTGAACAATGAATATAAAATTTCTTTAGATCATAAGAATAAAATCAAGAAACATTTTACACAACATAGTGACATATTAAAACTATTTTATGATTCTGTGATTTTAAGACCAATACTTCATTTACTGCAATAGATGGAAGAGAGACTTTCATAATGATAAGCAGATTCCAAGATCAAGATGACAGTGATTAACATCTACATAACTTATACAAGTCTGTAATTTCTTTTAAAATTATTTTAAGCTTTTGCTTTGTGTTTTGATATTTTTGTTCTAACATATATTCCTGTGAATTTTTTTACATGTAATGCTACATCTTTCCATAAATTCCATTCCTCTTTGAGAAGATTTGACTTATCTTTTTTTCCATATATTTAATACATACATTTCTTTTAAACATGTTTTAAACTGGAAAAATATTTTTAAAAACTAATTTTAATTTTAAACATTTGAGAACTTTGTAAATGACTGTTATATTCCTTCATTTTTTCACTGTTTTTGCTACTCCACTCCCAAGTTAGTGATTTGTTCTCTAAATATTATTGTTTAATACACAAATACACACACACACACGTATATACAATAGGGTCCATTTATTATTACTCATATGTGCATTTTCACAGCTTGGGATTGGATATTGTATACAGTAGCTCATCTTCAAGAGAAACTAATTGCTTCTATCAGCAGCAATTCACAACCTGTGGCTCTTCATCTAGGGGTGGACCCATGTCAAACTTTTAATACTCATGTTGGCATGTGCTAAAAGGAATAGAGAATGGCCATTAATAAACATGAATTCAATTTTTGGACATTAAAATTCAATAAGGAATGCTTCTGTTTGCAAAACACAGTGGATTTACTTTTTTTAAAGCTGTAGATCTCAAAATTTAAAATGTTATGATATGTAAATGTCATTGCTAACAATTTTTTTAAAAAATGGTGTGTATGAATACATACACAAGTAACATTTTACAGACTGAGAAGGCTATATTTAGGAATATATATGTGGGTAAATATACATACATCACGTAGTAGCAATTAATGAAAAGAGGTTATGAATTTGAAAAAAGTCAAGGAGGGATATATAACAGTATTTGGAGGGATAGAAAGAAAGGAGAAATGTGATTATGTTATAATTTGAAATTTTTGCCAAATTTATAACTAGACCAGACCACATTTGAAAATCAAAATTGATTGACTATATAGAAGATAGATGGTATTTGCACATAAATATATACAGTACATTATTTTCCTTAGAATCTCTTTTAGTAGAGTATACATTGTATGTCTGGTCTGATGTGAGCCAACCTGTGATATATAGCCACATATAGATGGTTGATTAAAAAATAACAAGTGGTATAGTCTTGTTTTCACGTATATTTGAAAACATTAAAAACTCAGATTCACAAACTGTATATTCTACTGTCTATATTATATGGAAGAATAAAGGTGTTAAAGATATTTAAGGTGCATTTTCAGATTTTATTTTGTCAAAAACATCTCATCTTTAGTAGCTGAAATCCTTTGAAATTTATGTAAATCAAGTAAAATTGTATTTAAACTCTTTTTCAGAAAGCAGTTCTGCAAGTAAGGTTTTTATATACCCAACTTTAAGGGACTCTGAACAATGAATAGAATGGATCCAATTTGTTGGTAAATTTTCCAATATCTGCTTTTGAAATTAGAAATAAACAAAAAAGTTATGGAAGGAGAAATATCTAATAAATATACAAATAAAGCATTTTCTGCCATTTCAAGATGACATGAACTTCACTACTGCCCATTAGATTTGAACCTAATATTTGAATTGAAATCTAGACTTGGTTCAGTTTTCTTGCCTCAAGGTGAGGATGGACTTGCTTTATTAAAACATTATCTTTTCATGGGATTCTCATATAGTTTATTATATTAGGAATATAATTTAATGTTATTTCTCTGACCTATCTCCTCTCACCATTCAGACATTTAGTTATTACATTTTAGCACATTACAAAGGATACTTTTTATAATGCATATGGCACACATTTTTCAGTGCTTCAATTATTTAACATTCAATATAATAAAGTATATTAAAAATACTACAGACTTGCCTCCTATACATTTAAATACATCATTGTAGCTGGTGGTATTCTTTGCTATCAGGTTTTAGTGGCCATGAAAAGTTAAATTGAATATTATTATTTCAGTGTTATATGCCTTAAGCAATTTATATTACTGATAACATTTTATTTCAGTGGAATTAACCAAACAAATTTTCCAGACTTATGTCAGTTCTATAAACTGTGTCTTTTCTTCTGAGGATGCTTTTGGATGCTTTAATATTTCTTCCCAATCGCTTAACAGATATTATGCCCAGTAGAGGTTTATTCCTTCTTGCAGCTGAATGCCATATAGTGTGAAGAATCAGAAATATTCATTTTGCTGGAAAGATATGATAATAATGGAAAGCGGAGGAAGCTACAAGAAGGACACTGACATCTCTATACAATTCTCTTCTTCATTTTTATAAGGACCCTGACATTCCTGAGTGGTTAATTATTCTTTCTTCCCACATTTTGGCCAAGATAATTATCATATGCCTTACCAACAACAACTATGACAACAACTCTCATTTCCCTAGCTTATTTAAAGTTCCTCTGAAACCAGGTTTGCAAACAGCAGTGCTCTCAGAATGCTGTATGGCATGGTGTGATCTATTTTACTTCCTGAACCAACTTAGATTCATTGTCAATTCATTCATACAGATACCTGCCATTTTATGGGAATAAATGAAAATTGACACCAACCAGTGAAAATAAATACAAAAAGAGCTGGCCATCATGTATCACTCATAGAAGAATGGACCTTCTAGAGTATTTTGTCTGACAGATATTTGTAAATGTCTGTTCTTAGTCCCAAATTAATAATATTTTTTATAAGTAAGTTTTAAGTGTATCATGCTAGTTATAGGAGATATCAAGAGAAAGCCAACTGTAAGAGAGGGAGAGGGAAGGGAGAGGAGAAGAGAGGAGAGGAGAGGAGAGAGAAAGAGAGAGAGAGGGAGAGGGAGAAGTGAAGGAGGAGGAGGAGGAGGAGGAAGAGGAGGAAGAGAAACAAGGAAAGAAAGGAAGGGAAGAAGAAGCTGAGTGGTTTACAAAATACAAAATTTCTGTCTCAAAGATTTGTCTAAAGATTTTTGAGACCAAAAAGTTATTATGGTAGGTTCTTTGTGAATGGTATGTGGGAAAGATATTTTCCTTCCCTCAACCTTTGTATATAGATTGTTATATTTCTTAATATGCACAAAATCTTCCTCCATTTTTGTATCTGTCCATAGTTCTCCTTTTTATTAATAAAGACATGTATTGTAATAAGAATGACTTTCGAGACCTCGCATTAATGAGAGTTTCTATGTCAATAAACTATGTCCAAAAATGTCATTTTCTTGGGAGTTTGGATTGAGAATTCAGAATAAGCATTTGAAGAAAACAATTCAATCTAAAACATCTGTATGAGTTTTCTATTACTTGGAGAAAATAGCACTCATAATGAACTTAAAAGGAAGAAATACCTATTTGGGTTCATGGTTTCAGTCCATGCTCTATAATTTGTGGCAGTTGGGCCTTTGGCAGCAGAGCTTATTATGATGGAAGTCTACTATAGAGATCAGTTTGCTTTAGGGTATCCAAGATAAGAAAGAGACAGGAAAGTCCTAAGGTATCAGTAGCCTTTTCTGGGCACACTCTATGTACCTAACTTTTTCCTTTAAAACAACAGAGACTTGTCTTGAAACTTTTAACCCATAAACTTTGAGGACTAACACATTTAAGCAATAATAACATTATTCTTTAATTACATTCACATCATAAAATACCTTATAGTATGCTATTTACTATGTATTCATTATTTTTTAAAATTTTCTTTTCATACAACTTATAGAATACATCCTGACCCTTCCATCCTTCCCTTCTTCCACCCCCCAGGTACTGCAATCTATCCTAGACACAACCCCCATCACCACCCATAAATACAAATTTCTTCTTCCCAGAAAATAAATGTCACCCCAGGGTTGCAGCACAATCAGTGCATGGCATAGGGGGATGGAATGAGGCCAGGCACCAATTCCTACATCAAAGGTGGGCCAGGTGACCCAACAGGAGGAAAGGGTCTCAAAGACAGGTAAAATGGTCAGAGACACTCCACTGCAGCATGTAGGAGGTTTTCAAGGACACCAATCCAGACAGCCATAAGATGCATTTAGGGGATCCTCCATGCTCCTTGTCTGTGGCTTCAGACTCTGTGGGCCCCTAACAGTGCTAATCAGTTAACAATATGGGTCTTGTTCTCCTGGTGTCCTTAGATTCTCTGGTTTCTATCATCCCTCCTCTCCCACTTCTGCAGGGTTCCCTGATCTCTGCATGATGATTGGTCCTGGACTTCTACATATGTTCCTATCAGCTGTTGAGTGGGGCTTCTCTGGTGAGGACTGGGTTAGGTACCAATCTATGAGCAGAGCATGACATCATTAGAAATTGTCTTCAAGTTATTCAGTGTCTAGATCCTGTCCTGCCCTGCAGCTTCAGTTCCCCTTTTGGAATGGAGTTTTGCCTTTCTGTTGTCAATAAGGATAGGAACTGTCCTTATTGCATGTTGGATAGGCCATAGGTCTTAGGTATTGTGACTGGGATGGTGTCCCAGACTCATGGCTGGAAGCTTTGCCTGGCTACAGGAGATGGCTTGCTCAGGCTCCCTATCCCGGATTACTAGGGATCCTTACTAGGATCTCCCTCATAGATTCCTATGAGTTTCCACTACACTAGGTCTCCTTTACAGAACTGGAAAGGACAATACTCAACTTCATATGAAAAAAACAGAAAGCCCAGGTAGACCAAATAATCCTAGGAAATAAAAGAATCTCTTGGGGTAACACTATTCCTGATAGCAAGATGTACTAAAGAGCTGTAGCAATAAAACCCACATGATATTGGTTTAATTTTTAAGATTTGAATTGTAGAGGAATAATTCTTTGAAAACTATATTAGACACTAAATTCTAGTTTGCATCTGTGATAATCACAAGATTTTTTTATTTTTATTTCAAAATTTTTGTATCATTCATTAAATTAGAAATGCAAATTATTTTCCTTGCCAATATAGATTATAAAAATGATTGTCCTCATGAGTTGACTATAGTCTACATTTGTTGTTGTTGTTTGGAATTTCTTCATTAATTAAAAATATCTAACATTTTATCCATTTTCATGGATAGTTATCATGCCATTATATTATTTAACATTGCAACACAATGTGTTGTATTGTTTCTGATCTCATAAGGGAGAAAAATAAAGATCAGACTCACTCCATAAATATTCTAAGGAAGAAAATAAAATATATGAAGAACTCAAACTCAAACTCAAACTCAAACTAATCACCCAATGTTTATTTACCTAGACTGAAATAATTGTAAAGTTTTTAAAACTAATGGAAAATATATATTATTGAGCTAATAATGAGCTCACATTTTTTCACCAGATATATTCAAAGTTTATAGGTCTAGATAAAAACAACTGGAGTAAACATTATTTGAAAAACTAGTTAATATAACACCAGAATCAGTTAATATCAAAGATAAATTAAGTCTGATAAATAATTAGTGAATAAAGGAAGCACATATTTTATTGTTTGTGGAGTTGATATTAATGATTTAATAGAAAGTGAAAATTTTTAAATTTTAGATATGATTACATAAATAAATAAAATTGAAAATAAGACGATCAAGAATATATAAAGATTATTAAAGGACACAGGATTTGACTAGACTGTAAGTTAATCACACTGAGCTGATACTCATAAAAATGCTACCAACATTTCAAGGCTAGAATAACAAAATTAGCAAAGCACAATAGGGGAAGAATGGTTAGTTTCCTAAGAAACATGGAAGTTTTAACCCTACCCAGAAAATTACAAGCAAGTAAAAAATGTTGAAATCAAGAGATGTAGTTTTCCAGAGAACACACCAATTGGTTTTCCAATACTATTGGTCGACCCTGAAAATATACATACAGATATCATTATACAGACTAAGCAGGTTATATATTAGGTATACTTAGACAGTCATGTACATATATGCCTGTAATTATAATTTTTAAAAAAACATCATTTTGAAACAGAATAAGGAGTGGTTTGGGGGAGGGTTAGGTGGTAAGGAAAGAGAAGGGGAAATTATGTAATAACATAGAAAAATAACTGCTAGATATAGATATAGATATTAATTTATATTTCTCTCATAAAATATATCCTGACTACAGTTTCTCCTCTCTCCACTCCTCCCACCCCCTCCACCTCTCCTCTCATAAAAGATCCACTCTTTCTCCATTTTCCTTCAAAACAAAGCAGGCCTCTCCAGGATATCTGCCAAATACAGCATAACAAGATACAATAAGACGGCACAAACCTCATATCCAGGCTGGAAGAGGCAACCCAAGAGCAAGTAAAAGAGTCAGAGACGCCCAACCTAAATAATCTTAGGGACCTAGTGCAGCCCAAGTTTCTGGGCTATTCAGCCTCCAGATTCTGGTCATCCAGGCAATATCTGGCCTGGGCTCCCTCTTGCAGCATGGGCCTAGAGTTCAACTAGTCATTGGTTGGCCACTCCTACAAGTTCTGTGCCCCCATTTTCCAAGAACATCATGTAATCAGAACAAAAAATAGGTTGAAGGTTTTGTGACTAGGTTGATGTCATCTTGCAGCCTTGCCAGGTTACAGATGATGACTGTTCAGGATCCCTGCCCCCCATTACTAGGATTTTGTATTATGGCCACCCTGGTAGATTCCAGAGATTTTCCACTGTACTTGGTTTCTAGACTGCCCCACAAATGCCCTGCATTTCCAGTTGTCTCTCCCAATATCCTCTCCCTCCATCCCACACCAGACATGATCCCTTCTATTCCTAGTCCCACCTGGCCTTACCCACCTGCAAAATCAATTCTATTTCCCCTAGCAAGGAGATCCATATGTTCTCATATGCACCTTCTTGGTGTCTTTATAATTCATAACCTTTATTTTCATAAACTATTGTTATATACACTATATATATGCATGTATACACACACACACACATATATATATATGTATATACATATATATGTATATATCAAGATAGATAAAACTTGCTTAATCTGTTGTAGAATTTTGTTTTACTTGTGTTTGAAATGGTTTGTGTACTGTTGGGTGAGGGGGTGCCTAGGTCTTCAAGTTTTGTATTGTCTGCAGGTGTTGTTTTGATGCAGAGAATGTTGATTGGTATGATCTGCATATGCTATCAGCAGAATATCTGAAGAGTTCTCAATCCATAAAAACACTGTGTCTCAGATGCTAGGGGTTCTTCTGGCAGTATGGTGCTGGCAATGATGGTGGTTCCCTCCACTGAGATCTGGCAGAGTTTCCACATATGAAAATGCCTCTTTTTTTTCCTTGGTGAGACACCAGAGCACCATAACAACTACAGTATAATGTTACTCCCATTTAAGAAGCAGATCACATAAGAGATTTTGCTGTGAAATTCTGTCCTAGTAATATCAGAAGCTACACCCATAAAGTCTCACCAAAATATCTGCTTAAGCATGAGTGAGATGAACAAAAAGAATAACAGACACTCTAAAGTGTATGTGGAAAGTCCATGAATTTTAATACTACAGAAAGAACTATGAAAAACTAAGCAATGCTGCGAGTCAGATAAACAGTCGTTTTCCAGGGAAGAGTACAGCAATTGTTTATCCAATACCAAATTGGCAGTCCTGAAAAAAAAGCAAATAAACAAAGAAAAGAAATAATGTACTATAAGAAGAAATACTTTGTTGAAAATAGTTGTACTTATAATTATACAACTTATATGGAAATATATAATTTAAGACAATCTAGTGTCTAAAGAAGGACTGATAATTATATTTATGCTATCATAGGGAGAATTTTAAAAAATGAGTAAGAGTAGTTTGATGTAGGTGGGTAAAGTCATTGTTTTATCTTTTAACAAAAATTATAATATTGACATCATATATAACACTTAGAAGGCAGTGTCTCAAGAAATATGGGACATGATGGCACATGGAAGAAAGGATTAATTACAATAGTCAATTATTTGGATGTGATAAAATGAAGCAATCCAATGGATAGGTGATTTGGGGCTTGGATGATAAAGGGATTAACTAATTTTATATAACTATACAAGGCAATGAATCTGACAAAGACAGGGGTATTCTATAAATTTGTGACAGATGTGTAATAGTTTTACAATGAAATAAGATTTAAGCTCACTATAAGAGAGGGAAAATTATTTGCTTTGAGTTCATTCATGTATTTTTAATATTAAAAAAGATACAGTATTGAAAGGATCTAACAGGGAAAGTCTTAGAGTAGTTAGGGCTAGCAGAAGTTTGTGTTTCTTTCCACTTACATTCTTTGGAGGAGTATTAATAAATAAATGGGAGTAAAAGAATTCTGTTTAACAAGCTGAAAAATTTTTGGAAGTGGAGAACAAGGGAGTATAAGAATTGTATGTACAGAGATGATTCTAGTGATGTTACAGAAGCTAAATTAGTAAAGAATGATGTAGGGCATTTTCCTGAAGAAAAACCAGGAGATAATATTAATAGAGGACAGGATTCTGTGGGAAAAAAACATCGTGGAAGGTTCCTAGTTTATATAATCTTAGTCCCTATTTTGCTATAAGCACAGTCTAGGTCAGGGCAATAGAAATGATGGCTAAGATAACATAAAGATGACACTTTTGAGATAAATTGGTGGCAAAATTGAAGCCTAGAATGCAAGATGAATTATACAATTGGATATATTAATAAAGATGTTACTAAGTGTTGTTATGACAATAACAGACAAGGATGTGTCTGATTTTTCTCACTAATGGCAATAACTAGACAGCTTTAGGAAAACATTTAAAAAATCTATTTGTAGAGTCTGGACAGCTTTTAAGAGCAGTAAAACTTAGGAGGGAAAGATAAGTAAGTATGAAGAATCCTGTGGCACTAGTGTTCCTGTTATGCGTTGAATTATTTGCATTTCACTTACATAGAATAGGTTATGCAAAAATAGGATGCAGGTATTTGCAATGTGGATTACCATTAACATTTCAACCCTATGATAAACTGTGACATCACCGTATATTTATGCTAGAAATCAGCATACTATTTTACTACTATAATTTTACTTATTAAAAGGGGTTGTAGCAATCAAAACAATTTTAATTCACATATATTATTCATAGTCTTCAAATACTATTTTTCTCTCTTTAATGGAAATAAAAGTCACATCAAATGAAATTCACCTCCTAATAATTTTATAGTGCTTAACTAATTTCATTCAGTACCCCCACAGAGCTGTACAGTGATAGTCATGATCTGTCCCAGAGACTTTTCATTAACCCAAAAGTAAATCTGTTTTACTAAGCAAAGTCCCTTTGTCTTCTCATTTCCAAGTCACAGGAAAACCCTAATTTCCATTTCTTCTTATGGATTTTTCTAGTCTCAATAGTTCATGTAATTGAAATTATGAAATAGTTTATTTTTCTGATATGTAGTATAGTGTTTTTATTAAACATTATATTTTAATTAATTGTGTTGCCCTAAACATTACACCATATATCTGTATTGTGTTGCCATTTTGGCTGGCTGAATAATATGCCATTTTAAGGATAAACCATATTTTATATTATCCATCTATCATTATTTGGGTAGTTTTCACTCATTGTCTACAGTGATTAAGATGCTTGTTATTATTTATATCTAATTTTTCATTTCAGTGTGTGTGTGTGTGTGTGTGTGTGTGTGTGTGTGTGTGTTTGTGTGTGTGTGTTTTGCCTTAAAAGACTTTATTAAGAATTTTAAAAATCCATACATTGCTTTTTGATAATATTCACTTCATTGCCCAAGTCCTACCAGATCTACCTCCCCCACTTCCATACATGTGTTTTTGAATGAGAAGTTCATAACAGGGTGCAAGAGCTGGCCCATAGGATCATTGCATCTTAAATTGTTGCACTATCACCAATTCTTTTTACCAGGAACTATACCATTTCACATACTATCTAACGTTGTGGCAATAAATTTTTCCTATATCTTCAACAGGAAAAGAAATTTTGTTTTGGTGTTATTGGTTTGTTTTGAAATAATAGCCACAGAACTCAGGAGAATGTAGTTTAGTTATATTTTCCAAGCATGCAAAAAGTGTTGGGGTATGTTTGCTTATTCTTAAATATTAAGCGGTTTATCCAGTGGCCTGAACCACTGCCAGATATTCACCTTCCCTAGTTATTGGAAACAGCTTAATAGGAGTGGACTCTGGAATACAGAAAGTATGCTAATTTGTAGCACCAACAATTGTCTACTCAATGGCCTTTGATTGGAACATTCTAGTTTTCAATTTTGTCACCAATTTATCTCAAAGGTGTCATCTTTCATGCTATCTCAGCCATTTTTTATACTACCCTGATCTAGATCACATAGACTCTGCTTACTGCTAATGGAGGAACTTTACAAGGCCCTCCCTAAATGGAGGAAGACCTTGACTGGTTGGTAAAATGGCATCATGTCAGCCAGCTGAAGTTGGGAGTTGGTGCAGTATATAAGTTCTATTCATTATGCATTAAGACCTGTGTGATGATGGGTGGTGCTTCCTTTCAATAAAATACCTAGAGGCCATGTGCTGGGGTCTGTGCCAGAAGAAGAGATTAGAGAATGGGAAGTTGAGATTGTATGTTAGCATGTGAGGCAAGACCAGATGCCTTGGCTATTCAGGTTTTCCATCTCAAAAAGTTGTCATGGCTCATTATAGAAATCAGCCAATAATATTAATTTTAATACTTTAACAATTGGCATCCAATGGGAGTCATGAACTCAAGACCCTATCAGGTCATTCCCAGGGGTTTTAATCCTTAAAATTTTTCAATGTTGTTGCAAAACTGAGGTGCAGTTGTAATCCTCAATTACTATTTAAGGGCTATACAATAGCACACAATAGTGTACTTCAGAAAATATCACTTTTGTTTTGAATTTATGGTTAAAGGTGGCTTCAGAATAAAAGTTGTATTAATATACAACTCAAATGTTACATATGCTTATACTGGCTTCTTCACTGATAACTAAATACTTTTCAACATGTAAGTGAATAAACAGAACTACCAATATTATATGTTGGGTGAAATCATGCACAAAGAATAAACTTACTCATATGTAAAGTTAAAAACTTTTGATAAGCTATCAGTTTTAAGTGAGCAGAACCTATGCAGGCAATATGATGGTTATTCAAAATGAAGTCTTTATTATTATATGCCTCAGAATCTTGTTTCTAAAGTAAGGTAAGAAAATAGTAAATCAATTCCTGATTTATAGAGGAAGATCATTTCCTTTAGAAATTTCATTATATTTTGTTTTTTGGTCCTATTTATTTATACAGAATTTGCCTACTTCAAGAAATATAGTATTTTATTTATGAACTCCTGACATGAGAAGGAGAAAAGAGAAAGATTGCAGTTGTTTATTTTGTGTTATGAGATAATAGCTTCTGGTCGCTAGTGAAAACTTAGAATAAACACTCAGCAAAATTGAAGCTGATGCATTTGTTTTCACAATGGGAAATGTTGTTGGATGTGAAAATTATATTATAGTGATTTCATTTCTTTTAGAAAAATATTTATTATCAGATTATTCTGGTTGCTTGGTCTATGCTGATACAAGAAATGACCATTGTGCTTTACCTTATAAATTGAATTTTGATTGACTTGAAGAGAGAGCCAAACATAAAAAGACTATGAAGTGAATTCAAGGGAGAAATACTTTGGTTTGAGTTTGACCTCTAAACATGTGACATTAATTCTTTTTTCCACTTCACACACATCACGTTAACATGTATTTGCTTTTGTATACCATATTGACCTTTAAAATATACTATTTCTAAAAAATAGTTTTAGTTTCTTAAAGTTAATCACTGCTCCTCTTTCATTGTTGTCTATGAATAAAACACCTTAAATGGCCACTATCAAGCCTGAAAATAAGAGGAATAATCCAATATGGACTCCTGCCTCTCCTTTAGTGCATTGTTCACCTTTTCTTTTTTATCTTCTTTGTTATAATCAACATAATATATATTTATTATTTGTGAAGTACAATGGGAGAATTTAATACAAATTTAATGCATATATATATATATATATATATATATATATATATATATATATATATATAATATGGACTGATCAAATTCCTCTTCATAACCACTGCTAATTTATTTCATCGTGTAAAGACATTTTAACCCTAAGTCTTGTAATTGTTTAAATTGCTTAAATGTTTAAAAAATCATTTTAATTATGCTTACCCTACCATAACATAGAACACTAAGCCCTAGTCTATACCTAGTTGCATCTTGATAACCATCAACCCACCTCCCTCTAATTCACGTGTTCTCTACTCTTCCAAATATCTTTCTCTATCACATTTTTGAAGTTTATCAAGACAGTATTTCTCTGTTGTAATTCTGGCTATACCAAAACTCACTCTGTAGACCAGGCTGGCCTCCAACTCACAGACATCCACCTGCCTCTGATTCCCAAGTGCTGGGATTAAAAGCATGTGCTACCACACTGCCTGTCTCTATATCACGTTTTTCAATGATAAGGGAGATATTTGATTCAGTGTGATAGTTTTTATTACACATTCTCATCAAGGAAACACAAACATATCTAAAAGTGGACAAGATACAATATTCCTTAAGTATTGAGGTGACCTCAGTGCATTCATGATCTTGACAATGTTGTTTTCAAGGAACTCTTAGTAATAGTTCAAATTAATCCATGTCTCATACAACTGTGAATAATTTTATGACATTCCCTTGTCTATATAAAGTAGCAGGTAAGATGTATCAGTCCCAAGCCAAGAGTACACCCATTTGCTTAGCCAAGTTACTGTTCTCCAATTCTTGTTCTCATGAAGGGAATGCACTCTAGTTAGTTTATCGTTTGAGAGCCCATAGAGCAGAAGCAAATCAGAACATTTCCATAAATAGGAAATAGTCTAGATAAAATGAGTCAAACCTAGCAAAAAACATATCCTACATAGTTCATAAATAATAGTAAATGTTTTTTACTTTGTATTAGACTTCCCTTAGTGGTTTAGAATATTGTTTTTTTTTTCTATAGACAAGTTAAAATCCAATTAAAGTAACCAAAACCATGATTTATAGACAGGAAAATGATTGGGAAGAATCATAAAAGTGTCTATTCAAATATAAAACTCTAAATATAAAATATATAAAATTATATATAAAATATAAAGGCTATTAAAATATAAACAAAAAACTTCAATAATTTTAAAAATAATGTTTTAACATTTATTCACTTATTTTAGAATATATTTTCTTTCTGCTTTCTTTCTATTTTATTCAGTTGTCTGCAGAACAGCTTATGACCAATCATTGGTGGTTCAACCAATCATGGTCTGAATCATGGGAATTGCAGTCTTTTCTTCAGTGGCAGGCCAGGGAACATCTGGTAAGTGACATAGGAGTACCTCCACACCTTTCAGACAAGTCTCATCCATAGCTGATCAACAGTGAACTCAGAAGCTGTTATTCAGTCATCCTGAAATTCTTCCATGGTCACAGATGTTTTAGCAATGACTGGCCCTTTTATTCCAATCTCCTTACTGTAGAAGTAGTGATCAGATATGACTTCCAGATGCATGTTCATAGGAGATGGTACTACTCATGAATTGAACATGCTGAGCCAGTATCCTCCACATCAGACACAGTCAGTGAGTTCCTTTGTTGTTATATAGACTAACAATATCCACACAATGCAGAGGAGAATATGTGTTACAAAGGGTTATAAAAAGTAATGGTAAGCAGGTTGCCGTAAGACACTGCTGTGAGGAATTAGTGTTCATCCTTGGGATCATTCACCACCAGAAGACATGAATTCCTGAAGTCTGCTTGAATATGGTTAGTAAATGTCCTAGAAATGAAGCACCCAGCAGTTAGAGTGACTCCATTGGCAGCTGTAAACTTCAACGTAGCTTGCTGGCTATGGTTCCTATAGAAAATGATGCTGAGATGCAAGATTCTCAAAAGCAACAATGACTGTAGCTGTTAACACAGTTTGTCTCTTCAGTTAATGAATATCATCACTTTTCCTTTTGTAGATATATGGCTTCATCTGGAAATCAAGGGGGTTCTTGAATCAAGGAATTTGATGATATCTTCCTCTTTTCTTGCAGGACTCAAGGGCTCTGGATATTGTTTTTCTTCAGGTTATGCTGGAAATCAAAAACAATGCTGCATGGACCAATTTCTGTGTAGCACATCAAGTATTTTTAAAATATGTATAATTGCATATATTTATGCATATATACATTCTCACATGTGTGGAATGCCCTCAGAGGCTAGAGGATGGCAACTAAAATTGGAACTAAAGTAATAAAGAATGAGTTTCTGTTTCTCATGACTTTTCTTGAGCTGTTTTTTGTTTGTTTGTTTTGTCTTTTCTGATGTGTTAGCTTTTGTTTTATCTTATTTTATTTTATCTTATTATTATCCCTTAGAAGCCTTTTTTAGTAAGAGATAGAAATGGGGTGGGTCTACATGGAAGAGGAAGTAAAGAGGATGTGAGGAGTAGAGGGAGGACAAACAGTAGTTAGGTTGGATTATGGGAGAAACCAGTCTGTTTACAATAAAGGGAAAAAAAAACTAAAAAGAAATGAAAATATTGCTAAACATAAAAGAACAAAGGAAAATAATGTGGGATACACTTAGGAATAAAATGATTAATGATTACTTTTAGGACCAACTTGATCTAGACATATTTTAAAACCATTGGAAATTAAGGTGGATTTTTCTAAGAAAGCTGAAAATAGACCTATACTTTATCCAGCTACACCATTCTTGGACATGTATATGAAGGATTGTATCTTACTACAGCGAAAGTTGTTCTTCCTTGTTCACTATTTTCTTTAGAGAACTCAGGAAATGAAAGTATCCTAGATGTCTAGTAACTAATAAATGAATAAAAATAAAAAAGTAGTATATTGAAATAATGGAATATTATTCAACTGTTAAGAAAACCAAAATTATGAAATTATCAAGTAAAGGATGAAGGTATAAATAATTATTCAAGGTAGGGTAACCCACAACATACACAGAAAGTCACATATCTAATGCTTTCTTTCATTTGTAGATGTTAGCTTTGAATGTTCTGATAAAATATGTTTCATTTGGAATACCCATAAAGGTGCGGGACTTGGTAAGAGGCCATGGGATGGAGGGTCTGTTACAGAAGGGAAGAGAGAACACAGTTGTGGAAAGCAATAAAGGAGAGCAACAGAACAAGATTATTAAATTGAGGCAATGGATCAGAAGGCAGGGCAGAAGAAGAAAGAGTAGAGAAAGATTACCAATACCAAAGGCCTTTTGAAAAATCCATTTGGAAGGCTACTACTATGATGCTTCCTAATGCAGGTCTATATTTATGTCTAGTAGTTCAGGGTGATTGATTTCATTTTGTTATGAGGGCTTTTTTGTTTGTTTCTTTCCCAACAGTGGAATCTCAAGAGGTTACAGGAAAGCAGCACTTTAATCTATATTGATCTATTTATAAAATAAATAAAATAGAATCATATAACATATACTATAAATACAAACATAAATTTTATTTGTAGATTACTCTACTTCATAGTGTGTTACTAATTTTTGAATCTGTGTGTTTTCTACCTGTGTAATAGCTCTGTTTATGGTGTGGCTTTTATGAAAATCATGTTTTTTCAACATTCACCAATTTCTGTACTTAAAACTTATTATACGGCGAAATACTAGACTCTTATAGAGATCAATACAATTTAATCAAAAATTTGTCCAGTAAAATGTGTATAAAAATTATCATTTTAATCTGGTCATTACTGCTCATTTCCCACTGATTAATAGTTGTATGATATATTCACATTGAGTTTCTGCAGGGACATTCTAATTTCCTTATCCATAATATGAGTAATAGTTCCATAAAGAATAATGAAGTTGAGAGAAAATTCTATGTAATTTACTCATTTTAATTCTTGTCATTTTAATGATTTATAGTTATGTTTTCTCCAATTGATCAGTTGGACAAAATAATATTTATCTAATCTATCTTTCTCTTTTTATTACTTTGTTTCTTCAATTTATCATACATTATAGTGTTTTGTATAATGTGAAACTGTTTCTGGCTATTATACTATTAACCATTTATTTTTAAGTGAAATTTATATAATGACAAAGTCCATTTTATTCTGAGTACTTGGGGTGACATAATTATTCAACAAGGTCAGTCTACAATATGAACCTAAAATTTCATTCAAAAACCAAATATTATTACTATAATTATTTCTTTATAATGTTTTATCTATAGTAGAAAATTGTAGAAAAGAACAAGTTCACATAACTTTAATTTTATCTTGCTTTACATTTTTATGTTTTACATAATTTAAGTTAGTTAATAGAAAAAATGTGTTTTTAATCATCTCATATTGATAGTGTTATTACTGTTGTTCTTCTATTGCTGTTGATGATGTTGACAGTTAGCCTTGAATTTCTATGTGTACTTATTTCTAGACTAATGAGTTTGTTAAGTATTTTATAAAAAATTCTCTATTAGCAACAAATAATCTCTTTGCCCTTAAGTTGAAATGTCCTTATTGATTTTAGAAAACTTTTGTCTTGACATGTAAGATTATTTACTGAGATTACTCATCTCAAGCTGCTTGCCTTGATGATGTGAGTTGTTAATCTTCTATGAAAATTTTCACATAAGGCAAACCTGTTTGCTTTTCATCAAAACTTTCTTCGTGTTTTCAGTTTCCATCATTGTTTTTCCCAATGGTATATCAGAGAATAATTGCTTTGATTTTGGACAAATTGAATATTTTAACATATGAATAAGCATTTTTCAAAATTCTCTAATTATTCCTTCACATATCTCAGTATCTCTATCTCTGTCTCTTTGTCTCTGTCTTTCCCTGACTCTATCTCTCTTTCTCTTTCTGCGTGTCTCTCATTCTTCTCTGTCTTCTGCCTCATTTTCTTCTAATTTCAAATCATGAATATTTGGGACTACTAAAAGTTATATATTTTTTCCTGCTTTTTTCTGTAATTTGTATACTCCATTTATCATAAAGTTTGTTAAAGCACTCTTTTTTTTCAGCAATAGAAAATTGCATCTGCTTATTCTTTATTTCTATTTTTGGGCTCTCATTTATTCTATTTATAATTTTCTATCTCAATTTATAGTCTTTATATGATGTGATATGTTTATCATAATCATATACTCAATGTTATATTTCAACTTTTATCACACTGTGCTGGTTACTTTGGAGTAATTGTCATCTAGTCCTAATCAAATATAGTTCCTCTTACTGGGTTTATTTAAATTTGTATGCCTGAAAAATACTTGTTAAAAACAATATAGAGTGACTAAAATTCTTCACTAAATATCGGTAAGTGATATCTTCCTCTACACCTCATGATTTTTTTTAAAAGGAACTTTCTATTTTTTTTGTACTTTACATTTGTATGATTTAATATTTGGATAGTGAAGTATTACAGTAGCCCATATAATGGCATTCCTCTGAGAAGAATCTGGAGTCTTTCATATTCATGACTGAATAGCTACACTTACTTGTGATGCTAGTGGTTTTAACAGTATTTTCTATGCTTTTCTTTTCTTGGCTCATTATACCCACTGCATCCTTTGATATTGTATACATTACATTAAGCTCCATGGATTGAGAGGGGATTTTTTTCCACACTGTTCCCATCTTACATTGTCCGTTATTCTGTTCCAGCTGAATTTAAGCAGGAAGAGTTTTTAGTATTTGTTGCAGCTTGTTTTGACTATAGTATACTTTTTCTTAATTATTCCAAAACTGTAGCTTCCTTGTGAACTGACTTTTTTATAGTTTATATTTTGCATAATTGAGTGGTTTGGTAGCTGAGAGTACAGTTAGGCTTGCAGTATCCTTTGATGTGACTTGTCTTACGGACTGCTCTAAATTTTAATGTAAAAATGTTAAGAGGGATCCAGTTCATTGAAAAATAACTACTAAGACACAGTCATGTAGAATGTTTCCTGTATCAGAGTCCTGTACCCTAGTCCTAGTATCAGTAGTCCTAAATTTGAAAAGATTCTTTAGATAGGCTGATTCTAATCAAATTGGTGTTTTTATTGAGTACCTTCAATTATGTCACTCAACTGTTTATAATACTAAGAAGTTTTTGAAAAATTGCAAATTCAAAATCCTTATTAGATCATTGTCTAATCAAAACTGAGTCCCTCTTGACATTTTGACTTCCCATTGACAGACAATAGGTACAAAATTTGAAGGTCAAGACATAAACTATTTTGAAAGATAAAATTTTACTCGCAGAGGTAAAGCAATTGAATGCACTAACCTCAAGCAAAAGTGGAAATATTGTCAGTTTCAAGTGTAGTCTGAAAATGATAGCAGGAGCTTCAAGGGGCACTGTGTCCAGCAGTACATGTTCATCATGTCAATTTGTCAAATACCTTCTGTCAGAGATCATTTTCTACAATTTGAAAATATCATGACATTTGGATTGAATTATGAAACTCATTTTCAGCTTGCTTTTCGAAATCCTGAATTTATTGATTGTTATAATATATTTCACTTTGTAATTTTGTCATGTGAATTATGTCAAAATTTTTCAGTGCACTAAGATTATCAATTTATTCCAAGTAAATTTGCAGTATTGTCCATACAATATTATGGTTCTAGTCAAATTATCATTAGGACACACTGAATACTCATTTTTAAAGGATAGTTTAGATAATTAAAATTGTATATTATTTATGGTTTATTGGTGTTTATTATACATAGGGATAAATTTTTATTCAAATGTACCATATATTTTCATACTCTTCACCCTACCTGCATGAATATATGAAATATATATTTTGCTATTGTATAATGTATACAATATTGTATAATGTATACATTAGGTGAATGGGATGAGAGAGAAACAGGGATTGAGGGAGATAGAAGGGACAAATAATTTTAAGAATTTTAGAAAAATCCATGGTGAGTCAAATTATTTATGTGCATATACAATTACATATATAAATTTATGTATACATGTGTGTGTTTATTTGTGTATGTCTAGTTTAAAGGCAGTTATGCCACTTGTGGTAACAACAGTTGCCTCAAGAACCATAGGAAAAATGTCTCAGTGTCAGGCATATCAAACCTCCTTTTGATTTGTTATTCAGAGTCCAAGAGAGTACCCAAGATATTAGAGACTATTATCATTGCCCTTGGTTGCCTCCCAAGACTTGAAGTCAAAACTCTGTAGCTAAAAATGCCACATACTTTGGACAGAGGGCTTGAAGAACTTGAAGGAATCAAGCTGGAACTACTTAAAATTCTCCTCTTTGAGAACTAGCTGTCATAGTACTGAAAGGAGATGTGCAAGCTGCTGAGTGAGAAAGACAATCAATATTCCTATCCAGCTGTAATGCCTACCAATAACAGTAATCAGAATGGCAAACTATCACCAAAGGAAACATAGTCATATTTATATCCTGGATGTAACCAGAAGCTATCTAATTGGGCTTAAGGCTCATTGAATAGGAGGAAATCCATGCCAGGTACTGTAAACCTAGTCCATTGCATACATACATAAGAGAAACTACTAATCTCACAAAACCAGTATAATCTCTATTTATATTCTAAATATTTATCCTTATATATTTTCATACACAAAGATAAGTATATCATCAAGATTTTGAACTCTTTAGGAATTATAGTACAGATTTTAATGTAATAATATATTTGATTCAAATACTATGTTAGCAACCAAAATGTTAATCTAAAAAGTTAATGCAAATCAGCATGTGTGTGTGAGTGTGTGTGTGTGTGTGTGTGAGAGAGAGAGAGAGAGAGAGAGAGAGAGAGAGAGAGAGAGGTTTGTTTGAGGTAATATTTATGAAATTGAAGCCAATGTATAAAAAACTATTTGAAATAACTATTGAATGAAAGAATTTACACTTAAGATTCAGAGATAAATGTGTTTAAGTGTCCAGGTTAAAAAAATATAATCACATCAAGCCATGCAAGTCATCTGGGTTTTCTGAGTGTATTTATGTGCCCTTTCATAAGTTTCTCTCTTACCTAGGTTCTATTTTAATTCTGTGGTTCACAAAGCAGAAAATATGACTTATCTATACATTGAATACATAGAACTGAAGAAACACTTCTTTTTAAGATAAAAATAAAACATTATGATTGAAAATTCTATCTGCCTCTGTTTGATTAAAGTGCCATATTTTGGTAAACACAGTTATCATTTAATAATGGTAACTGGTAACTGGTAAGTGGTTCCTGGATGTTCCCTGTTTATCTATTAGAAGTTCCCATAGTAAAGGTTAAGACTAGTTACATCATATTTCTCCATCTTTGTTGTTCCCTGCAAATTCCACACTGTGGACTATTGATGATCTAATGACAGATAAAGTGAAGAAGTTCTTTTCCTGCCATGCTGACACTTAATACAACTGTTCCAGGAGCAAAATCAAAGTTGCTTCAGTCCTAAATTCTTGACACCCGGATAATCTCAGCTACTGAAACATATTTCAAACCACAGCCTATATTTATTTTGCTATATATTTTATTAGAATATATGAGTACTTATGATGATTTGATTTTTAGAAGCAGCATATTTGCTTCTATGAATCACCAGAAGGATGAAATGAAAGTTATTCTGGTAGAACATTAGCTTATTTTTTCTTTGAAGAAAGCATTTGGGCGGAATCATTGATTTATTCTAAATTAGAGTTTATTTACCACAATCTAGATACTCATAAGACAAATTCTCCTAAGTGTTGTGTGCAGTAAAAGGCTATTTCACCAAGAAAAAGCATGATACTAAAATTTATCGATACATATACAAGCTTGAAATTTTATAATTCAACCTCAGAGGTAATATAAAATGTTTGAGAGGCTTAGGAAAAAAGATGCAAAGTTAAAAATAGTCTTCTTATGTTATTCTCAAATATTAGGGGGCAAAATTTGACAATGTGCTAAATTATGTTGAGACCCAAGGGAAACATTTATCATGAAAACTCATTGTCATACCAATACAGATACGGAACACTAAGATAAGTTACATCTAATATTTGTTTCTTAATATAATAATGTAAGATTTCAGGATTATAAACATCACTCTCAGTTTAGTCATCTCCCAGAAAAGGAAGTAATAGGATTATATTTACACCTGAGGCAAGTTTTAGAGGATATTTGCATGGAAATGCCATGAGAATTTAGCCATGAGAAATATCAAGAATGTTTAAAGTACTTGGGACTAAAAGTGAAATGTGATAACTAGGTATGTCAGCACTCTCAGGGACAAAATAAATGAATGTGAGTTATATTAATACAGAATGGGATGTGGTGTTTGAATAGGAAAAGCGACTTATAGAAATAAAAGATCTGGATATTAGAAAAAAAAAACCTCAGTAAAAGATAAATAATAAACATTCCATATTTGTGTATGTGCAATAGAATTATATAATATTACTAAACATTTTCTTTATTTATTAGAAATTTTCTTTTCTCATATATTGTATTACAATACCCTTTCCACCCCTCCCTTCATTCTCCCAGCTCCCCACACCGTATTCCCTATCCCCCATCTTCTCACTCTTGCACTGCCTGTGTCCAAAAAGAGTAGTCTTCTCAGGGTTACTACTCAAACATAGCACAACAAGATGAAACAGTGTCAGGCACAATTCCCTACTTCAGTGATGGTTTAGGCAACCCAATGGGAGGGCAAGGTACTCAAAGGCAGGCAAGAGGTTCAGCTACACACACCCCTACTCCAGTCTGTATGGAATCTGTTAGAGCGCCAGGCCAGGCAAACTCAAGACATATTTGGAGCACTCAGATTGTTCCATGTTTGCCTCTCCAGGCTCTGTGAGCCCCTGAGAGTGCATGTCAGTTGACTACATGGGGTTTGTTCCCCTGGTGTCATGGAGCCCTCTGGTTCCAGCAATCTCTCCTCCACTTTTTCTGTTAGGTTCCCCAAGCTCTGCATTTTGTTCGGTCCTAGGCCTTTACATTTGCTCCCTTTGACTGCCATGAGGATACTCTCTGCTGAGGATTGGGCTAGATATTTGTCTATAAGGAGAGCAAAATAAAATTGAAGTCCTGTCCTAATTGTCCAGACTCTGGTTCCTAGCCTGCCATGGAGTATTGGTCATGGTTTCCCTCCATTAGCATGGTGTTCTGTCCCTCAATTGGCCCAGTGAATCCTGCAGGGAGGATAGACTACAGGTTGAAGATTTTGTATCTGGGATGGTATCACAGTCCCATCACAGGAAGCCTTGCCCTCTTACAGGAGAAGGCCTGTTTAGGCTCCCTGATCCCCATTACCAGAGGTCTTTGGCTAGGGTCACCTTCACTGATTCCAGTGAGTTTCTGCTGCATTTGGTTTCCTGATTTTCCCTTAAATGTCCTACAATTCTGGTTGTCTTTCCATATATTCTATCTCTCCATACCTCTCTGACATCCTGATCTCTTCTCTTTCCATTGCCACCATTCCCTGTCCCTCCTCTATCTCCTGTTCTAGTTCCCCTACACCAGAGAGATCCCCATGTCTGCACTTGAGCCCTCATTGTTGCATAGTCTCTCTGTATCTGTGCACCTTTGTCCTTTGCTTAACAGCTAATATTCACATATAAGTAAGTATATACCATGTTTGTATTTCAGGGACTGAGTTACTTCACTCAGGATGGTTTTTTCTAGTTCCTTCCATTTGCCTACAAAATTCATGTTGTCATTTTTTTTTTAATAGCTGAAGTAGTACTCCATTGTATGAATGTGCCACATTTTCTTTATATATTCTACAGTTTAGGGACATCTAGGTTGTATCCAGTTTCTCACTATTATGAAAAAAGCTGCTGTAAACATAGTTGAACAAGCATCCTTATGGTAGGATGGAATGTCCTTCAGGTGGTATGCCCAGGAATGGTAATCATGGGTCTTGAGATAGGTTCATTTCCAATTTCCTGAGGAATGGCCTTATTGATTTCCATAGTGGCTGTACAAGTTTACACTCACACCAGCGGTGAGGAAGCATTCTCCTTGCTTCACATCCTCAACGAAATAAGCTGTCATTTGAGTTATTGATCATAACCATTCTGACAGGTGTAAGATGGAATCTCAATGTGATTTTGATTTGCATTTTCTGAATAGCTTAGGATATTGAACATTTCTTTAAGTGTTTCTCAGCCATTTGGGTTTCTTCTTTTGAGAATTCTTTGTTTAGTTCTGCATCCCAGTTTTTAATTGTTTTATTGGTTTTGTTGATGTCTGGATTGTTGAATTCTTTTTATATTTTGGATATTAGCCCTCTATCAGAAGTGGAGTTGGTGAATATCTTTTCCCATTATGTAGGCTACCATTTTGTCTTATTGATGGAGTCTTATGCCTTATAGGAGTTTTTCAATTTCATGAGGTCTAATTTATTAATCACTGATCTTAGTGCCTGAGCCATTGGTGTTCTGTCCAGAAAGTTGTCTCCTTTGCCAACGCACTCAAGACTCTTCCCCACTTTTTCTATCAGTTTCAGTGTATCTGCTATTCATGATATTCTTCCCATATTTTCATGTTTGAAATCAAAGCATGTAATCTATAAATGATTAATTACTGTTTTTATTATTTTTCCTCTAAGAAACTATATTAACACATTTTCCAAAAGCTTTGTGTGAACTAAAAATGCTGATCACTTTACCTTTTAAAGTCCAGGAGTACTTAGAATTTTAAGGATGTTACTTCTTTAAAATCCATAAAAAGTCTTCCTCTTTATAAACTGACCTGTGGTCATCAAAAAACACATCAATTATTTGTTCCCATTATATTTATTAAATGGTACTGAAATTATACCTAAAAGTGCAGAAAAAAAATCTAATGTACTTGAGAAAGATAACAACATAGTTTGAACTAAATATGATGAATAAGACACGCCAATCACTAAGAAAACTATGTTTTATTGTTGACTCCATGATATATGTTTATATACATATATATATTTATATTGTATAAGTATATATTTATATGTTTTATGCGTTTAGTCATTATTCTTTTGTGCATATCTCTATAATAATATTATCATATTAAAATTTTTCTAATAATATTTTTGTAAGAAATATTCACTTGTATCATTAATTCACTTATGTGTGAAATTATATTCCCTGATCATTTAGAAATAGTTTTCTCTCTTAAATATATAAACTCCTACTTGATTTAAATATATACCTTTTTGATAGAGTGAATCCTTAATCAGATTGAACCACTTTGCTCTCTAGGTATTTTATCATAGTTTTAAGATAACTGTATTATCCATAGCCCATTAATTTGGATTCTGCTTGTAGTGATTTCTTCTCCCTAAGATTAAAAAAAATAGAAAAAAAACATGCTATCTTGTATTTAAGAATGTATAACACTTGCTATGCTCAATATTTTTAAGTCAGATTAAGAATAGAGCCTACACTTAATCAACAAATACAAATGTAAACATAGACATGAAGGTTCATTTTTCAAGTGATTATGTACAAAATAAGTTAATTTAAATAATAAAAAGCAATTTAAGGTAATATGAATATACCTAATTTAATTAAATGTTAAGCCCTGTGAACAAAACTGTGCTCCTCTATACAAGAAAACAGTATACCTGTGAGCTGCCTTTTCAGTTCATGACTGTTTGCTAGATTTCAACTTGTGCAAACAACTCCAAATTTCATAAACTGATTTCTTTTAATAAATATTTTATAACATCTCTCTTGTGGATTATGATTCTTAGGTTGAGCTCTAATTGGTTCAACAACTTTTCCCCTTCAGACTTTACCAGGAACTCCCTGCATATACAAGCTATTAGAGTAAGCTAAAACTCTTCTGCTTTCAAATTCTAGTAAATCTTATGTACACTGTGGAATATTTTTGTTTCTTTGATTCTCTGTTCCAATAGTTGCTTCAATGTCTTCCACTGGTTCTATTTATGTGGATATTGATAAAAATGTATATCTCATGGGTAATCATGTGTTTCTCAGCACTTTGAAATTGGGTATGAAGCTCAAACCTAGAGCTCAGCTACTCTGAAGGAGAATAAATTGTAATTGTTTGTGATTATGTATATATATAGGTAAAATCAGACACAATAACACACCACTCTTACTAGTGAAGTAGCTCAGGAGTAGCATTGAGAATGATACCAAATACCAAGATAATGAAAACAAAACAAACAATGATAACAAAATTATAACTCTCACAACCAATTCACACCAAGAAACTAATCTATGTGTAGGATCAAGGCCCAATCAAATTTCCTTCTCTCATATCAATATGCCTGTTATATATTCCTTGTTCAGTCTTGTTTTCATAGCCAAGAGGATGAGATGTCTCTGACATTTCTAGGAGATGAAATCTTCCTATTCCTTTGATTCTCAGAATCATTTGCTCTGTGTTTTTCTATGATTCCTGTGGCTTAGATGCAGGAATATTGTCTCTTTTTATCAGTTGTAGCTGGGCACCACATGGTCACTGTTTTCTACATTATACTACATTGTGCATTGTAGTTTTCTGTAATGATATCCATCTATTGTGAGGAGTCATTTTGTTACTGAGGAATGAGACCTATACTTCACTGTTGGTATAAAGATAATATTTAATGTAGTTAGAAAATATATTGGCTTAGTAAAGGAGCAGTAGTACATATTTCTACAAGATTCATGCCCTCATAGCTTTGGGTAGCTGGCTAGTTTTCCAACCCCAGGTGATTTTCTTCTTGTCAAACCAGCATTTATAGAACTGTTGGTTATCACCAAGATATACACGTTACTATCATACTCTTTTTTTTTCCATTTTTTAAATTTTGTCTTCTTTTCTCTTTTTGTTTTGTTTTTTCAACTTAATATTTTCCTTAATTACTTAAGTTTCATTCAATGTATCTGTATCACACACATGAGTGGCAGAGCTGAGTCATAAGGTAGACTGATTCCCAACATTCTGAGAAATCACTATATTTTCCATAGTAGTTGTATAAGTGTGTAGTCCCACCAGCAATGGAGGGGTAGTCCTTGATCCACATCTTCTCCAGAAAGGACTGCCAGTTGTGTTATTGATCTTAACCATTCTGACAGGCATGAGATGGAATATCAAAGTCATTTTGATTTGTATTTCTCTTAGGCTACGGATGTTGAATATTTCTTTAAGTGTTTCTCAGCCATTTGAGATTCCTCTATTAAGAATTCTTCTATTAAGAATCCTCTTTTTAGGTCTGAATCCCATATTTTTTTAATTATTTGGTTTTTTATATCAACTTTCTTGACTTTTTTCAATATATATTTTGTTATATTATTTGGAGATATATATGAGAGAGAGATATAGATAGATATACATATTATTATATATATTTTGGATATTAGTCCTCTAACAGAGATAGAGTGGGTAAAATATTTTCACATTCTGCAAGATGCTAATTTGTCTATTGATAGCGTCCTTTGACTAACAAGCTTTTCATTTTCATGAGCTTCCATTTATTAATTGTTGATCTCAGTGCCTGAGCTATTGGAGTTCTGTTCAGGAAGTTGTCTCCTGTGCCAGTGCGCTCAAGGCTATTCTCCATTCTCTCTTCTATCAGGTTCAGAGTATCCAATTTTATGCTGAGGGCTTTGATTCATCTTGACATGATTTTTGTGCAGTGTGATAAATATGGATCACTTCGCATTCTTCGACATGCAGATATCCAGTTTGCCAAACATCATTTATGGAAGATACTTTCTTTTTTACAGTGGGGATTCCAGGCTTGAAATTTTATGGTGTAGATTGCTTGCTATCCTAGATTCAAGTGTTTGATCATGTTGTCATAGTTTACATTCATGCTTTTTGGTAAGTTACACTTTATACTTTCAAACAGTAAGAGAATATATAGAAAATGTATATCTTTAGTCATAATTGTTTTATAAAGAGAAAATATATTTGTTATATTTCTCCTCATTTTGTTGCTGCAGATTAAAAATTTACACAATAAGAAAGGCCAAAATTTCAGAATTGAGTAAAAAATGAGTAGAGTGGAATTCATGCCTCCATATAGAATTATGTCAGTTTTAAACATGGCTATTACTCTGCTCCAGACCCTGAGGCTTTTGCTAACTTTAAGACTCTAGATGGAAATGCTGAGTGTGTTCAAGTGTAACTGCACACTCAATTAGGCATGGAATTTTCTGTTTCAGGCAGCAAGTTACACCCCTCTTTCCTAAAATGGATCCAGGATCCTGTGTTCTGAGAAAATTTTTATGGCATCCTAACATTTCATACTGAATGGATCATTCTACTGCTGTATATGATCTTGCACAATTCTAAAGTATTTGACTTATGCAGTGTGAGATAAAAAACCTAAAGTGTAAAGGGACAGAAAGACTAAGTTAAAAAATAAAATAAAATAAAATAAAATAAAATAAAATAAAATAAAATAAAATAGCACAAGGATGTAAAATTCTTGCCTATGGCAAGCCATTCACAAATGAAAACTTAACCTCTACTAAGAAGTTATTAATAATCATTTGATGTTTTAAAATATTGAGATAGTCTGACAATTAAATTTAATTAAAGGATATTCTTTAAAGTACCCAATAGAATGAATTAAAAATATTTCTGTAGAAATATTACACTCAATATTTATATAAGCAAATATAGTTCTCAAATAAAAGATGAGGTTTTCACATCTACAGTGAGACATGTTGGTAGCATTCAATGAACTTGAAATCATACAAATAGTATGATTTTTTTTTTAGGAAAACACTAACATAAAAAGAATAACAATCTTAAGTCAATGGAGTCCAAAATGAAAACTAAGTGGTTTAGGATTGTTATTTAATAGTATTTTGTTTGTTTGTTTTGTTTTGTTTTTTACTATGATGTGTTGGTGGGAATTCTACAAGGTGATCACATCATGTTATAAGGTTAAAACTGAAGACATTTTTTAGTCTTAAAAATATTCAAGAATTCATCAAAACCTTTTATCCTTCTTACTCATCACATGAAAGGGATAGAAAAGTTGCCATCCCTATACTGACCCTTTTAAAATTTGTATTTGTGTGTGTGTGTGTATGTGTGTGTGTGTGTGTGTTGCATCTTAATCATATCCATCCCCTAATCGCAGATTCAACTCCCTTCAAAAGCCACCATAACAACCCCTCCCAAATAATCCTGCCCATACAGACATAATATGAGATTAAATGATGTGTTCAAGATAATTTCTTAAACTAGTTAAACAATTTCCAAAGATTTTTGTAATCTCTGCAGTAAAACTCTACTATTTTAAGAGCTTTGATGGAATAAGTGACAAATCTTTAAAAGAACTGTAATTTTCGAGTCTCACATGGAGCAGTATGTCTCGTGATTGTGCACATTTAGTACGTTAACTTCTGCTTTTCTTTTGGCAGACATGGAGAATGCTTACAATGCAGCATCACTTCATCTAACCCCTGTCTCTGAAGATAGCTGTCAGCAGCCTGCACCCTATAGGGGTGCTGTGCCTCTAGCTGGCCTCCCATGGTCAGTTAGCTATATGAGTCTCTAGACAACAATCTGAGACCTTGTTTATTTTGGACCTCATTATTTGCCATTTAACCTATCAGAGCCATGCAATGTGCATCTCAGCTTTTGATCATTTATTCCTGAGTACTCATAATACTAAGTGCTAAGGCAGCCCCAAATGCTGCATTCAATATTCACTTCTTTTACTCTTTGGATTGGCCTAGTATTATTATTTTTTTACTGTAGTCTGTGAACCTTTAATCATACTTTCTTTGTTCCAGATTCCAATTCTTTTTATGAAGATATTACATATTTTATATTTCTGAAAGTGGATGCCTCAAACATTGACATTTTTTTATTTTAGAATTTCCAAAATTATGGTATCTTAGTGAAAATATTCCATTTCTATAATTTCTTTATTTTTATGGTACTCTTAGTACTCTATGCTCTAATATAATATTTGGTGCTTCATTGGTTTCTTTTAAGTTTCAATATAATTTTTTAAATGTACTTTCTCCTCTCTGAGAGAACCATATTTATTAATGGAATTTTAAGTCAATCTTTAGTAATATTACATTTCCATCATGTCTATGACTTGTTGTAATATTGTGACTAAATCTGATTAAAAGACTAAAATGATTGCTCTAAGTTACTAATTAAGCCATTTGCACCCTTCTTCAATTCCTATCATCTAAAATATGTTCTTTTCCTTATGGAGTTTGCAATGGAGTTTCTGGATACATACTATAAAACCAAGTCTCTTTCAAAACAATTTGCTTTAGTTTCAGGATTGTTTTCTCCATTAAGGACTGAGATGACGCTGCTAGTAAAGTTGCTTTGCTAATGATGTCGTTATCATTACTAATTCACTTAAGAAACATCCATGTAATATCTTTCTGGAATTGCTTCAGCTCTTTGTAACAAAAATTTGCATAAGATGTTTTTGTCTTCCTCCAAGTAACTTGAAATTTATTTGGAAATTAAACCATCTAAATTAATAATTACAGGAAAAGTGATGTTACTTTTACCATCAAGAATGTAGCTTTATAGAAATAAAGCAGAAATTTAAACCCTGCAGGTACAGCTATAGAGGATCAAATAAGTGGTTTGTGTTTGTTCTGTGAAATGGAGGAAAATATTTAGGTATTTAGTTTCTTTTAGAGAAGATGTTAGCATTTTTTTTTAACTTCACCTATAAACCTTCATTCAGAGGTATTCGTTTTCTCCAATGTATAACTTTAACAGTTTTCTGCTACAAACAATGTGCTTCATGACTTCATAACTTCTGTTGAAGTTACAACTTCTTGGGCTATGGAGACTTTTACAACGGCCCATGTGCTTCAGAGATCTCAAAATTAGAATCCTTTCTTTTTCTGTATGTTTGTGCCTTTGCACATATACCTTTTACTGTTACTTATTATTTCAAGTGTTCATTTAACTTTCTACATATTGTTTTAGTAAGATTTTGGAAAGGACAAAAAACATAATTGGCATCAATAAAGGATGCTTTCTATAATTCTCAATTTGAATTCATGAATAGTAGCAAATAATATCAGAAAAAAAATTAATGAGATAGGTGAAAATCTAAACATACTATCAGTTGGAAGTTTATCAGTTCACTGGTTTACATCATTAATGAAAGAAGCAGCCTGGCTATGAAAAGACTTTTTTTTACCTTACCACTCAATCTATGTAACCTAAGAAACCGAGCTTTGCTGAAATTCTACATAATTGCTAGTTTTCACACAGAAAATACAAAAGGAAAACTCACTGTGGATTAGTAATATGAAATTTGACTAATAGTAAAAAAACTAAATTCTAAAAAGTCTCATTCAGCAACAACAAAGAAGACATTAGTAATATTTTCCTTTGGCCCAGATTGAAGGGTTTATGCAAAGGAACTGAGGCTTGGCACCATGAAGAGAGCCCAGGAGAGGCTATTAGTGAAGGCACAGCCTCAGTGACATTTGAAGGCCCAGATAGAAGGGGTCATGCAAAGAAGTTGAGGCTTGGTACCATGAAAAGAGCCCAGCAGAGCCTATTGATGAATGTGCAACTTAGTTGCAGCAGAGGACCTCAGCAGTTCTGAAAATGCAAATACCATTGGATGATCACCAAGAACAGTAGCAACAGTGAGGTGAAAACAGCTAGAACTTGGAAGACAAGTTATTTGTAATGCAAAGGGCAGAGCCAGAGAAATGATCCAAGACCTCTGGAGGAGCACAGAAGATTGTGAGTGAATTTCAGATAATTGGACATTGATAATGTTTTTCTGCTGTCCAAAGACACTGTGAAAACCTTGATAGATGTTTGGTATCATTTGGTCATGTGCATTGGCAGTCCTCGTGATTGTTCATCTTGTAAATGATTTTGCTGGTATAGCATTCAATTGTGTTGTAGTGATAAAGCTTTTTTTGTCTTATACCAAAAAGGGGAAATAATGAGGAAGTTTATTTTTAATTGTGTTTAAAGTAATTGTTTTTTTTGTGCACTGTTGGAAAAAGGGATGTATAGGCCTTGGCATTTTGTATTGTCTGTAGGTCTTGGATTCATGTGGGGGACATTTGATTGCTAATACTCTGCATGCATTGTCAGTGGATGCTTGAGGAGTTCTGAAAAAATAAAAACACCTGAGCTCAGACTGTCAGAGTTCCTCTGTCCATTAAGCGGAGTACTGGCCAGGACAGTGTTTGCATCTATGAAATTGGTTCCTTGTCTTTCTTGCTGAGCAGCCACAGCAGCTAACAACAACAGACCTAGATGGATTTGTAACAGAGCATGTACTAATCAGGATGCTGGAAAATTTTGAGAATATTATATATGTATAATTGTATACAATAAATAAATTGTATATATAACTATAGGTGAAAATTTAGTCTCATGTCATAATGGAAGATTTTATGCTATGCTTTGTTCCTTAAAAACAAAGCTCCATGGAAAATAACTTAAAATATAACTTAATATCTAATAAATAATGATTTATAATCTTAATTTTGTTTGTACAAATGCATCAGTTGTTAAAGTAACTACAAAGTAGATGTAACATACAAACACACAAACATCCAGTCAAAAAGCATCAGCCAAAATTAGTTTTAAACACTCACAATGTAGTGTTCACTCTGACATACCCTAAAATTTGTTACTTTACTTTTGAATAAAATGCAGAAAAGAGGAGATATCAGATATGCAGGGCTTGATGGCTATTTTATATTCTTCATATTTTCTTGACAAAAGTAGCAAGTGGTAGCCAGTTGAAGATAATTATATCTGGGCCTCTTGTCTTCTGTGGAAATAGAAGTGGATTTCAGCATCAGAGGTCTTGTTGTTTTACCTCTTCTCTGAATTACTAATATGGTGCCCATCAGAAAATGGAGAAGCCTTCCCAAAACATCCTGTTGTAAGCCATTGACAAGGTGTAAGTGATGCTCCTGCCACAGAAATCAAAAAACATGGATTTCTTTGGCTTTTAAATATTTCCTCCTTTGTAAACAGAAGTTCCTGTAGAGGAGCATTTAATCCTTTTATTTGGCAGCATAGCTGCTCCAGAGTGGAAGGAATTTTAGTACACACCTTCAATCCCAGTATTCAGAAGGCAGAGGTAACATAAGCCTTTAATCCACAAGACTGAAGGAAGTAGAAGCAGAGACAGAAATTAGAGCTCAGAAGGAGTCAGTGTCAGATAGAAAGTGATGTCTGAGATGAATCAGAGTAAAGAGCAGAGCAAGAGTTAGCAGAGTGAGTCAGAGTAAGAATATGCCTAACTCTTATGTTAGATAAACAGTCAGTTACAGAGGCAATCTGAAGCAGTCAGACTGAAAGACATAGAGGCAGTCTGAGACAGTCTGAAGAGTCTGAGGCAGTGACACAGAGGCAATTTGGCAGAAGCAGTCATGATCAGACAGGAAGAGTGAGCCAGTATGAAACTGAGCAAAGCAGTTTAGTCAGAGAAGTTGTGAATTTGTCCAGAGTCTTCCAGAGTCAGAAAAGTTCAGTCAGAAACAGTCAGTTGGCTCAGAATATCAGTTTGAACCAGTCAGCTTGGTGAAGAGTTTGAGCCAGAAGAGCCAGTGAGTTGAACCAGAAGAGTCCATTGAGTTCAGTACAGCTCTGAGTTCAGAGGGAGCTATTCAAGGTGCCTCAGTCAGCAGTAAGTCTTGGAGGGTTAAACATTCTAGATTGTATGGAGGCTGAAGTCTTCCAGTTCTAGGCTTAAGATTAGATTTTACAGAGGCTAAAATGCTCCAGAGCTCCAGGTTTAGGACCAGGGACTAAATTGACCAAAGAATAAACTGCCTTTTGCACTGAATCAATGGCTACAAGTCCTTTGCACTTTTTTATTTTTAGTATTTTTAGTGTATATAAGTTTCAAAAAATACAAATTTACTTCTCTTGAGCTACATGCTACCTGCTGGCATTAATAAAAATATTAACATCTGAAAACATGTTCCATTGTATAGTAGTTACCACACAGGCCATAAAATAAGTAGCTGGGCTCATTTGGGATGGATTTTGTTTATTTCCAATTTATTTTCATTATGGGGAAAACACATTTTGAGAATTAATGGTTGCAAAGCAATTGTTTTATTTCTATGGTCTTTTTAATTATTATTGTTGTTAATTCATCCAACTCTTCCTAGCTTTCCTAACAAGAAAACGTTACCCTATTGCTTTCAAAATTAAAAAAAGAATAACAATATTAATCAATTTTGAAAATCATTAAAATTAATCATATCACCCATCTGCTTTGTTTATTAAAAACATGCAAAAATGTTAAAGTTAACCATACATAATATATTAGGAATTTATTTTGTATTTGTCCTGTGCCCTTTGTTTCTTTTGTTTCATCTTACACATACTAATTTCTTTTAAACATTTCAAGTTAATATCATGTTGCTCAAATCCTCACACATCTTGAAGAAACAATGTTATAATATGCTATAAACACATATAATAAGGTTGGACTTTTCTATTCTAAACCAGAAGTGTTTTGTTTTTGTTTTTTTGATATATATATATATATATATATATATATATATATATATATATATATATATATATATATATATATAAATGTTCATGTGAAGGGAAAAGAAGCAAGTTTGCAAAATGATTTGTCGTGAAAATAAAGTGACTTAACAGAATTAAGCTTACAGAATGTCAGTAAAGTTCTTTCTAAATATAAAATAGTCATTTCACCATGCAAATATTCATTTGATCTAGTACATATATAAATGAATCTTAAAGTAGTATTTTACATGTGTGCACATTTTTTCACTAATACCATTGTTCCTACCTGATTTCCAATGAGGGTTTTAAAGTATTCAAGTAGCAAGAGAAAGCCCCCCAGGCTACACAGTCTTTATGTACTTATTGAACAGTTATGCGGTTCAGATTATCTTAAATAGAATAGGAGGGTGTCATTGATTCTTGTTCTTTCAAATTCCATCATATTATCTTAGATTTGAGATTAATCTCAAATTCTCTTGCATCTCAAATGTGTTAATTATGTAATCTCTCATAAAAAAATATATCTTGTAGTCTCTAGGTTAACAAAAAGTGTAGAAGCCTAAAATAATTAATAAATTGTTTAGATTATCTTATTGGTACAAGCTACAATCAAAATAAACTTATCAGGGAAAAATTCAGATACGTTAATTTTAAGAAATATTAGAAGAATTAACACTCAGTCAAATGTTTCAACATTGTGTTTCACAGTTTACAATGAATTTTAAATTAATACTACTAAAATGTCTTCACTGGAATTTCTTTATTAGGGAGCAATTATTTTCAAAATTCATAAAAATAAAGATGACATATGAATATTTATCCTTTCTTTTGTAGTAAAATGTATTCATACAAATGCGTTATACTGGATTAATAAAAATTTTACAAAAATATTTTCTGTTATAAAAATAAAGAAAAGAATTAATTAGTTTTTTGCCTATGAATTAAACCTAAATTGAGTGAAGTAGTTACTTGGTATTATACTTTCATTGAGAAAATGAATACAATGAAATCATCATCATCACAGTAACTGTAAAGAATTGTGTTTGTGTAAAATGTATGTGATGGTTAACAGTAGATTGATGTGAAAATTCTTCATAATTCCTTAATATTATTGCATGAAAAGGAAGCAATTGCTAGTCAGGTCATCATGTTGTCTTTAGGAAAGTCCAACCAGTAACTCCTGATTTGATGTCTCAATTTATTATTTTCCATTAAAAAGCATAGGAAGAAAAAATAAGAGGAGGAAAGTAGATGAGAAATAAATAAATACTTTCATTACTTTAGTAGAATGATTGATTTCTACAGTGTTGGTAAATGTTTAATAAGATGAGTAATGGCAGTGTTTTTTGGCTATAAATAAAACAAACTAATGAAAACTAGATGTTGTAAAAGTCTTGCTTCCTCAGAATGCAGTAGATGTCAAACTAGTGCCATGCTCATATGGTTATCATAACAGGTTGAAATACAGCAAAAACAGCTAGAAATGATGCAAATCATTTGAATACTAGAGCTATTGACAGTTATTTGCCAGAAGAATTGATCTGCTTCTGTACTCCTAAAATCATAAAACTTTAGCTGGTTTTAGCTCTGATACAGGGATTGCGGTCTGTCAAAGCTTTTACTTCGTATGCATATATCTCATTCAGATTCCCAATCGAAACAACAGAAAGGTAAATATAGAGCAAAAACTCATTGCTATTCTTTTCTTACTCAAATCATGATGCCTTTATATGTATATTATGCATGTAACACCATAAGAATTCTAAACCACAAAGGGACAGAGAAAAAAAAAGAACATTACATACTATGTTGAAAATACAATTGATATGCCAGTAAGAAAACTTCATGGAACTATTCTTCTGGTGCTATTTTTAACATTTCAGAAATGTGGCTTGTTATTCTACGAGCACATATGGTAAGGGAGGTAGTTTGAGGGGAAAACATGTATAAATAGTGGTTGCTATCAGCACTTTTAGAAAATAAAATTATAACTAGACAGAGAAGTAAGTTCTCAAAATCCCTGAAGGATTTGATTTGAACACAGGGTGCATTTTTAATGTTTAGAAAGAACAAAAAGGATAATTAAGTAAGGGTGCACAGTTGGTCATTAATCCCATGCATGTGTAATAAATATTTGGACCAACGCTTCTTCCGTGACTATCACTGAGCAGAAGAAATAAAAGACCTAATAATCTCATTTTAAGTTTTCTTAGTCACGTGTCTGAGCTTGTAATAAGTATCTCAGCTGAGAAAACTAAAAGTGGGCTTTTGGCATTTGCAGATGAGCTCACTCCTTTTCAAAATGTGTGAATATCTCATTCAATATTCATTTTCTCATTTGGTTGTTGATTGCACCTGTATTCTACCATGTTCTTTTAAATGCTAAGGATTAGAGCAGTGAACAAATTCATACTTCTAAGATGAAAATGAGAAGCTTCAGTGTTCAGCTTTGAATATGTGAGCAGGAGTGTAAACTTCAAAGACAATTACCCATGACACTACATATTCTTGAGGAAGAATGTGTCATAAACTCCCTAGAGTTTATAGGTCAAAATAAATGATCCCTAAGTTCTTTTTGCACTCCTGTAGTTTTCAGTCATTTTCAACTAATATCCCTGAAATGGAAGAATGTCTAGTAAATGATGTCATTGTAAGATAACAAGAGGTATCTGGTTCCCAAGCCAGAAAAAAGGGGGAAATAATGTTAGTACTGAATATAATTTAGATAAAAAGATTACCTAATTGTGTTGCAGTAGGAAGAAATCTTACATCAAATCTGAGCATAAGATAGAATAGCCTCTGAGTTGTTTTCAATAAAACCTAAAACATTTGTCATGTTTCTATCACTGTAAAATGAAAACAACTTAAGTGCATTTTTCAATTTATCAAACAAATTATAATTTTAATGGTCCATAATTAAGGAGTTGGTAAAATATAATTGGTATGAACAATGACAGACATCTTGGAAAGTTGGAGAAAACAGCCTTGAGAGCCAGATGTATGATTTAGAGGTCAGTAGCACTAAAAAAAAGCTGAAATCGATAGAGTAGTTGGTATCCTGAATGTAAGAATTTTTACAAAAAATTAAGAGTTCTAAGGAGATATGTCTCACAGTAAGAGCAATTGCTGTTCATGCAGAGAACTGACTTCCATTCAATTCCTAAGATCTACATAGTGGTTCACAATCATCTATAGCCACAGTTCCAGGGCACTGATGCCCTCTCTTGATCTCTGTAGGTATCAGCACACATGTGATACATATATGCATACTCATACACATAAGATTAAAAAAATCGAAATATGTATAAGATTGCTTTTCATGGCTTTGAAGGTGGCAGGGGTATTGGGAAGCAGCTGACAAGGAAGATTGTAGATATAGGTTAGGCACCAGATGTAGACATAGATTGACCAGATGTAGACATCCAAAATCATTCAGGTTCAAAACCATTTATTCATTTGTCTAATTCAATTGCCAGTTCTAGCCTGGAGCCCTAGAGCATTTCTGCCTCCATTCAATCTAGTCTTCAGTCCAGACTTGGAAGGTTTAACATTGTAATAACCTCTGAGATTTACTGCTAACTGAACCACTTTGACTAACTCTTTCTGAAATTTGACTCTTCTGGTTCAACTCAACTTACTCCTTGTTCTGGCCCAAATGCTCCTTCAAGCTGCTGGATCAAACTGATCTTCTGAGCTAGCTTACTGTTCTGACTGAACTTTTTTGACTCTGGCAGATTCTGGTTTGACTCTCTGATTTCTTCAGATGGAACTGCTTTACTTAGCTTCAAAGCGACTCATTCTTCCTATCTAATTCTGACTTCTGCAGAGCTGCCTCTGAGTCTTTCTGCTTCTCTGCCTTATGCCCAGTCAGTGATTCTTCTTCATTGTCTGTGTCTTGTTCTCCCATCTGCCTACCTTAGACTCCTTGCCTCATACTGCCTCATACTTGCCTCATAACTGACTATTGTAACTGACTCTTCTATAACTGACACTACTGTAACTAACTGATTGATACTGTCTCTGTAACTGACTTTGTAACTGCCTCTGCTCTGAGCTGAGAGCCTGTCTTTTACCAACGAGAGTTAGGCATGTTCTCACTCTGACTTACTCTGCTAACTATTCCTCTTGCTTGTCCTAGTCTCAGTCATCACTTCCAATCTGACATTGACTCCTCCTGAGTCTGCTTCCACACTTTGTTTCTGTCTTATGGATTAAAGTCATGGACCACTGTTGGTTCTCTGTGTGTGTGCTCCAGGTCTTGGGTGGTGCCGCCGGACTAGGATCCTTTGCTGGCCCAGCGAACCGACCTAGGCCCAAGTGGCGGAAAGGCGTGGGCCTTGAGTCACAGTTCGGGGACCTTTCACAAAGCTGTCCACCTGTGGACCTGAGAAATGCACAAGCCATGAAGAAAGCTCAGGAGACCATCGTCTGGTGGACAGGAAACTCATTTATCAAAAGGGCTTCTCCTGATTAAATATCTTTCCCAGGAAGGTGGGATTTCTCCCTGGGCAGAGAAGCCTTAATTAGCATGGCAGGGCGGGGCACATCTGAGGCGGCCTGCCCTATGGGTGCTTCTACAATACAGATAAACCTGTCCCTTTAGCTTCCATGAAGAAAGCAAGTTATAACTAATATTTCTTAGCTAGGGACCTCCGTGGACTAAGAGAGGAGAAGGCTGCCTCCGGCGACTCAGCCCACTTCACCAGGAAGTGGGGGCGCTTTTGGCCTCAACTCCTGCAACTCTCCAGCCACCACGGAGTCCCCCAAACCACAACTGATTTCCTAATACTGGGATTAAAGATGTTTGCTACCATTGCTTTACTGGGATTATAAATGTGTTTACATCCTTTACAATTCAGACCACACAGAAGTTAAAACAAAATCATGTTTGAAAATATATAAAAACCAAACAAAAAATTAAAAACTATTACTAAATCTCAGCATGGACGGGGAAGAGGTCCACAGTAATATCCCAAAGTGAAGAGATCCTGGCAATCCTTGGTTTCTGTGAGAGGAAAAGTCAGGGTTCTTCAGGGATGTAGCCTCTGAAATATAATCTGTGTTTTATTTAGTAAAAGGCCCTATACTCATACAGATACTGGCAGTAGAAGGTGAACTCAGAGGGTTTAAAAGAAAGAGGTATATGAAATTGAGAGGAATAACTTCAAATAGGGGAAGAAGCAAAGTGGAGGTGACAGGGTGGATTTGCTCAAGAGAGATTATATGCATGTCTGAAATTTTCTAACAATAAAATATTTTAAATTATAAAACTAAATAAAAATAAGAAAAAGAGAAAAAAAGATTTAAAATATATAGAAATATACACAAGAATGAACTTGTTTCTCTGATCCTAATTAAGCAGAATAAGTAAATTAAAAGAAAAATATAATACCTATGGAATTACAAAAGTTGTGTCCATAAACTCTATAGTTTACAAGAAAATTTTCAATTACATTTCTCCTTAGTACACTCAGCTCCTAAATGAAAACATGACTATTAAAAGCTCATGGAAAACAGGAGAGCCGATTGCCTTGCTACACTATCCTCTTTCAATGTCTTTGTGTATGTGTGATGTAAGAAACCATTCCCTTGGACTTTAGCCATACTGGTATCTATCAGTTTCTAATGTCATATCTTGATATTTTTCCAGAAATATTGAGTATATTCCCAGAGAGTGACTTAAAACCTTTCTGGTCTGTATCACTTGAGAGCCACAACATGCACAAATTTTGACCTTTCAAGTTATTCTCCAATGACATATTTTTAAAATGAAAACAAAGAAATCACTTACTGGAATACAGAATTGCTTTCAGCACTATATAAGGGTTCTTTGTTTTATTTTGTTTTGTTTTTGCTAAAGTTTAATTTATGATTGTTTACTTTCTCAAAGAGAACTGAGAATAGACATTTAATTATCTTGCTGTAAGAACACAAGAAGCAGGCATAGATAGATGATAAATTATAAATAGATGATAGATTTTAAAGGAAAGAAAAATGACATTCTACTCAGTAGCAACTACCTAAAACCATGTTTCCAATTATTTTTCATTCTCTTTGAAGCCCACTAAACTTAAGGCTCTCCAATTAATTCACATGATTTGTCAAAGTCTTAGACTGTCTTTCTATATATAACTTATAGTCAGTCTTTACAGTCCATTGTACTGGATTTCTCAATAGAAGTAGAGAGAAAAATTAACAACTCACTTTTAAAAGTGTTTTCTTATTTCAAAACAACATGTGTATGTGATGTTTGTTGTAACTTATTAGCCGGCTACTGCTTTCAAAAAGCTTTCTCTGAACTTCTCCCACCCCTCCTATTCTCAATGTAAGAATATTAACGTCTTATTCTTGGACACTATTCTTTTCTTGTCTATTTTCACTTTCTTGGAAATATAATCAAACAAATTAGCTATAGATATGACCACTTTCAAAGGCAAATGTCTGCTATAAACCCGTTTCTAAAGGCTATTGTCTGTAACTGGTCAATCAGCTTTTTGTTTGTTTGTTTGTTTGTTTTTGTTGTTAATTTAATTTAATTTAATTTTATTTTATTTTATTTTATTTTTAGACAGGGTTTCAGTGTTATAACTCCAGCTCTCCTAAAACTTATTCTCTAGACCAGGACTGGCCATGATTTCACAGATCTGCCTCTGCCTCCTGGAAGCTCATTCACCATGGTTTAATGACACATTTTCTGAAGCTATCAAACCACTCAGTTGCAGCCAAGCTCCTGATACCTGGCTTCAGCCCCTAGATATTTTCTCTCTATGCCCAAATTTGGTTGATTACTCTTTCGATCTTTCCATTTTTCTTACATTCAGTGAACATTACTAACTTTACCAAAAGAGAGAGAAATGATACATAATTAAAAAGTACTCTGAACACATTTCATTTAGTCTATTTTTTCCAACCACTTTCATTGGATCACTGTGTGCTGAGATGATTACATCAGCTATCCAGTAGAAATTTTTTATCCATACAGTGTGATGTATTGTCAGTACAGGAGTGATATACAATATTTAACATACACATTCATGTTTATAGATTAATCAAATATTTATTGATAATGATTGGCGCTAATCAAAGAAAACATCACAGATTATTGCAATGTTCTCTCTACTCAGTAATATGTTTACATTTTTTTTTTTTTTTTTTTTTGCTAACAAGCATTTACTAAGTAAAGCGTATGTTAGTTCAGATACTCTGAAGACATTTGTTAACAAATAATGCATGGCAAGTTTTGCTTAAATATGTGGGATTAACCATCACAATATATCACTTAGATGTTGATAGGTCTTTGAAACTGTGAGCACTCCAGCAATTCAAAGTGACATTTGTTTTGACAACCTTTAGTTGTGATACAAAATAAATAGAGGCAAATCACATAAGAAACAAAAGAAGGCTTCAGTTGCTCTAATGAGAAAGTTAATGTAATTCAGTTGATATGTCTGGTATTAGTATAAGGAAATAGTTTGAGATTGGGAATTACTGGCTCTGTTTTAACACAAGTCATGAATTCAAATTCTACATCATGTACTGGTAATAATAGTTGAACCTGGTAAAGAGAATAGTGGTATTTTCCAGGTTTATAGAAAGTGATCTGGGCCATGTTGATAGGAAGAAGTGGTGTTTTCAAAGATTACCATGTAGTAGTGCTGAGATGTGTTATGACCAGAAAATGAATGGAATGTCTGTCCTAAAATACAACAAACAGTAATAGCATCAATGAGAACATCAATAGAAACAAAGCATTTATAACAATGCTATTCGAGTCAAGACAAATCTGAAAAAAGAATATTGGGTTTATGATAATAAGGAAAAACAATTCGCTAACATTGACTTTTAGCTAAACAGAGCAAGATAGAATTACTGCACTTTCCTAGAAAGCCCTTAGAGTGATCATAATTATTTGTAGGTATAGAATAAAGAATAAAAAATAATTTCCAACATTTATTCTAACTGGGTCTATGATCATTATTATCTGGAAATAAAAATATTTCATTACAGAATAAATCAAACTATCTTCATGATGAATTAAACCAGCTGATAACAATTAGGTTAGCTTTATCTAGCGAGCAGGTGTTCATGAGGATAAAAAGAAAGAAAATATAGCTATAGTTCCCAAATTCTGATCATCATTAGTCAGATGGACTTCAGGAATAAAGTTAATATTTAATAAGTTTAGTAAAAGTTTAACCACAAAAAAATACAAAGCCATACACATGAGGTTCAGCTAAGAGAGTGCCTCTTCTTGTACTATAGTTATTTTCCCTCTGAGGCATAGTTAACTCCATAACGGTTATGATATACTTATAACAAGTACATCACTCTCGGTGGGCCCATGTCCATTTCCAAACTACAACTTCAGTCTATGGATGCAAATTAGAATCATGATGGTATCTGAAAGAATGGTCAAATGATTTCAGTTTATTTATTTGCTTTCAATGGGTTTGAAGTGTGTCTGCATGTTTCCATGGAGAGTACATATGTGTGTACAGACAAGTGTATGTCTGTAAGCCCAAGTTTGACATCTAGAGTCTACCAGTCTATTGGACAGTGCTGTCTATTATAAATGGGATGAGGTTTTCCTTGTACTTATAACCCAGAGCTCACTCTGAAAACACCTACACAGATGTGCACATTGTCTTGGTGTCTGTCAATCCAGTCAAGTTAAAAACTAAGATCACTACCACAGGTATTAAAAGCCTCACTCTCTCAGCAAGGTTTTCCAAGGTTTTACACATTTCCTGTGTACAGTATAATTATAATCGTAAATGAAATCCAACATAAATCTTACCTGTTGTATCAGTTCTCTTCAAAAACATACTAACTATGCCTTTTTTGTCACTCTCATTTTGTTTTTACTTTTAGTTAATTTTATATTTCCCCCAAGTCACTCACAGACAGTATTTTTCATAAAGTTAGGAGTGAATATATGCTGATTACTGTCATTTTATATTTTGATCTCATATGTGCATATAATGTATTTTGAACACATCAACCCCCATTCTCTGTCCTCCAATTCCTACTCTGTCCTTTCCAATACTTTCCTCTCCCAAATATGTGTATTACATATCATTTTACATCCAACTAAATCCATTTAGTGCTGTCTGTATGTGCAAGTGGGTAAACAATCTACTGGAGTGTGCCTCTCAGGGATTTATTCCTGAAGGAAACTGACTCTACCTTGCCCAGAAGCCATCAATATCCAATAGTAACTATAATAAGGATGGAATTTGATGAGCCGCTCCCTCATTCATTCTGGAATTTTGGAGGCTAGATCTTGTGCACGTCTTGCATATAAAGTTATAGCCACTATGAATGAGTTAATGGTGCAACTTTGGTGTCATGTTTGACAAATACTCCTTCACTGTAGACATCCACTACCTTTGGCTCTTATAATATTTCCACCTCCTCTTCTTCAGTAATCTCTGAGCCTTGGGAAGGGGCTATATCTTTGGAGTGAGCACTCTATGTTCTCTTATTCTCTGAACATTGAATAGCTATGTGTCTCTATATTAATCACCACTACAACAAAACATACACTTCTGTGATGAATATCAGAAATACACTAGGCTATAGGTATAAAGATAGGAACTTGAAGGAGCAGTTTAATACTATGCCCATTTAGCAGAATAATAGCACTGAGTTCTGCTCTATAGCCAGTGACTTAGCCAGCCATTTGTTTCTGCATAGTTAATGCTAAATGAGTACCATTTTTTGAAGCAGTGATTTTTTAACTAAGTCTTTTCTCCTTTCTATTACTCACTTTTCTCATAAGTGCAATAAAGTCTTTGACAGAAGCAACTTACAGACAGAAAGATATATTTGGCTCATAGTTCAGAGTCCACCATGGAGAAGGTGTGGCACAGTGACCCTGTAGCAGCAAAATGTGTGATAAAGGCCAGACCAGGAAGCAGGGAAGACAATCTAGAATAACTGTAACTTTCCAAGGTTACAGTAACCTATTTCACAACCTGGATTGTATAGCTTTCCAAATGTTGCCACCAGTATAGAATGTTTAAACATATGAACCTGTGGTATACATTTCTGACGTATCATAACATATTCTTATTAGAAAATGTCTCATGAGGGAATAAACGTTACATCAATTTTGTTCAAGTCTGGGTTTGTATCATCGAGAACTGGGTCATTTAGGGGTTAGACATATTTAAAAGTATGACAATTTTAGAAGGACGACAACTACAAATGTCTGATTTTTTAAAAAATGACTTGCACACTTCCTCTTACATCCAGCATATGTTACTGACACATACAGAATCAAATTTCTATCTTTATGCAATTGCACTCAATAGCAAAGGAAAATGAGTCATACAAGATGCCTCAATATAAAAGGCTTTATGCTAGATGATTACAGACATCACTTTTGTCAGAAATTGCCCTGTTTTCTATCTGCAACAGAAAAATACACATTATTCCATTTTGTATTATTTCTCCAGGCAGGAATTGGCTTGTTATTTTGATGGAAAAATAAAGGAAATTAATCAACTTAAAAACGAATGCTTCCATATTTCATTTGCAGAAGAAATAAACCAAAGGCTCTATGAATTACACTGCTAATTAAGCTATTGATTGTGGCAGAAACTACTAGAAATGTGTAATATTTATTTACTTTAAAACAGGTCTTCTTCCTCTTCTCCTGATGGTTTTTATATTACCTTACTTCAAGTATATTATGAATTATTCTTTCTGCCTTCTTTACTTGCAAACTTAGTTTCTTACACTACTAGCAGAGGCTGAGAACATTTTCAAATATTAAAGTGATACAATTGTGCTTTTTCTCTTTTATATTTTGCAAGGCTTTCCACACATACTGTCTAATATGCTGCTGCATATAGTCTTCAGTTCATACTGATTCATCTTTTGATAATTTTTAAGGTCCTGTATAAACTGTGCCTGTCTCTCTGAGAGTTTCCTTTCATTTCATAGCATAATGAGCTATTGTTCATTCTGCGAAGCCACTCTAAAATTCTTACTTGTCTTTAGCATCTCATGTTTGATCTTAAGTCCTTTAACACCAGGTTCAATTTTAGACATATTTCTAAACATCTCTCTCAAGACTATAATATTTTTGTTGGCAGTCATTGTGTCTTGACTCTTTTATAAGTCTTGTTACAAATTGACCATTTCCTTAAAAAAAATAGTCCAATGACTAAAGAGCTTCATACTGTTTGTACAATTTCCAAGTGTCATAGTTAGAGGTACTATTACTGTGATGAAACACAATGATGAAAAGTAAGTTGGAAAGGAAAGGGGTTTTTTGACTTACACTTTCACAATCATTGCCCATCACTGAAGGAAATTAGGACAGAAATTCAAACATGACAGGAACCTGGAGGCAAAAGCTGATGCAGAGTATGGAGGTGTGCTACTTCCTGACTTGCTTTCCATGGCTTGGTTAGCCTGCTTTCTTATAGAACCCAGGACCAGAAGCCCAGGGATGGCACCACCCACAAGGAGCCTGGCCATCCAACATCAATCACTAAGAAAATTCCTGACAGGACTGCCTATAGACCAATCTTATGGAAGCATTTTCTTAATAAAGGCTCCCTCCTCTCAGATGACACCAGCTTGTGCCAAGTTGACATAAAATTATTCAACACACCAAATTATATAAAATAAGCTTGAGGACAAAATCAAAATAATTTCTACTTTGCCTATTGGTTAAATACATACATTTTACTTTCCAAATTTCCCTAGACTTTGTATAATTCTGACAATCCCTCTAAGACTTACATATTATAATATCATAATATCTTTGAAAATTATCTTTGAAATTTATTTTCCTTTAGTGAAGGAACATATTCAGTTTCCCTTCATGAGCATAAAATGATGCAGGTACCTTTTTACACTTATAGACGCCTCCTTAACTCCCCATATCAAGTATTCTTTTCAAATCAAAATTAGTACAGTCTAGAGAAGTTTCCTTTCTTGAACCCTTTCCTTACTACGGAAAGTACCTACAGACATAATTGTATCAGATGTTCAGACTTTACAGCAAAATGAAAACTCTAAAGAAAATTTAAGTGATTCTTTTCTGTTTTCCTTCAATCTTAATTTTCCACCTATGTCAATAAAACTCAAATCATATTCTTTTGAACTTTGGACACATAAATGCACATGAATGCATGAACCGCATATGCCTTGTTGTTTTTCCTTCAACTTTTTCCGTAATTGACTCCATAATATATTATTTCAACTCCTATTTTGATGTGTTTTGTTTTTGTTGTTGTTCTTCTTCTTCTTCTGTAAGAGTATGCCAATCCTCACTTGATATTTACAATTATTGAATATTGATTTAAAAGGAAGCCATGAATATGAAAGGTATTGAGGAGGGGCACTGGGGGGTGGGTAAAGTAAGGAGAAAGGAGTAATATTGTAATAAAAACTCAATCTCGAAACAAATAACAAAGAGAAACATTAAAAAAATTCTTTACATTTGTAAAGAATTTAAGAGTTCATTTGTTTAAACATTTCTCTGGTGCTTTGATATTAGACATCATACTTCCAATAAATTTATATTCCCCAAATATTTGCATGAAATCATTCCATATCCAAAATGTGCTTTTACCCTCAAGTTGAAAATTTAAAAAATAAATAATAATTAATTTAGAATGATTTAAACTCAAAATAGAGCTTTTGTTGCTGCCACCAATTAGTTGGGTTTTTGTTTGTTTGTTTGTTTGTTTTCCCACATTACTATTCTGGGTAGTTTGCAAAATTTGCTTCAGTATTATTCTTGTTGTAAGATATATTATATTTTTATAATATAAAAATGAAGTCATAATTTGCTCATCAAAATAATTGATCCATAAAACCTAATCTTAATCAAATGGAAGTGCTGTTTAACATATTTGTATTCACCTTATCTTTGATATGATGTAATAATTGTTTAAAAATATGAAATTATTATCCTTAAATAGTAACACCAACAATATTGCTACATGAAATGCTCTTAGGATTAATACTAAAATAAATAAACAAATACCTGCCAGGTGGTATAAGATAACATTTTGTCTTCTCTATTTGGAAGAAGCTGGTAGGAGTTAGTAACAGATAAAGGATGATTAGAATATATTTTATTAGAAAAAATTAATTTCAATAAATATAAATTAAAATAAAGTTGATGAGAATGTTTTTAAAAGTCTCTTTCAAAATCATGGCATTTAATTAAAAATGTAAATAAAACTATAACTTGTGTATGGCATCAGTGCTTTGTAAGCTACTCAAAGGTGATAAGAAAACATAGCTGATTCACTCTAGCAATGTGACTCATTCTTTTCAAACCATAAGAATTGGCAAAGGATGCTTAGTAAGAGGCAATACTTGATCTAAGAGTAACTACTTGGAGAAATTTGTCCATTGAATTCATGAAGTGAAAAATGTTTTTGTTTTCCTGTACTATAGCTTCAATTTCCAATTGAAGATATGAGCTCTCCCTTTGCTTTTTTCTTCTGTCATCTTTTGATATCAAGTTCCCATCAGGATAGACTCTCATCCTCTGAAACTATAGTCAAACAAACTCTTTATTATATAAATTACTTTGGTTATGGTTTAGCTTTTTATCACAACAAAGAAATATAAATAATATATATTTTATTAAAAAAAAAAGAAAATATTCCCAAGATAATTGTACAGAGTTTGTATATAGTATGAACTCAGGTCATTCTAATCATCATTGCCACCAATTTTTCTGTGGCAATTTTTTCTGAATGAATAAATGAATCAGAAGTTCCTGATATTAATAGCATTCACATGACTCCCCCTCAAAATTGTGGGACCAGTCAACAACTACTGAGGTGAGGAATCTCCAACTGGTCTAGTTTCCTGCAAGTGTTACAGGGAGCTCTAGAATTACAGCATTCATAAATTGTCACCTGACTGGGAGTGGGTGTTTTGATGAGGCAACTGCCTTTATGATGTCTCTGTTCTTGAGACTAATTCTCACCCTCCCTTCTCTTAGTAACCCTGATAAATTCATTGGTTCAGCAGACAAGTTTCCCACTATGAAGTGAATAAATGTTTGTCTTGTGTTGCCCCAGGAAGAATGTCACATAACACCTATATGAGCTATCAATGGTCCTCCGTCACTATACCTAAAGTGGTAAGGTGGTCCTTTGTAGTGAATAGAACTAAATACTTGAAAGAACTTTTCTGATTCAATTCTTCAATCTCCTTATAAGACAAACTGATTCTCTCATAAGTCGATATAGGCTGTTGTCTCATCCACATACCACTGAACTTTTATTCAATTTTCCTTTTCGACTTTCTCACTGAAAACTACTACACTGTCTTAATATTTTCTTTTTTTATTGAAAATAGATTCCTCTCTTATACAATACATCCAAACAACACTTTCTCCTCTCTCTACTCTTCCTAGGCCCTCCACATCTCTTCTGCTCCAGATACAAATCCCCTCCACTTCCTTTCAGAAAAGAGAAGGCCTCCTAGAAACAACAACCAAACACTACAAAACAAGATGCAATAAGACAAGGCTGGACAAGGCAACACAATATAGGATGAAAAGAATCCAAAGAGCAGGGAAAAGAGCCAGAGACCTACCCACTCCTATTAGGAGTCCCACCAAAACAACAAGCTAACAGTCATAACATATCCACAGAGGACCTGGTGCAGACCCATGCAGACCGAATGCTTGCCACTTCAGTTTCTGTGAGCCTGTATGAGCCCTGCTTAGTTGATTTAGTGGGCCATATTCCGATCCCTCTGACTCCTAGAATCTTTTCTCCCCTTCTTCTATAGGTTTCTTCACCTGCTGCTTTTGAGACCAAAAAAAAAAAAAAAAAAATCTTCTCTGTGCATTGTACCATTAATGGAAAATAAAGTATAGCATAACAAAACCTGAGGGAAGTTCTCTTCTGACTTAGGCTATATATATACTAGATGTAGAAATACTGTTTACAATGAAATAACAAGTACAATAACTGACATATTACTGTTCTAAATGAAAAACCTACTATCATAACTTTATTTTATGAAATAATCTCCAAACATGTCTAATAAAATTATGTATCAATTTTATGACCATTTCAGAAATTTAAGAACTAAGGAATGATGTAGCTAACTAGAACAAAGTCAATTTATGCATGTGCATCCTCTCATAAAACATGAAAAATTGAATCAGTTTTCTGGATTATTTAAGCTTTAAAAGCAATTTTCTTGGATTACCTGGCTATCTTAAGCAAATGGACTGTTAAGCTTCATTTATACACAGTGATCTTAATTCTTCATGGTATTTTGGGCAAAGTCAAAAAGCCTATATTCTCCTTTTTAAAGAAAAAAGAATCAAAGGAAGAGAATATAAGATGTATTCTATAGTACATGAGGTCTTTACAAATTTGTTATTAAAACATTTGGTCCAATCTTTCCTGCCAACATAATGAAAAATGTCTTTGAGAGGGAGTGGGGGTTGAGTGGAAGGAGTTGGGGTGAACAGAAGGAGAGTTAGAAATTATCTAAAGAAGGTTCTCATATTTCTCAAAAACAAATAAAGGATAGTCTCACAGAATAAATGGATACAGAGTGCTCAGCCACAAATATAGAATCTACATCTTATCTTCATCCCAATGCTCAGGAAACATAATAGAAAAGAGTACAGAAAATTGTAAGAGCAAGAGATTAGACCAAAGTAAAACAATGTCTTTTGAAAACTGACAGTCCTAAATTCATTTCTGCCACTGTGATAAAATATTCTGATGTAAAGCAACTTGGAGAGGAGAAAGGATTTATATGGCACACAATTCCAGGTAACACTTCATTTCTTTGGGGAAATCAAGGCAGAAACTTAAATCATGGTATTTGCAGTCAGAGCAAAGCAGAAATAAATACATAGATCCCTGCTTGCTCTATTTCTTCTTATAAATTCTTGGGCTTAGCCTAGAGGTTGGTACTACATGCTTTAGGCTGAGTGTTCAATACTCAATAATCAAGGCAATCCCCATCTGCTGATCTGATATAGACACTTATTCATTTGAGGCTCTCTTCCAGGTAATTCTGTGTGTGTCAAGTAGATTTAAAAAAAAACAAGAACATCATATTGATTTTTACATTCTCAAAATAAGAAACAGATAACAATAAAATGAACATTTTTTTGTAAACTCTTATCCCAAAGAGTTTTAAAATTCCAGTGTTTAATTTTTAAATAAGTGTTCAGAATTGTCTGCATTATCACACATAATAGTGCCTTACTTCATACTGTGAACAATGTAAGTTTCCATTTTTTAAATATTCTTTTTAAAACTTATATTTATTCCAAACTCCTTTTTTTTTTTCCAAGTATGAGCTGTGAGTTCATATATGCCACAGTTCTGTTGTCATATCCTGTTGCGTAGTCATCCATTACCTCTGGTATTTAAAGGTTCTTAAATCCTCTTTTGCAATGCTCCCTGTGCCTTGCATTATTTGATTCTACCAAACCAAATGGAAATAAAAAATGAATATGTAAACTCAACAACTGAAATTGGAGAAATAATTTCTTTTTTACTTTCTTCAAAATGATTTATTTTACTTTTTTGATAATGTAGCATAATTAAATCACTTCCTCTTCCCCTTTCTTCCTTCTAAATCTTCCAATATATTCCTTCCTTCTCTTTCAAATCATGGCCTCTTCTTATATTAATTTTGTAACACACACACACACACACACACACACACACACACAGAGAGCTACATAAATACCACCTACTCAGTCTGTATAACATTTCTTGAATCTATATTTTCATGTAGAAGTATAAGCCTCATTTAATATCACATTGCCTATAAATATACCTAAGGGTATTGTTTTCCCTTTCTGTTTCAGCTTAGCACCTGCATTTAGCTGTGAGAAAAAAGAGTTGAAGTGAAAAATGAAATTTTGACTATAAAGATAAGTTTTGTGTCTCTCTAAACTCTCTAAACACTCCTCTCAGAAATGTCTTTAATAACAGATAAATATTAATTGAACATGATATTTTAAATAGACTGTAGCATTTAAAACTTTTCACCTATTGTTGAAAATAATTAAATGCTCTTGACAGAACAGAGAGCAATAAAAACTAAAACATTTGTACTAAGAATATTGAATAATGAAGTTAGATCTTAATTGCAGTCTCTGTTGTAGAGATATTCCTGAGCTGTCATTGTTATCTCTTCTCATAAAAATGCACTCTGAAAATCTGCGTGGTTTGAAGGATTCCCCTGGAGTTTGCTCTTCAGCAATTCTCATTCTCAGGTCTTCTATATTTAACTGCAGATGTATGCCAAGTGACTGTAAATTCTGAAGAAAAAAAAATGTATCCTTGGCTTAAGACATTCCTCACTGATGCATATCCATACGACTTTAAGGTAATAGTGAAGAGACTGAGTCTTCCATATACCACCTTCCAATCATGTAAAAATAAATGTTCTTCCTACAATGGTCAAGATCTTGCCATTCCATGTCTCATACTTCACTCTGTGGAGAGCAGCGCCAGACAAAGCATTAGATGATCATACTTTCATCTTGAAGAAGCCACATACCTATTGATGAACGAAGTTATTTGGAATGTCCATGTATTTGTCTATTCATTACTGGACCCAGGACCCTTTTCCAATTTCTAAATACTGATTCTTGCTGAGAAATTATACAAATAGGGAGAAGTAGGTAAAGTAATAAAGGTACTCGTAAGGACTATTAGCCTCACTGGTTTTTCTCTCATTTGTTAACAATATAAATAAAATAAGTGATTGCAATGGAGTAGAAGGTAATATCAAAATGTCTCTAGGAACAAACTGGTCATTAACATATATATGTCTTATATCAGGAAGTCCAGTAATTTATGAAAAAAAATATTTTTCTTAATGCCATTTTCATGACAAATCTAACTTCAAACCTTTTAAAAATCCAATAAAATATTCTTTACTCCACTGACCCAAAACTTGAATTTCCAGTATTCAGTATTATTCTCTTTTCTTCAATCCCTTTTCTTTCTGATTAAAAGTTGCTACCTAAAGGTTTGTAGACAGCTTTAGTTTTTTTTTTCTACAATCCATGGGACAAATCATCTACATCATGGGACAAATCCATGATGGTCTTATCATCAGAAACTAGATTGGTGATGGGAATTTTTGATAAAATCATAATGATATGGCATGAATTTCTGTAGCTTATTTCATAATGTGTGGTAAAGAGGTCACCATTAAGAGACCAGAAGTGAATAAGATCCTATCAGAGGATTTCCACAGAGCAAACCTGGTCCAGGATGCTTCCAGAATGACACCACAAAAGAAAACAGCAACTTCCTTCTGGACAAGCCGTGAGAATTGGAATGATGCCACCCAGGAGACCAATTGAAGTAATAGGACCAAGTGGGGCTAATAGAAATTAATCATGGCACTGGAATGTAGAGTTCAGGCTTTGTAATCGAAACACCTTCACAGCATCAAACAGGCCAATCAGGACTGCTTTTATCTGCATAACAGGAATTGCCTGTTGCATAACCTTTTTCCCTTGCCTGCTTCTAATGTATCCCTTCATAAACCATGGTCTGACTTGGGTGATACTGTCCTTCAGCATCCCTAGAGACAACCACCTGTCCTTCTGTCGCTAATGAAGTTTTAAGGATGGTGAAACTTGCAGCTGGATGCAAGAAGATGAGTTAAAGTGGAGCTTTCCCTAATAGTAAATTGAAGGCCACCCTTACCTCACATTGAATCCAAGGCCACATTGGCCTGTGACCCACCCATAAAAAAAGGCACAAGGGTGAAAAAATAGTAAAGTTGTTTAAAATATTTTCAATATTTTAATGCAAATTTCATAGTTTGATTGTATGTGTATATGTATATATATATATATATATATATACATATATATATATATCTCAATCAGCTTATTGCTGTGTTATCATATTATTTATATAAGAAACATTATTTTTAGGCAAAATAGTTTAATTGATAAATCCAGGAAAATACTTTTAAAATATATATATATATATATATATATATATATATATATATATATATATATATATCAGGATATCATTATCAAAATTATTAAAGGCAGGAACAGTATGTGCACTAAGTATCATTCTGATTATTTTGCACATTTGATAAGCTGTATTCCAGTTTATGCTTGACTTTTCCAGAAAATAAAAATTGCTTCTGAGAGTTTTATTCAATGTTTTATGGTATTCTTACTAAATGTGTTATCTATTAGCTAAAGTTGTTGAATGGATACAAGAGTGAGGAGTCAGGGGGCATGTGGGAGGGTTTCCAGGGGAAAAAGTGAAGGGAGAAATGAGGTCATTATATTATAATTTCAAAAAATAAAAAACTTAACTTTTTAAAAAGAAAGAGAGAAAAAAAAGTAAAGCTTTACTCAGCTTCTCCCATGAGGTTGTGAATAGATTGCTTCTCATGACTGACTATACACACAGATATATACAAAACCTATATTTCTAATTTATTTTCCGTTAAAGTTATTGGACATTTTCACAGTTTCAGCTTTAAAACAGATTGGTTCCCTGGCATCCTTTCAATAAGTTCCCTCATCAGAAGCCTGGTTTTCATGGTCCCATTGTTTACAGCACATTCACACTCCCAGCTCTTTCTAATCACTCTCCTTTACTGGCTTTCATTTCATAAGTAAATGGAAGGGCTGAAAAGCCTCCCTGCTGAGTGGGCTGAATTTGAAAAGTGACTTTCTAACCTTGAAGTCTGTCCTTTAGGAAATTTTACTTTCCCCACCAGGAGCCTCCTTCCTTAAGATTCTTTCATATTTTCCAGATGCTTTTGTCCAAGGCCTCATTTAAGGCAGCATAGCCAAGTGGAAAAAGCATTGCACTGAGAGGGAAGTGAGGTTGCAGCCTGGCCTCTGATGCTCTACATACTCATGCTGTGGCCTTGAACTCTCTCCTGTGTGAGCTAAGAAATACCATATCCTTTTTTTCTACTGCTTTTCTGCTTCCTTTGTACTCCAAAGAAATTTAAAAGATAAATTACATAGATTACTAACCATCTTTGTGTAAGTAACATGATGTTCTTAGTAGGGACTGGCAAATTAGTGAATTGAAGAATAAAAACTTATTGTGTTCAATATATAATAAGTATCTGCACATGTACAGTATGGAATGAATACCTTCACTAAGTCTGTATTGTCCTAGATATTTTACCAGGTGGCCTATGTATATTATCCGATTTATTCTTCACTGCAACATTGTGCTGTAAGAACACAATGTCAATTGTACAGATAAGGAAATAGATCCAGAGACACTAATTTTATGCTTATCAATTTTGTTAATTCAGGGAAAAATCCAGGAATATTAAATGGAAGAATTGTTTACAATCTAGAGTTTGAAGGGAACATTTTGTAACTGAATAGAGGTTAATGGGTATACTGTATTGTAAATATACTAAATATCCTTTATTTGTTTGCTTTAAAATAGTTAATTTTCTTTTAGGTGACTTTTAGCCCAATTATTAAAATGCTAAAAAGGTTTAAATAGGCTAAGGCAGCTGTGGCATGCAAAATGCATGCAAGTAAGCAAACAAAGACAAGTAGCTGCTGACATCAGAGGAGAATCTGTGAGGCTGACAGAAAAAATTGAGAGAGAACAGATGCAAAGCTTCACTATATAGAACTGCAGTGTATTTGTGTATTAAAATCTCCACACAAGCCTGCAAGCAGTATGGTAGATACATTGCAAGGCACAAAACCATAATAGAAATCTCCACTGTTTGACAGGAAAAAAGCAGATCCCTTCTATGAAAATCTCCACTATTTCCCAGCAAATCTATTCAAGTCCTTCACCATAAAATGACTGGAGTATACTCATGGCAAGTTTCCACATGATGAACTCTGCTGTGTTTCTTTTCTGTGATAACTTTTCCTTTATTTGCTCCAAGTCTCAGTCCATGTCTGATTTCTATCTTTCACAAGACAAAGGGCCCATTTTCTCATGACAGTTGTCTTAACTTTAGTTTGCCCCTTGGTATTATGCAGCCATTGATTCAATGCCAAATGCCATTTATTCTTTGACGAATTCAATCATGAGTCCTAGTCCTGGAGCCCTGGAGTGTTTTGACCTCCATACAGTCTCATCTTAAGCCTAGAACTGAAAGGCTTCAGCCTGGGCCTCTGTACAATCAAGAAGTTTAAGCCTAAGAGACTTGCTGCTGACTGAGTCACACTGACTAGCTCCTTCTGAACTTAAAGCTGTACTGATCAACTCACTCACTGTTCTGCCTCAAACTCTTCCCCAAGCTGACAGGTTCAAACTGCCATTCTGAGCCAGCTTACTATTTTTGACCTAACTCTTGCAGGCTCTCACAACTTTTCTACCTGAACTGCTCTGCGAGGCTTAAAACTGACTTACTCTTCCTGTCTAATACTGATTGCTGCCAAAGTGCATCTGTGTGTCTGTTTCAGGCTCCTCTCTTTGCCTCTGTGTTTTGCCCTTCTCTGTGCTCTCACTCCCCCAGTCAGCCTCTCTGCTTCTCTGCCTTATCCTCATTCAGACTGCTTCATTGTCTCCGTGTCTAGTCTTCTCTGCCTTTCTGAACTCTGTCTCGCTGAGCTGAGAGCCTGCTTTTATATCATGAGAATTGTGCATGCCCTCACTTTGCTAACTGTTCCTCTGTTTCATCACTTTGCTTGTCCTTTACTCAGACTCATCTCAGATCTCACTTTCTGACTGAGAGTGACTCCTTCTGAACTCTGCTTCCTCCTCTGCTTCTTTTCTCCCAAATCCCGGGATTAAAGGCATGCACCACCACTGCCTTCTAAATACTGGGATTAAAGGTTTATACTGTCACTGCTTTCTCCTTAAAGGTATGTATCAATAGTCTTTCTACGCTAGAGCAGCCATACCTCCAGATTAAAGATTCAATATTCCATTACAGTATTATTTTGAGATTAAAACACTAAGTAATGCCACCAAACAAGACATTTTGACATTCTTAAAGAGGAAACATGGTGGAGAAAAACAAGGTATGAAACCATGTTTTCATTCTGGGTCTTAACTCCCTGACCCAACATGGAACTCTGTTCATCATGTGGGTAATATCCAAGAGTCATATTGCTCTGGAAGAAAGATGGATACTTAATTCAAAGGAAGGAGAAAAGGCCACCAATCTTTCTTCCCCAAGCTATAAATTGTTCTGAATCTTTATCCAGAGAAGTGCTGACTGAAGCAGAGAAAAAAAAAGAAAGTAAGAAAAGAAAGGCAGAAAGATTACAAAACAAGGAAACAAGCCATAAAACAATTTTTCCGTTTTTATTTCTATTTTATTGTGCAAATGTATGGAGTGTGGCATAATGATTTGTTTTATGAACATAGTATAAAATGGTCAAATGGGGTAGTTAATATTTCTATCTCAGTTAGTATTTTTATTAATAAATAATAAATGTACATATCTCTGAGGAACAGAGTCATATTGCTAGATGTAATATATGTGTTGGTTAAATAAATTTGTTAATATTTATATTTTTTATAATCCTATGGATAGAACAAGAACTTATCTTTTCTAGTTATACATAATATATATATAAAGTTATGAATTATCGTAATTCTATTGCATTATCAAATATAACATTCTATTTAACTTTTGTAGTAAGTTTTCTTTGTTTTTAATAAACAGGAATTTTCAGATTAACAAAGACAGATCTAGTCATATTTCCAAATTTAAAATCTTGAATTTTACTTATTTGCTAATAAGTAAATTATATAGCTAATTATTTGCTAATAATTTTCTTATTAGCAAAGAAGTCATTGTCATATATAAAATGAGGATAGTTTTATAATATTTTCTTGCTAAGAATTTTTAAAGAAGTAAATGGCATAATACATATTGTGATGATTAATATTATAAAAGTGATAGAATCTAAAATGACCTAGGAGATGGGTCTCTGTGCATGGCTGTAAAGGCTCACCTTGATTACTTTAACTAATATGAAAAGACTCATGTTACTTATGGGGAGGACCAGTTTGTGGGCAGGGTATCCTGGACTGAATCAGTGGAAAAAATAAAATGACCAGCAGTAAACATGTATTAGTCTCTGGGCCCTCTGATATGGCAGCAAGTGATCTTAATCACTGAGCTTTCTCTCTGTCCTCCATGAGTGTATCTCTTTGTTTCTCATTTAAGTATAGCTTATTGGAAGTCCATCTCATTAATTGTCCTAATTCTAATCAGTTCATCACAATATATTTTGTAGAATGTAAATGTAATCTAATTGTTCTAATTCTAATCCACTCATTACAATGTATTTTTCAGAATGTAAATGTAATTTGTTTTACTCACATATTCTAATTATGTTCCACAAAATATTTACGCTAAAAATATTCTTCAACATATGAATATCTAGATTTAAATAGGAGACAGACTTCTGGACTTACCTGTGCAGTATTATCTAGATTACATTAATTGGGAAGGGAATATTCACTGATCAAGTTTAATTTTCTGTTGCACTGATAAAACATTCCATCTAAAAGCTCACAATTCTATGTGTCAATCCTTTGAAGTAAGTCAGGGACTTAAATGGGAACTGAAGTGGAAACTATGGAAGAGTTCTGTTCACTGTCTCTCAATGTCTCTGACACATGCTCAGCTAGCTTTCCTTTTTACATTTTTAAATATTTATTTATATTAATTTATATGAATAAGTGTTTTGCCTTTATGTATGTAGACATATCCTTATGTCTAGTATCTGAAGAAGGCAAAAGAGGATGTCAGAACCTCTAGAGTTGACAGTAAAATGTTAGTGAACTGTCAGATGTGGGTGCTAGAAACCCCAAACCAGACTTCTATAAGAACAGCAAGTACTCTTAACTATTGAGCCATTTCTCTAGACAGCAGCTTTCTCATACAACCCAGTCCCACCTACCTAGTGATGTTGTGATTCATAAAGGGCTAGGCTCTCTCACATCAATCATCAATCAAGACAATATCTTATAGACATTAACACAGGTCAATCAGATTAGGAAGTTCTTCAATTGAAATTCCTTCTTCCCAGTGAGTCTTTGTTGTACCAAGCTGAAAATTAAAACTAATCAGAATACCTGTTTAAACTAGGCAGCCCCATTCAATAGGCTGAAATCCTGAGCTGAAGAAAAATGAAAACGCAAACTGAGCACTAGCATCCTTTGCTTTCTGCTTCCTGACCCTGAATGCTATGAGAGCAGCTACCTTCTTCAACAGTTGAATATATGTCTTAAAATTGTAATCAAACCTAATACCTTTCTTAAGCTAATTTTGTTCATATTTTGCTAAAGCATTAAGACAGGTAACTAACAGAAATGGTATGACAGAAGTATTTTTTAATTACCAAGAAATCTGTGCATTCTTGTAAAAGGTAAAATATTTGGAATAGTCATGAAAGCCTCTTTGTATATGTTGATACAAAAAAAATTTGGGGATAGAATGTGACAGGCACACAAGCTTGAAGGAGAAAGGTAAGCTCTTTGGATGAAGAGAGCATGATCAGTATTCTGGAGGAGTGCTGTACTCACTGAGATGTATTTCATGACTAGTAGTGTCCATGACATGTGTTGACCAGCATTCAAATGATAAATAACATAGGAAGGTCAAAGAAATTCCATCTGCTGAGAAGTAGAGTCTATTCAGACTAAAATTTAAGAATAGATAAATAGGACATTGATAATTTTAAAGCAATTATATTTGCTTTCACAAAAAAAGGTCACTTTTACCTTCATTGGAATCCATTGTAAATAAATATATACTAACTATTGCCTTTAAACAATATTCTTCCAAATGACTCTCTATGATAATTGTATTAAGTGCAGGATTGTTAATATGTACTCTTGTGGGGTGTATTTTATAATTGTTTTCAAATTTCCCATCACAAATGGGAAGATTTAGACAGATGGAGTTGCAGTTATACATTTTCATTTTGGAGGATGAAGCAAAGACTGTTAGTTAAAAAAACCGAATATGAAAACAAGGTGTGATGGTACACATTTTTATTCAACATACTTGATGCAGATATAAGTGTATATCTCTGAGTTTGATGCCAGCTAGCTTTGCAGAGAAAGTTCAGGCCAGCTAGAGCTACATAGGGAGACCATGTCTCTGAAAAAGAAGCAAAACAAACAAACAACAAACAAAAAACTCACCCCACAACTGACTGACAGGGACTGCTGTTTCCTTCCCAGTCTGTCTTCTATCCTTCCCAGATCCCAGGCCATTCTACATCAGGAACTCTCCATCTATAGCAAACGGTCCTGAGACCCAGATAGAAAACTTATGTATAAAGCAATAGGTCTGTGTGAAAGAAAAAAGGGTCTATATTCTAGGGGTCTATATGAAAGAATCACATTCAGAAACCTGTGTGGTCTGGATGAAATATAGAAAGTTAAAAATGTTGATACACACCTTTAATCCAAGTATACAGACAGCAGTGGTGGTCCATACCTTTAATCCCTAAGACAGAAAGAGAATGTGGAAGCAGACACAAGAAGCAGAGCTCAGAGTTAGTGTCACACAAAAAGTGACATTTGAGATGAGTCAATGAAGGATAGGCAAAGTGACTAATCAGAGTAAGAGTTAGCAGAGTGAGCCAGAGTGAGAACACATCCAACATTCACAATATAAAAGCAGACTCTTAGGTCAGAGCAGAGTCAGTAATAGCAGACAGTATGAGGAAAGCAGTCTGGAGTAGGCAGACTGTTGGAGAGACACAGAAACACAGACACAGCTCAGCAGAAGTCAGTAGCAGATGGGAAGAGCTATTCAGTTTGAAGCTGATCAGAGCAGTCACCCAGAGTCAGTCAGAACAGCAAGTGAGTTGAACTAGAAAACCCAGAGTTCAGAAGGAGCTAGTCAGAGTGGGTCAGTGAGCAGGAGTTTGGAGATTGATTAGATTGGACAGAAGTTTAAATGTTCTAGACTTTACAGAGACTGAGGCTGAAGCCTTCTACTTCTAGAATTAAGAGTAGATTGTACAGAGGCCAAAAGACTCCAGGGTTCCAGCTAAAAGCTGGTGATTGAATTAGGCAAAAGAATGAACCATCTTTAACTTGAATCAGCAGCTACGCTGTGTCTATCCCATATTCTAGCTTAAGTCTTGTCCAAAGCCCCATGACTGCCTATGAGGGATCATTTTCTTCTCTTTACCCATATCTCTTCCTTTAAGAATTGTTAAAATACTAATCCACCTCCCAACAAAGACTCTCCAGTTTCTCCCCGTGGCCTGAATACCCAGATAGAGATCTCACAACCCCTTCCTGGCTTTTTGGAATAGGATCTTGATAGTAGAGGCATTAAGGCTATCATTTGATAAATGGGACCTCAAGTAAGCAAAAAGCTTCCGTACAGCAGTAGATATCATTACTCGTGAGGAGACAGCATACAGAACAAAAGAAAAAAAATTTACTAGACAGAAAATTGATAGTTTTTGCTTTAGAAATAAGAAGAACTAAGTAAAATTAAGCAGGAAGAAGCAAAAGAATTCAATTTAATAAAAATATGAAGTGTGGAACTAAATAGAGGGTTTCCCAAAGAAAATATACAAATAATTGAGGCATATTTTTTAAAAAATATTCAGTATCCTTAGCAATAAAAATACAAAATAAAATTACTTTGAGATTTCATTTTACCCCTCCCAGAATAGTTAATATTACAAAATAAAAAATAAAAAATAAGAATAAAAAGACAGCAAATGATCTTGTAGGAAGGGAGTATAGTGTAGATGACTTGAAAAGTCCACTGTCTCCTTTCTGCTTTCTGTGTTATTCCTTTTCTGTTGATTTGATAAAATTTCTTCAGAAAAAAAAAAACTTAAGGGACAAAGGATATATTCTGACTCACAGTTCAGGTTACAGACCACCAGGGCAGGAAATTACTGTAATGTATACGTGACATAGTTTCTCAAATTCCATCCAAAGTCAAAACACAGAGTGAGAAATGAAAATGATTTCTGTTGAGCTCGCTTTTTCCATTTTAAACAGTTCTAGATCACCTTCCTAGGAAGCAGTCCTGCCCACAATTGAGATTAATCTTCCCTCATCTATTAGTATTATCATGATAGTATTCAACAGATAAGCCCAGAGGCCTATCTCCAGGTGATTCTATATTCTGCACAGTGGATAATTAACTCTAATCATTGTACCTTGTTTTTGTGTCATGAGAGTAGAAAATCTCATTGAGTGCTTTGACCACTTTTAAACTTTTCCATCTGTTGGTTTTGCTCAACAGGCTGGAATGCAAAGTCAGACCTTGAACAGGAAATGGCTTTGTCCAAGACTCCAGAAGAAAAGAATCCTATTTTTGACCTCAAAAATATCATATATATCTGCTAACAATTTGTAATAGTCCTAAAAGAAATTCATATGTTCTAAAGAGAGAGCAGTAGCTTTCCCTTTGGCTATCATGGTGCTTAGACACTGAACCTTAAGAAATTAGAATTTCTTGGTAGAATTGATAGAATCTACCAATTTGAGGTTGGAAAAAGGAAAATTCTGAAGCCATGTGAGAGTCATGGGCAGAGATATTCTCCGCAATAGAGATTTGGAAAACTGCTGATGCTACTCTTGAGGATATTGGGAGTTTCTTGAGGTTGGGATGGAGCTAAAAGTGTCTTGGTCTGTAAATAGTAGAATCAATAGTTTATAACTTTTAGCATAGTTTGAAAATGAACTAAGCTGTATGATATGTTAACAGGCTAATAACCCTATAAGGTCAAGGGGATCCCATTCTACCTAGACCTTTGAATTGTATAAAACTAAATGTGAGGAAAATGATATGTGTTAAGTTTTTGTTAGAAAGTATTGATTTGGGGTTTATCTATGTGGCTTTTCACTTCTAGAAGAAAAGAAAATCAGCAAAGAATCTTCTTCATCTTCTGATAAAGCACACTGTCTCTATTTTCATGTTTTTCAGTCTGCCCGCATATTTATTATATATCTAAGATTGGTTGTAAGGTCCTCATCTTTTGACCTCTACATCTAAAGTACTAAGATTACAGGGTGTGCTGCCATAGCTGGATATAAAATTCATTTTTAATCTACAACTTTTATAGCTATGCCCAGAATATATAATCAAAAAAGATATATCTTTTTTATAACATCAGAGGACTTGTTAAAATGTTACATGACTATGGCTGAATTACTCTAAAATTTATAAATTTTACATTTTGTTTATTTTTTTAAATATTATGTCTATATGCAGTGAAATATGATCATATCTGCCCCCATTTCCTCTTTTTTCACTTCTCATAGTTACACAACACATGTCTCTCACAACTTCATAGTGTGTGTGTGTGTGTGTGTGTGTGTGTGTGTGTGTATGTTAACCCACTTATCTTAGTTACTGTTCTATTACAGTAAACGAGCACCATGACCATGGTAACTTATACAAGGAAGCATTTAATTGGGGAGGTCTTTACAGTTTCAAAGGGTTTAGTCTATGATAATGATGACAGAGAGCAAAGAGGTAGGTAGGCATGGAGCTGGAGGAATGCCCAAGAGCTTACATTTGATCTACAAGAAAGAGGTAAAAAGAGAGATAGACCTGGCCTGGTATGGACTTTTAATATGTCAAAGTCTACTCCAGTGATACACTTTCTCTTATAAGTCCACATCTGCTCTAAGAATGACACGATGGCTCCAATAAGTCCACACTTTCTAACTATTTTTAATAGTCCACCAATTGGGAATGCAGCATTTAAATCTATACACCTATGGGGACAAGTCTCATTCAAACTACAATGCCAATATACCCAATTAGTTATAACCTTGAGTGTGGTGCCATCTACCAGAGCATGGAAAACCAACCAGTAGCTAGATCCACAAGAATAGAATGATTGTCTTTCCCCCAGCAATCTACTGCCAATATAATCTCTGGATGGGGCAAGACATGAAAATCACTTTCCCTATCTAAGCAAGGATTTCAGCTCCCTCATTCTAATGTATGTCTCATGCAGTTAAAAACAGCTTTGAGTTCATGCTTCTAATACCCACAACATGTATAAGTCAGTATTTCATAGCACATCCCCCATCTACCCCCATCCTTTGACTCCTACTTTTTTTTTTTTTTTTTTTTTTTTTTTTACTTCTGAGATTTTCACTGAATCCTGGTTATTGAAGGATAATATAGATGCCCTCTTTAGACATGAACACCAAGTCTCTTAGTCACATCATTTCTGAGCAGGTATGCATCTCTCCATTGACTAGTGTTCACTAAAAGAAGTTTCTCTGACCAAAGTTGGGAGCAGCCCAGATCTATGGACATAAGCATAAATATTTAGAAGATAATTTATATAGAGTGATCATTTAAAAACATAAAAATAGCTAGTTCTACACTAGAACCTATGACACCCCACATGTAAGTGACAATAACAGTGTTGTAACATCATTCTTAAAATCCCCCCCTTCAAAGCATGCCTCAAATCAAATCTGAATGCAGTAAGTTACAACAGCAATGCCACTATTACACCAGGAGGCACATCTTGGCTGGCAGGTTGATATTGCACCATGGAAGGTCCAGTATTATGTATAACCACTTTTTCCCCCAGACAGCCTGCATAGCACCTTTTAGTAATATAAATTGGTTGACACTGCCATTCCCAGAAGACAAGAATAATTAAGTGAAAAATCACAGTTCAAGAAATGTATGGGCTGAAGAAGCAGTAGAAGCCCCTGGGATGTGCCTCCACTCTCTATATAGGTGAGAGGAAAAGATTGCGCAGCGGGCTCTTCCTCTCATGCCCTGGACAGAGTATTGTTGGTTGCCTGCTTCTCAAAAGCAGAAGGAACATGCTTGTCTCCACTGCACCTGGATCCATTGGGTGGATGCCTTGCCCTCCCGCCTCAAGTGTTCCCGCCCTGCCATGCTAATTAGGCTTCTCCACCCGAGGGACCCCACCTTTGCCGAGAAATATTTGAATAGGGAAAAGGTTGATAATAAATGAGTTTTGTGTTCATCAAACCTGGCTCCCAAGGTGTTCTTTACACCCTGTCATTTCTCAGGTACGTGAGTGGACAGCTTCGTGAGAAGTCACGGAACCCCTACTTTGGGCCTGTGTCTCTTGCCACTTAAGTGTAAGCCCGTTCCCCTGGCCAGGGAACGGGGTCAGAATACCACTGGCGGGACATCAGCCGCTGTCCAGTGGGTCCACATGGGAACCCAGAGAGAGAGAGACCAACAGAAATGAGATACCTCCAGTGATAGTTGGAATGAGAATGACTCTCATAGAGCTACATGTTTACATACTTTTTCCTCAGTTGATAGAATTGTTTGAGAAGGACTAGAAGGTGTGGCTTCCTTGGAGGAAGTATGTTACTGGGGTCTGGCTTTGAAGTTTCAAAAACCCATATTATTCTCTGTTCTCTCTCTCTGCCTCATGACTGAGAAAAAGAATTTAAGATAATAGCTACTGCCATGATCCCCACCAAGATGATCGTGAACTGTAACCTTCAGAAACCATGAGTCCCAGATTAATCTCTTTTTTCTATAAGTTTCCTTGCTAATGGTGTCTTATTAGAGCAATAGGAAAGTAGCTACAACACCTGCCTATGAATTATTGGTTAGAGAGTCTCCAGACATATCCAAAACAATACGGGCTGTTGAAGTTTCCTTTGGTTATCCACCAAAGCTACATGGTAAGACTCTATTGCTGAAGGCAGCATATACTTTGGCTCCAGGAAATTTTTCATTTCTAAAAGTGTTAACCTGTGCTTTTGTATTTCAAAAACTTCTATACATTCATCATGAATAGCTTTTTTTAAAATCTAGAAATAGTCTATTCAATAAAATTGACCTCATTTTGCTCTCATTCAAGCCATTGCCTGTGTAAACAAGTTTTTTGCATATGGGTTTTTCTTCTTGTGTTCAACGACTATGGTGAGAAACAGAGCATTCAATATGAAAAAATTGCAATATAGGCTTTTAAAAATAATATATTCAACTGTGTAGAAAATTACTGATAACAATTCATTCCAATTAATAAGACAAAATTTATGCTGTCAGCAATAACAGGATACTGTGAATAAATTGACAAAAGGACACTTCAAGGAGATTTATGTTCTAATTACTCTATAGAAATACTTTTTAAAACAAAGAACTGGAGCCTAGATTTAAAAAAAAAAGACAAAACAAAAAACTCTGCTAATTATAGGCATCAACTTAAAAAATTAAGTTATGCTAGAATTAAGCTTCACATTTTTTAAAGCTAAATTATGACATGTTCAGTCAAGGATACCTAAGAAAATACTCACTTTGTGTATTAGTGTCTTTTCTTATTCTTTAAACAAAATATGTAAAAACAAACAAAAACAAAAACAAAAATCTAACTAAATAACCTCAAAGATTGATCATTTATTTTGGCTAACAGTTTCAGAGGTTCCAGTCCATAAGGTAGGAAGGGATCAAAAAGAACATTTCACATCATGGCAGACGGGAAGAAAAGCAAAATGTTGCCTGCATATATATTGGCTTTCTACTTCTCAGCCTTTTATTGTCTTGTCACTCCAACTAATAAAATAGCTCCGTCCATGTTCTGGATGGAATTTCTTAGTCAAACCACACTGACAGTGTCCTCAATTATGTTTTACTAATATCCTCTGTACTACACAGTTGACGATTAAAAGTAACCATTTTATCTACACTGTAGGTCAAGAAGTTTAGCAATTGGTAGTCATGAAATTTGAATAAGATAGTTGTGACATTAAAGACTCTGCTCAGAACTACAAGCATATCTATCCCCCCACTCCCAAAGTAGATAAGAAACAAGTACATATCCATGGTCTAGTATTACAATGAAAATCAAGACTAAAGGAATTAACCTGAATAAATATACCAACTTCAATATGTGATAAGCAAGTAATACAAGAATATTTAGAAACCACAAGAAATTCTTTGTGGTCACAAAACAGAATTTAGAGAATTACAAACTCTCTGAGAAATGGATTGCTGTGTTAAGATTATGCAAAGTAAAACGGGAATTTTATTACTAAACTGGTATGTCGATGAATAGTTATGTTATTTTGGTTTACAAAGACAAAGGTTATATCTAATTCAAAAGTAAAGGGCATGGCTGAGTTTATAGGTGGAAAGCAATTAAACAACACAGTATTAGCCCTGTGTAATAAGGGAGTATCGTTCCTCAGGTAATTCACAAAGGTGAGTAGTAAGTCACACACTAATTTATTATCTACTTATTCATTATTCTTACTGTATTTATTTGTGTGTACAACTAAAAGTTAATCTTCATGTTCACATCAAAATAGCTAGGATGTTTTGGAACAATCTGCTTACTGAGAAAAAGTAGGATTTTGGCCTACATCTCTACCTTTTCTCTCAATTACACGCACACACACACAAACACACACACACAAACACACACACATACACACATACACCATCACTGTTTAAAACATTAAGAGAGCTAAAATGGTAGTAAAAAAATGAAGGAAGGGTCCAGATTATATATATATATATAGAGAGAGAGATAGATATATAGATATATAGATATATAGATATATAGATACAGATATATATAGATATATAACATGTACTAATTATTGAGTCAATATAACTAATCAGAAGTAGGTTGTCAAGTTAAAGAAACAAATGTGTTGAGATGATAAGTATGTTAACCAACTGGACTTAGTCTGACATACACACATTCAGGATAACTAACATTGGAGCTGAGGATATAGCTCAGTGGTAGAGGTTTTGTATAACCTATACAAAGCCATAAATTCAGTCTTCTTCACTTAAACAAAAATCATGTTGTATATCACAAACATGTATAACAGTATACAGGGCCTCTGGAGATATCTTCATCAGTGAAGTTCTCACCACACAAGCATGAAGGCTTGTGTTCATCTCTCAGTGTACACGTCTAACATCTAATTCTAGTGCTAGTGAGACAGAAACAGCTAAATACCTAGAGTTTCTGGTCAGCTAAACTAGCCTAAGTGGTAAGCCCCAAGTCCAGTGAGAGATCCTGTATCAACAAAATAAGGTAGAGGGATGGAAAGAGGGCTCAACAGTTAAGAGCACTGCTGCTCCCGTAGAGGACCTGGGTTTGGAACATGGCAACTCACGTTTGTTTTAATTCTTAACTGATTTAACTGATATCCCCTTTTTTTGGCCTGTTTGAGTACCAGGCACTCATGTGGTACATTAATGGTATATGCATGCAATCAAAACACTCATACACATAAAACAAAAATTAAAAGAACAATTAAAAGCTTGAATTCAAGTGATTTTCTAAGAAAGAAATTTTGCCTATGTTCAGTTTTTGAAGGTTAAGAAGTCTCAGCTCAGGCATGTCTACAGTTTGGACTCAAGACAAGGCCATCTTTCTATATTACCAAGTGGTAGGTAAGATCATGTGGCAGAACTGCATTTAGATTTTAGTGAAGTCATGTAGTGAGACTGAAAACAAGAGTAGGGATGTATTAGGCTCAAATTTTTATGACAACACTCTGTCAAAGGAACTAATCAACTCCTATAAAGTCTAACTGCTACATTGGACCAGCATGAATTCCTTCATAAAGGTGGTCAAGATGCAGCCACTGGCATGCCTAGTGAGTTCCAAGACAACTAAGACTATATAGTGAGACTCTTTCTCAGGAAAAGAAAATAAATGAAATGAAAAGAGAAGAAAAGAAGGAAAAAAGAAAAGAATAGGAACAGCATAAATACAGACTGAAGGATAAATTCCCAAGATAAAATTTTTTTATTACCTTTTTAATTTTCTCCTTTTCTTTTACTCTTTCTACAATCTCTCTTATATATAATGTTATTTATATATATGTGAGGAATGTTGCAGAAGAGGAAGCAGAAACATTGAAAGAGCTAAAGGATCTGGGAGTTTACTGTGAGATTGTGTCTCTTAGGAAAGTCAGGATCTACACATATAAAGTTTTAACAACCTGAATGCCTAACCATGAGTTAACAATGATGACAACAGACATGCTAAAGTACACACATAAAGAGGAAAACCTCTGAGGACTGTACCCTGCACAGAGAACTACAGACAATTAAGAAATGTTGAGAGTGGGAAGAATAGTCTTTCCCAGGGAAGAGCACGCCTAGGTTAAGGTTTTAAGGTACTGAAATAAATATAAGTGACTAGGAAGTTTACAGTGTGGTTTGTACTTTGTTGATTCGAATTTCAGAAAAAATTGTGATTTTTCTCTTTTCTGCTTTAGAGATGGAAATAGCTAGTCATCTTAAGAATATTATTTATTCTGGGGGAGAATAATTGCCTCCACCCTGTCTATCACTCACTGTTTAGGGATTTTCAGCATGTTCACAGGTCTGTTTTATCTGATGCTAACTTAGAAACATCATACTTTTGTGTCTTTCTACCATGTCATAATTTATTGAATGACAATAAATTCACACACTATGTCAATTCAGTTGGTATTTATTCACTGCTAATACAGCTGTAGATAGTTTCTTGACTCAATTGATGAAAATACAATATTTGCTTTAAAAGTTATTTGTCATTCTGTGTTGGAGAAATGGTGGTGGTTGACTTTACACAAACAAGATGTTCTCATTCTTCCTTAGTATTTACACTCCGCATCAATGTGCTGCTTTATAAAATTGAGCCTCTCCAGGCAGAACATACATACTAATATACAATTTCTTGCAATGTGAAGTAACAGAGTAGGGCACGATCTATTCTTCAGTTTTTAATTCTTGGTTTTGAAGACCAATATTTTTGATCTACACATACTGTGGGAAGAAGCCTTGAACATACTCTAGTAGACTCTGACCAAGAAACTTTCCATTCCTGAAGGCTTGCTGAAACTATCACTCCTATTTTGAAATTCTAGCTCCATCCCCCTCACTGCCATTACTTAAGTCATGCCCTATCAACCACATCTTAATAGCAGGGGCAAGGCAGTTTCAAAAGATAAAATGAAAGAACAAAAGTTGTTTTACTTTGTAGCTACTGGGCCTAAAATATCTTTAAAAGAAAAACAGATACCCTCCTGGTATGCTAGATGAGATAGTATTGAGTCTCACTAGCCCAAGGACATAACCTCTGGAATGTGGGAGTGGATAGATTCCAAGTTGGCCCTGCTGCACCAGATGTGCTCCAAATACACCAGATATGCCTGGCACTTTTAAATGAGAGATAAGCCAGGAAATGCATCAGAATAGATGCTTGCCATTGACTGGAACTTGTGGGAAGTATATAGCCTTACAGGTTCTACCTTTTTAAACACCTATGCCATGTGATTCAGGCCTGCCTATAGGTGCTCTGGAGGTGACAGATTCACTCCATGGGTACCTCATAATGTTCCCAGTCAAAGACTATCTTCCTGGCCAGCATTTAGTTAATTTAACTAATGCTTAGTTGCTTCAAATTTAGCTCAATTGTGATGATCGTATTCTCTTCAACCGGATTTGGGATTTATAAAAACAAGCTTGTCAGGACAAATCATTCAAGAAAGTGGAGATTGCATACTCTCAAGTAGCCCCTTGAAGTTATACTTAAATTCTCTTATTCAATACACCCCGCCTCCATAAACTTAAGGATTCCTTTCATTTTTCCATACATCCCTTTCCTTAGAGAGAGTGTCTGTCCTTTGCTGTTTAAATCAACATCTCTTCTGCTAAGGTCAAACTATGGCCCTTCTCCCACCTTGTATAACTTTAAGCTGCCTCAGAAATCTAGCATTGAAATGAATACAATGAATGAATGAAGAATAAATAAATAAGAAGCATATGGGTGTCTCATTTTTATTGCATGATTTGTGTAAAAATGCCCATGAAGGCCAGATGACAAAAGTCAGAGAGAAGCATATGAAGATAATTCCTTTCTATTCTATAGTTGTAACAAGACTCACTTCCTAGTCCCTCTCCTACCTCATGTTGTTCAAATTTATTTGATTCAACAAATAATGTATAATGTTTTCCTGGTATCAGACACTGGAGTGTATCTGACAGATGTGTACTTTGAATCTGGTCTATCAGGTGCAAATAAAAGTCCTTGACCTTCTAAAGTGGGGTTGGCTTTAGAGATAGCAAGTCCAATACAACTATTAGGCATCCTAATCAAAATCCCAATATACAATGGTGTTTGAATTACTTGAAGGCTTTCTAAGGAAAAGTATAAAGGAGGGGGATCAAGATTGCATTGACATTTCTCTCAGCTTGAGTAAACTGTAGACAAAGTTTCTTTGGGCCTGAAAGTTCTTGACCTTGGGCATTTACATTAGAATACATGTGAGTGCAAATTCTTTCTCTGCCTTTTGAGATGCAAAATTTTTGCAAGCTTCATGCCAGCTTTTCAACCTAAAACGGACTTTCTCAAGGGCCATAATATGTCCCTTTGAAATGTGATTTTGAAAGGATTTAAGAAATATGAAGCCTAGGAATGCAGTCACATATAGGGGGAAATGCCTCCTATTGAGAAATGCCTTCCCAAGTACAGCCATTAACAGTACTCTTCAGCAGGATTCGTCCTTCCCCAGCATACCAGGAGCCACCCTGTCTTAAGGATGGCAAGTCCAAGGGCACAGGTTGACCACGCCCCCCCCTGGATCCCGGGCACAGGAAACTCCCAACCAATTAGTCTAACATAGAGAGCTCGGAGCCAATCAAAGCTGCACGAGCCCCCATCCCCAGACCCCTTTCCCCTAAACCCCATTAAAGGGCTGGGGGGGAAAGGATTGGGGCCCGCCATGCTCATCTCCTGCGTGGGATAGGCGGGACCCGGACGAGAGCCAGTAATCAATAAATGCCTCATGCATGTTGCAGCGGTTCGTGTCTCATGGTTCCTTAGAAACCCGCCCGGCTTGCCCTAACAATTTCAAGAGACCAGTCTCTGAGTTACTATAAAGATAGGAGAAAAGTTACTTTTCATTAGGATAAGACCAATTAACAAGCACAGGGGAGCTAAAATACCCTCTTCCTAGTTGATGCACTAGAGTTAATCTCACACAGGACTCATGACTTTCACCTATTTCAAGTTCTGCAATAAATTTTCCTTAATTGACTGAATTTCTCCAGTGCAATTTTGCTGTTACAACAAATGGTGTCATCTCTCCAAAAATATGATTGTTCTCTGTAGATCTAATTGTATAAGGGCCAAACAAGGACTGAGTAAGTATGAACTGTGTGTTTACAAGCTAATCACCAGATTTCCTAATCTTTTGCAGAAATTATATAAAATTATATAAAATATAAGCCATATTTTTATTTTTAATCATGTTAGGTCCAAATTGGCAATGCTGATGGCATTGTCTTAAACAGAAAGACTTTGGCTAGGTAAACAGAAGACCAAACAAAGGCCTAAAAGCAGGTTTCTCTTTACCAAAAGCCTCTCTTAAGCCATCAGAGACAACTTTGTTTAGTCTGTCCAAAGGTCAATTATCTCAGGACAGGGCATCCAGTTCCAGATCAATCTGAACCACATGTATCAGCTCTAAGACCCTACCCTGTTGACTATCAAAAAATATATTTGCTTTTCTGCCATTTAGGTCTTCTCTTTGCCATCTACCCCTGAAAAATAGCTTTGTCAGATTGATCCTTATAAGCCCTTCTTTCTAGCTATAGAGTAGTCCAGTTTTACTGAGATCATGGTATTAGTGTCTCTTCATTAGCTCTCTGTGCAGCTTTGTTTGCATATTCCCCCAAATTCGGAACCTATCAATCCTCCAATAAAGCATCAGTCTGGGGAGGTAGTTGGTGTGGAGTAAATTCTGAACAAGCCATTAAATATGTATGTCCTGAGCAAGTTATATTAATTACATGTAGATTCCTCATTCCAATATGAAGTATAAGTAATGCCCTTATAGAATCCAATACTGCTCATATCCACCACATTTTTCCCATGTAAGGTTCAGGACACAAAGAAAAGTTAAAGAAGGGAGGGTTAAAAATAATTAACTTAAAGAAAGTCTATTCCTTGGGAGTAGTCATCATCCTATCCAGGCGTATCTGCTGTTCTCTTTGCTTTGTGGAACCTCACAATCCTACAGATTGCTAACCAGACCTGTGAAGGGTTTCTCTTCTATAAATTATGATTAGAGAGAGGAAGCAAGAAACAGTATGAAATGAATCTCAATTCACTACTGCTAGCCATAAATATTTATTTCGCTACAGATTCACTATCCCTTTCAGTTTATCATATTGCCCTAATTGTATTTTCCCATTCTGTCTTAATATTAATTTTATTGGATAATACTTCTGAATAAGTCTTGTTTTTCATTAAAGTTGTTTAATAACCACTTGACCTTCTTACTTTAGTATTTTATCCTTAAGTTTCTTTTCTTATTTTTCTTATAATTCTTTCCACTTAAATAATTTAACCATGAACATTTCTCCTTTCATATAGATTTCAGAATATTTTCACATTTCAGAACATTCCCTGTAGTTAATAGTTTCTTAATATGGATTAACCTTAGGATAGTTGCTGTGTCTGAGATCTCACCATTTATGAAGATCATATTTGAGTTTTGGGGGAAGTCATCTATCTTAGCATGTGTAGAAACAGTGTTGTAAATCTGGCAAGAAATATGTTATCCTTTGGCTAAATTTATTGCTAGTTATGCTATTAGATTAGAAATATTGCCTTATATTCACAGAATTGTCATCTTGGTGTTATAGGATGATTGGTACATGATTACCTTTTTCTCAGTGGGGGGAAATATTGTAATATGGTCTTGATGTAGTGCAAAACAATTCCTGTAATATTAATTAATGTTGGAGTATTTTTAACTGCCGTGCATTAGGTAGGTAAGGGTGCCAGAATTTCTGGTGAGGAATTTGGGCTTTATCAGGTCAGCAGTCTGAAGTATTGCAACACTTGGCAGAATCTCAGCTTCCATAAGCAACATTTTACCATCAGCAACCTCTGTTAGAATGGACTTAGAAGCTATGCCATGGAATAGTCACCAGTCTAATTTCTCCAGTAATGTTTTTGCTGACATTGTACCTAGAGTGGATACTGCAATAAACTTTCTTCAGGAAACTTTCCACAAATTCAACATTCTATGAGCTCCAGTGTAGTGTTGTATAAGACAAGTGATTTTAATGTCCTTAAATATATAACTAGTTCATTTTAAGGTATGGTTATTACGTTTGACAGAGATTTAGGAGAATATAATTTATCAAATAAAAATTCCTTTCCATTTCTCTTTTGACTTGTTTTGAAACTTAAAGTAAAAGCAAGTGTGTACATAAGATTTTCACCAATGGCCACTTAAAAATACCCTGATCCTTTTGTCTTCTTTGGGAAACAAACCATTGTAAACATTGTGTATGGACTTCCTGCTTTGGAACTCCGAAAGATAGAGGATGAAATTAGTTATTTCTGTTATTAAGTGAAAGCTTATCCTACCTATGGTTATGGAAGTAAAAAAGGATTACATGAAACAATTAATTGTGCCACTCTTTCTTGTATGTGACTTACCACATTTATTCATTGCTTCTGAAGGTAGATTTTGATCATCCTCTCCTGTAGGGAATGTTTCAAGAAGCAGGGATTGAGAGAAATTGACCCATAGTCAGAGAGCTAGCCATGAAGGAGACACTTTCGACCAGTGTATAAAACAAGGAACTCAGCAGTTATCATTCCTCAAACAGGAATTTTGCTACTGGATGTTAACCTCATTTCTTTTACACATAAAATAACTAGCATAGCTATCCATTTCGTTTTTATGGTTTACAGCAAGGGTGAACTACTGAAGAATCTTGCTTAGTCTTAGCTCAATTTACAGAACCATGGGGAAACAGAAATGAAGTTAGTCACTCTGGGAATGAGTATCAAGAACAATTTCTATAAAAATATTACAGAATCCATTTCTTCTCATCTTGTGAAGTAAAGGTAAAAGTGCCTATCAGGTTGGTAAGAGAAGAAACCTATGGAGCACAGCAAGGAAGATTATTCGAAGGAATAACATATCAGACTTAGGAAAACATAGCTGAAAATCAGAACTACCAATAGTTGTCAATTTAGAATGACTCAAAGTAAAGGTAAGAGTACTTTGAACAAAGGATGCTAGGAGTTAGCCTTTGAGGAAGGGAGTGAGGATTACTTTCAACCAATTCAAGAGAAAGAAAGAAGAAAGTAATCATTGGATCACTGTCATAAATAAAAAGGATGACCTGACCATCGTGATGAACCAGTCTGCCTCCATCTTAGACTGGAAAGCCATCTTATAGTAAAGACAAACTAAGTTATTTTCTGTTTATGAGTAAAGCTGTTTCTCAGGGATTAGGCTATGCTTCACCTGTAACCTTAAATACAAGTGGTTCTGTACTGCCTGATTTAGGAAACAGCAACCATATCTGCACATGTCTTTGTTTCATAAGTTGTTATGATCATCTTGCAACCATACCTTTGTTTCAAAGGGTGATTATGACTACTTTGTTATGACAACATTGTTATCCTGCTCTGGTAACCCAACCTATTTGCCTGCCAAATCCTCTATTTGGAAAACCCCAACTTCTGAGCTATAATAACACTTATCTTGCCCATGTCCAATGCTGACCTCTTGAATCCCGCCTTAGGGAAGACAGGCCATATACATGAATAAAACTCGCTTTAATTAATTGTTTGATTTAATTACTTTGGCCATGATAATATGAGTTGGTCTTTTTCCTCATGTATTTCAGAATAACAGTCATGGTTCAAGATTTTCAGTCTGTCTAGATCCATAAAATAGAAACGATTCCAAATTAATTAAAAATAAAATGGGCTATATCCGCAAGCCTCAGAAAGCACTGCCAAGGTGAAACATGTGAGAAATATTTTGTTATCCCATCACTAGATCATGAGGTATTGGAAAAGCTACTAAATTTATCCATTGGACATTTGTTAAAGTGTAAGAAATTACTATCAAATGTAAAATTTTGGATGAGACTTCTTTTTTGTGAAAACAAATTCTGGAGCCTGACATTAATATTAAATATTAATATTTAATATTAATATTTTTAATAATTATATTAAAAGCCTACCATATTCAAAGAGAAGAATATGATTTGGGAGACACACAATTGTAAAAGGAGCATGAATGCTGGTAAAGAATAATATTTTTACTGGATTTCCTTTTGCGTCATTATTTACCAGCCATTGTTTTTACTGACTGTAACACTTCTCAGTGAGTAGGAAAACCTTTTTTTCCTCCATGGAAGAATATTAAACTTAAGAATAAAGGATAATAACAGAAAAGACATATTGATTGTTCTTTCCATTTTAAATTATTTGAAATCACAGCATTACAATAATAATAATCCTAAGTCCATGTATAAAATGAAAAAGTTTATGGAGTCAGAGCATGGTGATAGTAATTTATTCATTTATTTGTCTGTCATTCACACACTTAACCAATACTTTATGAATGCCTCTTTTGTGCTTGTATATAGCAGCTAAGGGATAATCATCCCACTCCTTTGAGCTGACATTCAAGTTCATAAAGAAAAGATTTTGGTAGACAAAAGGAAGATACTCAGAGTAAGATAGTATACCATGGGAATCTAAGGGAGAAAAATACAGGAAATGACCATATCCTAAGGCAGGAGCAGAGCTTATATAATGTAAAAGGACAAGTCACTGAAGGAAACCAAGAGAAGATTAGGAGGGAACAGGTCAGAGAAATATCTGGAAATCTGTGCTGTTTATAGCAATGTGGGCCATTTGCAGAGTTGCCTTTTATGCCCAGTCAGTAGTAATGGAAAAAGGAGAAAAAAATCACAAGTGGTTTGCCATGACACACATTTTTAAATTGCCCACCAGCTATTGTGTTCAGACTAGATTATAAAGAATTGAGTGCAGAAGCAAGAGGCTGGTGAAAGCATGAAATATTAATCCAACTTTTGATGTCATTAATATTATAAGAAGTAGTGGTATAGCTTACTGATAAATGTGTATTACTAATCAAGTATACCAAAGATATTTATTTAAAACAATATCTTGAAAAATAGTAAAATATTCCATCATGATATTTTATATTGCATATAGATTAACTTAGGTTAGTATTTTGTTTTTTTTACAAAGTACCTACTACTACTTTGTATAAGTACTATAATTAATTTGTTTGGTCCCTGTCTATGAAGTCTGGTTTGATGGTGAGGTTTATAACTATGGATTTTATTTACTGTTTCCTTTCTTCCTCTTCACTTGATCATACTCTAGGCCTAGATATGTCCATTATTCTCATACTAAAATATAAAGATTTTTGTATTGGACCCTGACAAAAGTTAAGTCTATGTGCAAGTGTTACTTTCTCATGTTTGTTCTCCTCAGTAGGTGGCCAGATGAAAAGAACCTTTACAAAGTTCACTGATCTGGCTTCAAATGAAGAAGATGTTATCCTGAGTCTCCTAGGAAATAAGTCCAAATACCACGTCCTTGTCAGCCCCACACTTATGGAGTGTTTACTGTCATGGCAGTCAAGAGCTTTCTTTCAGTAAAACAAAATAAATTTGAAGTCTTCCTCTTGCTAACCATGCACCCAGCATCCAATGACTTGACAAACCTTTTCATAATGGAGTTGGATTTACCTCGGATATAGTGGTATTGGTATTTTAAAAATTTAATTATCTTTATGCATTTGTAATTTGTAGTGATGTGAACAGAGCCAGATGCTGGAGGAATGTCTCAACAGGTAATAGTTACCTGCTAGTCTTTCAGTGAACCTAAGTTTTGTTGCCAGCAAGCAGGTCAATGTTCTCACAACTGCCTGTAACTCAAGATGCAGGGGATCCAACACATACTTCTGATCTCTTTGGGCATATACATACATATGTACAGATATACACACAGATACACATATAGACACACAATAATAAAACTAAAAGTAAAAAGAAAATAAAGGAAGAAGGGTCCAAACTTCCAGGTATTTGACAATATTGAAGCATCCTTAATTATTGTAAATGACAAGATGGTGCTTTTGGCATCTTCTGAGGGAGGACAGGGAAGTTTCTAACCATCTTAACATGCACAGAGTAGCACCTTACAACAGGGAATTATCCAGTCTCAAATTTCAATACAGTCAATCCTGAGAAACTATTCTATAAATTTTGTGTCATTTTCTCCAGGATTCCATTTGACATTGCACCAGCCTTGTTCTCCTTGATTCCTGTCTGTCAAAATTTGTGTCATCTGTCAAAATTCATTCTGCCCAACACATGGTCAAGATATTGTCTATAAGAATTCTAGTGTGATGTTAGTAGCTACTTTCCTCATAGAAAGAAAGAGTAAAGAGAATACGTAATTGAATAATATTCCACATTTTCTGTAATCACTCATCAATTTTAAGGATTATTTTGTCACCATATCTTAACTGCCAATAACAGAACTATAATAAATGTGGAAAGCACAGTTGTCTTTGGAACATGTAGGAATTTTACTGCCATATCCAATATTAGGCTTAGATAATAAATGTAAATATTTACAAATCATTATATAGTCTCAGAACAGTTAGAAGTAATAATTTTTATTGTATATATGATAATTTAAATTATATATATTCTCAGATGATCACTATCCACATCAATGTGAATGAAAACATCACATTGGTCTGGTCCTGATTCTTGGAGCCATTCTTTATGATAGCTTCAATCTGATCCTGGCCCTCAGCATGTCCTGTCTCTATCCCTGGTCACTGCAGCACTCAGAGATCTTGCCCTGATACCAGACTTATTCTCTGATCAAGACCCTGGTCTGTATCAACACTAGTCTGGCATTAAGCAGCCATAATGTGGGGTTGTTTTAGCCTCACCACACCACATGCTCTGGAACAGGACACAAGTCCAGGTCTCCAGCCTCCTCAGCCTTAGTACTGCCATATTGACACTTTCCCTGCCCTATCTAAGCCATCCAAGTCACCACTCTATTTCAGGATTCTGGGCTACTGGGGTAAAGATAAGCAACATCCTAAACTCAGATGTCCAAGTCCTTTTGTAAAACAACATTAACATAAATCAAGACAATATTTCTCCCTTAAAATACTACCAATCCTATAGTAATGTCACCTAAGAAGAGCAGTTTGGAAGACATTCAAGACTCAATTCAAAAAAATAATCATAAACATGGTCAAAAATTTTAAATATGCAAAGAGAGTACAAATAAATTCTCAAAACAAAAATCAGGTGATTGAAGACTAAGACAAATAGAAGTAAATGGCTGTATGAAAATATGCAGAAACTCATGGTTGGCCAAGATACTGAAAATAAATGATGGTTGAGAACTCAATCCTAAGCAAGACATTTACACTACCCCCTTTAAGACTCAGGGATCACTGTGGAACAGAGGGTAGGAAGAATGTATGAGCCAGAAGATGGAGGTAAAGATTCTCTACTGTCAAAACAATGACTACAATCATAAACTTACAACAACTAAAATACCTGCATTGGGTCAGTGACAGCCTGTCACAAAGTGTTATGGAAGCAAGAGGTATTCAGTGAGTCATAGCTCTTACTGCTGAGATCTTGGCTTCTGATCTTTTCTGGACAAGGAAGAACATTGTCTCCAGTTTTGTAGCCACTGCAGAGCCATCCAAGTCCCATTGCAAAACTCGATGCTCATATTCACAGATTTGACTAAACTCAGTGGATAACAAAACAAATAGATGCGAGTGTAAGATATTCGCATGAAATGGATAGTCTGAAAAATATAGGTAGTAAAATGATGGGGAGCAGAGGATGAGAGTGGTCAGTATACATTATGTAAATGTATGAAATTGACAAATTCAGTTACTAATGAAAAAAAATCACATGGTAACTCAAAACCACATGCCAAAAACAAAAACAAAAACAAAAAAAAATCCAAATATCAAAAATAAATTAAAAGGTTAAATTTGAAAGAACTTAAATTGCTTGGGATGCAAATTAGAGTTGCACAATTATATAAACACTTTTAAACTTAAATTGTAAACAGTTTATTAATATCTATTAAAGTTTTGTGGAAAACATAAGGGTCACAATTAGAATAAAACTTGTAGGTAAATTTGGTAATGTTTAAGCTAATTACTATCTATATTTCCTACCTTTATCGCAATCATGTATGTTCCAGATGCAGGGAGCAAATCTATCAAAATGCATATTTATTTAAAATAATTTATGAGCTATTAAGTTTCCTAGAGGTAGAACATAAATGACTTTTACTATTCTCTGCTCTAAATTCTCATAATAAGCTGGCAGAAATACTTATATATGATTCAATAAATGAAGAATAATTCCTTGTTAATGTCTTCCTTCTGATTCAATCTCCACAGTAAAGTGAGTAAAAGAGACAGACAAGGAAGTTCTCTAGAACTCATGGAACTTCTTATAATGCTCTACTGCAGAACAAAATACACAAGGGAGTGGTTGCTTATTCTATAAACTCTTTTGAAACATAATGTAAACCAAGTGATCAAGCAACTGTTAGGAAGACATCAATGGAGAGTATATAAACATTAAGTAACAGAAGTCCATCCTTTTGTAGAATGTCTCTAGAGGAGAGAAAGTAATAAACAAAGGAATATAGAAAATGCATAATAAACAGAGATGTGAACTGATTAAAAAGTCTTAGGATATAAAATCTAGAAAATCAGAAGACTGGCAATGTTTGTACAACTACTTTTGGAGATTTATAAGAACAGTTAAGCAAACTCTATCATTTTATTTCTAATTCCTCCCATCAATGGGTTTAGAAAACACACACACACACACACACACACACATACATACATACACACACACACACACACACACATAATATTTAACCATTTCCATAAACTAGAAATGAAAGCATGGTTTACCTAAGTTTTCCTCAGAATTTTATCAGTCTTTAATCATGGTTTTAACCTAACTTGGCGTCTACATATTGTACAAGTGTAAAAGTTTCTCTTCTAAGATTAGGTTGCTAACAGTTAAATTTAGGGCTGTGGTAATAACTTTCTTCCTGTCCATCATTAGGGTTCTGCTCTCAAGTTTAGAAGACCTTCTAACTTCCTAGTTATAAGGACTTCTTCATTGTATACAAGACATACAAAAACACCCTATCTGTCTATTTTTCTTTTAGCTTTAGATTTATTTTTTAAAAACTTAATTGAATAAATTAGATCTCTGTATGATTGGGTTTGATGAAATGAATTTTTTATTCAATTCATTCAATTTCACATTGGAATTCAATTATTTGAATTTTTTTTTTTTTTTGTAGTTTATCTGTCAGTTTCAGGTCTTACCAAATATAACATGAAGTGATCAACTAAGACAATTAGTGGAACTTACTAAAATTTGTTCATCTGAGAAGATTTTCGACAATTCTAAAGAGGTAGACAGTGTGACTGTGTAGTAGCAGTAAAAACAGTGGTGAGTACAGACCGTTTACTGTCAGTGAGAGGAGATGAAGAATTAAAAGATGATACATGTTGTTGTTATTTCTCCCATAAATAGAATGAATGCAATTATCTCTGATTTTGAGTTTGGAATCCTTAAACAAGGGAATGAGTCAACTAGGCAAGAGGAGATATCAGACTCCTAGTGTAGTACATATTAACTATAATGACTATAAATAGTCCACAATAATGCCAAGTAGGCAGTTGGAATATAAAAGAGAAGAGATTCAAGCAGTAACTAAAATTATGATAATCAATAACATGGTTTAAGGGTAAAAATCTAGGTAAGTACTAGGTCCAGACTTGAGATTAACTTCCTGTACAAGTTTATATGAGAAGAGTCTCAGTCAATAAAGAGTTTATCAGATACACAATAAGATCTGAATATTGATCTCAGCACCTATAATAAAAAGACTAGTGTGGCATCAAATACTTGTACTCTCAGTTCTGGGGAGGTAGAGGCAAAAGCATCCCTAGGCTGGTTGATCAGTCTGTCTAGACAAAATAGAACATACAAGTTCATTAAGAGATCCTGGCTCAAAATGTTAGGTTGAGAGGGATACAACAAGACTCTTGACATTGACTTCTGGCTTTTCACATACACCTGAACATATATGAACATGTACATAGACACAAACACACACATGCATATATGTATAAGTTAATGAACAGAGATTGACAACATTGTTGTTAGATAAATAAGGAATATCAACAATAAAGCCTAATAGAAAGAAAATAACATTATCCTGGATGTTAAATTAATTTAAATTAGGTTAAACTAACTTCTTCCAAAACTAAGTGGTAGTGGCACATTCTTTAATCTCAGCACTTGGGAGGCAGAGGCATGTGGATCTCTGTGAGTTCAAGACCAGCATGGTCTACAGAATGAGTTCCAGGACAGCCAGAGTTACAATAGAGAAACTCTGTCTTGAAAAAACAAACATACAAACAAACAAATAAACAAAAAGACTTTCTTTCAAAAAACGAAGAAACAAATGCTCCAATTTCTGCTGGAGGAGTTGAGAAAATTACAAAGTAAAAATTATAATAGAATCTCTTTCAACATATATATGAGCAAATATGAATGTATCATTACTACCAAACAAATCTAGATATTTGTAGAAATTGAAAATTTAAGTTATAGCAATGTACTATTCAAGTGAATGGCAAAATATAAGTAATAAAAAGAAAAATTAAGGAAAGGAAATTCTGAGTTTGGTCTTTAAGAAAATACAATAACAGCAGGGGAAAAAAGTATATATAAGTCATCAATATCAATACTGCCATTTATTCACATAAGACATATTCTTCTATGTAATTAAAATAGCATCTCCTGTTTTTCCAAGAAAATACTTTAAGTTCTGTCTTAGTGTTCGATTGCTATGAACAGACACCATGGCTACAGCAATTTTATAAAGGAAAATATTTAACTGGGGCTTGCTTAAAGTTTCAGATATTTAGTCCATTGTCTTCATGGTGGGGAACATGACTGCATGTAGGCAGTCATGGTGCTTGAGAAGTAGGTAAGAGTTCTACATCTGGATCTTCAGGCAGCAGGAAGACACTGACTCTGGGCTTGGCATGGGCTTTTGAAGACTCAGTGCCCACTGCCTTCTCCAACAAGGCCATACCTACTAATCCTTTCAAATAGTGCCATTCCCTGGTAATCAAACATTCAAATCCAGGAGCTTATGGTGGTCATTCTTATTCAAGCAACCATAAGTTCATAAAAGATTTTAATGACAAGTATTATAAAGTAAATATAGAATAACTACTAAAAAATAAAATATTTAATTTTGATGACCTACATTTATTTGTGATCACAGATCAGACACAATCTTAAGTATACATATACTTACACTGTATATATAATTATACATATATACATATATATGTATAATTATATATAGTATATTATAAAAGAGAACAAATTCAAACTGTAACTGTAACAATTTCTTGAATCCAGCAGAGTGATTAATTATGAAACAGAAACAAGCTACAAAATCTAAGCAGCTAAAACCAAGCAAGATTTGTTTTACTCAAGCCATTGCCCACTGAGCTAGAAACTAATTTCCCTTTGGAAGCTGGGTGCTCATGCAGGAGCAGATGCTCCTACCGTTTTTACAATGCAGGAATGTAGATTGCACAGTTGAGGACCAGATCTGAAAGCCTTTTACCTGCCAGTGAAAGACCCATCATCTCATCCAATAGAATTATCCACTGGATGTCAAATGACTGTATCTAACTTCAAAACAAGGAAGACACACGACTTTCTTGATTTCCTAGAAGCAGAGAAGGAGATATTGATGGTTTAAAGATAAGGCCAACCCAACATAGCTTGTTATTTCTTTAAGTCTTGCCTTATTGCAACAGTTTTATAATAATTCTTCAACTACTCAGCTCAATTAATGGTTTTTATGAAGGTAATATATTCAAACATGGGCCTAGAAATATGATATTTTGTTCAAAGCTGCTAAATATCTTGATAAATTAGCTATCATATCAAACACCTATAGTCTCAGCACTGACATAGGATGATAGCAAGCTTATTACTAACCCAGGATATAAGTTCACAAGTCCAACTCTTTCTCAAAATACAAAAGAATAACCAAAAATAACAAAATACAAACATAAAATATGCCAGTGAAAGCGAAATAGATATATAAAATGTTATATTCACCAAGATTTTGCATTTAAAAATTTGTTAAGGCAGGATCTAGTTCTGCATAAGAAATTTTTGTCTACTCAGAGTGAAGCCATCATTTAAATAATGCGATCAAAGTCAGATATAAAAGCAAAAACCTTTAGCTATTTATACCAGAAATTTCTAGTCTGTATTTAGTTTTAGTACATCAAACACAAATTATTGATTTATAAAATATTAAGATATATATCATTTTCAATTATCAGTCCAAACAATAAAAGCCTGAATTCATTGTGGAAACATTTGAAAATGTTAATTGTCTTCCTTCTTATGAGTTTTCTTAAACTTACTCAGCCATCAGTTTTTACTGCCAAATTCATGTAGAGATCAACAGAAAAATTAAGTTGTAGAAGGCATTTATAAACACAGCTTTCCTCGTTGGTTTTAAATCAGTCTTTCTGAATTTTGTAAAAAAAACCATTTACTTTGTGACTTTAAGCACTAAGAGATAACAAATTGAATTTTTACAAAGAAATGCTTAGGATACATGTAATTGAGATAAATCATTGCAGATGAATTGAAACTTAATAAACATTCAAAATACATCAAGCTTAGTACCAGGAAGGTTGGTAACTGGTGGTTATTGATGAAGTCAAGGGCAAATTGAACACAGCAAATGGATTTTAATGCTGACAGTGGATGTGACTTAAAGAAAAATATATGTTAACTACGTTGGAAATGTATTTATCTTCTATCTTCTAAAGAGGGAAGCTTGAAATTGAGCTCTATGTAAGAGAAATCATCCAGTCACAGAGTGAAAGATGCCATCATTTATTCTACAATTTAACTACATCGCACACTTTACTTTCATTTACAGAACGTGTGCAATGATGAGAAAATTTCTCAGATGTTCTAGTCACTCAAATATAGGTATGAATACCAAATCTGACTCTATTTTTGCACATTTTGTAAAATGTTTGTAACTCAAGGCCCTTGTAACTCTTAGGTTTTTATATTTATTTTAGAATACTTTATAAAAAAATATCGAAACTTCTACCAGTTATAGTGTAAGGATTTTTTTCTCTTTTATCATCAAGTTTATATTTAAAAAAGGAAGAATAAAATTAACCTGGTCAATATTGATCTAATATATTGTGTTCCATGTTTAAGTAATTACATTTTAACACTCTGAGTATTTTAAATTAAGGAAAGGTATATTGTGTTTAAATTGAATATGCTCTGAACTAATTTGTGCAGGTGACTTTGTGTTGAGGAACTAGTTGAAGAGTTGCATGTACTTTTCTAAGAATAATGCACAAGTAACTGTTGTTTTTCTAGCCATGCTAATTTATAAGTTTTCAATAATTGAATAGAAATAAAACATGAAGCATCATTAGAATACTGCACTTTTGTCACAATATCTTGGATAGGAATTACAACATTTTGGAATTAAATATAGGAAAAACAGTATTATTATGTATCACATCAAATGGAAAAATATTTACTATAAAATTGACTGTGGCAAATAACCACACACAGTAAATGAACTTAGCATCTTTACTGCCTTAAATATTTAGATCTTTTTCTGATGATTCTTTGTAAAACTGGGACTCTTATTCTGCCTCATTTATTTTTATTTTTTCCTGTGTCTGTTTCAAACTTTCATAGTAATGTTGACTCATTTTTCAATTTCACTTACATATGTTTTATATGTGTCTTGAAATTAACAAATTTAGCAGAATGACTTGCCTGAATTGTATATTTTGTAGAAGCAGAATATGTTGGCTGCACATCTGCAGGTCAGAGTCAGTCATGAGGAGGGATTTTTTGCACATTCAAAATTCAAGCACTGCTTCTGGAGAATCAGATTGAAGCTGGCCTGGATTCAGATATCCAGACTCTTTCTGTCTCTCTGTCTCTCTGTCTCTTTCAAACACACACACACACAAACACACACACACACTCATTCTTCAAAATAAAGAAGATAAATAAAATTGATTTTTATATTTAATGAAGTTTCAACACAATTAATTGTCTTAGTCACTATTCTATTGCTGTGAAGAGATACTATGACCAAGGAAAATATTAAAAAGGAAAGCATTTAGTAAGAGGCTTGCTTATAGTTCCAGAGACTTGGTTTGTTATCAGCATTTCAGGGAGCTTGCCCTGAACGATCATAGCCACATCCTGATTTGTAAGCCACAGAATGAGAGAGAACTTGGCCTGTTACAGATTTTTGAAAGCTCAAAGCCCACCTCCAGAGACAGGCTTCCTCCAACAAGGCCACATTTACTCTAGCACCTCCTAATCCTTCTCAAATACTGTCATTCCCTGATGACTAAGCATTCAAATATATGAGTCTATGAGGGCCATTCTTATTTACATTCATATGTAAAGTCCATCCCAAATGGCAATGGCATATAACTTATTTTCCATTTAGCTTTTAATGAAATTCAGTTAAAAACCAATTAAAATTATAATAACACTCAGTCAAAATAAGGGATTACTTTGTTTTTATCCTCTGAATTTATTCTTCTACTATTTAACTGTATCTCTGCTTTATAAATGACATCTTTAAAACCAGGCTTCTCATAGATCTCTGTGGTCAGAAAATATCAAGAAATAGTATTTATTTCTGGGGAAAAATAAAAACTGAAAGAACACAAAGGGCAACATACTCTTTTCCTCCCATAGTAAAGCAGAACATGGGACTTAGAATGAGATATCATTCTCTCAAAGCAGTGATATATTTTAGAAATTATTACCTGACTTAAATATCATTGAATTTTATTCTTCATGTTAGATATTTTAGTTTCTTATTTTTCTCAATGAGAAATTGAAAGAGGATTTTGGACTTTCATTCAAATTTATACAACATCTTTGGAATCTCACAATTTTAATGTGCTTGTGTTTTCATTTATTACAAACATTACACACATGCTATCTTATCAGCCTTAAAAAGAATTACAGCAGACAGAAAGCAGCAAGCCGGGAAGGTCAGAATCCTGAGACACAGATTTGAAAGCTAAAAGCCTCAGGAGGTCTTGTGAACACTTTTTGTACTTTATTTAATGAAAATAATGGCTTTGTAGCAAAGAAAAATGTTAAATTATGTCTAATGGCTTTCTGATTAAGAAGAAAACATTTTATAATATCATTTTATAGTACAAAATACATTTTATAATATGGTTTTTGCCTAACATATTAAAAAGTATATTCTCAAAAATAGGTTATCATTAACCTGCAAATTTTCAAATATGGAGCAAGATATAAACTAAATATTGAGTAAACAAGCTGGTGTTCTCTGTTGTATCTAGTGTCATATCAGCCCTTCCTTGTACTGATTGTATAGCTTTAAGAAGAAGGGTAATATGTTCTAATTCACATACCTTCTAGACATGGTTTACGAAGTTGATAGTGATTAACTGAATCAGTTATTTGCCTGTACAATTAACAACATCTGCAATGGAAGCACCATCACTGGAAATCATATGCATCACTGAAAAACATGTGTTAATTTTTCTTCATTTATTATGATAGCAAAATGTGGTTATTCAAACAAAATCAATCTCACTACTTAATAAGTCATTTGAATAATTACTCTAAGTTGCTTGGGGCAAATGTTTTGAGAGATTTTTAAAGATAAAAAGCATATAATGTGAAGATAAAATGCAGCAATTTTATTAGTGTGTGTTAGGAAGCATTTACAAGTCTGATCCTTAGAATTATATTTCTTGTATACAGGGGTGAGTGCCACTTTACTAATCTAATAATTACTGACTTTCTGTGTATGTGTACATGCCAGTGAGTAAGCATGGACATAAAAAGTGAAAATTCCTGTAGCTCTTGCCGTTAGTGAGGTTAAAATACAGCTATTTATTTGATCAATATGATATTATTTTAAAAGAGTTACATGTTCTTTAACAATGAAAGTTTCAAAATAGAAACTATCATAAACAAAAGCACCACATAAATCCCAAGTGCACCCTACATTAGGAGAAACAATGAGAAATGTCATGGAGACAAGGGTATGTGTTTTGTTCCTTTTTAAAATTTCATTTATAAATTGAAGTTTGGATTTTCATAACACTTCTGTGTGTTCATTTACATTGAAAACTACCCAATCAAGCCTGTGTGTGAATGTGAGATATATACCCAGATGTGTGTGATCACATGTGTGTATTGGGGTGTGTGTGTGTGTGTGTGCTTGTGTATCAAAGGATGATGTCAGGTATCTTCTATAGATATCTGTCTTATACATGAGCAGGTTCACTTGCTAAACACAGCTCTCATAAATTTGGTTAGCTGGCTTACTCTGGGGATCCACTGTCACTGCCATAATCATTCACTCATGCTTGCACAGAAACCTCTTTAACCTGCTGAGCCATCTTATTAGTTCTCCATTATCCAGTATAACAAGCTAAAAATAATCTTATACTTTGCTCTGCTAATGCAGTTCTAGCAACCATAATCTGAAGATATGAAACCTGCAAGTTTTGGAGGGACAAAATAATGTCATAACTGGAAAAAAACTTAGCACTATGAGATATTGTTTTGTATATAAAATGAGTCAAGACATTGGATATACTTACTTCAGTCATGTGATTAAACTATATGGGGAACCCTAGTCAATTTTTGTTTAGACTTAAATACTATCTTCAGTCCATCTCATTACATGTATGCTCAAATGCCGAAATGTGAAAAAATGAGGAAATCCAAAAGTATTACTAGTCCTAAGCATTTAAATAAGGTCTACTCAAGCTATAGTCAAGTTCTTGGAAAAGTACAGATGCTAACACATTTAGAACAATTGACTTTTAATTACTGTTCTTTAATATTAATCACCTGTTTCTCCACAGTAGATCAGTGATAATGTTCACACACCTATATAATAATGTTCATGATCAGTTTAAATTATTAGAGACATAATATAAAACTGCTTGGAACTCTTTATCTAGCCAGATCACAGATGATCCTGAGAACCCTAAGCCATTGTTCCATTTCTAGTTTTTATTAGTACCAATCAAGGATTTTATTTATGGTGGTTTCATATGTGTATAAGATGTATACTTTGACTATATTGAACTGTTCATTATCATGTGTCTTCAGAGTATTTTCTTGATTTTTGTTGCTATTGTTAAAAAAAAGTGCTATGTCAGGAACTTGAGAAATGACTCAGTAGTTACAAGCACTACCTGTTTTTTTTTTTGTTGTTGTTGCTTTTTTTGTTTGTTTGTTTTTTGTTTTTTTCCTTTCAGAGGATATGGGTTCAATTCCTAGTCCCCACGGGGCAGTACACAATTATCTGTAACTTCAGTTTCAGGGCATTGGACACCCTATTCTGACCTCTGCGGTTACCTGGCATGCATGTGTTGTACAATATACATGCAAGCAAAATACCCATATACACATATAGAAAAAGCACTAGATCAAGTCAAAATAATATTGGGCATACACATAAAACCAAGTTATAGTCAGGAGTGGTGACACACATTTTTTACCTCAGCACTTAGGAGACAAAGGTAGGCAGAGCTCTGTAAATTCGAAGAGGTCTACATACATAAGTTGGTCCATAACAGCAAGGGCTATGTAGAGAGATCCTCTCTCAAAACAAAACAAAATAAAAAGATAAGTAAACCAACTTATGCATTAAATTAACCTAATTTGGGATCTTTCTTCTTATTTCTTTTTTTTTCCTTTTTCCTCTTATTTGGTTCTCTTTGAGGTGTGAATGAAATTTAATCAGATGTCTACCATAAGTTTACCTATATTTGCTTAACTTAATTCACTCATGTAGCATATTCGCAGAATTATAGTGATGCTTAATGTTACATTAAAATTTTAATCTTCATTGCCTGAAAGTTTGATATATTTCTCTTCCTCTGTTTCCTATATTTTATTAATGTAATAGTATCAAATGTTAGAAAGAAATGCAATTTGAGGCACTGTTAATGCACGTCAAGGAAAGGAAAGAAAAGCAGAATTGATTTTAGAAGTGATTGATAAACATGTTCTTTCACATACCATACTGTCTAACAAAATTCACTAAGCTAGTAACTGTTTTTTAACTCTATTATTCACAGTTATCCTATATATGAAACAGAAGCATGTTATGAATAGGTATGTTTTTGTGCCTCTTAGCATTCAAACTCCATTTGTTCCTGATTGGTTCAAAGTTATCTGAAAGTTGAGCACCTAAGGGAAATTAGGGTAATTTATTTTTGTAAATTGTCTTCCTTTGCTATTCTTTTTCCTCTGGCCTAAAGTTATTCTTACTCATAAATGCAAGCTCCAGGAGAATATCTCTGGGGTCATAGATTCTCTCTCAGCTAGTGATTTTCTGCCACTTAATGCATATCATGGTCACTACCAGTTTAAGTAATTGAACTAAGATGTCTATTGAACTTATATCCAGACAGTTCAGTCTGCCTGGTGACTCACAACCAGCCCAGACAGCACAGAATACTGGAGCACACAATCTATAGTTTCAGAAAGGTCAATACTAGACCTACAAATTTTCCATAAATCTTCTATCCCTATTTTAAATGAGAAATTAAATTAAGTATCCTCTATTATAGATTTTAGTTTTTATGCTGATCCTGAATCTTTATGTATGCCTTTTTATACTGATTGGAAAATATTAAGGGAAACAATATGATGGTTATTTTTTTCATTTTATTTAAATTAATATATATTTAATATATAATATATGTTTAATTAATATTTAGTTAATTCAGTAGATATTTGTTGAACTTCACAACACCTTAGAATGTGGTTCGTACATATAAAAATATAGCATGTTTTCTAGGACTTATATAGAGAGAATAAAAACATATGCAAGCAGTAGTCTAATTTATAATTTCCAGTAATACTCCATGAATACACAGTCTTATTTATTATAATTCTATGGTTTGGACACAGGACTTTGCATGTGTTTGACTCCTCTTCATCAGCCAACTGAAGCTTCAAGTCTATGTAAACACTTTCAATCTACCTTAATTATTATAATTTACCACTTCAGAAACTGGACATTGAATATTTTTAACTAAACATGTTTCTGGAAACTGATACATTAGGAATTTGCCAAATTTCCAGGGATTAGTATTCCTTGAATTAAACAAATGTTAATATAAAAATGCTCTGCCTCTTATTTTACCCACATTGGTCATAATTTGCCATCATATGGCATGAAGATTCACTTGTACACCTGTTAAATTATTGAGTAATTTTTCTATGGTCTTACTTTCTTTACTTCTAGGACTTTCCATTCCAATAAACATATTTTCTGATATCAATTGCCAGGTAAAATACTTGAACCCAGAATTTTTGCACTGAGATACCTGCTTACTAATTCTGAATTATTCAATATTCTGACAGTCATGGAGAATGCTGTTTTTTGGAAGTGAAGTGTCTTTTCAAAGACTCATGTGTTGAAGTTTTGGTGCTCTGCTGGTATATATCATCAATGAAGTGTGATTAGGTCATGAGGGTTCTGCTGTCAATTTACTAAAGCACTGAGGGATTCCTTATAGGAAGGTGGAAAGTGAGACATGAGCTCTACTTAGAAGAAAGGAAGTTGGTATTCTTCTGAATGAAATGTCTTTTCCCTGGTCCTCCCTCTCCTTTCTCTCTCCCTCTCCCTCTCTTCCTCCCTCCCTCTCCCTCTCCCTCTCTCTCTCTTACCCCACGTGTGTGTGTGTGTGTGTGTGTGTGTGTGTGTGTGTATGTGTGTGTGTGTGTTTCTGTGTCCTTCTCTGTCAGGTTTCCATAAATTGAGAAGTTTGCCTTAGTCATGCCTGTTATCATGATTCTACTTCAGATCTGTAGCTGAGGAACAAATAGACCATATAAGGAAACATCTTAAACTGTCAGTCCACATAAATCTTCCCTCCTTTATGTTTGTCTCTCTTCAGTTTTGTCACAGCAACACATATCTTATTATTAAAAGGAAGTGGGTGTTTCAGGAGACTCTGAGGAATGAGTAAATAATAGCTGGCATGGACCAGATGGTGATGTAAAACATAACTTTCTATGTAATAAGATTTTATTGAAGACTTAAGTTGTCAAAAAGATTTATTTTGACACATAATTCAGGAAAGTAATGTTAGTAAGACAAGGTATTAAACACGTATTCACATACACACACAGACCCAGGAATACACATATACACAAGCACAAATTTGATTATAGTTATTGATATTCTGGTTTCCTTCCATCTAGTTACAGAATAGAACCATTTAAAAATTATTATTCCTGAAGGTATTATTGTGAATAAACATGGGATGTTGATGCTAAAATATATAATATATAAAGATCACATTACATGCCAGGAATATAAATCTAATGAGAAGAAACTTATTCTTCAAACTTAGTCTGTCCAACAATCAAAAATAGAACATTAATATATTCAAACATTTATAGATAGGAAAAATATAATAAATAATGAAATGGTTGATAACCCAGAAGAGTTTAAGCCAAGTGAGAAGAGAGTTTAAATAATGAAAGAAATATTTAAAAATCACGAAGAGCATAAAAGTCTTTACATAAGATAAACACTGATATTAACAGTATTGAGTTTTAACATTTAGAGGCAAACCTCTATCCCAATTAAATAGTAGAAATACAGTTCAAAAAATTCCAAATTTTCTATTTTGTATAAAATATAATCTTAATGAAACAATAATATTGTGAAATATAGTAATTACACACTTTTCAATTCTGAAAAACAATGAAGGTATCTCAAACAAAAACATAACTAGATGTTAACAAGATGCAATATTAAATGGTTTAAATTTAAATCAATAAATATACCTATGATTGTTAATACTGTCAACTCAAAGGGATCTGGAATTACCTAAGAGATAATCCTCTTAACTTGCCTATGAGGGATTCTCTACATTTTATTAACAGTGGTAGTAAAACATACTTAACTGTGGGAGCATTATTCCATGAGCTCGGTCCTGCACTAAACAAAGAGGAGAATATGTGTTTTTAATGTCTTCTGCATCTCCCCCTCCTCCTCCTCCTCCTCCTCCTCCTCCTCCTCCTCCTCCTCCTCCTCCTCCTAAGATGTTTTGAGACATAGTTTCTCTTTGTATCCCTGGCTGTCCTGTAACACCCTTTGTAAACCAGGCTGAACTTGAACTCATAAATCTGCCTGCTTCTGCCTCCCAATTTCTGGGGTTGAAGGTGTGTAACACCACCACCTGGAGACTTTCTTCTTGAGAATGGGTACAGTGTGCCCTGATGTTTCTTGTTATACTTTTCGTGCCTTGGATACTGAAGTTTATGGAACTAAAAGTCAAAAGTTACTTTTTCTTTTCTTAATATTCTTTTTATTGAGTATTTTACTGAAGCAGATAAATAACTCTTAGCAGTAACCAGCATGATTATAATGTTGTAACATGTACACAGATTATTATGAAATTGGTGACATTTCCTTATTAAACCTTTGCAGTCAATATTGAGGCATTCAGAAACTACAGGGATAATATGAATTTTATATATCTCAAATCCATTTTTTCTTGAAATGAGACATATGTATGTATTAAAATTTTCCATAACAAATAGCTAGAAAGTCAACATAAAGCCAAGAAATATATCTGCACCTAATTGAATTTGAGACATCTATATTCTAGTGGCAGATTTAAGAGAGAATAAGTCAATGATTTGGAAGCTATCTTCTAGTTTAGGAAAGCAATAAACATGAAACTAAAATTGTGAGTTCAGGATGTTTTATATACTATTCCTTCTACAAGAATAATCAAACATGTATGTGTATCTATTACCTAATACATGACTCCTAGAGCCACTTGAAAGATAAATACCAGGATAAAGTCAACCCACATGATCTCATGAAAACATCAAAATAAATAAGCAAGTAAGGGAAATACTCAAGCAAAAGAGCCAGTTCAGCACTGAAGAGCTCAATATGTTTGTATGAGAGCCTATATAATGATAATCTGTATCATTTCTTATGTCATCATATAACAAATAAAACAGTAGTTGGAATTGTGAATCACACACAATTGTTTGTCCAGGAAATTTTACAAAAGAACTTGAGTGTGGAATCACAATGGATATTATGATGAACATCAAGAAGACAAATTATTGAACTATTCTTCTAAAAATTAAATACTGTCTTTGATGACTTTTGAAAACCAAGCTCCAGAACAATTAGAATTCTTAGAGTCCATGAACTGATATGTTCTCCCTAGTAATTTCCTATATTGTTGTATATTCATTTTTGTTGGTCTCTACTTTAGCTTTGAAAAGTAATATATTTCTAGGACGTAGTTTATATTTTCCTGAAATGCTACTCATTGGAGCATATGAAACATATATACACATTTTCACAAAAGTCGTTTACCTGAATGTTCTGAAACCAATGTGTCTTTTAGTACAATTTACCATATAGTTTGGAGCTCCAAACTGTATACCATTTACTTATTTCTATCCAAGATGTTCATGTATCGTTAAAATTATATTAAATAAATATATTACTATATATTCACTTGAACATATATAAAGAATGATCAAAAAAGCACAGAAGCATAAAAATAAATATCACAGTTTTTCTTAAGTTAAAAGATGCCACACTCAAAAATTATACAGAAGCATAACAACAAATATCACAGTTTTATCTTAAGTTGAAAGATGCCACACCCAAAAACTATACAGCAGTCAAGAAAATCTAACAAATTCAATAATAATAACATTCAAATATGTAAACACAGATGTAAATGTTGATTTTTATTATTATACTCTTGAATTTGTGCAAAAGACAATTTATACTGTGTTAATCTGATCTTGGTCTTGAAGGGTTTCAGTCTTTGTACAATCTAATTTTAAGCATAGAACTAGAAGGCTTTAGCATCCCTACAATCTAATGTGCAATCTAAACCTAAAATGTTTAAGCCTCTGAGACTTACTACTGACTGAGTTTACTCTGACTAGCTATCTTCTGAACTACTGTTTTTCACACTGAACTATAAATGATCTGCTTCTGACTCTCATCTTTCTCTCTGCTGACTAACTCTCCTTTCTTTGAACTGAACTGCCACTCCAACTTTCCAACTTTCTCTTCTAATCTCTTGTACCTGAATTGACTGTGAGCTGAGAATCTCCTTTTATATCCTGAGACTTGGACTTGTCCTCACCCTGACTCAGTCTCAGCCTTCAGACTTTACAATGATTCAATTTCAGAGTTTTAGAGTAAAGGTATCAGTACCTTTGCCTTCTGAACATTTTATCCAGATCACATATGCCTCTGAATATGATTCCTTCATGCACGCCTTTGGATGTGATCTCTTCCTGGCTATCTTAGGCCATTCATTAAAATCCTTTGCAAGAACAGCAATGCTGTAGGATTAAAAGACTAAATGTTTCTCTACATGAATTACTACTAGAAATCCAACCATTGGCAAAAGTTGGTGGCATTCTGCCTACTAATGGATATAGGTAGTATTTTCGTATCAATAAGACCTTCAATTCATTGATTTTGGTGTTGATATGTGGATGTGAAAACTTGTTGGAAAAATGTAATGAACAAACCCATATATGTGTTGCTTTTACACATACATTTTGTTTTCAAGACAGATTCAACAGGACAGATTATACGTAATTTATTTTCTCCATAGATAGTTTCTATAAGCCCCTGAATGTTGCTTTACTAATCACAAAGTCTGTTATGTCCTCTGTGTTTTAACCTATTATAGAGTGGCAAAGAAACATATATTCACTCCAGATATGGTGCAGACAGAATCAAGACGGTATTCTGCTTAAGGCACATTGGTGAACCAGTTTTCTGCAATTATTTACAGGATCATGGATGAGTCTAAACAGTGGAATCACCAAAGCTCCATACCCAGTATAGGTAGTAACTTACCAAAACCTTTCCCACTGGATACTTACAAACTTTAGTTCATTTCTTCTGCTTCCTAGACTTTGTAGGACCTCCTAAAGACCACATATGGTAGATTATTGTTCTAAGATTTTTCTTATTACACAAATTATTTGGTTAGTATAGAATAACTTTTCCATAACAATGACAGACTACCTGAGATGATCAAATTATAAGAAAAAGATATTTTTCAACATGGCTTCATCCCACAGTCATCTGGCTCTATTCATTTGGGCTTAGGGCAGGCAGCAAGCACATCATAGAATGGAGGGCATGATGAAGCAAAGGACAATCATGTCTATACTGTATTGTTAAATATTTGATTTATCAAGCCCAAATATTTTTTCTATAAAGAAATCTGTTGAGTGTATCATTTTATCACTTCACCATAATATTAGAGATTGCAAAATAGGGACTCAACTAATTTGTTTTTTTAACTATTCTGAATACTTATACTTCTGTAAGTAATGTAAGTAATGTACTTTATCTTTGGCCTACAAATCTTGTGCTTTCTCTTGTAAAGAAATATTTAAATTTTTAATCCAGCAGCATAGCTGCTCTAGCAAAATTTCACATTGAAAGGCTTATGTGACAACTAGGGAGGAATCACATCCAAAAGCCTGCAAGAAGTTATCACATTCAAAGGCCTGTGTGACCTGGATGAAATGCCCTGAAGGAAATAGTAGTGACATCTTTAATACAAAACTCTGATACCAAATCAGAGTAAAGTCTGAGATTGTGTCAGAGAACATGCCTAACTCTCAGGGTATAAAAGGAGATTCTCAGCTCACAGACAGTGAGTTCAGAAAGTTATTTCAGAAGGAAAGGTTTAGAGTTCAGAAAGAAAAGTTCAGAAGACAGTTCAGAAGAGAGTTGGAGAGAGAGGAAGAAAAGAAAGTTAGCTCACAGACAGTTCAGAGGGAGAAGCCTAGAAGATCAGAACAGTCCAGAATGAGCAGAGAGAAAGCAGAGACTCAGATATAGACAGTTTACTATTTACAGTTCAGAGTGAAAAGAGATAGTTCAGAAAATAGCTTGTCAGAGTGAACCCAGTCTGTAGTAATACTTGGAGGAAGAAATATTCTAGGGTTAGGTTTGAAGAATAGATTGTACAGAGGCTGAAGCCTTCTAGGTCTAAATTTAAGACTAAATTGTATGGAGGTTCAAAATGTCTAGGACCAGGGATTGAATTAATAAGAAAAAAACTAAAAACAAAAATAAACCGCTTTTTTGCCATGAACCCATGAGAAAAATAATAATATATCAACATTAAATCTACTACTACACTTTACCAGCATAATTAAAACTTAATCAGTACACATTGTTAATTGCTTTCATCTTTGCTGTCTTGAGAGAGAGTTTTCTGTAGTTTCTTGATTTCCTCATGCTTTACAAACAAAGGCAGCAATTGATTTTATTTAAAATCTTCTGTAAATTTTGCTTGTATAGTGAAACACTTTGATAAATGTTTTTCCAACGCATAAACAGAAATCTCTGATTGCCCTTAATTTTAAAAAGGCACCTACACTTTTTGGGGTGTTTTACCTGTACTCATTATTCAACGTGAGTCATTTGAGCTTTTGATTCTTCATCTGTGGTACAAACCCATTGTCTATGAGATGTGAGCCTGGGTCACACCATACCACCATTGATAGTCTTCTGCTGAATGTGCAAGATTTCATATTATAAGTTGCTCTGGCCAAGGTTTGCAGGTCAGCTAAGCTGAGCCTTGGTGGGAAACCTTGTGATCTGCTAGGAACAGGAATAGCTCTGAGAGTCTTCTATGAGCTCATTCTATTCACGACTGTGTGTCCATCTAGACTAACATGCCTTGGTTTCACACAATTCCCCAGATCCTAATAGTAAGAGACCTTCTGTCCTGTATTGTTTAAAATTATAAATGAAATTTATGAATACATTCACCTGTCTTCTGCAATTGATTTCTGAGGAATAGGGCACTGCACAGCTTGCTTTGCATTGTCATCCAGCTCCTCTTGTTTTAGTATTGCCTTCTTTGTTGCCTAGGATAAACAGTGCAGTGAACTGTTTCCTCTGACTTCTCTGGCTATGTGAGTAATGAACTGTCTGAATCCAAAAGGGCCTTGTTGCATTTCCTTGGCTGAATTTGTCAGACCTTGGCTTTGGCCTTGTTTGCTGCTGTGTGCTTGACAGGGATATATTTAGAAACGTGGCTGTAGCCTTCCTCACTTTGGCTGTTCTCTCACTATCACAAAAATCGGAAAACCACAGGTACTGTTTTTTCCTTAACGTTAGATAGTATGCTATATTGAGCTTCTGTGAAGATAATTAGCCTGGTTTCCGGAACCCTGCATTGTGTCAGGAGTGAATCTCACTAGTGCTGTCTAAAATCATAGCAACAGCACTACCTTAAATCAAACTTCAAAAGTATTCTTCCTTGTCTACTATGAATCAATATTGTAAGAAATTTAAATTTTAACTGTTCTCTTCTTATGTACCACATAGTCTCTGTATTCTTTCTGTGGATAAGAGAACTATATTTTCATTTTTAATCATGGGAATGAAATCCAGAGAGTAAACATTATCCAGGACAATCTATCTATCTTTATCTAAGTCTTTGGGTGTAATGGGACCTAGTCTGAAACCTATGACTTCATAATGTATGGACATAAGTCACTCCCTACTCGCTCTTCACTATAAATGTGCATAGTCTCTATTGGTCATATAGTGATAAGCAGACTTATCTTCTTTTCTAGGAAATTTGAGACTGGATGTTACCTGCAAAAAATGCTTTAATTCACCATGAGAAACTGTCAGAATAAAGGCATTTCTATGAAATACAGTTAGCTTACAGAGACCCCAGTAAATTTGCTAAATAATTCTTAATAGCACCATTATTGAGCAGAATATAATGGAAAGATAGGCATATACTCTCAATAACTCTTTGTAGATCTAAAAGCACATGTATTATATCAAAAATGTGTGCAATTGTCCTTGATTTGAGGGTTTAGCATTTAATACATATAAAAACTTTTTTAATGTTCGTAGCTTTGCAATGTGTTCTGAATGAAGCTACAACATACCAGAAAGCCCATTCTGTTGAACTTTTTCAGAGTTATTGTTCTTTACATTGCTTTTTAAAAATGAGTAATTCTCATGGTAACAAAACCCTTCAGACTTGTGATAAAGTGTTAGTAGTCATTGTAATTGAAATAAGAAATGAGCATAGGTGAAAGGAGTTTGCTCAGTAAGAAAGCACTTACTACATTGCCTGAGTTCAATACTCAGAACTCAAGTGAACAGGGATGGTTACACATGTACTCAAAATCCCAGAGTCAGGGAGGCAGAGACAGCAGGATTTCTGGGGCTTCCTACCCAGTCACTTTAACCTGCTCGGCAATTCCAGGCAAGTGAGAGATCCTGTCTCACAGATAGGTGGATTGTACCAGAAATAACATGTGACTGTGTTCTCTGTCCTCCATATCCACTTTCACCCACTGCACACTCCTGCATACCTTATACATGCATACATAAAACAACATACAGAATATTACATCTTATCCTATCCCTCCTACTGTTTTAGAAAAAAAAATGTGTACTTACTAAGAATTTAAATATCACAGATGTTTTGTATTCTAATATTTCATAGACTGCAGTTAGATATCAGCAGTTTATTATATTTTGTATGACAATTGAGGATAAGATTAGCCACAGTGAGCAGCAGAACACAATTAAATACTTGTAGACGCAGATAGTGTTCATGTCTGTCAGTTCTTTTTTTTTTTCCTGTCTAGAGGAATCAGCAATTTTTGACAGGTATGAATTAAAGCAATGATACACTTTCATATATTACAGAAAAAATTCATCTTTATCTTTAAACTTAGGCATGCTTGTGTTCTAGGACGGCATTGAAATTTTCACCCAGGAAAACGACTTTGAGGGAAACAACATATCATTTTCTTTAAGCTTATCATCAAATTCCATGGAGTAAGTGAAATGCTTTATGCATGAATATATTTTTAAAGAACAACAAACAATTGGTGTGTGCTTCCCTGGAGAACACTGTATCTCTCACTCTCAGCATTCGTTAGTTGTCTATAGTTCTTTGTGTTAGGTTGAGATCTCTTAGACTTTTTCCAATCCACGTTCACATGTCTATCAATGTCATCCTTGTTCAGCTCATGTTTGAGCAGTCAAGTTGGTGAGACTTTGTGGCTGTAGCATCTAACATTCCTAGGAAACACATTCTCACAGCAAACGCCCCAGTCCTCTGGTGCTTACAATCTTTCCACCCTAACTTTTGCAATTATATTATAATATCAAATCATAAAATAAAGTATAAAAAGAATAATAAACAATAAGCTATTCACATAAAACACCTGGGAACTTCTAAAATCAATTCAGAGAGTAGATGGCTTTTATATTTTTATATTTATTTATCTCTCTCTGTGTATATTTGTGTGTGTGATGGGGTTGTATGCCATAGTGATCTGTAGTGGTCAGAAGATCAACAGCTCGGGGGATTAATTCTGTCCTTCCATCATATAGATTTTAGGGCTTAAGATTTCAGGTTTTCAGGCTTAGTAGAAACACTAAAGGTGCTATAGGTAGCTTTTAATCATAAAATAATCAAGATAAAAATTATAAAAAATTAGAAATAATTTTATAAATATTTATAATTTGCATCTTTTTAGTTTATTTAAGCATATTATTCTTTTTGCATATTGCTACTTTTTGCCATTCACTGTCATTACAGTCAAGAAATTTGAAGTTCAAATTCCTAAATTGCCAACAAATCATTTGAAGTTCAAGTGTTTTAAAAATTATGAGAAGAAAGAATTTACATTTCATACAATTTTTATAATCCGTATTAATTTTATAGTTCTCCCACTGAAAATACTTTGCAAAAATTTAAAGCATAAGGTGATTGGTCCTTTCTATATCTTCTTTTATATATACAAGTGATTATTACAATAGTGTTATTTTATAGTGCTAACTTTTTCAATACTGTCATATTTATAAACTAGATGGATTTTATTTTTTGTTGTAGTATGAATATAAAATGTCCTGTGTAACCTCCTGTGTTTAAATATGAAGTCCTCAGCTCTTAGTGCTGTTATGGGAGGTTGTGGATCCTTTGGGGCAGAAGGCATTGATTTGAAGGTAGGTCATTGGGGCAAATTTTAATGTTTTTATTTTAGCACTGTTTCAGGTCCAGTTGTCCGTTTCTTGCTGTGATGTGATTAGTCCCAGTACACATTGCTAAAGCCATGAGCTCTTCATGCATTTCCTACAAAGATGGACTGTACCCTCTGAAACTGTGAACCAAAATAAATCTTTTCTCTTTAAAGTGCTTCTGTCAGACATTTTGTCACTTATATGAGAAAGATATATAATTCTTTCTCATTGTCAAGCTCTAGAAATTTTAAATGATTATTTTATCCATAATAAGCTTAACAGATATTATATTATATTCCTTATATTAATAAGAAGTGAAGACTATTTAAGACACATGATAATAGAAAAATATGCTACAAACATCCAGATTATGCCTTTGAATTATGTTCCAAAATGTTATATCAAAGGCATTTATAATTGGAAATGTAAAAAAAAATATTCCTCAACTATTCTCTCAAAGATAAAGGAATGTCTTTTTAACTAAGTACAGATCTGTTGGTATATTTCTCTGAATAAACAGAAAAGAAATAGTGTTGAGTGAAAATAGTTTACTTAGCTCAGAAATATATCAAGGTTTTCAGATAATGAACATTTATCTAGGATATCAGCAATGAGTTAAATATTATGCTGCTTCCAGAACTTGACAATCACACAAAATATAACTAAAAATTCTTAACGTCTCATGAGCATTCTATGGTCTGGGGCATGATTGTTTCTCAAGATTTTATTTAACTTCAGAGTCTGTATAATTTGATGTCATGTTGTTTTTGAGCATGTAATCACAAGAAGCATTGAGTTCATGTGTGGAATAGTCCTATCATGCTAAAGAAATACTGCTTCACTGTAGATGTCTGCTACATCTGGCTCTTATAATCATTTTGCCCCCTCTTCCACAATAATTCTCAAGTCTTGGAGTAAGGGTTTGTGATATAGACATGCCATTTAAAGCTGAGCATTCCATAGTCTCCTATTCTTTGCATACCGACTGGCCATTGATCTCTATATTAATCAGTCACCCTCTACTATATGAAGAAGCTTCTCTGATGAGGGCTGAAGATGTACTAATCTATGAGTATAAGGCTAAGAACTTGGAGGGCATTTTATTTCGATGATCATGTGGCAGACATTAGGGTAAGTTTCTTCTCTGTAGCATATGCAACTTCAAAATTCATATAATATCAAATCAGTCAAAATTACAGCACAGAAGCAGAAAAAAGTTTTGAAGCTTCTCCCTCTACTTCTGGAGCTATTAATGATTGATGGCTGTTAGCACAGTGGGATTCAGTTTAATAAAAGATGTGTTCTAGGAGAGGCTACACATGATCCAATTAGTAACCTTACACTAATGCCCTTATAAGCAGCACTAAATGGGCTCAGTGTGTTTAAGAACAAAGCACACAAAGTTGGGAAAGGAAGTGACAAGGGATGGGAGGAATTAGAGAAGAGGGATTTGGCTATGGAGTTGATCAAAACACATATATAAAATGCTGAAATAACAAAACATTAAAAAGAATATCAATAGCAAATAGACAATGAAAAACATAAAAAGAAGAAAAATTACTGACTTACATTTTGTTCCAGTGATCAGTTCCCAGTTAAACTACATTTCAGCACCATTATAGAAATACCTTGAATTCTGTTTTATTCGTTTCCTCCATCTTGATTAGCATTAGCTATCAACTTGATACAACCTACAGTTATCTGAGAATTCAGTTTTAGTTGATGGATTTTCCAGATCTGATTGGTCTTTGGGGCTAAAGAACTGTCTTAATTGTTGTTATAGGAGGAGGCCCAACTCACTGAGTGGTGCTATTTTCTGATCAGGAGGCCCTGGGCTTTATAAGAAAGCTAGTTAAGCGTGAGTCTGTGAGCAATCTAGCAAGTAGCTTCCCTACAAGGTTTCTGCTTCAGGTTGCTGCTTATGTTCCAGAATTATGACCTAGAAATATAAGACAAATAAATCTTTTCTCCCTTGAGTTGTTTTTTTTTTTTCATGATATTTATGATAGTAACAGAAACAAGCTAGAAAACCTAGGAAGTCCTACCTGAATTCCAATTCAGATAACTGGTAACAGCTGTATCATATTTACAATTGAAGCACAACTTCAAAGTTCCAAATATGCCTTTTTAATATCACACCTAATGCAAGATCAATCATGAAAAAATGTTCATGTAATGGAAAATATTATATACTAATATAGTTAACAAATTTAACTTTATATTTTAAGTGGTATGTTAAAATCCCTCATCTGCATACTGACCCTAGGAATTACGTATTACAAAGCATCTCTACTTTATGTGAAAATATAGCATAGTGAGATGAAGTGAAACATAAAAAATGGGATGTTTCTTTTCAGAGCCAGAATTTCAATTTAGACATTCTGACTAAAAAATTTATACTACTATTTAAAAATGAGAAGAAATCATGATAACACATCATTTTTTATGCATGAAATAAAGACCTGAAAATATAAAGGCAAAATATTAAGGTATTTATTATAGAGTATTTCAAGCACATCATTGACAACTATAATGTTGGGTTGAAGGCATATGTGGTTGTTGTGGACCATATAGGCACAAGGGTCACAAAGACTGAAGCAGAGTAAATAACAAGAAGAAAAAGAAAGAAGAAGGAGGGAGGAAGAGGAGGGAAGAAGGAGGAGGAAAAGGGAGGGTGGGAGAGGATAAAAAGGAGGAAGGAGAGGGGGAAGAGGAGGAGAAGGAGGAATAGGTGGAGCAGGAGGAGAAGGAAAACAACTCATTTATAAGTAAGTGGGATCTCAGAAATCAGTTCACTCTATGATAAGAAAATGTAGCTGTATTGCAAAATCATGAGGTAATATTTAAATTATTTTATTGGTGGTAAAGGAGCTAATGTAAATATATTTGATAATAGAGCCTACAGGATTAAAGATAAATATAATTGTTTGTAATTACTATACATAGTTAATATTGTTCTCCTATGCATAGGGATGGACAGTATTGTTACTTACTACACTATATGCTGAAATGGAATGATACTGTAAGCACATAGAAACTTTGTTTCCCTAGAAAGATTATCTTCTACTTTCATGTCATATGATTTTATGTATTTATATTGAACCTAGGAAACACAAATTCGAAAGGGAACAATATTTGTTTCATAAGACTATCTTAATTTACATAATATAATTATGTCCAGTAACTTTATTCTTATTGGTGAAAAATAAATATATATATATGTATATATATGTATATATATATACATACATATATATATTTCACATTTTTTAATCCATTCCTTGGCTGATATTTTAATCCATAATAAACTTGATAGCAAATACTTCTCTGTCTTATGCTAGAGCACTTTGGGTAACTATGCAGGAGTGGTATGGCTGGTTCACATGGTAGATTTAATTTTAGTTATTTGAACAACCTCCATATTGACTCATATAGCAGCTGGACTAGTTTCTATTACCATGATTAGCATATAAAGGTTCCCTTTTGTTCACCTCTTCCTAATGACTGCCATCTGATTGGGGTGAGATGAAATTGAAATGCAGTTTTAATTTGCATTTCTCTGATGGTTAGTGAAGTTGAACATTTTCTCTTATATGCTTACTGGCCATTTGTATGTCACACTTTACAAAGCATCTGTTCATTTCATTAAGTCATTTATTGAGTTGTTTAATTTGTGTGTATCGAAGTTTTCAGAGTTCTTTGTATATTATAGATATTAATCCTCTGTCAGTTATGTCATTAACACAGACTTTCTTCCATCCATCAGGCTGTCTCTTCACTCACGTAACTATTTTTCTGTGCAGAAGTTTCTTAATTTTGTAGTGAACCCTCTGTCAGTATTGGCATTATTTTCCAATGGAATCTTACTCTAAAAACTCAATTTTTAATCCAAGCAGTGGTGGCACATGCCTTTAATCACAGCACTTTGAAGGCAAAGGCAGGTGAATCTCTGTGAGTTCAAGGCCTGCCTGATCTGCAGAGTGAGTTCCAGGACACCCAGAGTTGCAACAGAGAAATCTTGTCTCGAAAACCCAAAAATAAATAAACAAACAAAGTCTGTTTTTCATCATTCCATAACTTTTAAAAATTTCATAAAGTTTATAAGATCATAGGCCAACATTTATTAGAACCTTTTAAACATATGCATTGAACATATTGTGCTAATTTTTAATAATGAAGCTTTACTTTAGAATTAGTGCAAATATTCTGATGTGGCCTAATAGGTGTTTTTCATAGTTAGCATCAATTATTTTAAATCCAGATGACTTTTCACCCAATTTCTGTCAATGTCTTTATTGAAATGAATATGCCTCTTATTTGGCGTTATTACTATTATTGTTTGTTTTTACTTTTTCAAAGAAAAATCTTTTTATTTTTGTCTTTTCCTTAGTGGTTAGTCACATTGCTTCTGATGGACAAAACAAAGGGTTGATGAGCAAGGATATAAAATACAATATTTAATAATCTTAACCACACTTTTACTTCACTTTGAAACGTGTATTACATACTAACCAATAGCGCAATTTGGGGTTTATATTTTTTTCATTCAGTAGCAATTTAGTTCCATACTGTAGCTATGAGATCTCTGTAGTTTCAAGTTTAAATGAACATTGAATTGCTTCCCTGCTTAAAAGCACTCAATGTCTCCCTGGCACTTACACTATATAAAAAATTCCTGAAAAGTTTCTTCAATCTCTCAGTGTGGTTTTCCTGTTTCATAGTCTCAAATTTCTCATCCTACCAATCTTCCAGCAGTTTCTCGTAAACAATGAGATGGATACAAGCTCTAATTTAGTTCTATAGTATCTGGTCTGTCTGGATGAACAAAAACACATATGAGCTGTAATATGAATATCTTGTGGCCAATGGTTTTTCATCCTTCAGAATGCTTCATAACAGTATTTTCTATGTATGGTTTATTGTGGTAGGATTGTCAATAAAAGTAATGACTTTTTCACTAATTCATAGTGAGATAGAACTTGCTGTGCATTATATTTCATGTGTTATCATAGTCCAAACTAATAAAAAAATAAGACAATTTATGAAGCTGATATAATCGGAGGGAAACTATAGCTGTCTCACTTTCTATATTGGATATTGTAATTGTGCAAGATTTAAAATTAATACTATAGAATTTTAGTGTTGTAGATAGGTTCTAAATTCAATACAAACAAAATAGAAAAAAAAGACATTAAACATATAGGGTTTGCAAACTCCTAGAGTGCTTGTCCTTCTAAATAACAACATATGGTCATATAAATTTGTTTTGTAATTGGCTAAGACTTTTGAAACATTTGTTCTGATGTTGTAGGCACTGTTTTAATTGTCCAAAATTTCAGCTAATTGGGGCATGGGTTAGTATTATTTCTTCACTTGATTTAGCTAAATAATTATCTTAATTTTCCGCTTCATTATCTGGGTGTCAATACATGCTTGGGCTATTTCTTTAAGAAGTTATTTGACATAGTGTGACTTTCCTTTGCCTTTTAAAATAGAATGTGCCACATTTAGGTTTTCTCAGTAAGTGAAGTGAAGCATTAAGAATTAGACAGTTAATGTAAGTTTCATAAGTGTAATTAGTCAAGCTGGGTAATTGACAAATTTCCATTTTATTTTATTACAATTCAATAGTGCTGGCTTTAGCAATTTGAGCATTAAGCATTAGGTGTTCTTGTGGATATTTTTCTTCCTTGATTACAACTAGTGCCCTCTATATAAGTTAAATGACTCTGTAAAGTATAATATTAAATACTTTTAGAAATCTATTTACCTTCTTATTTTAATCTTAAGATCCATATGAACTTACATGTGAATGATAATTTCATGTTTCAAAGCTGTGTCATAATTAGTAACTTTTAAAAGAACTGTTCTTCTTTTAAAATTTTCACCCACTCCATGTTTTTTTAAAGCTCTATGGCTAGATCTTTGCAATTTATTGTAGTGCTCCTGTTACAGGAGACACATAATGCTTCCTGGTTTCATGATACATTTCACCATATGCTGATTTGTCCTGGATAGTGTTAAACTGTGAGTTGCAAATAAAGACTTTACATATCCTTTGGCACTTATTTTGGTCTCATTCTTTACCTGTATTATTGCATAAGAAAATTACCTTTTGCCACAATCTTAAAATCAGATATGTGGAACAGAATCCTACCAGATTCACTGCCTGGAGCCAATTTCCATCTGTCTTCTCCTCAAACATTAAAAGAAATGAATTGTTGTGGTTGTAGTTTTGTTTGCTGTTTTTGTGTCTAATATACACTGGTAATTACAACTTAATGGATAAAGAGTCTATTTGGTTCATAATGTCAGGTTACATTCTTCATTGCAGGGAAGCCAAGATGTCAGAACCTTAAGCCAATTGTCATATCACATCCACAGTCCAAGACAGAGAATTAATGAATTAATGCAGATATACTGGTGCCTAGCTTACTTTCTTTAAATATATGCAACGAAGAATATCCTGCCCAGGGACTGATGCTACGTACAATGGACAACATGCCAACCTAATCCAGAAAATCCCTCACTGAGACATCCTTTCCAGAGAAGACCAAGCAGTGCTAGATTGATAATTAAAACTAACTATTGTTATCACACTTGGAAATTACAAACTCTGCCCAAGTCAAGCACTACTGAAATAAGAGATACACAGATTTCTTTGTAGCCAGAATGATAGAGAGAGGGGCTATGATTGTATAATGAAGGTGGTAAATTTCCAAGATGGCTCACTTCTTCCTCATCATCTTACTTGAGACAAAGCCTGGCAGCTTAAAGCAATGAGTTTGTCTTTTGTCTCCAGCCAGCAAGCCCCTGCTGATGGATAGCTCAACAATCTTAAGGCTGGATCAGGCCATGTTATAAAATAGTTGCAGGGCAATCAAGCATTCTATCTTTCTTCAAATTGACCGACCCTAAATTAAGAGAGAACAAAACTCTCCAGAGATTTAAAATCCTGGCCCTCAAAAAGAAACTGGATATTGGAGCTTTCTCAGTGTCCCCTCCCCTTTATTGAAAGTCTTTTTTCTCTATGTGTTGTATTAGCAAAACCCTCCAAAAATGACTTTCTTCAACTGTTGATTTTTTTCCTGATGCTTCTGTGGTGTTTGAGGATTCTCCAATGCTACCAGTTGCACTTATAATATTCCCCATCTTTTGCAATTATTTCACTGGCAGAGAAAAACCAAACCTGAATGAGAACACCTAGTTTGTGTCACTATGGCCAGTCCTCAATCAACCAACTAATAGAACAAAACTGAAAGAGAAAAGCACAAAAAGGAGATTATTCAATATAGCAACAGTAGGAAGAGGGGAAAAAAAGATCCAGGGAATACCATAAAGATCAACTTGGTGTCTTGAGTGAGATTCAAGTTTAAATAGAAGGACAAGGATACACATGTTGTTACATTGTGTGTCCTGTTACAATGAATGCAAAACTAAAGGGGTTATGGAATCTTCCTCTATGGTTAAGGATAGCCTCTCAGTCCAGGAAATTGTGTGGTATAAAGGTCCTAGCATGAAGGTCCTGAAAAGGCCAGAAGCTCTGTGATGCCACTGTCTGAAGTTATAAAAGTGAAGCCTGAGTTGTGTTGGAGCTCCCAAATAGATTCCAGAGCCATAGTATATCTTCCTCACAAAACTGCACAGAATGAGTGGAAACAGTCCAAAAAAGAGGCATATCTTGCAAGGAGCAAAGGTAGAAAACCAGAACCATCTCCCTTTGATACCTGATATTAGATATTGAACTATAAGATTTGGAGTTCACCCTGCTAGGTTTAGATCTTGCTTTGGTCTAATATTTCTTGACTCTGCCATGATTCTTCTGTTTTGTAATGGTAATTCATATTCTGTGCCATTACACACTGGAAGTATGTAGTTTGCTTTTGATTTTACAGTCGATTACAGTAAGAGATTTATTTTAGCTTTATGGTGGTGGTTCACACCTTTAATTCCAGCAGAGGCAATTGGATCTCTATGAGTTCAAGGCCAGCTTGGTCTACAGAGTGAGTTCTAGGACAGTCATAATTATAACAGAGAAACTCTGACTCAAAAACCAAAGAGAGAGAGGAGAAAGAGAGAGAGAGAGGGAGAGAGAGAGAGAGAGAGAAAGAGAGAGAGAGAGAGAGAGAGAGAGAATGAATTGGACCTTAAAATGATGTTGAGACTGAAATATTGTGGGTTCTTTTGAAATTCAGCAAATTGAGTTTTGAATTATAATTTGCACACAAGACTATGAGGCCAGGGAGTGGAATGCCATCATTTTAACGAGATATCTGCCATAAGTTTTGAGCATGTGAATACTGGATTGTCAGTTGGTGGCTATTTGGGGTTGGGGAAAATAAGAGGTGTGGCCTTGATAGAAGAAGTGTATGACTGGAGGACTGGTTTTAAGGTTTTAAAAGACCAGTATCATTTCTAGTGTCTTTCTATCTGCTTGCTAAATGAGGATCAAGATGTAAGCTCTCAGCTATTCCTACCACTGCGCCTTTACTCTGCCATCATGGACTCTAACCATCTGACACAATTAAACACTTTATTTTATTACTTGCCTTAATCATGATGTTTAGTCACAGCAATAGAAAAGTAACAAATACTGGGTTTTAGGGACAATGTGTGTACTCTTAGACCCTGTGCTGTTTCCTCAGCTGATTATTCTAGAGATAGATTTATCACTTTAGATGAGGCTTACTGCCATAAAGAGAAACAAGAAAGCCACCTATATCATTTAAGGATCATATACTAAACCATGATCAAAGATCATCTGCTTATTGAAAAGTACTGTACACAGTGTTCCCAGAACATTCACAACCATGAGAACTAAGCAATAAAGAAAAACTGTAATAGAAAAGAAACCAGCTTTATGAAGAAAAAATAACTAAATGAATAGATAAATAATTATATCCTGAGAATGCTACTTATAAAGTTAAGTACAATGTATTTTTCACTCCAAATACAATGAGACCCCAGTAAATTAAATACACGCTAATGTAGACAGATTTTTATAGATGAGAATGAAACATAGGGACTCGTTTATCTAAAGAATGATCTAAAGAATTACATGGTTGCTAACTCTTTTATTTCCCTTTGCCTTGCTTAAAATTGAGAAAACTTGTGATGGAAAACACCAAAACACACAGTTGAAGTTCCTACAAATGGTTGCATGCATAGTCAACTGCTCTGAAAAAGGACTACCTAAAAAGATAGGAAAATTTTAAGATTGTCACTGAACCACTCACAATAACTAAGAATTAGAACCAGCTTTAAAGTCCATTGGCAAATGAATCTATAATGAAAATGTAGTACATATATACAATGGAATTCTTAATTTTGCTATAAATAAAATTGAAATTATCACATTTTCAGGAAAATAGGGTTGTTTTAATCTTGAAAACTGATATATTAAGTGAAGTATTTTCGACTCAGAAAGACAAATTACCACATTTTTACTCATCTGTAGACCCTAGATATTAATTTTTATGCATATGAATATGTATATGTAAAAATGGGTTGGTATAATCCATGATACCAGCAGCTATGAGAGGGGAGAAACTTCAAAAGATAGGATTGGAGAGGGATAAAAGAGAAAATAAAAGAAAGCATCCAACATAGAAGAGGAAAGAATACTGCTGACAGGAAGGGGATGCTGGGATGAACAAGGTCCAGTATAAAGTGTGACTTCTACGTGCATGCTATGGCACATACCACCATACATACATACATATCATGTACACACACAAGCAGTATTAAGTTCTCAAAGCCATTTATGTGGGGGAATACTCAAATTTGACTTATGTTGGAAAAAGAAGAAAAAGAAGAAAAAGAGGAGGAGGAGGAGGAAGAGGACAAAGAAGGAATTTTATATGTGTATATATGTGTGTGTATGTTTATATATGTGTGGTATATATGTGTGTGTGTGCACCTGAATTAGTTTATGTACATCACATGTATGCAGGTACCCATAAAATCAGGAGGCCAGCAAAGGGAGATGAATTCCATGGAACTGAAGTAATGGGAGTCGTTTGATATGGATCCTGAGAACTTGGTCTAGGGTTTCTGCAAAAACAGTAAGTGCTCTTATCCTCCAACCCAAGAAGAGGAAATGTGCACTCACAATGAGATACTATGTGCATGCCCACATAGGAAACATCAATGAATACACATGGTGATTACCTGGAATCAAATGGGAGAACCATAGACAACGTCAAAACTAGAACACGCTTATCTTAACATTATAGCATCCAAAACTGAGAGAAAGCAAATGTTAATTCTTTAGTTAGCTAGTCTGTGATTTTTTTAAAAGACATCCATAGCAAACCACACAGAAACTTAAAGGAACAGATTAGTGATACACACAACTTAAACAACAGAACTTGCTAAGTAAAAAAGGTAATTTTTCTATTTATGTAAAATTCTTGAAATGAAAATAAAACCTATAAAATGGAAGAGTATTTTTGTTAATTTCCAGATTAAAAGAGATCATCCAGAGGAGAGAAAGAGGGTAAGGAGATTAGAAGTCATCCTGAAGAATTTCTAAAGTGCTAAAAATATTACATATTTGTATGTTAATACTATCCCTTAGGTATTCCCAATATCACCAACAAGGCAAACTGGCTAGAATAACCCAGGTCATGATTTTCTTGCATTAAACTAATGTGAATAAATAATATTTACAAATAAAATATGTTTTTTTAAAGTGCTCTGAGAGCATATTCACTGAGATAATTCTTACAGTAGTAAGGTTATACCTTATTATATAGGCAAATACACACACACACACACACATACACACAGAGGTTTTCCGTAGTTTGAAAGACCCATATTGAGGTAGCAAAGTAGAGTACTAACTACAAGACAACAATACACCAGATATTGAAAGGAAAGAGATTAGAAAATAAAATTAAATAAATTTTCAAGTTTACCAAAGGGGAGGATAAAACTGTTGAAGAGAATATAGTAAGTTTAGCTGAAAGATGTAACTGTCCATTCAGGATATAAAACATTTAATTACTAGCAGTCCCAGAGAGCATTAAAGGAGAAAATGGAAAGGAGACTGTTGCCAAAGGGAGGAAAAACTAATTTACAGAAGTTGAAGAGAGATGAGTTTCCAAATTACTTTTCTATAATATTTCAGAATAATAAATTTTTAAAAAATAATTAGATAGATTATCCACACATATTTGACACAATGAAATGTTTCAGATCTAGGAAAACAGACTTAAAAAATCATGACAGAAAGACAAATATAGTTTTCTACATAGGTCTGCATTACAATTATCATCAGTCAGTACTGAATGATGAAAATGAATGAAATAATCTTCAGGTTTATGGTGAAAAATAATTGTTTAACTCCAAATTCTATACCCACTGTCACAATCAAGTATGAAACCAGAGTAACTGTACTTTTAGGAAGCTGCAGAACTTAAGAAGCAACTTCTCACGTGCTTCTGTGTGTAATCTGAGAACACATTTTGAAGTGTTAATTTATCTGGCTACAAGTCTGCAGTTGCTTAGCAATATACCCACGTGGATGTTGTATTTTAGAGATGTAAGTTCATCACTTTCTCATCTGGCTTTTAGTGAGAGGGTTTATCCTTAGTAAACTGGATTTGTCAAACTGAGCTGGTTGAAAGATTATAAGTAGCACCAGGCTTCACTGACAGAGATTTAATGCTACATATGAACAATAGTTTACACCAAGTTATGAGGCTTGGACAACCCCTTGTAAAGCCAGGTTTTAATTAATCACTGGGATAATTCTTTACAATAAATCTCTCTGTTCTCCAATCCCAATCCCTTCTTTTCTCTGATATTTCTACCTCTTTGATGAAAACCTGACTGATTGACAAGCTGAAAATATACCCTAACAGAGGGCATTAGTTAATTGTCTATGTTTGTACAGAATATGTGACAGTAGAGCTTAAAGAAGGGAATATTTATTTTGGCACATACTTTTTCAATATATAAATATGTATCTATTTGGAAATTTCATAAATGAGTATTATATTTATATCATTTGTCTCCTCACTTTCCTACCTTGTAACCCCAACCCCAGATTCATGATCTCTTATTTTAAAATTATTAGTGTTACACATATACTCATATACACACACAAATAAATCTGTAAATATAGCCTGCTGAGTTCATTTAGTGTTGATCATATACATATGTATTTAGAAATGACCACTTGGTTTTGAAGCACCTGCCATGTCCTGATCCCTGGAGCAGATTGATGCCCCCCCTCTCAAATATCCTTAATTGCCTTGTGAGATTTCCTTCTGGCAGACTATTATGTCAACTGGTGGTGTTATTACGCACATCTTGTTTAAGCCAAGATACTGTTGAACATTAATAGATGTAGTTTTCCTGTTATGTGTAGGAAACACTATCTCGCAGCAGATGTCCTGGTCCTATGGCTTTTACAATCATTCCACCACCTTTTCTGTGATGTTCTCTAAATCTATGGTGTAAAGATTATGTTGTAGATTTATCAACAGAAACTGATCACCTACAGTCAGTAGCTGTCTGCACTCTGATCAGTTGTGACACTGTGTAGCAGTCTCTATCTGCTGGAAAAGCCGTGGCCAGCCACATTACATCTTCTATTTTCTATGACTACCCAAAACAGGGTGATCAGCTGGGGAACAAACATTTAAATCATGAACCTGGGGGAGATTTAATATTGAAGCTGTAAAATGGAAACAGGAGAAACATACCAACAAGGAAACAATGATTACATTTCCATTACCAACAGAAAACAACGACTTCAGAGAGCAAGAGTAGTAAGAAAGAATCTGAAGTTTTTGTGGGAGGAGACTACATCTGTAAGATGGTATGGTTAATAGTGGAGAAAGTCTAAATAATATGGTAAAACTGAAAAAAATGCAAGAAATAAAGAATATTGGAAATGCTAATTGTAAGGAGACTGATGATATAAAATAAAGTCAAAATATGTTGAAAGTATGAAAACTCTATACATTTACAGTGGGTTTCTGAAAACTACTAGATCTGACTCCAAATATTAGATATATAATGTGTGACAAATCATGAAATACTAGCAATATAATGTAAGCATGAACATGTTCATTTACAGACTGAAACCCTGGAAATAAAAAATAAAAAGGTGGACCATTTCCCAATATGGTATAATATGAATGCATGTTATATATATATATATATACATATATATATATATATATATATATATATATATATGTATATATATATATATATATATATATATATGTATATATATATATATATAAAACATAGTTGGAGATTAATTCTAAGAAATATTTTATTCTGATGAAATCAGTGGCCCTCTGCTGAGTACTACCACTACAAGCATTGAGATAATAGTGAAAAGCACTTTATCATTTTGTAGCATTCAACCTACATTATACAATGCACACTGTTTACATACCAGTGTAAAAAAAAAACTATGTCTGGTTTTGTCATGGATTTTACTCTACATAGAGCTACAATTTTTGGATCTTTAGAATGCCTTCAGCATTTAAAAGTTATTAAGGACCTCAAAGCATACTGGCCACACATTACATGTTGTAACATTGAATTATACTTTAAATATTTAGGTTTTGAAATTTCCATCTCTATATAGTGTACTTCACAATACACATACATATACTACACATAATACACATACTCTTGCCCACCCATCTCATTCTCGTTGAACTTTCTTCTTCCAAACAAGCTCGTTTTTTACTTTCATCATGTGTCTGGCTTTGTGTGTGTGTGTGTGTGTGAATGATGTGTGTTTGACAATGGCTATTTATAGGATCATGAACTTCAGTGGCTACACCACTGAAGGAAATTATTTGCCATTCCTCAATAGTACTTAACTTCAAAAGGGATGAGATATCTATGGGATAGAACAAAGGCAGCCAGCCCCTGGACCAACCATAATAGAATAGTGATTTATCCCATCTTGTGTAGATAAGCACAGATGATATGAACAAGTGTTATAACTACATTACGTCCCGAAGACAGCATTTTATAGACACTTCATAGATTCTCTGGCTTTCTTTCACTCTCACTCACTCTTTCACTATACCTCTCTCATGTGTGTATGAGAGACAGATTAACAGAGAGAGAGAGAGAGAGAGAGAGAATATGTGCAAGCATAAAATTCCCTTCATTTGAGTAAATTTTTAAACATTAATTAATTAATTTATTTATTTATTTATTTATGTGTCTGGTAAGGGCATGCCCACTCACAGATGTGGAGGCCAGAGGACTAGTTACATAGTTGGTTTTCTTCATTCCACCATGTGGGCCCCAGGCATCAAATTCAGGTCACTAGGCTTTGCAGCTGTCACCTTTATCTACTGAGCGTCTTATCAATGTACTTTTCATATTCTTTCTATCATTTCTTTGGTGTTCCATGAGACATGGAAGAGTTGACATATATGTTCCATTTCAGGTTAAGCGCTTAATAGTTACTCATTTTCAGCTGTTGACCAGTTATGTTTTTCTGTGTTAAATGTCACTCATGGCAAAACATGAAGTACATAAAGAAGATTCAGATACACATGTATTTATAAGTTTAAAAATGGAATGCTTTAATAGCTTTATGTAGATGTTCTTTACTCATTATACAATAACTAACAATTTCTCAGATTACAGTTGAAACCCAGACCCTGGAAGCACATCACTGTATTTTGTTTCATTAATTTCTATTGGTAAATCATTGACTGAATAATCATTTGCGAGGACATGATTTTTGTAATGCCATGTATAGATCAATTGGAAAATATTAAATCACTAAATTATGCTCCTCTTCCAAATGTTGATATGTTTAGTCATGCATTATTAAACATAACCAAATAATTTTATTTGCTTGGAATAGTGTGTAGACATCATTGGAGGTTGATATGCAGCATTCTTTACTTAATAGAAAACAAACAAAAAAAAGAGGTGAGTGGATATTGAAAACCCTCTATTCCAATGAGATAAAAGAAAAAATACTCTGTGATGTTGTGGGATGTCTGAATTAGAAATTTTATATCTATTATGGGATCATACTCCTGTGTATGTGCTATATGGGGGAAGGATGCTTTCTGAGCCTTGCAGCATGTAAAGGACTTGCTTCCTACACCTGTTAACACCTCTGTGCTAAAAACAATGGAGTAGTTCCCCAGATCTCCATATAACCTGGCCATTTGTTTATGCTAATACAGATGGATGAAGGATCCCTATCATCATCAATGGTTTGCAGTCTGGTGATCAGAGAAGACTCTGACTGATCCCAAGCTTGGACACCCACTGGAATAGGCAACAAGTCTGCTGGCAGACATTGAGAATGTTAGGTTCCATTCATTTGTATAATTAAGGCCTGTGTAGAGGTAGGAGGGAATTTTTGAATGAATAAAGCACCTAAGGACTGAGGCAGAGAGAAGGTAGCCTTATGAGGAGGTCATGAAAGAGGATATAAGATGAATTTCTGCCTAAGGTGCCCAGGTATTACATCACTGAGAGTTGTTAAGGCTCATTATTAATATATTGCTGAACATAATAAATAATAACTTTTAACACTGTGATCATTATAGTCAAACTTTGAAGTTTTATAAATGCTACTTAAAGTTCCACAGAAAGTTGCAATGACTTTACAAATGTAAATCCACAGATCCCCCAGAAAAAGAATTCTTCATATGTTGTCTTCTTTAGAATAATGAAGATATAATAATATAATCATTCTATTAACACTTGCCAAAATAGCCACAATAGTAGTGAAAATTAAAAACAATTACTAAAAAATTATTTATAATATAATACTGGATATGTGGGAAAGGTCAGCCAACAAAATCATTGTTTTTCTATTTGTTATATTTTTAAAATAATGTCCTAAAATTAATTTCTTTTAAATACAAAGTCAAAGTTGATTTTTCAAATGGTTTTACTGAATAATTTAATTGTATATGTTATAAAAACAGTTACAAAATAGAATAAATATTTTTCTCTAAATCATATATTCTGTAAAATTAGTTTCTTCATCACAAAAAAGCTAAATATTTTGTACATTCATTAATTTTGCAGAAAAGATAGCAGCATCTAAACTAGATGCTAAATATTTTGTTGATCTAGACAGTTTTTTCTATTCATATCTGTTATGTTATATATATCATTAAATATTATACAAATATACTCACATATTATTTGATATAAATGTAATATTTTAAACCCCCTTTTTAAAAACTAGTGAGCTATATTGTTGGCTTCAGGATATCCCAACTGAGTAAGACTGATGATGACTTCTCTCTCCTGAGAAATGTTCAGTCTTTTTCAGCACTGTAACATAAATCTGGTAGAAATGAAACCTCCAGAATGGTATCAGCTTGATCTCTCCATGCTCCATGACTCAGATACGTATCTCCTCATACATGTGTCCATGTGCATATCTCTGCACGTTTACATGTTCACCTATATGGGTTATATTTTAAAAATATAACATGCTGTAATGCAGGTATGTATTTGTGTACACGTGTGTCTGTTTGTGTGTCTGTGTCTGTGTGTGTGTGTGTGTGTGTGTGTGTGTATGTAAACGGTGGGCATAGAATCTGGAGACAAGAAGTCAACTTCAGCTGTCACCCTCAGGAATACTTTTAACAGTCTTGGAAACAGGATCTCTCACGGCTTCACATCTCATTTATTAGGCTAGACTGACAGGTGAGACAATCTAAAAAATATTGTCTCTCTTATTTCAGCACTGGAATTAGGAACCCATCATATCACACCAATCCTTTTACATGAATTTTAGACATTGACTTCAGATCTTCATAGTTAAGGGAAATACTTTCCAATTGAGCTATCTTTCTAGTCATTGTATTAATCATTGTTAAATATTAAGTCTAATTAACTTAATTATTGAGGCATGGAGGTAGGCTTTTCTCATCACTGTAAGTTGAAAGCATACCCAGTTACCTACCTATTTTTAAAGAATCTAGAAAGATAAATGATGAATCACAGTATTCATTTTCTAACAACTCATTAAAAATGAATACAAACTCCTAAAATACTGTTCACTTATCCTAATCCATTTCAGGTTTCAACCTACTATTTTAGAATATCTGCTCTATATAGCATATTGTACGATGCATGGTGAAGTTTGATATTTAATTTTTGATAAATAACCTATGATGAATTTTTCTATCCTAAGGCCTCCAGCTTCTAAAATTTTATAATTAGAATAGGACATGATAATTTTAATATTCACAGAAACTGTTTCTCTTTTGTTATCCATCACTCAGCATACTTAATTTCTTCTTGTTTAGATTCTTTCATTAGCATAAAATAATTATTTTGATTGTTATTTTAATGATAATTAAAACTATCCTTAAACCATTAACACAAATCTATTATAGTAATTCTTTGCTAAACAATAAAGACTTTCATTAGAGGTAATTTAATTATGATTGTTAAATACTTAACTTTCTTAGTGAAAGGGTGTAAGTTCATGAATAGTAACATAATTGTTCGTAGAACGTGTCATGATTATTTTTAAAACATTTTTTCTAGAGAGTTCCTTGTAGTAATTTTCTTTTTGTTTTTCTTTTTTCTCTTGAATTCTCTTTCTTTTGTCATTTTTCTTTCTTTTACATGCATTTTTCTGATTTTTATTTTTTTTACTTCATTCTATATTTCTGTGCATATTCTGAATTATAAACATAAATGTGGAAATGTGACAGTACTAATAAAAAGAATTATATGAAAAAATGATTTTTAATAAAGAAAATAATTAAATTATCTTGACTTTTAAAATAAAAGAGATTAATATTAACATCACTATAGCAAATAATTAATCATTTGATTTTATTGGCAACAAGGGCAGCCAGAATTGGATAGTATTTAAGGAAGTTGTTGCTAAAAGTTAGTAAGTACTGGTGGTCTATGATTTAGAATGCAAGAAAAAATAAAAGGGAGATCTGTACCTTATAAGTATGCAGCATGTTTGTAAAATAAAGAAGCAAATTCAGGTCATAGAGAAGTATATAATCTGAGCTACTTAGGAGACTGAAAACGTAGGAATATTACAAATTCAAAGCATACTAATGGAGCTGAGCATGAGACTACCCCAAAATAAACATAAAAAGAGGACTACAGATATAGAGTGATTGTTGTACAACTGTGAGGTCCTGAATTCAACCTTCAATGCTGAAAATTAGAACAAAACAAAACAAAACAAAACAACAAAAAGAAAAACAAAGGAATGTAGGACCACTAAGAATGCCTTCAAAATGGAACATATAGAGGAAATGACGCTAACTAGATATTAAAAGACTCGTGTTTCATAACAGAGGCTTGGAACAAACATTCAGACCTCTTAATGACTTTGTGAATCATATAATTTTAAAGGATTCTCTAAGTAATTCTTCTGAAAACAATGTTAGTTACTGTACTATTCTGGGTTCTTTAGAAAAACAGAATTGATCGAATGATCTTTAGATAAAACATGGGATTAATTAATGTGGCTTACAGGTTATGGTCTGACTATCCTAACAATGGCTGTCTCCTGATGGAAAATTCAAGAATGCAGTAGTTGTTCAGTCCAGGAATCTGGGTGTCTTATCTGGTCTTTAATATATGCTGAAATCACAAGAAATGGGCTCTAATACCAGTGAAGGAATAAACTTGACAGAGAGGGAGAAAGCAGGCAAACAGAAAGCTTGTCCTTTATAGAGGCTGCCAGCAGAAGGTGTAGCCCAGATTTAAGGTCGATCTTCCTACCTCACAATATCTAAATTTAAGGCGGGTCTTCCCACTTAAATGAGTCAATGAAGAGAAAACGCTCACAGGTATACTCAGAACCTAGGATTTTAACTAATTCCAGATGTAGTTGTGCTGGGAACCAAGAAAAGTCATTGTATCTATGTTGACATGTTTTGAATGACTTCATTATAAAGTAAGTGGTTTCTATGCTCCTATATCTTTGTGCCTCCCTGCTCTTGGTCTATCTTTATGCACATGACATTTGTTTATCTAGGAACTTCTATGTAAGTTTGGGTACTTAGATTATAGGAGCCATAGTAGTAAGCTGCTTAGAATGCAATGTAAGAAGGATAGTTAGGGAAAATGTTAGGCCTAAGTTATACACATGTTATGCCTAAACCTTAGAAATTACATACTGGTGCTTTTGTTTCTATTGACCAAATAAGTCACTCACATTATCTTAGACTGAATATGTGATTAATTAGTCACTTTTCAGCAGCATGAGATTAATTATATTTGTCAACTTGATTGGGACAAAGAAAGCCCAGATTTCTGGTTAAATATTGTTTATGACAGTATAACCAGAAGAGATTAGCAATTGAATTTATTGAATGGGCCAAACAGATGGTCCTCCCAGTGGGGATGAAAAATCTTCTTGTCCCTTGAGCTCTAAACTGCCTACAAGGAAGAAGGTTGGGTTTACTTTTAGCCCAACTGCTTGATCTAGAGCATCGATTGACTACACTCAAAACTTCTAGGTCTCAGCCCACTTGGACTAAAATACACACCACTTATGTTTATGCTCTCTGGCCTTTAAATTATAAAAATGGTTTGCAGACAGCAAATTATAGAACAGAAGCCCCACACAACTATCGGTCAGTGATGCACACACACACACACACACACACACACACACACACACACACACCATCTCCTTTGTGGTAAACGGTCCCCCTGGATGCTGGCTTGGAACACAAGGCACCCCACTTTCTAAAAAGATCCGTTTTTCTCTGTTCTTAATGGACAGAGTATGGACAAGGTCAGATAGCCTAAAGATGCCCAGTTTTGGGAAACTGCCTACTAACTAACACCCTTATTGCTTCCTCATTTCACGTTTCCACCCTCATAGATTACACAGGAAGCCCTAGAAAGAATCTCACAGCTCCATGCACTTTCTTATAGCTCACTCTGGGACATTCTAACACTACCTAGGAATACTGGATAGAGCAGATTAGTCCCATGCCAGATAAGGTTACCATAACAACCTGCTTATGCATTCCCACTCTTCTCCCTACTTTGAAATTGTATAAATACTGGTACTATGTGTTCAATAAATTGAAGGCTTGACTGGACAGACTGTCTGCCTTTCACTTCTAGCGCCCTTGCCCATACCCCATTCCCATGCCTTCTCCTGGGGTCTTGGTTGAAGATCCCACAGGCCAGGACATCCTTTATATACTATATATATATATATAGTATATATATACACACACACACACACACACACACTTTACATAGTATATATATAGTTTATATATGTACTTTATATAATATATATATATATATATATATACACTTATATGTATTAAATGGTTATGTCAACACAATTACTGTTATAGTTTGAATATTAAATATTCTGTACAGTTTGTTGTTTTGAGTACTTCACTTACTGCTGAACTAGAGGTGCTATTTGGTGAAGCAGCAGAACTTTTAGGAGGTGAGTATGTATAAGTCACCAGGGATGGGCTTTTGAAAGTGGTACCCACCTTTGCTTCCTCCCTTGCCCCCTACTTCTGATTAACTGTGATTCCAGATCCTTCAAAATATGTTCCAACTGCCATGTCTTCCCTGCCACCATGATGGACTTAACCCCATTAAGAATGAGCTAGAGTAAGTCTTCACTCCCTTGTGTTGTTCCTACTAAGCATTCTGTCCAGTGACACCATGATAACAAATATAAGGGCAGAACAACTTGAGTGCTGCCCTCAGGCTTTTATCTTTATGGATTCCAGTGTATAACATATTTAAAGTTGAATGTATTTTAAATGTATAGTTATATGATGTTTTTAATTTTTGTTTATGTTTGTTACAACTCTCAAATTATTTAAAAAAAGAATTCTCTTAAACATATTGTGGGGTATTTATATTTTTAAATGGGTCCCACCATATTAGCCAAAAGACACAAGCAAAAATTAGCTGGAATAAGTTTCATCTTGCTGACAATCAGTGTGAAATGAGGAAAATGCCCTCAAAACCCTTGGATCTTCTGACTAGGAGAACAAATCAATCCAGCCCTCTCACCCTTAGGATCCTTAACCTTTTTGTTTTATGAGGCCCCAATTTTTCCTAAGGTCTAAATGGGGACAACTGCAGTGACAACCTAGACTTGAACTTGACCCTGGTATGGTATTTTACTGGCAGATCCATAATTAACATCTTTTCTCTAAAGCCATTATAATTATGAATATCATATTTACATATTGAAATCCAAAGGAAGACAAAAAAGTGAAATAGAACTCTGAATGATGAAGATAACAAGGAATACAGAAAATAACACTGTCTAAAGCAAGAAACAGCAAAGAAAAATGAGTTTGTACATTGTTCCAAAGTAAAAAAGAAAGAACTGTATTATGACTACTGAACTTAAATGGACATTTAATTATCTAGTTTCTGGACCTTGTTAATATCTATTCATCAGTCAAAACAAGGGGATTTTATGTGCTATCACTTTCCTTGGTTATTGTCAACATACTCATCCCATAGTGCTATCATCTTACTTTGATCCAAGAATCTTAAAATACATACTTTCTTTTATGATAACCATTATTTATTTAAGCAATGTAGCCCTATCTAAATTATTTAAAATAATTATTGTATTAGCTTATACTGAATTCACTTCTGCTCATACTAAAGTTTTGTTGAGGTAATTTTAATCCAGTGTTTGGTAAATTTTCTAAAACTTTGTAAATTCATTTAATCCTGTTATTTAAGTCATAGCTTAGCTGAAAATGGAACCACACACTGGAAGTTACTTCCTTGCAGTACTTTGACTCTTCCAATTTATTTATTTATTTATTATTTATTTACTTAGAATCTTTTGGTTTGATTGACATATAACATGCTGGCACCAGAATCACAAAATTCCCTTCAGCATTGTTCCAGTTTGTAAACAAACCACATAGGTTTTACTAGTTAGTTAAGGCAGCTGTAAAGGCCTAATACACAGCCTGAGAAAATGCACTTCTCAAGAATAACAAAATGCAAGCAATAGGAGTTTGGACAGAGTGACCTTTTCCTATTTGAGCTTCAGGTGACTGTTGCCCTCATGGTAGGCTCTTAGACTTCTGCCATATGATGAACTATGAAGCTAAACCTTGCTAAGCAATGTTCCAGCTCAGAAACAGAGGATTTGTAGCAGTAAAGCAGAAATCATGATGACCGTGTCATCACTCTTCATTCTCCCTTGCTATGCTGCAAAGGATAATTAGAACAGGCACATTTCCCATCAGTGTCCCTCAGCAATAAGGTGTATGTACATAAAATATCTGTGTGTACCATTCACAGTACTGGGTGGCAGATCGACTCTCATATCTCATATATATGTTATGGATAAGATTAGAAAATGCAAGCATTTTGGGTAGAATCTTGCCTTAAATTAAATTGTCTTTAAAAAAAATCATTAGAGTCATAATTAAAATCTGAAAAGCTGTAGCTAAGGCCATTATGCAGTATTACTTTAGTAATTCCCTTCCTTTTTCTGAGAAATTATCACAATTTATCCATTGCCAACAATTCTAACAAGTTTTTAAAAACATGATTTAGTGAATATATATATTTACGCTTTTAAATTTATAACATATAATGTGCACTTAATATTCACAATGCTACTATATCTCTTTATTAAGTCAAAAAATTTATTGAATACTGTGGTGGCTTGAACAAAAATGTCCCCCATAGGCTCATATATTTGAATACTTAGTCATCAGGGATTGGGACTATTTGAGAAGGATAAGAAGGATTAGGATGTGTAGCCTTGATGCAGATAACTTGTCACTAGGAGTGGACTTTGAGGTTTAAAAAACCCATGGCTGGCAGGTTTAGATTTCTCTCTCTCTCTCTTTCTCCCTCTCTTTCTCTCTCTCTCGCTATCTATCTCTAGCTCTATCTTTATCTCTTTTTCAATCTTTCTCTCTTCTCTCTCTCCTTCCCCCCATCTCTTTGTGCCTGAAGATTAGGATGTAGCTCTCAGCTCTTGCTCCAGTGCCATGCATGTTGCCATGCTCCTCACCATGATGATAATGGACTAACTCTCTTAAACTGTAAACAAGTCCTTACTAAATGTCTTCTTTTATGAGGATTTCTTTGGTCATGATGTCTCTTCACAGTAAAGTGACTAAGACAAGCAGTATGTGAAAATAAAAAGAACTCACTAAAGCACTAAAATATTTTTGGGTCCCTTTCTGCAACACTACAATGTGTATCTTCACTTTAAATGGAGTCATCCATGAAAAGAATTGCCACAGTGATAATTTAATAAATATATAAAATATGCACAAAACTAATCTAATGAAATACTAGTCTGAAGACCTCACCAATTTTATATAGTTTATGCAGTGTGTTTTGTATGCAATATTAGAAGTATTTATTACTTTGTAAAAATTTCACAAAGACAACAAAAGGGAATTGGTAGGAGCTTAGATTTATTTTTAACACATCATTAAATAAGTTGGCAAAATACATAGTGACATCTGTAATGACAGTAGCCTAGCAAGAAAGAGCACAGAATTCATTCCAAAATGTAAAATAGGAATCGTTGTATCTTTCCTGGAGAGCAGAAAGTCATAAAATGATGTCGACAACTTTTTAAAGTTATATAGGTTTCCAAATTTATTTAACTAGATTTTTAAATACTAACTGTGATTCAAATATATTTCCAAATGTTAGTTGACTCAAGTCAAGTAGCATGTACAAAATTAAGAACCAAGAATTTATTTAAATAAAAATTCTACTTATCTACTATGTCTCAAATGTAAGTTGAGAAATGGCACAGCAAACCATATATTTTTTTTCTTTAATATATAAAATCAGTGCACTTAATATGGACATATGTGATAATAATATTACCTACCATGGTACATTTCAATAAAATAAGACCACATAAGTTAGACATTGAAAATAATGGCTTTATAATTTTTGAGGATACATCCTTTTTTTTAGAGGAGAGCCAAGATTTATATATTTCTTGATAATATTGTTGTAGATAGAAAAAAATATTCATTTATGCAATGACAAATACACATGTAATTAGCATATATGAAATTCAGGAGGTATGAACTTAAGTAGATCACTTGAAATCTAACTTACTCGTCTTTAAGGATGGTCCTGGAGGCAAAAATATTTTGAATATAATATTTGTCATCATCATTTTTAGAGAAGTTATATAATATGTAATCAAGAAAATATTATTTACAATTGTTTACTTCTGTTCCTTAAGAAAATACTATAACACTTTTAGTTTTCTCTTCACATTATATTTGTAACTGATTTATAATTGCCTTTATTTGTGAAAGTAGTATCGTTTCATTTGGTTTTGCTATATCTTATGTCTGTACTCTAAGTTTCTGCTAATAAATGCTTAAAGTATTCCAAGTTATTTTCCTGTTTTTATTTCTTTTTGTGTAAATCAACTACTGGTATGAACTGCTGCTTTTCCCTTGGAATATGCACTACAACTTATTCATGTGACCAGGTTCTAAGTTGCTCACATAGTCAGTTATTTTTAGTAAAGCTCAAATTATTATCTATTGTTGTTGCATTTTCGCTTTCTATGTATTTAATTCACTTATGTAAGTTGAGTTGTTCTCCTGTGATTTTATCTCTTTCTTTATGGTCAGTGTTTACTTTGCTATTATTAGTTCTTTATTTTTAAATTAAATTTATTTCTCAATATGTTGTTGCAAACTGTACTTTTTTTTTGTTTTTTGGAATTCTTGAATCTCCTGTTTTCTTCCATTTCCCTACACTTTGGGTACTGCCTAGCTAGTCATTTTCAAATATCTTTCATCATAATTCTGTTTACCTTCTTATGTTTGTTAATGAAGAATAACTTAGCCATGCAGGTTTAGTTAGCACATATATTTTATCTTTTTATCTATTGTCTATGTTGACAAAAGATGATATATTTTCATTACTTAATATTATTTAACAGTTATGAAATTAAGTATTTTAATCCCAACAATAAGATTTTTACCCACTGAAAAATAACTTGTTGCTCTTTTAAATGAAAACACTTTCAGATTTTAAAATATCTAGTAAAAATGTTTTAGTTAAAATTAGTTTTCTTTCATGCTTAAAGATAAACTGTAATTCCAACAAAAGTTAATAGCACTTCTCACTTGTATATTTTGTAAAGAATATTGTAAATATTGTATAAAACAATACATAAAATATATGGGAAGCACTTCAAATTATGAAGAAATAGTAAAATGTGACTCTTTTCATTGATAATGAACTGTCTGAACAATTGTAACTTTAGAGCAAGATGTATATTTTTATATTACCAGCAAATTGTTCCTGTTTAAGGAAAAATCTATAAGCTCTATTTCCAAGTAGATTTCTGCTCTCCTGGAAGTCTATTATTCACTGTGATAGCTATGTCTTTTACTGGAAGCAACATCACTTGGCTGCCTTGGCAGGAAATTATATCCTGGAGTCAGCATCTGTTTCGGAAGCATGGAACAAAATTAGAGTTTAATCCTAGGTGAGGTGTTAAATCAAAGTAATTTGGAAATCCCTACTATTGAGAAACACCATCCTTATGCACAGAGTGTGAATGCTTATAATCCCATCATAAAATCTCATGGGTAAATGTCTGGAAAATAATCCAAACTGCAGCAGTGTTTGTGCAAGTATTTGTCTCTTTAAGAGTGATTTGAAGCCCCCAATAAACTTTAAATTGATTATTTGGTCTCTAAAAGTATCCAGGTGATAACTGAGTTAAGCCATTAACAAGATATGTCATCAATCATTCATCCCCACGTGCACTGTATGATTTGTAGGACTCGAATTGTAGTGCTGGTAACCCTAACCAACACACATAGCTGTGAAGGCTGATTGCCACTGAATGTCTGACAAAATAGCCATACTTACAAAATATACCAATTTCCCTATGAAAATACCCTCTTCACTTTCCATAACAAAATTACTATTAAAAAGGACACTTTTTTTCTGAGGGCATAGTTATTTAATATGAAATTAATAATCTCACCTTGGAGATAGCTATCTCCCACTTACAGATATTCTCTATAAGTGACTCTATATCATTAAGATAAAGAAATCTTAGACTTATAAATAAATTGTAAGGGTGGTGTCATTTTGTGTGAAAATCATTTTTTTTCAATTTCCTTCCCTTGTTGACCCAAAATACATTATGAAGCTTGTTAATTTCTTGCTCCAATAATAGGCTCATTTCATTTTATTTGGAGGAAAAATAGTTATTAGGTATGTTCCTAATTATTCTTATAAATCACACTCAGGGATAAGTAACACCTAAACTTTTCAATTAAATAAATTCATCTTTATAATTAGATATGCATATGATTGTTGCAGAAATGCTTGGAGGTCATTTTATAGGAAAATATATTAAACTTTTCATGTCATCTTTAGAGCTATCAAAAAGAATTACATCTTCTATAAAGTATTTTAGCTGTGGTGGATATTTATGTGACTGTACTGCGATACAGAAGGAAGTAAAAATGTCTCTTGTACTATCTACATAATTCAGTAAAGACATTAATGTAAAGAAAAAAACTAGTGATATATCTTTGGGATATTAATTCCAAATAAAGAATTTCTACAGCAAAAAGAAGCTACTGTGGGGTCACACTGCAACTTGCTATAGGATTGGATCTGAGAGGGACAGAAATGTTCAAGCGTTGATTTTTAGTGATGTTACAGAACTCTGAAGCTACAAAATTCCATTAAATCACAAACTCAAGCAGCAAGCTGAATGGCATATGATATCTATGTGTCTTCCATCAACCTATCATCTATCATCTCTCCTTATCCCATTTTAATACCTCACAACTAGAAAGCACAGTGATGAACAATAGCAGCAATAATCACTTAGAACAAAATGCCAATCTTGGACACACTGCATACTTTCCTTACTTTATATAATCTAGAGAAAAGGAAACAATATCAGACAAGTTCACAACAGGGAGTAATAGCCTCCCAAGAGAAGCAGGCACTATTTAGATATATTAGAATGGAACTTTAGTTAATTTAGTTAATTGTCCATGATAAGTCTTCAAATGGCACATAAAACCTAGATCATAAACATTTACCCAAATTGCTCACAGTTTCATTCTTATCAAATTATCATTGATGCTTTCATGAAAAGTTTGTTGAATACTCACTCAAGTTATGAGTGACTTACCTAAAGATATATCAAAGATATATATCAAAGATATAAAGATGTATCAAATTTTTTACACATTAAGATATAGGAAAGATAGCATAAAAATTGATTTTATAACTAACCTGCAACCACTAAAATGAAAAAAAGAATCTAAGAAAGAATAAACATGAAGGTAAACCACAGAAGAAAATGGAGTTCCATAGGTTAATGTGATCCTATAAACTCTCTCACAGGTACGCACATATAAAATTGGTGTCAAATATTATCAAGTTACCCATTTCACCTACTGAATGGCTTCAAAGGTGTATTTGTTAGATTTCATGTGTTACATATAGAGTTTAAAATTATAACACACAGCAAGTGTTTTTTTTTTTACATTTGAAATATGAGTTTAAACATTTAGCACAAAAATTTGCACATTATTTGTTGAAAACCACAAACTATCCAATACATCAATTTTCTAGCTTTAACAGAAGTGATAACCACAGTTATCATTTATGCAGTTTACTTATTTGTGCAAAAACACTTAGAAGAAAAGCAAATGTATCTGACTGAGTCTTATATACATTATTAATCAATATCACTTGTGATGGTTCAAATTATCAGATCAGCTTTGATCTGTCTGCCCTTGGACACTGAAAACACTAGTGTCTCTGTAAAGTGTCTCTATCATCCTTGTGTGGAGAGGAATATTTAATCCTTTAATCTAGTAGCATGGCTGCTCTAGCAAGGGAACACCTTCAGAGGTCTGTGTGATCATGCTGGAAGGCAGAAAGAATGTTAGACAGATTAATTTTGTAAGACTTTGTATCTGAAGGCCATGTAGTATACACTTAATCTCAACTCAGAAGGAAGTGGTGGCACAACTCTCGGAATATAAAAGTACCAGTCAGTAGAGACTGAAGGCAGAGCTCAGAAAGAGAAGGAATATAGAAGCAGACAAGGTGCAGAGAGTAGGAGCTGAGTGAGAAGCATGAGTTAGTTCAGTTAGGCAATTTGAATGCAGTCATCTCACAGAAAGTTCAGAAGGAGAAGCCAAGAAGATCAGAGCCAGTCCAGAATAAATAGAATGCAGTTAGAAGCAGAGGGTTTAAGATTTGAAGTAGAGTTCACAGTACAGCTCAGAGTGAAAAGAGGTAGTTCAGAAGATAGCGAATCAGAGTGAGCAGATGATAGTAAGTATTGGGGGCTGAAATGTTCTATGTTTTGCTTCACAGATTGGATTATATGGAGGCTGAAGTCTTCTAGGAAAATGTCAAGCATGCAAACAATACATTCTAATCACTCTCCCACACCTTTTCATACCTTTCTCTTGCCCCTGTCATTTCCATCTCTCCACTTGATTCTTGTGCCCATATCCATATTCTTCTGTTCTGTTCTATAACTCACCTAATCCAGCCAGTACCATGTGTGTTCCAGGGTTTGGAACCATTAACTGGATCCTAATACACAACCAATGAGCTTACAAAAAATAAACTTTTATGAGCAAATCAACTGGAACAAATATCCCTCTTAAGATGTGAAGGTATAGTAAATTAATAAATATGTGTAAAAATTAATTAGATTAAACTATATTATTCATGAAAAAATATATTGATGTTAACTAGAACAATAGCGTTCATTACTATAATTGAAATTTTGCTTCTTAAGCCAAATATTAATAAATAAATAAATTAATTAATTAATAAAATAATCAATAAAAGGCATTATTAATGTGTGTGGATATAGAAATATAATTAGAAAGAAGTGACCTAGGAATTGCAGAAATTAGAATTTTAAGTATTGTTAGGTGATAGAACAAACCATAATTAGCTAATTAAATATATTATATATGTTGCATGTTTAATTTTGATATAACCGCTTTAAAGCATATTGGAAAATTGGAATGCATTTTAACTTTGATCAGTTGTCTATACCATTATCCTTTGCTCTCTTTGTATTTAATCACTATGATTATTTCAACTGACATTTTGTTTCAAACAATAATATGAAGGAGATATACTATTTCCTCTTTTGCTACATCTACATTCTAGTGAGCAATTTGCAATTATTATTACATTTTTGTAAGATATTACCTGACTGGGGCTTTAAAAATAAACAAAATTTATTTTCTCATTTTGGAATATAGTATGAACAAATAATTGCTTGCTCTGTAAAAGACTTTGATTGTTTCCACAGGGTTCTATTGAATTGTAGATGTTATTATCATCATATTTCAAGTATACATTGCTATTTACTTAGTACTACTAAAATAATTAACTTTTCAAGAAAATTATTTGAATTTTTAGAATTCCCAGTATAAACCCTACCATGTAATTTAAAGAGAAAGTCTTTGTCAAGCTAATGATTCATGTATCTCATTAAAACATGACATTTATTTTAGATGCAGTAGACAGTTTAATGATTAAGGTTAATGACATCTCATTGCTATTCAAAATCTCACCAACAAATGATTTCAGGAACAACACAACAGTAGGAAGCAGCTACCAATACTTGATAGAGTACCCACTGGAAAATCATCAACTGCAGTGTTCCAGTTTTAAAGGAATTCTTATTATCAACAACAAAAGAGAGTTTCAGCCTTTTACATAGTGTAAATGCACATGGAACATAATGTAAGAAGAAAAAACATCTGGAAAAAAAGACGCAAAATTGTACATTCCTAAAATAATCCCCCTCAAGGAAATAGCTTAGAAAATCACTTATGGTGACAAATCTCCAATGTATAAGAAGCATATAATATTACAGTTGGGAAAAGCAATTGATATCCACTTTCAAGGAAAATGAAAGTTTTTCTTGTGTTGATGAAAAGTTATTGGACTTAAAAATGTCTTCATTATGATGCATAATAAGAGGTTTTGACTTCAAAATTAGCACAGGTTAAATTTTCTAACAACTTCCTACATGAAATTTACAATACAAGTAGAATGCTAACCTACTATGTAGAGACAATTCAAAATACAATGTGACAATTTTTCACAAAACTTTCCAAGGTCAAAACAAGGATAAAGTCAGATTTCCTATAGTGTCAGAAGAACAAACATCTAATTCCATTATGACTCTATTATCAAATACAGAGACTATCATTATGGCTCTAACATACTAATATTTTCCTTTTATTTTGAGAAAACCTAACTCTTTGAAGTTGGAGAGGTACTGGGGTGTACGGCCAGTCTGATAAAAAGCAAAGCTCTGGGAATAACTTTGATGTCTGGATGCTCAGTCCAGTCAAACTAAGGATCTAGGAGTCATTATTTTCAATGTCTTACCTATAAGCCTTTGTAATACTTATACACCTTCAACACAGTGGAATCTACCAGTACCTTCCATATTATACGGTCACCTGGGTTTCAGCCTATGTATTTCCATTACTTCATACTCTTCAGTTCTTCTGGGTCTTTATGTTTTATGTAGTATTCTATGGTTCCATTTAGTTCTCCCATTACAAAATATGTGAACTCCTAATTGCTAATTATTGAAATTTCACATTGAACGTCTATTTCCTGTCTCATGAACTGCTGACACTTATCTTAACTCCCTAAATCTTTATAATTTATTGATATTATCTTTCATGTTCAACAAATTCATATGAAGACAAAGGAAAATGATGAGTTGGTTATTCCTTTATATCCTCAATGCCACAGAAGTGGATTTAATTGACTTTTGCTATATTTTAGCCTGGAGATGACATGCAATGATTATGTCCTGAAAAGTCACAAGCTTTCTCCAATTCCTGCTCCCTCATGAGTCTGAGACTCTACTTAGGTTCTTTATTAATCAGTATCCACACTCAGTTCAATTTAAATGCATGCTTAAATTGGTATCAGGAGCTTTTACTTTTTTAGTCATAGATTTTGTGTTTATGCTGGAGGTTCTGAAGCCAGAAAATACAGTTTTATAAGTTCTATATTTCTGAGACACAATCACAAATATATATTAGAAAATTTAGTGAATGAAATTGGAATTTTCAGGTAAATTTAAAAATCCATATATCCTGTGAAGTAATTGCTCTAGAATCACTTCACTCTCCCCAGTAATTCTTTTAGAATATTTCATTGAGCATTAATGTAGAAGTTCACTGATTTTTCTTAGCCTCAATTCAATAGAAGGTTATGAGCTCAGAATATTGAGGTGAAGTCATTTACTTCGTTTTCACCTTTGCAATGTCACTTTCAAAGCTGTTGCTACAGTCTGAATGTTTTTGTAGAACTGTTTTTGTAGATAGGGCAACATTCTCAGTGTGAAGCATCAATAATGGAGTATTTTGGGATTGACTAAATTATGAGGGCAGCAACAGTTCATGGCCAACAGAAAAATGAACTCCCAATAGCATATGAAGGGTTTCTTGTCTCATGATACCATATCAGGGCTTTTACCCTCTATAAAAATTTATTAATTTTTCATTTTAATTATATGCATACAAATACACTCTTTTTTATCCTAAAGGTCTTTTTGTATAAATTCTGGCTCCCAGTATATTGTTTTTATGGGATTCTTGAGTGCCAATGAGTGGGTCTCCCTTTCTTGTGTCTTATGTTGGGTTGTTTCTCTTGTTTGTTTGCATTCTTCAATTCTAATGCATTAGTATTTGTTTTATATTTATTGTATTATATTATATTATGTTATATTATATTATATTTCATTATTATACCATAAAGCCTATATTTTTTCTAATAAGAATCAGAAAAAAGGTTGATCAGGATGAGAGGGTAGGTAAAGAAGAGCCAAGAGGAGTAGAAGGATATAGAACCATAGTCTTGATATGTGATACAATCTATTTTCAATAAAAGAAAAAACAAAATATTATGAGGTCAGAGTACTTTAGGAAGGGATTTTTATACTCTTATGAATGAGGGAAAGATAGAGGACTCTCATTAAATGAGGAGGAGTGAGAGGAGTCCTCCATGGACCAGATAGAAAAGACTTCATCAAATATAAAATCTTTTTAGGTCTTGATTTGAACATTAGTTTGATCTTCAGAACTCTGAAGAATAAATACTCTGATGCACATGAGGCTCTGAGTTCCTGGCATTTTTGTCATAATAGACCCAAAGCAATAGAAGAGCTGCTATAAGCATCAGTGAATTTGTTTTTATTCCCTGGGGAGTTACATGTCTCTGTGATAGTTAAATGATCCAATAGGTCTGTCATTGTAAACTGATCAAGAACCCACCAGAATTGCTGGCTATTGTTCTGGCTATGAAGGATGCTTTAGTTCTGTCTCCAAATAAGCTTGCATAAGCAAGCTTCCCTTTCTATAAGTTACATTGTTACTTGTTTATATTTTACTTAGCATGTGGGCTCTTAAGATAATTTATCCCACTCTTCAGAAAAAAATATATAGATACTCTAAATTAATATTCTTGACAAGTATTGCTTCTATATAAAAACATGGGAGGCAGATTGAGTGTCTTAAAAGTTCTGAGATTTACAGCAGTATGCATGTGCATGTGTATGTGTGAGTGCATACATATAAAATGTGCTACCAGTAGCCTATTACAAAATAAAGTATGTTACACTTGAGTTGTAGTAACTTGTGTTTGTGGAACACTCTGCTTCCTTTCTTATTAATTTTACATGAATATATAACCTTTTTGTATTGTCATATTTACATACTCTCTCTGTCCCTCCTCAATTATACTGTTCATTTCCAGGTGTATTTAGGGTAAAATAATAATCTAAGTCAAATAATTTGCTAGCAATTGTTGATAGTTTTGAGTTTCAGTTATATATAAAATTACCCCTATTTTCACAGAAGCATTTAGGGAAAAAAAAATCTACTTTTTGAAACCACATTAAAGAGGATTATGTCTAAATAAATTCAAATAAATTCTGTTGATAAACTATAGCATCTTTAAAGCCTATTTTCAATAAAATTGATAAATTTGATAAATAAATAAAATTGATAAATCCTTGATTTAACAATATAGAACTGCCATTCTTTTTATTTAATTTTTGAAATATTTCCATAAAATTATGTTCTGATAATTAAAGGGAAGCAGCTGAACATAGTAAATAATTACAATATCAGTATACAAAACATGCTATAAAAATCTATTTTTTAGAATTAACTAAGACTAACATTTTCCCTATATCATTACAATTATATTCATGAATTACTGTGAATATAGCATGATGAACTCTTTAAGTACACAGTTCTGTCATATTATAGCATATTTATCCTTTCTAGTGTACAACCATTTAGCACTTGGAAAAAGGAAAAACATTACCTATATGATGTGCTTGATAAGTTTTCTATAGTCCTGATTTAATTTTATATAGCCTTATAATGCTACTATGAACAAAACATTCTTGAAAAATTTATTTAAACAAATTCACCCATTTATTTTCTTAATTCCACTTTCACCTCAACCAAATTCTAACCTGAGGATTTTAAAGATCCTCTTTTTAAAACTATACCCTTAAATCACAAAAATCATAAGGATAAAATGTATAGTTTTAATTACATCAAAATAATAGTATTTTAAAAAATATAATAAACAAATTTAACAGATGTCTAACCAACAAGTGCAGATAGCTTTACTGTTTGCCACTAAAAAACAGTAGGGTGGATTCTCAATTTCCAATAAACATTTATTTGAATATCATTGTGTGCCAAACCCTATGTTTTTGTGCTTAGGAGAGAAAGCTACACAAGACATATTTATTCTTTTGATGATTATTTATTTATAATAAAAGCTAGTATGACCACAGATAATTGAACATTTCCTCAAATGATGGGATTTTACTGCCCTTCTCCCAGTTAATAAATGAACCTCTAGAATTTCAATCTGCACAGTCAATAATCAAGTGACTGCAGCCTAAAACATGAATCAATATGGTAAGAATTTATCAGAAAAAAATATTTTTCAATTCATGAACCACACAAATGCAGAATTGTGATGTTTGGCTTTTCATACCTCTAAATTGTGGACTATTTTGACATACCAACAGAAAAATTATGTAGGCCCAAAGAGCACGGTAAATTTATTGATCCACTCTGTGAATGAAAGGATGAGCAAGAAAGTTTCTCCCTGTAATTTATATATCAACATGATCTTGAATGAAAATGAAGTATTAGAGAAATTTCTCCTATTTACAGAATGTTTCAAAAATCCAGTATATCATTTTATCAAGAATTCATGTGCCTGAGAAAAAATGGAGAATAAAAAGTGTCAAAAATGACTTTTAAACAAGTCTTCTACAAATCTTGCCATCTTTTAAAACATTGAGAAATTATCTTGCTCAAAAATCAACTGGGGAAACAGGAGAAAAATACTACCAAAGGTACATACATATGTGATAAAGTTTAGGATGCTCAGTTGTAGAGCACTGCATTTCAAGGTGCTTCTATGATGTCAATGCCTAAACACTCAAAAGAGACCACAAAGAAAAAGTTGTCATCTCACTATAAGTGGATATCATTAGACAAATAGCCTGTGTACCCTAGAGTGAAAAGAAAGATAATTTCTTCAGCTACAGTGTCAAAGATATTCCTAATTTTTTCATAGGGGAAAGTGATCTTTGGATACATCTTTGAAGCACACACATATGCATAAATTAAATATTTTGCATATGTTATTAAACTTGCTATAATTTTTAAGTGTAATTCCTTTCTTCATTACAAATATGATTTGCATAATTTGTGAAGTTAAAGAATCCCTCTAGGTAGAACTGAGTTGGGATTTTTTTTTTCCCTTCTTGATAGCTTTCAAAGCATCAGAAAAATATACAGGAATACTAAGAAAGAAAAGATATCACGGTTTTACTTATGTGTAAAACCTATGGAACAAAAGACCAATTAACCAGTAACATGGACCCACTTGTGCAATAGTTGCACGACTGTTGTGGAGGTAACCAACTGCCTTCTGATTGCATTTGAAACCCACTGGACATAGAGAAACCCCATGACAGCTGCTGTCAGCTCTGCTAATAACTCAAGTCATAGGCACAAGTAAGGCACTCTTCACTATTGTTTAACTAAATTGACAAGTCACAAAAATGCTTTGTAAATATCTATGCCTCTATTGACAGGCAACAGTTGCTCTAAGTCTTAGAGTTTTCTTAACATTGAATGGCAGTGAATGCAGAGAATCAAGGTTGTTCATTAACTCACAATGACAATGGTTACCCACACTGGGTGAACAAAGGACTTACAGATCATGGAAACTGGAGGGTCTCACAGGGCCCTACATTTTCACCTGGACAATTGGATACTTATAGATCTCAGAGAAGATGAATCATGGTCTTCAGATGTGTAACCCCTACTGGTAACACAAGAATCCAATAGAGAATTCCAAACCTGTGGCCTCACAAATGGTTAAACAGAGAGATGACAAAACAAAATTTACAGGCATGAAAATGATGATAGATGATAGATAGATAGATAGATAGATAGATAGTAGAGAGGAGCTGTAGGAGACAGTATTTATAGGGAGATGGAAAAGAATGGGAAATAAGAGTAGTCATTATGTATTGTCTCCATGTGGGAGACTATGCAATGACAAATTTTAATTAACACAAATAAGAAGGTTCTCTCTAAGTATATTACATCTTAAATTTCAGAATACCTGGATATTATCAGTAAACTTTAAAACAAACTATATTTATATGAGTACACTCATATTTATATGAGTAAAGAACCACACAATGGAATTAACTGCTAGATATGTTATTAAGTTCTGTTCTAAATGTGAAAGCAGATTTATAAATATGATCAAATTAATTTTACTCAATTTTTATTTTCCTGTTCCTCAACCTACAATATCTTTACAAAAGTTCATTTTTAAATGATTTTCTTTTATTACATGAAATACGTGTTTCTTCTGATTCCTCATTCTAAGTCAAAATAAGTTGTTCATTAGAGTTATGTTTTCTTAGAATTCGGATGTTTTATATATATGTTAGCATGGGCACATATGCATGTAAAGACTTATCAATATTTTACTCAGATGTTGCTCCCTAGATTAATATTTTAAAATGTAGAAAAGAAGTTTTAATTATTTGTTTCAAATAAATTTGGAACATACACTATGTGCCGCACCCTGAGGATAAAATGGTGAATTGATGATGATAAAATTTTTCTTCTCAGGTGATACATTCCACCTACTGAAAAAGTCATTAAAAAACACATGCATATAGACACACATGTGCTCAAAGGAGTCAGTGACACACACACATGAACATAGGTACACATATGTACACATGTACACACAGAAGTGTATAAAAAATTGAAAAGAAAATAAAGTGATTACCATGAAGAATAATGCTTAATTTTGTATTAAAAAAGAACATACACTTGTGCTGGGATCCGGAGGAGAACAAACTGCCATATAGAATGATGAGACAGGAGGGTACCTGATATCACTCCAGCTATAAATATTGACCAGAACACAGGATATGTGAAGAGTGTGATATGTTGGTAAGAAAACAGTGTAATTTGAACATACTTACTGAGGACATGATAATTCAAAATGAGGCCTGGGAGAGTTAGAGGAGTGATATAGCAAGAAGTGAAAATTTTATTTTATGTATAATGAAAAGTTATTGAAACATTAAGTAAAACAGGCTAATGTAATTTCCACAGTTTACACTTATGACAAACAAAAATCAACTGTATGAAAGGTAGACACAAAGTAAAGACAAGAAGGGATAGAGATTTAGATGTTTCCAAGTGGGCATGACAGTTTCTTGAATGGTAATAGTTACAATGTTGATGGAAAAAAAAAGAAAAAAAAATCAGTTCATTCAAGAAATATTTTCAATGTTCCTGTCAATATTAAGCATTGAATAAACTAAGATAGAGAAAAATTAGTGATTTTCCTATGTTTTTGGATACTGTTTATTTTATGGTTGTTAGTTACCATGATCCAAACAGCTTTGGAATTTACCTATCTCAGGCAATAATGAGATGAACAAAGGACAGACACACATAGGGAAAAGCCAGGATCAGGTGAGCCATATGATCCAGTAGAGACTTACTATAATTCCAGAAACATTTATAAATACCACTGAGTTAGGAGATGGGTTTGTTTATTGTACACAATTGAAAGTGGAGGTGTGCTTATTATTTATGGATGAATGAGGAGATGGGCTATCTAATTTCTGTGGAAGGGCTCTGTAGGGGAGAAATTTCAAGTTCAGGTCCAACAGGAAGAAACAAGCTGTGGTTAATATTTTCTGCATATGCTTGTTTTAGCTAACAATCAATCATTCATTATATCTGTACCTGGACCAGAGGAAGGCTTTGTTATTTATTTGAGCCTGATCTATGGAAGGCTTTGCTCTTCTCCTGGGTCTGAGGCACTAGTGTTATTGATATCACAATGGCTATGTCAATAATAGACACTCAATCAGGACTTCATCCACTCCCCACAGTCAGTGTTTAATTATATTAGGAAACGACAATCAGTATTTCTTAATAAATGCATGGGAATTGGTAATAATGATACTGATTATTCTTGACAGCTAAAATAGTACTACTTCTATTCTAGGATTTTGTGTGTAACTATTTTGCAAATATTGTGATTTCAGTACAAAAAATGCAAATTGAGCATTTCTTGGCTTTGATATTCATCTTTGAAAGTAAATTTATCTAGTAAAGTAAATTGAAGCCACTTTATATATCATTTACTTTGCTTGTGAATCTTGAGAACCATTTCCCACCATTCACTACAATATCAGTATAAGCTTGATACAGTACTTCAATGCTTCCAGCAAGCAAGAAAAAGAGGAAGAGAGGAGAGAAAATGGATGGAGGGTTAGAGAAAATATTCAATTATAAATTGTATAATAATTCAAAGTCAGTGAAGGACCATAAAGTACTTGTTTATGACAGTCCCTTATATGAGACTACTATCCTAGAATTTCTACTTGATTTGGAGAAAGATTGCCTGTCAGCTGTAGCAATTAATAATAGTTTGTTTAAACTAAGGTGATAAGAAGTTACTCTGTTCCTTATTACCCATTCTGATTCTCATCTATTTTTCTATGTGCTTTCCAGGCAAACTATAGTTCCAGGTATTACTAATGAATTTGTGCTGTGTTTCACCTCTCTGCACTCTTGAATATGACTGTGAATAGAACACAAGTCATTAGATGATGAATAAGTTCAGTGAATTGGAAAATACACAGAGAAACAATATGTATTGTGTCTCTAATGAAGTCTGGCTAATGTGTGTTAGGCATTAGGTAATGAATTTTAACTGTCTACTCTTGTAAATGTGCTGGCTCATCAGTCTACAATAGAAATTGCTTATTCGGGTCATATTCTTCATTAACTATATTCTTTACAGAAGGAACTAGTAAATCAAGTGGTAGGATATGCATTTTAGAAAATTACTAAATGAACTTTTAGCATATTAAGTGTTAGTCAGATAATACCTATAAAATAATATTAAAGTAAGAAAAATGTCTACCATAATAAAATGACATTTTATGGATGTTCTATGAGCCAAGAACATTTCCTGCTTTTTGGTTAATTTAGTAATTCTTCCTCTACCCGTGTTGGTATGAATTATTTACTGTTGCATTTACTACCACGTATTTTGTACCTTAATCTTTCTTTTTTTTTTTTCTCATTCACTGTTTCAGTTTGCCTTTGTTCTCATGCCTCTGTCTATTCTACTAGAAACATCTCATATACCCCTCATTAACTGCTAAATTGAATTTTACTTAAAACTGCATACCATTATTTTCTCAGGAAAAAAAAATCTAACTTTTCACCTACCTTCATACTATAACAAGAAAACATGTCCCTGTAGTAGTTATCACTATTGAAAGTTTGCATTTGTATAATACAGATATCTAGTCTTTGACTCATCCATTTTTATCATAGATTTAGTGTCTACTAAAAGGAAAATCTGTATTGACTCAATGTAGTAAATTTTAAAAAGCAACAAAATACTTTATAATGGAAGGAAGAAATGATGGAAAGTAGACAAGAGTAATTTTTCTACTTACATTTGAAGTTATTACTTTGAATTGCACACTATGTTTTTACCATACCATTGTTCTATCTTAATCTCTTTATGAAAGTCTTCAAGATCCCTTGTGGAATCAAATAAATTGTTCCAATCTCTGTCAATTTCTGAATAATGTCTGAAACATTACACCTCAATGAGTCTAATGCCAAACTGCATCAAGTTGGCATCCTCTGTATATCATTCCTTGACCTTCTGATAATTGAAGCACATCACATTATAACATAAAGATAGTTCAGTCATCCTGAACTATCTTTAATTTGGAACTTTGCCTACTTTTAGAAAACAAAATATTGTTGCTCAAAATGGAAGACTTAGTTAAATGAAGCTGGTCTTAGTGACAAGATTAGAATATAAATTTTTATAGGTAATTACACTGGAAAACAAAATTAGAACAAGCTGATTGTTTCACTCATGCCTTTGACATTATCTGATTGTCTTACTTCCTAAGAAATGCGGAGATATTGTAGATTCTTCCACTGAAATCAATGGACTTTATTTCCATATGTTGATTGATTTAACTGTCTGTAAACAGAACTAAAAGGATAGGTATTTCTAGAACTTAATATCATTATTGGCACTCAAAGCATTTGTGCTAGCCAACAGCATTTTTGTTACCAGGAACTTGTTATAAATGCAAAAATTCTGGGCTTCACCTCAAATCTAATGAATCATGAATCGAAACATTATAATACGTGTGTGTGTGTGTGAGAGAGAGAGGGGGGTATATATACATGTTGAGGAATAGCCCTGTGTAAAATTTAGGGTCTACATTTCAGGTGCTACCTTCATAGGCCTGTGTGGTCTGGATGGAATATAGATACCATTAATTCAGTAATCAGATAGCAATGGTAGTCTACTCCTTTGATCCCTAGAAAAAACAGTGGAAGCAGACACAGGAAGCAGAACTCAGAAGAACTCATTGTCATACAGGAATTAATGTCTGAGATGACTCAGAGTGATTGTCAGAAAAAGTGACTAATCAGAGAAAGAGTAGCCAGAGTAAGGACATGCCCAACTCTCATGGAAAATAAAAGAGAGTTACATAGGAATTTGAGTTGTTCAGTTAACAGAGTCAGTTAAGAAGAATCAGTTGAAGAGTCAGAGGAGTCAGTTAAGTAGTCAGTAAGATGAGTCAGTACTGAGAATCAGTTGAGGAGCAGTTAACAGAGTAAGTTGAAGAGTCAGCTATAGAAGAGTTAAGAAGCTGAATCTGGAGTGAGTTAGAGAGTGGTCAGTTGAAGCAGTCAGTTATAGAGACAGGAAGGAGCAGTTAGAGCTCCCAACTCTCATGAGAAAGGTGGTCTCACAACTCAGTAAAAGAGAGTTACATAGGAGTTAAAATTCAGTTGAAGTAGGGAATAAGGGCATCAGTTGAAGAGTCAGTTGAGAAGCAGGCTGAACAGGAAGTTGAACAGTTAACAGAGTGAATTGAAGAGTTAGTTATAGAGGAGTTACAGAAGCTGAGGCTGGACTGAGTCACAGCAGAGTCAGTTACAGAGGCTGGATGGAGCATTGAGAGTCCAGGGAGATACAGCAGAGCTCTGAACAAAAATCCCAGAGTAAGAATTCAGGAGGAGCTAGTCAGAGTGTTTCAGTCACCAATAAGTCTCAAAAGGCTAATGCTGAAGACTTCTAGGTCTGGGTTAACAGTTTAAATGTTCTAGACTGTATGAAGGCTGAATCCTTCCAGTTCAAAGATTAAGACTAGATTGTAAAGACGACAAAATGCTCTAAAGCTCCTGCATGCCAGATTTAGAACCAGTGATTTAATTATACAAAAGAATCAACTGTTCTCTGCCTTGAATCAATCTTTCCATCTGTTGAATCAACATCAACATGTATATTTACATCTACACACATACACACATATACACACAAGTATATCTCAAATATATATATATTGTCAGCCAGGCAGTGGTAGTACATGCCTTTAATCCTAGAACTTGAGAAACAGAAGCAGGAGAATCTCTGAGTTCAAAGCCAGCCTGGTCAACAGAGTGGTTCTAGGACAGCCAGGGCTACAGAAACATTGTCTTGAAGAAGACAACAAAAATAAAAAAATATGTATATAAAATCTATGGTGTGGTTATGTACTTAGAAATATACAAAGGACCAAATTAAACCTACATATAGTAAAACTTCATCCCCAAAGTGACTGTATTGCTGTGTCATTGAATGAGAACAATAATTTAGCCATGCAAAATACCTCCTTTTAATCTATTATTAATACCCCCAATGAACAAATAGATTACCTGAAATAATTCATGTCCTCTATGTTTAGTTCAAAATTACTCCTCTCCTAAATTGGTGAGAAATAATTATTCTTAATCAGTTCTTTTGAAATCACATATAATAACAATTGAACATACATCTTGTCACAAAACAAGAATATATAGGGTAGAAAATGCAATGGCTGCTTGTCTGATAGAATTCTGGTTTAGTCCTGTTCTGTTAAACTGATTGATAACCATGCCTCATTCACTTTGTGAATTGTGCTTGTTTGTTTGACAAACTACATTGTTACTCTGTCTATAAATAAACTAAATAAAATACCTGATTGATGGCTTACGCATTCTCAGCTATAGTTTTATAACATGAACATATTTTAGAGTAAGTTTCAGTGTGTTTTTTTATGTTGGATCACAAAATATTAAATATTAAATTGGCACAAGTTTATCAGCTTCTGACTAAGGGATCTGGACTAGAACATGAAGATCATAGCTCAGAAATATGTTCACTATTCTTCACTATATATCTGTGTTCTTCTTAATCCATTCCAACAATCCTTGGAAAATAAAGATTCAAAAAACAGATATGAATAGCAAGAAGTGATCACCACCCTAGTGATCTCTGAGAAACTGTCTTTTTTAGAATATGAGATATTATTCCCAGGATTACCATTCTATGGTGGAAGTTAGAGTGCCAGAAGTTTAATAGACAAAAGTGTTTGAGTTCGGTAGAACAGTAGAAAGCAGTCCCAGAAGATCCCACAAGGAACTTTGCAGCTGTGTGTCCTCATAATTAAACAAGCTAGACACATCCAAACAACCAGTAATTGGAACCAGGATATCCTAAGAAGAGGCATGACCTGAAAATAATGAGAAGTAAGACTTGGCTACCAGCATATGCATATACAGTTGAAGTACAGATAAGTTCTTCAGATATTTTTAAATATTTTTCTAGTGACAATACTCTAATAATAATCTATTATCCAATTTATATTATGATATTTAATTTTTTATAAAATCATCAGTTTAGATATAGTTCATCATTGAATTTTATATGATCTGCAAATCACTTGAAGTTGTAGATACCAAAACCACTTTGAAATATATTTATTATTTAAATAGAATGCATGAAATTTTTCATTAATGAAGTAAAGGGATTTGGTTCCTTGAAAATATTATAAATTGAAACCTTGTTGATTATTTGCAAACTTTAGCTAAGCTCTCTGGACCTCCTGTTCCCTATTTGAGTTGTCAGCAGGTACATTTATTTTGTTTTGTTTTTTTTGTTTGTTTGACTTCCTTGCTATTTATCTAATGTTTAATATAGAGAATGAGACAAGGAAATGGAATATGGGAGCTAAGGTTGGTAACTTTCTAATTTTAATTATTTTTTAAAGCCTAGTTTATAATATTGGGATGAATGTCTTATTTTTAGTGATATATAATGAAAGGAAAGTAATGTGACTTAAACAGGGAAAAGAAAACTATGTCTCAATTGACAACTTGTTCTTATGTAGATGGTCCTGGTTAAAAAAGAGTTGAAGTAATATAATAAGTTTCTCTTTTGGCAAATAAATAATTGACAAGTGCTTAGTTTTGACAGCCAATATATGACATTCCCATTGTCATAGTCAGAGAACACATTAGAGTTGATTTTTTTTCTCTGTGACAGGTACCAGAGTTCTTATGGAAAATCTGAAGTGGAAGAATTTAGGTACTTACTTGGCTGCATTTAAAACTAAAAAGAAACTTTTCACCTTGAATTGGTACCAGGTAGATTTATCCATCATATCTCAGATACCTTTCCAAACCTATACACTTCACATGTTTTAAAGAATCATGAGTTGACCTCATATTGAAAACATTGGTTTTATGTATTTCTGTAGCTCCCTGACTCCACTTCCTTTTCCCAGAATCAAAGCTTCCATATCATATGTAACCATGGACTTCGTGAGAATAGAAATACACTTTGCTATATTATCCCTTAGAGGAGACACTCATTGTATTATCCCTAGGGAAATGACATCTTTCCATGTTGGAAATGTTTTTTGAATTTTAATTCAACTGCAAGTTTCAGAAACTTGTATGTATGGGAAATCTGTTTGCTCAATAACAGTGATTGATTAAAAATCTATGTCACCTCGATTCAGAAACATTAGTTAATTGTCATTTCCAAGCTATGAATTGTTACTAATCTCCAATATACATTTTCATCATTAAAATAGGAATGTGCCTTTAATTCTTATTATCAACAGAAAAATAGAAGAAAAATAGTCAGAACTGATCTCTCAGCACCTATCCTATAATTTTTTCAGGTCATTTATAATCATTTCTTTGGGATTAATGACTTTTAAGTTGGAAAATTGACTTGAATTTAAACAGACCAACAAGTCCTAAAATGAACTGACATGGTTCAGATTGTTCCTTGAGTTCTGGCTTTAACTTCTGTGTGAAATGATGAATTTAATGGCAATTAGACAGAAACAAAGGAAGGCATTTTCAGGCACAATTATCAAGCTGCTAATATCCTCAGTGAAGCACAGCATGAATCATTTCTGTTGCCTTGCTCTGTTCCATTTGGCCGGAGTCCCAATTTATCCCAGCTTTCATGTATGGTTAAAATCAGCAATAGTCTCATGCTTCCAGGCTTTTCCCCCACCTCCTTGTCTAATCAAACACCTGCTTTCTTAATGCCTTTCCTTTTGTTATCAAGAAGCTGGAAAGTAAAGTTGAAAGTCTTGTTCATAGTCTCATCCTTTAAGAAAATTTTTTTTCCTGTGTTTCTTGACTTTAAATATGAACATTATTAATCTTATCTCTTCATTTCATTGTTTTACCATTTTATAATTCCATTAAGTATTCAAAGTTTCAAAAATATTGTGTCATCTAACTGAATTAACTTGAATAAACTTATAATGCAGAAATAATATTTTAAAATATTTTTACCTCTGAGAGTTGCAACTACTGAAAGATATCATAAATACCAATGTCAGATTTTCAATATTTCTATGTTCAATATTTCTAACTTCTGTTTACCCCAACTATAATTCCACTGAGTTATACTTCTGTAAATCAAGACTATAACACTTGGGTTTGGTTCATGCTCTCCATTTAAAATGAGAATAACCATTGAAAATAAAGAGCCCAACAGACCCAAATTCTCTTTAAAACAGTGTTTGTTGCCATTTTTCAACAATGTTTGAATTATCTTAAAAAAATAAAGTGTCTTATTCAAATTTTACATGTTGTAGAAAATATAAACATAAATATTAAAAATATCCAGAATGTACCTATGGGCCTATAAACAAATAGTATTTGAAATGAAATGAAATATATAGAACACTGTCAAAAACGTTAAAAAAAAGACAGAAGATGAGAAAGAAAAAGCATGAAGAAAGAGCGGGAGGGAGAGAGATAGAGACAGAGAGAATATAAGCTAATTAAGGCTAATGTGATTCCTGGGCAAAAGTCACATGATTTGTCAGGGACATGTGATATGTTACATGTGACACTTTCCAGTAAGTGGAAAGTATCATGTGTTCTTTAGAAATGGTGAAAACTTTACTACCTTAAGGAACGATGTTTTAATATTCATGTGAAAGTCAATAAACAAAAGAGGAAATTTAGATAAGATTAAGTATACATACAGTTTTATTACAGAGGTCCAGCCTTTAAATCACTATTAAACACTCAAATAGGGGTTATACCAAAATAAAACAAAGACCCTTTTGGGAAAAAAAAAATGTTTCCTTAGATAGAACAATCATTCATGGGGCTATGAAAAACCTAAATAAAAGAAAAGTGAGCAGAAATGATTTCTAGAAAAGGAAGCAGAAAGAATTTCCAAAGTAGACAAGAGAAACTCTTAAAAAAATAACTTCCTAGATTTAATAAACTTGAATATGGTAATTCTTTGATATTTAAAATGCAAAGCAGACACTGAATTTTGTTTTGCTTTCAGCTCCACAAACTGGTCAAGTTGACTCAAAACACCTGTCTCACTGCTATTTACCATATAGCATGTCATTGCAGTGTATGTGCAGAAGCCTGAAGAGCTTAACTATATTTAGCATAACAACATCATGTAAGATTCTAGACACAGGTGTTCTGTTTTTTTATTTAAAAAAAAAAAAACCCACCAAGACTACCTGAAAGCAAGTATATAAAACCGAAGTAATTCTGTTCAATCAAAACATCAAAATATGAGACAATGCTTTGAGTTACACTACCTAAAATCTTTTCTCATGTATAGATTGGAATTAATAAAAGAATTAGCTTCATAAAGTGATCAATTCACAGAACCAGTTCTTCCAAATGCCTAGTGAATGTCATTGTTATGATTACATTTCTATAATAATAATCCCATAATATGTAAAACTTTCTTATACTACCCTTCATTGGAAAAAGAATCAAAAAAGTCCCAGTGAATTTTATTTTCATCTATTTCCAGTGCGTAAAACCTATAATGATTTTCAATCAATATGAGATATCCATACATAAACACATATTTCTTGCTACTCAGTATCATGTTTTCCTAGGATCTTAGGTTTGCTGTTACCCAGAGATAATTCCCTGCAACCTGATTTTAAAACACACATTAAATTGTGCAAGAAACAAATTCTTCCTCCAAAAAGTGACTTTCATGTGCCTCAGCATTTAAATCATGAACACCACACACACGTGAATGTACACATGTACACTGAAACAAACACATATAAATGTTTTTAGAAACTTACTATATTTCTAACAGGGTATTTTAGGTATATTTAGGTATTTTGTGCTTTTTAGGCCAGGAATAAGTGAGATAAATTTGTTTCTTCCCTAAGTGGCTCCTTATAACTACTAAAATTTTTTAAAAATAGAAACTGCTGAAGTTAGCATTTCAGAGTCCATTCTGCTTTTTAGGCTACCTTTCTTTCAGTTTTAGGGAACATCTACCTTCCTTCCAAAAAATAAAACCTAAAAGAGTTAATAAAAGTCACTTAAATAAAAATAATCTTATATCATGCAGAGCTTGATAAACATGTTTGAAAGGGCCCTACCTGAAGTGAAGCACTAAAAAGTGGAAGGTGACAGAAGGTGCTGATGACTAATAGTATTTTACATATTTGAAGGAAAATGGTACTGCATCATATTTACCTTCTCCCTCACTTCACACATAGCTAGGATAATCTACTGTTCCATCTCAGGCTTTTAATATATAATTTTTATTTCCTTGATTTTATTCCTCATTATTTATACAGTATCACTAACTTTGTCTAGACAAAAATTGATTATAGCACTTATTTGTCACTTACTAAATATTTATCATTTCAGTATCTTTTCAAATATTCTGTATTAAGCATCATATAGTTACTTTCCTCTTCTCTATAATGTGTACCAGAAAGAAAATTTTTAAGAGAAGGATATATTTTGGCTTACTGTTTGAGGGGATACCATCCATAATGACAGAGAAAGCATCATGTTGAAAGTGGCTCATATCTGTACTAGCTGGATCAAATAGTTTCTTAGTCACATCTCAGTATACCATGAAACAGAGAGAGACTAGAGGTGAAGCCAAGATATAGATATCAACATCAGACCTTAGGTGTCCTAATTCCTTGACCTACGTCTCATGTCTCATAAGCTCTACATCTCAGGTAACAGTCTCTACCAGATGAGGACTAAGCACTCAAACACATGACATTTTGCAACCACACTTTCAAAAATGCTACTGCAGTAACAGATCAAGATGGAGGATGGGACGTCCTATGAACACAGACATTTGAACTTCAAATCGTGAATCATATTTTGTCTCAAAAAGGAATGAATATTAATGAAGACTCACAGATATTTAAGGAAAGAAAGAGGGTACATGAAATTGCAGTTAAAATTCCTGTAATGTCATATAGAAATGTAGACAAGGTTGTTTCTTCTACTGATAGTGCTAGGAGTGGTATCTATCAAGTATGCTTAGTAGACTGTTATCTAATGGATAACAATTTTATTCCCAATTATGATTTAGATTACAAAATATGTCCATTCAGCTTCATCCTGGTTATTCAGATTCTCCAGAGGAGCAATGTCTATTGTCCCAATAAACTATTTTCATTCTCATGTTAAATTTCTATGTTTGCAATTCAGTTCAAAAATATAAAAATATTGCATAAATATACATAATATATTCCTTTTCTAGAATATAGATTATGAAGACAGAAATGTAACAGTCTGTTCCAGGCTATGAAACAATTTAATTGTTCATATTATTTTACACTATTTATCAAGGAAATATAAAAATACAACTTCAATATCAAATTCACTGTATAATATAATATAAAAATATTATGACTGAATAATAAGTAAAAATGTAGCACATTGGTATCAAGAATGAATAGAATATTTTTATTCAAGAATACATACAAAGTTTGACTCATTTCTGTTGTCTTTTTGGTGTTTTTTATATTCAAATCTATTCTTAATTTATAAATATTATATTTCAAGTTCATCTGAGTTGATTTTTATTTCTATACATTATTGCCTCCTGATCTTATATAACTCAATAACTTCAAATAACATTAATATCTCAAGACTTTCCAATTTGTGTTTGTAAATCTGAATTTGCATTTGAACTGGAGCCATTTTTGTAGAGAAACATTTAATCTTTTAATCTAGCATCATGGCTGCTGCAGGAGAAATGAATGTTTGTATACACCTTTAATTCCAATATAGAACACACCTTTAAATCAAATTCAGAAGGAAGTGGTAACACACACCTTTAATCTCAACTCAGTAGAGAAAAGCAGGGAGTAAATGCAGAGGGCAGAAGTAGAGCTGAGAAAAAGATGGAAGCAGACAAGAAACAGTGAGAGCTCAGAGAGTAGAGGCAGTCAGAGGATCAGTCAGATAAGACACAGAGGTAGTTCAATAGAAAAAGATTTGAGTTTGGGAGAAAGAATCAGCTAACAGCAAGAGTCAGTTTGAAATCTAGCACTGTTCAGTAAGAGTTGCAGGAGTGAGTTAAAGTCAGGAGAGTCAAAGAATTAAGTCAAAAATAGTCAACTGACTCAGAAGATCAGTTTGGACCAGTCATCTTGGAGAAGAGTTTCAGTCAGAACAGTGAGTGAGTTGAGTTGAGTTGAACCAGAGAATTAGTTGAGTTCAGTACAGCTATCAGTGAGCTCAGTCAGCAGTAAGTCTCAGAGGCTGAAACTTTCAATGTTTAGATTTGAAGATTAGATTGTATGGAAGCTGAAGACTTCCAGGTCTACACTTAAGATTAGATTGTATGGAGGCTCAAACCCTCTTAGTTCTGGACTGGGAATTGAATTAGCAAAAAATAAACTGTACATCTACGCTTGCACACTTTTGTAAATATATAATATTAGATGACGAAACTGTATGAAATTGATGACATTTGGTTTATATGGAAAGAATATTTCATTTGTTACAGAGAAATTAACATCTTTATATTTGTATTATAGAGTAGTCACATATTCTCCATTTCAAATTTGTGATTTCCCCTTGCTATTTCTTTAAGCTCCTATTAACTCAGACTTTACTATTAGTAAACAGCAATCATTTTACACTGTTGTTAATACTTAAAATGAGGAGAGGAATTTAGAATTTTTTTTATCTTCCACACATATCAGTCAGTATATCAGTGAAATATTAGTATTTTTCTAATTTCAGTATATCATGTTGCCACTTATTTCCATTATAAAAATAAAATTCAGTTTTATGTCACTACTACTTAAAAAATGGATACCACTGTAGTCTCTCCATTGGTATTATTTGAATTTACAATTTACAATTTATAATTCATTAAATTTTACCATTCTACTCTCCAAAAACATGGTGACTTTAAAAATGTTAAAGTTATGCTATAACTATAAATACTCCAAGAATATTTCATCTCTACCACATTAAAAAAAATGATAAGTACTATAGCCTATGAAAGAAACTTTACCACATCCTGTGTCAAAGAAACTTTATTATATTCTGTGTCAAGCTGATTTTCCATTTTGTTATTTAACCAGGCTTATTCAACCATTTTCTTGATCTTTTTTTATGTTCAGTTCACTTCTCATACATCTATTACACTTTCTACTTCATTTCAATCCTAAATGTGGCTCTTTGGCCTATTAGACTGAAAAATTATTTTAATACATTTATTAATGTTTCTGTGCAAATTATTGTACCACCTGAAAAATAGCAGACTATAGAGTCATAGCTTAATTCTGGAAAAATCTATGAAAGAAAATTAAATAAAATAATTTATGTGGTTAGAATTTTGAGCAGAACATGCAGTTGTTGATTTTACCAAGAAAAAGAAAGTACCAGATATAATTATCTAAATTGATTCATGACAGGTGGTAAATTCTTTGGTTGGTTGATCAAGGACAGAGAAAGAACATTATTGGAAAATTAGTGATCAAGCATCTTAGGGAACAAATATATGGAAAGATCTTTCTTAATGAGCATGATGTATGAAGACATTTTCAGTATATGTGAAAAGAGAAAGAAGTTCATCTCAAAGAAGGAAATTTTCAAAATTATGTGGACAATATGATATATTCTGCAAATGTAACTTTCTTCCCCACATATTTCTGTTCAGTCCCATCAGTTACACAAATTTATTGGCTAGTGTAGGAGAGATTGATATTATATTGGGTTTCCTACTATAGAAATTGGCAGACAAGCTAACTATAATTGAGTGCCCAACCTGTCAAAAACAGAAATTTATAGTAAGCTCTAACATTATGCCATTTTCCAGGATACTAAGCATTCTTCTGCTGCCATGATAAGCATAATGAACAGTTTCTATCATGGACAGGAAATGATCTGTACTCTCTGGAATGGTCACTTGTTGTGATAATTATTTGCATTCTCTAACATTCTTTGATAAAAACCTATCATTATGGATTCATAAAGTAGATTAATGGTACTTAGAGTTTTCAATGAGGCATTGCTTCTGAACATGACACTTATTTTATAGCAAACAAATACAGCACAGAGGACTTGACTGAGTTAGAATTTGAATTTGCCTTACCATCACTTCCGTCTCCTAATATCAATGAATCAATGACCAAAGAAGGAGAGTCTCTGCTAGTAAAGATGGTCAGAATTAGAGTTGATACAGTGATTTGAAAATCAGATTGCATTACACAATGATATAAGAAAGATTTTGGTGAAATGTAGGTGACTCCCTTGAAGGGTATTTTACATTCCCTTGTCTGTTTCCATAGTTACTTTAAAACTACAACACTCAAAACTAAAAAACTTTCTGGAATGAGGTTTGGTTCTACCTATTAGATAAAAGTATATCAACATCATCAGAGATAATTCACAATAGAAAATGATGAAGACGTATAGAATAAAATAGTTGTAAGTACCAGTGATTACAATTATAGTTTTAGAAATAAACACTATATTAATTTTAACATTTTCCTCTTATTATTGTGACCTCATTTAGATAAATATACAACTATTTGTTTCTCATGTGCATCTGTCTACCAAATGGCTTAGTAAAAATTGATGATGAAGTTCAGCATTTGAACCAAATGAAACTGTGAGGAAAGTGGTTTATCTAGAAGAGCTAAGAACAGCAGATCAAAACATTGAACTAAGTGGCTTTTGCACCCTCTTTTGGAGAATAGGATTTCCTAGTTTTCAACCCTATAATAGACAGTTGCATTATTCTAATTATATTATCATTCATCTTGCTGTTAACACTTCTTGGAAGTTTTGCATTGTTTAAAACAAGATGACAATGCATGAACTAAGGAGAATTGGCCGTTTGCCGATTTGTTCAACTCAACTCTTTTTTCCTCAATTGCCTTTCATGAATAGGTCTAGGTTAATGATGATCAAACCTACAGAAATTCTAAGTGATTTGGGATACAAGGTGAAATAACGGCTACCACATTCATAGAGTACAGTTAAGTGCTACTTCAGCATAGCCCTAGTAGAGGTTGTGATTCTGCTATTTGTAGGCCTTAGAAGTGGCTCAGTCACATACTTCTTACCCAATATTTTTCATCTGCTTCTTTACATCATATGTATGATGTACATGTAGCTTCATGATCAAGTATAGCATTTCTTTTTGCTGGTCTCTCAAATCATCAGCATTGTAGGTTAGTATTACTGTTTTACCTCATGACCTATAACTTACTCTTTCATATTCTAACTTGTCATTGTTCTCTTCATTGTCATGTCATGTTCACCTCCTTTTCTCAAGGACTGTGGATACTGGGACAATTCAAAACTGAACTGATTCATAAGCTACAGACTTATGGAGTAAGCCATTCTTATTGGTTGTGATTCCCTTATTGAGATACAACAGTTGTAAAAAAGGAAAAAAATTAAATTAGACGTTTTACTAATGAGTCCTTATTTTTTACATTATCTCTACTTTTAGAAAATTAATATAGAACTTGATTATTTTATAAATACTAAATTTAACACAGTCAACAGATAAAAAACAATAATCGAGGATATATAATTGTATAAATATGTAGTTTTATAATTATGTTGATATGTACGTGGGATTTTCATTATAGTATTATTACTATATGATTATAATAATTATTTTATATTGTCATCTGTCAGAATTGAGGTAAACCTAAGAATAATTATATAATTACACTAGACTGTTCATGAAGTAAAACAACTTACAACCTTACAACCCAGCAGAGTGCATAGATACACATATGCTTAACTGACTTTGACAAACGAGTAAACATAGTCATTTATAAGACATATGTTTAATAATTTAAAAGCATAAATCAAACTAAAAAGTAATATATATGTTTGGAAAATAAATCTTTGTAATTACCCAGAGTAGATTTCTACACAGAACATGAACTATTCTTAAAGAGCAAGTCCTCACATTATGGCATTAGTCTGTTCATCCTTTCTCATAGTCTCAGATGTTATCCCATCCCACAGAGGGCCTTGAAAATTTTCATATCTTTCCATTTCTCAATAAACACAACCTTAAATCTGCTCTTCAGAGAAGTTAGTGGAAATGCTGGCAAATGTACTATTTTTGAGAAGATGGTCTAGGGAAAAGGACTGTGAATGTCCTAGACACGAAAGATGTCTTTGTTTAGTATATACAGGTTATGAGAGTATATGTGCACACTATCTGTTCTGTCTTTATGGACTCTATTTATGAAAAGTGTATGACTGGAGGAAGGCCAGAATTTGATCACTGGAAATATCCAACTATGGGCAGGAGAGCTGCACTTCCTAAGTCTTATATCTATAGCCATTTGATAATTAGCCAAGAGGCCATTATGGGTGGAAGAGTCTAAGCCAAAAAAAAAAAAGTGGTAGGTGAAGTCAGGGGAAAGTAAGAGCTAGACAAAATTGCCTAATGAGCCTCAGCTGCCCATTAAGATCACCAGTCTAAAAGTGTTCTTGCCTGGCCAGTAATTCCAGAAATTCTGACTCAATTGATCTGGGCTAACATCCAATCACAGACAATTTTAAAAATCTACCCAGGTGACCTGGTACAGAGCCAAATTTGAAAACTATATACATAAACACATTGGCTTTCTCTCTTAGGCCAGAAGTTATTAGAGAATTTGGAGCAGAAATATGCCACAATGATTTAAATTTCAAAAGAAAATTAACATAGCAGCTAGATTGTGAATGGTCTCCAGTAAATGTAGAGGAAAAAGGAGAGATCCTTTTGCAAGAGATAATGGTACTTTATGCTGGAATGACATCAAAGGGATACTTAGTTGGTTATATTGATACAGAAGCCTCGAAATTATGTAGCATGTATTATATGTATATGTACATATATATATATACATACATATGTACACATAAAATAGTTTTGATGTAAAAAAGGTTTTGTGTATACACTTGTGAACATGAATACACAATTTTAATTTTTCGACAGTAAAACCTATGCAAGTTTAAAACAAACCTCTTTCTTTATAAGTTATACTAAGAATAATAATATAATAATAAAAATGATCTAAAATAAAACTAAACATAAATGATAATTTGTATTTGTATACAGTTTATTCTGTCTGTAGATAAACTGTATAATAAAATATGATAATAAACAATAATTAGGTTACTAGGAAAATATGCAGCAATTAGTGTTTCTTACTTATGTAGTTTTCAACTAAAGATGATGATGTAAGAGTATTTGTCACATGGAACTCAAATGGACTTTTCCTCAAACTCTGTTTAAGTTAGTAATAAAACATTTCTTAGATAAATTGACTTGATGTTTTATTTTCAGTACCTGTTAGGTATAGAGTTAACATTCAAAATTTTTTTCATTTAATTTTAATGTGTGTGTGTGTGTGTGTGTGTGTGTGTGTGTGTTTGTGTGTATATGTGTGTTTGCATGCATGCATGAATATGTATACTGTGCACACACATATTCAGGCAGGTGCCTGTGGAGGCCAGAAGAAGAATATGTTTAACCTTGACCATTTGGGATTGGATGGCTTATTAAGGGGTTCTTCCCTGGAGAAGATTGAATCCTCCTTTTGAGTCATTAATTGTCTGTAGCTCTTTATGTGTAGCCTCTCAGATTTTCTAATACACACTGTAATGTCAACTAAAGGCAATAATGTTGTTAAGATTTCATTGTGTACCTCCTTGTCATGTATAGAACACATTATCTGGAAGTAGATGTTCTGTGCTCTGGCTCTTATAAAACATCCTGTCTGCTTTTCTCCAATGTTTGCTGAGCCTTAGATAGTGTCTGTGTTGTATATAAAGTATCAGTTGGGGATTTGCATCCCATATTCAGTTCATCTAAGTCTTCTATCTAGTTTTAGATGTTTGTGATGTTCTCTCATTGCTGCAAATTTAAGTTTCTTTGACAGGGAATGAGAGCTAAATGTACCTCTGGATGTAAGTTGGGAATTTAGTTCAGGTAAGTGGAATTAATGAATTTTTCTTTAGGGTCCATGATCTCACTAGCTAGCCACAAAGAGTTGGCTTAGTTTATTGTACTATACATGAATCTTATCTCATTGAGAACATAAGTGTGATTAGACAGCTATTACTTATCCTCAACATATACCTGCCATTATTGTATCCTTTGCTGTCTTACAGTTATTGTTGTAGTTTTTAGGCTTTATATCTGTGTTGGAATACCAGCTGTAAATCAAAGTTAGTGCTGATTAAGAAATGTATTATTGTTTCTGAGATTTTAATTTGGACTATTGTCTAATAATAATGAGTAGATTAATAATAATAGTGATATGACTAATAAAAATATGACAGCAAAAATTTTTAGAATACTTGAGAATAATTTTTCTATTTGTAAAGGAAAATTAAAATAAATTATGTATATCCAATTCATCTTAATTATAATGAATTATAATGGCTGTAGGATAGAAACAGAGTATATAGCTAATATCCTAGCTAGGACAAAATACGTTTCATAATCTATTTTATAAATTTAATATTGTATGTTTTAAGTATGCTCAAAACACACAAATAGAAAAGTTGCACAAGATCTAACTAGAAAATATATTTTACTAGCCATGAACCTTCAGTACAGTATATGTTATAATATGTATATTCTTCAGAGTTTTAGGGGCCTGAGCTTCCCATTTTCTCACATTTTATTTAGTGATAAGTGACAGCCACTTCATCTCATCTTGCCTGTTTGTAATATAATTAAGCATTTAGTGTTGATTAATAATTATCTCTAAAAATTCAAATGCATCTAAGTAAGATGAAAACTGATAGAGAAAAAGAAAGATGCACAGTGTGTGTAATTGTGGAAATCCCATGTTCAACATATCATTATTCCGAAACTGATTAAAACTATTTTTGCAGAAAATATGCCTAGAACCGATAACTCAAAGGACAGTGAGAGGATGCCAAAGCCTTCATCAGTAGTGTCTTAGAATACCAGAAGCCCAGCCATTCATTTTCTCATTTCTGAACCTTTAGAAGAGGTAAAATACAGTAAGAGTTTATTCTAGTACTCAAGATAAGATAGAGACATATACATCATATACCTAAACATGCATATACACACACATGTGTATATATATATATATATATATATATATATATATATATATATATGTATTCAAAAAACAGGCTATATAGGTGGTATCTAGGGCTTAAAAATAAGCAGTTTTATGATACTGCTCAGGCCATTCACCTTATTTTATATTATTTAGTAAAAGATACTGACCAAGGACCTGGAGATTTGGTTTAGTGCTACAACTTGCCTATAATTACAATGCCCTAGGTTTGATTGTCCATCCTAACAACAACCAAAAGATAGTGAACAAAATATAATATCTAATAAATGCAATAGTACAGGAAAAGATTTTTTTGTAAAACATATTAACAGTCTCAGTTGCGTCCTGTTTTTTGTAGTTATTGGTGTTTATTGGAAACATTAAACTATATGTATGTAAATGAAAATCAGAAAATCAACATGCATGCAGCACAGTTAGTTCTTGTCAGGAAAGTTGGTGTGGTATGTGCTTTAGAACAGGCATTTTCCTACATATAATGCCAAGTTACGGCATAATGTCACATAATTTTGTTGTATACACTAGAAAGCATAGTTATGAAGGAATCTCCTGTGTACGACCAAGTCTGAATGACTCTCTTTACTGATGACTGTATTAATAGTACTTTCGATTAAAAAAAAAGAAAGCTGTTTCAGAGAAGAAAACATCAGGGTTTATTACTTTTGCTTCAGTGTTTGTTTTGATTTTGAGTTTAAACCAGAAGGATTTTACTTTTAAAATCGCTGCATCCGTATGCATATAGTAGTTTATATCTAATTTCACTTAACATATTTCATAATTATTTCACTTTGTAAATTAATTACTAAATACATTTACCTCTAGTGAAAAATGTTATAAATAAGATAAGAATTCAATTTAAAGTGAATGAAAATTCTAACATCCATTTACCATTCTTTCTTCTTTTTCACATTTTACTATTTCCTGTATTTTTTGTTAGATTAAGTAAATAGGTTTCGAGGCCCTTACAGCTTTTCAACTGATCTCAATGCAGTCAAGCTAGAACAGTTTCTATCCTTATTCTACACTGTAGCTTACACATTTTGGTAAAATAATACCATTACTTCTTGTAGTTTAAATACCTTAATGACTATGTCTTCGAGGTTAAGTAAAAATAATAGAATGCTTTAAAATCCTTATGATCAGGATTATTCATTGTGATAAATTTCGCTGTCTGAATTGGTCTAGTAAATAAATACTTCTATTCTAGTGTCAGTCTACAAATCATGCTCAAATGAGGGTAGCCTTGACCCCACCCCCATGACAGAAAAATGGACTGTTGACCCACACCTGTTCTTATAGCACATTACATACTCCTCTTTAGCCATATTCATAGCTTGTTTTCTACAATTGTCACTAGATTTCAAGAGTAACAAGTACCAGTGGATTTGGTCCATTACTGAATCAGAACAATGCCAGTTGTTACATTACTAGAACAATTTATAAACAGTAGTTGAACAAGTGAACAAATGAATAATTTATTTTTTGGTTTTCAAAATATTAAGACTACTCACCTCAACACACAGTTTCTTAATGAAAATGTGACCTTTTTATGGTTTGTTACTTTATAATTTTTAATTATTGTTCTTTCCAAATGTATAAGTTGTGACCTAATGATTTGCGAATGGCATATAAAATATATCTTATATTTGTATTTACTATCCTTCTTAAGACACAAGTTTTAAATAATTTGATGTGAGAACACTTTATATTTTATACAGTGAGGATTATATTAAAATCATTTGGTGAATTTAGGTTCTGTGTCTTCCAGTCTACAGCTCTTCTATGAGCTGATTATGAAATTGTGCAGAGAATTTCATGACTGTACATCACTAACTTTCTACACAACCTTGTCAGTTCAATTTTTCATCTTTCTATTTTCATCTTCCTTCGTCTCAGTGAAATTGCCATAGGCTACTGATCTTGAGTCACATTTATCTGGAATTCAAACATAATGAAAATGGGAAATGATGAATGGAAACTAGTCACAGCCATCAATGTTGATCATAAGTAAATAAATTCTTCAAGCTCAAGAACATCAGCATTTATGTCCATGGTAATAGCAATAGCAAGATAAATGTTTATGGTCCCAAGTGACAAATAATTAGTATTCATATTGTATTAGTTAACTGCATTAACTGCTTAAAAGATTTAAATCATGTCTGTCATTTGCGGATATATTATACCTACTGAAGATTCAAGAAATTATCATTGATTCTTTTTCTGTGTTTGCTATGAAATCAGATAATAAAGTATGCATTATAAAATAAGAATTGATTTTAGGCATCAAAGTCAGACACATAATGTAGATTTTGTTAAGACAGTTCATATATTTCTGAGTAAAGAAAATAAAACCAAAATTTCTAGTTCTATACTTGGGTTATAGTCAAGCTTCATCATTTTCAGAGACTCTCATATAGGCTGTTCTAAAAGAATGTAGTCTCAAATGTTGTGATCATATTATATAGCATAAAAAAAAAACCTATGGGTATATTCAAGAAAGATAATGTTATCCTTACCAAGCCAATTGTTACCAGGGGTACTGGACAACATGGCTTTTCTCCAAATACAACTCATTTGAATCAAAATCAGAATAAGTTCAATATAAACCTAACCATTACCATTGCATTCTTCATTGTTGTATCTAACAAACCCAAGGCCAAAAACATGCTACACATTTTAGTAGCACTTTACATTAGTCCTTCTTTGTGCATCTGTCAGCTACTCAGGACAGGAAATCAGTTAGAGCATCATCACTATACATCCTGTCTTCCAAATCCAATCCCTCAGTCTTAGCTCCAGCTTTGTAGCAGACCACTTATTTTGGCCTCTTTTTTCCTGTCTCCCTCCATTCCTAGAGGTCTATGTAGATTTTGATGGTACACAAAGCATTCTTTCTTCTTGTGGATCTTTTCAGCACCCCCTTTTAGCTCATTCATTAGTGTCAGCTCTCAACATTTAGAAAAAAGATCAACTAGGGAACCCTAGTTGCCAGACATAGTAAGATCATGTGAGCATTTCTCCTGTCAACACACAGCTACTACATTCTCCTAAGAACCAGACAAGGCAACACAAACCAAGAAACAGAAAGCATACCCCAAAAAGAGAATACCAGACATCAGCATCTAGAATTACAATCATCCCAAACCCAGATACTTAGATTTCAGTGTGAAAAGCAATAAATAAGAACCAGGGCAATATGTTTCCTTTAGACAGGAGTCATCCTCCTATAGTTTATGAGAAATGTAATTTAGAATAAGCACAACACAGGGCCTTTGAAATAGATATGATAAATTTTCTCTAGGAGCTTAAGGATAATAGGAATAAATCCATTAATGAAATCTACAAATACACAAAAACTGTAATGATATGAAGAAGACTGTTCAAGATATGAAAATTTAAATAGTTATGCAGATTTAGTGCAAAAAGGTATTTTTCTCTTTGCCTAATTCATTCCCCAGACCTAGTCCTATAGTCCTGGAACATTTAGGCCTCTGTACAATCTAGTCAATCTCTGATACTTACTTCTGACTGAACCCCTTCTGAACGTAGAGTTTACTAAACTCAACTGACTCTTCAAGCTGCTTCTTCACTAACTTCTCTTACACCTACGTAACTCTCCTTATTACTGAACTGAGAGACCACCGTTTCTCCTAAGAATTGGGCATGTCCTTACTCTGTTAACTCTTCTTAATCACTTTGTCTGCCATTCACTCTGATTCATCTCAGAAGTCACTTCCTGTGCGACACTGACTCCTTCTGAGTTCTGCTTCCTGTGTCTGCTTCCACTATTTTACTAGGAATTAAAGCATGGACCACCATTGCCTTCTGAATACTGGATTAAAGGTGTTTGCTACCACTGCTTTTTGAATACTGGATTACAGGTGTGTCTATATTCTATTCAGACCACACATGCCTCTGAATGTAGACCCTGGAAGACAGACCTAGATTATACACAGGGCTATTCCTCTACAAAGAAAACCCAAACTGAAGGAAAAACTGGAGAAATTTAGGAAATTGAAGAGGAATCTCAGACTATAAGAGATAGAAGATAAAAGCTCAGGTATTGAAGACAAGATAGAAAAAATAGATTATCACAGTCAATGAAAAATTTAAATCTAATAAAATTCAAGCAAAAATTTTAAATAAACTATCAGTAGTAGTTATTTTTTTCATGTATTAACGAATGTATAATGGCATGTCTCCATGGGTTTACAATATCATTCAGAATAGATTCAACATACTAAACATTCCTCTACATTATTGTACTTCAATTATTTCTTTCTTCCCCTCATTCATTGTCAACCAATGATGTCCATTTACTTTTATATAGCTTTTTGTTGCAGTATGCCTTATATGTTTTTGAAGTTACTTTGCATCATTTAGAAAAATAAATTCCTTAATGTCTACATAGGTCATAGTCAGATATATCTTTTTACCATCAAATGATGTTGTACAACATGATATACCACATGTTTTAATTTATTAAATGTCATACACATTGTTTCCTATTTAATGTTAATATGAATAAATATGCCATCAAACCTGCATAGGGTTTTCACATGGATGTATCTGCATGTGATTGAAGAAAATATGCAGGGGTACTTTTCTCAATCTTATAGCTATCTCCATTTAACTGTAGGAGTAAGAGTATTACCAATGTGTAGGATTTAGTGATTCAGTCCTGTAAATCTAGCTCTCAGAAAACTGAGCTAGGAGAAAGGTTGTGAGCTGAAGGACAGCTTGGGATGTGGAACTAGATCAGGTAAAAAAATATAAAACAATGAGGCCAAGGGGATTCTATACACTAGAGAATAGCACGCAATAATAACATCAGTGATAATATCAAAGGAATTCAGAGTCATTCACCCTTCCAAGAATCATAAACATTGAATGAATTAACTCCAACTTGCTTAAAAGTCTCCTCTAAGATAAGGAAGGCTCAATTCTGCTTGGAAAACAGATTAGGTTCTCAGGAGGCTGACTCTAGACCTCAGAGAGGTCTCCATGCTCTTTAACAGGCAGTATGTCTGACATCTGCACCTGAGGATAGAATGGGGTGCCGTATGGATCTCACAGTGATATTGGAGCTTGGCTAGGCCTTCTGTCAGTTCAAAATGAGGTAAGGGGACTGACTAGCTATCAGGTTTTGAACAGGTTTTTGAGTTGAGAATGAACTTTGGTGAGACCAATAGTGCTAAGCTAGAACACTCCCAAAGTGGCACCAATCACCATTGCTGTCTAGCAGCCTCACTCCTAGCTACTCAAGACAGTAAGAATTTTCTTCATTCATTAGCATCTCAGGATGTATTTATTATAGCATCTATTGAAAGAATCTAGACACAGAGAAGTCATGTAATTGCTGCAAAGTCACAGAGATTTAAATGAATGGGTGTATTATGGAGCATGCTGGGGTCAGGACAATAATTTTGTTATGAAGCCTCTCAGATAACTCTTGCACGCATTTATTTTTGTATGCTTTGTTCTTTGTTTTAACTTAGCATACTAAGTAAAGTGTTTCATTACTGCTTCCTCATCTATGCTTTGCTTACTGATCTCCCAATCATTCCCTTTTCTCACTCTCATCTTCTGGTTCCTTTCTTACCACATTGGCCCTTATTCCATTATCATTTCAAATGTATTCTATTACCATCATTCTCCATTTAAGACATCTTTTCTCCTTTCCTGGTTTCCATTCTAGCTTCATGACTTAGAATCACACTCACAAACAGACCGACAAACAGGCAGATACACACACACACGCACACACACACACTCATAAAAATTAAAATCTAAGAGCTACATATAATGGGAAATATTCCATTTGTTTTTCTAAGATTTGGGTGACAGCACTTAATATAATTTTCAGTTATATCTTTGGCTCTGCAAATGTCATCATTTATTTTCTTTTTTGTGGCTGAAAAAAATTTACTGCGTATATGCAGCTGTTTTTAAAATTCCTTTCCAAGAGAAGACTTAAAAAATATCTCCCTTTTTATTAAAGTTCCAGTATCAAAGAAAGTTAGTATTACAACTACGTTTAACTCGAGGAACCAATGTATTTACCTGGCTTCCTTGCAGATCATACGTGAGAAGTTACCTACAGGGTTGTTGGTGTTCCCATAACAAGTAGCCCCTTGAAAGCCTTATGTATAAGAGTCAAGGAGGTCCCCATAGCTGCATTGATGGAGCACTATCCATATTTTTTCTCCACCTTTATATAATTTAATCCCTCTCCCAGTCACATGCTAAACTATTAGTTGGTAGGAAACCAGATTTGGATACTCGTGTGTGTGTGTGTGTTGTTTTGCAAGTGGACACAGATGAAAGTCCCAAGATGTCAGTCACTTAGCTAGAAGGACAATCACTCAGGAAAGCAATATAATGTCTATCCACTTATCTGTTCATGACTCTCCAGCTATTTTGACAAATGCAATAATAATAAAAAACATGGATACACAGTATCTCTGATAGTGAGACTCAGAATCCTTCAGACATATAATATAGTGTAAAATTACCATGGCTAGGCCAATGGTAAGTCTAGTTTTACTTTTATGAGGAACCTACATGAGTTCAAAATTGCTTGCACAAGTTTACAATCCCTCAAACAATGAATAATCTTTTCTTTCTCAACATCTTAGCCAACATTTTGTCATTTATTTCTTAATAATAGTCATTTATTTTGGGGCGATATGGAATCTTGAAGCACTTCTAATTTAAAAATTCCAGATGACTAAGGATGATGAACAATTTTTAAAATATCTACTAGCTAGTCGCATTTCTTTTTTTAAGGACTTTTTTGATGTTAGTCATTTGGACTATAGTGAAATGGAATCTTAAAGTAAGTTCAATTTGCATTTCCCTGCTGCCTGAAGAGTCTCCTCTATGAAAAGGACATTTCAACAGCTCATTGATTTGGAAAGAACTAAATATCACAAATGCCATCTGACTTTTTTTCTGACCTAATTCTATAATACTTTACATGCATAAAACAGTGCTCCAAAAATAAGTGAAATTTAAAAAAGAGGGATAAAGAGAGAGGAGGACAGAGGAGGTGGCAGAAGAAGAGAGAGAGAAAGAGAGAAAGGATAATAGAATTGTAACTTTATCTGTCTTGCTCAGTTGCCTTGATTGAATCACTAACTGTAAGAAAAACTGAATTAGGAATTCAAAATCAGTGGCTTTCAAATCATTCAAATGAGAAGATGAATAATTGTTATTTTTTCTGCTCTCACACAAACATTCTGTCCAGTAGCATTAAATCTAAAGAACAAATGCTAATCTCTACTGTTCTAAGAACCAAAGAAACATGTCTGTGCTGTCAGCATTGACTTTTTATGCTGACAACAGTGTTAAATTTACTATTCATGTTTCAATGTCATTATTTGTTGTAATTCACTTGAGAAGAATTAAGGTGAGAACTAAAAGCCAAAGAATAAGACTTCTAGGACACCAAAATAAAATAGGCACAATTCAGCAAAGGACAATGGTAACTGGCAGGGGAACTACAAAGTCATTTTGAATTCTGGGCAGAGGAAATCCAACCAAGTGCTACATACCATTCAGGAAACTGGAACTAGAAGTATATTTTGCTTTCTCTCTGTGCTGTGTTAATCTAACTGATCAGCTCACATGTTGAGGGTGATACATGACAATGGGCAATAGAGTGAATTTTAGTTACTACTTGTTCAGTATTATCAAATTATTACTTGTTTAACCCAATTATTCATGCTGAAATTTTTTAAATCCAAAAACCATTCACCTTTCCATTCCATCTTCCTGATTTCTTTCCTCAAATACTAGTACAGAGCTTCACCTATTGCAATGCAATAATTGTATATCAAAACTTAAATATGATGGTTTCTAACATGTAAGATACCCAGTATCAAACAGTCCCAGAGATGAGAATAGCATATATGTAACTAATACTTCCATCTATTGTTCTAGATAAATGGTTTGTCTGTGGAGATTGATATTTTAACCACAATAGAAAAATTTGTGGCATCATATGAGTGTAGTGTTGAATTCTAAGAGGTAAGAAAATATAGTAGCATATACTTTATTGAACTTCACCTACTACTCCCTATATCTGGCCAGTTGAGTGTGTGAATTATGGAGATGTGCATTTTATCCCAGGCTTGTATTGTTACTGGGATACAGACACTCTAGAACAAAGCAGCATCCATATAAACTGTCTTCTATCCTTGATAATTTTGCTCAGAAATTGAAACCTAATTTGAATATTAGCCTGAGAAAAACATAATTAAGATGGTAAATCTGAAAATGAAAGAACAAATGGAGTTTGAAATAAATGGCAAATAATACTAATGCTGTGTCTTTGTTTCTTTTTATCACCTTAATGCCCAAATATATACTGAAAAATTATGTTCATGAATGTACTCTTAGAGAAAATAAATGTCATGCCTTATAAAATGAGATCCAACAAGTTAGGACAATACAGAAATGTAGTATGATCTGCTTGGTATAGATTCAGTACATTAATAGACATATGAAAATTGTATACTGCAGTGATTTAATAGCTAGAACAAATGACTAAATTTGAGTGTGAATTTTCTTTGAAATTCTCTAAAATTTCAATATATAGGGGCATAGCCTGCCCACTGTCCTTTCAAATTGAAACACAGTTTAAAGGCTGTATACTATAAATCTGAAGGCCAAGGTGAAGGAATAGGATTTTTACTAGTCTTTGCATACAATAACAATATCTATATTTTAAGTCTTCACATGTGGTGAATACATTTTATTTGTAACACTTTAAAATGAAAGAAATGAAAGAAATTTTAAAATAAAAAGAAAGAAATTAAAATTAAGTAGGTTGTGGAAGACAGCACAGATGAAAAATAGTGAGTTTGGACTTTGCATAGAGTTAATTTCTTTTATTTTTGTATTTAGTACTTATTTATTTACTTACTTACTTATTTACTTATTTACTTATTATTTTGAGTGTACGTTTTGTGTGGGTGCAGGAACATGGATCCACAGCATGCATGTGGAGGATAGATGACAACATACCAGGAGCTGGCTTTCCTATTTGACTATGTGGGTCCTGAAGATAGAGTGCAGGTCAATAATTTTGTGAGTAAGCACTTTAACCCACAGATCCACCTTGCTGGACTCCATCTATCATTTGAAATCCAATTCTTTTTGCTTTTTATTTTTCAGGGTAAAATAACAGTGAGAATTTTTATTTTCTGGCATTTCATACAGAGCAAAGCTATTTTAATTCTTAGTTTACTTCTGTACCTATCTTAAATCAACTCAATACACATTTCAAATTTTATTTCCTATGCTATTATACTGAAGTTCCTCACTGCTCTGTAGAGTAATTAGATGAATATGCCTATATTGTCTTTCAGATGTGAAATAATCAAAACAAATCACTTTTAAAGTAATATACAAGTGCTATGATAGCATAACGCCACAAATTTTAGCAACTTCATTATTATCATTCCAAAAGGGTTTATAAATATGCATGTGTTGAATTGAATGATGTTACTATATCCATGGAATGGCATCATTATTTATTCTGGCACTCTTCCCTTACATTTCTCTTTAAAAATGAATACTGTATGGGAGAATTTAGGAGAGGTGTGAAGGGAAAGTATGTATGATGAAAATACCTTGTATTCATCGATGAAAATCTCAACAAACTAATAAATTATTTTTTTAAGAGCAAGCCTATTATAAGAGCCTTTTTGGATATTTGACCACATCCAACTATACTTATACTTATACTTCATGTTTTAATCAATATAGAAAATATATGAAATGCTTTACTTTTCAAATAAAAAATATTTAGTAGAACCAATCCCACATCTGAACCCAGGTATAATAATATTGTATCATTGCTCCAGGATCCCTCTCAATTTCATCTGTTCACGCAGTTTTTTATTATATGGAAAAAATTATTTTTTAACCTCAGAGAGTGGCTTTGAGGAATGCTGATATTGTCAAAGGTGCTTTTACAAAGTATTCAAAATGCCACCATGCTGTGTATATTGCTATAAAACTGCTACACAAAGACTTAGTGCAGTTTTTAAAGGTAACAGCACAGTCCAAATCAACAAACTCTCAAATCCTGTTGGAAGAGTGTATGGACTCTGGGAATGATTCTCATTAATTCTCCTTGACAGCTTTTAAAAGAATTCTGATATTTCATCTGGTCTATGTTTTACACTGACAAGGTAAATTCAGACATCATACAATTAATGTATGTGGAGAAGTGGATCATAGTCCAAGCAATAGAGCTTATCAGAGGAATGTCAAGATCAGTAAAATTTCTGACTAATCTTGTACTATATAAAGTTATCAAACTCAAAATCAAGGAAAAATTGCAATACTAATCAAAGTACATATATAATATATGCAATTTATTCTGACAGCAAATACTTTGAGACTACTTTTTAAAAAAGTGCTCAAGGAACAGATTCTAAATAATACAATTTGTGGTAAATGTCAAGGGCCATTATTCTGACAAATGTCAGTGTAATAATTGCATAGAATATGTCCTGAATATTGCAAATTATATAATTAGTTTAGATGGAAGGATCAAAGGTGTAAATTTTATGACCATTCAGTGAAGGCATTTATCAAAAACTATTGGAAAGTATGGAAAGAGAGACAATATCTATTTGTACTAAAACCATTTTACTCAGCCATAAAATATATTTCACTGGCTTTTAAAATATATATTACACATTTAATGTTTTTGAGGGAGCAATTCTAGTGCTGTTAATATAGAAACCAAAATAATGTTCATTTTAATTGTATTTTACAATTATAAAATACAAACAAAATGTTTCTTGAAGTTCTAATACAGACTCTGATAATGAGAAGTAGTGAACTTTTATAAATTGTCAAGGTTAAAAGACCCAAGGCTGGAAGTGATGGTAAGCATCAGTAATCCTAGAACTGGGGTAGCGGAGGAAGATGAGTTCTATCTAGCCCTGCTGGGTGAACACAGTAAGACTATGTATCAAAAAGTCAACAAACAAAAACAAACAAAAGTAAATAAAAACTTCAGTGGTTGGTTGTATTTTTTTCCTTGGAACTAATACTGAGTTAGTGAATATAAATAAAGGATATGCTCAATAATGTATTTTAGAGGACATTGTACATACATAGTTAAAACACATGCAGTACATTTTATGACTTTTCAAAGTAAATGGCTATGCATCTATATGTTATATATGTTTTATGTGTTAACATATGTGTCATAGTTTTTAAATGGATATAAATGCCATCTGGAGAATTACTATGTATCTCAGGGAGGAGACAGGATGCTGGAGGGCATTGTAAGAACTCATCCAGTATTCAAGAGATAGACCTCCTTTCATTTGAGTTTAGAATGCTTAGTTCAAAAAAGTCATGGTTGCTTGCCACCTTGTCTCACATTTCAAGGCATGCTCTCAGGCTGTCTCTGTGTATTTTGGCATAAGCAACAGGAACAAGCAAGAAGGAGCCAAGGTGATTTTGGAGCAGTGCAAATTGATTCGTCAATTCAGGAGTCCTACAAAACTCAAGGTCAGTCTTAGTTTGAGGCAGAAAACCCAGATCAATTTTGCAGTGACTGAATGCTTAGAACAGCAGAGGCATATTCAAACTCATTTGGGTGAATCTATTACCTCAGTGAGTTAAGTTTATGAATCCAGTAGGACTTATATCTGATCTTTAATAGAACAGGGAAATACTTTCATACCCCCAAAATGATGAAATGTAGTGTAAAAGACTAAACATGTAGGTTCTCATAACTAATCATTCAAAACTTGAAGCAGATAAGAAGGTCATTGATCTCACAGGACAGAGCAATTTTCTTATTCCTTTTTAAAGCTATATTTTACTGCAATTATAAAAAAAATGTAGCCATTCAATTTATTTCTAGAATTTTTTTAGAAATTTACATTATGGAATTATACATGTGTTCCAAATTTATTTTACCCCTAAGTAACACATAGAGGTAAAAGGTATGTCACTTTCTTTTGCTGTAACTTATGGGTAGCTCATCTTGCAATCGCCTTTACACAATAATGACTTGTAATTTCCAAGCAATGCCTATTTATTCAAGGACAAACAAATTTACAGAAGTGTCCTCATTGGAGAAAACAGCCTTCTGTGTCTTTTTATTTTAATAAAATAGGCAAAGCTGTGGAATGTTATTTGAAGTTAGCTTATAAGTATGAGATTTATTATCATTCTATCTGATGTGCAAAATGCTGTACACATTTTGTAGGTGATTTTTATATTTAAAAAGCCTTTCATTTCTCTGAGGCCACTATTTAAATGGATGACAGGGGATAATTTGTTTTGTTCAGTGAATTCCTGTTTGTTGTACAAGGAACAGTTCTTTCACCTTTCACTCAACAATCCATCTTCCTATGGTGATTTATTTTAGTATTTCTAGACATGCTTTATTACCTACAGATTTGGCATGGATTTTTTTTTCTGGGAATTGACAAATAGCTACACATATGCTATGCTGAATTGGGAACATACATACATTTGATTAACAGACAATCATGATTTATTTATCTGCATATGTGCATGTTGTAAGATATATAATCATATAATGTTTTGTAAAATTGAGAAGAACAGTAAATTGTGGCCAAGTACAAAGCACTTATGATTTTATTTTATTAAAAAATATGAAATACTGTTCCATATTGGTAAAAAAGACAGTGATGAAATAGCATTTGGAGGAGACAAAAATATTTGCTATTTCTTATGGTTGTGTGTTCATTTGATTAGTAATAAAAGGGTTCAAGGTAGAAGTAGAATTTATGACAGCAAAAAAAAGATAGCATTGTACTTTTATTTTCTATTGTTATTATAATTTAGTTTAAATTGCAAATGAAAGCCTTATAATATTCTAGAGTTTAGATGCTTAAAATTAGCCATAAAATCTGTATTTGACATCAATCTTCATTTTAGTCATTCTACATATATCTTCTGTGAATATATAATAATTATCAAAATTTACAGAATTTTAATTTTTATGAGAAAATAACATTTAGAAACACATATCTTGATTATAGTGCATACTCCTCTTCCAAAGTACCTTTACCCAGGTACAAAGGTACCCAGTACCTTTGTCTGGTGATTCCCAGAACCAAAAAAATAAATGACTTTTTTTTCTCTTTATTAATACATTTAAGCTATGTCAGTGACTATTTAAATAAAATTCTTAAAGTCAAGATTCATTCTAGTCTGTATAATTTTAAAAAATTATCATGCAAAACCAAAGATACAAAGTTTACCAATGATCCAAACTTTTTTATTATACAACTAAATTAAAACAGCTTAGATAGAGTGCAAAAGTGTTTTTTTCTTTTGTTTAGTTTAGAAGTATGTGCAAAGATGAGGACTTGTGAAGAGATTTAAATATCAAAAGATAGAATCAAGGTAGGGAGATGTTAAAGATATAAAAGGTCGGCAACATCACTGGAGTCAAAAGAGTAAAACCCTTCAGGGAGAATCAGTTGTATGTATGGGATAGGAAAATTGAGAATGTTTGCAGACAAGGCAAAAAGAACACAAGGGAATTTCCCAGCTAGGACACTGCTCTTCCTATATTCTTTTCTAATAACAAAATAGTTTCTAAAGTTATAACTCACTGTCTACATAAAAACTATCACATTTTAATCTGATATATTAGGTCATAATTCAAGTCACAAAGTCATGTTTTGCCTCTCCCTCAATGTACAGAAATTTTGATAAATGTACACTGGTATCATATTCTACCTTATAGATGTAAATGATCAAGTGTTTTCTGTTAGGAAGACAACCATGTCATATAGACTAGCTAGAGAAAGTCTCTGGAAACTAATAAACCATCACTTCACCTTACAAATACTGCTGTCTTTAAAGTTTGTTAAACAAGTTCTACTACTTCATATTGTGATGGTTATAGTGAGCTTGGGAATGTCTTATATAGTAGTATAGTAGTATACATATATTTTATCTTATCTTAGGATTCAAGTTACTATCCTTGCTTCATTTTTATCAAATGTTCTTCTGATAGTTGTAAAATAAAAATAATTTTAGTATGGATCACTCATTAACAAGAGATGATGGTTATCTAGCCACAGATTGCTACGTGTTTTCTTTATTCACTGTGTATGAATACTGGTAAATTTAAGAATATTGTAATACCCAAGACATGTATTCTGCAATATTATACATGGACTGAAATAGGTAAATAAATACTTTTGTTATTTTAAAACTATGTGATGATATCTTATATAAACAATTCTGTGTAAAGTCAGTTTCATTTCTCAAAATTTTAGGTTGAAATATTGTGAATACTTTCATAAATGTCTACTTAGTGAAACTTGATGCTTTTCATGTTGAAAAAAGGAAAAAAAAATGAAACATGTGCCTCTATTCCTTACTTACATTTCAAATATTTATTGCATTCAAAATGCTTCACTGTACATGAAGGGAATTACAAAAATCAGGATAAACATTTTTAAAATTCTAATGATGACATCTCTGAAAATCATTTACCTGGAAGAGAAAGTTCTGCATTTTAAAAGGGATATTTTATAATACTAAATAATTCAAATACCCAAGAAATTATTTCTTATTCATAACTGAGAAAATAATCATTTGTGAATTTGTAGATATGCCCAAGAGAGGAGAACTTAAAATGTTTAGCTTAATTACTAGGAGGTGCATTAGGGCCTGGCAAAGGAAAAATGAGGAGCCCCAATACATCCCTCAGGCTGGAGCCTTAAGAAAACAAGCAGACAGTGAAATTTTACCTTACTTGAAAAGTCTATGATCCATTTCTAAGGAGAAATGACTAACATTGGTTTATAGTTATTTCAAGTGCATTTTGGTAATTACATTCTGTTATTGCCTAACCCTTACAAAGCTCTGCCACATAGGACTACTTACTGATAGGGTAAATCTGGTATGAGTGAAAACACAAAGACACAATATTCTCTGAGAAAGCAACAGCAAAGGAATAAACAACTGTTAAGTCCGTCAGTAAAAGTGAAGCAAACCCTGCACTCCAAAGCTGATAGAATGTGACCTTGGAGTTCTAGGACTTATAGTGGGATGTGACAGAATGTTTGTTGAAATACTTACTATGGTAGGGCCATGTCATGCAGATTTGTATTCCCAGTTACTTGAAGGGAATAAGACAGAAGGATAGAAAGTTCAAAGACAATCTGGGATACATAGTTAAAACCAGACTGAACAACTTAATGAGACCTCAGAACAAACAGTAAAATGAGAACTATGGATATAACTCAGGGACAGAGTTCTTTCCCAGCAAATGTGAAGCCTCGTTTTCAAATCCCATGACCTGAAAGAAAGAACTCTTGATGCTCAATTTACCTCGTTCCAATGAGTCTGTTATGTATTTAGGACATCAGCACAGAGTTAATTCATAGTTAATTTATATTAACTATGAATTCCTCATAGTACTTAAAGTCTTCTGAGTTTGAAAAGTAGTGAAAGAACCCATTTGCAAATTGGCTGAATTAATCAAGTCAAAGTAAACCTATACAATTTGCAAAACATTAACTGTGAAGATGAGACGTGAGAAGGTTTAAGTCAGGGCTAGATTTCAAGAAAAGGCAAAAACTTTGGGAGAGTCTAACATAGACTAGAAAAGTTATTTCCAGGATAAGAACAATACTTGCTATGACTAAAATGGATGTGATAGAAAGACTGAGCCTTTTATGATCATCAATTTGTTTCTAGATTGGTTTACCTGATGAAGTGACTTCTGAGGCCTTGGTCCCAAACATGATGTGTGTGTCACCCACTGAAAGACCCAGAGAACATCATAGACCAGATATAGAAGGACTGGAGAAACTGAAGCATGGTAAAGTGTAGAGATACAGATTTTAGGATAAATCCTGATTTCTGCAATTATAAACCCATAGCAGTTGTGAACGCTTGCACATGGTCTAAAAAATTAAGAGGGAAGAAATAAGAGAAAGAGAAAGAAAGAATGGAAGGAAGAAGAGGAGGAGGAGGAAAAGGAAGGAATGAAGGAAGGAAGGAAGGAAGGAAGAGGTGGCCAGTGTGAGGGGGACAAGGAAGGTTCTGAGAGATGAATATAGTCACAGTGTATTGCATCCAAATATAATATTGTCAAATACTAAAAAGAAATATTATTTTCATCGTTGTTCTATTATCCTGTATGCTGCTTTGAAAAAATGCTCTGATCAAAAATAACTATAGGAAAAGTCTTATTTCATCTTACAGGTTACAGTACATCATTGAAGGCATTCAAGGCAAGAACTGAAACAGAAACTAGAGGCAGAAAACATGGAGGAATTCTGCTGGGTATCTTGCTCTCTGACTCATGGTCTTTTGGATTTTTTATACAGCTCAGGACCACCTGTCCTGAGAATGATAATTCCCAGAGTAGGATAGGATCTCTTACCACAATTAGTAATCAAAATAATTTCCCCACATACATTCCAACATGCTAATCTGATATAAACAACTTCTCAATGAGACTCCCTGTCAGACGATTCTAGGTTGTGGCTAGTTGACTATCTATCATAATTAGGATATTTGATTCACCTGACTTTTACTCAGAAAATGATATTTGCTGAACACTGGAGATGCATAAAATATCTTTTGAAAAGATTTGTTATCAATTTTATAGTCTTTTGTAACAAATTTTAAAAAGCAACCATGATAATTATTCTGTGTTCTAGTTCTTATGAACACATAGTCAATTACCACCAACTGAGTAGCTAAAATAGTCTCTCTGTTGTGTGTGCACTATCTCTCATTTCAGGAGTGAATGGAATAGTATGAAGACTTGTGATAAAAATTACCTTTGAAGTCATTGATCCACATATCTAATGTCTGAAGCTGCCTATCAACTAAAAATTTTCTGGAATAGTCAGTTTAAGACTATATACCGCTTTACAATGGTACCTGGATGTCCCTAAATTATTAAAACAAATTTCCAAACACCAGCAGCTATAAACAAGAACACAGATAGATGGATCTCCATTCCTTCATTTAATTATGGAACCCACAAAAGATACCAAGCCTTGCATATACTGTTTCTCAGAACAGTCATATTGTCCCCTGAAGATTCCAGACAAGGAACCTAGATTTCACCATTGTGTGTGTATATATATGTGTGTGTGTGTTGGGGTAGGGGATATTAGAGTTTCTAAAACTGAACCTTGTGAATAGAAGTATGGTTTTGATCATATTTAGAAAGCATAGTCAGACAGATTATCTGATTTTATTTTCTTATATAATAAACATTGAATGTAATATTCATGAAAATGTTTTTATTATTTTTCTCATCTCCTCACACTTAATTGCTACTAATATAGCATGCAGAGAGGACTGTAATGGTAGAACACTAGAGGAAAGGCAAGCACCTAGGGCTGCAAGTACAGCAGATAGTAAATGCACCCTGACTTCTAGATATTGAGTTAAACAAAATTCTATTGTTGAAGATTTTTTTTTTACCTCATTGAATTCTTTTCCAACAGCAATAAAAATTTCTCAAAGAGAAAACATTGTCTCTAACTTTGTCTTCCTCCATGATAGACTTTGAAATGGCAGAAATTTTGATTTTTTAGACTAGAAATTTAATATATTTGTGATGATTAAGGTTGTCTATGTGATGATCTCTTATCTGTCCTGATCATCTGTTGTGTTCTCTTCAGCCAATGTCAATTACAGCACCAAAGTTTTCCAGTCTCCTGAGTTATCTTTCTGTTAGAAAGCTTCATACTCAGATCAAATCTTTATCTGCTTTGATGGTACCCACAGCTTCCATTTTGATGTTAACCAGTCCTTATAGCATACAGGCTGATTTAATTCAACAGATTTTTCTACAGTCTAGGGTCTTTTGGAAGCTATTGTTCCTGCTTCATTGGCATTTAAAAATTTCTGTGAATCCTTATTCTTATTCCCACCCCACCACCTTTTTTGGCTAAGTCTAGGTAAATCTGTAGTGTGTGTTAAATCTGTAATACAAATTTTGCATAATCTTTGTAAACAATAAAGACCTCTTTCCTGGCTCCTCAATATTATCCCAGGCACTTAAAGCAACAACACAACATTGTACTAATAAAATCATCATCAAATTGAACCTGCGTTTTTACATCAGCATATTGTCCTTCACCGAACAATCAATTTTTCATGGTATTAACACCTTTAGATCTATTAGGATATTTCATAATTGTTGCTTCTTCTCTCCAGCATGTCAATCATTGTACCTGAAGATCACATTCTAGTGTAGCTGTGTCTAAATTTCTCCAGTCTTTTGGGATAATTCTGCTTTGTCCAGGTGTTTAACATCTGTCTCACAAGGGGTTAGTGCATTCCATGTTACTACTGCCTCTTTAAATCATCTTACGTTTAACATTTCTATTTGTTTCCAGTCTAACTCATAATTTTGTGGATTTTTTGCCATATTCAGTCATTTGTCCCACAGTAACTGGAGAAACTAGTGAGGGCTGTTACCTTTTCTTCATTTTGTTAAGAGGTGGTGCAGTAGGTTCACAATTAAATGGAAGTAGTCACATTTCCTCAATTTCCTTTTGAGGTTCACAATTTAACATTTCTCTCAACAAGGACTGTCTATCTTAATTAGTTTCCAGTATATATTTTTCCCTTTCCTGTCTCTTAAACTCTTTCATTTCTATCTTTAATTCTCTCAGTTCTACAATTAGTATTTCAAACTTTTTTAAAGAAAAAATGTAAGATCAAGATCATCACTGATAACAGGATAGGTAACATAATTGCCTCTGACAGCAGGATGGGAAACTTATCTATCCCTTCACCACCTGCCTTTCCCCTCAAGGCATTAGAATTGAAGTTTCTCATTTTTCAGTGTGAGAAAAATCTAACTATATTATCAGAATTGTGTTTTGGAATAGCTTATTGTGATTCCTTGTCATAGAGGGCCTGGGTGATCCTTTTCCTTCCCCTAGCTCTGAGAATGAGGCTCCCATAGCTGAGTCTCTCCTACCATCCAGCCAAACTTGAAGATCACATGAAACTTCTTTAGGAGACAATCCCAGTTGACTTTCTCCTCTGCAATGTTTCTGACCTCTGAGAAGCTTCTGTCAGATATTTTCTGTACTCTGTGACATTGGCTGAGTAGGGCACATTGTACCAACCTTGTTTCATGGCAGATGTAGAGATGTAGATGTAGATGTGGATGTATATTCACCCAGACATAGCTGTTGGTTTATAGTAAAGACCAGTTTATTCTTTTCTCTAATTAGATCACTGATTCTTGCCTAGAGCCCTTGACCCTACAGTGTTTTGGCTTCTTCACACTTGGTTCTTAATCCTTGATCTGTAAGGCTTGCCACAATTTAGAATATTTACATTGCCTGCTGGGACCTAGAAGGCTTCAGCCTTAGCCTTTCATGACTTACTGCTAACTGAGCCACTCTGACTAGTTCCTTATGAACTATGACTTTCTGGTTCTTACTCTCTGTTCTGCACTTCTGCAGAGCTCTGCTGTATCTCTCCTTGAGCTTTCACTGCTTCATTATTCTTCTGTAACTGACTGCTTTGTAACTGACTACTCTGTAACTTACTCCAGCCTCAGCTTCTGTAACTCCTATGTAACTGACTCAACGCTGTTAACTGCTTTTCAACTGACACTCTTCAGCCTACTTCTCAACTGACTGTTAACTTACTGATTCTAACACCTATGCAACTCTCCTTCACTGTGCTGAGAGTCTGAATTTTTTTTCATTTTTGGTTATGTGAGAGTTGGGCATGTCCTTGCTCTGCTAACTCTTCCTCTGATTAGTTACTTTGTCTGCCATTCACTCTGACTCATTTTAGTCGTCACTTCCTGTGTGACACTGGCTCCTTCTGAGTTCTGCTTTCTGTGTCTGCTTCCGCTAATTTTTTGAGAGATTAAAGACATGGACCATCACTGTCTTTTGAATACTGGGATTAAAGGAGTTTGCTATCACCACTTTCTGAATACTATATTAAATGTGTTTTTTACATTGCATCCATACTACATAGGTCTCTGAATGTAAGCCCTGAAATGTAGACCCTAGCTTTTACAGTGGGCTATTCCTCTATATAAGGCAAAGATTAATGGAAAAGTAGAAAAAATGCTAGAAGACATTGGAAAAATAACAAAGAGATGTTAAGTGTAAATGGAATGAAAGAAAATAATCTTCATCGGTAGATACTTCAGAAACTGAAAAATGAAAGAAAATAAAACTGAGAAATCAGAGAAAAGAGTGTGTAAGAATGATGGGGCAATTAAAAAGTTCTAAAGCCATAAAATGAACATATCAGAAGGAAAGAGACAGAAGGCCTGGAAAAATATCATAGCAGCAATGTTTGAGAAATGTTTAGAACTAGTACCAAACACTAAATCACAGACTGTATGAGCAGTGAGTACACTATGAAGACTGAAAAGCATCCATGAGTTCAGTATATCATTTTCAACCTGCAGAAAATCAAAGCAAAGAAAGAACATTGGAAGACATTGGGAAAACAAATGAACACAATATCTACAGAAGAAAGGGGAAAAGAATTGCATTGATCTTTTTTTTAATGGCCACAAAGTCTAGAAGAGAAAGAAATGAAATATTTAAAGTGAAATGCTGGAAAGAAATACCTTCACCATAGAAATATGTGTCTAGTGAAATATGCTTCAGAAGTTAATGAAATACACATTGTTTTTCATTTAAAAAATAAAGAAAATATATTAACTCTAAGTGTGTTGTATAAGAAATGTTAAAATAAATTCAAGGAAAAAGAAAATAGTAAAGTTAACTACTTGGATCTTAATAAAGAAGGATATATTTCTAAAACCTGGATGTCAAATAAAATACATTAAAAATTTACTTGATCTAATATGTTAGAGTTTTCACAGAGTAATAAGTCATACATTTTATGGTTATAGAGCATGGATCAATAAATTGAATGTAAGCATTTTCATGGGCAGAAAGACATAGTTTGGAAAGTTGTCATAAAGTACATAATATTAGCAATGAAGAGACTTCAATATTTAAAAGGAAAATTGAATTAGTTGCAAGCATATATTTCAACACCCAATATGACTATTAAAGTATTTTGAAAATTATGATTGTCATCATAAACAAAAAAAATGAAATTACAAAAAATTATGAAAGAATAAATATTGAGAATTGTTCAGCAACAACAAATAAGAGATTAGTGTAGGACCATTAAATGGCCAACATATAAAATCTATGAATCAACTATATTTATGATTTGAGTGCAACAATTTAAAGACAGAGAATATACTGAATATAAAATTGAGAACCAACTTTATCTTGTTTATTAGAAACAGTACATTATATGTAAGAAAACTGAAGGGATGAATAAAGATGTGCTATGGTAACACAACTTGAAGGAAATGTGGAAATTCAAATTAATTTTAGAAAAACAAAACCAAAAGTATAAGATAAATGTGTAGGAACATGGAGAAGCATTGCATAGATGATTAATGAACCAATTTTTCAAAAATTCAGGAGAGTTGTAATGTGTAAGAGCATCACATATTAAGAATTAATCATTAGTATCAACCTCATGGACACTGAAAGAAAAATAAATCTTATCAACCACTCAATGCCCAGAATATGCTAACTTATCTAAACTGAGCAATTCTTTAAAATGTACAATCTACTAACCTTCAGAAGAAGAGACAGAGATAAACTTAACAGATATGTATAGAGTAATGAAATTGAATCAATAATTAATGACTTCCCCATATAGAAAGCTTGAGAAAATATTGTAAAAATATGTGATTTCACAAGTAAATTCTAAAATAACAAAGCAAGTTTCTTAATTCTTTACAAATTTCTCCAAAACTTAGAAGCAGAGAGGCTAGTTTGTAACAGTGATGAAGTCAGGCTTGTATTATGATAAAACTCAAAGTTAGAATAGGATAAACTAACCACAGATGCATGAATATACATGTAAAAATCTTCAACAAAATCTTAACACATTTAATCCCAGTGTGCACAAAAAGATCTGCACTCTAAGAGTAACTGAGGTTAATTCATTTTAGCCATTTCGTAAGGCTGGTTTAAGTAGAAAAATGCCCTAATACAATTTATCATATCAGCTGGATAAGAAGGAAACTCAAAGATTCCTATCAGTAGATTCAATAAAAGCACTTAACAAAATTAATGACTTTCAGAATATGAACATTCAGAAACTAGAGAGTAGAGTTCCTACGTGTTCTGATAAAGAATATATTTGGAAAATAAAATATTATTCAAAATGAAAAAAATGCTAGCAAGTCTTGAAACTGTAGGAAGGTTATAATCATATTTATTAAAAAAAAAAACTTAAACAGGTGGTGTACTATGATTTCAATAGCAGAGCGTTCCAGAAGAGGCAAAGTGTTGATTCCAATAAAATCAGTTGTTTCCTGTGGCTTAAGAAAAATGAAACAAAGACGATTGAGTGAACAAGGAGAATTATATAGCACTGAGGTTATCCTATATGCACTATCTATATATGAATTTAAATTGAGAAAAACTGTTTAAAACAAAGCAGAAACTTCAATAGATGTTAGCTAATGGTGATACTATGATACAGTCATAGATGAGTACCTTATCCAGTCATTATCACCAGAGAGATTTCTGGCAGCATATAGGAACAGATGCACAGACCTACAGACAGACATTATGCACAGAGAGAGCATAAATTGGTGGTCACCATATATATATATATATATATATATATATATATATATATATATATACCATATACCATATACCATATAAATTCACAGAGACAGAAGCAGCATGCACAGGGTCTACATGGGTCTGCACCACCCACAGTTCTGTCCTCTGAGTATATAACTATTAGCCTTGCCTAGCATTTTTAAGGGACTCCTGACCATGAGAACAAATGTGTCTCTCACTCGGTTGCTTGCTCTTTGGATTCTTTTCTTCCTGTTGGATTTTTGTGTCCAACTTCAATATAACATTTCTTGCTTCATTTAATATGTTTCATTTTGTCAAAAAATAAATGAAGACTGCTAAGTCTGTAAAAAAGTAAAATGTCAATAATATTTCATTATTTGTAAAAAATGTATCATATAGTACAAAATATTTATGGTAGAGGAAAAGGGAGGAGTATAAGGGAAGTATTGGCTTTATTGAATAGTTATATAATTCTAAGACTAATTTATGAAGGAAAATCAATTAATTACAAATATCAACTATCTATGACAGGCTTCCCATTTGGGAGTAGTTAATCAACATATAATGGACTCCACAGAGCTATTTTCTTTGTCTCTTTTTTCTTTTTTCATCTGTGTGTGTGTGTGTGTGTGTGTGTGTGTGTGTATATGTATGTGCGTGCTTACTTGGCTACAGTTTGGTATTTTGTTTTATTTTTTTTTTCTATGTGGGGAAGGTTTTATTTTGTTTTCTTGGTTTTGGGGAGTTTGTTGTATGGATTTTTGGTTTTTGAGGAAAACTTATAGTTGGGTGTGAAAGGAGGGGGGAGGATATGGAAGTAGTGGGGGAGGGAAGAATATGAGCAGATACATTTAAATTTTAAAATGTTTTAAATAATAAAAAATATTAAAAATAAATATGTAGGATATTAAGCGCATCAGAAAATGTTTATTTGGAAAACTTTCAACTGTCTTTAATCAATTTGTACCCTTTAACTGCTAGAACAGAGCTTTATCTGCATTTTCAAGGCTTGTATCTTACTTTTTATTTTAATATGTTCAATTTTTATGTTTTGTTTTTCTGAAACACAATTATATAACTTTCTCCTTCCTTTTCCTCCATTCAGAGCCTTCCATTTACCATTTCTCATCCCTCCATGTTTTCTCCTCTCCCAAGCTGGTAGTCACTTTTTTCTTTATATCAATTAAATTTTTTGGTTGTGAATGGTTTCCAAGGCGGAACACTCTACATTGAATAACTGACAAGGAGATTCATCTCTGGGAAAAACTAATTTTCCTTCTCTCATAAGTCATTTGTGCCTATAGTTCTTTATCTATAGGTGACACCCTGTGTAACTTTCCCCATACCATGTTGACATATCCATGGAGATTGTCACTGTTCTGATCTTGTTTATGCAACCTTTTCTAGAAGAGACTCTTTCACAACAGATTTACTAGAATTCTGGCTAATTCAATCATTCTACCCCCTTTTCTGTAATATTCCCTGAGTGACAGATGCATTAGCTAAGATGTTTATATATTTGTTGAGGCTGGGCTTCCCATGATTTTCTGATTGCTACATTGTGTCTAGTTGGGTTTTCCTGTGATGATCTTCATTTGCTGTAGAGGGAGGCTTCTTTTATGATGGCCATGGTAGATACACCTATCTGTGGTAAGACCAGAATTGGTGACCATTCAATAACAAATGGTCAGTCCTAAGAAACAAAGATACAAGTAACATTATACAGACTATGCAGGCTGTATTTAGGAATATATCTTAGGTACATAATATATATATTGTTATATTTTATTATTGTATGTACTTTATGTACTGTATGTATGTATATATAATTATATATATATATTATAGTGTGCATGTGCATACTACATTATTGTATGGATGTAATATGTAATACAATAAATTGATATAATTATATATCAATACATTAATTTGATATATTAATTATAATATGATATATAATATTATTTATATATAATCAACAATTAATGAAAAGAAGAGACCATGAATTTGAAAGTCTGCCAGGTACCATAAATTAGAGGGTTTGGCAGGAAGAAAGGAAGAGGTAAGTAATATCCTTAATCTCAAAAATAAATAAATAATTTTAAAATAAGGGTAATATTTAGAATTAATAAGGATTTATCCTGGTCAAGCAAATCTGTGATAGTAGATTGTTTTCTATGGTGACCTCAATAGCTCCAGAAAGCAGATTGTATATCCACTACCTGTCATTATTTTTCCCTTCTTGAGTGGGCCCTAAATGTTATCAGACAGCTGCTGCATTCCACTGACATATAACTGCCACATTCATCCAAATCGCGCCATGATGGGAATTGTTGTGGTCTATAGATATTTTGGTAGATAAGATTGTTTACTTGCCTCCCAATCTTAGCATCTTGCATAGTGATTATGGAAGATAGATCATAAAGAATAAGTTTTCAAGTTATATTCAGTTCAGTTCATTCAAGTCCTGTATGCTAAGTACATTGTGTCTTCAGCAATAAGGGCCTTTATATATACATATGTCATTTTTGTTATCCAATCATCCTTTGAAGGACATTTAGGTTGTTCCCATTTCCTGCCAATTTTGAGTACAGTGACAATGAACATTGCTGAGCCAGTATCTGTAGAGGAGAACGTTGAATCATTTGGGCATATGCCAGGGAGTGGCATAGCTGTCTCATATGGTAGATTTATTTTACTCACCACATACTGAAGTTGTTAGTATTCATTCAGATTTACTCTTTTGTCTTGATTTCCATTGCAATACCAGACCAATCAAATAAGATAAGAAGTACTGGCTTCTTATCTATTTTGGATGGATGTATCTCTAATTCTGAGTGGAGTCTTTAATATCATATCTATCCCCTTCAAATTACAGATTACAGGTTAGGTGAGATGGTTGGTTTTAATTGTCAATTTAGGACTAAAAAGTAGAGAGGATATTAGTAAAACATACTTCTGCCCCTGATTATGCCCTTGAAGACACTATCAGTATAGTTTGACTATGGGAGAAATTCTTCCCTGAATATGGACAGGGTCATTTCATATCTGGGGTGACCAGACAATAAATGGTTGAGACATAGCAGGATTTTGCTCTTCTTCTTATCTGCCCTGATGTGAAATGTTGAACAAACCCTTCCTACTTGATGGAACCTCTGAATCTGTTAGCAAAAATAAATGGTCAACCCTTTATGGTTAAGTGGTCATTTGAATATTCATGTATTTTGTCTCAAGATAAGAAAAGAAACTAGTACAGACAGTGAGAACTTTTCTATGTTTCACTGACTGAAAATTCCAGAATATTTATTTTGCTCAGAAAAAAGAAAATCTCGTATAGCTTAATTTAGGCATAAATTTATTTTTATATTAAAGCCTATAATTAAGATTTAAAAAATCTAGTCTAGGTTAATTTTCTCCCTGTCTTTAATAATATTTTATGAAGCAATTAGAATTTAAACTTCCTTGAAGTGTCTTGTTGTGAATATTGCTGACAACATAAATTCTGTCTTATTAATGGAATGAGGTGCTTGTTATTAGTACTTTACTACACAGTTGAATATATTATCTTAAAAAGCCTGTTTTGCTATATTTTGATGTTGAATGCTTTGTTTCTTATTGCAGTAGCTCAATACAAGAAAAAAAACTTTTTTTGTAAAATTGTTTATGCATAAAATGGTTTGAATGAAAGCAAAATACAGTCAATTGTATTGAGTAGACTATTTCTAGACTAATAATATAGAATTTTACAGACAATTAATGATGAATATATAGAAGTTTTTTAAATACAAAAGTTCAGGTCATTACTTTTAGAAATGGAAATAGGATCTTATCATGTACTTATTGTAGGTAACCAAGTGTAATGTTAATAGTCTGTGTTGTTTTGGAGATACCTGGAGAATTTCTGACCAAATATTCATAGATGTCTTAGTTACTTGTCTACTGCTATAATAAAAAACTGGGTTAGGTAACTCTAGAAAACTAAAAGATTAATACGGAGCTCATGGTTTCATGATAATCAAGGCAGAAGTATGGCAGTAGATGAGAGAGAAAAACAACAGAGTAATATGGGCTTTTGAAACTGGACCCCAGTAACACACAGTCTCCAAGAAGGCTATACTTTCTAATCCTTCTCACAGTTCCACCAATGGGCACATACAGGCCTATGAGAGCCATTCTCGTACAAACCACTACAGCAAGAATCCCACTTCTTAGCTGGGCAGTGATGGCACATGCCTTTAATCCCAGCAGTTGGGTGGCAGAGGCAGGTGGATCTATGTGAGTTTGAGGCCAGAGTGAGTTCCAGGACAACTGGAGTTACAAAAGAGAAAGAGAAACTTCAAACTCCCACCTACCTCATCCACCCCCCTCCCCCAAAAAAGAATCCCATTTCTGGTACTGAGATTTTCATTAAATTATCTATGTCTCTGGGAGAGACATTGCCAACCTATTCAGGTTATGCATTGGGATTTTTTTTTTTTACTGGTATTTTCAAATGAGCTTACTCACTACTTCCAGGGAAGCAGGTATGTTAATTGCAGATAGTCACCTCTCCTTCCATTCTCCTTAGTCCAATCACTCATTCTTATCCTCAGCTCTGCAACAAAATACCTGCTGCAGCCTTCCATGCCCTCCCTCTGCTCCCACCAGAGAGGAAACAGAAACCAATGAGCAAAACACCTGTCAATAAAGACAAGACTAGATATCATCATCTATAATTACAATCTTCCCAATGTAAGAAACCTTGATGCTAGCATAAAAGCACAATCAAATATAGCCAGAATAATATATCTCCACTAGAACTCAGCAACCCTAGCACAACAGGCCCTGCATAATTTAACATAGCTGAAGCACAAGTAAAAGACCTTAAGGCAGCATTTATGAATATGATAGACATTTTTAAAGAAGAAGTGAATAAATCTCTTAAAGAAATCTATGAAAACGTAAACATTGGAATGAAATGAGTAAAACCATTCAAGACCTAAAACTGGAAATAGAACAAATAAAGAAAAGCCAAATGGGCAAAAAAAATGGAATTAAAAATTTAAGCTCTTGAACAGAAACTATAGAGGCAATAGTCACCAACAGAAAATCAGGGATGGAAGAGAGAATCTCAGACATTGAGGACACAACAGAAGAAATGGATACATCAGTCAAAGATGTTCTGCATGATGTTTAGTCCTAGGATTTTTTAATCTGTTCCCATCAGCTGCCCAATGAAACCACTTTGATAAGGACTGACCCAGGCACTAATCTGTGATTAGAGAAAAATATCATTAGAAATCATCTGGCTGTCCAAGCTCTAGCTCCTGGCCTGCCCTACAGTAACAGACATGGACTCCGTCCTTTGGACTGGGGTTCTGTCCTTCCATTGTCCCAGTGGATCCTGCAGGGAGGATAAGCTATAGATTGAAGGTTTGTATTGCTGGGATGGTGTCCCTGAACCATCACTGGAAGCCTTGCCTGGTTAAGGGAGATGGCCTGTTCAGGCCATCTATTCCCTGTTACTAGAGGTCTCACTAGAGTCTACCTCATAGATGCTGTAGCTATGGATTCACACCAGATGTAGACATTGATTCAGGGTAAAATGCTGTTTATTCTTTTGCTAATTTAATTATTGGTTCTAGTGCTAGATCCCAGGAATGTTTTGGCCTCTGTACAATCTAGAACATTTAAACCTCCATACAATCTAATCAACCCCCAAAACTTACTACTGACTGAGCCAGTCTGACTAGCTTCACCTGAAATCTGACTGTTCTGGTTCAACTCAACCCAATCAATGTTCTGGACCAAATTTTGTTCCATGTCATTAGCTCAAATCAGATTTCTGAGTTGGCTTACTGTTTCTGACCAAACTCTTCTGACTTTGGCAGACTCTGGCTGACTTCTAACTACTCTGACTGAACTGCTCTGTTTGGCTTCAAACTGACTCACTCTTTCCATTTGATAATGACTTATTCTACCAAGCTGCTTCTATGTCTCTGCCTCAGACTCCTCAGACTCCCTAGTCAGAGCGCCTGCTCCATATCCTCTGTGTCTGACTGCTTTAAAACACTTCAGACTGCTTCATACTACCTGAACTTCCTCTGTGTGTTATTCTCAGGCAGACTATGTCATTGCCTCTGTGTCTTGACCCCTGACTGCCTTCTTCAGACTCTTTGCCTCATATTGCCTGCTGTAACTGACTCTGCTTTGAGCTGAGAGCCTGCCTTTCTATCATGAGAGTTGGGCATATCCTCATTCTGATTCACTCTGCTAATACTGCCTCTGATTAGTGACTTAGCCTGTCCTTCACTGAGTCATCTCAGACATCACTTCTTGTGAGAAACTGACTCTTTCTGAATTCTGTTTCCCATGTCTGCTTCCACAGTCTTTCTGTCTTAGGGATTAAAGGCATGGACCACCATTGCCTTCTGAATACAAGGATTAAAGGAGTGTATGAGCATTCTTAACATTCTTTCTATATTCCATCCAAACCACACAGGCCTCTAAATTCAATTCCTTCAATAAACCCTAGAAAATAGACTATTCTTAGCTTTCACACAGGCCTTTTCCTCTAGGAGATTCTAGTGAGTTTCCCATGCACTAGGTTGCCCCTACAAGTCCTCCAATTCTATTTGTCTCATCATATATTCTCTCCCTCCATCCCTCTCCCCTTCCCTTCCTGGCCCCTTCTTTTCTCATTTTCCTCCTCTCCTAGCCTACCTGTACAATCTGCTCTATTTCCCCTCCACCAGGGAGATGCTTGTGTTTGCATTGGGGCCCTTCTTTTTGAACAGTCTCTCTATATCTGTGGATTGTAGTTCATTTTTCATTTGCTTAATATTTAATATCTACATATAAGTGAGTGCATATCATGTTTGCTTTCTGGAACTTGGTTACCTCACATTGTATGATTTTTTCTAGTTCCATCAACTTGCCTGCAAATTTCAAGAAGTCACTTTTTTAAAAAAGTTGAGTAATACTTTATTGTGTAAATGTACCATAGTTTCTTTATCCATGCTTTAGTTGAGGGTCATCTAGATTGCTTCCAATTGCTGGCTATTATGAATAAAAATGCTATGAACATAGTTGAGCAAGTGTCTTTGTAGTAGGATGGAGCATCCTTTAGATATATACTCAGGAGTAGTATAGTTGAGTCTTGAGCTAGATTGATTTCCAATTTTCTGAGAAATCACCATATTGATTTCCATAGGGGCTGTACATGTTTTCACTCTCACCAGCAATGAAAGAGTGTTCCTCTTGCTCTACATACTTGCCACTGTGAGCTGTCATCTGTGTTATTGATTTTAGACGTTCTGACATGTGTAAGATGGAATCTCAGAGTAGTTTTGGTTTACATTTCCAGGAAGGCTAAGGATGTCAATCATTTCTTTAAATGTTTCTCAATCATTTGAGATTCCTCTTTTGAGAATGGTTTGTTTTGATCTATCCCCATTTTTTAATTGGATTATTTCTTTTGTTAATGTCTAGTTTCTTGAGTTCTTTATATATTTTGAATAATAACACATTATCAGAAGTGGAGTTGGTGAAAATCTTTTCCCATTCTGTAGGCTGCCATTTTGTCTTATTGATAGTGTTCTTTGCCTTACAGAAGCTTTCCAGCTTCATGAGGTTCATCATTTATTAGACATTGACCTTAATTCCCAAGCTATAGGTGTTCTGTTTGGGAAGTTGTCTTTTTTTTTCTTTTAATATAGTGTGTATGTGTGTGTGTGTTTGTGTAACACATACTTTGTCAAATCTTTTCTATAAGTATTATAGTAACTCTTCTGTCAAATCCATATGATCATCCACAGATAGGAGGTTTTATTTGAAATTGTATACCCTCCCTTAATTACAAATGAAGTACAATAAATACTCATACATAATCTCACTATACTCCAATGTTATGAGAAAAGCACACATTATAATTTATTTTAGCATACATGTACTTAATTCATGTTGCTTTTTATATGAGTTAGGTGGTATTTCAATACTTCATGCTTTTCTTTATTTTATAAGCTGGTTTTGGGTAATGTTTATTAAAGCATAATGTGAGATTAGCCCAGTATTACATCTATAACATACATTTAATAAAGAGAAATAATTCTCCCTCACTGTTTACTTTGAAACAATTGATAGTTTAAGCCTATGCTGCCCTTCCAACAAATCATTCTATTGCTTTTCAAAGATTCACAAATTCTGTTCAGGGGAGATTGCCTAGAAGGTATTTTCAGATTATATGTTCATTTCATAATTTTCATTTTCTAATAAAAATTTATTTCTAACAATTATCCAATATTGAATTTCCTGGTGTTATCGGAAGTTAAGAAACTATAAATTTATAACCCTTCACTGATTTATATTTTTAAAGTACTAACTTAAAATCTTCCTGTAATGTATTTTTGATGTTTGTTTTCATATTTCTGGACAAACATCTCTTTTTATACTTCTTTTTATTTCTCCTCCTACTTCCAATATTTCTATATACAGAACACAAACCTTTATAAATATATTTTCTATAACAAAGTGTTTTGCATCCAACAACAAATTATATTTGGCAAGTTTTCTTGGGTGAGTAATCTTAACTACATCTTGGGTGTTAGATCATGATTATCCTCCAAAAACTGTAATTTCTTTCCAGTATGAAGATTAATTAAAACTTGTAGTAGTTCCTGATATTTATAGTTATGAAAATTTTTCTGAAAATTGCAAATGTGTGAGATTTCTTGCTGAGCAATAGTTCCATGTGTGTGTCTGGGGGTGGTGCATGTCTGTGTTCATGCATACAGAGGCTAGAGATCAATGTTAAGTTTCTTTCTGAACCTATTTTACTTTTTTGAAACAGCGTGTCTAACTGAATCTTAGCCCACCTATACAACATGACTAGCTAGCAGAAAAGTCTAAACGTTTTCAGATCTGGCATTATAAATGTGTGCCATTTGTGTTTAGCGCTTTACATGAGTTCTAGGATGCTAATTTGGGTCCTCACCCTGAGTAGCAAGCATTGCTGAATGAGAATATCCTCAGTCCAGTAATTGCTCTAAATGACATAGAATTTCTCTACTCTTTTCTCATCCTCTCTGCTTATTTATTTGGATGACATGATACCTGGAGCCACACTAGCTGTTTCCTAACCAGATGGTGTCTATCATAAAATGTCAACAGAAGCATGGATATGTAGAAAGAGCTTTCAGGCATTTGTAAGATAGTACACAAACCTTGGCTTCTAATAAAATGTCAATAGTATTACCTAAGCCAATGCAAATCGGATGGGCTTTGTCAGTATGCCATATTGGCACTGCCACTTGCCAGAACAAATTTGGGTAGTAGTGAGACAGATTTATTTATTTATATGCTGCTGACAAAGAAATCCTGAAATGAAAAGGAAATGTATCACTGAATATATGAATATATGAAAGATTTAGAGCAACAGCAAAAACACAATCAAGAGTAAGAGAGAGAGACAGAGACAGACAGAGAGACACAGAAAGATAAAGACAAAGAGAAAGAGACAAAGGAGGAGCAGGGGGGAGCTATTATAGTATGATGAGTACCAACAAGGAAGGGGTTTTTAGTTTGCAAGAAAGCAGCAATGACATAAAAGCATCTTCATAGTTTTCACTTTCCCTATACCCAATAAGGTCTCACAAATATAACATAAAGATTACTACAGATTGTAAGATTGACAGGATGCAGATTATTTAAGGAAAAACTAGCTCTTAATTTCATTTATTAAATTTATCAAATTACTATTGTAGAAAGACATAAGATGAAGCTGTTTCAGAGTTGAAGAAAAAGAAAAGAAAATGAGACACCAGCATAAAATAAAATCATTCTCAAAGAAATGAGTGTTTTATAAGGCACTCATGAGTCATCCATAAGTAATGTCTTATTATCTTCCATTACAAGAAAATCTGAACAGAAACAATGAATTATGGAAGGGATGTATGGAGGGGCATATATGGAAAGAATCAGAGAGAGAATGCCCCTTGTTAACATATTATTTACTATGCCCTAGAATGTATTATCTTCACTGACACCTGAAAAGCACACATATAAACATGCAATATATTTTGCTTAATATTGGTGGGAGATTATTACTGAGTTTATCTCTTGTGTATATTTCTCCTGAACCAAGTCTAACTTAATCTTAAAAAGAAGATGCTTCAGGTATTTTGGAACATACACATTAATGTGATATTATTTTCCCATTGTAATTGGTATTTCCAGAAAGATGGTAGAAGTGTTCAGAATAATTAATGTGACATAAATTTTCATAATTATAATTATTTGTCTTAATTTCCTTTATAAGGAAAATGGACTTGGTGTCTTTGGTTCTTAAAATAGACAGAATATCAGTAAAATCCCATGATTCTTAGAAATAGAGAAGGACTTGGAATGTGTTACTCATAACCATTTAACCAAATAATTTTATAGTGTGAAAATGATTACAAATAAGATAATTTTCACCATATTTACCTTACATATAAGTACTTAATCACCAACTCATGCAGACTATTAATATGAAAAATTCAGACCTCAAAAAGTACTTAATAATGAGTCAGTGCATCAGTAAATGATCTTAATGTTCACTCTGAAGTTTTAAATTTCTCTATTTCTTGATTACCATCCTTGATTTTATCTTCAAGGCTTTCCACACATATGTCATGCTCTCAGTATCTCAACTTCCTTCAAAGGAGACACTAAGATTTCATTCAGGTCACTGCTTATCCCCAAATACTTTCTTTCCAAAACTCCAAATAATTTGGCTTTTTAATACTTTAATCTCCTAAAATATCACATTATCCTAAAATAATCTCCTAAAATTTGTTTATTTATGTGAGATTAATATTAAAATAATCTCCTTTACCACTATATTTTTGTGGTAGTAGATATATATGTAGATGTATATTCAGCAGATGTAGACATTGGTTGAAGGAAGAGGACAGTTTATTCTTTGACTAATTAAATCATCAGTTCTTGATGATGGAGCCCTGGAGCATTCCATCCTCTTTACAATCTGAACTTAAGCCTGGAACTGGTAAATTTCAGCCTTCCTACAATCTAGAACATTTAATCCTCCATTGCAGTCTGAGCTACCCCTCTAAATGCAGAATCTCATTTACTGAGCTGAGAGCCCACCTTTTCTAGTGAGAGTTGGACATGTCCTTGCTCTGCTAACTCTTCCTCTGATTAGTTACTTTGTCTCCCATTCACTCTGACTCATCTCAGACTTTACTTCCTCTGTGACACTGACTACTTCTGAGTTCTGCTTCTTGTGTCTGCTTCCACTGTTTTTGTTTGTCTGTTTGTTTGTTTCCCTCTAGGGATTAAAGAGATGAACCAACATTGCCTTCTGAACACTGGGATTAAAGGTGTTTGCTACCACAACTTCCTGAATACTGAAATAAAGGTTGTTTATATTCCATGCAGACCACACAGTTCTGATTGTAGCCTCTAGAATTTACACCCTAGCTTTCACATGGCACTATTAATCTACATATTTTGTCTGTAAAAATGTAAAAATAAGTCATTTTGTTTAAATTGCTTAAGAAAATACTTGATCATTAGAGGAATATCTCTCCCCAACAAGGTATTGTTCAATTTCATCTCCATGTGTTTTCATCTGATTAGTGATTGTAGATGTATAATACATTGATACAAACTTATCAGCTTAAAGAATAATAGGATGTAGTGAATTAACCAAATGAAGTATTATGGGCAATCCTTATATAGACCTACAGATTAGTAAAAGAATTTTAAAATACATCTTTAAAAAAACCAAAAGGAAATTATAATGCATATGTGGATGTTATCACTCCTAGAAAATATAGATTATTTAATGAAAATTACAGTACAATGCTTGAGATCCCTCCCTATGATTTGTTAGTCAGGAAAACTAAAGATGTCTCCAAAACAAAGCAGGCTATCGCCATTTTAGCAGCAGGTAAATTTAACTTTCAGCTTTGTAGAAGAACATTTAATCTTTTAATCTGGCAGCAGAACTGCTCTAGGATAAAAAAAAAAAAATGTTAGTATATGTCTTTAACCCCAATGTAGCATGAACCTTTAATCCCAATTCAGAAATCAGTGGTGGTACATGCCTTTAATTCCAGTACTTAGGAGGCAGAGGCAGAGTTCAGAGGGAGGGACAAAGAGTAGAGGCAGAATTCAGAGTTCAGAAAAGGAAGCAATGTAAAAGCAGAGTGTCAAAGCAAGGTGGAAGCAAATGAGAAGCAGTCAAGAGGCAGAGCTCAGAAAGAAGTGAAGAGTTAATTCAGTAAAGCAATTTGAGTGTCATCAGCTTGCAAACACAGTTCATAAGGAGGTCCTGAGAAAAGCAGTTAGTCAAAGTGTGTTTAGTTAGCAGTAAGTCTTGGAAGCAGAAACCTTCTATGTCCGAGCTAGTATCTTGAAATTAGATTGTACAGAGGCTGCAGCTTTCTAGGTCTAGACTTAAGATTCAATTATACAGAGGCTGAAACCCTCAAGGAACAGGGTTTGAATTAGCAAAGAATAAACTGCACATCAATGCCTACCTACAAAATCCTCTTGCCATGAGTTCTCCTTATTGCCTTTCATAGTGAACTATTATCAATGAGCAAATGCTTAACTGTTCAGTGTTGCAGATGAGAGACTGGATGTTCAGTCTTAAATTTAATGCATATGTATTTATCCTCAACTTTCAAAGCTCAGGGAAATTTATAAAAGAACATTCAGAAACAATATAAGAGCCAAAGGATTTGGAGGAGTGCTATGAAATACTATCTTTTGGACATGCTATGGATATTACAATCATGAACTCATTGCAGCCACATTACCTATACAAGATCTACATGTGGTCATGCCAGCTAAAATTCAGGCTTAGATGGGGTAAATTATTTATAGGAATATTGAGGGGCTATAGAAGTGCTTGAGTGGTGAAATTGAGAGTAGATAGATCATATTTCTATCATATACATTTCTTATATACATATACAAAATTCTCAAAAATAAATATTTTTAAAGAAAGAAAGTATGTAATGCATCTATGGTCATCCAGAGAACTGTTTATACATTGCCTAAAAAAGTATTGAGGGTGTAGATTCTTATTAAAAAAATAGAGTTAGGTTTCCAGTTTTTCTATTTAAATATGAGAGACATTTTAAGAATTTGAACTCGTATTAAATGGAATTCCTAGAACCATTCACAAAACTCTAATGTGTTTTTATTTCCCTAAGTTGAGAGATATTTACAAAATATAAATGTAGTATAGAATACCACATTATCTATTCTCCAGGACAAGTAGTCAGAATTAAACAAAGATGTTCTAGCCCTCAGAAGTACATTTCTTCAAATTCAGACCATTGCAATTTAGATCTGAGTGAAAAAATGTGTTCTTTAAAGGTGTTTGAATTTGAGTTGCAGTTTCAGCTTGGAGAAAAACCTTTGCTACATCCCTTTGGGTCATTACTAATGATGGTATATAGTGGATTCTCTGACTATAATTAATGTATCCTATTCAAGTGTAAAGCAGCAGTTCATCACATTGTATGATAAATATCAGCATCCTTTTGCAAAGAATAATCAACGTTTTCTAGAAAACACTAATTAGAACACAAATATCATCATTAACTACATCAAAATGTGAAAGATAGGCAAAATAGTCAATAAACACTAGTTACCTGAAAGAATAAATACATGATCAGTGAAGGTTTTTGCTTTAAAGTATTAAATTTAGGTTTACTGGTATCACCAATAATTTATAAATATCCTTCTAATTTATCACACAATCAATTATAATGAGAAGTGAATGTTAATCTTCATATAAAATCTAAAAATCTCATTCCCCTAAGCAGTGAAATATTAAACTAAGCAAAACAATTAATAAAATGTTGGATGTTGTAAATATTTCTACTGTCATGATTTAAACCCTCAGCTTTTTTTCTCTGCATTAAAATTAATTTTAAGAAAAAAAAATAGCTAAAGTAGAATACTTAATTATTTTGAAATTCATGTTAAATAAAAATGTCCACATATTCACTGTGCCTATGGATTGAAAGGATTCTCTTAATACCTTGTGGTACATTTGTCTATATTTAGATGAATAGCACAACTGAAGATGATCACAAAACTTTGATCTTTATTGCCAATTTTAAGAAAAGAGATTTATGAGTAAAGGCAAATGACAAATGTAAAATAAAAATATATAAAAATAATATTTACACAAAAATTTCATCATGTAAAATTCTTTCAGGATATCTTTTCTTTATAGCTTATTACTTCAAAATACCCACCTTTAAAGACATTAAAACTGTGGCTTAAAATTTTGACTGATTTTCCAATATCATGGATCCTATAAGAATGAATCCATGTCTCTCTCTCTCTTTTTTTTTGCTTTTCTTTTGAAACAGGGTTTCTCTTAGTATTATGAATCTTTAGCCAGTTGTATAGTCATCTCTTTTATTTCTTATTTTTACCTGACTTTCTTGGAAATTATATATATATATATATATATATATATATATATATATATATATATATATATATTTATTTATATATACACCCATGATTATACTTGTTTATTGAGAAATAATTTCTATATATAATATATTTCTTCACTTCTCAAGGTGATGTAAATAAACTCTTTGATGGGTGAAGGGAAAAGAAATGACAGAAAAGCTGAAAAATTATAAACTGTAAAAAATTAAATAACCTTCACTAAGCTTCAACTAGGCTTTCTTATTTTACAGCATTATATTAAAAATTCTTATTGATCATTAAATTAAACTTTGTCATTACCCTTTACTTCCAAGCAAAATCAAGAGAAAATAATATTTAATCTTCATCAAGAAAACACATAATATTTTTAGACAAAGGTTCAAACACAAATATTTGTTTGCTTTATAAATAACATTGAAGCAGACAATGAATCATAATATAATTTATATCTTTTGAATCAAATGCTGAGTGAAATCACTTACAGATGTGATCTTATTTGTTCAAGATAACAGTTATAACTATTTGAATAACTCAATTTCAGAAAATAATATTCACTCACTGAAAATGATATAATTTCCCAGAGAGTCCTGAATATAGTCACTCCACAAAACCGCCTGTGGAGTTATTGCACAAGATGTTTTTGTCATCCTTCATTTAACTCTCTTTATGTAAATTCTGGAGAGAATTTGAAAAAGCCTGACACACAAAGGCACAACCAAATCAAGTTACCAAGAAAATTAATAACACACTAGCTTAAGTTGTGATCAACACTAAGATGCTTCAAGGAGGCAATCAGTCAGCTCACCCAGCAGGAGCAGATCAAGGCTATGAGAAGATTAGTTATGCAGCTGCATGGTATTCTCACAGCTGAGACTCTGCAGACCTATTTTGCCTGTCATAAAGCAGTATAAAACATTCAAGTCATTCATTGCTTACTAGAGATTTGCAAGTGTACTCAAGTCTGAAAACTATTCATTGTATAGCCATATCCTACAAATGTATTTTATAGACAAAAGAAAAAATTGTCTTCATATTTACAAATTATCTGTGATGTAACTTGATAATCATGAATTACAGTAATCCATGGAATCTTCTCAATTAAAATAACTATGTCTTTTAAAATCTATTCAACTCCTAGAGCTATAAAAGTCTTTACAGAGCTTGAAACATGCCCTCCTTTCCCTGTTTTTCTGAGGAGTCCAGGAATCCACAAAATAAAATTCTAATGAGTTGGAAGTAAATCGCTGTAGATTATTCCATATAAATACACAAACAAGGTAAGTCTTAATTGCATTTCTAAATTAGACATTGTAGGATCAAATATTTCTTTTGATAACATTGTTCTCACCAAAGGTCCTGGATTCTCACTTAAGATCATCACGCTAAGTTATATGACCGAGGATATCTTTGCCTGCCAATTATGTATCCCTGCCAATTAAAACTTTAAAAAAAACTTGCAAAACATACTTGAGTAATGGCCATCTTCTGTTATTCTTGCAGAAGATCATAGTAAAGCCATCTAGACATAATTTCTTCTCCAAGAAGCAATATCCAGAGAATAAAATCAGATTAAAAAATATATTTCTTTTTAGAAATCCAAAATTTCTGAGTTTATTAATGCACACTTTATATATGTATCAGATATTCTAATATACAAATGTATACAATTTACAATAGTGAAATAATTTTGCATTAAGAAAGATTTGCCTTCTGTGTGATAGGTGGTATCTTAAAGGAATATTTTAGACACAATCAGTGAGGGAATCTTATGGAGGAAGTGATGCTGAATTTAAACAGTGAAAGTGATATACAAAGGTTTTTCAAGATGACTGAGAAGTAAAATTCCAATGAAAACTATCATGTATATAGAAAGGGTCTTAACTGGTAGAAAAATATCAGCAAAAATTGCATCATGGTTAGACATTTAAGAATTCAGAGGGAAGACAGGGAATATAAAGAAATCTGCAGAAAGAATTCAATAGTAAGAGACTGATTTTCACAAAACTACCAAATGTGCTGATCATTAAATACTTGTTTAGTATTGGAAACACTCACATTTAGACCAAAGGAATATTCAAATCAATAAAATCAGAAACAAAAAGGGAGGTATAACCACAGACACTAAGGGAATCCAAAGAATCATTAGGCCATACTTTAAAAACCTATACTCCACAAAATTGGAAAAAAAAGAAACAAATAATTTTCTTGGTAGATACCACGTACCAACATTAAATCAGATAAACAATTTAAATAGACCCACCTATATCCCCCAAGAAAATATGAGGTTATTAAAAGCTTCCCAAACAAACAAAAAACCCAGAGCCAGATGGTTTTAGTACAGAATTCTACCAGACATTCAAAGAGGAAATAATGCCAATACTCCTCAAATAATTCCGCAACATAGAACCAAAAGGAACACTGCCAAACTCATTCTATGAGGCCACAGTCACACTGATACCCAAACCAGACAAAGATTTAACAAAGAAAGAGAATTACAGACCAGTTTCCCTCATAAGCATTGATGCAAAAAATACTCAATAAAATACTCCCAAACTGAATCCAAGAATATATGAATAAAATCATTTGCCATGATCAAATAAGCTTCATCTTAGAGATGCAGGGATGTTTCAGCATTTGAAAATAATTCAGCATAATCATTACATAAACTGAAAGGAAAAATTAAAAAAAAAAGAAAACACATGATCATGTCACCAGATGCCAAGAAAGCTTCAGAAAAAAATCCAACACCTCTTCATGGTAGAAGTCTTAGAGAGACTAAGGATACAAGGGACATACCTTTACATAATAAAAGCTACTTACAAGAAGCCTATTGCCAACATTATATTAAATGGAGAGAAACTCAAAGCAATTCCACTAAAATCAGTAAGAAAACAAGGTTGTTTCTCTCTCCATACCTATTTAACAGTACTTGAAATTTTTGCCAGAGCATTAAGACAACAGAAGAAGATCAAGGGGATACAGACTGGAAAGGAAGATGTCAAAGCATCCTTAGTCACAGATGATATGATATTGTATATAAGAAAACCCCCAAAATCAACCAGGGAACTCCTACAGCTGATAAACAACTTCAGTGATGTGGGTGGCTACAAGATCAACTCAAAATCTTAGTAGCCCTCCTACATACAAAAGACAGACTGAGAAAGACATCAGGGAAACAACATCCTTCACAATAGCCAGAAACTGCATAAAATATCTTGTAGTGATTCTGAACAAACAAATGGAAGACTCGTTTGACAAAAACTTTAAGTTTTTTAATAAAGAAATTGAAGAAGACCTCAGAAGATTGAACGATCTTCATGTTCCTGTGTTGGTAGGATTAACGTAGGATTAACATAGTAAAAATGGCCATTTTACCAAAAGCAATCTACAGATTCAACACAATCCCTATCACAATCCCAAACAATTCTTTACAGACCTTGAAAGGACAAAACTCAACTTCATATAGGAAAAAAAAAAAAAAAAAACAACAAAAAAAAAAAACAGGATAGCTAAAATAATCCTGAAAAACAAATGTAATTTAGGAGATTCCTGATCTCAAGTTGTACTACAGAGCTATAGTAATAAAAAACCACATGGTATTGGCATAAAAACAGACATGTTGATTGATGGAACCAAATTGAATGTCCAGACATAAATCCACAAACTTACGGGCACCTGATCTTTGATGAAGAAGCCAGAAGTGTGCACTGGAAAAAAAGACAACATATTCATCAAATTGTGCTGGTTAAACTGGATGACTGGATGTAGAAGAATGCAAATAGACCCATATTTGCCACTCAGCACAAAACTCAAGTCCAAGTGGATCACAGACATCAACATAAAACCAGATACACTGAACCTGATAGAAGAGAAAAGTGGGGAATAGTTTGAATGCATTGGTACAGGAGAAAACTTCCTGAACAGAACACAGATAGCTTAGGCACTAAGGTCAACAATTAGCAAATGGGACCTCATGAAATTGAAAAGCTTCTGTAAGGCAAAATACACTATCAATAAGAAAAATAGCACTCTACAGAATGGGAAAAGATTTTCAAACAATCCACTTCTGATAGAGGACTAATGCACAAAATATATAGAAAACACAAGAAACTAGAAATCAACAAACAAAATAATCTAATCTAAAAAGTGTGGTAAGATATAAGCAAAGAATTCCCAAAAGAGGAACCTCAAATGTCCGAGAAACACTTAATGAAATGTTCAACATCCTTTGCATTCAGGGAAATGCAAATCAAAGCTACTCTGAGATTCCATCTTACACCTGTCAGAATGGCTAAGATCAACAATACAAATGGCAGCTCATGTTGGTGAGGTTGTGGAGCAAACGAAATACTCCTTCATTGCTGGTGGGAGTGCAAACTTATATACCAATTATGGAAAGCAATATGGTGATTCCTCAGGAAGTTGAAATTTGACCTACCTCAAGACCCAGTTATACCCCTGGGCATACCCAAAGACATTCCACACTACCACTAGTACCCTTGCTCAACTATGTTCATAGTAGCTTTGTTCATAGTAGCCAGAAATTGTAAATAGTCTAAATGCTCCTCAACTGAAACATGGATAAAGAAATTGTGGTACATTTACACAGCTATTAAAAAAGTTACTACATGAATTTTTCAGGCAAATGGATGGAACTAGAATAAATCATTCTGAGTGAGGTAACCCAGTTCCAGAAAGACACACTCTGCCTGTACTCACATACAAGAGGTTATTAACTGTTAAACAAAGGACAAAGACACCTCAATCCTCAGATCCAGAGAGACTGAACAAGGAGGAGCTGGGTTGTAATGCAGGGATCCCCCTGGTGGGGGGTAGGTAGAACAGAAGTCTTGTTGGAGGAGGATTGGAATGGGAGGAGGGGAGGCCAGGTGTGGGAAGAAGGATCGAGGGAGAGAGTATATGAAGGGACAGTCAGAACTGGGGGGCATTGACAGGGATATCTGGAGATCACTGGAGCCATGATAGAGACCTTGGTGAGGACCTCTATCAATAGGGGATGGAAAACCTGAAAAGGCCATCTCTTATAGCCAGCAAGGCTCCCAGTGGAGAGACAGAGACAGCACCCCAGCCACAAAACCTTTAACCTATAACCCATCCTTCCTACAGGACTCATTGGGATAATGGAAGGGTAGAACTCCATGCCAAAAGAGAGAACCTGTTGTCTTTCTCTTCCTCTGCCCACAGGGTCCTGCTTCCCTTCTAGGCACATGGCTTAACTATCAGCTGGCAGCTCAGCCCCCCAGGAAGGAAAAGGCAGGGCATGAGTCAATACATCAAGGCAAATCCCAAATTGGAAGACTAAGAGCCAAGAAGAGTAAATCAGACTCTTGGGAGAGGCTGTCAGAGGAGCATATTTTTCATTTATTAAAGAAGGTGCAGAGGAGGATCTTTGGTATTCAGGGATGGAAGCCATTGGTTAAGACAAGGACACTAGCGTAGCCCAATTTGCTTGTGTAGCTCAAATCTAAGTGTCAAGGTCCTGCAAGGACACCTTCTGCATGAGGTATGGTCCCACTGAGGAAAGAGGAAGACACCTTATCAGTAAATGGGCTCAGCCCCAGGCTTCCAGCTACAATGCAAATGAGCACCAACCAAGCCACATTCCTTTCCCAAAGACCTTCTGTGTAGCAGGCAGTATTTAATATTTATCTGGGTTCTAACCAGGGCTAAAAGTGAAGAGCACCCGAACTCCTACCGCTGTCAGGATGAGAAAATCCGGGGTTCCAGGCCAACCTTGACTCACTCTCAGCCCCACAAGAACCCATGTCTGATTCTGAAGGGCAGGAACTAGATAGATATTGGATAGCCAGGAGATGATTTCTAATGATGTTCTGTTCTACTCACAGATTGGTACCTAGCCCAATCTCTATCAGAGAGGCCTCTACCAGCAGCTGATAAAAACAGGTGCAAAGTCCCAGAGTCAAACATGCAGAGCTCTGTAAAACCTGCAGAAGAGAGGGAACAGGCACTTTGGAGACCAGAGGGGTGGGAACATCAGGAGAGCAGGCAAAGTATTCAAAGGACTAGCACTCGTGGGGTCCCTCAGAGCCTGAAGTGGAAGACAGGGAACCTGTAGGGTCTCCTAGATATGTTATGTGGTTGACTGGGTTGGGATTCTTTCAGAGAACCTGGAGGCTAGAGTGTAAGTGCATGTTCTGTGACTCTTTGGACTGCCCTTGGGACACACATCCTCCAGCTGGGTTGACTGGTCCAGCTGTACTCTGTTTGAGTCGTGACCCTGGGAGGACTGCTCTCTTCTATGGCAAGAAGTGGGGGTAGGGAAGATGAATGGTTGGGGATGGGGAGGATATATAACAGGAGAGGGAGGATAAGAGTGCTGGGAGGAGTGAAGGGTGGGTAGGAGGGATGTTGATATGTATTATGCAAGAAAAGAAAATAAATTAAATAAGTAAATAAAAATTAATCACCTACACTCAAAGAATTACTTTTTTTACACCATTTACTTATGAAATAATATTTTCTACCTCATTCAGTTAATCTATTTGAACATCATTTTTAATTTTCCTCAGAAAAAGCACAGCATTCTTATCTCTCTATTACCAACATTTTTCCAACTAAGAAAATAGTCATATAAAAATATTTAATTAGACTGAGTACTAATTACACTCAAAATGATTTCTAAGGAACCTCTTTATTGATATCCACCACAAAATTGTCAGCCCAGAAACTATAAACACAAAATAGCAAAAATGGACTCAGTAGGTTGCATTTACATATATATATAACATATATATAATTATATAATATATATGAATATTAATCAAAGAGGAAGGAAAGGGACATAATTTTATTTTAATTATAAACAAATTATATGTACATGTAGATATATAAATTTATAATTTGTAATTATAAATATATAAATGAAATTATAAATAATTATAAATATATTAAAATAATAAAGAAGCATGTGTAGAGTGAATTCTATGCTATGATGAGACATTACAATTAAAATATTTTAATAATGTATGGCTTAGAACACTATTGCAATTTGTCATAATGCTTTAGGAAAAATATTATAAAGATATTCAAAACACTAAACAAAAAACCAATAATGTAGTTTTTAATGTTGACATTCCTTAATTTAAATAAGTTTGCATATTTTATTTATTTGTTTGTTTGTTTATTGCTCTGTTGTAGCTCTGAGTGTCCTGAAACTAATTCTATAGAGCTGGTACTAACTCGAAGGCTGGCTTCAAACTCACAGAGATCCACCTGCTCTAATTCCCAAATACTAAGATTAAAGGGGTGTTCTACCACCACCCAGCTTGTACATTTTATTTTAAAAGTGTAAAAAATTTGAATACTTTATTTGAATAATAGTCTGAAAAATACTAAAATTTATTTGATATACTCTCTATTTTTTAAACTGTCCTGACAGAATATATTATACTGGGAAGCATGTCAACAATAAAATTTTAGTTATTATAATACTGAGACTAAGAAAAAAAATCAGAGATCAAATCATCAACATTTTTGTTGTCCTTTAAGAGGTCTGTTTTTCCTGGCTGGAATTATCTGTGCCTACAGCTTTCCATAACAGTGAACATTGTCCTCTTTCAATCTTTCAAAGATCTTATAATCTCCCAAAGGCTTTTTCTCAGCACCATCAATGCAGGATTACTTTTGAAGACAGATATCTTGAAGATATTCAAAGTCAAGTATTCAGATTGTATGTAGCTCATTAAACATTAGTTTAATGTTGTTAACATTGATACAATGATGACGGCAACATTAAACAATATATAAAACTATTCGGTTTAGAAGATTGCTAGCAATATGATCAGTGTTTTAAACTATATTATTTGCAAATTCAAAATGAAATATGTGCATTTAATTAATAAGTCTTAATCAATAATGAAAAGTTACCCATTAAAGAAAGTGCTAACAACTGATGATTTCAATGTTGGATACTCTCAAATATTGAAATATATAAATAATAAGTTTTCTCAAAATCTTCTGAAACGTTGAAGAAGAAAATACTTTGAAATTCATTTGTGAGAACAAACTCAACTTAACACTAAATCCAGACATAGGCATTATGAAAAAGAAAACACTAGGTAGATATCCCTAATTAACATAAATGAAATAAGAAACTTCAACACAATAGTGGCAAACAAATTCAAGAGCACATTACAGAGATCACATATAAAATGGGGAGTATGTCTATAATCACAGAACTTGGAAGGCCAAGATATGAAGATGCTAAATTTCAGCGAATTCTGAGTAACATAGAAAGTTATCATACATCCTGAGCTACACATATGTCTAACAAAAAAATAATACTAAGAAGAAATTGACAAAAGTGATCATTCATCATGATCAATCACTGTATCCAATGAGATACACATAAATGCATTTTTGACAGCAAAACGTTTAATAAAATTCCATAAAAATTAAATTTATATAAAGCCACAAATAAATTCCAAACAGCCATTAATCTCAAATAAAAGCAAAGAGCTTTATAATCATAAAATTAAATATGGTCATATTGCAATGCCTATGTTAAAAATAAGTATCTGTAACAACCCAAGTAGGATATTGTTAAAAAAGGAAACTCATAAAATAAGAAAATGTAACATCTACAAATAAATCCTTGTATTTATACAATTGAAGTTTGTCAGAGACATAAAAATTTCAAATAAAGAAATAATATTTTCCTTAGTAATTTAATGTATGAAAATGTACACCCCCTCCATATAAAGGTGAACAAAAGTAACTAGACATTAGTTTGGGCAATGGAATTTAGATATGACTACAAATTCTCAGTCAATAAAGGTACACATAAACAAATGTGATTAAATCAAAGTAAAAGACTCTTCATCAGTAAAGAAAGTAGTTACGACAGTTGAACCCACCAATAGAATAGGAAAACATATTTGCAGCCAATACTTTGGGCAGGAATATAAATAAGTAAATCCTGAACAACAGATTCTAATACTAGCTTTTAAAAATTGTATAAAAAACAGCCAATAAATGTATGAAATCCTGATTCTTAACATAATTAATCATAAAGAAAGTGCAAATCAAAATCACAATTTATATTTCTTCAATTCAGTAAGAGTGGTATCAATGAAAAAGGAAATTAAGTGCTGACAATAATTATAAATAAAAGAATATCTTCACGCTGTGTGTAGAAATATAAATTACTATATCCATTATGGAAAGCAGTATACTATGTTATCAAAATGTAAAATTAGAATCACTTAATCTTCTAGCAAGACCAGAAATAAATGTATTGATGATTACACATGCACATACACACGCACACACCCATAATGAAGTTATGATATCAAAGAAATAACTTTAATTTCATATCTATTTCATCAATATTTGTAATAGCAAAGTAAAGGAAGTATCCTAAATCCCTACTGATTAATTAATAAAGAAAATATTGTGAATATATACAGTATGTAATACCAGTCTTTTTTGAACTTAGTCATTAATGACCCTGCTTTGCATACATCGATTATTTACAGAAATAAATCCTAGAGGCAAAAGAGAAAAATCCTTAAAGAAAAATATCTGGGGAAACATTATGACTTGTGATTTGGATAGGATTTTTTTGAACACACTATTTTATGAAATTATAGGGAAAAAGAAGGAAAGCTTAACGTCATTGAAATTAAGTCATGTATAAACAAATGTAAATAAAAGGCATGATAGAGAATTGATACTCAAAACAAAGAACACTTAAAAAATCAACAAAAGAGAACTTAACTAAAAATTAGCAAAATACACAAGTACATTCTCAAAAATACACATATGAATACTAGCCATTAGAAAAAATGATAAAAATCAAAAAAAAGACAAGGTTGTCCACTCTTTCAATACCTATTCAATATAGTAATTGAAGTCTTATCATGAGCAGTAAGACAATTGAAAGAGATCAAGAAAATACAATTTGGAAAAGAAGTGAAAGTTTCATTATCTGCAGATTATATGATAGTATATATAAGTGTCTCTAAAAATTCCACTGAGAACCACCTATAGCTGATAAACATTTTCAGCAAATTAACTGGATATAAAATTAACTCACAAAAATCAGTACCCTACCTATAATACAAATGAAAAATGGACTGAAAAAGAAACCAGAAAAATGAAACCTTCCACAATTGCCTCAAAATTTAAAATATCTTAGGGTAACTCTAAATAAGCCAATGAAAACTCAAATGATTAAAAATATTAAGACACTGAGGAAAGAAATTGAAGAAAATGTGAGAAGATGGAAAGATCCCCTGTTTACAGATGGGTAGGATTATTATAGTCAAAATGATCACTCTAATAAATGGAATCTACAGATTTAATACAATCCATATCAAAATTTCAACACAGTTCTTTACAGATCTTGAAAGGAGAATTTTCAGTTTCATATTGAAACATAAAAGTCTTAGGCTAGGTAAAATAATTTTGAATAATAAATGAACTAAAGGAGCTATCATCATCACCAACTTCAACTTTTACCACAGAGCTGTAGTAATAAAAACTGCTTGGTATTGGTACAAAAACAAATATATTCATCTTTGGAATCAAATAGAAAAACCAGTCATAAATCTAAATAGTGATAAACATTTGATTTTTGATTTAAGAAAATCAAGAAATACACACTTGAAAAAAGACAACATTTTAAACAAATGATGCTAGTTCAACTAAATGATTACAGGTAAAAGAATCCTAATATATCCATTTCCTCACCCTGTACAAAACTCAACTCCAAACATGCAAAAGGCCTCAGCATAAAAACAGATATAGTAGCCTTGGAAAATATAAAAGAAAGTGGGAAATAGCCTTGAAATTATTAGCACAGGAACAGAATTCTGTTAGTACAGTTACTAAGATGAACACTTACTAAATGGGAGCTCATTAAACTGTCATTTGGACAAAGCAGTTGCCTTCAAAATGGAAAAAGATATTTACCAACTACAAATCTGTGGTGGCTTGAATCAAAATGGTCCCCATGGGCTCACGGGAAATGGCAATATTAGAAATCATGACCTTATAGGAGTAGGTGTGGCCTTGTTGGAAAATATATGTCACTGGGAGTGGGCTTTGAGTTTCCAATTGCTCAATCCAAGTCCAGGGACTCTTTCTTCCTGCTGCTTGGGACCCAATGTAGAACTCTCAGCTAAGTCTTCAGCATCATGCCTGTCTTTGTGCTGCCATGCTTCCCACCATGAGGATAATGGACTAAACCTCTGAACATTAGGCCAGCCACAATTATTGCTTTCTCTATAAGAGTTGCAATAATCACAGTGTCTCTTCATATCAATAAACACCCTAACTAAGACAACATCAAATAAAGGGCTATTACCTAAAATTTATAAAGAACTCAAAAATCTAGATATCAAGAAAACAAGTAACCCATTTTTAAAAAATGGAGTATAGTTCTAAACAGTGAATTCTCAAAAGAGCAAACTCAAATTACTGAGAAACACTTTAAGATATGGTCAATATCCTCCCATCAGGGAAATTCAAATAAAAACTACATTGAAATTTTTTCTGACACCCATCAGAACGGCTAAGTAGAGTAAGTAAAACGATCATCTATACTTGATGGGAATGCAGACTTGTACAGCCATTCTGGAAATCAGCGTGGTGCTTCCTCAGGAAGAAGATAATTGGTCTACCTCAAGAACCAGCTATATCGCTCTTGGACATACACCCAAAGGACACCCCATCTTACCATAGAGACACATGTCCTACCATGTTTGTTGCTGCCCTATTCATAATATCTAGAATTTAGAAATAACTTAGATGTTCTTCAACAGATAGATGGATAAAGAAAATTTGATACATTTACTCAATTGAGTATTACTCAGCCACTAAAAAACTAAAATAATGAAATTTTCAGTTATACGGATGGAATTAGAAAACAATCATCCTGAATGGGATAACCTAGACACAGAAAGACAAGTATTTACCTATATGTAGGTATTAGCTGTTAAGTCAATGACAATCATTAAGCTGCAATTTGTAGAATAGAGGTTAGACAGAAAGTAAGTGACTGGGAAGAGGGGAGTGGTAGAACAGATAGATATCCATAAGAAAAGGAAATAGAATAAACAGTTATGGATGTGTTGTAAAATAAGTAAGCCCATCCTACCTGAGGCCTCCTGGTCCCTCCGGGTGGCAGCACCTTCACAGCACCTCTGGCCTTCAGCAGCATGACAGCTCCAGTCAGAAAGCCAGGGAGCAGCGTGGTTCTTACCACACACCCAGCCTGTCTTAGATAGAACTCTGTGATAGAGTTCCAGTGTTGCTCATGCCCATTCACAGAACCCTTGGGAGCAGGGGATGAGCTGGCACAGAACCAACAACACAGGCTCCAGGAGTCAGATAAGTGGCAAAAGCAGACTTGTTGATTCCAGGAAGAAGCATCCTTTTTAAACCCTCGCCCAGCATCCCATTGGCTCCTGGACTGCAGGCTGCTGTTGTGGCTCTTTCCCATTGGCTTGTGTCTTGCCACGTCATCTGTCTCTGGGTCCATAGGCAGGTTTTTCAGGTCAGCTCCAACAGGAAGTCTTTACTGAGCATGCGTCAACGCCGGGCTTATCTGCGGGCATACTCCCACACAAGGCATGTCCTGGGCCAGCCCTAAGTGGGAGCTCAGCTGAACATTTGAGCTGTTTGTGCATGCTGTTTTGGCAAACTGCACATACATGATGTTTAGCGGCAGGCCTGGTTCCTGCCACATTCTGGGATAGCTTTTCAGCAAGGGTGATATATATATATATATATATATATATATATATATATGATAAGTCAGGGGAGGGTCTTTGGTACCTGGGGACAGGAGCCATTGGTTAAGACAGGGACACTGGAATAGCCACATTTGCATGGGGATCTCAAGTCTAAGGGCCAAAGTCATGCTAGGGCACCTTCTCCATAAGGTGTAGTCCCACAGGGAAAACAGGAAGATACCTTATCAGTAAATGGGCTCAGTCCTAGGCTTCCAGCTACAGTATAGATAAGCACCAACCAAGCCACGTTCCTTCACTAATGACCTTCTGTGAAGCAAGCAGTATTTAGAATTTATCTTGGTTTCACCAGGGTTAAGAAAGTGGGGAACAACTGAACTCGTGCCTCTCTCAGGGTGAGAAATCTGGGGATCAAGGCACTCTTTGACCCACATGGATGGGTGGGGGTGGTTCTAGAACTGGATGACTAAGTGGGGAGGAGAAGCTTAGAATGAGTGAGGAAGAATATATGTGGAAAGACAGCTGCAATTAAGGGCAATTTGAGGAGTAGTATGGAAGCCTAATATAATAGACACTTTCTAAAATATATTCATATATGAAGGCACTCTATATAGAATTTCCAAATAATGAGTAAATAAGAGAACCAACTGGCTATCTATAGCTACCAAATAAAGCTTCCAGTCCCAGAATTGGGTTACATCTAATTAAATCATTGGCCAAATGGGTCATATGAGAATCCTCAAACATACCCAGTCTGATGCCAAGACTAGGGTTGTTCACCACAAACTGATGGCAAGACTCTTTTGCTGAAGACAACATATACACAATTCATTGAATATGAAGAAATTGATCTGGTACTTACACAGAGCCTTCATGTGTCCATGCTAGTGTCCCTTGTACAGAGAGGTACTCTGCACAGTAACAAAGGATAAATGTAATCACCAACCAAGTCTCAAACCCTTTGATCATTAACGGTGTTCTGCCTCAGGTTATGCTAGGGCAATGGTGGCATAAAGCTTGTGGGAATAACAAATCAATATTTAATTTGACTTAGGGCCCACTCCATGAGATGAGCCTGGCACCTGACACTGCATGGGTGACAATGAGCCTGAGACTAGATAGCCCAGGGACCTGTGGTAAATCAAAATACTATTAAAAACATAGTAGAAAATGACTCCTAATGACATTCTGTTATACTCAAAGATCAGTGCCTTACTCAGCCATCATCAGAGAAGCTTCCTCTTGCAATAGATGGGAAAAAACACAGAAATTTACAACTAGAGATTATGCAAAGAATGTGAGACCTTGGAACCCTCAGCCCTATATGGGATGCCTCCATCAAATTCCTCCCCTAAGGGCTCAGGGAACTCTGCAGAAGAGGAGGCAGAAAGAGTGTGAAAGCCAGAAGGGATGGAGGACACCAAGAAAACAAGGCCCTCTAAATCAAAATAGTCAAGGCGCATATGAACTCAGAGAGACTGAGACAGCACACACAGGGCCCGCCCTGGTCTGCACTAGATGGTGTCCTAGAGTTGACAAAAGATGTGAACACACACTCCTATTACTAACCCAGAAGTTATATCAATTTGATAACCACTTATAAAGAAAAAGGTTTTTTGAAACATAGTCTCACTGGGAGCATAAACTACTCTTAAGGATATACTGCATGCCCACAGTAGATGGCCAACAGAAAATGAACTCAATGACATCTTTAGAGCTTCTTGTTTCATAATGTCATGTCTAGGTGTTTAAAAAAATTATCTTATTTTAATTTATATTTCCATGTTTATCATATATATATGTATATACATATATGTATACATATACATATGTGTGTGTGTCTATATACTGTGGTTTGTGTGTGATAAATTATGACTTCCAGTTTAGTTCTTTTTTATAAGATTCCCGATGTGAGAAAAAAGTGGGTTTCTGCATCTGTATCTGTTTATTATGCTCTTTTCCTTTTGATTGTTTATTTTCTCTTATTCTAATATTTTGGTTTTTTATAACATTATTATATTTTTTACTTTATTATTATTCTTTAGAAGCTTGTTTGTTTTTTAATGAAAGACAGAAAATGGTTGGGATATCAATGGGCAACAAGGGTCTCGATGGATAAGGAGGAACTTGGATTAGTGGTGGAAGATAGTAATCAGGATATATTATGGGAGACAAAAATCTCTTTTCAGTAAAAACATTGCAAACAATCAGGCAAACAAACAAAAAGTTCAGGCAGAGTCATTACACTCTAGTTTTATTTAGAAGAGGCTGATTGCATTTGAAACTGACAATTTTTACATGTTAAATTACTATGGCTTTTAAGCAACTTTCTCCTTTTTTTTTGTCCTTGCAAATGAGGCTTTGGCTATGGCTCAGCTGACAAGCTGCTTTGTGAGTAAGCACTAGACCCCAAGTTCAAGCCTTAGGAAGCAGGGAAATTGTCTGGAGCAACAGTGCACTCCTATGATTGCAGTGCTGAGCAAATGAAGCTAGGAAAATCCCTGGGCATCACTAGGTGCCAACTCAGTTGAATGGGAAAGCTTCAAGTCCAGAGAGAGACCAAAGAAGTGAAAAGCAATTAAGAAAGTCTCCAGCACTGATCTCTGGCCTCCACATGCATGAACACATATGAATATACACACAAGTGGGTAAGTATATGCAACCACAGAAAGAAAATTTAAAAAATTATAAATGCTAAAAAATAATTCTACTTGCTATAAAAAATGAAATGACAACATAAAATATTTAATATACATGAAAGTGATTTTTACTCAAAATTGAAAGAAAAATAGAAAATAATATGTGATGGTTCCACTGTTATGTAATTAAATTAAATTAAAGATGAATTATCAAATTAAAGATGAAAGTATCATAGGATCCTGTGGGGCTGTCCTAGAGGTGTCCTAGAAGTAGAAGCATGCTTGAAACCCTGCAAATCTCATTCAGAGAGAGAAAGGTGTTCAGCTGTTCCTTCGCCCACTGCTCTGACAAACCACAAGCTATGCTGCCTGCTTTCACAGCAAGGCACCACCCTCTCAAAGGTATGTGACCTGGAGAATTGTTTATATCAAGCTGTAACATTTCTTCCTATAAGACCACATAAGGTCTCTTCTTCTGGTCCCCAGGGAAACATCTAGGTCCAGGATGCTGCAAGCCTCAACATGCAAATAGGGCTGTCATTCCTGTGCTGTCCTAACCAATGAATTTTCCCTGACATCTCTGAGTACCAGAGACTCTTCCTTTGGCTATATATGTGAGCCTGTCCCTGCAATAAATTGAGTTATGCCCTCTGCTGTTTGTTCTGGGGAATTCTATGTGATCAAGGACCGCATAGACCTGCAATAGACCCACCCTGTATGGCTTTGCTACTTCGTAGGATGGAAGCTGCTGCTCCAGAAAAAAAAAAAAAAATCAAACAGGATTCAGTTATTCTAAATCTGTCTATACATCCTAAAGCAGCAAATACAGAGACTTAACATTCGTACAGCCATTTTTTTTTTTTTTTTTTTTTTTTACAATTCCATTATTTTTAGTTATGACAATTGGGAACAAACCAAGAATACACCAATGGCCAATGGCTGAATGCATGAACAAAACAATGGATGTACAAAAAGCAAAGTATGAATCATCATTTCAAAATAAGTGGTTATGTCATATATTACAAAATGAGTGATCTTGAATACACCAGGATAAAAGAATTAAGCAAATATAGGATATTATAGGATTACAATGTCTAAAGTAGTTCAGTTCAGAGACACAGAGTGATTGGCAATGTGTAATGAATACAGAGTTTTTGGAAAAGAAGACGAAGATGTTCTTGAATCAAATATCAGTGATGGTTTCTTAGCAAGTGAACTATATACATGGAAATATTTAGTTAAAATAATACATTACACGCTATGTCTCCACTACAGAACACTACAATTTATTAAGGAAGAAACAGAAGAATGAAGTATGACAATGACTTCTCTTGTTCTTTTATATCTTAGATAATTCTTTATATTGCTAGAAGTTAGATGAAAGTGAGATGGCCTTTCATGTTTTCAATGAAAAAATTGCTTGATTCTTGAGTTCCCTGAGAAGGTATGGTATGTGAACACACAGAACATCTATGGAACTACAGAGAGGAAAGAATATGGAAAAAATAGTTTGAAACAGCCAAACCCATGAATATGTGGAACACAAAATGTCAGCATAGGGAAAATTGTCACTTTTCTGAATCAACCAGGCTATTAAGAGGCAAAACCATGAGAATTCAGAACTCCAAAATGCAGCTAATATTGATATGGTTATATAAATATTCATGCTGGGAGATGATAAATATCATAGAATTTTTGTATTAAAAAACTTCCAGCATCAAAAAAAATATTACATTAAAAAAAAGTGAGAGAATATCCAAACATAAAATCTTCTTTATTAACTTTAAATTTAGTTGGCACAAAAATCAACCAACAAACCAACTAATCAAAATCTTCATAGTAATGGATGCACAACATTGCCACAAATGTAATGATCTACGTAGGGCCAATGAAACTAACATAATAAGCAAATATTTGGAGAAATCTAATCCACAAACTGCCAAGCTTCTTTGTCTACTGTGCAGTATCCACAGTACAGCTTACTCTACACTCTGCTTTTGTATTGTAGCACACGCACTCACACACTCACACACACACACACATATATACATGTATATACATAGATACAGACATATCTATGTATATATAGATATGTATATATCTATACATGTATACATGTAGATATGTGTATATATATGTATATATATAAAATCTTTCAGCTCTCTTAATATTTTATGTATTCAAATATAAGATTAAACCATTTAAGGAGGAAAATTGATTACAATAGAAGAGCCAGTATCACACTGATAATACAGCTATAAGAGACAAAACTGGTGATACAAACTTCTAATCTCAGCTGCTTATGCAGCCATGGAATGGAAACTGCAAAGTTCAGGTCCTGAAAGTACAACAGAAGGAGTGCAAGGCAAGTGTGAAAAATTTAGCAAAATCTTGTCTCACAATAAAAACGTTTCACATGATTGAAGATATAACTGCACAGTAAACATTTTGCCTAACACTCCTGAAGCTATAAGTTTAATCTACAGTATAAAAAATATAAAAAGTAAAAAATTTATAACTTCAAGTAAACTTTAATATTGTACCCTTAATTACATATTATCATATAAGCTTAGAGAAATCTAGCCTTTTACTTAGGAGGCAGAATGATGTGTATGTTTGTGACCTGATTCCCCCATCATTTGCTGAACTCTTCAACCTCAAGGAAATTATATTAAAAGATGAAATCTCTGAAACATAATTAGTCTGTGAGGGTAAATCCTTGAGGTTTGGGTTCAGTGTCTACATAAAAGAGAATACAGAGAATTGGAAAAAAATTTAGATGTCCCAACACCTTCATAATTTCTTAAAGCAAAGACAGTACAATTTATGTATGTGTCTCTAAAATAGCCACCTGGCCCAGTTTTCATTTTGTTTAGCTTATATTTTAAGTAGCATCTTTCTTTATAGCTATTATGAGGCAAAGGAGATAGTTTCATTGTGTATCAATTTATATAACTAACATTTAATAGATACTTTCTAGTAAGAATTCTAAAATAAACAGAAGATATGGTTTTGCAATTAAGGAAATTTCAGTTTAATTAAGGAACAACTAAATTAACAAATTGCCATATGTGGTAATTTTAATGATATGTCCCCTACAGTCTTGGGCATTTATGTATTTGGTGCCAATTGATAGTGCTACTGAGATTTGGGGTGTTCCATCTTATTGTACAAAGTATGTTCTTGAATACAGGCTTTAAGAGATGTGTCATTTTGTCTTCTCTCTCTGCACTGTGATTGTGGTCCAAGATGTGTGTGCTGAGCTTCTTGCTACTGCCACCATGCCTCCAATTTACCTTCATCAAATCTAACTTCTGGAATTGCAAGCACAAATAAACCATTTCTTCTATAACTTGCCTTGCTCATGGGATTTTATCACAGAAATAGAAATGATAATAGTGCACTACTCTACATTGTTTGAGATTTGCCTCGGCAAGGTATAGAGTAAAGGTATAGAGCAAGGTATAAAGTAAAGCTTCCAAGATTATACATTCTTTTTACATATAAAAGAAATCTGTCAATGATTTGCTTATTTCATATATATATTAAAAAATCGTAAACATATACATATGTATTCAATTTAAGATCTTAGTAATATTTTAGATGTATTTCTTTTCTCACAATGACCAGTGACAGAAGAACGTAGACAGTATTTAAAAGAATATAAATATATTTTTGTTTTGCTCTATTTGGGATTTAAACCCATGCATGATTTGGATACTAATTTCATATGGGTAATATTCTTAGTATAAAATTAATGCCAAAAATAGAATGATCTCAGAACTTCCTTAAAAACAAAAATACTTGAAACCATGTTTCAAGTTTTCTGTTTTGATTCATGGAGAATAATAACTTCAGTATAAGTAAAAATAATTAATATTTGAGGAAAAGGAAAAGGAATTTCCTAGATTTTAATTTTATATGTACAGGGAAAGACTACCTCAGATTTGTTATACTAACAAAAGTTAAGGATCATTAGATGCAAATCAGAGGCTGTGTTCCACTACTCTGGAGTCTATCAAGGGAAGCCTGAGAGAAGTATTTAACAGTTTAATTTATTATTTCACTTGTGACTGAAAAATATAAAAGGCTATCATGTTCATGTTCATCAAGACTATATAGTAAGTGATTCTTAACCAGTCTGTTACAACCCCTTTGGAGGTCAAATACTTTTCACAGGGGTCGCCTAAATAACCTACATATCAGATATTTACATTATGATTCATAAGAGTAGCAAAATTCCAGTCATGAAGTAGCAACAAAAATAATTTTATAATATGGGATTATCACAACATGAGGAATTATATTAAATTATATTAAAGTGTCACAGCAGTAGGAAGGTTGAGAACCACTGCTCTAAAGTTTTGTTTTGAGTTTATCCATTGTGGATAGCAAAAAGCTGTTTCAATAAATTTCACCTAGAACAATAAAAAAAAAAAGGTCTACATATAATGGTACAAACAGCAAACAGTTGCCAAGCTAGAATATTCCTTTCCTGAAGCACGTAGACAAATTGCTATTGAAGGCAATAACCAAGTCAGTACAAAAAATGTTGTTTTTTGAAAGTCAATGTATGTTCCAAAACTGATTCCACCAGCACTGATTAAGAAATATTAATTTGGACCAACTTTTACTTCACCCATCACCAATCACTGTCTTTATTTTTAGTCTTATAAATCTAAAAATGCAAAATGGGTATCAATTTGTGAAGTAAATTATATACTGCATTTGGCCATTTTGTAAATTGATATTTACTCTATAGAAGACAATATCTAAACTAATTAAAAGGGCTGTGGAATACTCATATATTTTTATGTAATTCGTGGTTAGAGTTACTTTTGATATTGTAGATCACCAATGCATCTTTCTAATAACTAATATTTACAAGCACCAGAATGTCCTCAAAGGGTAAGAGCATACAGATCTGGGTTTGCTACTGTGGTCAAAGCAGGGTTTAACATAAAATGACTACATCATATTTTCATAAAACTGGAATTATTTTTATAATTACAGAATATTTGTTGCATGATTAGTTTATACTAATATATATATACATATTTGCATATACATAATGTGTGTGCATATATGTGGTGTGTGTGTGTGTACAAACATGTATGCATGAGTGGTGACTACTTATAAAACCAAAAGTTTCCTATGTGAGTTAAGTCTTTATTTACTATTTTTCTTTTGCTGAAAAGGGATTTTTTTCCCCACAGTATATTATTTTTATGATTTCTCATCCTCTCCATTTCCCCTGCAATCTGCTTCTGCGCCATTTTTTATCTTTCCTAATAAAACAAACAGGCATTTAAAGACTAATAATAAACTAAAGTGAGAAAAAACAAGACAAACGAATCTTAGTAGGATAAAAAAAAAAACACAGAAGAAAGAGAGCTATAGAAAAAGCACAAAAAACAAATACAGAAGCAGAGACCTTCCTGTATAGAGGCAGAGATCCTCATGTTCTCACACACAGGAATGCTATAGAAACACAAAACTGGAAGCCATAATACATATTCAAAGGGCCTGTAAGATTAAAAGGAAATGTCCTTAAAAAGCATTAGAAGACAAAGAACCTTCAAAGATGCCATTGTGTTCATTTTGTGAACACAGCTGAGCATGGGGCCTTCCCTTAAGAATGGTTTATACCCCCAATGTGACTCTGTTGGAAAAAAGCAATTTTTATTTTTGAGTGGTTATCCATTGGAGATAGTTTCTGTGATAGGGATGGAGGACTGTGTCTACTTTTTCTCCCCAATTGGTGATACCTTTTAGCCTAAACCCATGCAGGTCTCTACATGTTGCCAGTTTGTGATTTCATATGTGTGTCTGCCTTGATGTGTTTATAAAGACTTTTTTCTTAGTTAAATAAAATCCCTGATATCATAGAAGCTACATTTTAGATGTCCGATACTAAAAAGAGCATAGGAAGATGTTCTATATGTACTTAAAATAGACGTTTGTCACCAAAGTCTTATTTATTTCTGCTTATATTTATATTTTCTAATATACACCCAAGAGTATAGGAGCTTTGCATTTTCTTGTAGTTATAACTAAGCTAGGAAAGAAGCATACTATGTAGATAAGAAAGAAGCAGACCTACAACAAGAGTTCTTCATTGTAAGTGTTGATGTATCCATTGATTTTATTAATTATTCTCAAGAAGACAGTTTATTCTTTGCTAATTCAATCCCCAGTCCTAGAGGGTTTCAGCCTGTGTACAATCTAATCTTAAGCCTAGACCTAAAGACTTCAGTCTCTGTAAAACCTAATCTTCATTACCCAAGCCTGGACCTGAAAGGCTTCAGTCTTCTTACAATCTAATCTATGAACCTAAACCTAGAATGTTTCAGCCTCCAAGACTTACTACTGACTAAGCTGTCTTCTGAACTACCTCTTTTCACTCTGAGCTGTAGTGTGAATTCTGAACTGTAAATTGGAAATAGTCTGTTCCTGATTCTATTTTATCTCTTAGCTTATTCTAGACTGGTTCTGCTCTTCTTGGCTTCTCCTTCTGAACTGAACTGTCTCTGAGTTGACTGAACCCAAAATGCCTGACTGAACTTACTCTCCACTCTGATTCTTGTCTGCTTACACCTCTGCTTCTACATTGCTTCTCTCTTTTATCTCTCTGCTTCTGCTTCTTCCTTGCTTCTGTCTGAGCTCTGCTGTCTTCTTCCACATTGTTTTCACACTCTGCTTCTACTCTCTGATTCATCTCTGAATTCTGTCTCCCTGCTTCTGCCTCCACACTCTGCTTCTAGTCTCTGCTTCTCTCTGAGCTCTTCCATCTGGGTTGGGATTAAAGACTAGTGCCACATTGTCTTAACCAGAGAAATCCTTTTACACAACACCACTACAGGATTTGTGTGACTAACATTATTTCTGCATTTCATCTGGATCACACAGGCTTCTGAATGTGACCCCTTCATATAGGCTTTTGGATGTGATCCCTTCCTAGCCATCACATAGGCCTTTCAATGTGGTCCTTTGCTAAAACAGCCATGCTGTTGGATTAAAAGATTAAATATTCCTCTTCACTTCATTAGAACAATAAAGGAAATATGAATACCCAGGTCAACCTCAGGCTGAAACATCATAATGTCTGTCTCCATGAGCTCACCAAATAAAGCACAAGACTTGAACCATAGTGCTACTAACAATTTCGAAACACTTGTATTACTGAACTATTCTGCTATCCACACTAAGAAATACTTACAAGATGACTCCATGGTGTACCTGAAATGTAAGATAAGTAAACTTTTGCTATCCAGCATAAAATTCATTGAAAATGTATTATATTGGCATTTTTCATCACTAAGTCAACTCTGCTCTGACTCTTAAAATGATTTGACTGCCGGGATTATTTTTCTCTTACAAGAGACAAGCAAGATGATTCCAAATGTCTCAGGTTAACACGATTTCTTTCTTACTGAGTTCTACAGGTGATTATTATTTTGAAAAATATGCTAATGCATTCATATTTTCTAGATATACCAACATCTGTCTCAAGTTTAAGATCCATAGTATTTCAAATATGGACTCACTAATTATATAAGCTTGAAATTTGTTCCATTCTGAAAGGATTTTCATGCTGGTTATAATGTTGCTTTTAATGATAATTTAAACTTTAATATGGTTTGTTCTTTTATGTACAGAGAACAAACTACTTCTATAAAGACATTTTACTAAAATACATATAACTTTTAGATAAAATATATCATTATGTTTATGGGCTAATGAACTACTCTGAGTGTTTTCCATATAAAAATGTACAGTAAATGAAGCCTGGGACTTCAACACATAAAATATTAAGCAGAGGTCTACATAGGTTTTGATGCTCTTATTGCATCAAATAGAGGAGGAAATGCTAATATAGGGACAGGTAAAATAAAGAGAAAGCAGGGATAAGAAATAACAGAACTCTTTGAGTTGTATTTTTATACTAAGAAAAATTGGCAAATAATTATTTTAGAACCATCAAACACACTTTTCAATTATATACATAATGGAAATATCTTTAATTAGAGTAAAAGAAACATAATTTACCACTAATGCATCTCTAAAAGAAATTAAGAATAAATAAAATTACATATTGAGAATAAATCTCTCAAAGATGTAAAATGACTGTAGTTTAAAATTGTGAGGTAAAAATAAAAAAGTAATCCAAGAAAAAAATACTCAATATGTACTGAAATGTAGACAAATATCACATGTAAAATATAAGCAAAATGAAGTATGTGAGAACGTAAAAATGAACAAGTTGTAACTAAATTGAAAAATAGCATGCTGTAAGAGGACTAATTACTTATTCATTCTAACGTTTTTGTAGTATTTAAAATAAGAGGTAAAACATGAATTGATGATACATTGATATAAAATTATATATCAGCTTTTCATGGTAAAATATTAAACAAGTAAACAAAATATTTTGACAAAATTAGGCTTGTCATAGATACACATTATTTACATTAAGTATTAAATTAATATATCACATTTAGCCTTTACACAACTTTTCTAACAGGTGAATATTGTAGCATGCAGCATCCACCATCTTTTCTCTCCTAACAGCACACATAGTATTTTCTAGCACTATGAAAGATAACCACCATGAAAATACTCTAGATCATTTCAAAACTGTTTTCTTTGCATTCTGCAGCCAAACTGTGTAGTATCTTCAGCAACAAGGTCTTACCATCTAGTTGTAGACCAATTACAGTAGCCTGAATTGTTCTGGCTTTCTCTGGAACCTCTTTAATCTATAATTCATAGGGAGGTAATCAATACCTGCCACTGAGAAGTTCATCTAATAACCTCTGACTTCTGGGAGGATGATCTTTCACTATTGTGGTGTACTTATGTTCAAAATCCTCTTTTTTAGAAGAAAAAAATAGATTTTAAATTAGCTTACAAACCTTTGGAATTTCCTGAGACGTCTTCATACATTCTTTGTTTTGGTTATCACAACCCTTCCCTCCTTTTCCCCACCAAGTTCTGAGTATTCTCCCACTGTTCTTTCATCTGTTCTACTGTTCCCTTAAATAATACATTTTCACTTAGATTGAACGATCATGAGTTACACAGTAACTTCTTCATATACAGTTCATCTTGTATAACACTTTTCCTGGCTCTAAATTTACTTATGCCCATAGCTCCAATACCTATTTGAACACTTCTACCCATAGTATTTCACATTTCTTAACTTTTATTTCACCTATTTTCTATCTCCCCTAATTAAATACATCCAACACCAGAAATGTGTCATTTTTAGTTTCCTTAATTCAATATGTCCTTCAAGTCAAAAACAGAAAACAAAAAATTAGAGGATAAGACACTGACATAAAAAAGGTGATATTTGTCTTTTGGGGCCTGAGTGACTGTACTCATAGATTTCTTTTCTAGTTCTTTTCTAGTTCTCTCCATTTACTTGCAAATTTCATGGATTCATTTTTTTATAGCCAAGTAGTATTCTATTGTATATATGTATAAATATTTTTACTATCTATTCATCAGTTATGGATATTGAAGCTAATTTCATCTCTTAGCTATTGTGATTAGTATCATGACAATGACAATGGATGTGCAAGTGATTTCACGGTAAGATATATGTTATATATATCAGTTATATGTCCAGGAGTTATATATCTAGGACATATTGCAGACTCATTTCTAAAATTTTTGAGAAATCTATAGACTGATTTCCACAATGACTATATTAGTTTATATTCCCACAGACAAATTTATGTCTTCCCCATTTGGCACATCTATATCAGCATTTATTGCTATTTTTATTCTTAATGATGGACATTCTGGCTGATGTGAAATGAAACCTTAAAGTAGTTTTAAGCTGCACTTTCTTAATAACTAAGGGTGTTAAACACTTTGTAAAATTAATCAATTTTCTTCAAGGATGAGCTCCCTGATAGTTTACCCAATCTTTAGTGGCCAACCTGGCCAGTTCTAAATGTTATGACTCAGGCATTAAAAGAGGAGTCCTTATATCAACAAATGAACTTAGGCTGGACCATAGGAGTGTAGATAAAAGTCAGCATGGGTTTTGATATGCAACCACAGGTTGTCTCTTCTGCCAGGGGTCAGGAAATTTTCCTTTTGGCAAGATGAGAACCAGTTTCACAAGTTTGTGAGGAACACATACACACACATACACACACACACACACACACACACACACACATACACACACACACACACACACACACACACACACACACACTCACCACTAGGCCATAGAAGGAGTGGCAATGATATAAATACAGTGCTTACATATGAAAAAGAAGAGGAAGGGGCTGAGATAATATAAATATAATGCTTATATATAAAATTCTCATTTTTTAAAATTTTTATTTCATTCATTGAGAAAAGGTTTTTTTTCACACAATATGTTCTGATTCCCCAACTCCTTCCAATTTCTCCGTACCGCCCCTTCCATCTGATTCCATACTCTATTTTGTCAAAAAAATGAAAGTAAGAATCCTAAAGCCCAAAGAAAAGTAAATAATTAAAGTTATATGTAGTATTTACTTGGCATTTCTACATCTTCTTTTGAGAACTCTTGGCTTAGTTCCATAGCTCAATAAAAATTAGTTTGAGAATTGTACAGACTGTTCTTTGATTATACTCACCTACACTGCTCTTACTAACTCCTCCCAAATCCAGGCATTTCTCCCACAACTTCATGCTTTCTTTTTCTTGATAACAAATCAAGTTCTAATGCTGTTGACAATAAATTGCTAGATGTGGTGTCCATTGTTTAACTGGGTTATTTTTGTTCTTGGCGTTTAGATTTTTATTTCTTAGCATATTCTAACATTAATTCTTGTCACCTGTTCAGCTATCAAAGATTTTTTTCCCTTACTGCTGACCGCCTCTTCACTCAATTGACCATTTCTTTTTCCACACAGAGCTATTTAGTTTAGTAATTATTTAGGAATTAATTTTCATTTGAAAATTATTAGCCTTATTTTTGACATACTGGAGTCTCATTTAGGTAGTCCTTATCTGTTCATATAAGTTAAAATATACTCCCTAATATTTTCTCTAGCAGTTTTATGGTATCATAAAATAAGTTGAATATGAGTTATGAAAGATGAGTTCAGTAAAGACAATTACTGGAGAAAAAGCTGAAATGATACTGGAAATAAAGAACTCAATAATCAAAAAAAAAAAAAAAAGCAAAACAAAAAAACCCAAATCAATGGAAAGCCTCAACAATAGAATAATAGAATGGATCCCATAGAAAATGTGGAGTGTTGAGTCTGGAAGACAAGGTGGATTAATTGGATAACTCAGTAAGGATCAATGATCAATTTTGAATAGAATAAGGGGGAATACTGAGACTCCATGAGAAGAGCTAAGCATTTTTTATGCTTTCATTTGATTTCAAACTTAGTGTACCTAAGTAATATAAAATGCAGAACTTTTCACATTTATTTTATTTTATTTATTTATTTATTTTTTTTACTGCTGCAGAAATCAGGAATCTGAGGTTTTATCTGGAATCTCTGAAGAAATTAATGAGGTTAGCTCTCTAATAACAGCTTCAGAATCCATTCCATAGTTATGGAAGTGGCACTTTAATAATGAAGACTAATCACTGCAGCTTTCTTTTTGTCGCAAATCTTCTAATATAACAGTGCCATCTGTGAAAACATCTGTGTGCCTCCAGAATTGTCCTTTCCAACATTGTGATTCACTGTTGCAATTTAAAATTTATTTTTCATAGATATGCCATTCAATCTGATATAACTGTGTGCGTGTGTGTGTGTGTCTGTGTGTGTGTGTGTGTGTGTAGCTATACTACTATGAAATATATAAAACAATCTTTCTGGAGGAAATGTGGTGTCTGTTAGAGCTATAAATCTTAAGATTTCATACTAATAGCCATCTTCAAATAAACAGAAGTCCTAATTTAAATAGAAAAATATACACTGATTTTTGGCATGTGAATAAAGATTTCTGTGACAGCAATCAGTCACATTTTCCTTTATTTTGCTTTTCATGACTACACAAATGGTGTGACAATTATTAAAGATTAATGAGTATGGAAAACATAATGCTTTTCTTTAACATCAACCATACATAATATTTGTTGAACTCTACTTTCAAAATCAATTTTCATAATTTTGTAGCAAATTAGTTAGATAGTCGAATTCAGCTTAAATTTATAACTAGAAAACTTCCACATGAAGCAGAAAGGACAAAGACAGGACCCATCACCAGACATTATGCAGAAGATGAGACTTTGGGACATATAGCGATAAATGGGATATCTCCATAAATCCCTCCCCTCAGAGTTCAGAGGACCCCTGGAAAGAGAAAGCAGAGTATACAGACTCGATCCTGAGGGGATGAGGGACACCAGGAGAGCAAGCTCATATGAATTCCCAGAGATTGAGGCAGCAAGCAAAGGATCTGCATGGATCCTTTGCTGCATGGATCTGTATGGATCTGCACCACATCCTCTACATGTATATTATAGCTGTCAGTTTATTGATTTTATGGAACACCTGAATGTGTGAATGATATTTACCTTCTGTTGGGTTGCTTTGTTCAGCCTGGATGTGATGGTTTTTGTTTTATTTTATCATATTTTATTTTGTTATGTTTGGTTATTATCTCTTACAATCCTGTTCTTTCCTAATGATAGATAAAAAGGAATGGATCCAGATGGGAAGGTAGTGAGGAGAAACTGGGAGGGATAGAGGGAGGAGAAACTGTAATCAGGATACATTGTATGAAAAAATATTTTTAATAAAAGGGGAAATTATAAGTAGAAATTTATTTTTAAAGATGTTTATTTCATGCATATAAGCATATCCACATTTTGGTATGTGTACAAATGCATACCTTTTGCCAGTGGGAGCCACAAGAGCATGCCTGGTTCCCTGCAGTTGCAAAATGATCTGTTATATAGGTGCTAGGAATTGAACCTGGGTCTTCTGGAAGAGCAGCAAGAATTCTTAACCATTGAATATTTCTCTACCACGACAACTAGAAATTCTTGATTCATGGTGGCTTCAAATTTTCTATCTAATGGGTAGACTTATTATTTAATATTTACATTTGCATGGATATTCATGTTGATATTTTTTCTTTTACTTAAGGTTTATATGAGTGAACCAAATATTTTATATATTTCCCTTATTTTACAATCTGACTATATGAAAGAAATTCACATAAGAGACTTTTTTGCTATATTTGTTTATAATATAAAGAGATAAACTACAAAATAGATTTTTTTCTGATGATACTGTAATCTACAGTTTTCTTGTACTTTTTTTTTTTTGGTGGGGGGCTCTAAAAAATACAAGAAAACAGAGTATTTCATTGCTTCTATTTGAATACTAATCAAATTGTGCTAGCGAATGAATTGGAAAAAAATGATCACATACATTATTTATTTTTTGTAAAGGCAACATATTTTATTTTTAAAGAAAAATGTCTTTTAAATCTTACCTACACTGAGAAGTCTAGAAATGGTCCACAGTTTTAATCACTTCCAATGCAGAAAAGCAATTGGATAGGGTCAAGTTTGGAACCATCTTTTTAAAATGTATGAGTATCTTTTCCCTCCTCTCAAATATTGCCAGTGAATCTCATTGTCACAACTTAAATATCAACAGTTTCTCTACAGAATTATTTGACAGGGTTTTATGGTGATAATCATTAATGAATATGTGGACTATGATTCTTCATAAATATTTAAGGAGTCTATCCTGTCATTCATTTGCAAGATAGCAATAAAAATGAAAACACACACCAAAGATATAATTTGAGCACATTTGGGAAAATAGAAAAATATCAAATTTGGAGTATTGAATGATTTTTTTTCTCTTGGGTTTTTAATATATTTCTCCTTTACCAAACATATTCACATAGGCCTGAATAAATTCACTGTTACCTTGCAAACTAAGAAGTTAATTTTATATTAAAGTGAATTTCTATTTTATTCTGCATATTTATATCCCCTTATTTGTAGCAGTGTAATTTAGTTTTTATTAAGTAATGTCATGTCTTTAGTCATGCAAAACAGTGACATATTTTTAGTATATTTTGGGTCTCGATATGATGTGAATAAAACTTCCCCATAGACTAATATACTTGAATGTTTAGTTCCCAGTTGGTGGGCTGCATGGGAAGGATTATGATGTATGATCTTGTTAGAGAAGATGTGTCATTGGATATTCACTCTGAGGTTTCAAAATACTCACTAGGCCTAGTCTCTCTTTTCTCTGCCTTCTGCCTGTGCATCAGGACATAAACTCTGAGCTACTACTCCAGATATATGCCTGCCTTCTTGCCACCGTATTTCCTGTCATGATGATCATGATCTAACCCTCTGAAACTATGAACAAGATCACAGATTATTTTCTTTCTTTTATAAGTTGCCTTGATCATGGTGTTATATCAGAGCAATAATAAACTAACAAAACATGTGGGGCCATTGTCATAGTAGTTATAATTGTGCACTAGTATTTCTGTGTTCTTTAAATAAATTATTTATTCCTGACTTTATACTTTTATGTAGACATACTCAAGTTCTGAATGTTCAGTCAATTCTCAGTATAATGGGAATTTGCTGATTTGTACCAATGCAAGCATGTGAGTTTAGAGTATACGAACTATATAAAATGCTATTTTATGTTAACATTTTAAATTAAAATTGTATCTGTGAAGTCTAGAATTTCGCATACTATAATCACAATGAGACTACATACTACAATTGCATATAAAGGATTCAAAAGAAAATAGAAGTTTTGAAAGTGATAGAAAGCCTCACGTAAATACTTGAAATTAAAACTTATAATATGATACATTTATAGTACATGTGCATTTCACTTAACATACAGTATCATTATACTTTCAGATGATCATGTTTTTAAAGAGAAAATTCATGTTCTTTCTCTAGTTCATTCTTTTCTATCTGACTATACTCAAGAATATCAAAGCTTGCATAGAAGCTGAGCTGTCCTTATAAAAGAACTCTTCTATTATTGCTATCATTACTACATAGAAAAGATAATAACTCTGGGAATTTAATTTCAATTTAGCTTTCCATAGCAAGAGAAACATTTTTTTCCTAATAAAATCCTCAAATGAATATTCAGGGGAAAGTGACATTCTATGGGAATCACAAGTGCCTAGCAAACTTTGTTCATAATGTTAAACAAATGATTCATTAACTTCCGAATAATTTTGTGCTTTATGAAGGGATTTGACCTAATATATCTAGTTTTAAGTTTTGAGGTTATTTTTAAATTATTCAGGCCTAGGGAAACCTGTGAATTGTCTTTTAATAATTTTTCTAGAGTTTTTGATAAGGTGTCTGGATGTTATATTTCATTTCCTTCAGGAAGATATCAGAATTCAAGTAGTTTCACTGGCTCTTGCCTTCCATAACAGTATCTCATAAGTTATTTGAAGGAATGAAAAATAGATACTACCTTATACAATCCAGTAGCTTTAGAATTATCTTTTTTCAGAAGTTGCAGCATAGAAATAGCAGGCAATGCTCTTAAGCTTCTGTTCTGTCAGTCTTGTATGTACAATAAATAGTGAGGCTTCAGTATATAGCACTTCTGCTTATACAAGCACTGAGAGATTGTGTGTACCAACGTCTAAGAGTTCAAGAACAGTGACATTACAATCACCACACATAGCTGTGGATGCATTGATCTCTATAGTGATTTTAAAAAATGAAAATTGACCTTGAGCTAGCCTTGAAAATTAGAAAATAACATATAGATGGAACACAACGCTAGACCTGAAGAATAAATATGTAACTCTACTGAGAATTTGTTACCAAGTAGAATTGCTCAAAATATGTCATTTTTCCATTTCTAATATTATAAACCAATTTGTATTCTCTATACCATTTAATATACTTTACCTAAAATATTATTTCAAATAAAAGCCAGTAAATATATATTCATTACTGTATTTGAGACTATAATGATGTAACTTCTTAGAATATATTTCTTAACTTGAAAATAAATATTAGTGCAAGGTTATTTATTATTGATAATTGAAAGATAATTCATTTATAAATATTTGCTTTATCAGATAGTAATTTATGTCTATCTGAAGTTACTGTTTATTTTGCTGAGCTAACATGGCTAACAACAAAAATTTTTTTAAAAGCCTCAATGCTCAAGTATATTTCTAGTGTTTTCATGAAGAAACAGTATTTAATTCTTGAATTTCAAACAATTAGAGAGTATGTATGCATAAGCACCTCCTGCAAAGTGAGCACTGAATGCCTTTGAACTAGAAATGTTATGGGCATGCATTTGTATGGATGCATTTGTTTCTCAACAGATTATGTGTTGTCTTTATATTTCCTCCAGAAAACAGAAACATAGTTTGTAGTTGAATGAGCAGTACATACTCTGACATGAGTTGTGATTTTTGGATATTAAAATTGAACGTTACTCATCAACTATTTGACTTAGGAAACAAAGAATAACCACACTCCTAACATAGTAGTGTGCTCACCTTATAAAAATGGAACTAAATTCTGTGACAGTTGTGGATTGAAAAAAAAACTGACACAATGGAAATTCTTAAGCTAAAAGTATGGAGAAAATGCCTATGAAGAAAGAGAAAAGACTTTGAGTAAGATACTACATACTATCCGCAAAGATTAAGTTTCTGACTTTTCAGTTGGTCATCTCAATTCTTTCTCATTCTCCCTTTTTTAAGTTTCTTAAATCAAATTAATAAGTTGGTCCCTATTATACTATGCAAAGACTGAACCTATGCAAAATAGTTAATACATAAGACAAGAAAATATGCTTATTAATTAATTTTCTAATTATTACATTCATTTGTTATCACAACTGCTTAGCAGAATTAGATATATGAGTCTTAAAATCATAAGTCTATTATGGAAATGAGTAACTGACTGCAAGTCAGGGAAATTAAAGAAAATCTCAAAGGGCAAAGTAAAACTTAAGATAGTGCTTAAGAAATAAGCATAGAGAATACAAACCTAAAAAACTTTTTAAAAGATGACCATGTCCAAAAGACAATTACAAAGGCCCAGACAATTATAATATGCCCAGAAGACAGAATTTCATAGAACTCCTTTCTAAATTCCAGGTGTTACAATATTTCTAGTCCACTTCTAGAGCAATCCAGGGATAATGGATGGGGTATAGAAATTCCCATTTTAAACAGATGTTTTGAAACTCAAGTTGTTATGGCTTTACAATCCTATGTGTTCACTGTGTGCTGAATAGTATTACTTAGTATAAATGGGCATTGTGTCTCTGTGTGCCTGCTTATGAGTGTGAAATATTTATCAGTTAAGACTTCATTTACAAAATAAAAGTACAAAGCTACCTGGGTCCAGCCCCGGCAGGTCAGGACTTTGAGGAGGTTGGAGTGGAATTGGCAAAAAAATACTCATGCACAAGCTTTGCTTGAATGAAAACCTCAATGCTCCTTATTCATACTTATTCTCTATGGTACCAGACTTTTCTCTTTATTCAGACTTTTTCCTTCCCCTTTCTCTCTACATAATTCAAGCTTTTCCCTCTCTATACAATTTAATTTTACATACATATATACACTTCTTGTGGGAGAAGGCAAACTTAAGCATTTTATTCTTTTCATTTCCCATAACCATATACTCATACTCAGGTTCATTCATCTTGTGGACTGAGCATCACTTCTGTTCATCTACACAGTTTCAACTTGGAGGATTTTCTTTTTAAAGGCAAATTATATTTCACTGAATTCATAGAACATGACATTTTTACACATTCATATGTTGATAGATATTTAAATTTTTCCTGCTTGATTTTTGAAACAAATTATGTAATGAATATAGTGGTACATATACATATTTCTCTAAGATTATGGTTTAATTTCCTTTGAATGTGTTTCAATAAGTGAAATTGCTAGAGCATATGACAAAATTCTAGCTTTACTTTCTTAGAAATGTCCACATTGCTTTCAAGTTCACTTTATCATTTTACCTTCTTACAAGAAGTTCAAGGACTCCAGATTCAATATATATTCACTATCATGTTATCTTTAATTTTGTGAATAATTTAATTATTAGCCCTCAAGAAATACACAACTTCGGTTTGATCTACCTTTCCTAACTGAGTAGTGATGTTCATATGAATCATATATCTTGTAGTTTCACATATATCTTGTTTAGAAATATATTTAATAATTACTTTGCCTATTTTTAATGACTTTAGACGCTAAATAAAGGAAAGTGTATTACATTATAAAAAAGCCATATTTAACAAGCTTATTGTGACAAAAAGCATATTCAACAATGAAAAATTTAAACATTAAACATTGCACAAGACATGGAAACACAAAATTAGCAATTGATTTAATATTATACTGGAATGACTAATCAGAAGAAAATAATACTACCAAATGAGAAAGGAACAAAAATTATGTTTATAGATGATACTAAAGTATATATGGAAAGGTGAAAAGTGCCATAATTTTGGGACTAATGAACAAATTAAGGGAAATTCCAGTATATAATAATCAACTTAGAAAAATTCAGTTGAGAGCATGCATAGAAACAACAATTGATATTAAAAGAATATAAAGAAAACAATTATATTTAACAGCATAAAATGAAACAAAATTATTTTTAAAACTTTTTAGTTATTCATTGACAATTTCAAACATGAATATAAATCATTTCATCATATTCACCAGAATTTCTCACTTCTTACTTCCTCCTTATTTTGAAACTCTATTTCTCAACATAATTTTCCCCTACTTCCATTACTTTGCACATTATTTATTATCAAAAACCAGTTCAATTGAGGATGTACTCATGTGCCTGGGTGGGATTATTTAATGTATCGACGGCAATTTGTTAGTGGCTACAGCCCCCAAGAAAAATTATTCTCCTTCTCTGGGAGCCATTACTTGCAGATAGCTTTTCAGCTATTGTTTGACCTTGTGTACTTCTTCCTCATCCATGCCAAATTGTTTAGGGGTTTGTGCAGGTCTTACTCAGATGACCAAAGCTGCTGTGAGTGCAGCTGCAATGGTGATAGCATGTCCAGAAGATAGCATTTCACAGCACTTCTCTCTGTCATCCAGCTATTACATTTCCTTTTGCCACTTCTTATGAGGTATTTCTGGGGCCTCTGATTTGAGGTATGATATTGAAGACCTGTTTGGCTGTGCAATCCATAGTCAATTATTCTCAGCACTTTGACAGGTTAGGAGTCTCTGCAGTGACCATACTATACTACTGCAAAATGAAGCTTCTCTAACCAAGACTGAGAGCACCCGTGATTTATGGTATGAATTGATGATACAGCTCTTTCTGCTGAGCAGAAAAGTGAAATTCTACAATACATTTGGCCAAAATTAGTGAAAACTTGATGACAAAATTTCCTCAAAGAAGGGGAAAGAAATGTGTGCAAGAAAATTTTAGCACTGATGAAAGAAGTAAAAATAGAGACAAATAAATGGAATAATGATCCCCATATATTGATTGGAAGGATTAATACTAATATTTCCCTTGCCTTCTTAAAGTGCTGAGAATAACTGAGTCCTGAGTTCTCTGATCTCATCAAACTGTTTATAACACCTCCTTTTAGTTTCAAGCAATATTGTAAAACAGTGGCTGGAAAGATCTGGAAGACAGAAAGAAGGTCTGTGAATACTTTTGAACTTGATGTGACTAATTAAGTCTTGACCTTGTAGCAGCTATAATTACTGCAATGGGCTACAAAAAACTGTACCTGTCAAATGTCAGTTATGGATAGAGGAGGATCTTGCAATGTTATCCTCCCTTTCGGAAGTACTGGCTACTGATTGATCCAGGGGAATGACATTCACTACTTTCAACTTTGTGCCCAATGAGGAGATGATATTTCCTGTTTTGTGGTTGCATAGACATTCCTGGATAAATGTAGTGAGTCTGAAATGAAAAACCAACCAATCAACAAACAAATAAACTCATGAACATAGAGGAATTGTAGGGAGGAGAGGGTGTAATTGAGAAGGGAGGAATAATAAACTCTTTGCAAGTATTTCCATACCCTTTTGTTTAAAAAATAAAAGCACAATTGGTGGTGAACTTACATATGAAACCAAAGTTCTACCTCAGCCCCTGAGACTTAACTACTGACAGGGTTCACTCTGACTAGCTATCTTCAGAACTATCTGTTTTCACTCTGATCTGTATTGTAAACTCCAAACTGTAAATCATAAACCATCTGCTTCTGACTCTGCATATTCTGAACTGGCTTTGCTCTTCTTGGTTTCTCCTACTGTTTATGAGCTGACTGCCTAACTCTCCAATGCTCTTACTGAACTGATCTCCTCTTCTGTCTCTTCTCACTGACTGTAGGCTGAGAACTTCCTTTTTCATACTGAGAGTTGGGCAGGTCTTCACTTTGACTCAATCTCAGACTTCATTCTGTTGGCTGTTCACTCTGATTAAATCTCAGAGTTTGGGAGTAGAGTCATTACTACCATTGCCTTCAGAATATTTCATCCAGATCACACAGAACTCTAAATGTGATCTCTTCATACAGGTCTTTAGATGTGATCCCTTCCTAGCTATCATACATGATTTTCAAGGTTATCCTTTGCTAGAGCAGCCATGCTGCTGGATTAAAAGATTAAATGTTCCTCTACACAAGAGCACAAGAGAGAATAAAAGAACAAAACCTAAAGCATAATAGAGGAAGGTAGAAAAAAGTTATCAATCTGTCCTAATTGTAATACTAAAAGGAACCTTAAAATTACTGTATTTTCATATTTGTTCTATTTTATATTTTACTTGTGTTTGTTCTACATTTTGTTCTACAATTTCAAATAGGATAGATTGAAGAAATTTATGCTTATTGTTTCTTCTACAGTGTACAGGTTATTAAATTTTTATTTTATTAAAGAAATAGCCACCATGATGAGATAGTCACTGTGGATGATAACTTTGGAGTTTCATTTCCAAATAAATCCATGTTCTCCCTATGTAGCACCTGAAAATACAGGACACATGAAAATGTCAGTATTGCTGGTTTATCAAACCAGCAGAGGAACGTCAAATATGAATTTATATATGGATACCACAGAACACATGCTGTGATAATGTCAGAAATTAGTTCAACTGATATAAATTAGAAATTGTTCTCTTAAAGTATTATCCTGGAATCTCCCAATTAAAATATTTTTCTATATTTCTTTGCGATAAAAAATTACATATGATAAAGAATGTAGAAAGATAGACATCCATGTGACAGAAAATTATTTTTAAGAATTCATAGCTGTGCACTTATCACTAAAACACACCTGACATTTTACAATTACCTTTAAGCTTCCTCTAATGTCTGTCCTCAAGCTGAATGAAGCATGAGCTGTGTATTAAACAACTATAATTAAACCCTGTTATGTACTTTCCTTCTATCATATCCTAACCATTAAAATTGATGGTACTATGACATATGTATTATACTCTAATGTCTGCAGATATTTAACTCAGTTCTTTTGGGGGTATTATATCATTTATTATTATATATAACTGTATATAAATCTGGTATCACAATGTATTTATTAGAATCAATTTACATACTAAGATTAGCAAGCTTTGAGACTAAGGGATATGCCTTCTATCACAACCTTTAGCTTCTTATATTGTAAAATAATAGTGAAACCTTATGAGCTGTCAATAAGTAATCATCAAAAGAACAAATTAATGTTTTTGTGTTTCTTAGACAAGGGCTATCTTAATGTAATTAGAATTCTATAGCACTACAGTACACATTTGACAATAAAATCACCTTCGGAAGAGTGATACTACATACAAGAACAATATTATCCATTTTGAGACATAATCAAGTCTATCTTCTTCACAAAGTTATAGAATTCATAAATACTGCCATAAATTGTATTGTCAGCTTCACAGATTTTTCTTCTTCCTCTCAGGTTTGAAGAAAGTTTTAAATAAAAAATCTCATATTCTCTAGATTTCTAAAACTACTATAAACTAAATATATGTAGCATTTAAAGAATTCAGTGTTTACGTAGGTCATTCCTAAAATCAAAATAGTTGTATATTAAAAATAATATAATTTTATATGTAAAAACAATGTGTACATAGATATATTTTGATATGGGATTTCATATTAATATTACATAATCACACACACATGTAATTAAATGCTTAATTATTATATGTTATCTTAGTATTTATATATTACAATATATATTTATATATATTGTATATACAATTTATATATTACAATATATATATTATAATATATATTATATTAGATAGCCTAATAATAAAAATGAAGTTTACTTATGTGTACCTTTATTTAATTCAGAATACAGTGTGTATATCATATGAAAACATATGCAACATTTTGAGTCTGTTTTCTACTTATAATGTAATTAAGATTTTTGGTAACAGAATGATGGCTTGAAAGATTATGTTCCTGATACTAAGAACACATGCACATTACTTTATACTTTAGTGATTTTGATGATCTGGTTAGGAATCTTGAGGGGAGATAATCCTGCATTATACAAATATGACATTAATGTTGTTGCAGCTGCGTCTTCAGGGAAGAGCCAGAAGAATGTTTGGTTAGACACAGAGGAGCTAGTACTTGGAGTGATGTAGCCACAAGTCATACAATGAGAGTAAAAATCAGAAATTGGAAGAAGACATTATATATTCTGTCTCCTACAGCCTAAGTAAGCATAATCCCACCACACCGACATTTTAGCGCAAGAAGACAGATATATTAATAGTCTCAACTTAGAACAATAATTTGCCAATATGAATTTTCTATATGGCATTTTAGTAGAGCATTTATCTTATCGTTATGTAAAGACAAAACCTTGACTCTTGTTTTCTTGTGAGGTTCATTCAGGAATGTCCACTAACAGAAAGATTTATAGGTACATTGGCTCACAACCTCTCAGTATCTCAAGAAACTTCCTCTAAATAGTAATTCTGGATTTCCTGAGCATATCTATTAAATAATATCATAAAACATCAGAAATATTGTCTAGTGATATGCCAGGTGTTTCTAATACTATCTCTGCATAAAGAAATATTCCTTGCATTATTTTTCCCTTGATAAATTTAATGAATTTCTAAAGCTACATGTAAAGACTATAAACTTGATGAAAAATTTAATTAAATGTATCTATTCCTTGGAAATGTGTAAATTAGTATTGAAAATGACTCACTGAATGTCATTTTTCATTTTAGAAATTCTTTTTTCTTCAAGGACAAAATCTCAATAGAAATTAGACATTAACATTTGAAAAGCACAATTTAGTCTGTAGTAATGAAATACAGAATACATGGATTCATCAGATTGAAAAATTATTCACAAGGCAGTGGCTGCATATCTCTGCATCTCTGCAATCCCAGCACTTGGAGGATAGAAGAAAGGAGATACTAAGTTCAAGGTCAGCCTAGACTTCATCATTTCCTGTCTCAAACAGATGTACACACATGTACATGCATATATAAAAACATGACAGCAGAAAAGATACTGACTATATGGAAGAAAGAAAAACGTCTAGGGATGAGGAAAAGGAGAGAATAATGTGAGAAAATGTAACATGCATTTTTTTCCAAAGAAAGCACTAGAAATTGTTTTCTGGACTATGACCTAAAAAGAGAGAGAGATTATTTAGAAGTAACATGTGAGATGGGATGGTAAAAAGAGATGAGACAGAATATTGCATGGAGGGGGTGTTAATAGGAGTAAAATTTGTTGTTGTATATGTATGAAAATATCACAAAGAACACCATTATTTTGTATGACAACTAAAACTTTGAACAAAAGTGAATAAAAGGATAAATAAATAAAATATTAGGAGAGCTAAAATGTACTATTGTGCCAGCTAGTTTTTATGTCAAATTTACACTAGCTAGAGTCATCTAAGAAGAAGCAAGCTCAGTTGAGATAATGCCTCCATACAATATCCTGCTACAGATAAGCCTAGAGGGCATTTTCTTAAACTGTGATTAAGATTACTGGAGGAGGGCCCAGCCCATTATGGCTGGTCCCATCCCTGGGCTGCTAGTCCAGAGTCCTATATGAAAACAGGCTGAGTAAGCTATGCAGAGCATGTCAGTAAGCACCATTCCTCTCTGGTCTCTACATCAGCTTCTGCCTTCAGGAGTCTGTCCTGTTTGAGTTTCTGTCCTGATTTCCTTCAAGTGATGAACCGGGATGTGGAAGTCTAAGCCAAATACACTCTTCTCTCCCCCTGGTGTTTTTGGTCATGGTGTTTCATCACAACAAAAATAACCCTAAGACTGATTTTAGCATAAATATGTAATATATTGTATCTTAATGTTTGAAATTTAAAGAAAGTGAAATTATAATTGGATACTTCATTGTAGTGTTTTAAATAAGATTGATAATTATTACAAACTTCCAGATTCAGAAAAGAAATGGTTAAAATGTTAATATTATATTCACTTCCACCAATACACAGATATGATAAATTATCATTGTTACAAGATTAGGTTTCATCTATGCTTTGTTCTGTAAATTAATTTTTATTTAGATATATCTTTTTTAATCTTTATTTCAAACTTTGGAGAATTACCGCCCTAATAACAGATTATATATGATTGATGTACAAATGTACTATACATATACCCATGTTCAAATCAGAAACTTTCCATAATGAAAAGCAGCCTGTGCACATGTAGGAATTTTTTCTAAATTTCACCTAATTTTCTGAGTGATATTTAATGACCTGTAGTATCTGAACTTCTAGAACTCATGTAAAATATGAGTTGTAAAAGCTATTCCAGATTTATCTAATTTAATTTCCTTAAGGATGAAAACATAGAAAAAAGTAAGTTTTCATGAATTTTATAGTGGAAATAAAGGATAGATGATTTGTAAGGAAATATGCCATAAACACACAGAAATAATCATGAATTACTGCCGGAATAAGTTTAGGATATAGAATTCATCTGCATTTATGAGGGCCATTTATTGGTTTAGTTCCTGGATATATATTACTTGGCTTATTTGTGATATTCTAGGTGCAAATATTCAGGTGTTAGTCATTGAACTTCTGCCATCTGTAGTCATTCTAAGTATGGTATGTTAATTATGCTTCAGTAGATGGACTCTTATCCATTAATTCAAGATCAGTGCCAATTAGACTTGGTGGTATATTTAAAACAACTAAGGTACATGAACTTTAGAGGAGGATACAGAGTGAGAGGCAGATCAGGGAAGTCACAGGGGTAAATTAGATCAAGACACATTGTATGAGTGTATGAAATTCACAAAGATTTTATTAATTCACATTAATAAAATATGTTTTTAAAAACATAATACTATCAGGAAACTATTGTATCTTACTTTATTATCCAGTTGCTGTGATAAAATAACCTGGCAAAAGCAACTTAAGGGGTGAAAGTTTTACTTTAGCTCCTAGTTCAAGATAGAGTCTATAATAGTAGAGAAGTCATAGTGACAGGTGATTGAAGCAGAGAGTACAAAATACATGGATGCTAGTATTCTGCTCCTTGCTTTCACAGTATCTATTTCAGAGTTCCTGTGGCACCTACAGTATGTAGGTCTTCCAACTTCAAATAATGTATTCACGAAAACCCTATACACACATGCTCATGGGCTTATATCGCTGCTTTTCTAACTTCTATCAAGTTGAAAATTAACACTAATCATAACATATAACCATATCTCAATAAGATAATATAGGAGTTTTAACAAATTTTATCAGTAGAATGATTAAGAAAATTTGACATTCACTGACAGGCTTCATGAGAACTTTTAAGATTGAAGGTTGAGGCATAGTAGTTCCAAGTGTTTGGACTCATTAACAGGAAATGTGTAGCTATCAATATATTAAATATTTAGAGTGTTGTTGGGCTTGTCTTGGAAGATTGATAATTTAGTTTTGGTTGTGTTGATTATGGAAATTTATTGAACGTTCAAGTGAGGAATCAAAAAGACATGAGTCTGGGTTTTGTACCAGGCATGTAGTTTGAAGATATAATCTTCAAAGTAACACAAAGAGATTGCTTTTAAGATATTAAGGGTTGCTTTGTCTTAAAAAGAGAAAAACAAAGCAATACAAAAACTTTAAATAAACTGAAACTAGAATATACAGCATGTTGGGAAGTGTTGAAGAAATTTTATTTAATATTTTCTAAAGTAATTAATTTAATTTAATTTAATTAATTAGATCCAATTAAAATGGTAAAGGAGATAGTGATGACTCTTACACCCATCACCTTCCCCCACCACACACACACATACGCATCATGTTTAATCTTCCAAATTTTGAGTTCTTAGTTACTGATGGTATCATCTGATTACATTTGCTCCTGGGACAATATTATTAACAAAATATGTAAGACTGAAAGGCAGGCTTCAGACAGACCTGTTCAAGAGGTAGTTGATGGCAAGCCCATATAGAAAAGATATTAGTGACCAAGTTGCCAAAAAGATGTTTAAAAATTTTAAAGTTCTAATAATAAGAGACACTGAAGAGATTTGCATATATATAATTGTTGATGAGATGTTAAGTAACATTAGCAATTTCTGAGATTTTATTTGAAAAGAGAGGATCTACCTTGCTCAGTTCAGGATTGGCAGTCATGTTGGAGAGACGCTATGGATGTAACTTCTGATAAAACAAGGTGGCTTATGCATGATCTCGTAGCAAACCCCCTGATCCTCTGTTTCTTATAATCTTTCCACCCCATCTTCTGCAATGTTCCCCAAGCCCTAGGTACAGGATTTTTTGTACATGTATCCATTGTGACAAGGTTTCACAACTCCCCATTTTGATTGGTTATGGTTTTGAGTATTAGTCTTCTCTGTGACTCCATTGAACATGCCAACCTGCAAGGGGAGAAGCTCACAAGGCCTCAACTCAACAGAAGGAAGTACAGACAGCTGAGGAAATAGTCAGCATGGGGCTTATACATACAAGTAACATTATATAAACTTAAGAGAATATATACTCCAGTTCGTGTGTGTGTGTGTGTGTGTGTGTGTGTGTGTGTGTGTGTATGCAAGCAATAACAATTAGTGAAAAAAAAGAGGGCATGAGTCTAAAAGATAGTGGGGAGGAATATATAAAAGATGTTTTTTGGGGGAGGAAGGGAAATTTAATCAAATTTTAATCTCAAAAATTCAAAAGAAAATGCTCTGAAAAACTTTGTAAGACAAAAAAGAGAGAGGGTAGAATTATTTCCAAAACTGATTAAACTGAAAACAGATTGGGGAACTGGCAATTGACTTTGAGTGAAAAGATATTATTTCAAGTATGTTCTTGTGAGTAAGCTGTGCATGTGCTAGCAGAGTTAAATGGCTTGTTACCCTAGAGAATTTAAATAAAACCCACCTTTTCAGAGTAAGGAAGTTTAGATAAAACAACAAAAGGAAGGGAATATTTAAGGAAAATTATGAAAGATGACACGGTGTTGTCCAAAGATAAGTGTCAGGAGGTAGTCATTTCATGCAAGGAAAAAGTAATAAATTCGGAGAACCCTGAAAGTGTATGATATTAGACAGGATGGTAATCTATATTCACACCACCAGAAACAATAGTAAGCTGTATGTGAAAGTAGGCTCTATACACTGGTTTTTACATTAATTCTTCTTTGCTTTCATCTTCAGGTAGTTTATCAGCTTGAATTCAAAACTCCTCAGGGGAAGATTCGCTTCTATAAAACACAGAGATATTTCTGAAAGCTATAAAGGATTGTTGGGTTATGAAAACAGGCTTTCACCATACTCACTTATGTGTTTGAAGAATATTTTGTTTATGATGGAGTGTTTGTGATATTGCTTGTTACTTCCCATTACCTTTCGATCTACATGATAACTGGAATAGCACCTCCAGAAGCAATTGACTCTGACATTGTGAATGTGTTTAACGGCTTTCAGTTATGGCCATAAGTTTCAAGTGCTAGCCAATTGACTTCTACTATAATCAATTATTATAACTCCATGAGACAGTTAAATTGAGTGACCTCTAGGGCTACATGCTTGAGGTAACATTTGAGTAAATCTGTATAATATGTAGGCAAGTGGTAAATCCCAACTTTACACTATAGAAGTGTCTCTTAAATGAACTTGGCAAATAGCCTGTTTCAGAACATGACTGATGCTTTTTCAAAGTAAAATGTAAGTATTCTTTCTAGGGGATCACACTGCCCAAAGATGACATTAAAATAGAGTATTATTATTTTTCTCTGTATTGCTTTCATCCATTTCTAATATTGTTCATATAATTCCACTTCTGGCATTAGGGTATATGTAGATTAAAATAAAATGATGATAAATTAAAGGCGTTGAATTTTAGCTATCATTCTACTCTTTGAGATGTACAATGTTTGGCCTACATAGTATTAAAAATTCTAACATTAACTAAGTATTCATTCATTTAATTTATGGTTTTTGGACAAATACATATACACATGTGCCCTCAAATAGTTGTTATAAAGTGTTCAATTAGTGCATATTATGATCAGCTTTACTTTTTTGTGAATAGTAAGAATTCAAGAAAGACAATTTGCAAAACTTTAGGTACATTTTTCCAGTAAAACGTAATTGTCTTAATAAAACTATGCTTTTAGTTAGCTTTGCTGTGTTTCTGTGTCTCTCCTTGAGCTCTCTCTAACACATCCTGCCTCTGTAACTACCTGCTTCAACTGCCTGCTCTGTAGTTCACTCCAGTCTCAGTTTTTAACTCCTCTATAGCTGACTCTTCAACTTACCCAGGGTTAACTGCTCCTCTATTGACTCTTCAGCCTGATTCTAAACTGATTATTCTTACTGACTGCTCAGCCTGCTTCTCAACAGACTCTTCTTACTGAATGTTCAGCCTGTTTCTCATCTGACTGACTCTAATTCCTGTGTAACTCCCTTTATTTGAAAGTCCATTTTTCACAAGAGATTTGGGCATGTCACTTTGTCTGTCATTTGCTCTGATTAATCTGAGACATCACTTCTTGTGTGAACTTGAGTACTGCTTTTTGGGTCTCCTACTGGCATATTCTGTTTTTCTTAGGGATTAAAGGCATAGACCACCACAGCTTTTTATATACTGGAATTAAAAGTATGTCATCATTTCATCCATACCACACAGGCCTATGAATGTAGACACCTGGAATTTAGATCCTAGCTTTCACACAGGGCTATTCCTCTGCATATAATGTTACTTGTATGTATGCTTTCAGAGCTGGCCATTTAGCACTAGAGAACTGACTGGTGTGCTCTTCCTTGCAGAAATTATTTATCTCATGTATACCTTTTAAAAAGTTCCTATTTTATACTTGTGTTCCCTTTAAAAGCATTGGTCAATTTCCTTTTTTTTCCTACTTTAAATATGCACATATCAGCAAAAAAGATAGTAATTGCTACAGTGTCTGATGACTAAATTATTAAAAACAGTGGCATATAATATATACACACACACACACACACACACATACACACATGAAACAGTTATTTTCAAAAAAGAAGACATGCTGAATTTGAGAGGGGTAAGAGTAATGTAGATGTAATATTAGAAATGAAAGGTCTCAAACACTTTAATTAGAAAATTAATAACATCATTTGCTGAATCTTCCAGATCATAAATAATATAATATTCAATGCACACAATGGCAAATTTCTTCTGTATTTGCACCCTATCACTTATCCTGCATCATACTATTATTTTGTGTTCTTAAGTTGAGAGCCTTAATATTGAAATCAAAATGAATTACTCCTAGGGTAATTTTATCAAGTACCCTATTACATTTTTGGCTGGGAAACAAACATGAAAATACCATGTAACTCATTCGTATTTTGTAATATTGTGCTTTTTCAATTTATTTCACTCTGTATATGACTGTATCTGTGACAAACAAAAAGCCAATATTTTGAATCATAAACATATGAGCATATATTCTGGACTAACTGCAGAAATCAAGAAAGTAAATAGTGATTTTGCCAGTGAGAGCTCTAGAGAGGGTACCAGGTATTATAAAAGGGGAAATAAGAAACATAGGCTGGAGAAATATTTAACTACAAAATGGGCAGGGAGGGTGATAAGGTGGGGAAGGGAGGCAGGCTGCATAAACAACAGTGAAGGTGTTTGAAATATATGTTACTACTGTTGCTCTTAGTTACCACTCAGATGTTGAAGGTAATATCCTATTGCCTAAAATACCTGACACTTTGAACTCAGCAGTTGAAAGAATTGTGCTAGATCTGACCTGAAAGCCTCCTCTTTAAAGATTAGCTTCTAAATTTTTTTAAATAAATAAAATGAATCATTAAAAAGCTTTGTACACTCCCTGAGCCAAAGTAGTAGGCAAGTGTTTTAGGGACACAGCATGAGAGTTATACATGTGGATTCATAGTGGTTGTGACAACATGCATAAGACCTGAGTAAGCATAAACTAGACAAAATCCTAGTAGAGAGTGAGGAGGTGGTCAGAAAGGCCTAGATGAGTAGCTACTGGTCATTGATAGTTTCTGGGAGAGGGTGAGTCAGTTTTCTTTAATGGTGTGAATTCTAGTACATGTACCATGCATGCTGCAGTGGGTGGCTAAAAGTCTAACAGTGTACACAGTACTAATTGGGCACTGTAAGTTTAAAACATAAACAAGGACACAAAAGTTGGATGGGTAGTGAATCATGAAGTAGATCTACGAGGACAGAGAGAGGGTTGTGAATAAAATTAAAATGCAACCTATGAAATTTTCAAAGAATAAATAAAACATTTAGAAAATTCCTAATTCTAGGCTTGCCATTTTGCTCCCATGCCACATTTTCTCATAGACAAGAGTGTTCACTTCCATTTCAGATAAAGTTCATCACAATATATGCATATTCCCTTTATCTATGTATTTATTGTATTTTATTAACCCCTAATGACCATCCCAAGTACCTTAACACATTATAAAGTATAATTTTTCATGTAGCTTGAAAAAATTTTACCTAATTATATACTCAGTTTTCAGAAATACTCCTAGCCATTTGGTCTACAGCTGTCAACTTTATGTCATTTTATCTTGGCTAAAATGTGAATAGTAAAAAAAAAAAATTTCATTAAATATCCTTTTGATTATTCTTTTTCAGGCAGCTTTACATATTTGTTGTTTCTGGAAATTTGAAATTGCCATTGTTCCCTATAAGTGGCTAAAGACATGTAACTCAGCAAACTATGATGAAGATTTGGTGCATCTATATCAGTAGTCTAACACTAACCACATGATTCTTATCTGAATAGACAAATGAACACAAGACTTCATTCTTTTATGAATGTTTCTGTACAAAAATAAAGGAAAATAAGTATGCTTTTCCTCAAAATCCTTCAACTTAATATTTGAAAAATTTTAAGGGGGAACAAAATTAATTTATGAGCAAAACTATACAGTATCTCATTTTAGGGATTATTTAACTGCCCTCAGTTGGCATAGGCTCGTGTATTTGCATGCTTAGTCCAGAACTGATGAAGAGTTTTAAGGAGGTGTGGCCTGATGAAGTATGTTTGGCTTTGTTGGATGAAGTGTGTCACTAGCAGAGGTCTTTGAGGTTTCAGATGCTCATGTGAGGCCTATTCTACCTTTTTACTTATCTATGTATCTATCTATGTATCTATCTACCTATCTATCTATCTACCTATCTATCTATCTACCTATCATCTGTCTAGCTGTCTCTCTCTCTGTCTTTCTTTCTCTGACTGATGCCTGACAATCAGGATGTAAAGCTCTCATCTACTGCTCCAGCACCATGCCTGTGTTATGCCTGTCTTGATGACTGTAGTTGTAGAGGTAGATGTCGATGTGGATTAACCAGATGTAGACATTGATTCAGGGCAGAAGACAGTTTATTCTTTTCTTAATTAAATCACTTGTTCTAGCCTGGATCCCTAGAGCATTTTTCCCCTTTACAATCTAGTCTTAAACTGGTAGGCCTCAGATTTCATACAATCTAGAACATTTAAGATGACCCAGACCTAGAAGGCTTCAGTTTTAGTCTTCTGAGATCTATTGCTGACTGATCCACTTTGACTAGCTCCTTCTGAACTCTTACTCTTCTGGCTCATCTCATTCTCTGTTCTGGGGTACTTCTGCTGAGCTCTGCTATGTTTATGTGTCTCTCTCTGAGCTCCAAATATTCCATCCTGTCTCTGTAACTGACTGCTTCAACTGACTACTCTGTAACTCACTCCAGACTCAGCTTCTTAACTCTTCTATAACCGACTCTTCAACTTACTTTGTTAACTGCTCCTCAACTGTTTCTCCTTACTGACTCTTCTTACTGACTACTTAACTGACTCCTCTGACTCTTCAACTGATTCTTCTTAAATGACTCTGTTAACTGAATGACTCAAATTCCTATGTAACTCTCTTTTACTGAACTGATAGCCCACATTTTTTCCATGAGATTTGGGCATGTCCTTAATGTGGCTACTCTTTTTCTGATTAGTCACTTTTTCTGACAATCACTCTGACTCATCTCAGACATTAATTCCTGTATGACATTGAGTCCTTCTGAGTTCTGCTTCCTGTGTCTGCTTCCACTGTATTTTCTAGGAATTAATGATATGGGACATTATTGCCTTCTGAATACTGGATTAAAGATGTGTCTAGATTCCATCCAGACCACACAGGCCTATGAAGGTAGCCCCTGGAATGTAGCCCTTGGGTTTCATGTAAGTCTATTCGTCCAAGATGATCATGAGTTAACCCTCCAAAATGGAAAGAAACCCCTAATTAAAATTTCTTTTGTAAGAGTTACCATGGTCATGGTGTCTCTACCCAGCAATAGAACAGTATAACTAAGATGACTAGGCAATTATATTGAGAACAGCAGTTCCTGAATGGTGGACTATTTGAAAGGATACATGTGTTCCCTGTTAGGGACACTCAGTCATAGCTCCTTTGCTGAAAATTAATTTCATTGTCAAAAACAACCTTAAGAGTAATCATCTGTCAGTAGATTACACAGGTTTTAAATAAGTGGACAGTAGCTGTCTGAAACCTTGCTGTAGTAAAAACAAATCCATAACTAAGATATGCATCAATTCTCATAAGACAGAATCCAATACAGTCAAATAGCTCCATGGTCTCTTTAAGGTATGCCTTCAATCAAAGGCTTAAGATGTGCCTCTGTGCATCATAGACTGTATATTCAATGGGGGCAATGTATCAATAACTATTTGTGATTGAGAGCTCATAACTATTGATCCTATAAATATCTTCTGTTTCTATGACTATAGTTATTCATTATATCATTACTAGGATGGCTGTGTTGAGTAAATTTCCATCACGATATAAATATACCTGAGATAATTGACTTCTAAGAAGAATGAAATTACTATACTCACATTTTAATGAGAGTCAAATTCATGATCATATAGGTCCATTGCTTTTAGGCTTTTGGTGAGGTTATCAGAAATTAACTTGGTAGAAAATATTCAGTGAAGAAAGCTGCTTTCCCCATGAGCAGTGATCTAATGAGAAACAACAATCTGAAGTCTGATGTCTCCTCCAAGGGTGACTCAAAGTCCTTCCAAAAGAATGCAACCCCTAAATTCTATACAAATTCCCAATACAACTCTTGAGATGCAAAATTTTAACACCTAGGCCTTTAGAAAAACACTAACATCTAAATCATAGGAATTGCTAAGTACTGAAAGCTGGTTGATATCAAAAGTTAATTTTGTTTACTTAATTCCAATTTTTAAAATCTAGAAATTAATTAGAAGACTGAATATATACCTTGTAACAATGAAAATATCTTTTGATGGACAAATCATTAAACAGTGATTTGAATACACTGAAAAGGATTACATTCTGCAAAACAAAGACAATAAAATTCTCATGTTAAAAACTTCCAGATGTTATTTAATTCAAATAAAAGTCTTTAAGTGATAAATTATACAAATAAAAAAAATATTGATGGTTACTAGGGTTTATGTGAGAGCTGGGATAGTATGAATTTGAGTAGAGTTATGATTAAGAGATATGTATAATCTTTGTGGTCAAAATCAGGTTTACTATGTTGGATGAATCAATCATAATAACTTATAGTAACAGCAGTGTATTTAGTCAGCATGACACCCTTAGTAAAGACTGGAAAAAGGGGTGTTTGGTGTCTCTCTCTTATTTTTTATAATCCCACCTAAATTCACAGACTATCAAAATGGAAAGTTTGTTTTTAAAAATTAGCATCATTCCCAGCAAGAAAAATTATGGTGGTGCAAGTTCCTGTGTGCGATCATGCTTGATAGCTGTTTATACTACACCTTAATTCTCATGAGATTCATGGTGATTTTCATTTCCCTGAGAGTCACTGTAGCAAAATGCTTCTCTACAGGCTATTTTCCCTTCTTTTAGTCAGTGAATTTCAGGTCTAGCTATGTCAGACCTAACTATTAGATAAACTTTTTTGTTCCCCTTTCATTTTCATTATTGGAGCAGCTTTACTCAATGTCCAAAAAATTAATCCTTCATGAATTTAAGTTTCAAAACATTTATAACATCTTTACCATATTATCTATATTGTCCCCAAGAATATTCATCTCTAGAAAACATATCATCAGTTAATGACAATCTGAAATCAAGATTAGGGTTTCTAGTTAAATCAGACCACCCATGACAGTAAGCATCCCTCTGTTTTGAATGATTAAGACCTGATACTTGCCTTCTATAATTGAAGGATTCTACCGTTCTGTTTGTCAGGAGAGAACGGAGCATAATGGAACTTCAATCTTCCATTGTTGGCTTACAAAAGGCAAACACTAATACATGTACTGATGATGTTGATGCTCTTCTAAGCAATACATTCCCATGGGGCTGGAGAAATGGCTCAGCAGTTTAGAGCACTGACTGCTCTTCTAGAGGAATGGGGTTCACTTTCCAGCACCCACATTGAAACTTACTACAGGATCTGACTCCAGGATCTGACAGCCTCACATAGACATGCAGTTAAAACACTAATGCACATGAAGTTAAAAAAAAAACTAAATTATTATTTTTTAAAGTAATTCCCTGGAGTTGCCTCCAGGCCCTTGGGTGAAAAGTATTCCAGTATAAGAAAGTACATTTAGTTGAACTGCTCCACATATTAAAATTAAGCATTTAGATTCTTTATATCTTTCTTCTAATGATCTAGAAAGTAATTTTTATACATTAGTAGCATCATCTTAGGTTCTTTATAGATACTAAATTCTATATCTTCAAACCAACCCTATAAACTTGGCATATTAAGATATAACTCCATGTATACTCTTACAACTACTTATTAAAACAGTTAAATATATCTGGAGTATATTTCTGGACAAAGTTTCTGTTGTGGTTTAGAAATTATACCATTCCTCAAAGTGGATTTTAAAAACATGCTATTAATAAGATGAAAATTGTAATGGTATTCAGAGAGTTAACCAATATAATTTCCAAAGGCAGATATTTCAGTATCATTTTTAAGAAAGTAGAGAATTTTAGACTTCAATAGCAAGAAAAATGCTAATAGGCACAGTGATGTCTGAGAATTTAAGAGATAATAATTGACTCAGTGGTATCCAATCCAATGTAAAGTCCATACCTGACCAACTTGAAACCTGTATCTTAGCCTTTGAGTCATTCTAGAAACAACAAATCAAAAGCAGACAACAATAGCATATAGAAGTTCCCCAAATTTTCTATATTTCTACTTATAATCAAACTTTTATCTCTTGTTTAATAGTAGATAATACCTATTTACATGATGCTTCTTTTCTTTAATAATGTCAAAACCTTTCTTTGTTCTTAAGGAACATATTAGTGGTCCTTAAAACTGATATCAGTTCTAATGTTCTTATATTTTCTTTCAGACATCTGAGATATTGTATATGCCAGTGCTTCTCACTGTATGAGTATACCCTCCCAAATGATGAACTAAGAAATGAAATAATTACAATATAGCAGAAGACAAAGTGTTACTGCACTTTTCTCACCAATAATAAAGCTGTTTTCCAATCAGATATTTCAACATATACAGTCAGGATGTTCATGAGCATATAGACCAGTGGAAAACACTAAGATGGAATACAGGAAGCAAACTATAGAGATAAAAAAAATGTGATATAACTCTGTGGTTGTTCCTATAGAGATTTATAGGTTACAATGTCCCCTTAAAGTTCTTGCCCTTTTCATCAGAGACAAGGATTTCAAAGAGGTTATTCACTGGTATGCAATGAACCTGAGAAACAAGCTTTCTTTTCTTGATACAAATTTCAAAAGGGAACTTAGCTAAAAACTTTCTACTGTTAACACTTCTAGCATGTAGAATAGCTTCAATCTTGGAAACAGACACTGGGCAACATAAACAGCTCTCACCCCATTAGAATACTAGAAAGTTCTGCCATCTTCTACGTATGTTCATCCCTATTTCCTTTCCACTTTTACTAAAATAGTCATAGAATGGGGATGTTACCTAGAGAAGAATTAAACACAAACTTGACGTGTCAACATTTGAAGCTGAATATAGCAATAATATATTTAAATAATTCAGCAAACTACAATTTTCCCCAAAGTAAGATGGAGGTATTAAGCCAGAATTTGAGTGTCTGTGATATAAATAGGTAGGATAGTATCTATAACAAAGTTGGAACGAACCTCCTGTTCACATGAGCTACGGTTCTATTGGATGGACCTGAGCAGCATGCCACATTATAAAATACCATATAGGAGATGGTGAACAGCATCAAATAAAATATTATAGAAGTGCAAAGGGCAATATTAAACACAGAAATTTTAAATAACATGTTTAAGAAATGCTTTAGTGATCAAGTAAAATTTTAAAAACTTGATTTCATTGTAAGTCACAAATAGTCTAGAGGAAATAATAATACCTAACATATAGAAGTTTTTTTTTCACAAAATGTATAAAACCTGAGTTTAGGTATAATTATGCATATGGATGTTATTTAACTTTAATTAAAAATATTTTCTTTCATACTATTGAAGAAACTCACAAGAACATATGCTCTAGAAACAAGAAAATATATTCAATAATGAGACAACCTTGGAAAAATTACAGCAAGCAGAAAGATAATGTTTTGTAAAATTTATACTTTTGGAAGGCCAATAGCAAGGCCTTTTTACTGAAGTATCTGAAATACTTCAGTATTTCAGCTCAAACTGAAATTAACAGCTTGAAACATTTATAAAGTATGGTCCCGTGACTCCATTATATCAGTTGTATAATTACAGAGCTTTCCAGTTTCTGTTTTCTAGTGAGAATACAAACAACTGCTAAAGATTTTATTTTATTTTATTTTATTCCATTTATTTTAGAAAGAAAGATTCCTGAGTCAGTAAAACAGAGCAGGGTCCTATTTATAAATGATAGCTTAGAAAGTGTATTTAATACACAGTGGGAAGTGCTTTGGCTTTTAAAAATCCAAGACTCATGTGTGTGTGCCTCTGATATCTGAGAGACATAATATTTGACAAGATAGACACAAAGAAGAGATTTTATCTACACCTTTTGGTTAAACTGAATATTCTGGATTCTGTGAGGAATAAATTTCTTACAAAGGAGCCAGCACAAGATATTAAAGTTCATATTCACTAGGAGATCCGTTTTTAGTTCTGAAACAACTCAAAAGTAATAAACACATACCCAAAGGCTTTAGTTTTATTTCTGTGACTAACCTATTACTTTTCATTTGGGTAAATAAGCCAACTCACTAAAAGCATAATGTCTGAAAATAAGAACAATTTGTATCATAACCTTATGTGGAATATAAACAAGACTATTTACAAGTCATCAATATAGAGTAGTCTGAATTTTTTACCATATTTACAGCTTACAGTCACAAAGCATTTACCTCATTTAGGATTTTAGGAATACGACATGGAACACAAGGTAAGCCAATCTGTCACAGGTTGGCAGTGATAATTTTCCACTTTCTTGTGATAGTCATATGCTTGGATGTAAAATGACCCCAGGGTTAGAAAGCTCACACTTGTATTTTATGGTGAGGAGACTCCTATGTAGACAGTACAGGGTAAAGATAAGAATATGGATTATGTCAATGTTTTATTTTTATTTTTTTTATTTTTATTTTTTTACTTTATCAGTAGTGTGGTTCTGGACAAGTGACTTGAAACCCTGGAATTTATATCTCTCACTTGTAAAATGAAAACAATGGAAATTTAATATGATAATAGTAAAGACTGATATTTTTCAACAATGTCATGGGCTAAGCACTTATCAACTACACAGAGCACATTTATATGCCACATTAAAAATTACTGCATCAAGAAAAGGTTTTTAAAGAAAATATATCTCTTAAAAGATTGATAAGTAATATTTTTGTCATTGAAATCAACCAATAACTTTCTTCAGATCACTTAAACATAAAACTATTTTAAATATATATCCCAACTTTTTAATGAAAAATTGATTTAACTTCCTTCCATGTAAAAGGAACATATTCTATTATTAATTCTATTATTAACACTTGATAAAAAATATACAATTTATTAAATGAGGTAATATCAGTTTGTAAATTAATTTGTGGAAAACTTCCAGGGCATTCAAAATTATGGTGATTTTCATTCAAAGGTCAGTTATGGTTAGGTATCTTATATTCCACAGTGAAACAACATAATACATAGATTCAAATAACACTTATTAATCATCCACAAAGTCTTTCAATAGAATGATAACTAAATGCCTTCCCCCTTCTTTTATTGGGGATAATCAGTTTGAATTACATTAGGAAAAATATTGTCATCAGACTCTATACCAAATTTAATTATAGTAGCAGATATTCTAAATATAGCTTGGATTTTCAAGTAGTGAGAATGCTTATCATGGTTGTGTTATTGTTATTTGAGCAGGAGGATAGAAATGTCAAAGATGAATGGACTATAAAGAAAAAAATGACAAATCATTTTGCTATATAAATTATGAAATAACACAAGATAAAGACAACTTTTCTGTCCTCAGGTCAGCTTTAAAAGTGCAGAACTTAAATGTCAAACCCAAGTATGCTGGTTTAGGCACATTTATGCTAGATCATGTGAGCTTTCTTCCTGATTCTTCTTTTAAAGTGATGGATTCCCATGCCTCTTCAAAAAAGTTATAAGATAGAAATAGACTTGGTGATATATAGACATAATATTAATAAGTGAATAATAATAACATGAGTCTTGTAATCAAAAGCCATAGATCAAAAAATAAATGCTAAAATTTAGAGGAGGAGAATGAAATATTTACAATTTGTTTTACAAAACCTTCAATACTGGAGGGGTTATAAATATGCTGCAAGTCTCAGGCAACACATTGTGATTGAACATAGCAATATTGTTATGGAATATTGACATATGGAAATATATGTCAACACACAACATGGTTGAGAATTCTATCCCTATGTCTAGTTCATTGGAAGATTTCTCTGTTAAATGAGTTATACAAATATGTTTTTCAATTTTACTGTATACACACAGAATTTAATATCTGTATAACAAAAATAAGAAGCTGTAAGGTTTTAAAATATATTAAATTGATTATACAGTTCCTAAGGAAGATGTCTCAGAAATAATATAAGCAAGGCATATATACAAAATTAAAAAAAAAACTTCTTAATTTATGGAGAAAATGTCCATGAAAACTACAGTTTAATTCTTATAAGAAAGGTGAAAGGGCAGAAAGAAAAATTCACTCACATATAGAGAACTGTGTTCTTTCAACTATACCAAAAACTATGTGTTCTGATTTTTTTTAACAGAGTCTAGTGTTTCCCAGATGAAATGTGTCCCTGTCTCAGTGTACCAAATATTAGATACGAAACATGCTGTATCTCTGCATTCAATGCTTTGATCTTGAATGATCAGTACCTCCTCATTTAACAGGCAGCCCTGTAGTGTTCCATTTGAGAAGTTAGGCAATGTTAACCACTTGGGTTTCTACTGATTACGCAGGGTAAGTGATGGATAAGGAAACATCTTTTCTTATGAAACTATATAAAGACAAAAGTCATATCTAACAAAAGTCTCATATCCAGATGTTGTGAAAATCTGTGTCTGTAGCTTAGTGATAGAGTGCTTGTCTAGCACATGAAAGATGTTAAGATAAGTCCCCAACTCTAGGGGAAATAGTCTCAATAGGGTACTTCAGAGAAGTATTTCACAAATGCCTTCATCATAGTTTTAAAAACAAAATGGTTTGAAATGAAGGAGCTGAATGGTGTGTTTTATTTTATTGTTTAGCAACAAAAAAATTGTATTATTTTTCTGTTAATTTATTACTAATTTATATATGCTTTTAATTGAAATAGGGTTATATCACTTTCCCTCACTTTTTTCTCCATTCAGACCTTCTCAGCTAACCTCCCTGGAATCCCTCCCATTTTCTCCCTTACGCTCAAGTTTATAGACCATTTTTATGATTATTGTTGGTAAGCAATATATGTAATTACATATAAGTAATACATATATGTAAATGTATGTAGAAAAGTTCATAAATAAAACCTGCTGAGCCAATTCTGTTGTTTGTATACATATAGTTTCTAGGCTGACCATTCCCTTATGGACATCTAATAAGTAATGGGGCTCATCCCTCGGAGAGGCTACTCTACATCACAGCTTCTACATCTATGAAGATGTATAAACATCTACACAGATACATATATGTCTCAAGGAATGTACACACTAACACAGAATGGAGAAATTTTAGAAATGTTCCATACCTAGATGAAGAGGTAAAGGTGACTAGTAACTGATGGGAGAAATAGAATTCACATCTTCTAGGGATGAACCTTTCATTTAGTTTGTAGTCAATATCAGGACACAAACAAAATGAAACAAAATATAAACAAACAAACAAAAAAAAAAAAAACCAATAAAAAACCTCATGGCTCTAATGGCCATTGAAAAAACTTCAGATACTTCAGATTGCTTTATCAGTCACTAACTCTGCATGGTTGGCAAACCTTCCCTGTTTTGCTGGTTCCCACTAAAGGGAATAAACAGGACAGGGACAGAAGTCGGCTTATTGACATCAGCACTAAGTTTCAGAATATCCCAATGCACTTAGTTTCAGACTATCCCAATGCACTCAAATACTCACTCTTTTGGACGGCTTCTCAAAGGAAAAACTCGCATCAAATCTAAGCTGGGATGAGACAATTCCCAGACAGCGTGGTGAATTTGGAAGAAATTTTCAGCCAGATTGAGCACTTCAATAATGTATTGAAGTTCATTTTCCCCTCTAGTGATGCCATCCACTCCGGGGTCCCTTTGCTCATAAAACTCAAGTACTCAGAAAGTTACCTCTACCTCCAAATCAGTTTACCTCATTACATTTAAATTATGAAAATAAGTGGGATAAAAGGTTTCAACTTTAATTTCTAAATCTTACTTAAAATTTGTGATGTTTATCACAGTGAAGTTTTTCAAAATAAGTTTTTCAAAAGAATTTGGACACCACATACAGGCAGGCAATTGAAATTTGTTTCCATCAAAACTTTTCTAGATCAGTCAGACATTCTTTTTAAAGAAATAATTATACTATTTTCAAAATCAGTGGGCTCTAGGGCTAAAAGAAACAGGGACAGGGACCATGAAAAGGACAGACTGTACCATTATAGTCATTGTAAAAAGAGCTACAGACTGAGCATCAATCTTACAGTGTATTCCTGCAGATTGGAATTCAACCTGTCAAAATGTCATCTTCAAACAGGATGATGTGCATTATCCTAAACTTCCATTATAATGGGTAAAAATCTCATGAGATCGAAGGTAGACAGTCTGATTGGATTTTGAAAAGAAAAAAAAAAAGACATAAGAAATATTGGTGTGTGTACTGGTGTACTTGCTCTTCAATGAAATAATATATTCATTTTGTAATTTAAATATTCATATTAAGGAGAATGCTTCAAGACTCATACCTGTTCCTAGCAACACATAAAACCAAGCTATAAACTAAAGGAACTTCATTTCAAAATTTAAATTCAACGTACAGAAGCTACTTTAGAAAGTTGTGGGCTCAGCTTCAGCACAGGAAGTGAATAAACACTACAACAGTGACCTTGTTTCTCTCTTGATTAGACGTCATCTGGGTCCTTATTTAGATATAGTGGCTTATGGTGCACATTAGAACTTCCATACACTCCTTATAAAGTGTGCAACTAAGAATACTCCAAAGAAGAGATTTATAAAGGATTTCAACTAATTGTCACACTATCCTCAAAGGCATCAAATTTTCCTTTTTTGTCCTTCAAAGTTTTTAATCAATCACATCCCCACAGGTCAATGAGATAGTTGACACAGCACTTTCTTCTGATGTATGTTTTATTTATTTCTTAATTGGTTATGCGCTCATTTTATAGTTTGGTCTATGAGTATGAAGAAAAACGTGTTTGCCTTATTAAAATGATTTAAGAAAAAGATAGATCCTTCTTGGAGAGGGGGTCATGTACTACCCAAGCAATCATGCATTTTAACTTACCAGTATGTAACTATAATAAAGAACAATGAAAAAATCAAATTCTATTAATTTTATATGAGTACATAGATCACAAATTGATCTAATTTTCTCTAGCTCTATCAAATAAAATATTTCCTCTACCAATAGAAAGAAGAATGTTTATTCAAATATATACAATTTTTCAGGAAACAAATAGCAAAATCCTCATTTATTTATACAAACACTCATTTGAATTTATTTGGTTTTGAAATATTTTTATTTATCTAGTCATTGAAAATATCACATATATGAAATACATAATATTATACATGAATATATACATATTTACACAATGTACTTTGATTGTCCTTATTTTAGCTTTCTTTTTTCTGTTTCTTGAGAGCCTCCCAAAATGTTTCTTGCTCAAATTCATGTTCTTTTTAACTTTTTACAGTTTAACAATCCATTAAGTCTTCACATGTGCCTGGCACTGTGATACGCAATGAATATTTTAATGTGAGTGGCATGAAACATATATGTATTGTTGGTGAGAGATATAACAATTGAGAGCAAAGTATAGTGAGAGATGTCTAACAAATGCCGAACAAATGCCTAACAAAACATGCTAATCGGTATATTCATCTTAAAATTAATTTTAAAAATCCAAAGTACACACACACACACACACACACACACACACACCAAAAAAGTTATCAACAATTTCAGTTTGTAGAACAATATGCTTGGAAACTAATTTTCTGCATCCTGAATAGTGAGCTATAGGAGCACCTTGTGTTTACCATGGTGTTTTCCTGTTTCCATGACCAGGAAAAGCAGTTGGTTTTCACCATGAAAATTTCTTTCTCTAAAGACCTCTATTCTGTGGCTCACAATTTTTAGCATTCTTTCTCACTTAATTTTTACAGACTTCTCTCTTCATATCAGCTTATTTCCTTCCTCACTCTCCTATTCTTCAAGAGACTTCTAGTAATTATTTTTTGCATATATGTAATTTCTGTCCTCTGGTAAGTACTCTGAGTGTACTTTACTGGACTCTGCAAGATCTGAAGTTTCTTTTTGCCCTTCTTGCTTTCTGTCTACCACATTGGATACCATTTGTAGTAGTACATATAAGGAGGTAGGGTCACAAAGAAGACGTGGTGACATTTTCATAGGTGTAAACACTGCCAGACCTCAGCAGAGGGAAACACTATCATGGCAAGCACCATATTGGACAGTGGAACTCTGAGTTTCTTATCTTAGGGGTTTTTATTGATACCCAAGCTCGTCAGGTTGTCAATTGATAGCATGTCCAGATCATGAGCAATCAAGCATCTTTTACATAAAGCCAATACCTGTAGACCATACAAAATCCAAGGCCTAGGCAGTCCTTTACCCAACAATGCTCAAAACAACATAACTCAAATTAAACTTCTGCAATATCTTTCTCTTAATTTCATCTTTTTAAAAACTTGTTCCTCAATATTTATAAATTTTAAGTGTTTTAAACCTTGGTTTTCTAATCCAGAAGCAAGTATACTTTATAAAGACAATAAGATATCCTTGTCACTACAATGTTTGTTAAATGAGGAAAGACAAGCATTGATGAAATTTCAACATAACACTCAGAAAATCACTATTATTTACTCATAGATTTTAAATTTAGGTCTTATGATCATTTTGTCAATATGCCCCCATGGATGCATTTTCCTGATGACCAACACAGTCTACATAACAACATTATTTTGTTGTTACATTCATCTAATGAGTATTTTAACAATTCTTTTTAAAAAAGTAAGCTATGTTAACATTTTGTTTAGCATGCAAACAACAAAATAAATTTACATGTCCTTATGTTAGATAATAAAATAAAACTTTTTAGAAAAAATAAAATTTGAATTATTAAGCTAATCATTGGAGGCCATACTTCTTACTAAGTTTTGTGACTGACTGGATGTTAATCAGATGATCACTTATTGTAAAATTATCATTCTAGTAACTCTGTGCTGTGTATATTCCTAGAAGACTAACAAGTGCCATTAAATCTCTCCAAATAAACGTCTTATTGCATAAATGCAATTTCCTAATACCTGAATATTTCAGGAAGTTTTGTGGTAAATTAATAACATTTACAAGGCACCCTTGGCAAACAGCTCAACATTATGGTGCTCTATGACTACTGAGGAAATATGAAGTTGAGAAAATGAAAAGCAGAAGAGACATCAATCAGTAGTAAGTACGTAAATATGTTGTTATTACAAAGTAATAGAAAATGTCTGTAAAATTTGCCTCAACTTATTATTTATCTGATACAATACAAGCAATGAATTCATATTTTCAGTGACTAAACGTGTTTTCTCATATAAACATTAGTATAAAATTTTAAATCATGTAATTGTTTAGTCTAGAGAAAAACAAAAGTGAAGTCTTACAAATGGTAATATTTAAAAATTTTAAACATAATATTATTAAAATTCTAAAAATATAATATAAACAAAAGAAAACTGACCAAAAAGACAGCTGTCAAGATATCAATACGCACACACTAATTTGATGTACTCATTTATGTACCGAATTACCATCATAGTATAACAAACAATAATCATGGAACTTCATTAAAAATGCTGCAGACTGAAGTAGACATTTCTCAAAAGATGATATGCAAATGGCCTTAGATATATGAAAAAATTTCAGCATCATTCATTATAATGACTATTCATTTCCAGAAACACCAGATATAACAGATATCAGTGGAAATGTCACACTCACATACTTAAACACACACACACACACACACACATTTAAAAGCAAATATTTTAAGAATTAGCTTTACAAACCTATGGAGAATTTTAATAACTCTTTGTATACATGTATGTTCATATAGGATATTTATATTATTCTTTATATTTGCATACATGGTTTCTTTCTCTTTGTGTTTACACACATACCACATATTCATTCATTGTGGGATTTATTAGGCATATTGGTTTATAGTACTATGAAGACTGGAAATTCCCCCAACCATTGTTTTTCATGCTGGAGAATCAGAGGAGTCAGTTTTGCTATGCAGTATAAGTCTACTGACCTCAGAACCAGAGAAGTTAATAGTGCAACTTTCAGTCCAAGGAATAAGGCCCGAGGCCATGGAAACTTTTCTGTTATGTGTTCCAGAGTCCATGCTGAAGAACTAGTAGAGTAAATGTTCCTGCTTAAGAAAAAGAGAAAGACAAAAATTATATCTTCTTCTTCTTTTTTGTTCTATAAAAGTCCTCAATCAAAAGTATGTTTTTCTGCTAATATTTGTTAAACAAAGAGGTCTCTTACTTGTTCCATTGATTCCTAAACCAATCTCTATAAAAATGTTCTGCAAAGGAAAGATACACTGAGAAATATAGCTGTGTGACCTACTTGCATATCCCTTAATCCAATCAACTGAAAAGTAGAATTAATCAGCACAGAAGCCAAATGCTTAAAGTCAAAATAAGAAAAGCTAGTCAATAATTGTTTATCAAGAATTCATTCTTCCCTTTGACCAGAATCAACAACAGAACAAATGAAAAATGTGAAATTTGAGGCTTTCCTCAAAAAATGATATAAATTCATATAGTTTATAAAGTACATGTCTCATTAAAATATCTCATAATATAAAATGACAATTCAAGAAGTATGAATGATGATGCATGTAACACAGGGACATAAGAATTGGATGACACCGACAAAAAGAAATACACAGTGAAAAATACAGTTTCCCACTTGCTGTGAATCATTTACCTAGGTAACAGCATACACAAAAACTAAATCACAATAAATGTATACACATTTATTGTATACATTTGTATACAATAAATTTGTATACATATTGTAATATAAGGGGAAGAAGCTGGAATGCATAACTACAGAAGCCTAACATGTAGATTAATATGATAACACGTAAGAATATTTTTAAAGTATTTTTGCCTACACATATACAGTTTTTCTCCCAAAAGTCAAGAACTGGAATGTGTAGTCGTAGATGTAGATGTGTGCATTGATTTATTAATTATTATTCTCATGAATTTATAGCAGAGAACAGTTTATTCTTTCGTAATTCAATCCCAGATCCTAGAGGGTTTCAGCCTCTATACAATCTAATCTTAAACCTAGACATTGAAGGCTTCAACTTTAATAAAATCTAATCTTCAAGATGCTAACTTGGACCTAGAAGGTTTCCATCTCTGTACAATCTAATCTTCAAACCTAAACCTAGAACATTTCAGCCTCTGAGACTGACTGCTGACTGAGTTCATTGACTAGCTGTCTTCTGAACTCTGAACTGTAAATTGTAAACTGTCTACTTTTGACTCTCTCTTATCTCTATTAGCTTATTCTGGACTGGCTCTGTTCTTCCCAGATTCTCCTTCTGAACTGAACTGTGAGTTCACTGAACTCAAAATGCATGACTGAACAAACTCCTCACTCTGCTTCTTTCCTGCTTCTACCTCTGCTTCTATCTTGCTTCTCTCTTTGAGCTCTCTACTTCTACTTCTCCCTTGTTTCTTTCTCTGAGTTCTGCTGTCTGCTTCCACCTCGCTTCTGCACTCCACTCTACTCTCTGAGCTCTCACTGCTTCTTGTCTGCCTCCAACTTTTTCTGAGCTCTGATTCCTTTTCTGCTTCCACACTCTGCTTCTACTCCCTGCTTCTTTCTACTGAGCTGGGATTAAAAGTGTGTGTCTCCAATACCTTCTGAATCAGGCTTAAAGATGTGTGCTATATTGGGATAAAAATCATGTACTAATGTTCTTTCTACCCTACAGCAGCCATGTTGACAGATTAAAGAATTAAATGTTCCTCTACAGGAGTGTTCATGCTTTAGTCAGGCATAAATTTCACCACTTGTACATTCTGTGCTTACAGTACAGTTACAATGAGGTCAGAGTCACTTGTGTGGTAGTCCACAGGGCTATACTCATTTCTCTCCAGGATCTTGAGTTCAGAGATGACCTGGGTTAAATTACTATCTTCCTTAGCTCAGATCAAATATGGGTTATTGGTGGCATTGTTCTCACATATCTTGAGAGAGTAAATTTGTAATTCATACCATTCAACTTCTAATCAAATACCCCATTGCAACATCAAGTTTACAATAGGAAACCCCACTTGATAAGCTATTTGAGGTATACTTGACAATTTAAGGAAACAGTAGTGTTCTTTTTAGTGAAGTGTAGAATATCATGACAATTGAAAACATACTTGTTACAATTTTAATAATGGTGAAAAATTTTTAGTCTCTCAGTAGATGTTTGAAACAATGTATAACTCTGAATCCTATATACACTGTATTATTCGCTACATTGATATTATACAGTCAAAGTTAAATCAATCACAATAAAATACTAGCAACAACAACTGATTATGACATAAAACAATCATAACAATATAGTTTAATAAAATTATATGATACTTCTTATCACAAATTATCTTACTACAGTGCTTCTTTAAATTTTTGCATATAAATATATACGTAATTTTTAGTTATTTTAGGACATATAAATGTGCAGAAAGTTTATATTATGGCATTTTCATCCATATATATATAGCCCTTCTATTATTAATACTTACATTTCTTTCCCCCTTCTCTTCCCACAGTCTATTAGTGTTCATTGTACTTTTACATCCTTTCTACTAACACCATACAGTCACCACATATCAAAGACACACACAATACACATATTTGTAACACTGGCTTATTTCACTTAACAAGGAATCCTCCGATTCTATTCATTTTTTTATAAAAACACAATTTCTTTTTTTATGACTGAGTAAAAGTCAATTGTGAACAAGCAATGCATGTTTTTATCCATTAACCATTGACATTATGGCAGCACTCTTCTCCTTAAGAAGATGTGAGGTGATATAATGCTTATATCATAAGATGACATGAAAGATAGTAAATCACCATGATACGATGAAAATTGATATGAGATACATATCAACGTGTGTGTGTGTGTGTGTGTGTGTGTAGACATACATATAGGTGGTATATTTATGGGACAAAGGGAAATTTCATGTTTTGGGCTTGAAAGAGAAGCATAGGTCAGAAATTTCATTATACTCCTTAAAATAGTATACAGTCTAAAGCTGTGAATTAGTTTTTGTTATTTTATATTTAATATCTTCAGATCTTGCTTTGATTAATATGAATAAAATATTCAACCAGAAGCAAAATCATAGATAACAGAATGATTATAAGAATACGAAGCCATTTCTGTTGTTAATAGATAATGTTACTTCTGTGTAGGGTTGAAATGTTCTGTATATATCTTCTAAGTTCATTTTGTTTATAACATCTGTTAGATCCAGTGTTTCTCCATTTAGTTTGTGTCGGAGTGACCTGTCCATTGTGAGAGTGGGGTATTGAAGTTTCCCACTATCAGTGTATGTTTTAAGTGTGTTTTAAGTTTTAGCAATGATTCTTTTACAAATGTGGGCACCCTTGTGTTGTTGTGGGCATAGATGTTGAGAATTGAGATGTCCTCTTGGTGGATTTTTCATTTGTTGAGTATGAAGTATCCTTTATTTTATACTACTTTTTAAATTTGTCTTCTTTCATACAACTTATAGAAGACATCCTTGAACCTCATTCCTTCCCTGCTTCCACTTCTCCCAGCACCCCTCCCTCCCTGCAATTTCCCCTGCCTGAAACTGCAGGGCAGACCAGAAAGTAGAGAATGAGAACCTGTGGACAATTTCTCATGAATTCATACACTGCTCATAGATCAGTAACTAGCAGAGTTGTCATCAGAAAGGACACCTTCATCAGTTGATAGGAGCATAGGGAGAGGCACAGGGTCAAATATCATGCAGGGATCAGGGAACCACATGGAAGAGAGAGAGGTAGAATGGCAGATATCAGAGAGGTTGAGGACACCAGGAGAACCAGCTCCATAGTGCCAACTGACTAGCACGCTTAGGGACCAACAGAGACAGAAGGGAACATTCAGGGTCCACTAAATATATCTTATAACTCTCTGGCTTGGTATTCTTGAAAAACTCTTACCTGTTTACCTGCCCCTAGGACCCTTTGGCTCCTGCTGGGTTGCCTCCTGGTGCTGCTTGCCACCCTTGATTTAGGGATTAGTTCCTGGCCTTCTTTCATCTTGCCATGTCATACCTGGTTTTAAAGGAAACCCTGGGAGGACTGTTGTTTTCTGGAGAGAAGGAGGTTGGTGTTTGTGGGTGATGATGGAGGTGTAGGTCTGAAGGATAGGGTAGATGGGAAAATTGGGAGGAGTGGAGGAAGGGAAGGAAGGGGTTGAGATGTAAGTTGTATGAGAGAAGAAAATAATAGAAAACAAACAAAAAAGAATAAAATTGATAGCATTCAGCTTTGAAATAATTTTAGTTTAAGACAATGTCATGTAACCAAAAGTCCTACAGTGATTTCTCATTAATTTATTTACTTTAACATATTAAAATGTTAAAGATTAAAAAAATATAATGTTACAAATAAATAATAATTTAAATAACATGATAGGGATTACTCAAAACATCCCCCTCTGAAAACAGACACTTTGAAGATTTGAAATAAGCTTCATAAAATACAAAAAATATGACTGATAAGAAAAATAAGAAAAGTCTTCTGTATAATTTCTTTTTAATTTAAACATAATTACATCATTTTCTTTTTAATTTAAACATAATTATATCATTTCCATTCTTCTTTTCCTCATCCAACACAACCCATTTCTTTCCCTTTCAAATTTATGACCTCTTCATCTTTATTACTATTGTTAAATATAAAAGAAGCAATTCATATGAAGATTCTTATTTAATTCTACATTGTGTGCTGCACACTACTTCTTAAGGAAGAACAAATACCATATATATTCTAATTCTCTAAAACGATCCTCTAATAATACATTGAATATTACATAATGAGATAGTTGGTTATTGTTCATCATGGTAGTGCTTTAAATTAATTTATTGAACATGATATTCAGGCTTTATTTTGTGCGTTACATATCTTCTTGAAGGGAACTAGTTGACTATAAAATATGTGGCATTTGTAATACTCTCAATCTCAGTGTGTTAGAATGCTGGTCATAACATTCAGATCTGGGAATGAAGTTCTGTAAGGCCTTGGGTTTGATATCTAGCAGCAGCAGAACAAAACAATTTAATTTCCAAGTATTTAAATTTCTGTGTTTTTCTTAATAAACCATGTTCATTTACATTCTAGGTAAAATATACTCTTGTTTACTAATCAATTGCATTTTAAAATATCAAATCTATCAAGAATGGACAAGGTGAGCTCTAGCTCCTACATAAAGTTTGGATGAAGGAGGAGCAGGGAAGAGTGGATGGGGGGAAGATGGTTTTGTGAAGTATTATACAAGAGAAAAAATAATCTAATAAAAAATAAATAAAGTTGTTATTATGTTTTCACATCTCAAGAAAAATGGTATCAAATCTATCAGAAAGTTTTTTTTAATATTCTACCAATTGCCTTCAAGATAAATTTATACATATATACATAAACATATATATTTGTATTGTGATTTATAGAATTGAACCTGGTGCAATGCTAAACGAGCACTTTAATACTGAGCTATATCCTAAGCTTCAGCAGGTGGATATCCTGTCTTTAAGAAGGCTTCTGCTTATATCATCAGCAACTGCCTAATGTGTAAACATTTCTTCAGTGGGGTTCAGGCACTGAATACCAAGCATCTCAGGCAAAATCATAATAATAAAATATAAAATATAAAATGAATTCCAATTTACAATGAAATATACTGAATAATTGTCTTAGTTCATCAACATTGCAAATTAGGTTGTTAAGATCATCATCGATGATCACGACACACATAGTTCATAGCATAGTATCTTCTAGACATGACAAAGATTCTGTCCCCATGATATTTTCAACAATATAGTTATGTAAAACAGGTCTACACAAGGAAACACCAGTTGACAAGCCAACATGGACAGAAAAATGTCCATAAGGCTCAACTCCTAAATGAGGAACAACAGATAGTCAATGGCTGCTGAGAGAAAAAGAATCATCTCTACAGATGATTCCATACTAGGTAGTATAGTTATTAAATCACAAACATTTTGCACTAAATCACATACATAATTAGAACACTAAGTGGACTCCACAAGTTGTGTGTGTGTGTGAGTATGTGTGTGTGTGTGTGTGTATGTGTGTGTGTGTGTGTGTGTGTGTGTGTTTATGGGATTCAAGGGGTGCAAGAGGAGGGGAAGTATCTGAGGAGTAGAGATGATGTGAATATAATATACTGATATATAAAAGTCTCAAAAAATAAATAATTTAAATGTTTATAAATCTATGTGATTTTTTTAATATATAATACACACATTTTAAGAAAATACTGAAACATTTTCACCTATATAGTATGGACCAGGTTATTATTAGGTTGTAAAAAGCAGTGCAATGGTGGAGATGAATCCACGATTAAATTGTTAACTCAAGAATGAGTCAAGAAAGTCCCCACCTACAAAAGCAAATAAAAAATAAATTTCCCTTCCCCAAGCTTACCTTTTCACTACAACCATTAATAGAAATTCATTTATTCTAGAACTCAGTAAGGACATAAACGTCAAAAAATTTTTTCAAATATCCTTGTAATTAAATATCATATTTAATTAACTATCATCCAGAGACTTACCATTGAACCTAAGAGTTGGTTTATGGAAATATGAGAACAAATGTTTATGTGATCCATGTGATATGTCTATATTTAGAACCATAGAGCATACTAATTATAGTTGGGTATTTATGAACATAAGCAACAGACTAAATTAGGTTGACAGACAATTAAATGAGGGATCAATGAATGATCATAAAAATGAAATTATATGACAGATCTAAGTTATTTTTACATCCCTGTGGACAAAGTGTCTTTTAATGAAAGCAGCTGTAACTAGCAGCTGATATTTAAAATCAAAATTCCTTGCCATTCCTACTAAAAGCTTACTATATTAATTAGAATGCTCTCCACAGCATAAGAATTTAAACATGAAACAAGGCACAAAAATGTAAGGTTACCTGCTGACAACTGATTCTGATGATAAAAGTCACAATAAAAGCTAAAAAATAAAATGTTAAAGGATGATAATAAACTCTATGTATAATAACACCAAATCTATATGAGGGTTAAAAAGAGTGAAAATAATAGAAAATAATTAGAAAAAATAAATTCTAATGAAAATGTATCTGAAGTTATTATTTGTGTATAATAACATGTGTGTGGTTTTGTTTACAGAATAAATCAAAGATACCCTTTACCTGTGATACACAAAGCAAGACATCATATGTTGCATAGGAAAAATTGGGTACAATTGCTTTTAATAAAAAATTTCAAAATAAAGTAATGTGTTCCTCAAAACAAATATATTTTTTATGGTTTTTTTTTCTTTATCACCATTGATTGCATGAATTCCTCCTCCAAGAAAATAGTCTGTGGGGAATTTTAGTTTATGCAGTCACATGAATATATCATAATGGAAGAAGGATCTCTATTTCACTAATGTTCAGCTCCCATAACTACCTCTAAATGGTCCTTTTACTCTAGCATGTAGAATTTAATTATATCACTCTTAGCAAGAAAGTTTTAGAAATGGGATCACCTGTTCTCTTTGTTGCCTAGATGAAAATAAAAAAATAAATCAGTATGAACCCCTTTGTCTTTTATGGACTAGGCACAAATTTTAAAAGTCTGCTTTTCAGATATAGGAAAAGGGAGACTCAGAAATACTCCAGAGACAAAATAATTTGTAATATTCAGGGAACTAAGAATTTCTTTGAGCCCCACCTTATGGAGTACCAGGTGTGACAGGAATAGAAAGGAACACATATGAAGAGGTAGGAGTTGGAAAACAAGAGCAGGGTTTGGAATAGCTGCAATACGTGGACTTACGTTTTATTAGAAAACAATGGAAAATCACTGGAACTGTTAAAGAATCTTATTTCAATTCACAAGTGCAGCTGTGTGATAGTGTTTGTGAGAACATCAAGAGTAGAATCATTGATAATGTTCTACATGAAAATGTTCTCAAAAGCAGATAATTGAAGTGTGCACACTGGTTAGTGATGCTGGGGACTTATTCCACTGGGAAGAGGTTAAAAATACTCACAGCTGTAATGTCAGCAATATAATGTCCTAGTTTCACTTCTGTAGCTGTGATAAAATACCCTGGAAGAAAGCAACTTAGGTAGAGAAAAGATTTATTTTTGCTCACAATTCCACCAAAGAAAGGAAGTTTCAACAGCAGAAATGTTAAAGCAACTAGTCACATCACATGGAAGCTGAAGAAATGAAAGCATTAACAGTCACTTTCTCCACTTTTACACAGTCCAGGACTTCAAATCCAGGAATGACATTACCCACAGTGTGCTTGATTTTCCCACATCAATTAACAAGAAAGTCCTCTTAGACAAGCTCACAGGTCAACCTGATCTAAACAATTCCTTATTTAGATCCCTTCTTAGATGATCCTAGATTGTGTCAACAACATTTTCACTGACATTCAATGAAGTTTCCTTTTGTCATATTTATCTGTATAACTCTCACACATACATATTTTTATATGATAGATAATTTGACTGGTGTTAAGTTTACTTTTTATTCTCCATATATCACAGTTTTGATTATTTTTCGTGCCCTCCTCATATTCCTTCTGACCAAAGTCCAGCTACAACTTGAGATCAGGAATCCCAGGAGAGGTGTGGAGTCAGACAACCAATGTAATTGGAAGACAGGGAGAGAGAAAGGGGAAGGGGGCACGCACACACACACTCTTGTGTATCAGCAAAATCTAGCAGGTTGGGGTTCCAAGGAGGAGGTGTGAGGTCAACTGGGGGAGAAAAACACACAGACATCTCATGAATGCATCACACACAATCTTTATTCAATCTTCTCTATTCCATTAAATGTCTGTCTCCCTTCCAGCCTTTTCCCGATATCCTCTCCATAAAATCACACATATACACATTCACACATATCTTGTGAATAAAACAAAGCTTCAACACACACAGATCTTACCCACACATCTTGCAAGCTTCCCTTTGTAAGCTTCCTCATTATGGAAGAAACAATGCTCCAATATACACATATCTCACACATACATCTTATAAGCTTCTTCTTCCTTGTGGAAGAAACAAAGTTTGAACACACATAGATCTTACCTGCACATCTGGCAAGCTTCCTACAAACACTCTTCTTTCCTGTTTTTTTGTTTGTTTGTTTTTGTTTTTTGTTTTGTTTTGGTGTTGTTAGAAAGAGCCAGTCTTCAACATACACACATTTCACTCATACATCTTATAAGCTTCCTTTTGTAGGCTTCTTTTTCCTAATGGAAGAAGCAAAGTTCCAACACACATAAATCTTGCCCATACATCCCCCAAGCTTTCTTCCTCTTTTCCCTTTTATTTTGGTGGGGGGAGAAGTCAAGCACCAACACACACACACACACACACACACATCTCACTCAAAAATCTTATAAGCTTGCCTTTTTCTATTATTTTCCAATACACTTATATACCTTTTAAGCAATACTCTCTACATAAAAAGAAATCACATCATTATCATGAGTCCTATTTTTCTCAGTGAATGATTATTAGTTACATATAAAAAAACAGTTTTCAATACCCATATATGATTGCACATGAGCACCCAGCTTTCCATGTACTTTTTCCCTGCAATATATCTATATCCAAGAAACAATAATTTTGTTTATAGATTACTGAGTAAGCAAGCCAATTATTCTCACAGCCAGCTTCTATTGTAACTGGCAGGAAGCAGTCTTGAATTTACTAGGAAATGTCATAGTATCCTAACTTAACAAGTCTTATTTAGTTAACACCATGAAACAAGTTTATTATTAACTAGAAAACTTTAAGTCATATCCTTCTGCTTTTCTTAGGTAAAAGGGAATCTGTCCAGTCTACATGCCACATAACCCTATGTACAAAAACTCATCAGTAATTTTATAATTGTAAAAGCTAGGAAAATATCAAATTATTTGTGGTCAAGGAAGTTTAAACTTAGCAGTGAGCACTGAAACCCATTTGCTATACTTAGGCTGGTCTCTCATAGACAAAACTTGTGGGTCCTAGCAACCCTGCTTTCTTTGTTCATGTTCTTTAACCCTGACCAAGTCGTCAGCTACTAAGAATGTGTTTTCTTTATGTAGTTCCTTAGGTTACTTATTCCAAAGAAGCTTGGTAAAACATCCTCATCCGATGTTGTAGATTAGTTATTCTTTCTGGAGTTTCAATAGAATTACCAATTCAACTGAGTGGTACTGCCTTTAAGAAAATCACCACTGTTGTTATGTGTGCCAATAACATTTTCCAATGAGGGGCTGGAAACCTCCATAGAATTTTTGTACACCAAAATAAACAGGGAAAGCACAACAAAGGCCACCACTATCAGACCCCATAGCAGCAAGGGGTATTTGGGTCACAAATCTATAAGAGTGTTGCCTCTCTGAGATACACTCCTTGGAGCTGTGCAAACCAATGAGCTGTCCAGCTTTGTAAACCCCCTAGCAGACTAGAAGTTTTCAATGATGGTTCTTGGCACCTTCCAGTCCTTTGTGACCTTTTTTTGAAGATTAAGAATGTTTAAATTCATATAAAAGACACCATAGAAGTGTTCAGGTGGGTCCAAGTGGAAACTTTCTACTCACAGTTTCCCTCAAGTTTCTAGCCAATCAATCTTGCACATAGCATTGCTGAGAATCATCTTCATGACAGAGTAGTAGCTTTCAGGGAAGGCCAAAACCCAGATGACACATGAGTGACAGGCTCACAACTGGAGCTAGAAAGGCTAGATGATAGCCATGTACCAGACAGGAGAAAAAAATGATCTGACTCAGTCACCAAATTTGGTACCAGTGATGATCTTCCTATCAATAGCCCTGTTCTCCTTTGTCACGTTGTACCCTGATCCTTAGGTGTAAGGTTTGTGAAGGGTTATGAAGAATTTTTCAAAGAGCGACAAGACTAGGATCACTGCTGAATACTAGTGTTTTCCACACATGACAGGGAGCTGAACCCTTGAATCCCCAAACAAGATTTTCACAATGAAATAAATCAGTTAACATTCCCATGTATATAGGAGAAATCTCACAAGGACCATCCCTAGATGAAAAACTATAGAAAGTTAATGGCTGTTAAGAGAAGGAGAATCAGTCTTCTTCAGAGAGGAGCCCCCTGATAGATTGTCTATTCCCAAGTGATCATCGGTAACTACATATATAAAGTCTGAATATACTCAGGGATTTTTCACACGCGTACACACACACACACACACACACACACACACACACACACACACACACCCCCACAGAGAAAGAAAGAGAGGAGAGAGCAATTAAAAAATAGGTAATGAATTTCAGAGGGACTTAGAGAAACGTGGGAGAAGGAACTGCAGTAGGAGATGGTGGAGTGGAGATGTTGTAAATATGGTACATATACATGAAATTCTCAGAAAAAGAATGTAAAAAGAAAACCAAAACAACTCACTTTCCCCAAAGGAAACTAAGAAAAAACTGCTGTTTCAGTAAAGCATAGAACAGAATGTAACTTTAAAGAATTTTACTCAATAGGTACTGCCAACTTCAGGAAGCGGTGTGCTATTTCCAGGTTGATGATGTCCCGAGAGCTACATAATTCAAATCAAGTGTCTCTGCTATTAAAATACACTTCAGGTCAGAGATTAAACATTACTTGCTGATAACTTATTGTATTTTGCTTGATTTTTTTTGTTACATTTCTCACTAAAGCATGTTTCTTTTCTGTTTTTTCTTTCTTTTTTTTTCCCCCAAACAGATCGCACATAACCTCTTCCAGGTACCTAAAAATCTAGGTTAGTTTGAGTTCCTCTTAAATTAAAACTTATTGTCATGTATTCTTATTAACTTTTTAGTTGTTTATTACAAATCAAGAAACATTTTCTTTTCATAATTCTATAATAATTTAAATGCTAAAAGAAAGAAAAAAGAAATGTCTAGGAAGTTGTACATTTAAAATTTTGCTACTATTATTTTTTTCTGTTAAGCCAACACCTCTTTGGTCCATGTATGCATAAAGGTGTCTGTAGATAAGGACATTTTACTTAATTGGACCATATTCATTCCTTATAATGTATATACACCATAGTCAACTGGGAGATGTACTGAGACTCCATGGAAATGAAGGACAGCCACATGCTTTGACAATATAATTCTTTACTTTTCTTTTGTATTGAGGAGAAAGTTAGCTGGTAACTACAAGAGAGCAATCATTCCTTTGCATAGCACAACTATTTTTGCACATGAAATCAATACAATTGTGTATCAGCATTCTAGCTATGTGTCTCCAAAATATAGGTTTTATACAAAGTAACTTCAGCTTTTCTAAAAAAACTAAAACAACAAAAAAAAGACTTTTATTATACACCTTTACATGTTGGAGCATGAACATAAAACTTAAATAATCCAGCTATTACAAATGCTTCAGAATAATTTCTTAAAGAAACATTTTACAAATTTTACCCCTGACCTGATTCAGTTTATTATCATGAAAACAAATTTTATCATAGTCTAAGTGATTAGTGTTTGAGTTGACTATATTGGACATATTCAAGCATTGCAAAAGAAATCTTACTGATACTTTTGAATGCATGGAGATGCCTTGCCTCAGTGATACAAGATCAGTTTTATAGAGAGCATGATCAACTTTGTGCCATTCTTGACTAACTCAATAACTTCCAATTATTCTAGTTGGAACAAAATGTTGAATTACTTGTAGCTTGAATTCATCATGTAGTTTATTGTATACTCATCAAAGCAGTAATAAGTTGAGTAAATATCAACCACTTCTTTTTGTCCTTACTCTCATTCCCTTGCTCCCTTATTAAGTGGACAGAATTATATTAATCAACCCAAAATATCTCAAAATAGTTATTACTTATGTTTCTCATTGTTATATACTTGTTTAGAAGTCTATGTTGTTTTCTTCTTTCAATTTTGATTAATTGAATTTTTCCTTGACATATATCTTTACAGTAAAAACTTAAAATCCCTCTAGTAGAATTTACCCTTGAGCAACTGTTCAGTCTCCGTTCTGTGAGCAAAGACTGTCACCTACTGGCATAACACATTCAGTTCACAGCTGGACTAAAACCTGTCAGTCACAAGTTGATGTATCTTTGTTTTTTAGTTCTATAACATGCTTTTTTAAAGTTAATATTAAAATTAAAATTCATAAAATATTAATAACTATATTCAGTTATTAAAGTTATTTTAAAATACAAAATTTGAGTCAGATTACAAAGTTAAAATGAAATAGTAAATTTAAAAATTGTTGTTTGGGGTTTCTAAACTAATAAACAAGGTGTCAGAATTCTATATTTAGAACAAGTATGATACAAAAGATTCAGCTACAAATCATAGGTAGATTGTGTATAGACATTCTCTATGTATTAAATGCATAGAACAGTTTGAAGTTGGACATAATATTTCACAAGTTAGTTCCAGCACTGTTGTTTCTGAACCTAAGCTTGGTAAATGTTATTAGAATTTCAGTGAATAATTGATGTACGAAATACAAGATAGACAACAGCATGTAAGGTTCTTGTTTTCATTGTTTTGCTTTGATACTCTACACTAGTTCATCCACATATCAAATGGATATGCTATCTAACAACCCAAACATGAGCACATAGAAATTCTTCTTCCTTTTTCTGTATTATATAAGCAAGTCCACTTATTCTTCATCTACAATATGTTCAATGCTTATCTGTTTCACTTGAACTTACTGCTACTCTTGTCAAATTCCTGTCCTCTCATTGTGAATAGGTTATTAATTGGTCATCTTGTTCTTACCACTACTAATAGTGCTATTTTTAACCCAGAAGATCTTTATAATCACAAATTCTATATTTAACTTGCATGACTAGATGCTGAATGGGAAGAAATATATTTACATTTATAATAATCCCTGGTATATATTGCATCTATAATATTAACATATGTGTCATCACATTCTGTTAATTTTTACTTTAAACTTAGCATACTAAGCCAACTAAGTCACAAACATAAACACTTAATTAGGTATTTTGAAAGATAAATAAACAACTGTTCACAAGATCAAATGTAATTAAATTGATTACTTTATTGCTGTTGATATACAGTCTCCAGTTTTATGAGGATTTTTGTAAAGGAAAATTTTATTTTGTGAAAATGTGTGACTCCATAGATTTGATCTCCAAAAATAATGAGGATTTGCATGTGAATTATTTGTCTTCACTCTTTTTCATTATGTACTATGATTAGCATCTAAATTGTGGCTGTCATATCTTACTGTGTTTTTCTAGAAAACATATAGGAGCTGATTAGTTTATAATTGACATAGATTGAGCAGTACATATTTAAAACATACAATAGATAAGTGTTGACATGTTTAATCACTCATGAAATAATCTCACAAACCATGATCGTAAGCACATACCTCTTCTGTAACATCTTCCTATATCTTTTTAATAGCCTTTAACTCCAGCCACTGATTGCCTCCCAGTTCCACTTACAGGCAACTAGTTTTCTGATACTGTAGCTTCCATTTTTCTAGAACTTTCTGTAAATGAATCCATAGACTTATTAATAGACATATTTCTCTTTTCTATTCCAATTTCATGCTTTTCTCATAACCGTTAAATTCAATTAATGTTACTTTTATGTGGTTGTGAGTGAGTTCACATGGTGATTACTCCTCTGTGCCATCCAACTCCATTCCTTTGTTTTGTGTATGTGTGTGTATGAGTGTGTGTGAGTGTGTGTGTGTGTGTGTGTGTGTGTGTGTGTGTCTGTACATGAATATATCAAAAATGTTCTTGTTTTTCTCTTTGAGAAAACTTCATACTTATGTACACCATAGCTAGACTACTGTGTGTGCATAAGTGTCATTTCACCATGATTGTTGCTTGTTTACTTGATAAGCCAATCTTACTGGAGTTCTATGGACTCTCTATATAGCCTTAATTAGCCCTTTCCTGGTAACAAAGCATGCTCAACAGTTTTTATATGTTCAGTAGTCATTTATGTTTCTCTTTTTGAGAACAGTTCAATTCCCCAGCTTCAGTGATTGCTTCGTTTGTTGTTTTGTTTAAACCTTTGAGTTTTGCAAATATTAATTCTCTATGAACTGCAAGTTTTGTGATGGTTTCCTCCTGTTCTACAAATGGTCTCTTCACTCTGCTGATTGAATACTTTGATATTAATGATATGGTTCTTTATATGAAAATTTCATATATTAGTCCACATCCATAGGAATAAAACACTTTAGATAAATGATATACTCAAAGTGTCTCTATTATAAAATATGCCTACAAGGATTACTTTACCAAATCAAAGTAAGATTAGAGGTAGGTTAAAATAGTTAAAATATATATATTTGGTATATTTGTGTGTGTGTGTGTGTGTGTGTGTGTGTGTGTGTGTGTATGTTTGTGTATGTTTTGTTAGTTTGTTCATTTTTATTTTCATTTTCTTGAGGGAGTTGAAAGATTTGGGATAGAGTACTCTAAGTCCAGACTGGCCTCAAACTCAGTACATAGCTAGAACAACTTTGAATTTCAGATCTTTTGCTCTCTCTCCACCTCCTAAGTCCCAGGATTACAGATGCATACCATCACACTAACATCTCACATTATATTTCTTTCATCTGAACAACATTCTTTTAAAGTTTATCTCATGGAATAACTGATATTATTTGTCAGTAGAACTAATAAAAAGATCATTAATAAATCAAAAACAATATTATGGTCTACCAGGCCCTGAAACAGACCTAAGAATGAATAAGATTAATAATGAAACTGTAATAGCATTCACAGAGGTAAAGCGTAGATGTTTAATACACATGCATAAAATGAAACTTGTACCATTCTTTCAGAGAAAACATAAATGTGTGTTGTATTTCATTAACTAATTTAAAACTTTGTGGGGATGAAGAATAGCTCCAGTAAAGTGCTTGCTGTACAAGCATGGGGACCCAGGTTTGGATCCCCAGCACCTAAACAAATATCTGGAATGGTGGCATGTGTCTGTACCCTCAGAGCTTGGGAACAGTGAAAGAAGGATCCTATGAATTTGCTTGTTAACTAGTCTACCAAAGTTGGAAAGCTCTAGGTTCAGTAATAGACCTTTCTCAGCAATAACACAGAGAAAAATGAAGGACAACACAAAATATCAGTGTCTAACCTGAACATGTAGACATATGTGGGTGAGTTCACCTTACAACATGCATATGCGCTCACACGCACATGAACCACACAAATACACACAAAAATCTCTGACATGTAATTTCTTCAACAATGCTCATATAGAAATCAAGGCTAATAAGAATACATATTTTCTATATTTAAGATCCTTTCAAGAATATATGCTTTGCAGGGTAAATCACATATATCAGAATTATGTAAGCAACTATATTTATGTACTGTGTAATAGTAAAATTATTTATATTGGTATAAATAATAGTATTCCAATAAAATACTTTATATAGGTTTTATATGCACTTTAGAACAGAATAGATTAATATAAACAGTTTCTGAATTTTATGTTTTTATTATTTCCATACAAGGATTCAAACGATCAAATAAACCAGTTTCAATTTGATTTGCTACTATTGAAATCTACAAAATTTTGAGAGTTGCAATAGGAGCTGGATGAAAAGAAACCAAAGAATACTCATCTTTATACAAACTTATTCAAATTAAAAAAAATTCAGTTCTGACTCACTGACTTTTTTCCTTCAGAAACAAGAATATTCTTAAGTGAAAATTAACCTATTAAAAATGGACTTTTTAAAGAAAGAGCATTGTGCAAAAACCTTGATTTTCCCAATGTCCCACTTTGGTCCTGGTGCCTTCTTCTCAACCACACAGCAGGATCAGGACAACAGACAACACTTTTTTGCTCATCGATGTACTTATTCTTTGCATATAGCATAGTGCCTGAAATAGAAAACATATCCAATATCAGATTTATCAAAGGATGAGTGACTAAGAAGAACTGAGTTGATAAATGAGAGTGAATATTGACATAGAAAAATAGCATTTATAATGGAAGCAAGAGTAATAAAAATGAGCTTATTGAAGCAATTAACCCAGAGACCCACAACTAGCCAAAGTGCAGAAAATAAGAGACTAGAGTGTGTTTGCCACTACATGGGAATTGTGTGTCACTCCCCAGACCTCAGGGCTCAGAGATCTTCTTTGGAGAAGGATCTGATAAATTGCAGAAGCCAGAGCTGGTGAATGAGTTCAAGGAAACTGTGTTCTAGAAATAAAGGAGCAGTTGCATATGCGAACTTACAGTGATTATGACAGTATGCCAAAGACCTGCACAAGCTCAAGTCAGTCAAAGTCCCAACATGGGAAGTGGGAAATGAACATGAAGTCCAATTCCTAGATAAGGAGCCTTTGGCATTTATTAGATTCTGGGAGAATCAGTTATCTTTAAGAAATCAACCTCCCTCTAGGACAAGCTCCCCACCCATATACACACAAGAATATTTGGACAACATAATTGTACGTAATTAATTTTTTAGAGAGAAAGAACATAAATTAGATGAGTTATGAAGGTGGGAATAGATTTGGGAAGAGCTGGGGAAAGTGTGAATGTGATCAAGAAACATTGTATGAGATTCTGAGGAAGTTAATAAAAATACTATTTTTAAAGAGCATGTTAAAGTTAAGCCATGACAAGAATCTTTAGAGAACAAAGAAATATGGAGAATGGCAAGGTATAAGGCTGGATGTGATGATCATCTTTACTGAGAGCTGAACACAAAGACTACTTTATTGTAGAAGGTTCCCTGAATGTTGAAAGGAAGTCCATTAAAGGATTAAAAGGAGGGCATTTACATTTTAAAAAGCTCCTATGAGTATAAATGTAGAGGATAAATTTGTTTAATGTTTCTAAAGGATTTTTAAATGTATAAAATCAGAATTTATTTCCCATCTTCCTTTTTATAATAAGACTTTAAAATACTATTCAGTGACTAAAATGCTTTTTTTTTTCTTTTCTGATTTAACATTATGGAAGTATGCCTTGGTAAAATACTATCCTTACAAGAATAATCATTCTGATATAAATAAAAAGCACTTTAAAACTAATAATCTTACACAAACTTGTATTCCTTTTGACTTTATGGGCTTTCATATTATACCAAGTATTGCTTAAAGTGTGTTGTCAAATCACAATAACAACCACTGTTGCTCTCCATATTTAGAGATTCATATCTTATTTTACCAGTGATATCATTTCTTATTTTCAAAATAATACTTCACTGATATTTTCTAAAGCTTTCCATTTTTTATCTAAAAGCCCCTGGCACTGAAAACCAAATGTCTCCAGGAAAGGTTTTGCGTTGTTATGATGTGAACTGCCCATGAGTTATCACGTGTAATCTCTACATGGAAAGTGCTAGGGAAATCTATATTTTAATTGTAGGAAATCAGTTAGCAGAGCCTCTGATTGCCACACTATGTAACCATGAAGCCTAGGGCAAGTCCCTAGCATTTTTCATAACCAATTAATACATGACACTTTAAATAACACGGGTTTGCCATTCTTTATTAAAAGAAAGTAGGGCAAAGTTGACAAATGAAAAAAAAAGTTAAGAATATCTGCAACTCACACAGTTAGACTTCTATTCAGAATTCTTGGCAATTATTTCTAAAGATAACAGAGGTGACCTTGACATTTTATACCTACGTATCTTGCAATCTAAACTTCCTATAACAAAAGCCAATGTGAATATTGTGTACAAGGACAGCTAGCTGGTGCAAATGTTTCTGTAATGATGGTCTTTGTCAATATTTGGTGAATAACAGGTGGATCTAGCTTTTTATTTTGTTCTGTCCAATCATTATTAATTGATTCAGAATTCTATATAGAAAAAATCATTTTATTCCACTGAGTCTTTATGCAAGATACAGTTTGAATCATAGTTCATTCTGAGAAACAGGAATCTGTAAATTAGTACTGTTGCTACTCTCTGTATAAATGTGGATAAAGGCCATGTAAATAGTTGGATTTACTCAATACTGTAAATTCAATAATCAATATTAGTAGTTACTAATTTATCTTTGTTAAAAGGTTATCTGAAAACTGGTGTGTTAGAGCCAACAGAATTTGAATAGCAAGAATTAAATACTCATAATGAACACTTACATTCCCCACATCTTATTTATTATGCATTATGTAGTCTATCCATGTTACTAATTATAATAAAATTAAACAATTGGGGCAGAAGAATTTTCTTACTAGTTCAAAGTACAAGGTGCTCTTCTAGTGGACTCAAGATTGATTTCTAACAAGCATTTGTAACTTCAGCTTCGGGGGATTGATGATATCCCTGGCCTTTGAGGGCACCACAGAAACACGTGGTGCAAATACATACAATCAGACAAAACTCTTCTACACATAAAAATAAGCAAAAATTTAAAATATTACATGAATTGCTACAAATTTTATGTTTCACAGCACCCATATAAATATAGTACAGATTTATGGTGGCAAGGAAGGAATATGTATATAGGAGACTGGTTTGTACTGATTATAGGACATATTCTTGACATTCTAAACTGTTAAGTTATATGTTTTCGGTAATTTATAACTGACAGAAATTATTGGGTATATTTATAGTGAACAACATGATGTTCTGATGTATGTGCACATTGAAAAATCAATCAAACTAAATAATATACCCAACAGTGAAGGAAAGTTCCTGTAATTACCCTTCTGTGGGTTAGCTTTCATGACATCAGAAGGAAGCATACAAGCTTCCAAAAGAATGGAGAAGGCCTACCCAGCTCTTACTACCTCAACTAGCACAAGAACGGGACAGTAACTTTAAGGGTGCTGTGGTGGCACACTTACCTGGAAGGTAACCAACAGTCCTCTAATGGGACTTAAGCTTTATACAAAAATGAGGAAGACATGCCTGGTGCTGGAAACATGGAAAACTACTTTCTCAGGGCTAGCAAAATCATGGATCTTAGAGGAAAATGTATATCCACCACTTTGCTAAGCCAACATAATCCATAACTACATGTTAATATTTACTCTTAACAGTCACAGATTAGTAGATCTCACACCTCATTAAGGCAACTTCTCTTTGCAACAGATGGAGACCATTACATAAAACCACAACCAATCACAATGCAGAGTTGTGTATCCCAGTCCCAACTGGTACATCAAATACTACTCCTGTACCTAAGGTTTAGAAAACGTTGAGGAAGAAGGGGTGGAAAGATTATAAGAACCAAATGAATGGGACATTGCTTTAAGAGTGAGTCTTATTAATGTGAAGTCTCACCAACGTATATGCCTGAACAAGGAGGACAACAATAAATATACTTATGTGGGTAGGGGAAAGCTATGAGATTTCAACCATAGACAAAGAATTATCTGCAACACAAGCATCTAAAGAATGTTGAGAGTGGGAGAAATCATCTTACTTGGGGAAGAGCATAAGAACTGGTTATACAATACTAAATGATCAACCCTGAAAACTACATACTACTAACATTGTATAAATTGATCCAGTTGTATTTGTGTATTTAGTACTATGTATACATGGGTGTGTAACATACATAATATAATAATATGTATGTAATAATTAAAAAATAAAGCATGAATTAGAAAGAGAGCAAGGGGTATACATGGGAAGGTTTGTAAAATATGAAAATGAAGAAGGAAACCATTATAATCATACTATAATCTCAAAGACTAAGGCCTTCAAGATAATAACTATGTCTTTCACTGAACTTTATGTAAGACTAATTAACTGAACCTCAGTGATGTGGAAAGGAAGGACCACTACAAGTTTCCACTAACATATTTGAAAAGTGTCTTGATTTATGATTTTCTTTCTTCTGTTACTATAATATTTTTATCATGCTAGTAATTTACATTCCAGATAAATTGAACCTAGGTTCTCAGGCAATGGTGACTCATATATGGCTCAAAAATGAATTATCTCTCATGTCCATTGAGGTGAGAACTGTGTATTTACATTGACAAATCAATTCATCAAATGATTAATTTTTTTCTTTTGGTTTTTTGAAACAGGGTTTCTCTGTGCAGACCTGGCTGTCCTGGAACTCACACTGTAGACCTGGCTAACCTCAAATTCAGAGATCATATCTGCCTCTAGAGTGCTGGGATTAAAGGCATGTGCCACCACCATCAGGCTAAAGAATATTCTTTTTAGCAATTCTGTAGTATACAATATTTTATTAATGCCACCATTGTGCAGATAATAGGGACTGAATAATTCACATTTTATATTTTTGGTCAACGTCTCCTCTTCTTCCATCCCTCCTACTATCCTAAGCTTTGTAAAGGACCATCACATTCTGTTTATAATAAAAACAGTATCAAGCTGTAGAAGGATGAACAAATTATTTTTCTTTAATTTTGAAAATATGGATGCTTTGAGCCTAGTTTCTTTTCAGTTTTATTTATCATATATCTTTGGGCCATTTTTAGCATAGCTATTAAAGGGGAATCCAAATTAAACTTTCACTACACCAAGTAAAAGTTAAGAGTATTGCAGTATACACAATGTGAAAATGCATATCATTCTATGCCTATATAAACTTTTTATACTTTTCAAATCAAAGAATCACAACATAAAAATAGGTTAAAAGCATGATTTGGAGTGCAAAGTTTGATAATTCACATTTAAAAAGAAGAAAACCTCTCAAAGAAATGAAAGCTAAAACAAACATGAGGAAATCATTTTCATCTATCAGGTTTAAAACCAAATACATTTTTTTAAAACTATTAATTTTGGTCAGAGAAATGAGAAACCAAGAAAACTTATTAATATTATTAGGAAGGTGAATGATGCAAGATATATAGATAGTAATTCCGGAAAGGCTATCTTGCTTAAATTGAACAAACCTATTTGATAATTTCACTCCTAAATATTCACATTAGATTTATGTCCTTTAGATGTGTGAGCATTGCAAATGGATGCAAAGGTACATATGGATTGTTATTCATTTTAAAACTCATCTAAAATGTTAAATGATAAGAAGCAATGTAAATATATATAAGTGGTGGTAAAAGATTATGAAACAAAAATATGAAATATAACAATGAAAAATGAAGTGAAGGTATGTGTCATATAGAAAGGAACAATAAAATTGTGTTTAACATACTTTCTAGCAATGTTAAAAATGGACAGATTAATATATAAACTATCTCACAACTGCATCTGTCAGGGAAAATGGGTATCTACTAGGTGAGTATAATACTGTTTTAAATCAAAGTTAAGAGACTTTTTATACAGTTTAAATAAACATAAATGCATATATACATACATATATACATACAAATACATCACACACACACACACTCACACATACACACACACATTAATGTTTTTGGGTGTAACTCTGACAAAGATTCTAAATATTTCTTCCCTGTCTCAATATTCATTTTCTAAATTGATTCATATTAAATTTGAATATATCTGATAGGCTTGTTAGTGTGCAATTTCAAAAGCACACACTTCTGGAGAAGACAATACACTCTAAGGGAATTTATCCAGGCTCTGTTCAAGTTACTTCTGACAATTTTCTTGTGACATGAGTATTACAAGGCTTACTATTGACAAAATAGAGTCATATCAATTTGCCAAAAGCAATATAGCTAAAATGTGGCAGAACTTGAATTCAAGTTTTGATTCCTTATCAAAAAGAATATTTAAATAAATGCTGCAAATAAATTATTATAAATTGAAAGTTCCATTGATATTCAACACATTTAGCCAAAACTGAGTTACATCAATGACAGCAAGAAACTGTAAAACATGTAGATTTATTTCTGTGTCTGCTTTTTAATCACTTTAACAATTTAAAGATGTTGATGTTTTCACCACTTAGCTGATCAATTCTTACAATGCTTGTCACCCTCTTAATGGTTATACCATCACCAGGTAACAAAAGTCAGTGGATACTGTCTTTGGGTCTTTGAGGAAAGTAGGAGGAGAATTGATGTTTCACTTGGGAAACTCCCCATCGGATGACTCATGAGGTAAACAGGGCCATTCCCATCCAGCATTTATCTGATGTCCAATTAGCATTCACTGGGGGGGAACTAAAATAGTAATTCAAGACATTCATATAGTTGGTAGTAAATAAATTTTGAAAATTATAACAGTATGGCCAAGCATACCTTACAGAGAATCTGAAATACAGTATCCTCTTGTGTGGTGATGGATTCATGCTCAATGACTATTTCTGTTTCCTGAAAAAAAATAATTTGCTAAACGGAAGATCAGGAGCATATAGAAAACTTAAGTGAAACAAAGAGAAATAGTTCTTCTTTACACTAAAAGTAGGCATTTAATGAAATACCAAATATTTCTTGCAAGGGTGAAAATATTCACAAAAGATATTGCTATACTTTCAATCTATAATGTGCATTATACCAGTACAAAGCTGAGTCAAATAAGTTCAGAACTGAACAATTTGAAATGATGGACTTATCTATTCTTCAATAGATAAGTTAGAATTTATTTGACTTTGTCATTGAGACTATATTAATTCAGTGTCATTTGACAATATGTTTCAGTAACTTTAGGATGCCCTGTGTGATTTTTTTAGGTATATTGATCTCAAAATGTTTAAGACAAGAAGACTGCCTGCATGGTTTCATTGAATTCGTGGATACTTGAGTGGGTGAAGTACATATTGAGCTACCAGATAGATAACATCAGTTGTATTTATCCACTAACTTGAAAGAAATCACATTTTATGTTTGTGAGAAAGTATCTAAATCTTGCACTCAATCCAGTGACATGTTATTCTGTTTCTCAACTTGTGCATTTCACTGTGTCAGTATTTTGATTTCACAGTCCACAAAAGATGAAAGAAAGAAATGAGGCTCAACCACAGTGTTCTGGTACTTAAAGAAGAAAACTGACTTTCCTTCTACTGACATTAATGGAGCACATTTTATCTTAGTACAGGCAGAACCCAGAAATATCTCACTGTCTTCAAAACTAGAGCCAAAGTTATGTGATTCTTCTGGCATTCTTGCAGACAGATAGAGACTTATCAGAAAGGGGGGAAAGCTAAAGACCATAGTTCAGAAACTACAATTTCTATCAAAAAAGGGCATGCTATAATTTTATTAGCTAAGTCTACTAAATTAAAAATTTGACTTGCATTTTTTCTCTTTTTTGAAATTTCATTTTTCCTGTCAAAGTACATTCTATTGATGAGAGATGTTTTATTTTATTTAAAAAAAAAGACATATAGAGGAGGCACAATAGGCTATTATATTTCAATTCTAAAATAAATTAATAGGATTTGACAACATGAATTTGTGCATATGAATGAAGATGATGACAAATAATTCTGCTGTTCAGTTCCAGTCTTTGTGCATGTATATCTCCACAGATTTGCAAATTTGTTTCATTGCAAACCTCCTTGCTTAATTTCTATGACAGTTTTAGTTATCATTAACTTCTTACTTTTTTTTAATGTTGTCATAGTTTCAGTAAAAAGAGCCCCCATAGGCTCATAGCAGTGGCATTACTTAAAAGGATTAGGACATGTGGAGTTGCTTGAGTAGGTGTATCCTTATTGGAGGAATTATCTTACTGAAATTGAACTTTGAGGTTTCAGAAACGCAAGTCAGGCCCAGTAGTTCCCACTCTTCTTCCAGCTGCCTGAAGATCCAGATGTAGAATTCTTGGCTTTTTCTCTAACATCATGCCTGCCTGAGTGCCACCATACTTCCCACCATGACAAAAATGGACTAAATTTTTGAACCTGTAAGCAAATCCCAGTTAAACGCTTTTCTTTATAAGAGTTGCCATGACTAAGACAAATATTGTTTACAGAAGTTGTAGTGTGGCACGCTCAAACTAAATTTAGATTAACTATCTATAATACCTCTATGATAATTTGCCTTTCCTTTCCATGAGTCCTGAACATTTCTGTAATGCTAATACTCATCAATACCTAAACTTATAAGTTCAATGGTTCAGAAACCCAGAGATAACCCCTGAACATCATCTGCTCAACAAATGACCATCTAATGATATATATAACTCACTTTTCCTTTTACATAACTTTCCAAGTGGGAAATAATATCAGTAAGTTGCAGTTGAATCTCTTAATAAAGTATAGTCTCCTCTCCATGGATCATATACAATGATTACTTTCATAACCAAAATTTAATTGACATGAAGCTGTAAGCCTAGTATGATTATAAAAAACATTTGCAGTGTAAGTCGGAGCGCTGTAAGTCATAGCTTTATTTTTTTCTCTTTTGCACATAGATTTCTCTTTCCTAGGACTTCAGATTTTTTACTGTAGTGATTCTGGTATTTAGAATATTGAGATTATTGGTTTATAAGGATGATATATCATCACAATTTCTTTTGATGCTGAGAGACTTAGTTTGAGACAATCATCCAGAAGAATTCCAGGGAAGAATAAAACTCAATTTGTACAGATATACAGATATATGGACAAATTTATGCACATATATAGGTTCCTGTATATGAATAGATGCTTTGTAAAGACAGAAATCTCATATGTATGCAGTCTGGCCTGCAACATTCTATGGAGACCATTCGGGTCCTAAACTCACAGATGACCACATTCATCTGACCTGGAATTAAAGGCGTGCACCACTATGCTGAGCATATATAGCATTTTCAGGTACTTGTTTGTGAAAAATATCTGTAATACAAATATGATTATCATAACTCTGCTTCCCAGAAGATTTTACTCTAATTACTTATTAGAGGTTAAATGTTTTTCCTCTACTAATAATTTTATACAATATGTTTAACACCTCCTGAGTATGTCAGACTTTTAAAAGATAATGCTAAAATTCACTAGATAATACATTTATCTCATTCTTTAAAAATTGAGAGGTGTTTATTTCTACATGCTTTATACCTGAAAATTAAGAGTGTAAACCCTTCTATGAGAGGAAGAATATGTAAAGGAAGAATATATTAATAAATACAACCAAGTATGTAACTTGTTTTGAAAATCTTTGGTCTGTATATTTTTTTCACCCAATGAACCTGAAATGGGTTCACCACTGTTAACATGCTTGCTGGAAATTGATTCAAAATGCATCATTTTATGTTAGTAGCACAAAAAACCTACTTGCATTGCATTTGAGGCTAAGAACTGAAAACTGATTTCCTACAGTTGCACTAGCTGCTCATGGTTTAGGTAAGAACATAAGCAAACTTTTTATTCTTAGACAACCATTATTTTTCTAATAAAGAAACACATTCCAGTATTAGTATTATTTGAGTTTTAATTAGTGTCAAGTCTTGGATCCACACTGAATGTATTTTCTACAATAAGACTGTTCAGACAAAATGTTTCCAATTGCTAAGAATGGAAAATTATTGTTTTCTATTGACTAAAAACACTGGTAGAAAGACAGGTATGACTGGACCCCCTGATCCTCTGGATAAATATAATTTATAATTCTATATATAATTCTAACATAATTCTATTTTTCTCTTCTCTCTACTTTTCTGTCTCTATTACTAGACTCCATTAACAGCTTTTTTAAGCTGGGCCTCCTCCCTGGGCCTCAGTTATTTCTATTTATTTATACTTCCTGGACAGTAATTTTAATTGCAAACTGTATAACTTCCCTTGTTAAATTTTATTTATTATTTGGAAATTTCATACATGTACACAAGATATTTTGATCATATCCATGCTCATGGAAAACACTCAACACATCTCCTTTCTTTAAGAAAGGAAAAGGGAAAAGCATGGAGTACAATAAATGCTACACATATGTGTGTGAATTGTGTATGGGCTCTTGGATTATAAGAAACTTACTAGTGACCAAAACTCTAAAGTAAAATGATCCTCCCTTCCAAAGAAGGCCTAAAATTCTCTATTAAACAAGTTTGGAATTCTAATTGTCTTGATCTTGTACAGGTACAGGTCTTGTACAGATAGCCTCAGCTGCTCTAATTTCATTAAAACAATGGTCATATCATGTCTAGAAGGTCATCTCACAGTACTCCTCCATATTCTAAGACTCTTCCATCCTTCCCCTCTTCTGTGATGTTGTTTGATCTTTACAAATTCTTCTTGAACTTACTGCTAGGGTAGAAGGCCTTGAGGATTTGATTGACCAACGGAAAGTTACATGAGCCAGGAATAAACCCTAGAAATTTCCATAATAAATAAATAAATAAATAAATAAATAAATAAATAAATAAATAAATAAATAAATAAATAAGTAAATAAGTAAATAAGTAAATAAGTAAATAAATAAATAAATAAGGTTATGTTTTTCTAAGTACATTATAATGTTTTAATGATAAAAAAGGATTAAAATACCTTGTCAGAAAAAAATTAACATCACCATTGTTACATCAGAAGTTTATAATTGGAAAGATGAAATAATAGAACAACTTAAGTTGCCACCAAATTCTACGACTATGTGTACTATCTTATCCAAAGATTTAATGGTATTTTCTTTAAAATTTTTCAGTATTTTTCTGTGATTTCTGTAGTATTACAAGTTACGATGTGATGCTGAGGGAATATAAGAAAGCAGTTGTTAATGTTAGTCTATCTGAGCAATTAATATGCAGTGGTAGATAGATATGTAGACAGATGGATGATTGACAGATCAGTTTGTGCCAGCATGTGTAGATAGACTAGAAGAGTCGAAATATATAAAAGTGTAGTTGTAAATGTAGATGAGGATGTAGTCACCAGATATAGATGTTGGTTTGGGGCAGAGGACAGTTTATTCTTTTGTCTAATTCAATCACTGTTTCTTGCACAGAGCCCTGGAACCTTAAAGTATTTTGTACTTTGCAGTCTAGTCTTAATCCTTGAGCTGGATGGCTTTAGCCTTTGAACAGTCTAGAACTTTTAACCTGCTAGCCTAGACTTAGACAGCTTCAGCCTTAGCCTTCCATGACTTACTGCTGACTGAGCCACTCTGACTACCTCTTCCTGAACTCTGACTCTTCTGGTTCAACTCAGTTCTAGGCTTCTTCTGCTGAACATCGCTGTGTTTCTGTGTCTGTCACTGAATTCTTGTTGCCTCATTTTGCTTCTGTAACTGACTATTTTAACTAACTGCTGTGTAACTCACTCCAGCCTCAGCTTCTGTAACTCCTCTGTAACTGACTCTTCAACTTACTCTGTTAACTTTTCCTCAACTGACTTTCCTAACTGAATCTTTTTACTGACTGCTTCAACTGACCCCTCTGTCTGACTCTTCCACTGACTCTTCTTAACTGACTGTTAACTGAATTTTCTGTCTCCTATGTAACTCTCTTTAACTGAGTTGAAAGCCTGTCTTTTCTTCTGAGACTTGGGCATATACTTACTCCACTAATTGTTCCTGTGATTAGTCACTTTATCATTCACTCTGACTCATCTCAGATGTTACTTCCTGTGTTACCCTGACTCCTTATTTATTCTAGTTCCTGTGTCTGTTGCCTCTGTTTTTTATAGGGGTTAAATCCATGGACCACCACTGCCTTCTGAGTATTGGTATTAAAGGTGTATCTACATTCTACCCAGACCACACAGACCTTTGAATATAGCTCCTGGAATGTAGAACCTAGCTTTCACACAGGGCTATGCCTCTCTATATATTCCCTTTCTGTATAAGATATAAATTGTGCTGTGAAAATGGTGTGTGGGTAATTCTATTTTCTTTTTGGACTTGTGTGAATTAAGTAATTTCTCTAGGCTAGCTTATGTTAAAAACACACAGAATATCATTCATATGTCCTACTTTACCAGGGAATTAATTTTGGCAAAGTACCTGAACATCCTTGCTGAATGAGTATTTACAGATTATAGAGATTTAAATTGATGTGAGTGTGTGTGTTTGTGTGTGTCCATGTATCCATGGTTTTGTGAATTTATGCCATAAGTGTACCTGCAGGTGGAGGCAGAAATGGACATGAGATCCTTTGGAGTAGGAAATTTGGCATGGTTGGGATCCACCTGCTGTAGATGCTAGTAACTGAACTCCAGTCTTTTGGAAAAGCAGCAAATACTCTTAACCACTGAGATATCTCTCCATCCCTTATTTGTTTGCTTAACAAACAATAACTAAATGTGTACATTGTATTTTCTGACAGCTCAGTTTCATTAATTTACTTTGGGTCTCATGACTGTTTGCCATTTCAAAAATTATAATTTCTTGAATGACTAAAACTGCTGTAATATTAAATATTTAATGTCACCAAAACATTGAACTAACAATGATAAATTAAATAAAATCATTTGTAAAATCTCTAATAAGCAAGTTTCATTTAAATATGTGAATTGAAAAGTGACCATTTCAAAATAATAAAAATTTAATTACTGGGAAACACAGTGACAGAATCTCATGTGGACAAGGACAGAATTATTTAAATTGTAAGCACTATCATCCCTAGTATATAAAATAGAGGTCAGAACACTTCTGCAAACTGCTAAGTAGTTATTAATTTAGGTTCTCAGAGCTGTAAGATGTCTCTCACAACTACTCAGCTATGCCTGTGTAGTACAAAAGTAACAGTGGAAAATGTGTATCAAATATACTTGACTGTATAATACAATTTTATATCCAAAAATGTTGCCTGGATTTGGCTTGAGGGCAGCTGTTGACAGACTCTAAGTGGAAAGGCAACAGAATCATTAACACAGTTAGCTAAACATCAGTCAATTTTTTTCTTGCCTGTACATCCAACCCTTGTTATCATCTTGACAATGTGTACTAAAGCATGATGACATGTCTGCTGAGAGCAGATGAGATGACAAAATGTGACTGTAAAATATAATTTGGGTATAGGAAGTATTCCAATATCATTTCTACAAGCCAATTTTTAAAGAATTAATTGTTGTAGTATTTTATACATTGTATTTTGATTTTATTTACCTTCCCCCAGCTCTTCCCAAATTCACTGTCATTCCTATTTACCAAACGTTTTATTCTTACAAAATTAAAAAAATAATAATAAAATCAAAAACTCATTGAGTTCAATTTGTATTCCCATAAACTCTTGGGTGTATTGCCATCTACTAGAGTGTTGTCAAACAACCAAGGGTGACACCGTTAAAGAAAATTGGCCCTTGCTATCTCAACAATTATCAATTGTCAATACCTCCTCAGTTAACATTGGGACAAGGTATTTCTTCTTATGTGATTTAGCTGAGTAATGCAACCCTACACTGTAGTAGATACCTTTGTTACAGTGATAAAAATGGCCAAAACAACCTCTAGAAAAAATAATGTATTTTAACTTATGGTTCCAGAGAGAAAATTCATAATAGTAGGTATAGCAGGGCAGCAAGTGGCTAGAGCAAGAAGCTGAAATTACCTCTTCAACTGCAAACATGGAGCCACAGCAACTTCCCTTGAACAACAAGTTCCTCTGGATTCTAGCCTAGGGTGCTATTATGGCCAATATTGACATCTGTTCTTTACAGGCACTGTGCTTACCTAGGAATTGGAGAAACTTATATATGCCCTTTAAAAGCTTCGCTGAGGGATTTTTATCATTGAAACATGTAAAGGTACAGTATGTGGCTTGTTGATATTATGTTGGGCAGACAAAGAGAAACAAAGAATCTTTCATGTTAATCAAACTATGTTGTGAGAGTGCCCTGTCAGAAATAGAGGAGCATGATTGTGTCAGAATTTACTGACTGATGATAATTCACAAAATAAGGTGAATGCAGTAGCAGCCATTTGTCAGATAATCCTATTTTCCCTAGAAACCTGTCTTAGGAACAGGTTCTTTGATTTTGATGCTAATTATAAATATTAACTCTCATTTCACATATCACATATTAAATCTATAAATGTGTATGTAATATAAGATAATAAACCCCAGACCACTGCAGCGATGAACTGACTGCTGTGAGGAAGGCCTCTAAGAGTCATAGGTTTGAACTTAGAGATATGGAATTGAGCATAGCTGCAGAGGAGGCAGGAACAAGCAGGTGTGTGGACTATTGATAGAAAGTCCAGACAAGTTGAATAGACAGATGGGCCGAGGGCCCAAGTCAAATAGGTCATGCCCACAGCAGGGAGAAAGCAGACCTGAAGTCCTAAGGAAAACCAAGAGTTCCTTGCCTGTCAAACCTTGACACACAAACTAAGTAGGTAGATGAGAAGTTATTAGGAATTGTCACTATAGCAGTGTTGGGTATCCACATCTGTTAATTCTTGGGCCTGAATTCTGTGGTATCACTATAGTGTGTCCACATGATTCTGCAGTCCCATTTCACCCTGATAAATGTATATGGTGCTCCTCTTTCTACTCAATTGAGACAGTCATTTATAAGCCTGATACGAGGGTGGTAGTTGGCATCTACCCAGAAGCACAGTCATTCTCCATTCTCAAAATAGAATCAAAAGCTGGGTGCAAAAAGGAGTATTTCAGGGAAGGGCACAGCCTGAGAAAGCACTGTTCTCTAAAAAAAAATACACTAAGAAAAAATAACATAGAGTAGGACATGTCCTTATCTCTACGGGGACCATGGAAATGTCCCATGACATTGAAGTCAGAATGGATAGAATGTTTAAACCTCCTCTGAATTTGGAGAGGAGCATTAACTATTGTAAGTTATAAGACAAAATGTTGAACCTGAGTTTGATCTACACAATAAAAGACAAACTGTAATAGTTAAACAATTTTCAAACTATGCTTGATGTGTTTCTACAAAAGAATAAACAACTTACTCAGCAGTGTTTGTGTTTTAAACTGAAGCATATTTAATATCTTTTTAAAACTTTAATGTCTCAATGTATTAATGACATAGAGTAAGATAATTTTGATATCTTGACAAGAATCTGTAAAGGTTACAGAAGAACCAAAATTTCTCATTGATAATTCAGATAGATTTTTATGTTCTTAGCTTTCTGAAATGTTACATTTATTCACACTTGAATTTTTTCTCCAACTCTAGGTATATACATACACACATAAACAAGCATGTATATATATCCATGATAATGTACATAGCATGTTGTTGAAGTTTATTTTTAGTTGTGTTTAAAATATTGTTTTGTGTACTGTTGGGTCTGCCTAGGTCTTGGCATTTCATATTGTCTGAAGTTGTTGGATTTATGTAGGGGAATGTTTATTGCTAATGTTGTACGTATGCTACCAATAGAATACCTGAGGAGTTCTGTATTAATAAAAACATCTTAGCTCAGATTCTCAGGGTTTCATTGTCCAGTATGGCGATTTCCATGATGGTAGTTCACTCTGCTAAGATCTGGAACCTATGTTTGAACCTATGAATATGCCTCCTTGTCTCTCTTGGTGAGCGCACAAAGTGGCTAACAGCTACAATAGCTGGTAATAATAAATGCTCTGAGAAGAAATAAAGTGAATGTCAATGAGTGTGATTAATGAGTATGGGTAATAAGAAAAGGTGTGCTTCCTGCTTCCTGTAACACATACTGATTTCTTGAAGTAAAACATTTTCCACCCTCCCCCACTCCCTTACACTGGGTAACAGTAAAATATTAACTCATGGCCCAATAGATATCAAGCACTGGAGCTTGAAATCAGAATCATTTATTTTTTCTGATTTATCATCATTTTTCACTACAATTTATACATTTTAGAAAGGATTTTTCTCCATGCAAAGAAAAGATGAAAGCACTGTTAACATACCACTTCTCTAATATAGCAGTCCACAGGCTACAATACAACTAAAATCATTCATAGGATTTGCTGAGAAGCACACAGTGCATGACCAAAAGTCAAGTCTTTTCTACTCAAAATAGATAAGACTTTCAGCAGCTCATTGCACTCATCATTTCCAGTGTCACACAGACTATTTTACTGCCAAATATTGATATCCTAACATAAGATAGAGAGAAGGGTGTTTGCTTAAGTTCAGACATCTCAGGATTTTCCATTTCAAAGGTAAGAAATACCATAAGCCAACTTAATGCTGCACAGAAGAGTTACCATAGAGAGCAATGCAAACTCTTTGAGGGAAGGAGATTGAGAAGCCCTGATTTATGAATGCTATATTTCCTGGTGGGAAAATTAAATTCTGATAAAGATTAAGTATGAGGAATAATATATAGTCTTTATTTTTTGTGCATTTAATGGCATCTAATTCCATGGCATCTGAAATTCTTTGGCAATCAGGCAGTTATCAAAGCACTTTAACAAAATCTTAACTAGGAAACTTAACACCTACTTACACGATTGTTAGCTTCAGTAGTTCAAAGAATGCAAAGTCAATAGCAATTAGGAAAGAAATCTGTTGAGAAAGGGAAAGATAGCTATAAAATACCTAATTGTTTCTTTTAAAAAATACTCCCTTGGTAGCTGCAACTGCTAATAAAATGTCGTTTCCACATGACAAGTAGTACACAGGTCTTTCTCTTCTAGGGTAGGGAAAAAAAGCATGCTGTGAAAATGTATATAAACCTTTCATTACTAAAGATTGTATTATTCTAATGTTACTGGCTTGTAATTAATTTGTAAGTGATTCTGGAAGCTTAGCAACAGTCAAGCTACATAAAAAACTGCTAGGTTATTGACTATCGGTCATAATGTGTAAACCCACATAAAAATTATTGAGGTGGGATTGTTCCTTCTAGAGTCTTTTACATATTGTCTATGTAATTTAGTTCAGGCAAACTTGCCTTCATAATAGAAACTAGTCTCAATAAATATAGAGCCAAATGAAAAGGGCTTTATAAGTACTTAGTATAATAAACATGACAATTATTTGTCTAGAACACATTGGACCTTCTTGCTGGTAATAAGTTCTTGTTTGAAAAATAAATCAATGATAATTGTACCTCATGTTGCACATGCAATAATCTTCTATTTTCAGTTTTAGCATACCAAGCAAGTTTTATGCACTGGATATTCTCAAGGTTCCAGAATATCTTTGTGTCTACAAATGATAAAAGAACTTGGGGACAGAGCTTTTATTTAAAAATAATCCTATCCAAGTTGTTCCAATTAAACATGCAGAAAATGAGGAAAATATTTAGCTTTTTATCTTGTACAAAGAACCCTGTTGATCTGTGCACCACAGCCATCACTATCTGCAACACAACTAATTCAATTGCTACAGCAGGCAGAGAATATTGGCACAAAAGAAGACTAGACCAACTGCCTTTAATGCTTCAAGGATCAGTTCCTTTTTCTCTCTCTTTCTCTCTCTCTCTCTCCCCCCTCTCTCTCCCTTTCTCCCTATCTCTCTTCCTACTCTCTTCCTGCTATTCCTCTTTCTGATTATTTCTAAAAGTTAAGCCTCTCTATGTGTCAGTCTTCAGTTTTCAGGCTTTTTTGGTGGTTGTTGTTGTTTTGCTTTTCAGGTCTAAGCACATAAAACTATTTAATCTGAAGTTCAAAAAGCATATTAAAAGTTAAAGTGAAACTGAAATAGATTTCAGCTGCACATTTTGCATATTTAAAACAGGTAGCTTAACGTAAAAACCTCTTGACTTTTAAACCTTAGACACAAATATGTACACATAGACACATGCAGACATATACTACAAACATGCACACACAAAACATTTGTGTTATATAGTACATTACTATATTGAAGTCAATAACAGAGTGTATGTATGACGGTGGTCTCATATAGCTGTAATAGAGCTGCAAATTCTGATTGCCTAGTGAAGCAGTGACCATAATAACATAATAGTACCTAGAATTACTTGTGTTCTTGTGTTGATTGTGATACAAACAAACCCACTGTATTACTAGCTATATAAAAGTAGAGCATATGCAATTATACACAGTACACGAAACTTGTTAATGATAAATAACTGTTACTAATTTTGTGTTTATTGTACTGTATTTTTAACTTGGATTTTAGAGTACACTATGTTTACCTTTAGAAAGTTTATAATGATGGAATATGCATGTTACACCAGTGTTTCTGCCAGACTTCTTGTGTTTCCTGCAGTTCTTAATTGCACTGTTTTTCTATAGTCTTGATTTAATCCAATGTTGTTTTATGGCCTCTTTCTCTTAGAAACTATCAAGCATTTTTCCATTGATTATTTTTTAAATACATGGTAATTGCCATACTCAGTAATTATCTCACTGGTTATAGAATATTGAAATTAATTCACCCATATAAGTATATTTTATACAGTTTATCAGTACAGTTTATATAGTTTTATCATTTTAGTATTTTTTCATGCCATCTGTTTTGAGTTTGCTTTCTGTTAATGTGATAAACACAATAACCAAAAGCAACTTAGATACAGAAATGGTTTATTTGTTTTATACTGCTAGATCATAACCAGGAAAATCATACCAGGATAAGGTAAAATCATAGAGCAGAAATCAAGGAAGAATGGTGCTTCCTGCATAACACCCTAGTTTCTTTTCTGTTAGCTTTTTTTTTTGGGAGGGGGTAGTCTGGAGACAGGGTGTCTCTGTTGTAACTCTGGCTGTCCTGGAACTCACTCTGTAGACCAGGCTGGCCTTGAATTCACAGAGATCTGTCTGTGTCTGCCTCCCAAGTGCTGGGATTACAGGTGTGTGCCACGACTGCCCGAAAATCAACTAGCTTTCTTGCACAGGTACTACCCACAGTGGGCTGGGCTCTACAACAGCAGTCATCAAACAAACAGTACTACACAGATATAGTTATAGGCTATTCTGATCAAAACAATTATTGAATTGAAATCCTTGCCTTCAAAGTGACTCTAACTTGTGTCAAGTTAATAATAAAACCTAATCAGTGTAATATCTAAATTACATCTATATGAGAATAGATTAAAAATTCTGAGTAATATATAATTAATATATCTACAAATATAAACTAGCAATGTGATGGAATTTAATTATATCATGAACAAATAGAAGTCATTGCAGGGAAAAGCAATTAAACAATATCAGCAGGAGAATCTACAATCTGATTTGTGGGATGTGTTGTTGTTACCAAGAGAGTGTGAGCAAATGTTGTTGAATTACCATACACACTCTTTTCCCAGCTTTTTTTTTCCCTCAGGTATCTAGTTATATATGACAAAAAACAAAAATAAACAAACAAACACCAAATTGAATTTCAGATAATGATGAAAGCTTTGAAGAAAATTAAAGAAAAGTAAAAACTAAAGTGGGATTTTCCAAAGCTACTTATCTAAAAAATTTGCAGTATAGACCATCAGAAATCATTTATAGCTGTTGGTCAGGATAGATTAAGTGATTTCAAAAACCGACTATTGCTGAGACACTTGGTTGCATCTCAAAGGTTGAAGGTATGTCCCTATCATTGAAGGCACCAAGCATGTCTGAGAAAGTACTCTGAAGATCAAAATAGAGTTAACATGAAAGCCTCCTCCCTTTGGTCTAGCTTTCATAGTACCAGAAAGTATCATGCATGCTAACAAAGGAGGGTGGCAATCAATACTCCTATTTACTTCAAGGAATATTGCAGAGGAGAGGGTGGAAAAATTGCAAGAACCAGGGAGTCTGCCATAAGATTATATATCTTAGAAATGACAGGAGAGCTTCACTTATGATCCTTTAACAATATGGCCACATAAACAAAAACTTAACAATAATAATATCAATGGACATGGTAATGCAGGGAGGTGGAGGATCTCTTGGGAACCTATTCTACTAGGGACCAGGCCCAGCATGTCAGGGCTTTGAGAAGATAGGTGTGGCATCAGTGAAAATTCACTCATGCACACACTTTCTTGAAGATGTGATAAAGATCTCAGCTCTCTTTATTTGACTTTTTTTAGATGGCACCAGACTTTTCTCTTTATTCAGACTTCTTCCTTCTCCTTTTTTTCTCTATGCAATTCAAGCTTTTTCCTCTCCATACACTTTTATTTTACACATGTACATGCACCTCTTGTGGAAGAAGGTAAACTTCAACAATCTTATTATTTTCATTTCCTATAATTACACACTCATTCACACATTCATACATCTTGTGGATGAAGCAAAGTTTCAATACTCACACACACATACACACACACACACACACACACACACACACACACACACACACACACCTTGTATACAGATACATACACCTTATCCATATATCTTGCAAACTCTCTTGTGGATGGCAGCTTTACAGATTCAACCTTGTAGATACCACCTTGTGCATTCCACACACATACATCTAATATATCCTTTTAACAAAAGCCCTTAAAGAAATTACCATGAAAATACCCTCACATAGCAAAATACTTCTTCTATATGCTGTAAACAAAGTATTTTCTCTTAGCCAATTTCCTTGTTAAACTATAGTTTATGGTGACCAAACAATAACCAATCATCCTATCATTTTTCTATTAAAGTTAATCAAAGGATCATTAGTAAGAGAATGTTTACTTTTTTGTATCATATAGAGAAGAAAACCTATCTTTTCCATTGTCTTTATGTTCTCAAGGTGCATCAACAAATTCATAATAATAATTATAAAATAAGGAAAATCAAATTTGGTCAAACTTAACAGTGGGCACTAAAACTCACCTGTCATTTATTAATCATAGACCTGTAGGCCCTAGCAACTGCACTTCCTTTGCATTTGCTTCCTGATCTAGCAAGTCCTTAGCAGCCAAGAATATATTTTACCACAGTAACTTTCTTTACAGCAGCTGCAAAACATAGTCTTTTTAACTACACATGTTTCCTAAGTTATTCTTTCTGGAGTTTCAATTGAACCAATTTAGCTGCGTGGCATTGCCTTTTTAGAAAATCATCACTGTTGTTCAGCAGAAGGGATTATTCAGGAGAAAGTCCCCCAGAAATGGTGGGCTGTTCTCCTCAAGCCCCAGCACTGGCTGAAATTCCTTTAATATGGCTCTGGACACAAATCATATACAAAGAACTAAAGACAAGTAATGACTGAAGAGAAAGAAAGAATTACCTGTCCCAGGGATAAGGACCTTTACTAGTTATTCAATACAAAGTGGTCAGCCCTGAAATAATGTGCACACAAGCCTCACTAAATGGACCCAGCAGGTTGTATTTATGCATTTATGCATAAACATATACATACATGAATAGCAATAATAGTAGAGGTGAAGAGAATGGAAAAGAATGATATTATAAAATTTTAATTAAACAAAAAAAGTAAAAATGATTTATTTCAAAGATGAAATAAAGTATACTAGAAATACATAAAAATTATTTAAGTGATAAAATTAAAGTATACATTTTGAAAAACACATGAATTTCTAGGATAACTTGTCAAATTCTTAGTATTTTTACACATTTTTGTATCTCTAGAAGTGTTTTATAATTATTTTCTGTGTCAAATCATTATCTATTTCTTCAATGGCTTGAAAAATATTGCCTGACAGATGTCTTCCTTTAAAGAAATTTTGGTATTTATACCTATAAAATCTAATGTTCTCTTTGTTGATTGTATCCTGTTGACATAGATGTAGGGCAAATGTAGACATTGATTCAGTGCAAAGGCAGTTTATTCTTTTGGCTAATTCAATCACTGGTTCTTAGTCCTGGAGCCCCAGATCATTGCAGCCTCTGTACAATTACTCTTAAGCATAGAGCTAGGTTTTGGCCTCAGCCTCTATACAATTTATCATATTTTAATTTTCATATACTCTAATCAATCTCAGAGACGTATTGCTTACTGAGCCACTCTGAGGAGCTCCTTCTGAACTCTGACTCTTCTGATTTAACTCACTCACTATTCCGGCTCAAATTCTCCTCCAAGCTGCTGGCTCAAACTGATCTTCTGAGTAGGCTTATTGTTTCTTACCAAACTCTTCTGACTCCAGTTTACTCTGGCTGATTCTGACTCCCTCAGACTGAACTTCTCTGCTCAGCTTCAAACTGACTCACTCTTCCCATCTGATACTGACTTCTCTTGAGCTGTCTCTATGTTTCTGTGTCTTTCCCTGAGCTCTCACTGCCGCATTCTGCCTCTACCAACCTCTCTGCTTCTCTGCCTTATCCTCAATCAGACCACTTCATTGTCTCGGTGTCTTGTTCCCTTCTCCCTACTTCAGACTGCTCTCCTTGCCTCATACTACCTCTCTCAAACTACCTCTGTCTAACTGCTTGACTCTCTGAGTTGAAAGCCTGCCTTTATAACCTGAGAGCTGGGCATGTATTCACTCTGATTCTATCTTATACTTAACTCTTCTGGTCCTTCACTCTGATTCAGTTTCAGAGTTTGGGATTGAAGGCATGCACCTCAACTGCCTTCTGGATACTGCGATTAAAGGTGTGTACCAACATTCTTAACATTCTTTCTACATTCCATCCAGACCACACAGGACTCTGAATGTGATTCATCATATAGACCTATAGATTATTGACCCTTCCCAACTTACATACAGGCTTATTCCTCCACAGTCTTCATTGTTCAAATAACCATAGCCTCATTTTCACTGAGGGACATTTATTAATAAACAAATAAGCTGATACCATGACAGCATGCATTTTGTACATGTATAAACATTTCAAATGGTAGCTTTTTAGTGGGATTTTATTGATCTTTCACTACACTTGGCCTTATTATAATTCACTAATTTTCTATCTTAAAATTTATATTTGGATTCCAGAGAAAGAAATTCCCTCTGGTTTATACTTTTTATGTAACACTTAAAGGCAATTAACTTTTTTTGCATGATCTGCCTGCTTGGTCTCCTATACTAACACCAGGAAATGTCAGGAGAGCAATTTTCCTGTGAATAATTTTCAGTTTTGATTTTTCTCTTCTGACAATTACAGCAAAGTGGGCCCCTTATTTCTGAGAATGTATACTTCTCACCTTTTTGATCTTAGACTAGATAGCTGGCATCTTAATTCTGTTTTTTATCCAGGATAAATTTCTTAGTAAAATAAATGCTAAATATCTCTGAGTTTCTATCCATTATTAAAATATTCTTATGATTTTTAAGATAGTTTTAGTCTTTAATCAACTGATAATGGGCAAATATGATTAATTTTAGATATAGGTGACATTAGTTTATGAAGTTAAATGAGATAAGAAACTGTGAACAGCAATTTAAATAGTGAACACACATCATAATTCTGCTCAATTCTACAGAGTTAATAAGCTTGATTTTTTTCAACATATCATCTATAATTTTCAACCATATGTCAGAGTATAGGAAGGAGACCTCTATATCACCAATGACTTCATTTTATTAAACTTGTGGTCTTTACATTTCCTACATAAAACATACTTTAGAAAAAATTGGTAAAAATATCTGGTCTATCATCTATTAATAAGACATCTGCCTAATTTGGGAAAGTCTAACACAGAGAGCTACTCAGCTAAATTATATAATATCATGCGACTCACTAGGGGATGCTTATTAAATATCTGTATAATAGCAATAATTTTTGATACATATTACTCTTTTTAAGGATGTAAAACTAAAAGGATAGAATGTCTACCTCTCATCCTTGAAGACTATGAATATTTATCAGATACCTCTGAATATTTATCAGATATTTGCTGAATGTGTAAAAGGGCTTAGGTGAATTTGCATCAGTAGAAAGAAACAGTACTCTTCAATTTTAGAAAATAATAATCCTTTTTTGCTGGGAAAATCTCATGCCTGCTTTATAAAAACATACCCTATCTCATCACAAGTACATTTTCCCTGCATCTATAGATGGATGAAACAAAAATTTCATCTCTAAGGTTTTTGGTTTGTTTGTTTGTTTGTTTGTTTTTTTGACATAAAATAATTTGACTATTTTTTTACTCTCCTTCAATTCCTCTAAGATTCTACCCATTTCTCTACCCACTGAAATATAAGTCCTTTCTCTTGCTCTTCCAGTAAAAACAACAAAGAGTTGCAGCCAGATTGATGCAATATGGACTCATAGAGACAGAGATAACATGCACAAGAGGTGTACAGGGTAAAATCAGATCAGTCCCAGAACCAAGAGGGGAAAGTAGACAAGGAGTCCTAGCTTTAAGCTTTGAAATCATATTTTGTTGTAAGCAATTGCAATCTATTTGTGAATATTTGCATTGTATAATTTATAGATTGAGATCATGTCTCCCCACACATGCACATTTCATGTTTTTTCAAACTCTTACATATGTACAATGCTTTTATTTTAAACCTTGGGAATTAATTTTTTTTAATTTATACTTTTCTTTTTTCTATACTTTATATGCTAAGTTAAAATTACTATGGGGTTTTAACATAATTTAAGTTGGAGATAGACATTTGTGGATGTCTTTAGTTATTTAACCATGTTCTAAAATCCAGTGATCTCCAGGAGTCAATTGACTTAATATTTTCTACGTGCTGTGATTTTTAGTAAGAAATGTTTCCCACAGGGTCATGTGAACATTTGACCCACATCTGGTGGTCATCTTTTGGAAGGTTGTGGAACCTTTAGGAGGTGAATGCTTGCTGGAGGAAGTGGGTCACTATAAGTAAGCCACCAGGAGTCCATGTCAGGAGCTTTTATAGCAAAGTCCCATTTCCTCCTATCTTTGCTTTCTGACTACGGACACAAAGAGAACAGCTACCATTACTTTTCTAGCAAAGGAGAAAACAGAGTCATCTTCAGTGTGGACACTTCACACCTAGCTCAGAATGTTTGTCTCTTCTTCTAATTCACACAACAGCAAATCAGACTCTAAACTATTTATAAAGCCAATATTTTGAATGTTTTTAAATCAGACCATAAAAATAATAATTGATATTTTATAAACTATGAATTTATTTATACCATTTCAAGTTGATTTTTATTTTAAAACCACCAAAGGAGACAATATGAATAACTCAGAGAAACCAATGATTACTTAATAAATACACAGTATTCTGAAACAAAACAAGAAACAATGAAACAAATAAATGATGCACTATTTTATTGTTCATGTTTTGTTTTCAGCCATGACAGAGCTACTACAGAATGTAATTTTGATGTCCATACAAAACCATGCTACTAAGTACAATGGCTCATAATATTGTTTTTACACAGGAAGGACAGTTTGCAGATCATGTTTAAGACTCAGATTCTTTTATTGAATAAGTCTGGCTTCTCTTTCATTTATGATAGAAGTTGCTGATTGAATTATATGCCCCATATAACATACACAGATGCATTCACATACATACACACAGACACCCAGAGTATATATTAGAGACACATACCAACTCATGATGACTCAAATGTTTACAGCTCTATTGAATAATGTAAAAGTAGCATATGTTTACAAATCTAGGATATAAAAAGTGATAATGAGCAGCAATTATCCTGAAATCAGAGGAGTTGTTCATTGCTGAAAGTTGTGGTAGAATACATGAATTTAGAATATGAAGACAGTAATTGGCACATAAAAATATTAAAAGAAGCAAATACTTAAACAGAAAGGGACTTTGCTTGAGTTAGTTTATAAATTTTACTGTGTTTGGTTAATGGTAGCTCTATTGCCATGACCAAAAAACAAGCAACTGATTCCCTAGAAATCAAATGAAGTGTGTCATCTCTAAAATAAATTCATATTATGTGAAGAATATTTAGGAGATTAGTTATTGCCTTGCTCAGTATTTCCTGTTCAATAATATTTACAATTTTCAAAAGCATTTTTACTGTAAGCTTTAACCATATCAATATAGGAATTAACAAAATATGTTCTCCAGTCCAAAGACATGTTCCAAACCAAGCCATTTATATCTTTATGGCTTTTATTGTTCAATTGGAAAAAAAGAAACTTAAAAAGACTAATCTCTATTTGTTGACCAAACTTCTTGCTGTTGGATTGGAAATGTCAGTGGAATGTTCCGTGCTACTGTGAAGGAGCCCTTTTGAAAGCTAAAGAAAGAAACTCATAAGCAGAAGGAAGCAGAAATAAGGTACAAAGAAAATCATTATAGCTTTCTCCTCCTTGGTTCAATTAGTAGTTTGAACAACTTTGGAACTTTGCCATGCATTTCTGGAGTTTGATGTCTAATAGTTGAAATAAACAACTTAATCTCATACCACTTGAAGGTCTGTCTCTTACAATAAAAAATAACTCTGATTAATTCAAACTATGGAATTTTTTCATCTGCAGAAGATAAGCAATGGGTAGGATTAGCATATCTGGAACTCTCTAAAGCTACTATTTAGGCAGTTTAATTTAATCCAATATATTCTTAAAATTGTATGTTCTTAAAATACAAGTACCATAGTTACAAGTTCATATATACTCTGTTAGTTACTAGCCAGATATGATATATTGCTCCATGGCTGATCACAGAAATGTCTCTCCTCTATTTTTAAGAGGAACATAATTTTCTTCTTGAGTACTAGTTCTGATACTGGGGAGGTATGGAATTCTATACTGAGAAAGACTTTGCTGCTATAGATAGTTTAGTGGAAAGAATGTCATATTGATTACTGGAGTTTTTTGGGGAAGCTCAAACATCTAGCTTCAATTTGTCCATCTTAAAATTATAAGGTAAACCATGTGCTGACCCAGCTTCACAAGCATGAAAAAAAGACTTAAGGAAAGGAGCAAAGTTTGCTCATGAGGCATATGCAGTAGATTTTTCTTTCTGTACCCTTTGGAATCTAATATCCTTGTATTATACCTTATTCAGTCAGAGAGAACTGTTGTTCAAAGATAGGTTCAAGGTTCCTGTATATAAATTATCTGGCATGCAAGGAAAGCCACAGATAGAACATTTCCAATGCATATACAACAAAATGCAACAGCATGACACATTCTTTTCATCCTATAAATTAACCATATTTTGTCTCAAATTTTCCTCTGAGGACTTTCAGGAAGTTGTACTCTGATTCTCAAACTAGAGGACTTGGAAGGTAGGTAATACAATGTATAAAGTAAAGCTTCACTACTACCAGAAATAAACTTGGGGGTATTAAAATCAGAACCTGGATGAAAAAATGGAATTCAGCACAGTGCTCCTAAATCTTATTGGAACCATTTGGAAAAAAATTACTAATACAATTTTTCTGATGCCACAAAGTTGAAATTTGATTTGTGTTGGACATAACACTAAAAAGAATTCCTCCTACTTATAAACTCATAACATTAACAAAGCTGGGTTTTTAATAGTAGAATAAGTTAATGTTCAATATATGAGAATTATTAAAAAATTCTGTTGAAAAGCAACAGTATATACTGAAAATGGATAAAACTGAAGATGTAGCCAGGACCAAGTATAACCTAGGTAATAATATAGCACTTAAAGACATGGGTACAAAGAAATTTTATTAGGGTTTGTGTCATTGTTTATTTCATGTTTTAGTCATGTGTTTTCTGTTGGTGGGATAAACACCAATACCAAATGCAAATTCAGAAGGAAAAGTTTTTTCTTTCCATTTTACAGGTCATAGTTCATCATAAAGGAATGCCAAAGAGATGAACCTGGAGGCATGAACTGTAAAAGAGATCATAAAGGAATGTTGGCTTGCCTTCTGTCTCCCTTTCGGCTACCTTTCTTATACAAATCACATGTACCTGAGTAGGGATGGTACTGCCCATACTGGACCAGACCCTCTTATATCAATAAGCAATGAGAAAACTGTCTTGTAGACATGGCACAGACCAATCTGATGGAGGCAGTTTCTCATTTGATGTTCCCTCTTTCCAGATGTGTCATATTAATGACTCTAACCATGACATCCCACTCCTTGTCAACTGTAACATAGAAATGCATCATTTTAAATCATTCCCTTTCCTTTCCTATGTCCCCATGATCACATCTTAATATCACAATGTGAAACACAATCCAACCTTTAAATTTTACACAATCTTTAAAATTTCAACAGTATAAAAATATTGCTGCAGATTTCAGTGACGGATTGGGCCAGGCCATGTCTTCGACCACTTCTAGCCTCGAGTCTCTTCAGAGACAAATGAACTCTCCAGTTGGGGTAGTTCTTCAGAACTGCAGAGCCCTGGAATTAATGACTGCTGAACAAGAGGGAACCTGTCTTGTGTTGAGAGAAGAATGTTGGTTTTATGTTAATGAGTCCCAACTTCTGTCTTGATGGACCACTAGTTACCTGGCTGTTGCCCATTTTAACTCCCTTGCTTGTTTTGTGCTTTGTTATGATGTTTGTCTCTTCCCTTATCCAATTTATTCACAAGCAGCTCTCCACCATGTTGATGTCACCACTGGGAAGGTCATGGGCCCAATATGTGGCCCTACAGTCTACTACTTCAGACAATGATGTAAACACTAGCCTTTATTAAGAGAAAGGGGGAGATATTGATGGCAAAGGTATCCTGATAGTGGGAGAGAAAGACTGACATCAGTGCCTGTGCCAGAGTAAGTACCCAGCATGTCTTATGGCATTTTAAAATGGTAAGTCCTGGCGTACCAGGTTGAGCTCTAAATGGAAAGTAGCTCCCCTCAACTTTAAGGAAACCTTGTTCACCAACATTGGATAAATGGATAGGCTAACAGCTTAAACATAAAAGCATAAAGATGGTTGATGTTTCCCCAACTTGCCCACTCCTCCCTCTATGGCAAGCTTTAGATAGGCCGATTGAAGTGTCTAGTAAGCATCGACCAAAGTGTCTGGTCCTCTCCCTTATGCAATGCCCATTTCCTCTATAAAAGCCCTGCTTCTTTCACAATATAGTAGATCTGCAACACAAGGCTGATCTCCAGAGTCAGAATTTCTTAAGCTAATGACTCCACAGCCATTCACCCCTTAGGGGACACCCCTGCTTCCACAAAAGACTATAATCAGGGTCAGTATACATAATTTGTGATTCAGCTGAAGAAGGGAAAAGGCTGCATCTTAAGCTGATAGCTAAACTTAGTTATATTTAGTCTCATACATGGCAGTTGCTTTGAAGACTTGGATGGGTTGTGGAAATAAGCTGAGACTTGTCACTGTGGGAAGGGCCATTGGTGTGGGTACATTCCTGATTGCAGTGGAAACTCCAGGACTGATGGGGTCTGGAGAGAAGGTGAGGCTTTGTTTGCATCATGTGGCAGAGTCAAGGGTACTTGATGAAGTCAGAAGAGGTCATTGATAATGGTGCAGCCTCAGTTGCTGCAGCCTCAGTTGCAGCCCAGCATATTGGAGATTTGAGGACTATATAATGACTACAAAGAGATAACAGTAAGTGTGGTGGCCTAGAGCCAGCAGCTTGAGAATAGGAGATAGCTATATGGGTTGTGGATAGCAGAGGAAGAGAGATGGGACTGCTCAAGCCCTTTGAAGCTCAGAAAATCATGAGTGAGTCCAAGATGTTAGACACTGAATTACTTACACTGTCAGTGCATGGTTTAGTTGTGCTCTGGTCCTTCAAAAGAAGAAGAAGAAGGAGGAGGAGGAGGAGGAGGAGGAGGGGAGGAGGAGGAGGAGGAGGGGAGGAGGAGGAGGAGGAGGGGAGGAGGAGGAGGAGGAGGGTCTTCAACTGCTACTGAGGCTGTACCTTCACCAGTGGGTTTCCCTGGCCTCTCACAATGCCAAGCCTTAGTTGCTCTCCAATTACCCTTTCATTCCTTCAAAAACCATTATCACCTGGGTGACTCTTATAGTACCAAGTTCAGCTACCAGCAGGAGATACAACCTCTGCCAGTTCTGGAAGACAGATTTTGTGTGCTGACTCTGAAGGAGCACTTTCCAGATTTTAAGATAGAGTCTGGATTGCAGGAAAAACAAGTTGTTGTCTGCAGGAAGAATTCCCTCATGGGTGGAGTTCTAATCACTGTCATCAGTGCCTGGACAGCTTGTAGTCAGGTTTGCTGGGGAAAAAAATACTGTTCAGTTTAACTAGTGTTTTTTGGGCTCTAAGTCACGTCTTCCACAACAACAGTGGGTCCTGGGCCAGTGGGAAGAATCTCCAGTTGAAACATTCTGGCGGTTTGGCACTCTTTCTCACCATCTCTAAGGGGAAACATACAACCCTTCCATAGATCTCAAACACAACATCTTGAGCTTCACGCTCATACAGTGCAACTATAAGAAAACTCTGTTAGTGAAACAGTATGTTGTTTCACTGATGTTAGTCCAGTGGCTGGAGGGAGTGTGGGAAATGAGGAAAAAGGCTCCAAGGTGAGAGCCACAAAATGGAGACCCTTAGAGACAAAGAATTCAGCTGGAAATAGGAAAAAGCAAGGTTCTTATTGCATTTCCAGATCATGGATCTGACAGAAGCTGTCTTCCAGAACTGGGAGAGGTTGTGTCTCATGCTGGCAGCCAAACTTGGTACTGTAAGAGTCAACTGGTGATGGCTTTGAAGGCATGAAGGGGTCTTTGGAGAACAGCTGAGGCTTGGCACTGTAAGAGAGCCCAGGAGAGGCTATTAGTGAAGGTACAACCAAAGTGGCAGCTGAAGACCAGATTGAAATAGTCATGAAGAGCAGTTCAGGCTTGGCACCATGAAAACAGCCTAGAAGAGGCTATTGGTAAAAGTGTAGTTCAGTTGTATCAAGGGACATTAGCAGTTTTTGAGATGCCAGTACCATGGGACAATGACCAAGAACAGCAGGAACAGTGGGTAAGCCAGCCAGACCCTAGAGGGCAAATTATATACTCTGCAGAGGGCAGAGACAGAGAAGTGATCCAAACCCTTTGGAGGAGCCCAGAAGATCATGAGTGACGTTTGATTACTTATGATCTACATCTGAGGAGTTCAGAACAATAAAAATACCTTAGCTCTGATGGTTGGGGTTCCACTAAGCATGGTTTTGGCCATGATGGTTGTTCCATCTGCTGAGGTCTGGCAGAATTTGCCCATATAATAATGCCTCCATGTCTCTATTGCTGAGCCACCACAGCAGCATACAGCTACAGCATCCCTTTTATTAGAATTGTACAAAAACATTATTTTAAACCAACTAAAAATAAACTTCCACACCAGGTGTGAGAGTTGTTTTGTAAATATATCTATTGGGATTGAGCTCCACAAATCTGAATTTTGATTGGCTATGTTTTTCTGTAATGTTTTCATTCTGCTCCAGAGAAAACTTTCTATAAAGAGAGGTAAAGACTACATAGATAAATATCTGTGGGTATAAAGAAAAACATAAGGTAGTTAGAGATACACACGAAGTCTATTCTAGGAAGTAAAAAATTTGATTCTGCCTAATATACAGGTCCCAGACTTTAGTCTAATGCCTAGCACACTATTTGAAACATCACACTAAATTAATACTATATTCTTCTTCTTTCTGTATTGTGTGTGGTATTTATACATTTATGTCAAAGATTCAAGCTACTACATCTATGTCATTGAATTTCAGGTACCTCACAGTCATAGATTGCTCATTGTGATGGTATCCTTCATTTTAGTCAACATGTTATTTTATATTAGGTGAATACTTATCAAATATTTTCATGTTTAGAGGAGAGTAATACTTGTATGTCAAATAGAGTGTTCTAAAGAAGTATTCATTCTTTTTTACATAATGGATAGCTAGATGATAGATGGATTTATATGTTGAAGTGACTATATACCCTATACATGAACAGTTGCACATTGTAGTTGTTTATCCCTATTTACAATGTGACAATATATCCTTCAGGTATTTGTACAATTGAACTCTATATAAAATCAGGACAGTGTTAAAATATAAATATAAAAGACTTAAAAAGAGTCTAAGATGTTGCTGGAACTAAGCAGAGCCCCTGTCTCAATGACAGGCAATACTCCAAGGAATATATCTCCAGTCTCACCCTACACTTCCCCTCAGATCATTTACTGAAGAATCCCACTGAGTTGCATACCTTCTTTTGAAATTATATCTGATTTGGGGAGAGTTAGGCTCAAAGGGACCAATTACACAGAAAAGGGAGATGGTTATTTCCTTTCCCTTGACTCAGTGAAGTTAGATCTACTTTCTTAGGCCTTCCTTAGGACTGTGAATATGCTGAGATAAAATGTTTTTCCTTTAGAATCCTCTATAATTATTCACCCAGGGCTTCCTGTAACCCACCCATAGTTTTCATAAATACTGTTAATGAAGCTGATGATGAAATGGTTGGTTATCCATGTTATACTTTGTAATGTTTAACAGTTCATTTTGAAGAAGATGAGCATTAAATATTAGCACATTTCAAGCAGTGGGGATTTAGTTCTGAATTTTCCAGAAGGTTAATATCTGTCTAGTTATCCAGAAAGTTTCACATGAAGATCAATTAGCCTATTTTTTTCTCTCTTTCAAACTATGCTTCCTTGTCTTTGGGGAGGTTGACTATCTGGAAAGATAGTGAAAAGGTTTTTATTAAATAAGCATAAAATCTAACAACTTTTAGTCTTTGAAAACCTAAGCCACACATATTTCTAGAAAAGAGACTCTAGAAAATTAAATCAAAGACACTCGGGGCATCCATCTATTACTCATATTTCAATAGTTCTCTTTGTGACAGGTACAACTCAAGTGAACTCTCTTTTGTGATTCCTCTTTTCAAATTTGTCATGGTTCTCTGAAATTTGTCATTGAACAATTAGAAAGAGAACCTAATCACACAATTCAACTGTATCTTAAACTTGAAGCTTGTCCAACTAAGACAATGGAGACTTTTACAGAAAGAAAGAAAAAAAGGTTTATTGATACCTTTTCTATATAATTTTAACTATGTGTGTGTATTGGAGAATCACATTTAGATACTATAATATATTACCAACATGTTTTGCTACATGATCTCATTGCTTCAATCTCAATGTGTGCCAAACACTTAAATATGAGATAAAAGCAATTAAAATTATATTTAGATACATAAAAATTTTAATTATAGCTATTCTCAGGCACCATGAAAATTGATTGATTGTTATTTTTTATTCTAATTAGTTTAAGTGTCTAGCAATTTCCCAGATACATTCAGTGATGGATTATAGCACATTTTATGGGGGCTATAAATATAATAGGAATAAAGAACAAAAAGGCATCCTTTGCTTTATTATCTGCCATACAGAAAGAGGCAGAATGAAGTAATTACCTTAAGTTCTACTATTTTCTCCATTGGTACTCTTCCCAAATAAAACTCTAGGTGAAAGCGAAACGTACAGAAAGCAGGAAAGGAACTGATGTTTATGACTAGAAAGAAACTTTGCCTCATTGATTACTGATTTTTTTCATGTTTTGCTTCTTAGTTTTGTTTAAATGCATCTAACTTGCAAAATACAAGTTGAAAGAAAGTAAAGCTACTGAAACTTTTCAGGGTTAGTAATGGGAGCACAGTTTAGCACCATGGCTTTTGAAAATGAATCAGTGATTCTGAGCAAATTTTATGAGCTGCATTTCACACTAGATCTGTGCCCTGAAGAAACTTTTGAATATTTTTTATGGACATGTATGAGAATACCTAAAATAACAGTATTTGAAATTTCAAGAAATTGGAATCTATCAGCAAACAAGTTGATGGATTTCAATATCTGCATATGTATATATTACAGCATCCTATAGCACTCAATGAGTTATATAAGTATAAATTATTATGATTACAATTTGTGTTGTAGTAAAGTATGGAAAAAGAGAAATCCATTATAAAGGGACAAATAAATTGCTGAACACTAAAGAAATTCCAGATAATAGAGCTATACTTTTAAGTTTGGAAAATTACTCAGGAGGTGTTGAGAAATGTTCTCAGATTTAAATGCCTTTCATATTAATATGAATTATGTTAATATTTATATTACCTTCTGTTTACCTCTCATATGCGGACACATACACACATCATGAATATTCTCCTTTCTTTAAAAATTAGTTTATGTAACTAAGTTCATATATGTAAACACACGTAAATAAAAAAGTAAACATTAATTTCATTGATACTGTTTTGAGTGCATGACTATTTCTACATGAAACTATAGTGAAAAATAAAAGAAATCACATATTTGATATTAGAAGAGAAAAATTCTAAAACAAATTCCACCAAATGTACAACATTTTATGATTTGGTAAAACAATTTTGATAGTTATACTCATTCTTAATGATGATATTCCTTCAAAAGATCTATCTGTCTGTTTTTGATTCAACTAAATTTTCTTCAACTCAGAACCCTGTAAATAATAACATTATAAGGGTTGTCAGTGGAAGAAAGAGCATATCATTCTGCTATGAATTCATCTCCCTTTCTGATTAATATTAAATGTGAGCAATTTCAGACTACCGATTAGGTTTATCAATAATTAATGAAATGTTATTGTGGATGATTAGGGTTATTTCCTTTAATGGGATTTTCAAGTCACTTTTAACATCTTGGTATAAATTCTTCATAACATATAGCCTTGCATATACTTTGATACCTTACCAAATAGGCTTTGTAATCATGAATCAATAAATCTCAGCATATTCAGAAGCAATTTTTATCCTTATATCTCACATAATGTTATAGGAAGACCTTTAGATGCTATATGTTTCCTTCGGTTTTTGTGTATTTTAGTAACATATGAGAAAAGAAAGTGAAAACGCAAACTTGAGATCATTTGGCACAACAGTATTGTAATATGTCATTTCATAGCAAAGTTCTTTTATCTTTGGGACCTGGAACACAAAACTTTATCAAAATAAAATGTTTGTCTTCACACATGCTGTTATGCCAAGATATAGTGTTCTTTTCTTCAAATTGCTCCCTGGTGTCAAAGAATATTTACTTCTTGGAAATTTAATATATATTTGTGATTTAGTCAACCCTGAGAATATAAAAGTTGAAAAAATGAGAATTCTTGAGTTAGAGGAAAATAAAAAAAAAAATGTTAAAGAGAAACATAATATATACAATTAAAATATCAACAGAACATTTGCTTGGAGGTTCTACATGTAGTGTCTCTGAGATTTAAGATGTGTTCCTGAGCAGCCCCTGCCAGTTGACAGACAGGTAGGGAGTCCACCTGCAGAACACTTGGTTAAGTTCTGACAACTTACTCTTCCATAGCCCCTCCACACTCTCCTTCAACTTTGCATCCCCATCTTCCAAGACCTGCAGAAAGAAACCAGTACCATTTCAGCACCAGCCAGTGAAAGTTAAGCCTCTCCTCATCGGCCTGCAAAACCTGCAGAAAGAACCCAATGCTATCCAGGCAGTGGACAGACCAGCGCTATCACAACCTAAGTCAAATGAAATACTAGCATTATCACAGAACATACCATTTGAAGAAGTAGTGCAGGCCAGGCCAACCAGCCAGGAGAACAGTCTAGGATAGCCACCCAGAAGAAGAGTAGCCAAGTCCTAGCCCCCAACATAGGCAGAGAGTTCCTGCTGACCAGAGTAGGTCACCAGAGCTCTAGCCATCATCTTGAGCAGAGACCCTCAGCTTGACAAGATGACACAAGAAAACAGAAGATCAGAGAAAAAAATAAGATACCTAAACACCAACATAAGAATAAAATCAACAACAACCAAGGCAATATGTCATCATCAAAGCCCAATTATTGTACTACAAGTTCTGAACACCCTGACACAGCTGAAGCACAAAAAAGATTTCCAAATCAACTTTATGAAGATAATAGAGGCCCTCAAAGAGGAAATGAATAAATTGCTCAAAGAAATAGATGAAAAGACCGTCAATGGGAGGAATTGAGTGAATTCATTAAAGAAACCCAGAAAACACAAACAAAAAATTAGAAGAAATGATTAAATCCCTATTGAAAGCCAAGAAAAAAACAAGCAATTTATAGACAATGAACAAAGCTGTTCAAGACATGAAAATGCAAATAGAAGCCACAGAGAAAACACAAACCGAGGGAATCTTGGAAATGAAAAATCTAGGAAAGTGATCAGGAACTATAGAGATAAGCTACAGCAACAGATTATGAAAGATGGAAGTAAAAATCTCAGGAGTTGAAGAAACAATAGAAGAAATGGAGACATCAATTTAAAAAAATGTTAAATCCAAACAATACCTAACACAAAACATCCAAGAAATCTGGGACACTATGAGAAGACCAAATCTAAGAGTAATACGATTAGAGGAAGGAGAAGAATCATGTCTCAAAAGCCCAGGAAATATTTTCAACAAAATCATAGAAGAAAATTCAGCAAACTTAAAGTCTGAGATCCCTATTAAGGTACAAGAAGCATATAGAACACCAATAGAATGAACCAGAAAAGAAAGTCCCCTTACCACATAATAATCAAAATACTAAACATACAGAACAAAGAAAGAATACTAAAAGCTGCAAGAGAAAAAGAGCAAATAACATATAAAGGCAAACCTATTAGAATTACACCTGATAGAGGTTCCAAAAGTCTGTGTTAGAGAGATATGCTACAGATTCTAAGAGATCACAGTTACCAGGCCAGACTACAATATCCAGCAAAACTCTCTATTATCATAGATGGAGAAAAAAAATATTCAACAACAAATCTAAATTCAAACTACACGTCAAGCCCTACGGAAGGTACTAGAAAGAAATTTCCAACCTGAGGTTAACTGCACCCATAAAAACAGAGGAAATAAATAACCACACCTCATCAGAATCAAAAGACGGGAGTCACAAACACTCACAAATGTGCACAGACAGGCACGCGCATGCGTGCGCTTGTGCACACACACACACATACAACCATAACCCCAACAGCTACAAAATAACAGTATTCTTATTTGTTGGGGTCCCCTTATTTGTTGGGGGCCAATTGTAATAATTTTCTTTTTCTCTTGTAACTGAACTCTCTGTCCTGGTTCTCCTGCCTTGCTTGTAAAGGAAATCTCCCTGGAAACTGTTTCTTTGTTCTCCATTGAACTGAATGCTATTGTACCCAATTCTATCTTATAACAAAATCCTAACTTGTACAGATTTCTAGCTTGGGAAAGATGGAAAGAGAGAGTAATAAATAGAAAGAAACCTTCACCAGCCCCTTCTGGTGCTTTATTTACCTAAAGCCTGGAGAACTGGACTAACAGCTAACCTGGAGAACTGGACTAACAGCTAACATTTTCTAATCCCTTACTGTCCCATCCACTAACTGTTCTCTAACGTGGTGCCTGCTGGCTTTCCCATCAACTGTCCCTGTCTGAGCCTGATGCCTGTCTTCCCATCAACTGTCCTCCATTTGAGCCAGTTGCCTACCTTCTCAATTTATTTGAGTCAGTATAAAATGTAGATACTCCAAAAATAGATTTTTTTTACTATATGAGGGAGTATCTGATCAATTCTTTTGATGATTGTCCCTTGATTTTAGAATATTTGTTATTAATATCTCCTAAATAAGTGTTACAAGCCCATTACCAATCTCCATTGTTAACCATAATGAGATAATCTTAGCATTAATGTACCACAACTATTTCTGCTGGATCTGTTCCTAATAGTTGACAAAACCTTATTCTTCTCTTTATAATTAAATAGGCAATTTTTTCTATGTAGGTCTTTAATTTTTCACTCTGCTTATGTGCTACAAGTATCCATTTTAAGATTTTAAGATATCCTCTCTCTACAATAAGAATTCCAGTAGGGGAATGTTTTGAATGAATGATGACCAAAATACAATTCAGGTGAGGATCTATGTGATACACATATGCATCTTATAGTCTCTTTTCTACCAGAGTTAACTCTTGTTCTGCTTCAGTGGTTAAATGTCTTGGACTATCTAGGTTTGATTCTCCTTGTAACATTTGAAATAAATTGCTTAGTTCTGTGTAGTTAATCCAATTGTGGGTCTTACCCAATTAATATCTCCTAACAATTTTTTCAAATCATTTAGAGTTCCCAAATAATCTCTTCTGATCTGAATCATTTGTGACTGTTTTTTTTTTGTTGCCTTATCATATAACCTAGATAGTTAATAGAATCTCTGTTTTGTTTTTTCTCAGGAGTGATTTTTAACTCCCTACAGCATAAGATTATTTTTGTTTCATCAAACATTTTTTTTTCTAAAGTATCTGGATCAGAATCAGCCAACAAAATATCATCCATATAATGGTAAATAATATATTGGGAAAATTGTTTTCAATTTAATTCTAATGGTTGTTTCACAAAATATTGATATAAAGTTGGCCTATTTAACATTTCTGAGGGAAGACTTTCCATTGATAGCTTTTGACAGGTTAATCATTGTTATAGGTAGGCACCTTGAATGCAAACTTTTCCTTGTGCTGCTCTTGCAAGGGGATAGTAAAAACAAACCAACAGTCCTTTAAATCAATCAATATTAAATAATGTGCTTTAGGTAATAATGAAAGTAAAAGAATTTCAGGCTGTAGTGGACCAATGGGCCCTCAAATAAGTTATCCTTCTCATTTTCCAGATTTTTTATTTATAACAAATATAGGTGAGTTTCATGGGCTGGTAGATTCTTCTATATGCTGAGTTTTTAACTGCTCTTCCACCAGCTGTTCAATGAAAACAGAAAACTGGTAAAATTGATTCCCAACATATAAGGCATAAGAATATAGTTACATTTGGAATACACATGAGGGTCAGGAAAATAAGGATAAAAAATGAGAAATATGATTTTAAATGAAGTAGAGGGAACAACAGAGGAAGAAGTAATGGATGTTTGTGTTCAAAAGGCCAAAAAAAGTATTTACAGTGACTGTTAACACTGGAATATACACCACTTTGCTTTCAGTGATATTTTGTTTTTATTTTTCTTCTATTTTTGTTTCAAAAAACATAAAAGGAAGTAGCTAGGCAACTAGAAGGGTGGTCGGGAATTGGAAAAAAGAGGACCAGGAGGGAGAACCAGGAGGGAGAGTACACTTAAAAGTGAAAAAAAAGAAAACAACAACTGTGTTACATTTGGCCCCCAACATATAATGCTTAAGAAATCAGTTACAATGATCTAATAATCATTGGTTATTGATATCACTCAACATCAATGACCTCAATTCCCCAGTAAAAAGACAAATTAACAGAATGGATGTGAAAACAGGATCCATCCTTCTGCTACATATAAGAAACACACCTTAACATTAAAGATAAATATTACCTCAGAGTGAAGGGTTTTGAAAAGATTTTCCAAGCAAACAGACACAAGATGAAAGCTGGTATAGTCATTCTAATATCTAACAAAATAGACTTCAAATCAAAATTAATTAAAAGAGATGGAAAAGAACACTTCATACTCATCAAAGGAGAAATCCTCCAAGATGACATTTCAATTCTAAACATCTATGCCCCAAACACAAGATCTCCCATGTTTGTTAAAGAAACATTGCTAAAGCTTAAAGCACAAATTGATCTGCACACACTGTATATGGGAGATTTCAATGCCTCACTCTCACAATGGACATGTCATCCAGACAAGAACTAAACAGAGAAACATTGGATCTAGCAGATGCTATAAACCAAATGGTCCTAGCAGATATATACAGAACAATTCACCAATAAATAAAAGAATATATATTTTTCTCATCACCTCATAGAACTTTCCCTAAAATTGATACACACTTGGCCACAAAGAAAGTCTTAATAGATACAAGAACTTTGGGATAAGCCCTTTATTTTATCAGACTTCCATGGATTAAAGTTGGATTTCAACAACAGAAATAACAGAAGGCTACAAATCCATGAAAATTGAACAACTCGTTACTGATGATAACTCGGTCAAGACAGAAATAATGAATGAAATTAATGACTTCCTAGAATTCAATGAAAATGAATTCACAACATAGTCAAATTTATGGGACAAAATGAAAGCAGTGCTAAGAAGAAAATTCATAGCATAAAGTGCCTACCAAAAGGAATGGAGAGATCACACACTACCAAATTGATAGCATATCTGAAAGCTCTAGAAAATAAATGAAATAAGCACACCCAAGAGGAGTAGACTACAAGAAATAATCAAGTGAGGAATGAAATCAATAAAAAAGAAATAAAGACAACGATACAAAGAAGAAATGAAACAAAGAGTTGGTTCTTTGAGAAAAATCAACAAGATAGAAAAAAACCCTGTCCAAAGCAATTAAAAGACAGAGAGAGAATATTCAAGTCAACAAAATCAGAAAAGAAAATGGGGATATAACTATAGATATGGAGGAAATCCAAAGAATTATTAGGTCATACTTTAAAATTCCTTACTCCACAAAACTGGAAAATCTAAAATAATGAGCAATTTTCTCAATAGATACAACCTACCAAAATTAAATCAAGATCAGATAAACAATTTAAACAGTCCTATAAAAATGAGGAAATAGAAGTAGTCATTAAAAATCTCCCCACCAAAATAAAAGCCCAGGGACAGATGGTTTCAATGCAGACATTCAAAGAAATGTAAACACAAATACTACTCAAAGTATTCCACAAAATAGAAACAGAAGGAATGCTACCAAACTCATTCTAGGAGGACATAGTCACCTTGATACTGAAACCACAGAACGAATCAACAAAAAAAGAGGATTACAGACCAATTTCCCTCATGAACATTGACGCAAAAATGTTCAATAAAATACTTACAAACTGAATCCAAGAACACATCAGAAAGATCATCCACCATGATCAAGTAGGCTTCATTCCAGAGATGCATGGATGCTTCAACATATGAAAATCAGTCAATATAATCTACCATAAAAAAACTGAAAGCAAAAAGCCTTTGATAAAATCCAACATCTCTTCATGATAAAAGTCTTGGAGAGATTAGGGATACAAGGGACATATTAAACATAATAAAGGCAATTATAGCAAGCCCACAGCCAACATCAAATTAAATGTAGAGAAACTCATAGCAATTACACTAAAATCAGGAACAATACAAGACTGTCCCTCTCTCCATACACATTCAATATAGTATTTGATGTCCTATCTAGAGTGAAAGGACAACTGAATGAAAACAAGGGGATACAGAAAAACAAGTTCAGATATGCATGAGGGATACTACATACCTGAACACTGGTGTAGTAAGTGGCTTCAACCAGAAATATATGCTACTCTAGTAATAAATGGGAAGAAGAAGGCAATCCCATGACTGAATGTTACCAACAAATGCTTTGTTAGACTTGCCACAGAAGTTACAGAAGTGTTGGGAGTGAAAGCACATGCCTTTCATCCCAGCCCTCTGGAGGTTCAGGCAGGGAAGTTCTCTGTGCATTAGAGTCTAGCCTGGTTTATATCCCTAGATCCAGGTCAGCCACAGCTACAAGTGAGAACCCTTCTCAAAAGAAAGGTACACATTTGAGAAAATATCAATGAATCCCTATTATTATATATAGTAAAATCAAGTTCTCTATTTTTAAATAATTAATAAAGGCTGTTAAAGAAAATTGAAATGACTGAAACATAGTAAATTCATTTCTTATCTTGTTAGACATGAAATACAAGATCACCATTCCCAAAAGTCACTAAATTTACCAAAAATGATCTACAAATAATCCTATAGGAGTTAATGGTTTTTGTCTATTTTTCAGGATCAAAATACCCCAGAAAGAAATAGAAGTTGAACTGATCCCTAAAACTTAAATGCAATTAATTTCCATGAGATGAAACTTTTAACATGTTTGTTGAAGTTTGGGAGTAGATGATGGGCTGGGGAAATAGACATAAACTGTACCAAACCAGTTGGACAATTTTCACTCATAGACATTGTCTTAGTCAGCGTCTTGTTGCTGTGAAGAGCCACTATGACCACAGCAACTCTGATGAAGAGAAACATTCAATTGGAGCTAGCTTACAGTTTTAAGGTTTAGTCTACTCTCACCATGGCATGACATGGTACAGGAGAGTAGCTGAGCTACAACTTGATCTGCAGGCTGAACAGGCAGAGAGAGACACTGGAGTTCAAAACCCCAACTCATGGTGACACACTTCTTCCAACAAGGCCACACCTGCTCCAAAAAGACCACTTCCACTTCTAATGGCACTTCCTTAGCATCCAAATATATGTGCCTGTCATGGTCATTCTTATTTAAACCAACACATCCACTCCCTGGCCTCCATAGGAGTGTAGCCATACCACAATGTAGAAATGCATTCAGTCTAACTTCAAAAATTTCCATAGTCTATCACAGTCTAAACACTGTTTAAAAATCCAAAGTTAAAAATCTCTTCTGAGACTGTAGGCAGTCTAATTCTAAACCCTGTAAAATTTAAAATCAAAGGTCAGATTATGAACTTCTAGCATACATTGGCACAGGATATATATTACCATTCCAGAAAGAAGAAAAGGGAAAAAAGTGAGAAAATACTGGACCAAAACAACACTAAAAACCAGCAGGGAAAACTCAAATCTGCATTTCCATGTCTGACTTCAAAGCACTCTTCAGATCTCCAACTCCTTTCAGGTTTGTTGACTGCAACACACTATTCTCTTGGACTAGTTTCATACTCAGTCTCCAGCTTTTCTTGGCAGCATCCTGTGGTGTAGGTATATACATTGCTTTTTAATTATTCTTGTGGCTTAATGACAGAGGACAGTTTATTCTTTGCTAATTCAATTTCCAGTCCTAGAGGGTTTCAGCCTCCAAACAATCTAATTTTAAGCCTAGACCTGGAAGACTTCAGCCTCCATATAATCTAATCTTCAAGATGGTAGCATGGATCTAGAAGGCTTTAGCCTATGAAATTTACTGCTGATCAATCACATTCTACTAGCTCCTTCTGAACTCAGAGCTGTACTGAAATCAACTGACTCTTCTGGTTGGCTGATTCAACTCACTTTGTGTTCTGGCACAAATTTTTCTCCAAGTTGACCGGTTCAAACTGACCCTCTGAGACCAATGACTGTTTCTGACTGTACTTTTCAGACACTGGCTAACTCTGGCTGACTCCCAAAACTTCTCTGACTGAACTGCTCTGCTGGGCTTCAAACTGACTTTTCTTGTTAGCTGATTCTTTCTCCCAAACTCATTCTTCCTGTCTAATACGGATTCCTTCTGCTGAACTACCTCTATATCTTATCTGACTGATTCTCTGCCTGGCTCTTTGAGCTAAGAGCCTGCTTTTATATCAAGAGTGTTGGGCATGTTCTTACTCTGACTCACTCCAACAACTCCTCCTCTGATTTGCCACTTTACCTGTTCTTCACTCTGATTCATGAAATCATGAACTACTTGAGCTGGACAACTGCAATTCAAATCACCCTTTGTACTACTGTCTTCCATGTTCCTACTAGGATGGCCCATTAAACCCTAATTAAAGTATCCAATTGCTTTCCAAGTCCAAGGTTCTAAAGTGTTCCATATTTCTCCAAACAGAATCATGGCCAAGCCTATTACAGTAATGCCCCAGTACCTGGTATCACTCACTGAATGTCCTATATCTATGAAAACATACCATGACCATAGCAACTTATACAGAACTCTTTTCTGCTTTTCAATATTCGCCAACTATTATTTGTAATAGAATGTGGTCTTTGTTTTTCATTACAGCCTAGACATGGGCTATCACCAACTCTACAACTACTACTAGGTTTCACTGCTATCTAGTTATAGGATATCTTAATAAATAACTGCATTCTCACATAAATTTAAGTTCTATATCACACTGGTGGATCATGTATGCAATATCATAATTTTAATATCAAACATGTTTAAATTGGGTTATAATACATGTAAAAAATACAAGATTTTTGGCATATAGCAGGCAATATTGCACAAGCCCATCAAGGAGTTAGCTCAGTTCAGGCTGATATTCTGAAGGGATTGGTACTCTCTGAAAATACCTCTTTCTATTTATTTATTTACTTACTTATTTACTTACTTACTTACTTACTTATTTACTTGCGGCAGTTGTTTTGGGGACAAGGTTTTATGATTGTGCCCAGTATGCTTTCAAATTTCCATCATCCTCTTGCCCTTATCTCCCAAGTGCTAGGATTACTGGTATTCTCCTCCATGCCTGGCTTTGATATCACTTAAATATCTGAAGTTCCTGCAAATATTAACTACCAATGGATTTACCTGGCACTTATGAGAGAATACTGTGGACAACACAGTAGGCACTACACTTTCACCACAGATTTAAATATGTGACTATCTATGTAGTTTAGAAACAGCTAGTGAAAATTCTTCCCTTTTTTGGTTTGTTTGTTTAACCTGGCTTTAAGGAAAGTAAAAAATACTTATTTTAAAAATTGGTAGATGCAATTATATTTAATCTATTTTAGGCTCCATAGATTCTGAAACATTTGCTTTTAGAAAACAATGAAATATCTTTAAATAGAATCATTTGCCTTAATTTATATATTTAGTTTGTTTTTAAATTAGAATTATGTCACAGAGATAAGGTATATATTTGTATGTGAAGCTTTAAAATACTTTAAATGAATAACTGTAATTATACAGCCATTATATTCTGATAAAATGCTGCTGTATGTCCAAAATTGACTTATTTTTGTTGAGTGATTTAAATACTGATGGGAAAAAAGAAATTTTGGTGTCTTTCCATTTACTGCTTTGTCACTTATTTAATGAAAAAAAGTCTTCTTAGCACTGGAGATGCAGACTTTTTAATATAATGATGGTAAGGACCAGGTTCCTTCTGTATTATGAGTCAACATTTTTACTTAACTTGACAATAGGCTAGAACTCGAACAAAACTCAGTGTACCATAAGTACATTATAGAAATTGCAAATATAGAATGCTGGGGATGTTATGTGGTACTAGTCTGCCTCAAAAGTGCCCAAGACCATTTCAACACAGACTTTCAGCTGTGAAAATGGACATATAGTGATAGAAAGAATGACAGTAACTTCTCTGTAAAGGCAGAATATCTGCTGTCTAATGGTGAATACACTACATTTGATGGATTGAAGAACACACCCAGATACCCATCCAACTTCTGTTCATCTACACCCAGATTTCTGGATTGTGTGAATTTGAGTATAGCTTGAAACCTGAAATCAAGCTGAGAACATGCTCTTTGGAATGGAAAACTTAGTCTGGCATGAAAACTTGAACAACTAGAGCCAGGAAAAGTGAGGGCCAGCTGGAACCAAGAAGGAATTGGCATGAAATAGTGGTGGGATCGGTTCCCAAAATAGAAATGGGGCTAACCAGAAGGGAGGAGAATAAGTGGCCACATGGCTAGGAAGACAGCCAGGCATTCAGGATTCCCACATATCCAAATCAGCCCTGTTCCCCAGTGATCCAGATATGAGAATCTTTGTTTTCATACAACATAAAGGCACTGCTTTTGCTATGAAGCCCAGAGCTAATTAAAAGTGCTGTCAGTAACCATGACCTAAATTAGTCAAAAATTCACAATGAAATTTTTTTAGGAAACTAAAAGAACATTTCTAGTCATGTATTATATGGCAGATATCTAAATTTGAATGTAATAATATCCTATTTAATATACAATGATAGTAACAAATTATGATGATGGTCAAATAATTAAAATAATGGTATTAAATAATTCTAATGAAATTATTCTACTACAGATGTTATTTTTAAAATTCTGTGATAACAATGATAATAATTTTTAAGAAAATATTCTATCTTATCATTCCTTTTATGTAGTTCAGTTGGACACAATTCTTCTATCATCATCATCATCATCATCATCATCATCAATGTGTGAATGTGTGCATGTACACCACAGTACACATATAGAGGCCAGAGGACAAATTTGTGGAGACAGTTCTTCATTTCACACTTTATGTGAGTTCCAGGAATGTATTCAAAGCTTACATTGTTGGGTGACCAGTGCCTTTACCCTCTCAGGCATCTCACTGGCCCATAACCTTTTTAAAATGATATTGTCTATGATATGAATATCTCAGTATTCCATATTTTGTGAAATTTCTGTCTAGCAGCTTATTTTTAAAAGCATTTATACATGTTCAAGTCATTTCTATATTGAGTAAGGCATCTTTCCCTATGACAATAGCTTTTTCACATTCATGTCTTTAATATAATAGGTATGGGTTAACACCAAAGATATGGGGGCAAATTGGGAAATCTTGACAGCTGAGGCTTTCAGTCAGGAGCATCTATAACAGTTGGATTACATGTTTCCATGATACACACTATCAGTGCTAAATACATTTTCTCCATGCTTTGCAGAATTACATCTCTGAGGATTCTGAGCCTCAGATAACCTACTCTTTTATGTTGAGGTTGATTAACTTGACAATTTACCCTTTAAGGTAACATTGACTTGTGTTTTCTACCCACGCTATTTGAAAATATTTTTATCTCTTTATATTAGAGAGTGACTCTTACTTTTGTCATTTATTTGTTTTTAAGGGTCCTAAATCCTACAGGGAGAAGTACAACTTATAATTTGGTGGATGCTTTGTGCCTCTGATCTAGTGATCCCTTCTAGGACAATCAGGGTACCTAAACTAATTCAGTGTACAGTGGCAAGGACTGGAAGTAAATATCTACAAATATGCCTGGCGTTTCATCAATTTTTCAGAATATCAATAAATTTCATCACTGACTACTTCTTTGCATTTTTCATACAATTTCTGAGTGCTGTCATAGTCCAGCTCCAGCAGGTTCAGGAACCTGGGAAAGAGGTGCAGAATCAGCAGAGAAAGAAAGAAACACCCTCAAGATATCTGATGCACAAATTTCTGTCTCGTAAAGAAAAGGGCTCTTTATTTATATAAATCATTTGAAAGCAATTCACACAGGGCTGATCACAGGTTTCATTTTCCCAAAGCTGATTTTTCTAAGAGAAAGATTTTGATGGTTTTAAGATCTCCCATTTTCTGGTTTTATGTCTCCCAGATCAGTTCCTTCCTACAGATAACCTAATGGGCTTTGATACATTTAACAATTTATGCATAACACATGAGATTTTTGAGATTAAAAAATAACAGACAGTTGATCTTTAAACATAATCTAATAGGCAGCAAAAGTAACAGCACAAGGGAGGGGCTATGTATCCATCCTGTGTATTGTATAGCCCTATGCCCCTTGGAACATACCAATCTTTGCCCAATAATCTATGTGTTACATAGCTTGGGAAACTTGACATAGATGTGGGCACTAGACTTTCATCAACATTTGGTTGATCCTTAACTTTCATTGTTTTAGGCATCTCTCCAGGGGGCTCTGTACATGGAGCCCCTGAATCATGTCCTAACTGCCACCACTTTTGAGTAAAGAATTCCTCTGGATCATTTCCAAAGACACCCTAAAATTATTGGCACAGGTAATGTTGAAGCACTCATCTATGACCAAGCAGCCTTCTGCTCACTAATTCCCTTGTAGGTGTAACTGATCTATGAGGAACAGTGGCATAATGGGTCCTGTCCTGCAGATTTCATTCTCAGAGGCTTAATTTCCCTAGAAGATATTTTGTATGATTTAGTGTTACTACTATACTTAGTTTCATTATTGCCTTGAATATAAGCCTACCAGGAGAGTCCATACACAAGAGAAAGAATTCCAACGAGGATTAGAACAGTGACCATGTTACTGGGATAGTCTATGGGAGGCTCCATTGGACTTTTGCTCTGGAGTCTTACCTCACTGGGATTAATAAATTAGGCTACTCATTGTAGCCTTGCTGAATTGGTTAGTTGTCCAAGTTACACTTCCATGCCAATACCCACTGTATCATGGCCACCCCAGAATGCTTTTCAAGTAATTAATGAAGAATACCAACTAATATATCCCACTGAACCAGCAAACCACCATAGTTTCTGGTTTGCTACAATTTATTAGGATTAATAACTCTATCTGCACTGACATCAAATCCTATATTGTTTGCTATCCAACAAGCTCAGCTACAGCACCTCATGATTAGGACTATCTTTCTTAGATTGTCTGAGTATCCCTGTAAGTATCTTCAGTCATATAGTTTAGCATACAGGAAGTTGATCAATGTATAGGTGGAGGAAAGAAAACTGCAAAAGGAAAATTTAAACCATGCTGAAGGCTTATCATTCCTAAGCAACACTGTGGGGAACTCTGCAGCTGAAATGGATCTTCAGTGCTTTTGTTAATTGGACAAATTGTCCAACATTTTCTCTATTTTCATTAATCAATCACTGGATAAGGCTTGTCCAGAAATAGGTTAAGCTATATAATTTTGTGCATCATGTGATGCTCTGAAGGGGTAAGTGTGATGGCTTCCTAATGACTGATTTCTTGGTACATGAAAAAATAAATCTTCCACTGAAAGAAAATCTAGCAAGTAAAATCACTGTCTACATGAGGCCTGCAGTGATAGAAGCAGCTTTCTACTCTATACTATTTAGGTTGGAGTTTCTAGTTATTTGCCTCAATGTTGATGATACTATAAGATTACTCAAAGATGAGCTGAAGTATTTCATTCTCAGAGATATCTGTGAGAGTTATAGCTCTTTATAATATAAATAGTATTCACGTAATAACTTGTTATTTTTATTGGATAAAGGAAAATGGTAATACTAACCATTTAATATATCTAAACATATATTGATAGACTTTGGACATTTCCTTCTGTGATTTTGTTATTAATCTTCTATCCACTTTTCCACTGGGATTTACATCTAATTTTCTACTTATACTTAGAAAGTAACCATTTATCAGTTATAAGTACAACAAACAATTTCTCTAACCATGTCACTCATCTCTTCATTTAAAAATGTTAAATTTATTATAGATAATCTATAAATGGCTGACCATGGGAATTGTACTTTGTAGTTTTTCCAACTAAAATTCAAGAAAGTAATGCCTATATATTACATTTAAAGTAAATGTAATTTAGAGTCTGCATTTGTACATACTGCTAAATCTGGTCATTCTAAATTTCATGGAAATCAATTCATTTTGTCTTAATTGTCAAATAACAAACAGTTACTCATTTATATATCATATATTTGTAACCTCTATTATGATGGTTTGAAAGAGAATGGCCCCCAGAGGTTAATATGTTTGATTGCTTGGTCACAGTTAATAGAACTCTTTGGAAAGACTTATGTGTGGTATGACCTTGTTGGAAGATGTGTTTCATTGGGGTTTGACTTTGAGGTTTCAAAAGCCTAAGCCAGGCCCCATCTTTCTCATCTGCCTGCATCTTATGGAGCAGATACAGGCACTTAACTACAGCTCCTACTTGTCACCACACACCTTCCCATGATGATTGTAAATTAGCCCTCAGAAACTTTAAGGAAGTCCCCAATTAATTGCTTTTTTTAAAAGTTGCCTTATTCAGGGTATTTTGTCAAAGCAATACAACAGTAACTTAGACACATAATTTACATTTTTCTTTTTATTTAAATTATATGATTTGAACAGTTTTCTAAATAATTTAATGTAAAGTGATTTTAAAATATCTCTTTATTTTAACATGTGTGTGCTTAAAGAGGTCAGAGGAAACTAGTTCTTTCCTAATACCTTTTAGGATCTGGTAACTGAACTCCTAACCTCAGGATTGTCAGCACCCTCCCTTAACTACTAATGTATCTCCCTGTCCTTTGTTTTTTCAACATTTGAGAAAATGGATAGACAGATGGGTAGATGGATGGATATAGGTACTGTTGATTTTTACAGCTTAATTTATGCATATATCATTTCCTTAATATGCATAATTGTTATATCCACTCCAGAGTATCAATAAAAAGACAAATAAGATAATTTTGAAAGCATATTGAATATAGCCTGAAACATAACAAAAGCTTAATAAAAGTCACTGATCATCACTGTAATAATTGCTGATTATTTATCATTGACATTATTTTTAGGTGAATCATAAAGATAACTGATGCTTTATAACAGCCAGCCTGGAAAAAAAATATCCCTGAATGTTTGTGCAGTCTAAAATTTTGAGAAATTTTTCTCTCTATAGATTTTTTTTTACTCTTAATTCCTCCCAGCATACATTGTGCGCGTGAAAACACACCACACATACACACACACACACACACACACACACACACACACACTAATTCTCATTAAGTTTTCATAGAATATGAAAGCATCTGTTTCAATATCAAAGTAAATTCTGACATACATTTTAAAGTAATCTAATGGACGTCATAGCAAATGTTTTCTATTAAAATGAGTGCTCTCTGTCAGAAGATACAGTATAAAGACACTCATTGGGTTCATTAAACCAGAATCATGACTTCAACCTTCTGAATGAATGAAAGCCTGGAATGAGATAAAGTCCCCAGGAAGGACTCCATATAAGAAGCATAGGGGCAGATAGAATGACAGTTTTCAATGTGTTATATCATCTGCTGATCCAATCAACCTCATCTATTTTCTATTGATCAAATCAAGTGTAACTTCAGAATGACTGATTCAAAATCTGGAGATATTTTTAATGACATTTTCTAGGCTCTGTCTTAGAATTATAAAACTGAATTTCTGAGACTAGTGCTCAAAAATTATATTTTGTTGCTCTTTTGAGTCACATTGATGTCATAAGAATTGATAACAAAATCATGGAGATGTAAATAGTGTAGTTTCTCTTTATTTTATCCAATTGTTTTGGCATCCATTCACTTCTTCACATACAAAATACTTAATAGCTCCCTCTTCTACAACAAGTTTAACACTGGCCTCATTGTGGAATGAGTCTCAGCACTGACAACAGTATTATTCTACCTGCAAATTATGTCCTCTGTAATACAGACTGCTTCTAAGAGTGACTGGTTCCCAACAATAGTATCGTATACATGTCTCATAGTTATCTATGGTTACCAGATTGGAATCCTAGAAACAACTTTAATGTCTCATAATATTACTGAAATGATATGGTTATATTTCCTCATAAAGATTTATGGAGGGAAACAAATATTTAAGTTCTCATATGAGACTTCCTCTGTTATCTAAATCTTTAAAAAACATAAATGATTGTGCTTTCATAAAATAGATATCATTAGTTAAGCACATTTATGTAGCATTTAGTAATATAGAAATTTGATCATTACCCCCCTTGAGTTTTTTAAACAATATGTGTATTTCAAAATCTCATATAGCATAAATTAAATTAATTGATTAACTTGTTAATTTAAGACATTAACTGAATAAATGTTAAACACGAGTCACTGAGATAATAGTGAAATTGATGCTCATGATTATTACACACAATGTTCACTAACAAATAAAAGAGGTCAAACTAAAATAGTATAGAAGCATAGGGAAAAGTATGTATAAGAAGGGTATAAAATTATTCAAATACAAATATTTAGATTCAAATTTAGAATGGAATTGTTAGCCAATATACCTACCTGTCAACAGTTTAGACTTTATGAAAGCATACATGTTTATATCTACTTTGTTTTTAATTCAGAAAACTAAATATAAATATAATAACAGAGTTCCATACCATATGGCATAATGGTTCATATATTTAGCCCTCAGTTCTTGCTATTTTAATTATAAAATATTAATGAGTACAGGGCCCTAAGAATGAACCATCAATGTAGGGAAAAGAAGCAAGGTTACTCTTGACATAATTTCATTTCTCTCTGCAAAACACAAATGTAACTCTGTATATCTAGAAAAATCTGTGATCTCAGTATCTCTTTTTGAACTATACATTGAATGGCAGAACAAAGTATATGTTTCATGTGTCAATAAATTTCTCACTTGAAATGACTTATTCTGCTCTAAATGGTCCTCTGCTCTTCACCTTTTTCAAGAGAGAAGGAAATAAAGTTCACAGTTGAATTCTCTATAGCAGTGTTAGAATTCCAGGTCATTTTGTTCAAGATGAAAAATGGCAAAAATGCAAGCAAACACATAAAATAGAGAAGAAGTATATAAAGATTAGGATACAATTCTAAAGATTAAATAAGTAATAAAATCCTAATTTACCTGGTAAATGTTGAAACAATTCTGAAAGATCTCAGTCAATGTAAATGAAATTTGGATTTTTTTTCAAATATTCTTTAGATAATTCTTTTTGTAGACTATGGGATAAAACTATAAACGTCATTTTTAGACTTTCTTTTATGAGGAAATTTAGACCGTATTTAATCCCAGGTCAACTTCCAAAGATAAACTCTTACTCTTTGATTTCCCTCTAGAAAGGAAGTAGAGAAATGACTATAAAATGACAACCTGTCATATTGAGAAGGGATTTGAAATATTATACAGTATAATTGTACAATTGTTCATTATTCTTTTCTTGAACACACATCTAGTAATTTATACAACAGGTTGTTGGGAGTGATTGAAGTAAAAGAGCAAATTAATCCATAAAATATTTTAGATTATAAAATTAATTGGAGAATCACAATCTGAAACATTTTCTTCAGAACTGGCAATGAGGCAGTAACATATTTATCATACTACTTTTAATATAGTTCTAAAAAAAACCTATATAATTACAGGAATGTAACAATACTGGGTTCTAGGAACTATCCTGAGTAAAATGATTATTGTATAAAAACTACCCTTTCTTTGTTCACATTTCCAGTAATGTCTTTTACATATGAACTAAAATCTTATGAATCAAAGTTGAGCACCTAACCCACCTTGGAAGAGGCAGAGTTCTAAATAGTATGCAAAGGCTACCCAGCTGTTGCTCCAGATTAAACTTCCAGTATAATGTGATAAGGTACACCCTTTTATTTTCTTGCAACAATTAAATAAGATCAAGTTTCCCCAAGTGAGGGGGTTCCTGCCAACAATGTGTACAAAACGGTACTACATTCTCTGATGCCTTTTATGCTGTGTCAGAGTCCATATGGAAATAGTCTAAAAATGGTTTTCATCAATCCTTCCCTTTGTTCACATTTTTGCAAATCTTCTTGTTCTGTTTGATCTGTTTTTGGCTTGGCTCAACAAAGTTATTTGATAAGTCTGTAATTTGTTCTTACAGGAATATCTAAAGGTGTCATCTATGTACTCTTGTCATAATGTCCCAGAATCTGTCACCTAAAATAGATGAACAGCAGTTGGCTTCCATGACTGTAGAGCACACTTTGCATTCTGTCTCAAGAAAAGTTGAAATAAAAAAAAAGATATTTTATAATTCCTAGGGAAATTAAAATAAATTATTGGTTGTCTTGAAAGGAGTTTACAGCAGCTACTATGATCCATAAAGACAGTGGTTAATTTCAGAATAAGATATAGTTATATTTCTAACTAGAAGAAAGAAATGTGACTGGTTGCTCTTATATTAAATACATCATATTAATGAGGCAAAATTTGGGAAATAAAAGCAAATTCTTGGAAATTCTTGAGGTTAAAAACCTCAATCAATTGGTTGATTTTATTTTTGTAGTGGTAGGCTAATTAGTTTTGTATTTATTTATTGTTTGGGGACACACTCACAAGCATATGACATGTCATGTGTGTGGAGTCAGAGGTCAACTTGTGAGGAGTCAGCTTTCCTCTTCCACCACTAGATACTAGGGATCAAACTCAGTTGTTCAAGGCTGGCAGCAAGTGTTTGCCATAACCCACTGAGCCATCTTACTGCTCCTATTTATTTATTTATTTATTTATTTGTTACTTAAGCATGGTCTCACAATGTAGTTTATGTCTCATGCCTTACAATCATTCCAGACTCACAGAATCCTGAACACTTTTCTGGCCTTCGTGGACACCTGTCACAATGCACTTACACACACACACATGAATTAAAATAAAATAAATCTTCACTTTCAAAATTATATTTTGATATTTTCTCACTGCTACTGGGCTTCTATGTGACTTTTTATAAATACTCTTTAGGGCTAGCACTTATCTACTTTAATTTTGACTATACACAATTACCCTACTCATTGAACATACTGCACCCCCAAAGGCTGCTCTCTACTTTCTGGCTTCCACTTGTTCTCCAAGTGAAATTTACAAAACAAAAGATTTGAATTTAGGTTCTGCATATGCAAGAAACATGAGGTTTTTATTATTCTAGACCCCGATTACCTCAGTCAGTATAAATTTTTCCCTGTTTTGCCCACTTATCTGCAAGTTTCAATATTTTAATTTGTATTTCTCAGTAATATTCATTTGTGTATATGTATTACACTTTTCTACCCATTCATCTATTGGTGAGCACATACATTCCATTTCCTGTCTATTGTGAATAGAGTAGCAATGAAAATAGATGTGATAGTACCTGTAATAGGATACCAAGTCTTTTGGGTATATGCACAGGAGAGGTAGAGCTAGATCTCATGACAATTTTACCTTATGTTAAAGAAGTATGATTTTTGAGGGAAGGGTATTTAACATCTGCTATTGACCTTTTTCAAGAATGCAGTTCATTGATGTAAACTATAGTCACCACATTGTACAATGAGCTCTTAAATTGACTCATCTCACAGAAGGGTTAAGGACAGACTCATCAGTGTTGGGACAACTGACTATCTACTCGTAGAGGAGTAAGAGTGTACCTTTATCTTGTACAATATACAAACTCTACTCAGTATATGTAAGCCTTAAATGTAATCCATGAGATGATAAAATTACTCCAGAGGAATGTAGAAGTAATGCTTGAGGATATGAATGTCTACAGATTTAGTTTATATTGTTTGCTTATTCCACATAAGCGTAGATAACAAAACCAAAAATAGTCAAGTGGGTTTCCATCAAGTCAAAAGCTTTAGAACATAACAGGAAATAAATTGCATAATAAGGAGATCAACTATAGGACGAGTGAAACATTTATAAACTATATCTAGTAGGAGTTTAAATTCAAAATATATTGGGAATGCAAATAGCCCAAGAAAAATTAGAAAGTCTAAATTAACTATCTGTTGTGTGACAAGCATACCTAATTCATACTAGGATTTGGTTTCCATATATTCACATTTTACACATGAGAAAATGAACTTTTAAAATAAGTAATCACAAATTTATGTCCTCATAACTTGTCAATAAGAAATATGAAATATATATATATTTCATAGGTATACTAATAAAACACACGATATTTTTATTAAACAGAAATTTTAAGACTAGGAAGATAGTCCAGTGATGCACAGGTCAAAGGAACTGCCTTAAAATTCCCCAGACTAATTCAGACATGCGCATGGCAACCTGTGCCTGTAATGCAAGCACTAGGGAGGTGGAAATAATAAGAGATATGGGCTCTTCCGGAATCAGCCTAGCAAGTTAGTGAGAGCAAGGTTTAGAGAGAGACTCTGGGTCAAAAAATGTGAAGGGTGGTTGAGGAAGACACTTGTGCTGATCTCTGATCTCCATAGGAACATGCACACACATGTGCAAACAGAAACTTGTAAACAGAACATCACAAATTTATACTCCCAATTATAAAATTAAAATTCTAAAGGATGATGAAAATTTAGGAGCTTTAAAAGTACAATGAAAGTAGATGTATAATCTGGATTCCATTCTCGCTGCAGAGAAATAGCTTTCATAACCCGTCATTCTTTGTTGTCACCTGTGGCTTGCTCCTTTTTTTCACAGTTTGGATTATCTGATACACACCGACAGAATACACTAATCCTTGGGGTCTTCATAAGAGAGCATCATTACTTAGAGTTAAACATGTGTGAATTCTCTAGAAATTCCATTATCTTTCACGTGATCTAAGTGTCCCTTTCAACTTGATCCCACTGTTGCTAGCAACTGCTGTGTCCTTAAGGATGATTGTTGAGTGTTCTGCTTATTATTGAAGTTCTTTCAACCCTCCTCACACACCAATGTGTTGCTTTGATTATTTTTGCTTTGGAATCCTATTTTTTAGCTCAACTACAGAGAGGTAAGATTTATATAAATCATAGTGTGCAATAACTCTAATGCTAATTGCTCCATACACTGAATTATGAATGCCTAGCATTGTTGCTACTGTGTTTCTTCTTACTGACTGAACATTTCCTTCTGTATAAATAACCCTACTTTTTTTTTTTAATCTAGACTGGGCTTTTGTCTAACAGATTTCGACCTCCTAATGTCAATCCATTTCCTGTTCTCACCTGATCTACTGTATCTAATATATTAAGTTTTCTCTACCACATATAATACCCAATCCTCTCCCAAGAAGTCAGTATACTCACAATGCTTAATCTGCTTTTTACCTCTGAATTTGACTCAGGGATATCAGAGTTGTAACACATATCACACAGAATGTATGAGAGAGGGTTGGGGCATAAGAGTTGCTATATACTTACTAACACTGTGATTTTGAAAGACACATCTAAAAATGAATAGCTATATTTTAAATTTATTTTTCTATTGCTGGGAAGGAATTTTTGGCGGGGCTGACTTACAGTTTCAGAGGGTTATTCCATAATGGTTATGGTGGGAGCATGGCAGCAGGCAGGTAGCCATAGCTCCAGAGAAGCAGCTGATTGCTTACATGTAGAAACAACATCATGATTCAGAGTGAGAAATAGATAACTTGGAATAGCATTGGCTTTTGAAACCTCTAAGCCTACTCCCGATGATATATCTCCTCAAGCATGACCACACTACCCAATCCTTCCCAAACAGTTCCACCACCTGGGAAACAAACATATGCTAATTGGTTAAGGAATCTTTAAGTAATTATAAAGGAATCTTAACTAGAATAAAAATATTTATATTGTCATTTTTTTCTTTTCAATAGTTCATACAAATACAGTTACTGTGATCTCAGAAAATATTTCACTTTGCTAGATATATTACCTTTATCCTTTTTATTACAGTAGAATATACTTTTCTGATTACTTCATCATGAGACCTTATATAATATTGCCTTGAAATATTAGAGAGCCTGGGTGGTTAATTTTTGTTAACTTTACAAAAATCTAGACATATCTGGATAGAAGGAATCTCAATGGAGATGCTGCCTCCATCAAATTGACTTGCAGGCAAGACTGTGGGGCTTTTATTAATTATTAATGTAAGAGGGTCCTCTCTTTGGGTATCTATGGGCAGGTAATTATGAGTTGTATAAGAACGCAAACAGAGTAAGTCATGGAAAGCAAGCTAATAAGCAATATTCCTCCAGTTTCTTTGTGCTTCCTGCTTTGTCTCCTGCTTAGGTTTCTGTCCTGTCTTTCCTTAAGGATGAACTGGGATTGGGAACAAGAAGCTAAATAAACTCTCTCTTTCACAAGTTTCTTTTGGTGTGTTGATAACAAGAAAAGGATGCCAGCTAAGACAGATAGAATAAAATAATTAACATATTTAATGTTTCATAACTTAATTAACTGACCCTCCATCTGCAATCACTGGAACCAATCATTTTTTAAGCTGTGCTCTCAATTTAACAATTTATTCTCTAGTTTTCCCTCAAATGAATCCAATTCATAAGTCAGATTCAAAACAACTCAATTTTCTCTAAATCTGCCTTAAGCATTCCTACCTCATTATCATACCTACTTTACATGCTGTTACTACAAATTTCTTAGTCATTTTAGTATTTCTTAATTCATGCATGCCATGATGAAATGTTTGATGAGTAGAATATATATATATATATAAATATAAATATATATATATATATTTATAATATTATATTATAATAATCCTCTCCATAATATATATATACTTACTAAAATATAAACACATACATACATGTTTGGATGCAACATATATGAAACATTTGACTTATGATTCTTAAGTACTGTGTTCTATATATTAAGATGTATTCTTGCCACAATACCATACAATTGAGTATACTGGGTAATGATACAAAAGTTCTCAAATTTCAAGTTCTGAAACTAACTTGGATTTACCACTTTACCACCATGTGCAACAACTCTAAGTATAAAATTAGTGTTGGAGCTTACATCATTCACTGTACTGAAGTTCCTTATTGAGTTGTTTTTTTTTTTCACTTCCATATTTAACGCATTTTTCTTTAATGATTATATTTCAACTTTCAGGTTTTAAACATTTTTATACTTTTATTTCCACTTTTTTTAAAGATATCTTTAGGGGACTTATCCATTTTCTTTTTACAGGTGTCTATTATACCAATAAAGTTTGTATTTTGGGTATTTTTCTTGAGCTTTAGTTATGATGTAATACTTGGAGCCTGCTGTGTTAGGGGTACAGGCTCTGATGGAGCTATACTTCTTTTCTGTCATTGATTGTGTTTAACACTGCTGTCTAGACACCTGGGTTTGGGAAGATTGTAATTCTAGGTGCTGATATCTGGTCTTGTCTTCATTAGGTGGATATTTTGCTTCTTGGTTTCTGTTGCCCTCTCTGGTTCTTAGGATGGTGATGTGACTGTGTGTTGCCTGATGAGGAGTTCATCTAGGATTCTACTAGGTCTGGACACTGAGGCTTCCCTTAAAATATGTGTCCAGATATTGGTGGCTGATACTTAGCAATAGAGATGGGCTAGAAGAGTCAATAAGGGGGTCTACATGTGAGAAGTAAGTAGGATGTTCCACTGGATTCTGCCTAGTCTCCTGGGAATGGGCACAGAGAGTGAGAAGAGACAACAAGCAGAGCTGAGGAGGATACAGAAGAATTGGATATGGATTAGAGGAGGCATAGTGAAGATCTGAAGCTTGCCTACCTGCTTATGGCTGATGGGAATGCCTGTCGGAATTGAGGGAGGAGATAACAGGTTAAAGGAGGAGGAAACTTGGAAGTAAGGATTGATCTGTGTGATTAACTGGAGATGAGGAGATATCATAGGGAAACTACAGCAGGTGGTCTGCTGTAGAATTGATGGGGGACACTGAGACTAAGGATTAGATTTAGAAACAAGTCAGGAGAAATGAAAATCAGGAGGACAGTCTTCCTAGGTTGATCTTTCAGGCAAAATTGGTATATAAAATAATTGTTATACTATCTCTACATAATTTAGTTAGTTCGTTTTTAATTCAATAATTATCCATTGCTTACTTTGTTAAAAAGATGCATTTGGACTTAAGGATATACTACAGTAGGAACAGAATTAGCTTACATTCCTAGTAAACTGTCATTTTGGTGAGAAAGATAATAAATATGTCTATAAATGAAAAAGATACTTTCAAGTAATAGCAGATTATTGGAGAATAGAAACTAGTGTTTTTTATCAAATTGTTATTAGACAAGAATGGACTTTGAGAAGGTTGTGAGCTAAGAAAGATTGACAAGATTGATCATGTGACACAGAAAATATTTTAAGAAAGGGCAAATGTCTTCAAGAACCAACACAATGAAGCTGAAATATGAACCACTAAGAGCAAGTGATGTATGTTCAAGATAAAGGCAGAAATAGGAAAAATGCAGAGGATTATATAGAAAAGTGCACTATATTGCAGTGAATAGGAATTTCCATATATTTTTATTAAACTTCCAGGAATACCCAGTAGTCTTAATATTTCTCTTATAGAAAAGCAATTTGAGATCCACATAGTTTGTATAACTTGACCAAAAGTTCATTTTCTTTTTTAGTGGATGATTTTGTTTACAGATTCTATAGTTACTCTGTTACAGACATCTATCTTAATGATGTGCCACTGTTCGCTGCATGGATCCTTTTAAGGATTATTCTATTTTCCATTTATTACATAACCTATCCTGACAATGTCCCCTCTCCAGATAAATATTTCACTGAGAGTTAGAGATTTCCCTTTGGCAAGTATTTTAGTCCTAATTATCACAATCCTGACAGCGGTAGGAATTTTCTAAGCTTTATTAGACTATAACTGATACATTTAAAATGTCTTTATTTAATATGCACATCTTAGTGGCTGTACATATCAACAAATCCATAACATGTCATGAGAACAAAGGCACTAAGCGTATACATCATCCATTTCAAATGTCCTTATATTATTCTTATGCATTTTAACTAAATCTGTTAACACCTGTGTTGTAGTCACCTTAGATTTCATTTTAGGCCAACCTTATGCTGCGTCAAACAGGAACAAACTGTCTAGAATTATGTATTTAAAGCAATACAATTATTAATTTCTCCAAAAGAAAAAAATAAATCATGTATTTAATCAAAATAAAATGAAATGAAAATACAAGCAACTCTCAGTTTGAATTACAATATCCCAAAATGAATAAACCATCAAGAAAGCATAGATGAAGAAATGAATTTTATTTTATTCTAAACAGAAAGGAGGTTTTAAACAGATGGAATCTTTAATGAGTAGGATGATAAAATCTAATCAAGTTTTGCTAAATAAGATTGAGTGGTTGAAAAACCAGACTTGATTGTATATTGCTAGACTCTAGGGTCGGCAAATTCTGGAGATGATCTGATTGAATTTATGGAAATACGAATTCCTAAGATACCAGGGACTGTGGCATAGACTGATCTAATTACAGTAAAGGGGCCTGTTAGATGGCACAGACTATTGCAGAAATCACAGAAAACAAGCTGTTCCAACACCTAAAACTGCTGATACAAAGAATGCATAGGCATTTCCATACAAGAAGATGAAGTACTTCTTTAAAACAACCATTGTTTCTGCCAATCTTATGAGAGCAGGTACATGAGAGATAAATCTTCCACTTATTGATGCTTTACAGAAAAGAAGTGTGATAAACAAAGCCTGAGGGAAATTCTTACCTGAGACATCTAACATTTGTTTTCCTTGCTCTTGCCAAGCTCTGTGTTAATAAGATTTAACAGCAGCATAAAATCCTGTGAAAGTTGTAGCAGTCCACTTGACCTTCAATGTAAAATACTCACCGCTTTCTCATGTAGAATGGGTCTTGAGTATCAGAACTTACTTTTTGGTTTGCTTAATTCATTTGTTTTATACTACATATAAATAAATATGCATAAATATATGTATATAAAACAAATACATGTACACTTATTTATTATATATGTGTATGCATAAATAATGAATATGTATACATGTACATGTACATAGGGTGTGTGTGTGTGTGTTTTTATACTCACACAAAGCTTTGAGTATCATATTCAAATTCAAGACCTAGGACAGAAAATATCTGGTTCCCTCCATTACAGCAATTTTTACTTATTCTTTCAATAGCAAAAGAAGGGTCTGTAACTGCCAAATTAAGATTAGAAACATGGATCTGGTGGAGGGGCAAAACTCCTGTACCTGATACTTGTCAGGGCTGGCCAGAAACCAGAGGCTGGATAGCTCAGAGACAATATTCTGCTATGGTCTCAGATTGAGGCCTAGCCCATTCTCCATCAAAGCACCTTCTTCTGGCAGTGGGTGGGAGCATAGGCAGAGGCTGTAGCATACTATGGACTTCAGGGAACCTCATGGAAGAGGGAGCAGAGGGATTGCAGGGACCTAGAGGGGTAGAGGACAACAGGAAAACACTCCCAACAGAGTAAACTGATCAGAACTCACAGAGGCTCACAGAGACAGTGGCAGACATATACATTTGGGTCTGTGCTATGTCCTCCACATACATCTTAAAGTTCTTTGGCTTGGTGTTCTCACAGAACTCCTAAAAGTTGGCATGAGTGGGGGGTCTCTGACATTTTTACTTTTCCTTGGGACACTTTTCCTCCTGCTGAGTTGCCTTTTCTAGCCTTGATGTAGGGGTTTATGCTGTTTTGTTATGCTATTTCACTGGAAACCATTGAAGGACTTCTTTTCTGAGTGAAAGTTGGTGGGATCAGGGGAAGAGGGCAGATGGGAGTTACTGAGAGGAGTGGAGGGAGGAAGGCTAGGGTCTAGTATATAGATTGCATTCTTAAAAAATAATAAACAAACATATTTTGACTTTAGGACATTAATTTATTCCTTTTCACTTAGAAATTTTATTTCATTTTAATTGAAATATTTTTTCTCACATATTCTACACTGATTACAATTTATTCCCTTCTACATCTCCCATTTCTTCCTCATATCACATTCCACTCATATCTACTCCATTTCTGTCTCTCATTAGAAGGTATCTCATTAGATACCTTCTATCAGCTTTACTGTATTGGGTTTTATGTTGAGATGTTTGATTCATTTTAGAGTTGATGTTTGCGCAGTGTGATGATCTATGTTGATTCTTCTACATGCACCTATCCAGTTTGATCTGCACCATTTCATGAAAATTCTATTCTCTCTCTCTTTCTCTCTCTCTCTCTCTGTATGTGCTTGTACATGTTTCTAGCTTCTTTATCAGAAATAAGGTGTCTGCAGTACTATAAAATTATTTTGGTATTCATTTCAATCCTACTAATCAACTTGTCTGATTTTATACCAATACCATGCTGTTTTTATTATTATATTTTTGTAGTACAACACAAAATCATAAGGAAACAGTGGTACAACCAGCATTTCTTTTATTATTGACGAGATTGTGCAGACGTTCTACTAGAGAGCTGGGGATGATACTGGAGAACTGTACTTGGAGGAGAGGAGTCAGAGATAAAGATTCTACCTGCTTCCCTTACTTGAGTATCACTTAGAACTTTTAATGATCCACTAGAGTTGATCATATTTTTTCAAGCACTTTGGAGCTAATTTTTCCTCACTCACTAGTTAATCCTCATTTATTATTATTTCTGTTATTCTTTGTGAGACATCTTCAAGATGTCTCATTCAGTCAAAGGCACAATTTTTCAAACACATATTGTTATAACCAATCCAATTTGAGAAGAAATTTTCTTAAAATTGTAAACCTCAGACTGTTCAACATCTCCCATGTGGGTGCTTAAGAGTATGTTCCTCACTCAGTACTAAAAGGGATGTCTTCATGAAATACTAGTACAGCCATATTCTACAACGATAGTGGAACTTATAAAGTCAGCTGTTTGACACAATGCAGCAAAGCTGAGCTGAGTGCTGTGCTGCTGTGCCTTCCCCACCCCCAACTTCTGATCTCTACATGTTGCATTGTTAAGAGAACATTCACATTAGAATTCATTTATGTTTTTACATGAGAAAATTATCTGACTCTCTTTAGGAAAGTCTTAATACAGCCCCTTCTGTTTTCAGGGAAGCATTGAAATTTTTTCCTTAAGCCTTGAGATTGTGATAGGCACAAAAACACTAGGAATTTATGAAGTTATTGCTAAAGGACTCTTCTGGTGCATTTACTCCTTAACAAATGTCACACTGAGTCAATTAGGACAACATGACTTGAGGTATCTCAAAGACAATCAGGGTACTGTTTACTTGAGAAAAACTAGTAGAGAAGTAGTCTCCTCCTACATATGCTTAGAGTTTCCTGGATATATAGTTAAAAAGATGGGGGGCTATATGTGACATGCCCCCAGAGAAATGAGAACTAAGAAACTTAGCTAGATTGGCAATAACAGCCTTTACCCTACCTAGTAATATGATATAAAAGAAAAAGAATTGGGTATGAAAATTTGTCTAGCTTATACCAGGTTTTACATAAAGTCAATTAACTAGGAAACAAAAGGAATTCTATATGAGCAGATATTTATAGAGATCATAAAAGCAAGTTAACTGCAGAAGCTTTTTAGGCCTAGAAAGCTAACTTATATGTAACTCTTTAAACTAAGAAAGTTTTATACATGGTTCAAGGCCTAGGGATGTCGCCAAACTGTTTCAGATATTGACAAAATGATATGATTTATATCCCCTTGAGAACCATGAGCATGTCATTGTCTTGTGAAGTCTATATAAATGAAGAAGCACCCTGGCTAATAGATGGTCAGAACCAACAATCAGAGCTGCAAAGATTCTCCCAGTCACTGGTCTGACTCATCTTTATCTTTGCCTAATTCCTTATTTCCTCTCTAATAGCCCTATTTAATTTTCTCTGGCTGACTCCCAGCAAAATACCCCTTCTCAGAGCTTAGGGAGTTATGTGGAATAGGAGGCAGAAAGATTGTGAGAGTTAGGATTAGATGCTACCAAGGAAACAACATAGGACTTATACACATAGAACTTACAGAGTCTGGGAGCATGCACAAGGCCTATATTTTTTCAATCCAGGAGGTATCCCAGCTCTGAGAGGGTGAAGTGGACACATGCTATTATCCTCAGCCAAGAAACTATCTACAGTTGACAACTGCATGCAGTTTCACTGGGTATATTAAACACACTTAAGGATATGTCCTCTGCCCAATAGTAGATGGCCACATAAAACAAGCTCAGCTGTATTTTTGTAGACCTTAACTCTCATATTATTTTGTTTAGGAAATTTTTTCTCTTACTGTCATTTGGTTGTATATTATTGTTTCCAATTTTGTGCTTTTTATGGACTTGGTTTTGGTTTTGATTTGGTTTGTTTAGGTGTGTGTGTGTGTGTGTGTGTGTGTGTGTGTGTGTGTGTGTGTGTGTTGATGGGGAGAAATTTTGAGGATCTGGAGGAAAAAAAAAACTATGATCAAAGTATATTGTATGGCATTTTTTTTCTAACCAAAATAATAAAAAAAAATATGTTCTTAATAATTCCTACAAGCCTTCATATCTTACAGATCAGCCGCCAGCACCTTACCATCACTACCTATTGCCGCCAATGTAAATTTTTATCTTCAGCAATTTCTATATTTGATGATCTAGAACTAAGGACATACTGCAAAGTTGTTATTCATCTATTTTAATCTGTCCAATTGATGTTTCTACTGAATTTCAGTGAAGTCATTTTGTTTCACAGACCTTCCTAGAGTATTGATTTCCACACAATGCTGCATTTCTTGGGATAGTATCATTTCTTTCAGTCATCTCTAGTTCTGACTAGTCCATTTCCCTTTTTCAAAAAAAAAATAGATTTATGAAGATGTGTCTACTGTCATACTATAACCTTCAGCTTAAAGATGTTTCTGTACCCGATATATGCCAACACTTTACCCATCTTCACATCTGGCCAAACTTAAAAGTGTACTTACTATGTGAATCACAAGTTTCCTACCTAAGCATTTCTTACTCTTTTTTTCTACCTTTTCCTCTAACCTTTCCTGTCCATTCAGTTTCAAGAGTCTGATTCACCTTGCTCAAAGAAAACAAGCACAGTCTCCTGCAGATCTTGTAAATCATTCAGAATGTCTCCAACTCCAAGTTCACAAACTTTAACCCTCCTTCTCTAAACATATTCTGACAGCCATCCACTTACCACAACCCCTTTCTTTAGAAGTCTGCTACAGAGATGGTAATTCATTTTTACAAACAATCTAAAAACTGAAACAAGCTCAACCATTCTTTAATGAATGTTGTCTGAACTATTCCTCAAGATGAGCATGCAGATGCTGCTTACCATATGCAGCAATAGAGAGATCTGTTCTTTGTGAAATGCTACAGAAAGTACTTAATTTGCAACTGCAGAGACTGAAGTCCTATTTCACTTTTAAATTCATCTATTGGCATTGGTTCTAAACTGCAAAACACAAGGCACTTTTATTCATTTCCCCACTAACAAAATTAAACAAACAACAAAACTCCCCATATCTTCAAACATGTAAGACAAGATTCTCTTTCTTACTACTTTCATCTAATTTTCCTCACCTTTACTTCTGTTAAATGTATGATAACATAGCAGTGATTCCATTTAAATAGAGCACAGAGATATGAAGCAGCCAAACTTTATTTAAAACAGGCATTCTATAAATGTGTTCACTCTCATGTCCTCAGGACTCAGAACACTATTGCCTACCACATACTGATAATCAATACATATTTATTAATTAAATAAATAACACAAATGGAGGGTTTATTTTCTATGTGAACATAGAACATAATAGATGACTGGACGTAATGCTTTTCTTTTTATAATCACCTTATTACAAGTATATTACATAACAGCATTTAATAACATTGCCTATGCCAAATTTGCATCCTTATGAATTTCTTTTGTTTTATATTCAGTTCAATCATTTTACTTAAACCCAAGATAGTTTTCAAGATTTCTGTTGCATTTCATTTTCTTACATTAAGAGCTTTTTGTTGAAAACCTTTCTGAATGATAATGCTATAACACATTGCATTAGAATTTTTCTTTCTGCTTTATGGCATCCTCCTGTTTGATTTATATATATTTAATGGGCATATGGTAAAAAGCATTGTTATTTATTTGGTTCATATTCTAAGCATTTTGTCTAGTAATTTGGATAGAGTTTTCCTAACACAGCTACTCCTCTATCATCACCTGAAAATCTCATATTTTTAATAAGCTACCATCTATGTCCTTATTATATGCTAATTAAAATGTACTGATGCAACACTATTTCACAAGAAATAGCTGCATTGATCCAAAAAAATTGTTCATTTAGTAACAATTTAATGAGCATGTACCATTGACAGTCACATTTCGAACACAAACTTATGTTTACAGAGGAGATAAATTGACAAAATACTGGTAGATATTATTTAGTACTTTGCAAAGCAAAAATGAACAGTAGTGGTATGGATTGAGCAAAACCATCTGTATTTCACATAAGTTATAAGAGGAAGCTTCCCAAGCTAATCTTTGAATAGAGACCAAAATTCAAAAGACGAAAGCTTGAGAAAACATCTGGGTTAGAGGGTCAGAGACGCCAGGCCTGGGGATCAAATTATTCTTGGCCAATTTCAAGAACATCAAGAGAAACAGCACTGCTGAGTCATAGGAACACTATGACTGAAGAAATTGATTCTCTAGTACATACTGGATATGAATAAGCAAGTCACTATCCACGTAGTCACATTGTTATCTTGCTTCTTTTCCTTTCATTTTATGAGCAGGACAAACAAAAAATAATGCCAAATATAAGGCTGATTACACACACATTGCATCTAGCATTGCCTTGAACAGTTAATTGAGGATCTAACTCCGTTGTCACTCTTCATAAAATGTGAGGATTATCCATCCAGCTGTCATTTCTACTATATGCTGTCCTACCAATCTTTATTCTTAGTGTTCTGCTAAGCTTCTATGTTATCTAATTTCCCTTGAGCCTTTAACACTGTTTGAATATCCCTAAGTGACTTGCAACAATATCATCAGGAATGACAATACTAGAATTTTGCCTACTACTTAAGATTTCACAATTTCCTAATTGAGTCAAACAAAGAAAGTGTTATTATCACAGCACGGGCTGTCTCAGTCAAAAGCCTTATCACTTATTGACTCAATTTCACTTATCCTAGTATTTGCAAATCTTATATATGCAGTCACAGCCTTCATCCACTAACAAAGTTAATTTTCCATAGTTGAGTATGGATCTCAAGAGGCATAAGCCTATCAGACTTACATTTAGAAGTTTTCTTTGTTGACTTAAATTACAGCTCTAATAAGTTGGCCTGAATTTGGTATGTGCTGGTTTCATAATCTGTTGAGCAGAGAGAGATAATATCAAATTATTGGTTGGGCACTGACAATTACCTTAAATACTTCACATTCAATTTTGTACATCCTTTAGCCTGAGACATTTTTATATCCCTATAGACATTTCCTATGGTGGGGCAAAGTTAAGCTTTTAGACAAGTCTTCATGCTCCTGCAATTTTTTTCATTACATCTTCCCCTTCTTATCAATGGCTGTGTACTTTCCCAGATAAAGCTCAAGTGTTCACTCTTCTGCCAACTCTTCCTTCTATTCTCCAAAGAGTTGAATTTATGATCATTTCTATATTTTACACATCATTAATATCATATTTTCTTTATTTCCATGGGACTACAAGATTGTGGAGTGTTATAGTTACCAGTTGGGTTTGTATTACCTCAAAATAATCTAGAACAGTGTAAATGAAAAATATCTGCCTATGTACAATTATGTATGTATATACTATTATGTGATATAATATATATGTATAGATGAAAGCATAGGACGGAGACTACATATATAGCACCTAACAAGATGCCAATATTTTAAGATGTCATCCCTTTTACCCTCTACCACCCGAGCATTGTACTACCAAGGAAATGTCAGTTGTCATTGACTCTCACAGCCTCAGTCTTCTACATCGGCTCAGAATCATTCTCATATCACAGCTCTGTGCCCAAATTAAATCAGTAACTACATAGAATCTGATTCTTTAACAGTTTGGCCATTGTTCTCCCTCCTCTTTATATAGTTTCCTCTTTGTGAATCAGTATACCTTATACATGATAGATAGATCCACAGAGGCATCTCACAGAGCACAGTAACTGCAGCATAGCAGAGAATGCACAGTTTACTAAATGACACATGGAGACATAAAATGTCACTTTCTACAAGTTAATTGCACAATTTTTATTTTATTTTATGTTTTTTTAGTAAAAGGCAATTTGAAAGTCCTAGGCATATATTTTTTTTTTTCTGGAAATAGAAAAGTAGCAAAACACAAAGGACTCAACTTAGTTTTGTTTTTGTTTCTTTTACTCATTTTACCATTTTCCATTTTAGCTTCACTCTATTTTCTCTTTCCCCCTTTTCTATTTATTTATTGTTATTTTTATTGTATCTATCTGTCATGGTATTTATCTATTCATTTCTTTTAGTCGTGCCAGAGTTGAAATCAAGGAAGACCTTTGATGTGGTCTACCACTGCACTCTCACATGTGCACAAATAATATATATGTATTATATTTAAGTAATTGTGGGAAAACTGGAGGAAGGGCACTAGAATATGGGAAGAAAAATATAGTCAGTTTATAATAGTTTATTATGATGACCTCTAAGTATTTGGGATAGCACAAATTGGGTTGAATTTTGATGAAATTCATATTTATAGTTTGAGATTTACAGAGCCATTCAATTGCTTCCAAGTTCAAATTTCTTATTTTTTTCTTTTACATTATATCCAGTATACTCCAAACTACGTAGTCATTACTTCTAAATAGTTGATCTATCCAGTCATGGATTGTATTATTCAGAAGAATCATAAATGCATAAAACATAATTTAGTTAACATTTATTGATGGTCCATATGGTATATTCATTTGCCAAATTAAGAGTTATTTTTTTCTCCCTTAATATTAATACGATATAATTTAACATGCACATTAAGTTGAAAGCTCCTAGAATGAATAACTAAAAAGTTTAAATCTATTAATGACCATTAGAGCCTTAGATGTTGGGAAGGAGAGATCTAGATGACACACATAATCAAGAATGCAACCAGTGACTGGTTCATTTTACCTTTATATTCTATTTCAAACCTAATGGTTTGGACTGTAATATAAGTTAATAAGAATTTTACAGGAGAAAATTCATATGAGTATGCTGTCAATTCAAGCACAATGAACAGATTAAAGACAAGAACATATTTAAAAGAACTTTAACAGTCTTTAACACTTTGCATAGTAGAAAATTTTCATCAGAGGTAATGAATAAAAACTATGAAAACTTGTATTCTCTGAACAGATTTTTGAAAGTAAATGTATATGTAAAAATCAGAATGCCTTTCAACAGATGTACAATGAATCATTCAACCAAGTTAAAGTCTCTGTCAACAGATATTTTATCCTCTACTATATATTTGTAGTATGTGAAATACAGCAAGTGACATCTTCAGTGAGACAAGCTACTAACAAGAGACATTTCAGGAACAAAGCCAGCTAGGAGGTTTAAGCTGCCCAAAAGATACCAAAGCATCTTTAATGAATGCATTGTAACCAGCATTGTTGATGCAGCAATGTTTTGCGCAGGTATCAACTACCTTCTCTGCTGAAGTAACTACCTCTGAACAAAATAATGACAGAACTAAACCTATTTTTTAGCAGCATTTTGTTTTGGTTTGTTCCTACATGTCTCACACTATAGCCAAGCTGGCCTATAAGTCTCTGAAACCTTCCTGCCTCACACTCCTGAATTCTGTGTTTACAGGCATGAACACACATGGATTGGTGGCTTTTAATCTGTGTTTTAATTGTTAATGTCTCTTGATATCTGGCTAGTCTCTGTTCAGATGTTAAAATCGAGGTTTTTCATGTCCCCATATTGAATTGTACCTACTAGAATCCTCATTTCAACGTGAAATTAATTAGTGCATCTCATTTTCTACTTATGTTATTATAGCTCAGCAGTCCTGTCTTCAGTTCCCTCCAGATTCTCCTGACCTTCTCTATAACAGATCCTATAAAAAACGGGTCTCAAGCTCCTGTATCAACTCAATCCCCAAGAGCCCTTGTTAAAACACATACCTCAGAGCCTCTTTCAAAGGTCTGAATCACTGGGGGCATTTTCAGCAGGTTCCCAGATGATGTTGACACTGCTAGTCTAGGAACCATTTCTGAGAAACACAGCTTTAAAATATTTACATCCTCATTCATGTTTAGCCATTAAAGGTAATAGTAACACCCAGTAGTCACTGTAAAAGTAGATAAATACAATCCATTTTAATGACATCATTTCTTACCACACAGGAGCATGTTCACTGAGTAATAGGTGTTTGGCAGCATTTTATTAAAAGAATATGAGTGTGAAACAGAAAAAAAAAACTTTTATTTTTTGGATGAGTGACTGCAAATTCAAATAGTAATTTGAGGGAAAGGGGATATTACCTGTTTTGTGACAGTCTCACTCAAACTAAAGAAAATTACAAGAGCTTATAAATGACAGTGGCAATGATAGTATTAACACATGCCATTTCCATAAAGAGCACCATGGAGATTTCAAAGCATTTCTGAAACCTGAACACAGTGAGCTTACAATAAACACCACATCTCAAGCTCTGCATACTTGAGGAATATCCAAGTGTGTGTGCACACAATATGTGTCCTAAACTCATTGACTTCAACCAGCAGGGAAGACCTTCTCAGATGGTGAGTAACCAGAATGCTTTGCACTTACAGCCAAAATTCAGACAACCCTGATGACCCTTCCCTGCTAGGGAAGGCTGTCATTCCTGTCTTACAAAAAAGGCATTCTGTAGTGGATATATTAAAGCAGAGCAAACATTCTTAAAGGTGCAGTCTGCCAAAAATTCTGTTCAAAACTAAATTAAAAATAGTGTGAGCCAGAGCAGTTCAAAACTGTGAATGGAGACCATCTCACTTAAGAAAAAGTAGATACAAAAAAGGACTCTTCAAAACTGTTTTGAGCTCTGAGAGAAGGCTATATCCATTTTATCTAAACAGACATGGAAGAATGAGAGTAAGGGAAATATATCAGTGAGGCAACAAAAATAAAAGGATTATAAAAATTAGGTCTATTTTTCCTAAATGGGTCCAATTGACTGATAAAGATTTTATTAGGAAATAAAAGCTGTGCATATTGACATATCACTACACATTATCAATGCATACTACATTGTGCAATGATCATATATTTACTGATGAGGTGACAATGTGTATGGAATGGGAAATAGAGATCAAATTTACTGTATAAAGAAAAAGAAAAATCCAATGTTACTGAGGTTATTTAAACTACCATACAACATTGTATAAACAGTCAAAGAAAGCATTATATATTCTGTAAGGATATGTGCTGTAACAAAATGAATTTCTTTTTGGGTACTTTAGAACTGATTTCAGTCCTCAACTCTGACCCCTTTAACTTCACCAATCATAAGCCTATTTCACAGACAACAACAGAAATTGAGACTTAGAGCTTGTACTTGATTGAAAATTCAGTGAGCAGTCTAAACCCACATTTGTCTTTTTTGGTAACTCACAATTAAATACTTAATAATTACTTAACCAAAAGTCACAGTATGATCTAGGGAGGTGATGAAGTTTTACTACTGCAGAGCATATAAAGAAGTCTATTTATCAGGGAGAGTTTATGTTCTAGATAATTTTTCAGCAAGTATGTCCTGAATTTTTCTCATCTCTACTTCACATACAAATTCATGGAATAGTGCCAACCTTAAAAGCAGGATCCTGAATAAGAGATAAACTCAATGACCTCACTGAGATTTAGGGAGGAATCTTACAGTGCACTGCATATGCATTCTAAAAATACATGTTACTAATTTTAGAACAATGATTCTATTTTTCTTTATGACTGATACTTTCCTATATCTCTTAGTGTTTTACTTTGTTATTAGTTTGAATAATCATTGTATTGATTCTAAAATATAATTAAAGGATAACTAAAGGATTGTACTGAAGCACTTTTAGAACTGGGTCATTGGAATTTACGAAAACAGTGTAAATTATCTAAATCTCAACACATGAAGATTTAAGATGATTTCCAAATTATCTGCTCCACCTATCCACAGAAGGTGTGCATTGTGAAAGAGAAAATATCAACACTAGATGGATTATTTTGATTAGTTCAAGTTTGTATCATCTATTGATGGTACCAATCTGAGGGGAGGCATATTTTTCAGTGATTAACATTTTTAGTGAATTATTATCATGCTTTTGCCTCCATTTTGAGTGAGTTTAATTTTTCTTATGAGAAATACAGTTTATTCCAATTCTCTGCTTCTTCCCAGTTCTTTGATCTGTTCCATCTGGACATCTGCTTTATATAATCAGTCTGTGTACCATCCTATATATAGGATTCTGCATACAACTATTCAACTCGCCCCACTGACTCCACAGCTCTTATGGACTGCTCAGATATGAAACAGGAACCACATCTCAGTCACTATGTGAATGCACAGAACACATGAGCCTAATTGGTTTAAGTGATGCCATTGGAGATGGGGCATAAGGATGAATAGGATCAAAATAGATTGCATGGAATTCTCAAAGAAGTATTAAAAAGTATTTTTAAAACCCAATAAGAGAAAAATCAAGATAACATCATGAACATCAATAAAGATTTGTACGCATAGACCTATGCATTCTCTCCTTTGCTTCCTCCCTGCTTATGGGTGTGCCTGTCACAGACTTCATGGCCACCCATGTGCTCTAAGTGGTATGTTGCCTGCTCTAAATGGAATCTGTAAGTATTGAACTGTTTGATTATCTGAGTTTCATTGCATCTCCTTTGTAAAAACCTTTTTGTTGTAAAACATGCATACATTAATGATTAATCGATTACAAATCTAGTTCATTCATAAAAAGTATTTTCCTTTTAAAAAACATATGAAACTGAAAGGAGGAACACAGACAGTTTTAGTTAGGGGAAAACTACACTGAAAATGGTATTTTGTGAGAAAATATAGCTATGTGACCTTGATTTTAGTTCTTGTTACATGGTTCTACAATTTTTAGAATCCTTAGTACTTTATACACAATGCAATTTAACTGCTTAACTGAAACAGAATTATATGATTTCCTCCCTCATTTTTCTCCCTCTAGCCCTTCCCAGTATCCTCCCTCTAATACTTTACTCTCTCCATATTAAGTTGACAGTCTATTTTTCTTTGATTATTATTGTTATGTATACACACACACACACACACACACACACACACACACACACACACACACATTTGATTGTTAACAACAATCAATTTAAATTTGCAATAATTTCAAATGTATCTTTATACTCCCAGGATATTCTGAGGAAAATAAAAATGTATGTAAATTGCTGTAAGTAGTCTGGTAAGAATGCTTCCTAGGCTGGGTAGTGGTAACACATGCCTTTAATCAGAATACTCAGGTGGCAGAGGCAGGCATTTACATTTATATTTATAATATGCCCATTCTGGTAGGTTCTGAATTATTAGCCATCTCAAATTGCACAAATCTAAAAGCTAGTGAAAAATAATCATAGAGAGGCATTCCAATTCTATTCCTCTCTCAGCAAGTGCTTGATAGTGTCAAGGAGAAACCAAGGACTCTCCTCACTTTAACAGAAATCCAAAAATTAGGGAATTCAGAATTATTTCTTTCATTAAAGAGAATGTTTATTTATTTATTTTTTTAACTTACTCATTTTTTTATTTATTGCAATGATTGGGATGGAATCCAAATCCTCAGACATACTAGGGAAACAGTTTGCTATTGAGGTTAATCCCAATCTTTTATTTGGAATTTTGATTTTTCTTGTCTTTATGACTATTTTCTAGATAGCTTGTGACCAAACCGTTTACCCAAGCAAAACTCTGATTACAGCTTCCCTCTAATACAGATGTTTGACTTCAGTTAAACTATCCCAGAGCTTTTATTTCATTACAATAACATTCATTTGCTAAGAATAGCTCTTCATAAGGAGGAATGATATAAGGATATGATGTATGGGTGTGAGGCCCAGGAATTAATATTTTTTGTGGATATTATTATGACATTGATATACTTGACACACAGAAAATTACAAAGGAAAGAAACAGAACAGATCTGAGAGTCCTCTTCAAACAAGCCATAAACTCTGAAAACTCTGTAGAGTTTTAGGAATCACAGATTTGAACAAGAATTTTTCTTCAAGAACAGAAAATATCTCAGTTGATTTGAATTTACGATTATTAACAGGTTATGTATCTGTCCTCTATTCTCTAATGCTAATGACTTCAACACTCAGACTTTGGATTACATAAGAGTAACCTTGGAAAAGCCATGGCACCGAGAGCTCAGAGAATTATGAGGATAAACTACAGTGCATTAAGAAGAGTGAACTAATCAATAGATTATTTGTTGAAGATTCCAGTAATTTATATGGATGAGAGACATTGTCCAATGAGCAAAATGTTATCCATTATCCTTGGAGTACATCAGTAACATCAATGAGAAACGTGATACCAAAAAATCAAAGTAAAATCCATGTATCCTCACATCCTCTCTCCATTCCTTTCCATCTTCAATGGAATCCATAAAGTAGAAATTAAAAAGTCAAATTTACAAAGTGCAGGTGGTATAAAAGAGTTTATTCAAATTAATTAATTTTATATAAGATGAAGTATTACATATACAGGGAAAACTCAGTTTTGTTCATTTTAAACGATTTTATTCTCCCAAACTCTGTGTGGATATAAGTAACTCCATTTCCCATTTGTTAATAAATTCACTTCCACCTGCTTCCCCTTGAACTAAATGTCTGACATCAACAGCATCTTCTGGGGCTTCACAAGTGGCTCTCACTCCTGAAGATAAAAATACTCTTCCTGGCTCCTACTGTTGTGTTTTCACTTGCTTTAGAGCAGAGCCCTATTTCAGAAAGGCCGTGCAGGCTTTCCTTGAGTGTCCTCTTCTAAGTATTTTCAATTCTTGAGTCTAGCTGGGAAGATAAACATTATCACAATTTTGATCCTTAAGGAGAATTCACCAAAAATCGGTCAAAAATAACCATTACAAGAACATTGAAAGCAGGGCTTTACAATTTCTGGAAAAAAAAAGAAGTATTCTCCTAAGGACAGTGCTTTCTGCCAAGGCAGAGGTTTTGTATTTATCAAAAGCTATCACAACTGCTGCATCCAATTATTAGTGTCCCCAAGAATGGTAAGACACGAGTATGGAAAATCTAGAGAAAGCACAAACGTGAATGTTTTAAGGGAGCAGACACTAGGAATTAATGGGAATGGCAAATGTGAAGGTCTACGTGGTATGTAACCATTGCAAAGATTTTCTATGTAACTTATGATTTTAAACAAATAATTTGAATCAATTTATTTAGATTTCATTTCTTTTAATTTTCAAAGTTAGTCTTTTATGTGTTTTCAACTATTTAATATACCTAGCACATGCTTTTGTATGTCTATTTCATGTAGGTATTTAAAAATAAGAGAGATCAATTTTGCTATGTATTTGTGTACTTTAAAATCTATTCAAAGCAATATCAAATTTTGGCATTTTCACAAAGTTTGCTGCAAACCCATGAGGCTACAACAAAAAGAAATTCACTATTTTTAGATCTTAGAAAATCACTCAAAATGGACTTCATTTAATGAAATACAACATTATTTTCTACTCCCTTTGGTTCTGTGACACTGAGTTTATTTTTGATTTAAGTTGCTATAGAAATGTTGTTCAAGCTAGAAAGTAGGGTTGTGTTTTTCTTCTGTGTAAAACTAGAGCATGAAGCACATGGGGAGAGGACCTATCGTTCACCATTCTACTATTTCCTTTTGAAGTTGACTCTCTAGAATTCACTGAAGGTAGCTGACTTGATTTCATTTATTGGAATTCACCTGGAAATAGTGGGTTACACTGCCTGAACATCTTTATCTCCAAACCACACCCTATAATGGGATAATGAAGATAAAAGGATATATTTTATTTCCAATGCCAACTCCTATACTTATATTACTATATTTACTCCCCACAAGGTCTCTATCAATTGGGGGCTTTTAGCGTTCCCATTGGTCAGAAATTGACATTATGATTAGAAAAAATCTCATAGATTTTGATTCAAGGTCCAAGGGGAACGGAAAGATTGGAGTTTTAACTCTCAGCCCTGCCACCCAATGGTTCATTGCATCACACACCCAGCAAGGCAGATTGGCTCCTGTGAAATGGGAGTTTGTGAACTAACTGCTGTCCTAACATTTGAGGAAACAATGGTGATGTAGTCTTAAAACTGTAGTGCTATCACCTCAATTGAAAGGGGAATTATTGTTCAAGCCTATGATAAAGCGAACTCTTAGCTACACTCCTAAATTATTCTGTTTATTTACTGTCTTATATATATATAGATAAAACCAAAACAAGGAATAAAACCATGGATATTGTAGATCTGTTTTACATTTGCATCAAGCTGGATCAGAGAAAAATGCATACAAATTATAATACATGAAGTCTTAACTGTAGCTAGAATGTACTGAACAAGTTCTGCCTTTATGAAATTTCTTTTTTCTTTTTGTTTTTTTTTTTTCTTTCCACAAATACCTTTAAAATAAGTTTCACTCGGAACAAAGCCTGAAAGCCAACTAGAATGGAAAATATCCACAATGTTCTTGTGATTTTTAATTTATTTTCTAAACCAGTAGCCAATCATTTCACACAAAAAGCCATTAGAAGACATCCAGAGGCAAATTTCTTCCATTACTGCTGAAATATTCAGAGATTGCTGCAAAAATCAAACACCTATACATTTTAAAGGATTACATTAATGACTTTAGGGTAAAACTCTATTAAACCGTTATTTCTCCCTTTAGAATATTTAGGAACCTGTAGATTAGTCATATTCAAGTCCAGACAATGCCAAGTACTGTAGTGAACCAATTCCCTCAATTTGGTCCATTAAAAAGATTTAAATCTCATTATAATTCCTTTGGATATTTTAGCTTTCAATCGTTTGTCTTGTATTATGTCTCTATAAATATTGGTTTTATATATTATACCACATTTTTCACAAATGGGGAGATTTAGTCTAGTGCTAACATCCTTAGTTATGTCTAATTCTCATATGTTTTATAGAATATCTTCCTCTCAGATTTTTTTTCTTTTTTGATGTTCTGCTCAAAATTATTTACTACTGTGTAGAATTTTTTATTTATTTTTATAACATTCATCTATGCTTTCACCTAAAATATAGCATGAAACAAAAATAACCATCATGAAAAATAACAAAATATCTAATTTATGTTTAACTTATTTATTCCTTATTTTTCTAATATATACAAAAACAATCATATGAACATACACTTTTCAACAAATATTTCTTTCCTTTGATTAGATGATGATAGAGTCAAGAAACCAAATGTATTTCAATTGTAATTCCTAGGTTCATTCAACAGATAACATTGTTTCCTTGAATTAAACATAACTGTCATCAATGGAGCTACTTAAAAAAATGTGTATGCAGGCCAATTTTATTTAGTTCATCAATTTCCTTCCTCTCATGGTCAATAATAATACATAATGACACATTACATTAGTTTGGATATGGAAGTGAAAATAATTTCAAATTATTTAATGGTTCTTTTAACCAGGGAATAAATATGCAATCTGAAGCTCCTTCTCTGATTAATTGTACATTGGGTCTTCCTTATAATTAATAAAGATTATTTAAAATATTTTTGAAAACGACTGGAGTTAAATCCAAAATACTATACAATCACATAGAAATTTAATTTTATTATCATTCTTTTTAATCTCCTGCTCTTAATATAATGAAATGAGTTTAAGTGAGCTTTTGGGTTAAATATTGATTCTATCCCAGTGCTAAGTACCAGACTCTCAAGACTTATAGCCCCTTTCAAAAGTTCATATGTTGAAATCCCAACCTCCAATGTAATAACATTAGAAGGTAAGGATGCTGAGAAGAAATTAGGTCATGAAGGTACAAATTTATCATTGTAGTTAGTTCTCTTACAAAAGGGATTCCATGGGATCAGCTGTCCCCTTTTACCATGTGAGGACACAAGTAGAAATCAATGCTTATGAACTAGGAAGAGAGTCCTGACCATTCACCCAATTGTCTTAATACCTTGAACTTGGACTCCTGGCATCTTGGACAGTGAAAAAGCTTCTGAGTTTAAAACCTATCAGTTTTTAATTAGATATGAAAAGAAAGAACTTTTGTTCTAAACAGTAAATAGGCTTCAATTAATTCAACTAAATACATATGCTATTTGGATTTTGTTGATAGAAAACAATTGAACATTTTATGGAAAAGATATTACAGCAGTTGTAATTTTGTTATTTTGCTAACCATTTCCTTTCTCTGTTTCCTGTTTTTACTTGGAACACTACCTGGCCCTTGTTCTAAGTTTATATAACTTGAAGAGTTGAATATTCCAGTAATAACATAGCCACTCATGTGTCTGGCAGGAAAATTGCTTTGTTTTATAAGCATGTGGCAAAGGGAGTTCAAATGATTTTCTCAGTCACTGGTTTAAACTTTGGATCTCTGGATTTATACAATGGCTATCTTGTCACCATTTTTGGAATGAGTTTGAAATAATATGAAGAAAAGCAGAGATAGGAGATGCTAGAGTTCAAAGTGCCTGGTAATCTGGATCCAGACTAATTGAATAAATTTATTTGGGAGTATGTACTGGGTGCTTTTTTACTATATATGGTAATTCTAGTCCCTATGACTTCAGGAGAACAGATCATAAAGGGAGTTTGGAAAATAAGTCATGATTGCAACATGATCTAACTAATTATAACCATATTTTGCAAACCATACTGATTGTTTTACAAATATATATTAAACTAACAAGTCAATCAGGAGAAAGTAACTTCCCTACCCCCAGTGATTGACTAAAGAATCCCAAAATATCCTTAATTTGGTTCAATAACATTAGAATTTAGGAATCTGATAAAGTTATTATTTTCTAAGTATTTAGCCCATCAATGCCAACCATAGAGCTATTGCATATATTAAGAAATGATGACAAAGAGTTACAGAGAAATGGAGCTAGCTACCAATCAGCCTGTATCCAAAGGATGCCTGTAAATGAACTTAATGACTCAAAAAGCTAGTAAGTTCCTCAAATGCTCTCAGTTTGATGTCTGATATGTATATGCCAAAATATTTAAATGGACATAATTTTCTGTTCCCTGGGTTTTCACATTGCACAAGCAAAATACTTTCCTTTTAATTGTTTAAGCAAGCATGGCTTGGCTTCTGTCACTTGGAAGCAAAAAAATTCACAGTACAGAAAGAACTTGTTTTGGGGCTTTAGAGATAATCATAAATTTTCTAACAAAACCATTTGTAAGTAGATATAGATGTTTCATAGATTGACAAGTAAATAGGAGGGATGATAAGTAGATGGATGAATAGATAGACAGATAGATAGATAGACATAGATAGATGATAGACATAGATAGACAGGCAGGAAGAGATAGATGATAGAAAAAATATATTAACTATGTCCTTTTTTCTCTATTCTAAAATTAAAAAGGTAGTTTTCATGTAATATAAGGATTTATTCTTTAACGGAACTATGATGTTTTCAAAGATTTTCAAATATGCTATTTAAAACACTGCAATTTTTTTTTTCATTTTCATTTGAGCAAAACTTTAATTTGAACCTCTGAGAACTCAATTAATTCATATGAAAAGCATAATAAAACATACTTGTACTAATCTGCAGACTCTAAAATAAATTCTCCCACATGAAGAGATATTTTTGTGAAGTACATGAGGTCTTTTTAACTCCAAAACTAAAACAAATAATCTGAACTTGAACTTCCAGCTATCATGAGAAAATTGCAGTGGGTGGGATGGGGGAAGGGCTTCCCAGCCAATCCTCAACAGAGAAAACAGAATTTCTTGAACATGAATAAGATAAAAATAATTCCATGTGAAAAATGCTTACATGCCCTATTATCAGTTAAATATTTTATTCTTAAGTATGGCACCGAGTGATTTTATGAGTTGAGACCTACCAACAAGATCAGACACAGCCACTACTCACTATTTCCCATCATGACCCTGTGGTGCAAATATCCTTAAGGATTTAAAGCTCCACATATGTGGTAGTGACTCACCTTCTCTGATACCTGTCTATACACACACACACACACACAGGTATGTGTGTGTGTATTTCCCTTTGTCTCTCCACATCAATATCAATATCAATGAGATGACTTATACATCCCACACATGCCTTGTTTCAGGGATGAACGTTTTTATATTACTGTCCATTGCCAAGCACCACAATTATATATGGCTCAGTTATATGTCTTATATGTCTAATATATAAGACAGAAACAAATTATGGGTGTTAAAAATATAAAAGAGCTTTGGTTCAAAAATGAAGGATAAAATAGTTCACACAGAAATCACAGTATCTAAAACATCACTTCTTTTCTTTTTCTAGAGTCATGGTTCTCACAGACACAAGTATTTCCATATGATACCTGGGCAAACAGTAAGTTGAGTTTGGGTACAGACTCTGAGCTCAGGGAATTTGAGTATTTTATAATGGAGAATAAATATCTTTACTGATTTCTTTCTGTACTAATATTGGGAGCACAGCATGAAGGTCCTTGTGCCCACAGATCTCCAGAGAAACCAGAAATGTTAAGCAAGTAAGATTGTCTTTCCAATGGGAAAATTTAAAACAAAAAACAAAAATAACAAACCTGTACTTTCGATCTGAAAGCTGAGAGTTGGAAGTGATTAATAGCCAGGTTGTCTGCATTATCTGTTGGGTCAGACAATATCAAACTTCTACAACCAATACTAGAGGTGAGTGGTAATATAAATGACACTCACAACCAGAGAGCCCACAAGCTCCCAAGCCAGAACTGGGTAATAGCACAAATGATCTCTACACTGTGCATGTGATGAGACAGACCAGATCACTCCTTAGGCCTTCAAGCTAGCGCAGGCAGCCTATCTCTAGAATCCACCGTCTTAGAGAAAATGGCATCTACCCTGAGCTGAGTTTCAATGCAATTATTCTTCCTTATGCGTTGGGGTATTATATTACACCAGGAATCCCTTTTTCAAAACTGTACAGGGCTTAAATATATTGGGAATAAAATATTGGTATCAGATTCCCCAAAGTCTGACCCAGGTTGACTAAGTTAATCTGAACCAAGTTTTCATTCTTATCTCTTCACATGGTTTGCTTCTCTGCCTGACACCTGCAGAGACCCCTCAAACTATATTGTCAGGTTTTTTTTTTAATTATTGTGTACACAAACTTGCCTCTTTCTCTCAGACATATCAATGCTATCTTCTAACATATACAAATATTCTTACAAAACAATAATAGTAACAAAAAGGTAACAGATAACATTTAGACAATAATAATATCATAAAAAGTGAAGAAGACATATTTGAAGATATGTCACAGAGGTTTTTAAACATCTAAACATACTTTTCTATAAAATATAATTAAACTACAGAGAATTAAGTAAATTTTAACTGCCTATAACAATCTTTTAAATAGTGATCTAAAGAACTGTATGCTATTATTTTATTATTAAAAATTTATTTCTCTTATATTTTTCTGATATTTTGACAGTTCATTTTTTCTTTCAAGGACAAACTATACATGCCAGGATTTAGGAAGTGTAGACATTTACTTTGCACATTGTAGGACAAGAGTTAAAAGAACTTAGGGATAGTTACAAATTGCTAACCAGAGCAATTGCATTTGAACAAATGTTTAATATGTACAGGTGAAAAATGACTGATCCAAAATGAGTTATTTTTCCTTTATTGCTCAGTAGTGCAAAATAGCCTGAAAGTAAACTCTGTACCTATTTGGAAAATTGGTTTGTTACATCTCATTATTTCTCAATTTAACCACAATCAAATCTGAGAATATTTTTCTTTTCCTGAACTGAACTCATTAGCATTAGATTCCTCTACAAGGTAAAAGTTACATTGCTTTAATAGAATTGAAATTCAGTTAACTGGATTATACTAACATGATAAAATAGAATTTAAAAAATTAGAAAACATGTCAACAAATTTGGCAATATGTGACCATTGGTGCAACAGTGACATGAGGGTTATGGGAGTAAAGCCCTTTGGTGGGGACAGACAGCACTCAGGAACACTAATATCAGGCGTATACAAAAGAAAAGCAACACAGGCTATAGATGCAAACCACTGACAGATTGAAGACAGAGGGGAGGGGTAGATAATTCAAATTTGTGCTTGCTTTCGGTTATACTATTCTAAGAGGAAGTCTTTTATTCATTCACTAATATGACAGACATATAATCCAAGTACCAAAAAATTACTTTCCTTAATTTATATACCTTCAGAATTAATTGTACATAACACCCCAACCCAGTATCATGTTAGTGAATTAAAATTGACTGTGATGAAATACTTCCACTGTGGAAATTAACACACACTACAAAAGTTGTCCTCCTCAGTTTTCCTTTGAGAGCAAGATTTTACACATTTATGAGTGAAGCACAGGTTATATGTCACAGAATCATGTCCCCCAAATTACTCTCTGATGGCTAAGCTATCATGATGTCATTGACAATTAAAGTGCTATTAATATTGCTGATGTTCTTCATGTATGAAACTGTTTTATTTTTTACATTTAGACTTTAATTATATGTTATGCCTACTCAAGTCAACTCTAAAGTCAAATTTTACTTGATGATAAAATATTCAGAATAATTTATTAAGTCTTCATTTAAAAATATTTCTAAATTGCTAGAATAAGGGAGAACTTCGGGGTATGCTTATAAAGATAAGGCAGGTTGGTTTTAGAATACCGAGGAGACACAGGCAGTATCATCAATATTGCTTATCTCACTCTAATTAGCTTCCTCTTATTCCCTTTCTCATAGGACTATGCATTTCATTCTGCTTTGCATTTCTCTCTGCATCCTCCACACTTCTCCCCTCAATCAGATTCACACATTAAATCTCACTTATTTAGAAGTCTTTATTTTTTCACTCTCTGTCCTGTGTTTTCATTAAAGAACTCTAATTCTTCGCTCCAATTGTTTATTAGTCTATTTCTATGAAAGATTGGAAACAATGGTTATTTTTTGCCTACCTGTAATGATATTCAGAAACACTCAAAATTAACTAATTTTTGAGACAAGATCTTAAGCCCATGTTGACCTCTAATAGCTCATATAGTCAAGGATGAGCTTGAAAATTTGATCTTCATATTACCACCTCCTAAATGATAGACTTAGAGGGAGATTTCACCATGCCCAGTTTACAGAGCACTGTCATCAAACTCGGAGCTTTGTGCATGCTAGGCAAACATTTAACAACTGCACTGTACCCTCAGCCACTTAAATTGACTAATTATTGATTTGGAGCACTTTTTAACTCAAATTAAAAATACTTTATCTCAATAAATGTATTTCAAGATCTATTAGATCAATCACTAGTTTGTTTGAGATACCAATTTCATATAAGATATATCCCTGTATGCTAGTTAGTTTTTGTCCATTTGATACAAACAAGAGTCACTTGGGATGAAGGAACTTCAACTGAGAAATTGTCTTTATTATATTAGCCTGTGAGCATGTCTGTAGGACATTTTCTTAATTAGTAATTAATATATGAGGGTCCAGCCACTGTGGTCAGTATCAACACTAAACAGGTGGTCCTGGATGTATGTATAAGAAAGGCAGCTGAGCAAGCCAGAGAGAACAAGCCAGTAAGCAGCATTCATCCATGATCTCTGCTTGAGTTCCTTCCTTGGATTCCTGTCTTGACTTCTTCTAGAGATATATAATTATAATTGAAGCCAAATAAACCTTTTCCCCCTTAAGTTGCATTTGACTATGGTATTTATCATTCTATCAGAAAAAAAAATAGTGGAACTAGAGAGTGAGATCGTGCTGTGATGGACTAGACAATGTGCTTTTTGGGGAAAGATGGGGAAGGATTTAGAGAGGTGTGAGCTGGAAGGTAGTTGATTGCTCAGAACTTATTGAGCTCTTGTGGAGGATTGGAAGATGGGCATACTAAGAGAGATGCAAATGAATAAGGCCTGGCTTGTGAAGTCTCAGAGAGAAGTAACATAGTACTTTTCATTAAGGAACAACGGTTTCCACTCATCTGGTGTTGACGAATAAGCTGTGATTAGCAAGGGGCCATCACCACTGAAGTGAACCCTTGCTTTACTCAGACTATCAGTGCTGACTATCTGGGAATGAAAATTCAACTGTGTTTAAAAAGAGACAAGAATTCTTGATACAAAATATTAGAAAGATTTTCCTCAAGATAACACACACAAGAGTTGTGGTCTGGTGGTGAGCGTAGGAAAGGCTGCATCTCAAACTGAGTATGTTAATGTGTAATGAACATACTAATGTTAAAGCTGAACATGTTAATGTGTAAGAGTTTCCCACGTGATACTGATTTTGAAATCATAAAGTAGGTATGAATAGCAGTCAATGCTTGGCAATATGTGATAAGGTTAGAGTCCCAGAAGTGTGGACAGAATGAAAATATTGAGGGTATAGCCTTAATTGTAGTGGAGGTAACAAGATTGAAGGCAACATGAAAAGAAATTGAACTGCAGCACCACGAATCTGAAGCTCTGAAGACAACCCAGAGACAGTATTGGTAAATATGAAGTTTCAGTGGAGATCCAAGAGGGAAGCTGAGGCTTTGGCACTAGAAGAACTTAGGAGATGATCACAACATGCAGAAGATGTTAGGACTAATGGGTAACCAGCAAGGACAGTGGCAGCTGTAGCGGAGTTGGCCTGAGCCTATGAAAATGGTTGTGTGTGTGGCTAACAGAGCCAGAGAGGTGATGCTACCCAAGCTGTTTGGAGTCTAGAATCATGAGCAAGTTCCTGACATCAGATACTGGGCTATTTAGAATATTGGAATTTGGTTTTGCTTTGATCTGGTTGTGACTGTTCCCTGGGTCTTTCTTCCTGGAGGAACTTGTTTGTAAGCTGCTCCTATTTTACATAAATTCACAGTTCAGAGATTTTTGATCTTCTAAAGAGACTTTGAATTCTTATGTACTGTGAGGCATTTAAAGTTATACCATGTTTATCCCACACATGTATAAAGGACTACAGGAAACTTAAGAATGCTGAGGGGGAGAAATGTTTTCCCCAGTGATAAGACTCCAATTGGTTATCCAATACCAAGTAGTCAGCCCTGAAATCATATACATACAATTAACATTATGGAGAATTAGCAGGCTGTATTTTGTAATTAAGCAAGTACATAGCAGTCACAATTACAGGAAAAGAGTCCATTGATTCAAGATGAACAAAGAACAGTACTGAAGGGAGGAAATGAAAGAGGAAAATGATATAATTATATCTTAACTAAAAACAAAATTTTTAAATGTGTACTATATTTTCTATGATGATATTAATAAGAGATCTTAGGAATAAGTAAAAAAGGCAGATTAATAGTGATATGTTCATGTGTTAAGTTGAAAAGGGGTTAACATTGCTCTTACGAGATATAGTACTTACCAGGAATTAAGAGAGGGAAAAATATTTTTAAACCTACTGTTTTTTTCCAAGTTAAAATTGAACAGAAGCATATATAAAAAGGAACAGAAATGCAATATGTATATTAGACACCTTTCTATTACTGTGATAAAACACCATGATGAAGGAAACTTATAAAAGGAAGGGTTTGTTTGAGTTTTGGGTTCCAGAAGCATAAGAGTACATCACCATCAAGGTAGAAAAGTGTGGTTAAACAACCATATCTCTTTTGTTTAGGGTTGAAGGAGACTAAGACAGAAATTATTATATACTGTGGGATATTTAAAGTACATAGCCCTGGCTCTCTTGTAACTTGCTGTGTAACTCAGGCTGCCCTCAAACTCACAGAGGCCCAACTGTTTCTGTTTCCTAAATGCTGGAATTAAACATATGTATGACCATGCATAGCTAGAATTCACACCTTAAACTGAAAGTGGAATGCAGAAAACAAACTGGGAATAAAATAAGGCTTTTACACATCAAAGCTTGCCCTCAGTGATGTACTTCCAATAGCAAAATCATTATCACCAATTGGGGACCAAGAATTAAAATGCCTGAGACTATAGGGAGCAGTCTATTTCAAACCATCACAGTATACAAATACTTCAAGATATAATAATAGCAAGAGAATAAATTGAGGTGTGATTACTGGTGGAAAGAAAGAAATGGATAATTCTCATATATTGTTTAAATACACAGAAACATACAATAAAGGGTAGTTTATACTAGGTGAAAGTCAAAATGAAGGCAGATAGTTTGGCTATCAAATTCTATTCTCCATTTTTTCCTCATATACATACAATTTCTGTTGAACATAAACTTTGTTTATACAATATATTCTCATCATGATTTCCCCTCTCTCAACTCCTCTCTTCCAAATGACTCAGGCAATTGTCAAGGCTTTTGGTTAATCTCTACAAACTAATGGTAATGTCTTATTAAAGAAAATATATATCTCATTGAACATGGAGAAGTTGATCTGGTGCCTAACTAGAGACTTCAAACACAAACATTACGGGAGTATCAACCACTCTTTGACTGGATTTAAGGTTCACTCCATGAGATGGAACTCTTCCCTGACACTACTTGGGTGGCCAAGAACTTGAGAGTAGATAGGCCATGGACCTAGAGAAAAATCAAATACTATTTTTCTGCTAAAGGAACATAGCAATAAATGACTCCTAGTGATATTCTGCTATAGCCTTAGGACAATGTCTCCTTCAGCCATCACCAAAGATGATATATAGTAGATAGAACTAACACAAACATCCACAAATGGACAATGTACAGAGAGTGAGAGACTTTGAAAGACTCACTTCTAAGTGGGATGTTTTCATCATACCCATTCTCTCATGGCTCAGGGAGCTATCCAAGAGATAAGGCAGAAAGATCACAAGAGCCAGATATATAGATAACAACAAGGAAATGGCATCTTCCAGACACAGCTGGAATGATGCATATGTGACTATGCCAATGTTCACAGGGCCTACATAGGTTAAAGCAGACAGATGTTGTCCCAGTACTGACAGGGAGAAGTGGGCACATGTTCCCATTCCTAAGTAAGTAAACTTTATAGCTGGTACTTAAACTGACAATTTGTTTTCACGAGTTGATCACAAATTCTGAGTTTTTTTTCTTTCATCAGCTTTTTTCTGACCTTTGGGCTGATAATATGCTAAAATTATTTCCTGATCTACAATTGTGCAATGTTTTTTAATGAAAAAAGAATAATAATTTATCAAGCACAAAGAGAGAACTGAGTATGTTAGGCAGAGAAATACAGACCAAAGAAAGTAGAAATAAGGATTTCCTTAAAGAAAAGGAAGCTTGCACAATGAGGGAACTGAAAGAAGTGATTTGTGCCTAGAAAGATAGTTCTGGAACAGAACCAAAAGACACATGGGCCAGATTGTAAAGATGGTGGTTTATATTATGTGTGACATAAAAACACGGATTCATGATATTAGCATGACCTTAAAGAGTTTCATACAGAGTAGAACTAAGGAACAGTGTGGGGAAATAGTTTCATTAAATTCATAAATCTCAGTTTATCCCTTGTACCAGACCTAGAAGTATGCCAAAATGACTGAAGTTTCTGAGTTTTATATAAATTTATAATTTTCAAGGTCCATAAAAATCACTTACTCACCAGTTACATTTAAAGACCCTGGTCATTCAGTGACTCAGATGATTTATGGAAAGATGTAGTTATTTGAACCTATTTATATTTTTGAAGATATTTTCCAGAATTAAATACCAGCTCACATGATGTTTTCCTTAAAATTAAAGAAAAATATTAAAGTAAGAATATATAAGATGCTGAGTAGACAGAATGCTTCTTTAAAGTATCTTATACCACAGAATTTAGATCTGATTCTCACACTCATAAAACCAACTAGGGTAATAAACCTTATTCAATTCATTTGCATTCTCCATATTTTTTGAAATTTTTGTTTGGAAGTCTTTGTATACACAAAATAAAATGGATTTGAGGACTTTTAAATGGATTGCCTCTCTGGGCAAAGTTTTTACCTTCACCAAGGAGCTAATATGTATGACCGAGTGGCACAATTTACTATTACAAAAATATACCAACAACTCAGTAGACAGCAATCCACACATATCACTAAAGGTATATCTACTTCTCAAACCTATGGTTAACATTTGGGATGTTGATCAAAAAGAAAACCTATAAACTTTTATCATACACCCACATACACACACATACAAACACACACACACACACACACACACACACACACACACACACACTCAAATATCCACAGAGCTATGAAGGTATGAATTGGATAATAAAATTAACTCTGCAAAATCCTATAAGATAAATTCATTTCCCACTGTTCTATAGTGTTGAAAGATCCTTGGATTTAAAGTCTATGTAAATATTTCATGAAGTTCTAGTATAATACCCATGATAATTTATTTGAATTATCAGGAAGTTACAAAGAGAATTACAAATATTTACATTAGCTAAATGAAATTTTACCCCCAAGACAATTAGATTCTCATTGACATTCTGATATGCATGATAATTAGAATGTTAAGAAACAATTCAGGACATTTAACCAAATTTATATATGAAAAGAATATATTTAAAGGATGTTTAAACTCCTCAAAGGACAATTTATTCAATTTTTAATTTATTGTTTCATTGCTTATTTAAAATAATTAATTTTGGCACAACCACATTAGCAAAGCCTATTTCATAATTGTCTGAGAATCTGGACTGCAATATTACTAATTTTAATTTCATTAAGTCTAGTAAGTACCATTTGACAACTCAGAGTACTGTATACATGCAAATGCTTATTTTCTGCCTGGTATGAGAATAATGATTTATTTTTTCTTTTTCAGGGATCATATTCTCCAAAGATAAGTAATATAGGTCTCCTAAGGATGACTAAGAGATATATATATATATCCCTTGTGTGTAATTGTGTGTAAAGACCTTGTGGTATATTGGTAGAATTCATGTGTTTTATTTAATGGATCACTTTGTTTTTCTTTATTTTGCTTTACCGTTTTAAAGAAACCATGCTCATCAATGAAAGTTTCGATGTAGTGGATGAGACCCATGCTATGCATTAGACTGCTTATATCTTTGGCTTTGCACTTATCTAAGAACACAGAGTGATGAAAAATTTGTTTTTAAAGTATCACATGAATGGCTTTATGTACTGTCCATAAGAAAAGCCAGAGGAGACTGGCCCAGGACTTGTCATTGTACCTCAATACCAAATATCCCTCCAAATAAATTAAAAAAATTAAATTTAACCAAAGACAGTGTTATTTAAATTTTAATAAGACATTACAATTTATTACTAATATCTTATATAAAACAAGTACATTCAACCCTATAGACTATAAATGACATCTTATTGTGTCTAAAATCTACCAAACTAATGAGTAAAATATTATAAAATAATTATTATATAATGATAGGTGTATGAGAGGTAATATGGACTATCAACTTGACAGGAATGAGAATCATGAATAAAACAAGGATTTGCATACTTGTAGAGGATTATCTATATTAGGCTAGTCTCTGGGAATGTCTGAGGGATTAATCTTGAGTATGTTAATGAGGTGGAAACAATAACTTTAACTTTTGGTGGTTTCATTTCTTGAGTTAGAGATCTGTACTGGAGAAAGTGGCTGAGTGAGAGATGGAGAAAGGGTGCTAAGGACATATAAATAGGAAGATGATAGATACAAAAGAGGTAAATAGAGATAGATAGACAGATAGATAGATATAGATAGATAGATAGATAGATAGATAGATAGATAGATAGATGATAGATAGATGATAGATAGATAGATAGATAGATAGATAGATAGATAGATAGATAGATAGACAGATGATAGAGATAGAGAACCATTAGATTACCAGCATTTACCTCTCTCTGATTTCTGATTGAATACACAGTGTAACTAACTACCAAAACCTCCTGCCACAAGGACTTTTCTGCCATGATGGACTGTAGCCATGAACTGTGAACCAAAATAAACCCTTCTTTTGTTCCTTGAGTTGCTTTATCTGATATTTGTTGTAGCAATGAGTAAAGTAAAATAATATGAAAACAAGGAACCAAAGAAGATTGAGTGTTCTTGTTAAGCTTTCAAATGCCTTGTTAGAAAAAAAAAATAGTTCCATCTACGCAAGATCTTGAGGAAATGTGCTAATTATATTGTAATTTTAAATGTACTTTAACTGAATGTGATAATATATACCTGTGATGATAGATGTGGGAGACAGAGGAGGGAGGAAAGATCAAGAATTCAAGTCTGTCTTCAACTATGTTGCAAGTTCAAGGCCAGCCTAGGTTATATGAAGCTCATTATTAAAACTTAAATGTTTTTATAACATGACCTCAAAGAACAAAATATGTTGTGTTTTGAAGTGTACTTTAAAATATTGTCTCCATTATTTAAAGAGTTCATATCCTTGACATATACAAAATGTATATAAAAGGCATACACATTTAACAGTAAGGAGAAGCCTTGTTAATGTAGTCGTATTTTCTTAACCTATTCTGGACTGATAAAACAAAATTTATAACAAATGATTGAAAAATAAATACTATCCTTGTGACATAATCAACAGCATTTGAAAGATTGCAAAACAGATGTGTTTTATCAACGGTCACTAGTTTTGTCTTTCTTTTCATCAACTAATTAAAATGGACATCTTGGTCATTGGATCAGTAAGCAATACTTGAAGCAAATACTTTTTCCTGAGCATTCGTGTCTGAAGTATAAGAAATTTTATTGCCAAGAATACAGAGTCTGATTTTTCTTAACTAATGACTGGATAATGGTGGAGATAGTGTTCAGGAATGTGACCTTTTAGAGAACATTTCTGGACTTCTATTGCTAAATAAATCTATGCTGAAGAAAAAATAAAGTTAAGAACACAATCTTGAAAATGAATGGAAGTAAAGAGTATAGAACTAAAACTAAATACTCTTGGGCTAGTTAAACACACTGCCTACACTTCCAGATAATCTGACTTCAATTCCCTACATCCACAAATCAGCTCATAACTCTCAGTAATTACAGGGAATCTGCTGGCTTGTTCTGGCCTCTGCCTTCATTATGCATACATGTAGTGCACAGACCTATAGGCAGACAAAATACCCATACATATAAAGAGACATTAGGAACATATATGTAAATATACATATATGCATATAATACCAATTAATTTTTAAGGAGCCATGGATTTTTAATGGGAATGAGGAAGGATGTATGGGAGTGTTTGGAAGGAAGAAAGGGAAGGGAGAAATGATGTAATTATATTATAATCTCAAAAATAAAAATAAAACCAGCCTCAAATGTTAAAATTGTCTCTACCTCACTTGAAAAACTGAATCCAGTGTTGCCAGATCCTGGAATTTGTAAATCAACGAACTGCTTTAGTTACCTGTATCTCTTCTTCAACTCAGCAATTAATACAAAAGGTTTTTTGTTTTAAAAATCTTTCTGATCTAGAATGCCTATGACAATTATTACCTAAAGTTCCCAAAGCTCTTCAATTATTCTTGCAGACAGACCACTTCTATTTCATGAATTGGCTAAACCTAAGCTTACTATTCAATGGTATCAGAATTGATATTAAACTATATTAGTCAGCATTCTCCAGACACAGACCAATGATAGGTAGCTACTTAGAAAATAAGTACCTATTGGAGAAATTCAGTCATGTGAATACGAAGTCTTGGTTGCCTGTAAATTGGAGTCCTTGAAATGTCAGTAGCATGGAACTGTACGAACCGAAATACTACAGAATGGAGGCTGATTGTTTAATTCTGTCAGACGCTGTCAACTTGAAACAATCTGAATCGTTTGGAGATAGGCTTCCTGGAATGACAGAGGGTGTTACTTTTATTATGTTAAGTGAGATGAGAAGTCTTGCCTACTCTGGACAGTAACTTTCCACACAGGAATGGAGCTGAGGATAAGTTTGCATCCACCACTCCTCTTTGTTACTGATTACGAAGGAATGTTACCATCCCTCTGGAGTTACTGCTGTTTTAATTCTGTGAAAAGATGGACTCTATTCTAGAACTCTGAGCTAAAATGAACCTTTTCTCCTTTAAATGTTAAGTTACAATTATTTTATCACAGTTGCATGAAAAGAAAGGCCAAAAATCTGATAAAATGATGTATTCTATGGGATGATGGCATAAGCACTGGAACACAAGGCTATAAGCTTAGAATTAGAGACACTAGTAGAGGGGCACAGGGGTCTGCAACAGGAACAAGAGAGACAGTATCACCTTTTGCCCAACATTGTATTTTTTATTCTTTTTTTGAGAGTTCAACAGGTATTAAGTACCAGCCCAATGGGGGTTGATTTGCCCTATTAGTCCACCAGCTCACATGCCAAAGCTATTAGAATTCTTTAATCTATACAATTTAACCCCTGAAGTTAACCATCAAAACAGTTTACCTACAATTAATTGACTTTTATTTGTAACTTCACTTCACATTCTCCTGAGATCACTAAACAAACTCAAAATCCTCCTGAACTTCCTGAGGCTGGAATTACAGTCATGCATCACCATGATGAGTTTCCTTTTTCCTTTTTGGTGGTGACTTATTTTCTTATCCATAGTTATTATTTTGAATATTAATTTTATTTTTGAGAGATACAATATTTGTGAACATTTATAAATTACAATAAGATGTTTCAACTCACATATACATTGAGTAATGGTAAGTTAGACTAATTAGAAAATCCATAAAAAATGATCAAAATTTAAGGTGATGTATATGCTAATTATCTTTGCTCATTATTTTAACACTTGAAACCTAGAAAGGGAAAAGAAGCCCCATTAATCTCACTATGTTCTTTTCCACGCATGGTTCACAATTCTTCATCTCACTACATCATTTTCTTTTTTTTACAGTTTAACTTTACCATTAAATAATCTGCAGTTTTACTTTGCAACTTATTTACTGTACTTTCTTTGTAATTAAGCAAAAGGATAAATGTTTTACTGGTTTCATGTTACTATTTTACATACCTATATTATATCATTATACCTAGCAAATTACTGTATTTCTACTATTTAGAGTAATACAATGGTTTTGTGCAATAATTTTTCTTGTGTTTGTGTGTTCTTCAAGTTTTTTGTTGTCTTACTATAAACCTTTTGTGTTGGTATTTCCAAGATACACACAATACAAAGCATTGCATATGATACTTTTGTAAATTACTAAAACATATAGCAATAGCTATTGTCAGTTGCTGTTTACATTTTACTTAACACAAAAAAATACAGAACAATATCAAATTAAATTGTCAGTTTTCCTTTTAAGCCATTCAACAAAAGTTGACCATATTCATGAGTCAATCACTAACTTGGTAAGTCAGGTACTATATATATGTTTGATAGCTGCCTGTTCCCTGTAACAAAAGTTCTGATTCTTTATCTTAAAATTTAACAATTTCATTTTCTGTTCAAAACTATTTTCTGTGACTTATCTACATATATATGCACCTGAAATTTTCAGTCTGGATTCCTGGGCCATTTTATCATGAACAAGTATATCTAGTGTGAGAAATCTCTTCTACAGAAAAGTTTTAATACTTACAAGAAATGTTCTTATACTTAACTGACTCCTGGAAACCAGCACTTCAGTGTGTTGATGCATGACAACCTTAAAACTTTGAAATTGAACTGGCTGACTGGCACATGGTATTCCAATGAGTTTCTACATCTCTAAACATTGCAAAGCCACTTGCACGGTTCCTGACATTGAATTTAACACCTGAATGTGTACAAGCTTTTGTTTCTCTCCAGAAAATGCCTCTTGAGTATTGACCTGTGTCTTCCTGCTCCCACTGACCATCTAGTGTGAGAAAAGTTTTTTATCTTAGTTTGTTGTAGAGTTTTGTTTTTTTTCCATTCTAAAAATCATCACTGATAGGTTATTGTAACATCATTAGACTATATCATTTCCTTAAGTGAAACACTCTATGGCTTCCTTTGTCACACACAACCTGTTTTCCCTCGTAGCTTAGGATGAAGTCTAGCCATTATACTCTAGTCACATCAAAGTCACAAGTGCCTCAGATTCTAATACAGACACAGTGTTACCTCTCAACTCTACAAAATTCCTACTTTTTGATGCAGAATTTCTATCTATGTGATATCTATATGAGAAATATAAATAAGACCTGAAGAGAAAGCACAAAATCTCAAGTGTTTTCTGAGCAATCTGATGACTTGAATTATATTTTCTGAATGCAAATAAAAAAGTTGAATGTGATTACCTGTGCTTTTAACTCCAGTGCTAGGCCCACTGGCCACCAGCACAGCATACTTGTCAAACTTGGGACAAGAATGGAGATTTTGTTTCAGAAAACAAGGTGGATGGTGACTGAGCAATGGCAAGTGGCTGATTTCAGATATCTACATGCATGTGCATATATGTACATATGCATCCCAAACACACATGCATATTACATTTATATTATTTATATTATATTATATATTACATATATTAATTATGTATATGTATGTACACACACACACACACACACACACACAATCAAATGTACCTCTTTATTGTGAATTGCATACCAGTTTTTTTGTAAAGCTAATATGGCTATATGCAACCTCTATGTAGTAGATAATTCAGTAGGGCATTTAAGAATATAGTTGGTCAAAACACTGAGACATGAATGGAGAGAACACATGCGATTTTTATTTGGGTGACATTTTGGCAGATTTGTATGCAGGTACAGGCTCTTTATCAGCAGGAGTAGAGTCAATGATTATGGTTTGTAATAGAGGGAGAAGGCCATTCAACGTAAAAAAAAAAAAAGAAAGAAAAGGCAACTACTAGATGAGAAAGAGTCCTAGGAAAGAACTCTGACATCTTTATATCATGTTGCCCTGCTGAAAGAAGCCAATGCCCTAAGAAGTTAGCAGGTAAAAATCATCATTGACTCATCTATTTATTCACTCATTTAACAGACACTTTCTCAAGAAAGCTTACTAAAGAGTAGAGTCTTATTAGGACTCTTCCTTATGAGACTCCTTAATATAGTTTTACACTTGTAAATACAAAACAATGTAGAAAATTCATATTTTCATATTCTACTTTAAGACTCTTACTGGGGAACACAAAGTATTGAACTTACTAGTGAACTTTCTGTAAGTCATTTCCACTTTGCCATTAGTAATAGAACAATGGGAATGTAACAGTGAGAGTTATTAATCATATTCTTGGTGTTAATCATTCTTCTAAATATCCTACCCTAAAATCTTTAGTTCTTTTTTATACAATAAGAAATATTCAATCATATCTATTCTGAATGTACTTTACACAATATCAGTAATAGTCCTCTACCCAGAGCTTTACAACCATCCATTTAAAGTTAATTTTATGCTGGATTTCTTATTTTTTGTTATTTCTGTCAATCAAACCAAATAATTTTTTTCTCCAAGGGCAAAACAGGCTTATGTTCAGAATGTATCAAGAAGAGAAAATTATGCTCACCAAAGTAGCTTTGCTCTAATGTGTGGTGTCCTTATTTGATTTTCCTCATATACTGTAATTTCTTATCTCTAAAGTGTGATAAATACTCTACTAGTCATCTTTATGCAACTCTTGGGTGATACACAGTCAAACTTTAACAAGGCATTATAGGCAGTGAATCAGCAGATTGTCAAACTTGGCAGCACCAAACACCAAAGCTCCACAGAAACATCAAGAAACAGGTACAAACTGAACCAGCGTTGTCAAAAATCTGGAAAACAGTCAAAGGCATCCAGCAACTGGACAAATTTCAACAACCCACTCTCAATAATGGATAGAACAGAGAGACAGAAGATCAATAATAGGGAAGGGAAGGATATGAACAAGACAGTAAGCTGACCAAGCTGGCCAAGCTGAACAAACTGTTACTTACTTTCTCATAAATACAACCAAATACCTGACAGAAATATAGGCACAAAAGATTTATTTTTAGACAAAATTACTGTTTTCAGAGAGTTGAGTCAGAGATAACTTGACTCATGTACTTAGACAAGATACCGTAGTGACAGGAGTGTATAGCACAACAGATTGTCACCTGAGGATAGCAGGAGAGAGAGAGAGAGAGAGAGAGGGAGAGAGAGAGAGAAGGGAAAAGTTACAACCTCAGAGACTCACTCATAGCTCTTCCAGCTAAGCATTGACCCCTAAAAATTCAAAACCTCCCAAAATATCACTACCTGGTAACCAAGCACTCAAATCATGAACTTGCAGGAAACATTTCATATTTAAAACTTAATATTTCCCATGGACTCCCAAAGTCACATGAAGATCTCATAGTCTACCTACAAAGTCTTAACATAAATACAATGCTGATAAAAGATCAATGTCGTGAGTCTCTACTGAGATTCAAGACAATTTCTTAACTATGACTCTTTGCAAAATCAAACAAAAGAAACCCTTTACTTTCAAGATCCAATGGCATAGAATGAACATCCCCATTCCCAAGGGGAGGGATCAAGACATGGAAAAATGCATAACCAAGATGAGACTAGATGTCAGCAAACTAAATATTAACTCATATAGCCCAGATCTGTCATCCCGTTGAATGTGGTATTGTGGTATGAGCTCCAAAATGCTAGGGAAGCATTCTCAAAGAGGGTCTTTGTCTGCACTGGGTGTTTTTAGATTTTTGTGTCTTTTTAAAAGAATTCAAAGAAGCTGCCAAGAAACTTTACTGAAAAACAAAGCAACAATATGGATTCCCATATTCTGCAAAAGATCAGCGGGCTTCTCGACTTAAGAGTATTCAAGAAGGTCATTTGTTGTTTAGAGAATCTTTTTGTCATTCAAGAGGAAGATGTTACTACAGGTCTAGTGTAGATGTGTTGTTTTCTCTCTCTAAATTCCTTCCCCTGCATATGGCTGAGCTATCAGCAGCCAGCTCAGTCCCTGGGAAGCAAAGCACAGGGCATCCAGGCTGGTCCCAGATCAGAGCATTAAGAGCCAAGGAGAGTGAATCAGACTCTCAGGAGAGGCTGTCAGAGGAGCCTATCTCTCATTTATTAAAGCAAGGTTACATTTATAGGGTACAGGCAGGGGAGGGTCTTTCATATCCAGGGATGGAAGCTATTGGTTAAGACAAGGAAACTGGAGTAACCTCACTTGCATGTGGAGCTTAAGTCTAAGCATCAAGATCTGGCCAGGGCACCTTCTGCATAAGGTATCATCCCACAGGGAAAAGTGGAAGACACCTTATCAGTAAATGGGCTCAGCGCTAGGCTTCCAGCTATAGCTCAGATGAGCATCAAGGAGCATCACATTCCTTCCTAATGATATTCTATGAAGCAGTCAGTATTTAATATTTAGCTGGGTTCTGCTAAACTTTCACTATGCTGGTATATCTCAATCCAATTCCTGATGCCTTGCAGTTTTCGTGACCTGTTTTCAGACTGTCTCTGTTTAGTGTCTGTAGTTTTCATCATTAGATAAATCAGGGTTCTGGCATCGCCACCTTCCCAAAGTCTAAACTGTATCTTGCATTTAACTGTTGTAGCTTTATGCATTACCTACTCATGGCCTATAGTTGTTACTCTGTACTTGCTACACATTCCCTGGCCTTTGACACCTTCCTTCCAAATCTTGGTTCAAGACTTCATGGCCTCATAATATTTGACTCTTATAAAACCAGCATCACGTGGAGAACACCAAATTCTTCTGTAACCTTGAGCACTAGCTGAGCATCTATGGACTTGATGGTAGCTGTTAAGAACTCTGAGTACCTGGATGAAAAAATATGTGAAGATACTTCCCAATATGAACTTATGTGAGTGAGGCACCCCAAAAAATCACTTTTTTCAAGAGAAATTCTTGCAAATAATTGTATGATTTTATATACTATCATCTTTATGAGTAGAATCTAGCAAGTTCTAAGGTGCCCTCAAGGTAGCCTTCCTCATATTTTAGTACAAAGTGTTTGGCTTGTCTTTAATGGTGCATGTACCCAATATATTGGTTCACAAATTTCAATTTTCCCCTTTTCTAGAGATCTTGTATGTTTTCCATATCTTTCTAAGGTAAATTTGTTTCCAGTTCTCACTCTAAATATAGATAAAAGCAGCTAAAAATAACCACACTACAATAGTATGCTCCTCTGCAATAAAATTTATACTATTGAATTAATTCATGCATTACTTTGAACTCAGACTCATGCAAAATCTCAGTGCATGGAAAAAATACAGGTAATTTTTTCCAGTATATAAAATGGCTTGTCTGTGGTACAATTCCTCATTTCCCCTGAAATCTCATGTGCCTGGCTCTCTTTGCCATTGGAGTTCTAAGCGTCTACCAAAATTGTCCACTGAGCTCTGCATATACCATTTTCAGCTTTTAATAAGCTTCTTTGATAAACTCTTACGGATTCTTTCCACAAACAAGTCCCAAAGGTTTAAGCACCACACAGTTAGGTTTAATCAACACAGCAACTCCACTTCCATAGGACAAATTACTTGTTTTTTTTTTTAATTTTTATTAATATGACCACATATGTGACAGAAACAACATCAAGAAAAAAGATTTATTTTAGCTCATGGTTTTATATGGTTCCATCCGTCATTACCTGGTCTTGGGCACTTGAGCATAATTTTCTTACATGTCATATTCAAACATAGCACATTCATACATCATACGACAGCCAGTACCAGACAAATAGAGAATCATTTCTGGTATGCAGGGTATCCAGAATGTCATAAATGTTATAATGTCATAAATAACATTATAAACAAACTCACTAAAAACAGTGAAATTGTGCAAAATATCTTCTACTGCAGTTGACTGGAGGCAGAAACTAAAAGAAACACAATGAAAACTCACAAAAATCTTCACTTTAAATAATACATTCTTTAGTAGTGTATCAAAGAAGATAATCCAAACTATGCACAGCCAACAATAGCAATGCCCAGAGAGACATCTGTATTTACAAACCTTCTTTTAGAAAAGTAGAAAATCTTGAACAATCTACAGTTATTCCATAGGGATCACATAAAAGAAAGAAGAAAGGGAATAATAAAGATTAAGATGGAAATTGTATAGCATTTCTACAGTTAGTGGAATAGAAGAATTTTTTTAAGACCTAAAAGAAAGAGCCAGAAAAACTTTATTCTTACAATGAAAATAGATACAGATAACTAAAATTACAAACTTACAGAAATACAGAGAGGTATGAGAGAACATAATAGTCAAATATATAACTCAAGTTTAGATAATGTAGATGAACTAGTCAGCACTTACATTAGGTAGCTCGTGAATGCCTGTAACTCCAGCTTCAGGAGGATGCGACATCTCAAGATGTGTACTTCCTGGGACTTGTACTCATGAACACATATTTATACACAGAAACACATGTGCATATTATTAGAAAAATTTTTTAAAAATTAAGAAGTCACCAAGATCAGAGGTAACAAGAAATGAGTTTGGGAAAGCAACTTCTCATTTCTCCCTTTACCTATTATTACAGCTAATATTGAGAAGGAAAAGTTGTTGAAACTATGTAGAAAGAGTTGGAGAGAAGGAAAGGGGCATGGATTTGATTAAAACATTATATTAATGTATAATATATGTATATATTTATACATATATGTATATATGTATAATTAATGTATTATATTCTAAAACAATACATTTAAAGAGAAAGTAAAATACATATATAAAAAATTTGGCAGCTTATTTGCAGTGATCTACCATGGCCATCAATTATTTTGGGTCTATATCTAAGACAAAATATTAACACACTCCTCTGAGTCTTCCACATCTAGCCACTAGCACCTTCTACAAGATTAGCAAAGGTAATTCCTTCTCATTGTCTGCTTTCCATAAACTTCAACTCCTATTGCCAAGACTTGTTGCATGGAGATCAGCATGCTAATTCGGCTCATTTTTATTGTTATTTTCTGAACTGGAGGACTTTATCACAAAAAAAAAAAAACCTATAGTACTTCAATCTCTCATGCTAAAGTTGTATACATCAGAAAATAGCTTCAAATTGTTTGAGAAATATATGGTTGGAGTCACAAAGAAGAAAAGAGTGAAAATGTATGGCTTTAAAGTTTGGTATTATCAAAATAAGAAGCAATAGATTTACAGTAAAGAGAACAACAGAAGCCACACTGTGCTTTCAGGATGCTTCCCATTGTTGGCAAGAATCTTATGTTACACACAGAAAGTTACCGAGTAAATAGGGCCTGACACAAACACCATGATCATAACAGAGGAGAGAAGTATGTGGATTTTTTTCTGTGTAAGTGGATTAAATTTAATAATCATTAATAGATTCATTAACATGAACTTAATTGCATCTTAAGGATTAGTGCATCAAAAGCACAGGCTGAAGGAAAACCATTAGGGCTGAGCTGCTTGTCCTTGGCTTTTATTTCCACATGTAGCAATCTGGCCTCTTAAGGCAAAAATAGAAGTGAAATGAGCATGTAACCATAGAAACCACATGAAGCAGTTAAAGGAAAAGGCACTTAAGGTGTAAAAACACCAAGTGAATATACAATGCATAACAAAACACATTCACAGATGTCAAACTGAAGTATAGGTATGACTATTGTTCACAAGAGTCTTTGACAGTAATTCTAGCTCATAAGGCGATACCTGCTAAGACATAAGTTTTAGTGTGTTGCTCCAAAGATAAAAAGAGGGAAAAAAAAACTGCCAGTAATTGTAGACTTTTAGCATGATACTAAGAATGTAATAGAAAGCACATAGAATTTAATCAAGTGAAATTAATTTAAAGGGATATAACAGTCTTTACTCAATAATCAAAGAGCTTTGTTGAACTTATGTGTAAACTAATAAAAATTAGTTTATTTTTTAATTATGTGCATGTGAGTGCAGGTGCCCCTGAGGGCCCAAAGGTAGTGCCAGATATCCAGCAGCAGAAGTTTCTTGTGTGGTTTTGAGCTACCAAGGTAAGTGTGAGGCACCAAGCTGTTTGGCTGAAAGAGTAGAAATCACCCTTGACCACTGAAACACCTCTCCAGCCCTGGAAATTTTAGTATTTATTAATGAGAATATTAAGTCTAAAATTTGTCAGACATCTGAACATTATGAATAGATTGCCAAGATCAAGGGGTTTTATAAAACCTCAGGCAGATAACTTACTCTTTAACTCATGAGGAATACATTGTAGTTATGTAGTGCTGTAGGTTAGCAGCCCTACTCCCCAAAGCCAAAAAAATTGCCCATTACAAGAAACTTTCTGTCTATATATATGTAGTATTAGAGGTGCAGCCAAGAGTATGCTAAGTGTAAATTTTTCACTTGACCTCATAGAAAGATTTGTCAACAAATTAAAGATACATTTAAAATATTTCATAAAACTATCTTCCTCTGATGTGTATAAGAAGTTCATATAAATTTGGAATTTAGACTCATGCCCAATCTCTGAGACATTTCATACCTTGTCATCTTGTACTACAAGGTAGCTGTAAAGAAACTAAGCACTTGGCAGATATTGTATCATCAATTTCAGGGTTCTAGTATTCTAGTTCTTACTATAGACTCTAGATCAGAATATTCATGCAAGAGTATACCACTTAAAGAGTTTCTCTTCTTTTTACTCATATCTAAAACAGAGATATTTGTTAGATATATGTGAAACCACTCAGCACAATCCCCATTTGTATTAGTAACTTTTCTTATCACTAATATAAAATCCAAGGGAAAGCAACTTAATGGAGAGAAGATTCATTTGGCTCATAGTTCAGACAGATTCATTCCATAAAGGTGGGAAAAGTATGGCAACAGGAGCTCATAGCTCTCATTAAGGGAGCTGACACATGTCTGGGAAGATCAGAAAGCAAAACCTGGACAGAAATCAGAGCCAGGCTACAAAACTCAAGGCTTAATCTCCCATGTCCAAACTACCTGACAGTTTTTAAACTTTCTAGAAGACTCTATCTGGGAATTAAGTGTTCAAACAGGGTATCAGGGGATATTTTAAGCAAGTCCATTGTGTTCTGCCACTGGTTCCTGTGGGCTCATGGTTATCTAATGTAAAATGCATTTAGGTTAACTCCAAAAATCATGACAATCTTAGAATTCCAGCACTGTTAAAAGGCTGAAAATCTCTTCTGATATTCAAGACACACTCTTAAGCTGTGATTCCCTATATAGTCCAAAGCAACTCATACAATGAAAAATATAAAATGATACCAAGTACACAACCCTGCTGCCCAAAGGAATGAACAGGAAGCTGGCAGGAGAAAACCTGACTAAAGCCTGTCTAAACCCTAGCAAAGCAAATACCAAACCTTACAGCTACACATCCAGAATCCAATACTCAGAGTCACACCATTGAGAATGATAGTTAGCTTGGTTAACCATTGCCTATAGCACAGGTAACCTCTTTCCTGCACTAGCTCTGTATCATGCCTGCAGCTTTTCCAGGTGGACACATTATGCTTCTTCCATCTATAAAATTTTGAATTTTTCATTGAAACTTAGACTTTATGTCCCCATTGCACTCTTAACATACACAAGAGCTCCATGCAGGGAATTCAATCCTGTGACCATTACCTTGTCTCACAGTTTTCTGGACTCTTGGCAAAAGATTCCATAACCAACTCAATTTTACATATTGTATAATTGGAAACCAGCACCATATGAATGAGAAAAGTTCACTGTTTGCTCTAAATGTGGTCTGGCTCCCTTGGACCATAAATATAGCAATCTCTGAGCACCTGGAAAACAATTTCCCTAAAAGACTCCACTTGAGGATGGGCTGGAAAACTTTTGGTGCTCTTAAACTTCACAGTGTTGAATGTCCATCATGAAAGCAGCCTGCTGCCTCCAGGAACCGTGGTGCTGCCTGTGATCCATGCTACTCCCATACTAACTAGACTTTTTTTTTTTTTTTCTTCCTCTTCCTTTCTTCCTTTCTTTCTTTCTTTCTTTCTTTCTTTCTTTCTTTCTTTCTTTCTTTCTTTCTTTCTTTCTTTCTTCCTTTCTTTCTTTTTTAGGGAACAGAGGCAGGAGGGTAGAACAGAAAGAAATAGGAAGAGGGTGTTATTGATATACATTGTATGAAACTCAAATTATTAATGAAAGTACTATTTAAAAGTACTATTTAAAAATAAATTTAAAAAGAATTTATGAGTGGAGTCAAAAGGAGTTTAAGAAAAATTTTATTGGAGTTTGGAAGAAAAGCCAGAAGGCAAGCTATAAATATCAATGGCTCCATAGAAATTGAAGATAGAAAAGATAGATAAAGAACAAAAGCCAGGTTGTTTGAGTTAAGCCAGAGTGGAAGTTAGCTACACACAGGATAGGGAGCCTTGAGAAAAGGTCCACAGTAACAGAGGAATCACACCAAAGGCTCTGACCTATAGGCAAAGCAAATAAAATATAAGAGAAGGAGAAGGAACACACAAATATGAGCCACTGTTGCCATGTTCTGTCACCTATGATGGAGTGCATCTTTTTAAGTTGTGGGAAAGCTTAAGTTGCCTTCTCTAGAAGTCTCTAAAATTGCCTTTAAGTTGCCTTCTCTAGACGTTTATATTAGTGATGAGAAAAGACTTTAATACAAATGGGAACTACTGGTGCTTTCAGATACATCTTTATTTCTGGTAACTTTACTTTTTTTAACCATTTTTTAAAATTATGATAAAATACACATAAAAAAATTACCCTCATAGCCATTTGAAGGCAAACAAATTCAATTGCATTTACCATATTTATAATGAGTTCCAACTGCCATCTCAGTCTGGTCCCAGAATATTTTTATCAACCTCACTCCCTAACCCCACAAACGAAACCCTACTCACTAAACCTATCTTCCTGTGTCTTCCTATCTCTATCTTCAGCAACTACTCTCTTCTTGTCACCTGGTCTCAATGTCTCACTAAGGGTCAGCATATAAGACAATGGCTTGTATGTCTGACTCTGTATTTTCTGCCCAAATCATAAAAATTTAAGATTTGATTTCAAAAGAAATGGGTTAAGATGTTTAGTGATAGAAACTTAAAAACAATGTAACAGTCACTCCAGATCCACACAAGTTTCTGTTGGTGGGCAGATACAATGTTTTTCTTTTGAATCTAGATAGAGCAATAAAGTTTTATAGAGGTCATCAAATGACCACCTTGATGCTTCCAATTATCTATTAGTTTGAGACAAAGTTACAGATTCAGAAGATTCTATTGGTTTTTATTCATAACAACCTGTGGCTACTTACAAATTTATTTGTATGAATGGATACACTCTGTAAGATATTTTATCCTATTTTTATAAATTAAAAAGAGAGAGTTTAGAAATCTCATTTTACGTTTCAGAAAATAGAATCAATGTCCTTTACATGCAACTCTTTGCTATGCCACAAGAAAGTAGAATATATAAAGATTTCCAATAACATTCAAAGGATTTCAGAGCATCAGTTTCTCTCTAATTCACAAATTTTACCAAATGAAGAAGGCAGGAGTGGGTTGTTTGTTATTATGTCATGGGGATGAAATTAGCTCTCCAAACACTGAGGGTAGTAAATTCTGAGCTACAACATATTTGGAGAAGTATGACTAGAATCTTGGAACAGGCTTGTTCATTACATGTTTAAGCACAAATGACTTCTATTTTTTAAGGTAATTACAATTCAACTATGTCAAATTCCAAAGGCCATTCTCTTGTCTTAAGGACCAAGATTAGATAATTTATTTCCTTTTGTTACCAGATTAGTAACCATCTTAAAACATTTATAAATGAAGAAAAAGATGTTTGGTTAGTCCTTGCTTAGCATGTCTGAGCTAGGAGGTTCCCCTGAGCCCTAAGGGTTCAGGACCAGATTGGAAAACATAATGAAACCTTCTTCTTAGAAAACAAAATTTTCTCACTGACAGTCTTCTACTCTCCACCATTGATATATATTCAATAATTTTAATGATTTGATGTAGTGAATCTTGGTTTTGCTTATGGAAAATCAATATATTGCAAGCTAACATGTCTTATATAACATGTCAAGCTATGAAAGGGGTTCTGGCAAGAGGCATAGGGTCAAGACTCAAGGTGAGGGTTCACTCCTCCTTTTAACATGATCTTATACCAATAGGTCTGATTCTTTGACATCTCCTTTACATTAGCAAATTGAGATTAATAATAACAACCACTTCATAGTTCTCCCAGGTTAAAGGACATCAAACCTTAAAGTATTTTAATTATTTTTTGGTACTCAGTTATATGATTAAACTAGAAAAAGAAATAGCAGTATTAAAGTACTAAATACATAAGAGATACTATATTAATATCAAATACTTAAAAATAAAGAAATAGACTCCTTACTTAAGTCACTCCATTGTGTTGTGTGCATTATTTTCCCTAATTACAAGTTTGCACAGGGTATTGGTTTTTGCAACAGAGCAAAGAATTACCAATTGTATTAGGAAGTTAGCTAATTATTTTAGAAGACACTGCTTAATCTGAACTTAAAACAATGACTAGGATATTTGAATGTTTTGCCTGAATGTATCCATGTATACCATATGCATTCCAAAAGTCAGAAGTATGCATCAGATCCTGTGGACCCTGAGTAACAGAGGGCTGTGAGCTTCCATGTCAGAGCTTGAAATCAATCCCAGATCCTCTACCAGAGAATCAAATGTTTTTTAAGGACTAAGTCTTGATTATCCCTTAAATAAGTCATTTTTTTAAATGTTATATGTTGTGATACTATTCAAGTACAAATCTAAGAGACAGAATGGATGGTACAGAACTTCTAGATGAGAAGTTAGGCTGGAGATGGTACAATTTATCTTGAAGAATGCAGACATTTTGATGAGAAAATCAGAGGAAATAATCTTTTAAGATTTATATAATGAAGAGATATGGTTCCTTGAGGGTCAGTGGAGAATTAATTACAGGGAAGACTAACAAGAGAATTAAGGAACATTAAGTCATGAAAAGAAATAATCACAATAATTGAGCTGGAACTAATATTCCTGAAGTATTATAGCCTCATCTTATTCTTGATTAAAAAATATACTTATCTACAGATCGTGGCTTCTAGGAAAGTAATTCAAACACAATCCAAATATAATAAGAAAGTCGAATTAGCAAACCAGATGGTGTGGAGGAGTGACTTAGACATGTCTCCAACACCAAACAAAAAGATTAATCTATTTATGTTGCATCATTAGCATTACCATTATTAGAAAGAAAAAAAGAAGGATGTTAAGTGTGCATTTTAAGACATAAAATATGTATGTAAGCATTCAAAAAAGTTACAAAACCAAGATAACTATAGACTAGGCTTTCATAAGGTTTTTCTGGGAACTAAAATAGAAAAGAAACTAAAAATGAAAACTTGAAGTAGAAATTAGTTTTAAATTTTAAAAAAATACAATGAAGATTTTTTAAAAGCAAGAAATGTTGTCATTGGTCTGTTTAAAATGAAAAGAATAATTTTACTAGATATATTAAATATTTTCAAGGTATTTTCCATGATTATATCTACTAGCTTACTAAAATTTTTAACTCTATTAAAACATCACGATTTTCTTTATGATATATTTTTACCAATTCTTGTTTTTTTTTCATATTCTTTCAGTCATTTAATTACTGGTATATGGGAATTCCCTGGTTTAAGAATCTCCCTGCACTTGGGAGTCAGAAGCAGGTGGAACTCTGAGAGATCAAGGCCAACTTAGTCTACAGAGTGAGCTCTAGGACAGTCAGAGTTCTAAAAGAGAAAACTTGTCTTAAAAAGCAAAAAAAAAAAAAAAAAAAAAAAAAAAAACAGAAAAAGAAAAAGAAGAAGAAGGAGAAGGAGAGGAAGAAGAAGAAGAGGATGAAGGAACTCCTTGAAATACTAACATGGGGCACAATCACCTTTATATTCAGTAAAAAAATTTTCATAATTTTTTAAAATGACATTTTGAAGTACTAACATGTCAATAAATGTTATTCTCTACCAGTGGCTATGTTCAAAAGCATTACTGAATTGTATATATTAAGTGTATATACTACTATTCTGGTTTATCTTCAGACTGTATGAATCTTTCTCCTTTTAAATATATGTAATATTTATATATAAATATACCTAACAAAGTTGATAAAAGGCATATTTGCAAACAAATAAATGAAATAAAAAGCAGTCCACAATAAATCCATAACCCACAGAAGCATTTCCTGTAAGTCGTATAGATAAAAATTTTAAATATTTATTAAATACAATTCATGAAAATACTTATGGCAGGTTTTTTTTATCTTTAATTTTCACTTAGTATGCATTATTAGTTAATTTTGCTGTTCCACAAGGAAATAAAGCTAGGGTATTTTTTAGCTAGCTGGACTTAATGATATTTTCAATTTTGACATGGTTAAATCTGACAAAGAATGAGATTATGACAGGAATGTTAGAATGTTCTTTGTAAATGTGGAATGAAGAAGGTTCACACTAGCCCGGTTGCTTTTTCCTGTCACAGATTTACAGTAACACAGAATCTGATGCTGCTGTATTTCCTAACTTGCATACTGCCACTACATAGTGTAGTACCTTGAACAATATAATTGCTTGCTTTGCCCTCATGTTTTTTAAAGCATTATTACATGGAAATATACATAGCAGCTAAACTACAAGTTTGATATGAAAATCAAATATCATATAATAAAGTGATTAGGTCCATATTAAGGATTGAATCAGCACTCTATAATTGTTAGATATTTGTTTTCTTTTTATTAAAATAAGGCTCTTTTCTTTAAAAATTTGAAAATTTATATAGGTATACATGAACATACATGCACACACATACATATCAAGGTGTTCTATGATACAGGAGCAATCTGTGCAAGGATGAAAGGACCAAAGAAAAAAAAACTGAACACCATGGTTTGCTTTTTAGATGTTGTTCAAGAGTGAAGACAGTAGAGACTAAGCAAGACAGGACATTGGGATGAAGGTCACGTGATGTGACAAGTGATATAGTTCTCAACATGTATTGATCTTTCCTTATTTCCTCCAAAAGACAGCACTGACTTGTTTATTTCAAAAACAAACAAGAGAAGTTGTCAGGTAGCCACTGACTGGGAGAGACAAGCTGTGTGTTACAGTGCAAAAGAATAGAAAATTCTTATAGCTTTCAAGAATCTCAAGCTGTCAGCACATACACTGCATGCACGCACACACACACACACACACACACACAACAGAACAACACTTTCTCCAATAAAGAATCAGTATGAGCTGGGCAGTGGTTGCATACACCTTGAATCCCAGTACTCAAGAGGTAGAAGCAGGGAGATCTCAGTAAGTTTGAAGCCAGCCTGGTCTACAGCATGAGTTCCATGACAGCCAGAGTTACAACAGAGAAAACCTGCTTTAAATAAAAAAATCAAACAAACAAAAAGAATAAGTATGAGTAATATGATGGCATAGTAATTCTCTCAAAATTAATTAGCTACAGGGATAAGGAAAGATCCTAATCTGCTGCAGAGCTAAGGAACAATCTTGAGAAAATGTCAGTTATGGATAGAGAGAAGGGTTATATTTCAGTACGTGGAAATATAATTTCTAGCATCTTTCCATGTTTTCAATAGCATGTCACACTCCTTCTGTTCTTTTTTAGCTATAAAAGGTGATCTCCTACTTACTAATTCCCATTAAGGGAGAGATGAGGGCTGTGGACTCGGGTGAATTTGTTCTCCTCTTAAAGCACAACTTTCAAATAAGCTGTGAATTGATTAAAACATCTAACTTTCAGACATCAGTAACCTAGGTGAGATGTGGCCTTATCTGGAAGACAGCTCTGATCTTTCTTCAGCAGGGATAATAAAGATGAACAACCCATTAAATATTTTCTCATGCACTGTTTTTAAAACATAATAAATTATTGGGCACAATGCCAGCAAGCTACAATAATGCATCAGCTATGGAGATCTGATAATTTTTCATAATTCTTATTAAAATGCAACTATGTGCATGAATTTAAAATGCCTTTGGTAAACAAAAATGAAATGCAACTGTTTTCAAATACTTCCCCAGTTTGACTCGAGTGCTCTAAACTTGTAAGTATGAAAGATGTTAACCTACGAATATACATTATTCAAGACTGAAGCTCTGGCAGACTGTCCCGACCTCAGGAAAGCTAGAAAATGCAGCCTTTGCATATTGTCTTTGAACAAAAGCACTAAGTATGTGACCCTGATTCTGAACTCTACAAAGATATGTTTTCCTTAACCTTTGTTGCTCTGCTCAGTATTAAGGATTCCATTCCTTATCCATCGCATTTCTTCCAATTGATTTTTCTCATAGTTTCTTTTGATGATGAGGTATAATAAATACACAGTGAAAGATAATTGTCAAACTTAATTTCATCAACAAATTGGAGAATGGAAAAGATATAACAGAAAAGGTACATTTATAAAGGAGAAGATAAGATTCCACCTCAGTTCTGTTTTTACAGACCACTTGAGCTCCCTAAATATCACCATTAAAGTGACTGGTAATCACTTGGTTGGAAGACTAAATGTGATAAGAAGTGAGGCACATTTGACTTACCATTATGCACACTTCAGACTCCATAACACAGGTTCTTTAAGTGTCTATGAATAAAAATCTGGTGATATATTTTAAATTCAAACTTATTTCAAAATCATCATCATCATCATCATCATCATCATCATCATTATCATCATTGATTTGCTTTTTCTCAAGAAAGATCTCATTGTGGCTCAGGCTAACTTTCAATGCTATGTAACCAAGGGTAAAGTCTTGCACTTCTTTCTACATCCAGACTTCCTACATGCTAGGATTAGCATGTGACAGCATGCCCAATCTATTTGTGTGCTTGGGATCAAACGCAAGGTCTTAGAAAAGCTAAGCTGATACTCTATCAACCAAGCTGTATATAAACCTTACATATTTATTTTCTTATCCTAATTCTCAACCTATTTCACTGAAACTTCCATAAAACCTTTTCATTGTGTAAGGTTACTACCATTTATTTCTCAATCTACAGCACAATTCTTTGTCCCCTTCATTTTTTTCCACTAATGAAATACCATTCAATATTAGTTGTCTAGATGTTCATTAAGTGTCCCACTATGATTCTTCTCTGTTTTGAATAACCTCATGTGTTGACATAGATTTACTTTCAATTAAAAGCTAATAGTTCTAAATGTTAGCTCATTTGATTCATAAGCTTTATTTGTAAATATGTAAATTATCTTCATTCAAGAATACCATCTGTAGCAGTTAACCAAAATAAAATCTTGAAAACATGGTGTATTCTTTTCAGCTCATCACAATGAACTATTCGTTCAATTTTCTGAGTGTCTCTTGAATTTATTCACTTTTCTCCATTATCACTACTACTTTATTACACTATTTCACTTTTAGCCTTCACCAACCATTGGTTATATTAGAATATAATGTCTTCACTCATCTCCAGGCTATAAACTCCTATTTCCTCATTTTCAAGTATGTGAACCACAAATCCCATAATGGTTATTGAACACCTCACATTTCACTGCTAGCTCAAAGCCAAACATGTTCTATATCAGAACACATATATTAAAGACAAAGAAAATAATATGAAATGAAGAAATTAAAGTATAACAGTGAGGAACTAATTAAAATACCATTACATCATTTTCTCCTTTACCTTTTCTATATCTACTTCTTTTCTCCTTCTCAAATTCATGGTTTCCAATCTGTAAGTTGGTTTTTTTCATATGTGTATGTGTGTGTGTGTGTGTGTGTGTGTGTGTGTGTGTGTGTGTGTTGTATATATTCCTAAATATGTAGATACAATCTGCTCAGTAGGTATAGTGTTACTTTATATATTTGATTTCATGGCTGACTACTCAATGTTAGATATCCAAATGATGTGCTCCTCCCTGGAGAAAACTATTTTCTTCCACTCTTCAGCATTCCTTATTTGCCTGTAGTACTATGTTTATGGATGGAGACCTCCTTCAGTGTTACCAACACAACACCTACACTTAAGAATCAAGGAACATCCTAGAAGAGGAAACAGGAAGATTGTAAGAGACAGAGGAACAGGATGTCTACTGTGATGTCTCATCTCCTAGAAATGTCAGTGAATCTACCTCCTTGAAGTCTCAACAATAAGAATTTTTATATTGGTTACATGCCAACCCTGCATCACTTAGGTATACTGACTTCAGTAAAACAGTATTTAAATAGTTTTATTAATTTCTTCTTGTCAGAAATCTTTGATAGTGGAGTTGGAGATGTTGCCCAGGTAAAGTAGTGCCTACTCAACATATATGAGGCTTTGATTCTTAGGCCCAGTATAAAGAGGACATGATAGTGCACGCATGTAATTCTAGCACTCAGACTACTGAGGCAAAAGGATCAAGAATTCCAAGTCATACATGGCTACATAAAGAAAGTTCAAAGCCAGCCTGGGTAAAATGAGACATTGTTTCAGTGAAAGACCAGACAGCCAAGGAGATAGCTCAGTCTATAAAATGCTGTCATGTAAGCACTAGGCTTGAGTTTTATTTGCCACATTCATATGAAAAGCTAACTGTGTTGGTGTATGCTTCTAATGCCAATTTAAACATATCCTGAAGAACAATACCCAAGAATGACCTCTGATCTCCACACATACTGCACACACATTCACATACAATAAAGACACAATTTTTGAAAGTATGTACATGTACATGAGTATGTACACTCTATTTTTCATACACACTGTTTAGCTCAACCTTCTATTTTTTTTGTATGATTCATCTTTATATAATAATGATTTAACTTTCTTGTCTCTGTACTAATCTCAAATATGTTCTTCATATCTCAATGAGGGGCTGCCTTTTTGTGCAATTACAGAATATAATGAGAATTTGCACAATTTCACCTTCAAGGTGATCATAAATTCCCATCATAATATCTCTTTTAATTTTATCATTATCCCACATCATACCCTAACTCAACATTAAGCCCTGACTTTAGCCATAGTTGGCTAAATTCTTAAATGATCCTGTCGGTTATATAACTTCAAGCTATTTAATAAGCATCTTTAAAGACTTATAAAAGTCCTGGTCTAAGCAATCATTCATTATTTTTAAAACCACATGTAAAACTCAACTCTCTAGAATGGATTTACCTTCTAAATCTACTATCTTGTTCTTAAAAATAGTTAACAGATACAATAATTATCATGTAACATATTTACTGCATGTGTGTGTTAATATGCATGTCTCTGACATTATCGAAATACACAAATGATTCAGACAAGAAGGAATAGGTTATATTTTCTCTGCATGCTTTCTATTCTACAGAAATTTAAAGATTGGGCTATGTCATGTGAAACAGTAAGGATTCTGGCTTTCATTGTAAAACAATAAAATCTTTCAAATATGAAGAAATACTTTGCACATAAAATATTAACAGTGTTTAATGAGATAAACCAGACACAGAAGGACAAATACCACCTGACCTCACTCACATGTAACCCCCCAAATTGGATTTACAGTGCAGAGGAAAGCATGGAACAGACGAGAAAGAGAGAATTTAGGGAAATATTTTTGAAGAAATAAAATTTTGCTCATGTATGAGAAGTTACTTCAATATAACTATTATAAAATGGTGATTATAGTTAATGACACATTGTGTTTTTGCAAAATGCTCACACCATGAAGATAAAATGTTATCCCCATTAACTGATAATTATATGGGATAAAATATATACTCCTTATTTTGCTTATTTAATCCACGATATATTATGTACTTCAAAACATGCTGTACTCAGTAAATACATACAGTTTTATTTGTCAAATTAAAATCAAAACCAATAAAACATGATGCATACAAAATATATGATTTTGAAATAATTTTATTGTGTGATCAAAAGAATCTATAATTGCAAAATGCCTGCAGAAAATAAAATGGTCACCATATTGAATAATTAAAAAAAATCATCTCACATATTCATTGTTCACACTAATTTTTGTGTATTTGTTTGTGACAATCACAGCAAAAATCCATTTATTTCATGGAACTGTCTAGCAAGAAACAAGTCTTTATAATTGCCATGGTGACAGAAAACCCAGATTTGTGAATTTACCTAAATACTATTTTTTTAATAATTTGACCTGAATCTACTCATATCCTACACAGAATCATTGTTTTATTCTCCATCTTAATATGTTTGACATTTTAGTGTTTGGAGGGAGGAACTGCACCTGTAAGATCATGAAATACTTTTCTTTCTCTATATGGTTTATTCATTTAGCATAGTATCCTCTAGACATACAAGTATTTTATTGTGAAATATAAGATTTCTTTTATTTAAAGATTGAATAATACATACATGATGGCATATGTATTTAATTTCAGTTCTTACCACCTTGTATCATATAACCAATTAAGAGCTACTCCCAAAGAAAGACTGTTTCTCCCACTCTCAGCTTTCCTTGGTTGTATGTAGTACTTTGTCAGGTCTGAGGCTTTCTAAGAGTTCCCCCTTGAGTATTATCATGCTTATTTGTCTGGTTCCTGTTCAGGTCCTGTTTAGTCAGCCATTTGATAACCGCTATTTTAATGAGCCAGAAGTAAAATCTCATAATGGTTTAATTAGCTCTCTAAAAGCTATAGATGAGTATTTTTTTTCATAGACATGGTGTACTCATTAAGTATTTTATAGAAAATGATCTGTTTGGATCCTTTTCCCATTTTAAATTAGATTATTTACTTTTCTACTATGGTGTTTTATTAGTTATTTTTATAAATTTTGAATATTATATAAATTTATATAAAATATGGTTTGCAAATATGTTCTCTAATTTGTCATGCCCTTATATCTATTTTATCCACTATCCTTTATGTGTAAAACGTTTATTTTAATGGAGTCCCATTTATTTATTTTTATTTTGCTTTGCTTTCACTATAGAGAACAAGGTTGTTCACTACAGAGAAGAAGGTTGCTAATTTCCCCTGGTTATGCTTTACATTAGGCAAAGAATTTAAAATCATCCAAATGTGCTGGAGAGAGTCTTTGTCACCGTGATTATGCCATGTTACCCCTTATTCTCAATGGCTGTGGAGTTGTATCACTGGTAAAACAGTTGCTGTGCAAACATTAGAATGTGAGTTCAGATCTCTAGCACCTACATAAAAACCAAGTCCAGCAGACTGTACCAGCAACCCCAGTTTTGGGAGGCCAGAAGAGATAGAACCCTCTGGCTTATCCCTCAACCAGTTCACTTTCGTCATAGAGGATCAGGTTCAGTTAGTCCTTGTTGAAAAATAAGGTTGAGAATGATAGAAGTCATTCACTATTGACTTCTCATCACTACTGGTACAGGTATGAAGGTACATGCACTCCTGTACAGATGGGTGCATGCACAACACGAACCAGTATGTATGTACACACACACACACACACACACACACACACACACACACACAAGTTGTATAAGAAGCAAAATGTGGATAATATATTTTAAATGTTACTAAAAATCCATAGATTAATAGAGATTGAAATACATGATCTGACAATTATTAAGAACAAAAATGTCTCTGTATTATGAACTCTACCTCTCTTTGGTTGAAATGAACTCATATTAGTTGTCAAATATATCTTCAGGATCATTAGATGCTCAGTTGACAGTCCTAGCCAGTCACTTCTCTTGTGAATATGAAACCTATCTCCTTATCAATTCGTCACTATTGAAATCTGCATTTAATTTGTGTGCTTTTTAGTTTTCTTCTGAGAAGCAAATCTGTAAAGGCAGGTAAGAAGTTGCACTTAAGTGGCAGATAGAAATATAGGACTCGTTTCTCTCCTATCTGGGTTGTCAATAGTTCTGATTCTAGCTGGTATGTCCAGTTATATGTGATGAATCATGTGCACTCCTTTTAGACTCATTTGTACACATGAAAAAAATAAATTGATATCACAAAAGAATGAAAGAGTTTTTGAGGCAAACCTCAAAGTTCCACCTTTCTTCTGGCTACCTGGGCCATTCTCTGATCTTTCAATCAGATGACTTATATTCTGTATGGATTTCAAAAATGTTTTCAGGCAAGCTGTCTATTAAAAGTTACTCAATTATGGCAAGTAGTGAAGACCTTTCAGTAGCTGGGTACTGCTGAAATTTCTTTCAGGTAAAATCAATAACTCAGTCTTTCTAGTGGGGCCTCATGTGGAGGTTAATATAATTCATCCAGGTAGAAAAGGTGGGAAAGCACAAGTGGAAAAGTTTGAAATGAATACATAGAGGGATGATAAGGAATACATATAGATTAACATGTTATAAGGTAATTAATATTAGAGTGATAAACACAGTTGGAATGTGTAATGCTTAATGAATTTACTGAATGCTATAATTACTAACAGAGATACCAGAGTTACTTTATTATAAACAAATGTGCCACATACACAGTTATTGCCTTTGTTCACAACAATCTTGTCTATGCTGCCAGTTATGACACATATGTTACATACACACAGATAACTTTCAGAAAATATTAGAATGCACTTCACTTGAACACTTCCAGTAATACTCTAAACTTTCCATCAGAAATCATTTTATTTAAAATATCAAGACAATGTGTCAAGTGTTCTAAAGTGGTGCTCCAAAATGCTGTAATCAACATAATGTAAAACATCAAATGACTTTCATGTAATTCTACCTACAATATAATTCTACCTTGCTGGGATTTGAAGGATGAATCCTAGCTATGTCTGTATCTATATCTAATCAACATATAATGTGTTAGGTATCATTATGACATTTTTAACAAATGTCATTTAACAAAATGCATCTGTTGATTCTTTGTCCCTAATATCCCCCATCCTATGCTCTCCTGTTTTCCCCTTTGTAGTATCCCCTCAAAATACGAATGGGACATGGAAGAAGGAAAAAAAAAAAAACCTCTGAAGGGTAAATCTGGCTGTGCATTGCAGCATCAAAGTATTGGAATGCATTAGATTCAGAGAGAGAGAGCATTTAATTGGTATTTCTGATGTCTTACTTGTTTTCTTTGTACTTAGATGTCCAAGTTTGGTAAAAATTTATTGAGCAACTCAAAAATCCCAAAGCTCATCGAACCTAAAGACTTGTGAGTTTCTTTGCAGCTGCCTGATCAATGATTTTGTCTTTTCTCCGGTAGATAATGAATTTTAAAATATATTGATAGTATCCAAACATAGGCTGTATTGTTAGGTTAACTCTACTCTTCCCAAATGAAGTGCTATCATTTTAGACAGAAATTTAATAATAAAAACATGCATCTTGAGTGAATTTATATATAAAATCTGACAGATGCTTAAGAGAGTTCACAGAGGTCTAAGGGGCAATAATATATTTTAAATGGATAACTGTTCCAAAGGTCATAAAGTAGACCTAGAGCCTTTAAGCTAATTTGATTGAAAAGCTTGATTCAGCAAATGCGGTTTTCTTACTGCAAACTACATTTGACCTCCCCCAGGTTTAGAAATGATTTTCATTACTTGTGACATTAGTATGATATCTCTGTAACTTTTCAACGTAAGAGTGAAAACCTTCAGCCCTCAAGGTGACCATTTGTCCAGCTTCTAGCAATCATTAGCAAATGCGTGAAATTTCTGATTACTTTAAAATTGAATTGACTTAGTAAATGGGAATAGGTACTTTCATTTAATATCTAGCAAGAATACATTAAAGTTATGGAGATAGGTAAGATTCCTGTGAAAATAGCAAGCAAAGAGAAACAATTTGTTATTCTAAATTACTACAAAATTCACTACACAATTTGGACCAAAATTCACATAGTATACATCTTTAATATAGCATAGTGGTTTAATCTGACTGTTAGCCCACTATTTTTGTCAGCATATTGAACTCATTTATCTTAAATTAAGTGACTAAAAGCATACTTTAAATATATGCATTTAATTAAGGAAAAGTGAAAAAATGAAGAAACAAGTTGTCTTAATTTATGTACACATTAGCTAAGGTATTTTGGTTTAATTTATTTGTTAAGTGTAGTTTAGTTTAGTTTGGATTTGAATTTAAAGAAGGCATATTATATATTAGGAAATTAGGTAGGCACCTAAAAGAGGGATCACTTTTTTTTTAATTATATATTTAAGTAAGACTAAATTGATTGAGCAAGTTGCATTTTCGTGTGTATACATTGCCTATATATATATATTTAAATATGCACATATGAATATATATGCTTATATGTATATATTTTATATACATATGCATATATATATATATGGAATTGACTTAGTAAATGGGAATATATACTTTCATTTAATATCTAGCAAGAATACATTACAGTTCTGGTGATAGATAAGATTCTTGTGAAAATAACAAGCAAAGAGAAACAATTTAGTACTCTAATATATACATACATACATATATCTTATCTGACTCATAACCCTTAAACGTAGTTTGGCTCTGATGTCCTCTGTTATGGGATTTACTCCATCTATGAGCATTCTTTTCATCTTTGGCTCCTGTTTATTAGGAATCAGTGATATTAGGGTAGTATAGACATATGCTCAAATATTTCTGCAGACATCATCTAATTCACATGTAGACACTAAAACTAATCTTATGGAAGGGAAGATTAGATTTGCATTTATTGAACACTAGGGAGTTAGGGAAAGAAAGAGATGAGTGTATGTTCAAAGTATATATAACTTTAGTGAGAAAGAAGGAATATGTTCAAGAGATTGCCTATATTCTTAGACATCATGTTGTACATGATACATGTACATTACTTCATGACAAATTTAATATGTTTGCCTTCCATGTGTTGATTGTAAACCTAACACTTTATTAGTTAGCTGATTTAATTCTAAGAACTTTACAAGGTACATGGAATTGCCATTTGATTTTGAATATGAATGGACTAAGACAGGAAAACAGTCCTATTCAAGAAAATTTAGCTAAATAAATTTAGCAGCCAGGACTAAACTATGGAAACTACCCTTCAACAATCTATTATATTGTCTTCATGAGGGATATATGTAAGAAAATAGGAAAAGGAGGTTCTGCTATACTTTTACCAACTTCATGTTTGAGAACCTATTAATTTATGTATAATTCTTTTAAAAATAATTTCTTGGAAATAGAATAGCTGATAGAATTGAGATGACAGCTGAAACCTGAGGCTAACATTCTTTTATTACAATATTAATATTTCATTGGCTTCTTCATAAAGAGTTGCTTTTTATTGTAAAACTTGTTTTGTTCTTGTTTTTGAATGTAGGCCATTTATCGTATTAGTTAAGTGTTTGTGATATGGTATTATGATAGGGTATAAGTATATATTGTAAAAGTCTTATGCTATTTTTGTGTAGAGACATTGGAATTATAAATGCTATTTTACATGAAATGAGGATTGAACTGTGAATTGCTGAAGATGTTAATTAGATGGGACAATGAAGCAGCATGTAATAATACCCTGGCTATTGCATTTTCTTTAAAGAAATCAAAGTGAAGGTAGAATGGTTTGAAAGAGTATACACTTCATAATTACATCAAGATGAAATTATGCAAAACAATAAAAAGAATTTCTAAGAAAAACACAAATAGGAAAAACAATAGGTGACCTAAGGAAAAAATGGCTATAGTTTGATCCCTATCAGTATGAAAAGAAGTTTATAACTTTTGAAAACCCAGTTAGTTAAAGACTCAAGAAGTAAAATATTTCTTTCTCCATTTTATGTTGCACAGTAAAAAATGGATACTCCAAATGGATGCATGTATGTATGGGGGCATGGGGAAGATGGGGTAATAAGAGGGCCATGTAAAATGAAAGGCACAGGAAAGGCCATATGGAAAACTTCTATCTTCTACCCTGATTTGAATTTTTAAATATTTTAAAAACTAACCTAAAGGGGGAAAACCTACATGGTAGAAAAAGCTGATCATTGAAGCCATGAATTATTAAACAAAAACTCTAAATATGTTTGGATACTTCTTCATGAATCTTTACTTAGGGAGACTCTGGAGGTCCCAAAACAATGTAGATTCTTTTTAGTTCCTGTTGACCACCAAATCTAAATGGTAAAACCCTATTGCTGAACACATCACACACTTCACGATATATAGAAATCCAGCTACAATCAATACAGAAGCTTCTTCTCTGCCAACTAGCATTCATAGTGCTAGAATGTTCTATATACTATACAAAAATTTAATGAATTCCCAAGTTTGTTCTTTACTTCCTTTACAATATTTAAATATATTTTGCTATTTCCTTCAAGCTTTCTACCTCTTCTGAACATTCTGTATTTAACAAATATCCATGTTAATCATCTTACTTCCTTTCAGAATTATCAATGCCTGATAAATCCATCAATTCCATAGTGTTAGTAAGTTGTGATGAAATTCTTTGTTGAAGTCTTTTACTCCAGTGACAGTTGTCACAGAAGAATAATACAAGACCTAAACAGAAATATCTGGAGCAGTGGCTTTTTTAGGGAATTGAAACATTGAGTAGGAGAGAGAATTATAAACATTTCAATCTTCTAAGTCACAGTTAGTGGACTTATTCCTAAACCTGGAGGATTATTCCATTTCATTACACAAAAGATATATTGCTAGCCATATAAACATCTTTAATTGAATTTAATATAGAGCTTTATAAAAAGCTAAACTCAAGGCTGGAGAGACAGTTCAGTTGGTAAAGTGCTTACTTTGTAGTTAGAAGTACTTGAATTTGATCCACAGAATCTATGTTAAAATTCCTAGTTTGGGCCAGTCAGATGATTCATCTGATCTGAGCGTAAGCATTGGAGTACACATGGTGGAGGAAGAGAACCAACTCCTGCAAGTTGTCTTTTGATTTGCACTTATATGTTACATCATGTACACCCCCACACACACACACATATACACAAATGAATTATTAAAAAATTTAAAAGCCTGATGTACTGGTATGGACTTGCAGTCTTTCTAAGTCATGGCACATATCCACATGGAGATAAGATCACGGCCCTCTATAACGTCTGGAGCATAATTATACCATACCTAGAAGTAGGCAAAAACCTGTGCCAACATTACATATGATCCTTCCTCATTCTTGTTTTATTCTGAAATTCTTTAAGAGAAATCGTTACATTTAAATTTAAGTAAAAATAAACCACATTAAAACGTATGTTTCAAATAGGCTATTTAAATATATGTTCCAATAAGTGCTTTAATGAAATCTTATTGGTAATTAATTTACAAAAAAATTGAGCAATAAATCTGCATCTCATTGTGCCTGTTCTAAAGGAATGTACACATGCATTAAAACGTGAATGTATAAACTGTAATTTCATCCAATAATTAGTCACCTCATGAAATGTTTTTACTCAATAAAATATACAATGCTTTTAGAAGAAAGTTAATTGCATACTGCATAGAAAATAGCATCAGGCTCAAAGCAAGAGAGTCAGGAAAAGCCTCACTGTAGCACTTTCTAAGTCTAATTTAATCAACAGGTCTTCTTGCAAGAAGTAAAGTCTAAACGTTGTAAGAATTTTTGATAACTTACCATCAAACTATGTGAGGAAATGTCATTTAATTTCTTACCCATGATAGGTGGGCAGCAATATGTCTATTTCTTCACCTGCTCACATATTACCACTGAGTAATTGTTCCTTGTATAGATATCTATGGAAACAACTCCACAGATATAGCTTGCTTCTAATTAACCATGCTATCAAATCACCAAATTGACTTAATCAAATCATGTAACAAAAATAATATGCATTATTTTTACCCAGAAACCATCAGATAATTAGTCATTCAATTTAATATTCAAGCCATATTTTATTTTTTTTCAGGTTGATCAGCTATTTTATTTTATACTACTATCTAACTATGAAAACAATATGACCAAATCATTCTAACAGTTACAAAAAATTAGAGTATACAATTTCAATGTTCTAATATAATAACTTAATTGTTCTTACTTCCCTTTTTATTAGTTTTGCATATTTTTATATCGATGACATACACATTATTTTTTTTCAAAATATCACTCATCTTTTATTTTATTTATTTTTCTTCTTTCTTATAACATAACCAATCCTACTCTCCTCCACTCCTTCCAGCTCCTGCATGTTCCTTTTCCCCCAGATCTACCCTGCCCAGCCATCTTTCCCCAGATTAAAGCAGTTATTCCAGGGTTATCACTCAAGCAGGGCATAAGAAAATGGAAGCCAGGCACTAATCCTTGAATCAAGAGTGGGCTAGGCAACCCAGCAGGAGGAAAAGGTCCTAAGGTCAGGCCAAAGAGTCAAAGATACCCTACACACTCCTGTCTGTAGGAGCTCTACAAGAACACCAAGCCAGACAACCATAAGACATAGCTAGAGGACCCTGCAGGTTTCAAGTCTGCTGCTTCAGTCTCTGTGAGTCCCAGAGGGTGCTGGTCAGTTGATTCATTGGGGGTTTTCTCTTTGTGTCCTTGACCCCTGTTGTAGCCATGAATATATGCATTGATTTTTTTTTAATTCTGGTAGTTTCATGGAAGAAGACAGTTTATTCTTTGGTAATTCAATCCCTGGTCCTAGAGGGTTTCAACCTCCATACAATCTAATCTTAAACATAGACACAGAAGACTTCAGCCTCGGTACAATCTAATCTTCAAGATGCAAGCCTAGACCTAGAAGGCTTCAGCCTTTGAACAATCTAATAAACCTAGAATTTTTTGAGCCTCCAAGATTTAATATTGACTGAGCTCTCTCTGACTAGCTTTCCACTGAACCAACTCTTTTCAGTCTAGCTGTACAGTGAACTCTGAACTGCAAATTATAAACTATTTGCTTTGGACTCTGTTTTCTCTCTTCTTATTCTGGACTAGCTTTGTTCTTCTCATCCTCTCTTTCTAAATGGAACTCTCTGTGAGCTGACTGCATTCAAATTGTCTGACTGAACAAACTTTCTGCATCTCTTTCTGAGATCTGCCTCTTGTCTGCTTCCCATGTGTGTTCACCATACTTCTCTCTCTGAACTCTGCTCTGACTCCTTTCTTCCTTTCTGAGCTCTGCTTCTTCTACTTCTCTACTTCTTTGTCTGCTTCTCCTCTCTGAACTATGCTGTCTGCTTCCACCTACTGCTCCTTTTATATACCCACAGTTGGAATTAAAGGTATAACTTCCTTCTGAGTTGGGGTTAATAGTGTATGCTACAACTGCCTTCTGAATTGGGATAAAAGGTGTGTCACAATCTAGATGCACCTCAATGGAAGAATTGATAAAGACATTTTGACATGTAAAGGAATATTTAATCTTTTAATCCAGCAACATGGCTGCTTTGAGAAAGGATCACATTGAAGGGCTGTGTGATCCAGTTGAAATGCAGCACATGACTTTAACCCAAATCAGAAGGCAATGGTAGCACATTCCTTTAATTGCAGCTCTCAGAATGTAAAAAGAAACAGTCAATTCAGAAGTAGGTCACAGTTCACAGCTCTCGGTTCACTGCTCTCAGTTCAGAGTTCAAAGTCAGTTCAGAGTTAAGAAAGAAGCAGTAGAGATTGAAAGAATAGAAAAAAAAATGAGTCACAGCATACTAGTCAACTGAGAAGAGGAAAAAACTCAGAGGCAGAGTGAAGTACAGCATGAGTACAAGCCTTAAATCCCAAGTCTGAGAGAAAATCAGTGTGAAGACTTGGCAGAGAGACATCTTAGATGAATCAGAGTGAAGAGCAGTCAAAGTGATGAATCAGAGGAAGAGTTAGCAGAGTAAGTCAGAGTGAGGATATGCCCAACTCTCAGAATATAGAAGCAGGGTCTCAGCTCAGAGTGGCAGGCTGTTAGAGAATCATTCAGATAAGACACAGAAGCAGTTCAGCAGAAGGACTCAGTGTCAGATTGGAAAAGGGAGTTTGGGAGAAAGAGTCAGCTAACTGCAAGAGTCAGTTTAATGCCTCAAAAGCAGTTCAGTCTGAGAAGTTGCAGGAGTCTTCAGAGTTGGAAGTCAGAGTTAGAAGAGTTCAGTCAGGAAAGGTCAGCCAGCAAAACAGGTCAGTTTGAAGGAGTCAGCTTAGAGAAGAATTTGAGCCAGAATAGGGAGAGTGTTGAATCACCAACCAGAAGAGTCAGCTCTGTTCAGCAAAACTTTTGATTTCAGAAGTCAAAGCGAGCTCTGTCAGCAGTAAGTCTCAGAGGTTGAAATGTATTAGGTTTATGCTTGTAGATTAGATGCATGGAGGCTGAAATCTTCCAGGTCTAGGCTTAAAAATAGATTTCACAGACACCGAAACCCTCTAAGGACCAGGGATTGAATTTCCCAAAGGATAGATTATACATCAATGCCTATAATGGCACATTTACACAGTGGAGTACTACTCAGCTATTAAAAAATTATTACATGAATTTTGTGTGCAAATGAATGTAACTAGAAAAAATAATCATCCTGAGTGAGGTAATTCAGTCCCAGAAAGACGAGCATGGTATGTACTCACATATACATGGATATTAACTGTTAAGTAAAGGTCAAGGATGCTACAATCCATATACCCAGAGAGACTATGCAAACAAGGAGGGCCCCAGTGGTAACACAGGAATCTCACTGGTTAAAAAAAGGGGGGGGCAAATAGATGGTTCAAGTGGGCTGGGGCAAGATAGCAATGGGAAGGGAAGGGACCAGATGGAGAGGGAAAGATGGAGTGATATAATATATGAAGACCCAGATTCAAGGAGGTTTAGTAGGGAATCGGTTTATCTAATGCAGTGGAAACTCACTGGAATCAATGAAGGAGACTAGGGTCAGGAACTAGAGACTGGATAGCCAGGAGATAATTTCTAATGGTATTCTACTCTGCACACAAATCAGTGCCTAGCCCAATCATCATCAGAGAAGCTTTGTCCTGCAGTTAAGGGGAGCAGATACAGACACCTAGGGCCAAAGATGAAGCTTGGGAAACCTCATGGAGGAGGTGGAGTGATTGCTGGGACCATAGGAGTCAAAGACACCAGGAGAACAATCTCCATAGGGTCAACTAAGTAGCACTCTAATGAGCTCACAGAGCCAGAAATGGGAGACATAGAACCTGCAGGGTCCTCCATATATGTCTTGAGGTTGTCTGACTTGTTGCTACAGCAGAACTCATACAGAATGGAGGAGTGTGTTTCTAAACTTCTTGCCTTCCATTGGGATCCTTCTTCTCCTGCTGGGTTGCCTAGTCTAGCCTTGAAGTAGGGATTAGTGCCTGACCCTGTTCCATCTTATTGTACCATGTTTGAGCAGTAAACCTGGAGGATTGCTCTTTTCTGAGGAAAGGCAGGAGTTGGGATGGGAGGATTATGGTATAGATCTGGAAGAGAAGGGAGAGTGGGGAGATGGGAGGAATGGAGGGAGGATAGGAGAGGTGTTAGGAACCATTACATGAGAGGAGAAAAGTAAACACAAATTTTTTTAAAAAACTGAAAAAAAAAACCTGAAATGTTATCTTGGTGAATTTTCCTTTGATGAGTATGAAATGTCCTTCCTGTCTCTTTCGCTTAATTTAGATTTGAAGTCTATTTTGCTAGAAACTACAATGGCTACATAAGTTTGCTCCTTAGTTCCATTTGCTTGGAAGATCTTTTCCCAACCCTTTACTCTGATGCAGTGTTTATCTTTGAGGTTGAGGTATGTTTCTTGTATGCGTCAGAAGGATGGATCCTGTTTTCACATCCATTCTAGTAGTCTGTGTCTTTTTATTCTGGAATTGAGCCCATTGATGATAAGAGATATCAAAGACCATTTGGTCTTGAGATTTTGCAGTTGTTTATGGTATGTATGTGTGTGTGTGTGTGTGTGTGTGTGTGTGTGTGTATGTTTGTCCATCTGTCCATTCTATCGATTGTGATAGGGTAAGGTTATTTATTCTCTGTGGTTTTGTGAGTGTAGTTAACTTCCATGGGTTGGAGTTGTCCTAGTACCTTCTGTAGGGCTGGATTTGTGTTAAATATTGTTGGGATGTGGCTTTATTATGGAATACTTTGTTTTTTCCATTTATGGTAATTGCAAGTTTTGCTAGGTATAGTAATCTGGGCTGGTATCATTGGTCCCTTAGATTCTGTTGCACTTCTGTGCATGCCCTTCTTGCTTTTAGAGTCTCTGTTGAGAAGTCTGGTATAATTCTAATTTGGTTTGCATTTATATGTTACTTACTCTTTTTCTCTTGCATCTTTCATATGTTTAGTTTCTCTGATTATTATGTGGTGAGGTGACTTTCTTTTCTGGTCCAATCTATTCTTTGTTCTGCATGCTTCTTGTACCTTAATAGGGATCTCCTTTTTAGATTTGGAATTTTTTCTTTTACTATTTTGTTGAAAATATTTTCTGGATGTTTGAGATGGGAATCTTCTCCTTCCTCTATTCCTGTTATTCTTAGGATTGGTCTTCTTATGGTGTCCTAGATTTCCTAGGTATTATTTTTAAGACTTTTTTGGATTTTCTTTTACCAGTGTATCTATTTCTTCTATAAAAAATTCAACTCCATTTATTCCTTTTTCCATCTCTTTTATTCTGTTGCTGCAGGTTGCCTCTGTAATTCCAAATCACTTTTCTAGGTTTTTCATTTCCAATATTCTTTCAGTTCATGTTTTTTATTATGGTTTCTATTTCCATTTTCAGGTCTTGAAGAGTTTTTCTCCTTTCCTTCAATTATTTACTTGTTTTTTATTGCATTTATTTAAGGGATTTATTCCTTTCTTCTAATTATTTGCTTGTACTTTCCTGTGTTTCTTTGATGAATTTACTCAATTCCTCCCATTGTTTGTTTGTCCTATCACAGATTTATTTGAGGAATTTATTCGTTTCCTCTTTAAGGACCTCTACTGTCTTCATAAAGTTAGTTTTAAGGTCTTTTACTTCTGCTTCTGCCGTATCAGCATGTTCAGGGCTTGTTGTAGCAGGGCAGTTGGATTCTGTTCATGACATAATGCCCTAGTTGTTGTTGATCTCATGCTGAAGTTTAGGCATCTGGGCTTGGAGTGATTATATGTTTATGTACAAATTCCTGTGTTTTTCTTTATTGGATGAGCGCTTAGTTCCTTGAGTTCTGTTTCTTTGTTGGTCTTCTGGTCAGTGTGGCTTGGTTTAGGGCTGGGGATTTCCACTGTAGTTGGTGGGCAGGGTTTGGGCAGTTGTGGGCTCCCAGTCCTACAGTGAGTCTCCCCTGGAGTTCTGGAGGCTTACTTGGCCTCTGGTCTAGAAAGGAGCTTCCATTTGACTTGAGTAGTAGACAAGGTGTCAACAAGGAAGGGAGAGAGGATGAGAGAGAGAGAGGAAAGGCGCCAAGATAGTGGAGGGATTCTGTGAACCAATGGGTAGCCTGCCTGGAGTTGTGAAACCTGGGTAATCTCTTATCCGTGCAGGAATCCTCAGCTTGAGTTGAGGGACTGGGCAAGGCAGCAACAAGGGAGTGACTAAGATTGCAGGTATTCTGTGGTAGGGAAAGCAGCCTATCTGGAGTTGTGGCAGCTGAGAAGGCCTCAGGTCCAAGCAGGGAGCTTCTGCATGAGTTGGGCTGCATAAAATTTAATATACTGCCTTCTTCATGAAGTTTATAATATCTATTTCTTCTTACTAGTGAATAGTATTTATAGTCATGTACTCAGTAAGCTTTATGTATTTCGTTTTAATTAAGAAATTATTGTCTATATTTATATCATCATTATTCTTTCAACAGACATGTAACATCTCTTATAGAAGATGCATAACAAGCATTTCCTAAGTAACTTTATTGTGAATTTCCTAACACCTAACAACACCCCTTTAATGTCTCAGAGAAAAGAAAAACTAAATCCCAGATATCTGACATGCCCTTTGCTTTCCTATTTTCACCATTCACAAATTCCTAAAATATTATTCTACTTACACAATGATAGTATAGCTACCTCTCCTCAGCCATCCTATAGTTACTCAATTCAGTTTACTATCTCCTAGTATAAATTACTATATAACAGTTTCCTAAGTAATCTTGTTTTCTGTCATGCCTTTCTCAAATCCTGAAGCCAGGGTGATGATTTTAAATGAAAAATCAAACAGGATAATTCATGCATGAAATGCATTCCCCAGCATTCTTGGTGTAGTATAGAAGGAGTTTCCTGAACTGCACTCTGATTATTGCTTGAGTCTAATTCCAAGATGGATAAGCAGGGTCTTCACTGTAAAAATAACCAAGGATACTAGAGATACAACTTGTGTATACCGATGGTCAAAATGGCCCTTAGTTGATAAATATTCTTAAGTCTAAAGCTAAGTTCTTACTGCTATATCACAGATTAATATGTCAAAGTACTTTCCCAACTGTTACCCAAGGACACTAACAAAGACTGCATCTTCAACAGACTTTGGCTTCCTTATATCATTTGCATTGCGGGCTTGACTCCAGCCCTTGTTGTATTTTCAAGAGGATCATAGGAAGGTAAATCCGAAAAGGGAGATCTAGTCCGTCATGTTTGGAGTCGGGGGAATATGCAAACTTACTTGAAGAATTTGCTTTTTATGATATAAATTTCATGAAAACTTTCTACATAAAATAACAAATCTATGATCTCTTGATGTCATCTGTCTTTGAGTCAGCCCAAATCTGGCTCTCTGGAGTATACTTCTTTTTGCTAAATGAAATTTTGTTTAAATGTCTATGCCTCTTGGCTGAATCTTTTTTTTCAAATGGACAAGAAATTCAGAAAACCGTCTGCCTTTTAACAATTCTTTCATCTACTCTTTTTATTCTGAACTCTGGGGATATTGAAATTTTTGCATTTGACCAACAATCCCTTATTAACCAAAACATATGCTTAAATGTTTCTTTTAATTGAATCACTACTTTGGTCTCCTGTCAACTCATTACTTTCAACAACTGCTAATTATGTTGGATTAATTTGCTATATAACAAGTTCAAGCAGGACCTTTATGAATTAGAAGTTCTCTAGATACAATCATAAAGCCTAAACTTAACTCTGAGGTACTTTTTATCACAAAGTATATTGTGTTGGGTTTGCTGTCTTCCACAATGTGTTTTAAAATAGCCATGCATTATGACTAGATTATATATATCTTTGACCTTTAGAATTAGCATTTTTTCTGTTTGAAAAAAAAATACTGATGAAATTGATTAAATAAGTTGTTGGGTTTTTCCATTTGCAAAGCACTTATACTACCAGATTTATTTTGATCCTCTTTTCTTCTCCCGTTCCCTTATTCCTCTTACCCTTTCTCCATCTATCCACATTTAAATTTTTTAAAATTCTATATTTCATAAATGAAATAAATGCTTAAAATTATTTAAACAATTAATACAGCTTTGAGGATCCACATGTAATTATTTATGCTTGTCTAAATCTAAAAGTCTTAGTGGTGGAGCCAAATGCAATGCTCTTAATTCACCCACAAACTAATACCTTTCTTTTAGATTGGCATTAATAACAAAAATTTCTGTCTACTATAATCAAGAATAATGTTTTCCTTTACAAATCCCGTTTGTTTTCCTGTATTCAATTCCATGTCTGTGAATAAAAAAATCAATGTTTGTTAATTATCACTACAGGGAACATAAAATTTGTCAGCAGTACCTTTTTTCATAACTCCACATTAACATTTATATTACCTCTATAAGAATGTGAAATGGAAAAAAATTTCATGGTGATTTTACTAAAACATGTAAAAACTTCTGAAGGGAAGTTTTTGAATATTTTTTCTGATAGTAGAAAAAGGATTATTCATAATTTATGCATTTTGGGCTTGGTTCTTAAAAATTACCCCAAGTTCTGTGGTTTTACATGGTAATAATTTACTCTTTCTCAATTCTGGACATTAAAAACTAGATTTTTTTGTATTTTCATATTTCTTTTATATTTGGTATGATAATATAATCACATCATTTCCTGTCTACTTTTCTTCCTCCTAATGTTCCCATACAGCTTTCTTTCAAATCCATGGCTTCTTTTCATTAATTGTTGTTACATTTGTATATGGATATGTGCAAACATATATATACCTAATGTAACCTGTTCAGTCTATATAATATTGCTTGTATGTATATTTTCAGAGCTGACCATTTGGCATTGGATAACCACTGGTATATTCTTGCCTGGGTAAGACCATTTATTTATCTAACCTTCAACATTCCTTACTTTATGTAGAGCTGAGGCCTGGTGGTACAAAACAACTTCTACACTTAAGGCTCAGGAAACCCCATGAAAGAGTGGGCAGAAAGACTTTAAGAGTCAGAGGCCAGAAACTGTGCTGTGAAATCATGTCTCCTAGTAATGTCCCAGCACTGAGTGGGAGAAGTGGACACAAGTGTCCATTGCTGGTGAAGAAGCTATCTAAAATTGATATCTACTTGCAAAGTAAAAATTAGTTCTCTCCAATGGCATCTCAGTGGATATTTTAACTACACTTAAGGGTTGAACATTTGTCCATCAGTAAAGAGTCAACAGAAAATGAACTCAGAGATATTTTTTGTAGACATTTTGTTTCATATTGCTTTGGCATTTCTTGTCTTCAGGACTTTTGCTTGTATAATAGAATTTCCAATTTTGAGTTTTATGGATTTCATTTTCTCTGTGTATATGTATGTGTGATTCTTGTGTTTTTATTATGATTTGTTTAATATTTTATACTTTGCTTGGTCTTTTTGTTTTTTGATTTTTTTTTCAAAAAGAAGAGAAAGAAAGAGTATAGGGTTTGTGGATAGAGAACTGGGATGGTGGGGAAGATTTAGGAAATTTTTGAGGAGGGGAACCTGTTATCAGAAAATACTGTATGAATAAAGTTCCTTTCAAAGATAATCTCAGTCTTTCCCCAGTGACAGACTTCCCAAGCAAGGCTGTATCATCTAAAGCTTCCCAAATAGCACCACCAATTATTCAGATGTTCAAATATGTTAGCCTTTTGAGGATAAATCATTCAAATCACTACACCCATAGAGTAGTACATCTCTCAACCTTATCATAAAAGCTTCTTTTTAATAGATGATGATTAACACAGACCCACAACTGTTCACAGTACAAACAAGGAACTGCAGTATGCTTATTCTTGCTATAACTTATCATACCCTCTACTTCCACATTCAGACATCATTTCTGAAGAAGGGTTGAAGATTGTGAGAACTAGAGGTGGTGAGTGATGCAAACAGTGTTTTCTTATCACAACAGGGCAATTGCACATATGAACTCACAGCAATTGAAACACCTTGCAGAAGACCTATACAAAGATGTCTTACTGTATTAATACACCAGGTATACAGAGATAAACATCTTCAACTTAAAAGTAAAAATTAATTACTCCTGAAAGAATTGTGTACTATTTCAACTTTGTATATTTAAAATTAACAAATTTCATTCAACTGAATTCACTTTCTAATCTAATCTAATGTGGGACTTGTTCTATGTGATTATGAAGGGATGCAATAGATATTAGAAACTTCAGGAGTCCCATTTGTTTTCCACTTTTCAGACACTTAAAGATAAAGCAAGCAGCTGGGTGGGAGTGATTCATAACTTTAATCTCAGTACTTTGGAGGCAGAGGTAAGCAGATCTCTGTGAGTTCGAGGCCACGCTGGTTTACAGAATGAGTTCTAGAACAGTCAGAGTTACGACAGTGAAACCTTGACTTGAAAAACCAAAAAGTAAAAATTAAAAAATAAAAGATAAAGCAAGCCTTAAGGATCATCTCTTCTGAACTCAGTCACATTCAATAAATAAACTAGCACTTACAACATTCATTTAAAAACATAGAGGAGAAAAAAAGATGGAATAAAGGGAGGGAAGGGATGGACAGACTGAGGGAGGGAGCTAAGGCACAGAAACTCTGTATAATTGTGTCACCTGACTTTTTTTTAAAACACCCAAATATATTTTCTTGTCTTTTGATATTTAATTTTGTAATAACAAAATATTGACCAACATTGCTTCTTTCATACTTATTGCTACTGATGAGTGCATACTTAATACTGTTTCACAGGTACAGTGTTATATAAACAACATTCTAAATCCAAGATTTTTCCTTGAAAACATAATACATGTACCTATTGTTTTTCTGATAGTATGCTGCTTTAGGCAAGATAGGAATGGCAGTAACAATAAAAATATATAATAAATTATTCATTAAGTGAATTTTTTTCAGTTATCCCTCACTTTTAATTTTTTTAATTGTTTTGAGATTATAGTATGAATTATATATTTTCCCCCTTCATTAAAGAAACTGTAGATTTCAATTTTTTGTTGATATATCATGCACTTATACAATGGAAAATAGTCATATCTATGCCGTATTTGCTCTTCCAAATACCCACTCCTCCATAAGCACAAACCCTCCAATTTTATATCTGTTTTTAATAATCAACTGAGCACAGCTACTGGTGTTCATCCATATTTGTATGAATGCAGGATCTTGCCCTTGATCGTCAACCAATGACCATACTTAAAAGCAACAGAGTCTCTCTTCCCCACTGACTGTCCACTGCTAATAGTGCCTCAGTGAATGATGAGGTGTGAAATCGTATATTGCATCTATGTTAGAATTTTGGCTAGTTTGATCTTGTGTAGATTTTGTAGGTAACCACAGCAGCTACAAATTCATGTTTGTAATACCCAGGTCATGGGCAGAAAACAGCATTTGACAGCACTTCTCTCCATTCTTAAGCTCTTATATTCTTTCAAATCTTCTATTATGTTAAAAATAGATATTCCATTTAAAACTAAGGACTCAGACTTAGCTTTTAAACCAATTATCCATCTCTCCATTGACTAATGTCTACTATACAAAATAAATTTGTTTTATGAATGCTGAGAGCAGCCTAGGCATGAATAAGCATAAATATTTAGAAGACAATGTGATAGCATAACAATTTAGAAAAATAACAATATCATGTTCTACACTGGGGCTTATTATCTCCTAGGACATGAAGTTTCAAGCAGGATTACAACATCAGTTGTAGAATCTATTGTAGAGCAGGCCTCAAATCTAATCACAAAGTGTTTAGATACTTCATAATAGTCATGCCACAGTTGCCATCAGTAGGCATATCTTGCAGGGTGGGTTGGCATTGCAGAATAAAGGTTCCAGTACAGGATACAACTATTGATGACTTTATCTTGCATGGGCCTATAAAGCACTTTCTAATAGTACTAGATCTAGCAATCAGTGGAAACGTTTCTAGATATATTTGAAATGTATTTCTCTATGCCCTACATCCAAAGTGTGTGTTGTCTTCAGCAATAAAGTTTTATTATGTGGTTATGATGGTTAACCAATGTCAATAGCAATAGTCTGTGTTCTTTTCAAGACTTTGAGGACATTCATGACCAATAACCACTGTGTAAGTATCTTATACTTTTTACTAAATATTTTAATTAATAACCCATGTCTTCAGGGAGAGACATTGTCCACACATGAAACTTCTATTTTTTAAGGAATAAATTGAACAGCTTCGGAGGATCCAAGACCACTCTCATTTGTTTAAAATCACCAATAAGTTGGTGGTATAAAATAGTCAGCAGGCCCTCTCTTTTGTTAAACTATGACAGATTTGAAATTCAACGATCTTAACAGAACATTGAAGATAAATGTAAAAAAATATATTATAACATAAATGGTGTGTTCTATATTTTAGGATAGAAAAAGTGAGACATTGGGTACCATGACAAACCAATGATTTCCAAATATTGAGAGTTATTATTATCAGTCAATTGCATACACTATTATTTTGTGAAATCCACCTTCTTTCTACTAGCTTTGTAGTACTCAATTCCCTATATAAAGGTTATGTTCTTTGGTTTATTTCTTTTATTTGGTTGAACTTCACAACTGAAAGCATGAGCAAAATTTTCATCTTCACAAATAAGCTTCTACTTGTGGATCCATTTGGCCTTATGCTACATCTGAAGTAACACCTGAGAAGGTCACTATTATTCTGATCCTTCTTCCTAATAATTTAACAATGAAATTACTGTGTACTCTCTGTTAACTATTAGCCATGAGAAGTGTTGCCATAGTTCAGATTTTCTTCTCTTTTCTAAAACTAACAGCAAATATATCTTCTGCTCTGTGCTTCTGAGTTTTATTTGGGCATAATGGCTCATTCCTCTTCTCATTACAGGAAAGAAACACAATTTTATTTGAATAAATTATGTTATTCTGGAAACTGAATTCAAGCCTAGAAACCTATATAATGAACAATTATGGCTATTGTCATTCTGCATTAAAGTTTTTCCTATTTGATTCACAAAAGTAAGAAAGTTTTAAAAGAATTTAAAATTAGAGTAATAGATAAAATAAGCATAGAGTCCTAGAAATGTTCAGTAAAGAATTAACCAATCAATCTAAGTCAGTTTATACTATCCTAGATTGGCATAACTCTCCAAGACATCAGCAGAAATGGAAATGCTTATGGTATTATTATAAGTATTACTTAAGAGGGTGATGCATTATGAAGGAGACTGAAAAAAAAACTGGATAGGCTTTCCAAAATTAGGTATACCCCTTAGAATTGCTTGGTGGGAGAGGGGCACATAGACGCTTAGAAAATTAGAATAATGAAGTCAAGGGCAAGTTGTAGTAGACTCAATGACAGATTTTTCTAGAAGATGAGAAGAGCAGACAGCTGAGACATATGACAATTCAGTCAGGATTGAATTAACACCTATGTTTAAGTCATCTATATTCATTGGGAATGAAAGCAAAGATGTCCAGCTCAGATCAGACTGAGAAGTTTTCAAAGAAGTTAAGATAGAATTTTCCCAATTTCCTTTCTTAGCATCAATAAATTATAGCACTTCATAATTAGATGCATTTAAATACTCTCAATATTGAGGATAATATTTATAATGTCTGTATATAATCAGGAATGTTACAAACGTATTCTCTAATGGTATAGTCTAAATAATGAGATGTTAAAAAAAATACCTCTGTAAGGATTCTTACCTGTTTCTTCTGAGAAAAGGAAATTCTGATATCGTGGTTTGGGGGCTAAAAATTTTGGCACTTCTAATCCCTAAGCATATACTCTCCAAATAAAAGCAACAGCATATCAGTACTGTGTGAAGATCTGTTGTGTGGTATTCTAGCCTGAAGAAGTCAGGTATCCTATGGAAAATTGAAAATAATTGTGAGGAAAAATATTCATGTGTCTTAGGATTTCAATTACTGTGATAAAACACCATAACCAAATAAGTTTAAAAAGAAAAAAAATGGACTTTTAGATTACAATACTCAATTATTGAGTGTTGTCAAGAAGGCACTCAAGACCGAAGCTGTTTGTAGGACTGAAATAGAAGCCATGGAAGAATCCTGCTTACTGATTTGTTCTGCATGGTTTGCTCAGCCTGTTTTCTTATACCATCTAGGACCACTTGCCTGAGGGTGCTACTGCCCTCAGTGAACTATTCCCATACACATCAATAATTAATCAACAGCTAGGAGGTGGCTCATGTCTGTAATCCCGGCACTCAGGAAGCAGAGGAAAGAGGATTTCTATGATTTCCAGGACAACCAAAGTCACAATAGAGAAAATCTGTCTTGCAAAAAAAAAAAAAATAATAATCAATACAATACTATACTCTTGCCTACGGGCAAATATTTCTAGAACATTCTTTTCAATTGAAGTCCCGATTTCCAAATGACTATAGCTTATGGAAAGTTGACATATAACTAATCAACCCAATTGATCCCATATCAACTTGACACATGAGCTAATCACTGTTAAATTATAACGTTTCCTTTCTTGTTTTTCCCAAGGATATCATGTCACTGTCATACTCTCATTGTCTCAATATAAACTTAATCTCAACTTTTAAATTTTCCATCTTTAAAATTTCAAACATTTTAAACCCCAGTCTCTTTAAAATATCTAAAGTATCCTTCAGAGTTCAAAGCCTTTATAAAATATTCAAAGTCTCTAAAAGAAAAATAAACAAACCTAAAATCTCTCAAAATTTCTGGAGTGTCTTTAAAACTCCAGTCTCTTAAACACAAGCTCCTATAAAATAAAAAATAAGGTACATATTTCTTATTTTAACAAGGAAAATCCTGGGCACAGTCATAATCAAATCAAAGTAAAATCAAACTTCAGCAGTGTAAAAAGTTCAGCATTTGACATCTGGGATCCAAAATCTTTGGGGCGCCAATGGACCTAAAAAGCACTCTGGATCTGTCACACGCAGGCCCAGAAAGTCATACTTCTTGAGCTATACCCAAGCACAGTACATGCAGCTTATATTCTGGCTAAGGCCGTTGTCCCGGGGATTGGTTACCTCATATCTATATATATAGTATGCTGGTGACTCTGGTACAGTAGGAGGGTTATACCTTCACCAATAGGCTCTACTGCATTTTCCTCAGAGACGCTAACTTCAAAGGCCCTTTCAATCCTGGGGCTTCTAATGTAATCAAGACTGCACCTTCACCAGTGATCTCTCCTGGCTTCCCACAGTTCCAAATCTCAGCTTCTTTCATGACTTCTAAACTAATAAGACTATGAAACTTAGGCATTACCAAGTTTAGTGGCCTGCATTAGTTACAACCTTAGTCCCCTCTAGAGGACAGCTTCTGTGTTCTGATCCTAAAGAAACACTTCCGGGAAGATTTAGTTTCAATAATGCTGGTCTCTTCATAATCACAGCTGATTCTTCGGCCTCAGTTGGCCGGTATTGATTGTCACATCAAAGCAAAGATTTCACATTAATGCTTCTGGTCCCTTGTTAACAATAGCTGGGCTCACTCACATCAGTCATTAATCAAGAAAATGCACTACAGAATTGCCTATAGCATATCTTACAAGGGGCATTTTCTCAATTCAGAGTTTCTCTTCCCAAATGACTCCAGCTTGTACAGTTTACTTAAAATTATCACCTCATCAAGGTACTCCAACATGTAGCAGGAAGATGATAACCAAAGACACAGAAACATTAGAAATTTTCGTTCCTAAGGAGGAGACATATAGGAAGAATTTTCCTTTCTTATCCACGAAACAGGAGGAGAATCAGAAGGCATCTTTATTTTACATTTGTTTATCTTTAAATGATAGTATCCTGAATTAAAGCAACAATTATTTCCTAATTGACTGAATTTATATTTACATCCTATGATACACCATCAGAATGCAGTGAATGTGTAGGGCTTTAAAATACATGTATATGTATAAAATGAATTTTTGTTTGAATTATAAAGCTCCACAATTTGACTCTCCATTTGACTATTTTATGAGAATAGTAATGAAAAGTGGAAGAAGGCAGTTTTGAATAAATTCAAGTGGGAAAAGTAAAATGTGTAAATGGAAAATTTATTGCCATGCTAAATTCTTAGGGCATATAAAATAGCATTAATGTCATTTCACATCCCAGTCTCTAAGAGTCTAAACTAACAATGAAATCATCATTCTTTTATTTTTTCAGAAAAAAGTTATCTTTCATAAGAGCCTGTGATTTCAAAGTTAAGCTATTCTGACTTCATAATGTAGCCAAACACCTTGAGGATAGGAATGACACACAATTCTCATAACCTGTAAATTATATTGCACTTGTAAAGACAAAGGTTACAGTTAGTAGGTTGATTCTAGTACCTCGCTCAGAGGTTACTATAGCAACTGTTTTATGCAAATCAGCATAGCTAGTCTTTCACAACTCTCAAATTGTTGAAAAAAGAAAAGAAAAGGAAATAAATGGAAGATTCAGGGAGAATCTTCATCCACATTACTCCTTTACCAGGTCATCACTAAATATAATCAGTGTACATTTATCAACCCACATGGACGGGATATGGATGTTGGAATTACTTCTCTCTTAACAATATGCACTATGCGGTAGCAACATTATATTAATCTCAGAAATCTTACTAATTGTTTCCTCTATTAATTCAGATTTCATTATGAAAATAGATTTAACCAACCAATACTAAGCAACATGTTAACATGTTAACCACAAATGAAACAATCTTGTGGAAGCAAGATAGAATACAGAATTTGCTCAAGAAAAATTTGGGGTTCAATCACAGACCTACTCATTGCTAAATAAAGGATACCCTGCAGGTCAGTTCATTAACGCAGACTTTGTTTTTCAGATTTTAGAATTAAAGTGATAGGACCAACTTAACAGAGCAATTGTGAAGGTTCTGTGAAAGTTTGTGCACAGTGGTTTAACACAAACATTTAGTCAATGCTATCTTTATCAAAATGCATTTTAATAGATATGTCTTTCAACATCCTACTTCCAATAAACAATGGTGAATTCTGAGATGTTTTATCCAATGAGAGAGAGTTTAGTGACAATATATCATAATTCTCATTAAAATCATGGCACATTTATGATTCCACACTTTTCATTTTGTTAATATTGAATTTACATGAAAATAGAGATAATCTGTCAATATATTAATGTGTTATTTAAAAATATATTTATACATATATCTGTGATAAACAAAAACACATTCTATACTTTATCTTAGAAACAATTATATATATGTATGCTTGCATATCCATGCACAGTGAATGTGATGATTAATGTTCATTGCCAACTTATTAAATATAGAATTGCCATAGAAATGTATCTGTAAATGTGTGTATGAGGATTTTTTTTCTTGAAATCTTTACTGAAAAGGGAATGTACTCCCTGAATATGGTTAGCATCATTAATACCAGTGGAGGTCCCAAAGATAAAATCAAAAAGAGATTAGGAACTGATCATAAGCACCCATGTCTCTGCTCCCCAACTGCCTGTGTGACTAGCTGCTTCATGTCTCTGTTACCATGACTGTATTTTGAGGCAAGTAAACGCTTCCTTCCTTAAGTTGATTTTCCAAGTATTTTGCCATATCACTCATAGAAACAACTAGTACAGTACACTTACATATAGATGAATTTTGAAATATATGTGTGGAACTGGGTATGGTGGTGCATGCCTTCAATCCCAGCACTCAGGAAGCAGAATTAGAAGAAGGCAGACTTTTGTGAGTTTGAACTCAACCTGCTCTATACAATGAGATTTAGGCCATCCAGAGCTCAGTGGTGAGACTTGGTCTCAAAAGAACAAAAATTAGAAACCAGCTTATAATTAATTACTTATTTTCACCTATTGAGACTAGAAGAGATTTGTGAATTTCCTAATATGAAAGAAAAAAATTTTCATTTCTAATCACCCAACATAAACTTAGAAGATGTACCATTAGTTTACATTTTGATGACTGACTCAGATGTTTAGATCTCCAAAAACAATCTATTGCAAGAGTAATGTTGGTTAATAAAACCAGTTGACCCAATTAGAGGAAAAAAGAAAACTTTTCCATTTTTTTGTATTTATTTTATTCATTGAAAATGCCTGAGCATATCATCAATGATAACAAGTTTTAAGAAATGTTATGAAAATAAGATCCAGAACTAAATGCAGAAATATATTTCATATTATCCTGGTCTAGGACAGTGACATAAATAAAATACCTTCATGACACATAATTGAAAACACAATTTCTATTGAAATATAAACTTATAATGCCTCAATTAAGCATACCATATTCTTTTATCTGTCTGTTTAGAACATGATGATATCAGGTATGGAGTTCCCTACACATAATAAATCTTAACCTCATACTAGTGACTCACAAACACCTGTCTTAAATCATGCTAACTGCTATTTTCACCTACTTAATATGTCTTTCTACCTGATTCAACCACATCAGTTTCATGATTCAGAGAAATTACCAGTACCCTTTGATTGGAATCTAAATTTCATTTCCTCTGATATTCATTTATATCATTTTTCATAACTATTTTCTGTATATATTCAAAGATCGGAAGTCAGTTTAAATGGGATATACTAAAGATCAAAAGAAGTCATATGATTTCTAATAGACAACAAAGCTGTAACCATTTCCTCAGAGCTGGCATTGTAAAATAGATCTCCACCTTCTATCATAGAATTCTGCATAAAAGATACCCTGGGAGGAACTTTTAAAGTCTAAACCAGCAGTTGGTTGACATTGAAAATTCCCTAAAGTCAAAGAAATGCACTTCTCCTGAAGCAGCTGAACTGCACTAAGAGGATACAAGAGGTCAGAATCTCTTAAAACAATGAACTAGAATTAAAAATAAGTTTATTATCAGAAGTCACTATTCTAGATATCCATGACATGGATCAGACTGCTGATAGTCATCACCAATTGACCAGACTGGACAGTCACCGCTATAACATGACCAGAGAAATATATTGCATGATATTTCAGAATTATCAGACTAGTGAAAGAATGTCTCTAGCAATATCAAAATGCATAGTCTGCAAAGATTTACAGCAGTGTCTTTTATTGACTTGTGGGAATTATTTGACAATGTGAGAACAGTAGCATCCTGGAAACTAGGATAAATTTGACTCAAGTACAGTTTAAATAGGGCAAAAAAATTACAACAAACTATATTGCAAAAATAGTGGATTATACTGTTCTATGCTCTAGGCCATTTGGAAGCCCAGGTTCAAGATTAAAATGATGTGTACTGAGTAAAGAGAGGACTCTCACCAGTGTAGGATATGCCAGTTTTTCTGGGTATGTATATGTTATCACATTAAACCTTTAAAGTTTATATTAAGGAGTAGAATACTATGTAGGTTCCTGACACTAAAAATACTTGTGATGAGTGTATTCTATAGAGACATGCATTTGAAATTTTTAGATGCTTTAGACCATGAATTGTATGATGTCATCATTTGAGGACCTTTTACAATGCAACACATCATAGTGGGATCACATGGAGAAAAACCACTCAGCTCGTGGTCAGCAAGCAAAAGAGAGTAAGAAAGGGGTGGGGTCTCACCATTCCCGTAAAAGGCATGCTCTGGATAACCTGAAGAATGCCCAATAAAGATGCCTCCCTTATAGTTTACCCAAGCCAACAGCACCAAGCTGGGTGCTAAACTTTTAATGCACAGGCTTTTGAGGAACATTCCAGGTCCAAGCTATAGAAGATAATGCATTACCAAAGTTCTGAAATTATTCCTATCATGGTATTTCATATGATCAAAAATGATAACTTGGGAACACTAAGAAATAAGTCCAAACATTCTAAACATAGGCCAGTGGTCTGAAACTTAGAACTCTACTTTGAATTTGGACAAAATTTAATGAAGCCAGAAAACTCTCCTCTTCGTTTCCTCCTATCTTTCCTCCCACTCTTTTCCTCCAAACTTTTAGGAAGAGAATCTGAGACTCAAGTTGGAAGTGCTTTGAAAGTAGTTTTATAGCCCACATCTGAGTATCAGTGAATAACTTCAAAGGGAAACCAAGTCCATTTATATTTTAAGAGTAGAATCTTGCTTAACAGAGACAACTCATTGAATACAGGAAGAGACTGTCTTCTACTTAACAAGGCTTGCAAGTTGGATTTTAATGCATACAGTTTATGGCCAGAAAACACAGGCTTTGCAATATTCTGTTAAACTTGCTTATACTCTAGTAATGCTTCTCCGTTTTCATTCCTTGAGGGTTTTTTTGTTTGTTTTGTTTTTTTAACAGGGATTTATGTCTTTTGTATTTTTCTTTTGTCTTTTATAATTGTATGATCATTCACTTATCAAAGTTTGAATCTGAAAATTAGTAATCTTCAAAAATAATGTTGATAGTACATATTAGTATAACTCAGATGTTATTTTAAATTAATATTTGAGAATTCACTAAAGGAAAGACTACATGTAGTCGGATTTTAAAAAAGTAGCTCAATCTTCCTCATCACTCCTATGTGCAGGTATCCCAACCCAATGGTCATTATGAATGTAGATAAGTACATGAAATTCCACGGCTCTTCAGCTCATCACCTATCTTTTCAATGTTGACAAACATCCCTACCTATAGAACATTCTTATACATGATAAAGTCTGAATGTCTTTAGCCCTTGCTGCCAGCTTGTAGGCATAAGCACAAAAGTACATGACCTAGATATACTCACTCAAACTTCAAAGTGAGAAATAGTGAAAAAGAGAAGTAATTGAATACCTGGAGGTGGTAATATCCAGAGTCTGATCTAACCATGGTGATAATACAGGATTTCTGTGACAAACTCTGGTCATCAGTGGAGCTGCTACCCTGTATAGCTGCTGAGATATAATTTGGGACATATTCTCTACAGTGAATAGTTCTCAGTTTAAGTCTCCCAGATTCTTATTTACCCTTGAGCATCAATAATAAAGAAGGAACATGGCCTGTTTTTGTGTGTGTGTATGTTTGATTTGTTTTGTTTGTGATTTTTGCTTTTTTAGGGATGAGGCAGTTTGGGAACAAACCTGGTTCCTAAAACATGTAGTGCAAGTACTTCACTACTGAGTAACACCTGAGCCCATTATTAAATCCAGTTTATGAACTTTCGGTGCCTAGGGATTTGAGATACTACAATTCAAACAGTAAACATTGCTGTCTTTTACCAAGTATGGCAGTGTAAGTATACCAACATTGAATATTTCAAAATAAACAAATGAAACATAATCATTATAAATAACAGGTGTCTTGTGTAACAGATGACAAAGGAAGCAAATTTAACATAAATTATTCACTGAAGCTGTGGATCAATAGTTAACATAATGTACCCTCATCTTACCCTGTTGCTTAAATGAAAAATTTCCAAAACAACAAGGAGCCTTAACCAAAGGGAATTTTATCTGCTAGCTCACTCTATTTCTGATTGAATATTTTTAGAAGATCGTACTTTTTTATTCTTTTTGAAGATCAAAGTAAAGTCAAAGAAGAAGGATACTAAATTAAGAAGGATTATTGTCATGGTCCAAAAATTTGAAGATTTTCTGTTGTAAAATAAATTCAAATGTTTCAGTGTTATCTAGGGAATGCCAGGAATTTCATTATCATCTATGTTCAAAGGAAAAAGTATAGGTTTTATTTCTGAAAATAAGAATTTCAGACTATTTTAAAAAATTGTCCTTGTTCTAGATAACTTTATATAATACTGCAAATTGACTTATCTGTTAGGTAAAATATTTTTATCTATTGCTTTCTGGCTATATCCACACATGATGAGACTGCTGGAATAAAATTTGAAAATTAACACTCTAGGTATTTTCTAAACTCATTAATATGTGAGATGCTGCTAATAAAGTATTTAAGGAAAATTCAGCTAGAGGAAAACTTTCCTGAACCTCATTGCCTGCTATTTCCAGGATGGACACTTCTTAAAATAGTTACAAGACTGAAAAAGTAAAGACTTCAGGAATGCTTTTGTAAGTAAGCAGGAAGCTTCATCTTTTCTGATCGAATCAGGTAATATTTTCTTATTTGAACATGCATTTGAAAGTGTCTAAGAAACCGCCTCTTCTTGCATGCTTCCAGACAAGAAGGTGATTGAAATAAAGTACGGATTTTTATCTAGTCAGCTGACTTAGCAATAAATATCAATGTATATTTTTATATGGAAAACCCCAATTTTAAAACCGTGAAAGCAGGAGCAGGAGAGATGGATTGGTGACTAAGAGTACATACTTCTCTTGCAGAGGACTTGAGTTTGGTTTGTAAAATCTATTTCAGAATGCTCACAACTGTGTCTAACACTAGCTCCAGGAGGATCTCAAGCTCCTGAGCACTGTGGGCACCAGCATTCACATGCAGATACCCACATGGAGACTCACACATAAATACATCTTAGAAATAGAATAAATCTTTTAAAATCCCATGAAGTCTTGAAATTTTAGGAAAAGAGAGAAGAAAAGAGCCGGACACGCCTTAAAGAGAGGAGAAGGGATGATGGGACTAATAAACCTCTGGCCCTCTCCAACTCTAAACTTCCAGCTATAGCAGACCTGTTTAGATTTATCTTTAGAAAGAACTTAAGGCAAATGAATTGAACTATCTAATTTCTATCTACTATGTTTTATGGGATGAGTTTAAAGGAACGAAATAAACTTCTGCTGTTTTATTGATAAAGCAGAAATATAACATCCTTACATAATTGATAAAAAATAAACCTAGGGACAATATTGTTTCCTCATAATTTGTTAGGATAATAATTAAATCTCTTGTTAATTGTATCCTATAAAAATAATTTCATCTTTTCAAAAATTACCTGAGTCTTGGAAAGCAAAGCATAGTTTGAAATACTATTCTTACAATGTTGTCTAAGTAATACACACAGGCCTGTTCAAAAACACTCACACATCTTGAAATTTACTGACATTTACATTTGCTTAAAATTTATGTTAACTTTTGTTAGTTTAGACTAATTGAGTTCTGTTTTTAAGTGAAAGACTGAAAAAATAAATCATGATGTAATTAGTTGCTTTTCTGAAGAAAAATTCATTTCTCATATTTTGGGGAGCATTCAGAGTCTTGCAATTCTATACCAGAAATATTCAGATACATGTATACTTAGCAGCTGATTTCAAGATGAGTACACTGACAATTTGCAGCATCTTGAATATATCTCTCCATTTTTCTCTGAGAAGAATTTGTTACTCTTTTATGGTTATGACTCAGTATAAGGTTTGTGTAATTTGCCACATCAAATCTCCTCTGGACCACAAAAGCTTCACATATTCCCTTTAAACAAAATGTTTCATAGATGAACAGTGCTCTCCTGTGATCAAACAAAGGAACTACTTGCATCATAAAATAAGTGATTACTGGCTTGTATTGCCCATGTTTCACCTCTTAGTTTCTTATGGTTTTTAGTAGGATTATCTTCCAACTTCTGTTAAAGCAACATTAGCTCTATGAGAGGCTTGATTTTCCTTTCTAAAGTAAACCTATTACTATATTGATTTTACTCACAGAGTTGTAATTGAACCTAAAATTTATTACGCTTCTCAGAGTGAAGGAATACTTAATGAAGATATCAACTCTTCCTAGAATCATTCACATAAATACTGGTATATAGAAAAAATGTCTAAATTGCATTATATGGGCCAGTCTGTTCACTTAAAATTATAGCCTTGAATTACATAATTTGATTATTTTTGCCTTTTATGAAAAAGAAAGAAAGCTTAAAGTCATAGCTACACACAAAAAAAAAACTTCGATAGATATTCTCTATTTTAAATATCTGTAACTTAAAAAACATCAAAGAGTATTTATGCCATAAGGATAAAAGGAAAAAGAAGTCCCATTACTATTAGGAAATGAGGTTTGGGTTCCACCAACAGTGCTCTATTATTCATGAGAGTGTTCCAAATTTCTATAAAACCACTGTAATTTCCACTAACACATTCTTCTAACAGTTTGTCATTTTGTTGCAGAAGGAGGGCAGCAAAGAAACTTGTTCCCTGTGAGCACTGATCCAGAACACACTACAGGCAGCTCTCACAGAAGCCTTCTCTGTGGAGAATAAGCTCAATTGCTACACAATCAGACTGACACCTAGATTAATGTCTTACAGAAAACACTAGGTGTGAGCCATTCTAAAATGGTAGGCATAAATTGATCACATAAATCAAGGGTCAGAAATACTGAGAAACTCTTCTATCATAGTTAAGCCTATTCGTATTATATAGTTGGATTATTCATGTGCTAACATATATTCATGCAACACACAGCAATAAACATCCACTATGGTGCTTTAATATCCACTGAGGAAGAACTATCAATCTATCTATACATATATATAACTATATGCATATAGATATATATATATATATACATATATATATATGAGAGAGAGAGAGAGGGAAAGAGAGAAATATAGATATCTATTCACATATGGATGGATAGATAGATAGATAGATTTTCCACAGTGGATATTTAAACACCATCATTGATAGATATATAGATAGAGATAGAGACAGAAATGACATAGATATAGATGCTGTAGGGGCAGTTGGGTTTTCTTACTACAGATGGCCGCTATTTTTTCTGAATGATCCTGTGACTTTTTGGAGATTACTTAACAGGAACCACTAAAATGTTCTTCCCCAACAGAACTAATTCATAGCCAACTAAACCATGTAGAACTCTAATGTCTCAGTAAATATTCCTGTTTCCTCTAGCTTCCTTCAAGACTATGTGCAGCTTGTTCATGGTTGCAACCAACAAGTGCAGAGAGGTGGAAGAGTGCTTGGAAACGCATCAGCTGGCAGACATAGCTACCAGTCACACCCTTCGTAATGGCAGTTAATAGCCCTATGAGTAGTGAAAGAAGGGATCGATTTCCCTGAGAAAATGCATCAGACCCTGGAGAAAAAACAAACAAACAAACAGTCTCACAGACAAAGACAAGAGTTAGACTTGTGTGCCTGAGAGTAGGTCATATTGTTTGAACAAAAAGAACAACCATATCTAAGGAAACAGCAGACATACGAATGTTCAACAGTAAATCAATGCCTTAGAGAACTCATCGCTACTTAAGGTTTACAGGGTGTCCAAGATAATGCTCTGTCTACAGTTTTCTGAAGGTGAAAATATAGGGTAGTGAGACCTCAAATATTAATGATTTTCCTGAACAGAATAACAAGAATGGCAAAGGAAAAAAAACATGCTGGATTGTAGAACGTCTCATGAGTTATTTTCTGACAATAATAGCTTTTTATTTTTCTCGTAGTGAAAACAAAAATGTGCACAATTAACCTTGAAAATTCTTTTCCACAAAAGAGAAATTCTTCTAGTGGATGGATCCTTTCTGTGCTTTGGAAATGAAAACTACAGATCTTCATCCCAACAAACGTCACTCCCAGACCCAATAAATGGGTCTAAAGAATGGAAAACATAAACAAAATCTAGCTCAATAAAGTTTTTGCCCCAAATTAAAAAGTAAAATTTAAACAGACAAAAGATGGTCTTCAAAAAGTCTTGACTGATATTTCAACAGCACAAGGAGCAAAGAAATCAGCTAGCTAATTTAGAAGGAACATGGAGCCAATGACAAAACAAATGGGAGGAAGTGACTTCTCTAAAATATATTCAGGTGAAAGAAGGACAAAAAGCATCTAGGTTACATTCAAATCATTATTTCAGCAGCACTTAGTGCCAACCAATATTTATGTGTTAAGTTCTAGCACACATCCTGGTCTCCTGTCATTGAAGAGGAAATTATATGGATATATATTTTGTGCTCACATAGGCAACTAACATAATAAAATCACTACTTTATGTTAAGAACACCAAATAGATCCTTTCTTAGAACTATAGGACTGTGTAGAAATAGAATGAATTAAAGTTTGACTGAACTGTGATGAGTTCTGCCTGCCTGTTAAGAATCCTTTCCTCATAGCTTAGAAAGACAAACCCTAGTAAGAAACTGCTGTAAGGTATGATTATCACAACCCTGTGGCTATACCGCACACCATGTACTATGGAAAGAATTTTTCATGGAAAAATTGCCACATGGAAACAACTACCTATAAATACATATTTGTTCTTGCTCTTTATGTTGCCATAAACATATGGCATACAATAGAAATTATTTTTGATGAGCATGGAACTCAGACATCACCTTTGCGTGGCCAAATTGACCTACAAAAGCTGTAAGAAACTTTAGGGGGTTTGCTGGACCTTTTTAAAGCATTAGCCTGGGTCCTGTCCAGGTGTGAATAAAGAGAAGTTTTCCTGTTTTTCAGAGTTGATTCTTGTTGGTTATAATTTCATTAACATCATGACATTGCCATTTGTGATTCAGCTAAAGAAATGACACTCCTTCTATGGCAATCAGTGAATCATATGATTTGTAGTCCAACCATATGTTGGATACATGAGCCCTAATCTTGTTCAACTTGTCTTACCCATATTTAGTGAATGACATGGAAAATAACTTGGGGATAGGCTACAGAATTGCTAGAGAATAAGAATTTAATCTGTCGATTTATTTTTTAAAATTTATTTATTACTTATGTGTACATGTCCAAGGGTCTGCAATATGTTGTGGGATGGCAACACAGGGCAGAAGAGGGTATTGAATCCTGTGGAGTTAGACTCCCAGGAATTTGTATACCATCTGAAGTGGGTGCTCAGAAACAAATTCTGGTCCTCTAGAAGAACAGAAAGTTCTCTTAATTATTGAGCCATCTCTCCAGCCACAAATTCCCAAATGTATTTGTATTGGTTTCTATACTTATGAAATAGAAATGACAATTCCTATCTCTTAAGTCAGTTTTCAGTATTAAAATCATTTCCTCATTTAATTATTCACTACTAAGAAAATTCATTTTTTCCTGTAAGGTATTGAATAATTAATGAATTAATAATTAATAATTAAATTAATAATTAATAATAAATTATAAAGGAAGGAAAGAAGGAAGGAAGGAAGGAAGGAAGGAAGGAAGGAAGGAAGGAAGGAAGGAATCAGTTAAGAAAGAAAGCCAAGAATGAAGAAACAAGGAAACAAACAAAGGAAGGGGAAAGAAAATAGTGACAGAAGGAGGGGGGCAAACATTACCTTCTTTGTTGTGAATTTTCTATGCTAGATTTTTTTTCCTATATTAGATTTATGTCAAAAAATTACCTGTTTCAAACATTAACATACTTTGTAAATTAAGAAGACTACACATAGAAGCATTTGGGTCTGCCATTGATTCAAATCCCTGCTTCATATTAAAGTCAACAGTAGAATGAAACTACTGTGTATTTTGTCTCATTTGATATTAAAGCAGCAGAGATGCTAAACTAAGAACTCCAGACAAAGAAATAAAGAGTAATGGGTTGTAATTAACTTGAATAAGCAAAATAATTGCCTCTCTGCGTCACATTTCCTCCCTTGAAGATCTCTTGTCAGCAAATTAATTTGTGACTCTGTATTACAAAACTACATTTTCATGGCTAGCCTTCTTCTAGAAGGGAATAGACAGAGACAGGGCCTAGATCAGAATGATTTTTCAAAAAATGAAACTCTTTTCTGAAACATCTGTGCAGCTTAACAAACATTTGTAGACTGGCATAAGCACTATGGAAAGACCTGAGAACAGAGACATAGAGAAGCCTTTGTTGGGGAATGAGGGTCTATTCTTATTAATCTGCATGTGGTTGCCTAATTGTCCTGGAAATGTTTATATAAAAGACTGTTCTTTTTGAAGCTTGTTTCTCATACCCTGCTTAAGGATCTGCAAGGCTGTACATATCCAGGTGCAAAGGAATAAAAATAGACCTGCCTATCAGAATATCAAAATAGATTTGAATTTCAATTCAAAAACTAAAACTATGAATGAAATAGAAAAAGAAACATAACAGAAAATATTTTATGATACTGGAATGTCTAGGGGGCAAATGGAAAAGATTGGAGGCAAAATCCCCAAAAGTACAGGAAACAAAAGAAAATATAGAAAAATAGAAATTCATTGAATTAGATCAGCACAGCAAATAGAGTCAATAAGAGAAAGAGACAGCCTATAAACAAGTGAATATATTTTCTGACTACACACTCATAATATATAAATGCATAATGTATGCATAACAATAATTCAGTAGAAAAAAGTAAATTATCCTATTTAAAATGAATGAATAAATATTCCTCAAAGAATATATATAAAGATTATACATATAGACAACATGTAAATGAAAAATTCTCAGTATAACTAATCACGAAAAAATGTGGTAGATTTTACATACAATACAATGGAATCCTATTCTACCATGAAAAGTAAAATGCTATCATTTGTGCAACATAGATGGAATGGAAGTCAGTAGGTTAAGTGAAAGAAGTCAAGAACAGGAAGACAAATACTGCATTATCGCAGATGTGGAATCTAAAAGTTTGTCAATGGGTATCAAGTTACAGTTAGAAAAAAGACAAACTGTTGTGCTCTTTCACAGAAAGCTGGCTATGGATAACAATACTACATGTTTGATAATGGACAAAAGAGAGTTAGCTATTTGAGGATATAGATATACTTCTCTTGATTTGATATATTTCTTTTTCATAATCAATTTCATAATAATAATAAGCATTAACTGCATTAAAAGGTGGGAAGAATGTGGTAAAATATGTTCATAATAGAGCAGCATCCCACAATGAATGTATGTTTGCTCACTGCTTTGAACATGGATTAACATTAGCATCTATGCATAAATACAAAAATGTACATATATTCTTTTGCTTTCAAACAAATTTCTCAACTTTTCACAGACATTAATTTTAAGGTCATAAAAAGAATTAGCAAATTAAGATTACCTTGAGTTTCTCAGATTAAGAAATTAAAACGCAGGAAGGTTTAGTGGACTGAAAACATCACATGAATCTGGTTTGTTTTTATTGGAAATACTATTATTTACCTTTTTTATACTCTACTACATTTCTGCTAGTTTACTATTACTTTCAATTATTTTGTAATGTAGCTCCTGTGCCTGAGAGGCTTCTGGTCATAATCCTATGAAGAAACAATATGATTCTCTTTTGCAGTTTTTTTTTCTTCTGCAGTCAAGGAGACACACGGGATATTTCCTTTCAGACAGTTGCTAAATTTATATTTATGTCTTCCAGTATTTTGTCTCTTGGCTACTGGAATACGCTGTTCATGTATTTCTGCACTGTCTGAGTAGAATCTGATGTAATTCCTGGCAGATGCTTTGAGAAGGTTCCAGACTGTTGGATTCTGGCACTAGGGGCTTTGGAGGAAGTCAAGCAGATCTTTCATAATACAGGATTGTTGAAAGGTGCTTTATACACTTCACAATAGCCATGAAGCTATTCTGTGACACATCCTTCTTAGCCCTGTTGTCTCCATAGTTCTTTTATCTGCAAGTGAGTCTCTTGCTGGACCTTTCTAATCCCAAGAGCATCCCACCCTAGTAACCAAGTAATTACTGGCAGCTTGACAGCAATCCAAGCAAGTCAGCCACCAAATCACATAGCCGTGCATCCTAAACACAAAATGTTTTTGCAGTGAAGCTACAAGGATCTTTCCATCCAATTCATTTGTGCAATGGATTTTATTGATTTCTGTTACCACATATTTTTTACTCATATCATTTTTATTAAAGTAAATTGTATAATTTTCCTTCCATTCTTCTTGGTCTCAAGTCAATGAAATGCAGTGTTCAACCACAAAGCTCTCAAGAAAGAATATTGAATGTATGAGTTGTTCCCATAGTTTTTATGGATTATTAATCATCATTTGGGCAATCAAACATTAATTCAGAAATAAGGACCAAGCTGTGCCTGCCACACAAAACCAAGTTACAACGAAGTGTTTTGTAGTACAAGATGCCCCTATCTAGGGGGGAGAAAGTAGCTATATTGTTCTTCAACATTCTTACAGTATTTTTCAGACAAGTGTTCTTAAGCATGATTTTTGTAACGTTTTACGGTAAGATCAATTGTTTCAACTCTCCTTTTCAGAAGAATGACCTTGCTCATTATTCTGAGTCTAAGTGGTGGGAGAATGAGAAGAGTGTATTCTGCTTCTTGTGTTTCCTCTCATGGATGGATTTAGAATTGTATCTCATTGCTACTCCTTTTAGACATATCTAAAGTTCATTTTAAAATTTCAAGTACTTTCCTCAAAATAAAGAGAGAATAAACATAATCTAACTCATCAAATTGTGAGACAAATTTGTGTTAAGTTTGGACATATGCTTTAGAGTACCTACATTTCTCAATCCATGACTACTTATTAAGTTGGAGTCATTTGTCCAAAATTAAAAGCATTGATTTTTTTATGTTATATGATTCCAAATTATTCCTTTGGATAGTATGAACAACTATACAAAAAATTTACCAGACCCATAGGATTCTAACAAACATGTAGATCACTGAGCACAAGAAAGAAAGCAGGTTATTACAAGGCAGCACCCTTAAACAGCATTTTTGAGATACATTGTATATATCATAACACTCGTGAACTCCAAGTTTATAAGTCAATTGGTAGTTTCATTGAGTCATCACTATAAGTCACATTTAGAATGTTTTCATCTCCTTAACTGAGTTTCTCTTTCCTGTTTACACTTAACAGTATTCATTCTAGTATGAGCCCTAAAAAATGACTATACTATACATATGTGGTCTCTTGTTTGGATTAACTCACTTAGCATAACATTATAGAGTGTCAGCCATGATGCTGACTCTAAAAATATTCATTTTCCTTCCTTTCTATTTTTCCTCCCTCCCTCCCCCCCCTTTCTTTCTTTCTTCTTTTTGACAGGGTTTCCCTGAGTAGCTCTACCTGTTCCTGTCTTGGAACTTGCTCTGTTGACCAGGCTGGCCTTAAACTCAGAAATACACCTGACTCTCTGAACTAAAGGTGTGTGCCACCACGCCCAGCTAGAAATATTCCTTTCTCATTGCTAATTTTTTTTTTATTTCTTCATTGCAGTGGCATGACATTAAGGTCAATTACACTTTTGACTATTATATATAATGATTGTGTTAAGACTTAACATTTATGATACGTCTTTGTGTGGAGATGTGTTTTCAATTTCATTGAACGGATACTGTCTAAAGCACTTTTAGTATCTCGTGATCTGAATAGCAGTACCCAGTTCTTCACATCCTTGTACTATTCTTCTCTAATTATTTTCTCCATGGAATACGACATAATTGACTGATTATTAGTAGAAAAATATACCAGGCAAGTTCCTCTAACTGTCATTGTAAACTGGAGAGCCCTTATTAGAAAAGAGTGGATGGTCTCCTGGTCCTCTACCACAAGATCCCAAGAAGAAGAGTACTTTGTCTTTCACTGCCACTGAGAAGCTCTTCCCCAAGCTGACTGGTTCAAATGGATCTTTTGAATCAGCTGACTGTTTCTGAACTCTTCTGACTATGGCTGATTATGGCTGGTTCTCTAACTCCTCAGACTGAGCTGATGTGCTCAACTTTGAATTGACTCACTTTTGCCATTTGATACTATCTCTTGCTGAACTGCCTCTGTCTCTCTAACTGACTCTCTATTTCTATCATGTTTTTCTATCATGAGAGTTGGGTGCATCCTCACTCTGACTAACTCTGGTAACTCTTCCTCTGATTTTTCACTTTGCCTGCTATTTAATCTGTCTCAGAAGTCACTTCCTGTTTGATACTGATTCCTTCTGAACTCGGCTTTTTGGTTCTGCTTCCTCCTCTGCTTCTACTTTCTCCTGCCTTGGACATAAAAGGCATGTGCAACCAGTGCCTTCTGAATACTAGGATTAAAGTTATATACTAGCATTCTTTCTACCCTAGAGCAGCCATGCTAATGGATGAAAGGATTAAATGTTCCTCTACAATTATGTAACTACACATTTTTCAAAACATAATTTAAAAAATTTGGTTTTTTTTTTTTTGAGACAGGGTTTCTCTGTTGTAACTCTGGCTGTCCTGGAACTCACACTGTAGACCAGGCTGGCCTCAAACTCAGAGATCCACCTGCCTCTTCCTTCCAAGTGTTGAAATTAAAGGAAGGTACCACCATTGCCCAGCTAAAATATTAATTAAAAAATAGAAAGAGACTCTCTCTTTCACATGTGTGGCTCTAGTTCATGCTGTCATGGTCACTGTTAGTTCATATGTGTATCAGATTGTTGTATCTGGAAGAAACTGTTTCCTTGAGCCATGAACCACTTCTGACCCTTAAAACCTTTGTACCTCTTCTCTGCATAGATCATTGAGTCTTGAGGAGAAAAGTTTGATAAAGGCATTCTACTTAGAAACAGACAAAGTCCCAACACTGAGAAGGGGTGATAGACATAAGGGCCTACCCCTAAACAAGAAGCTATTACAATTGATGACAAGGAAGCAGTTTCTTTTTCTAATGAAGTGTCACCTGGCATACCATCCACACTTAGGAAAAGCCTCATGTCCAAGAGTAGCTGGCAAACACAAAACAAATTCTATAGTTTGGAGAGGGGGTGCTTCATTTTGCTTGCATATTTTGTCTTATTGGTTTTTCTTTTGTCTGTTTTGATCTTTTTTGTTGTTGTTTGTTTCTCTTTTCTGAGAAACAAAGAAACAGAATGAGAACCTGTGGGATCAGAGGTCATGGGCAAACGAAAAAAAGTATCTAAATAAAAAATAAAAATAGGTGCAAACTGTCAGTGAATATGAGTACTTCTATCAAGGTTAAGAAACATATTTTACTGCTTTTAAACTTTCCAAGCACAGAGTAATTAAAACAAAGTGTAAATCTCACAGTCTTTCAAGGTTGTAAAAATGCTTTTTATTCTTCTACTGATCCTGGTTTTTATGCCAGAGGTCAGCACACTTTCAGATAACTACATATTTAGCACAGGAAGATGGTATAAAGCATTTTGGGTGCTAATAAAAATTATGATACCTAGTGAATTGTGATATTAGATAAATTGCAAATATTTAACTAGATAGAGAAATTATGATTTCATAACCACAGATTAAGCTCAGAAATATTTATGTTAAAAATAAAAATTCAAGAAGCACACCATTCATTCTTCATTTGACAAGCAGAAGCCAAGAGTAATTTAGTGTGGTAAGAATGTTCACATCTACGGTTTGCTTTTCTTTTCTGCCTTTTTTTGTTTGTTTTTTTTTAATGAAATATTTCAAGTCAATTTATCCCAGTTTCCAAGGCATAGCTGGCATGAATGGACATAAAAATATTTAGTATTTCAAGGACTAATTTGAAAAAATGATTGAGATATTCAGTGTGTCTTCTGTATAATGGTTATATTTTTATCACTATACTAAACAAAATCACACTTCATAGACTCATTGTTTACAAATAATAGCAGTAATTAAATTATTTAATCCCTTTGATTACTGCTATCTTGCCTTCTCCAAATTCTGCACCTGGGATGGTGTGCAGAGGAACAAAATCTTCTTACCAAAACATACTGAGATCCTAGCTAACTGGAAATAAATACCTATGCATAAACTCATGACAAATTACATAAATATATACATTTGAAGTGTCATCATGATAAGCTTATCATATTGAAAAATAATTCACTTTAAAATTAAAAGATTACTAATCTTTATAGGGTAACTCATCTCAATAAAAAGGAAATGAGCATTTGTCCAATATATTTTAAATATGTTCAAAAGTCAAAACTTTTGGGTTTTAACTATAATATATTTAGCACACCAAGGGACTTGCTTACAAAAACAACTTACAGAAATTTTCAATATCTTAAGGTACTGATAAGTATTATGTATGCTTCTTTTCATCTATACAGAAAGCAGAACTACACAATTAGACAAAGATTAAATGAATAGTAATGAATTAAATATGACTTTGTCCAATTATTTAGATATTTCCGTTCCGTAAAGTGCATTAATGTTGCTGCTGTACTATAAATAGACATATCAAATGCATATGTTACTTATTTAGATACTTTATATAGATATCTTCAATAGTCTTTAAGATTCCTAAAGACAAGGTTTCCCTAATATTTCTCCTTTTCCAATCAGAACTTTGAAGTAAAATTTTTTAGTGAAACAACTTATCTTTATATTTCAGAAGCCCTATTTCAAATTCTGAGCCTGTTATTTAATAGCTGTGTGACACAACATGGTTCCCAATGTTTCTGGGATTCTGTTCTTTCAGATGGAGACAAAAGCCGTCATTATATAGTTGGAGAGTACTCAAGTAAGATTATGTACATAAATTTATACTCAGTACAGAAAATTCCAGCAAAATTATGGTTAGATTTTACAATAACAGTTACAGCTATATTTTTAGGGTACGCCTATCATGGAATATGCATACAATAAAAAAATTGTTATAGGGCTGGTGGGACAACTCAGTCATTAAAATGCTTGCCTTGTGAGCATGAAGGCTTGATTTGATCTCAAAACTATGAAGAAGAAGAAGAAGGAGGAGGACGAGGAGGAAGAGGAGGAGGAGAAGAAGAAAAAGAAGAGGAAGGAAGAGGAGGAGGAGAAGGAAGGAGAGGAGAAGAAGGAAGGGGGGAGGAGGAGAAGAAGAAAAGGAGGAGGAGGAGGAGGAAGAGAAAGAGCTGGGCTTGGTGTGTTGGGGGCCTGTGCATACAGTCTCAGAGTTGGAAAGGCATAGACAAGATAATCCCTTTGGCTAGTTGGCCAATCAGTATGTCCAACACTGATCAATCATGGGCATATGTAAGACCACATCTGTTAAAGAAGGTTCATGGTATCTTATGTATGATGCCTGAGGTTGTCCACTAATGACTATGCACACATATTTTCACATATATACACACCCACACACTGAAACACACCCAAAGTTACTGAAAATTAAAATATGAACAAAATTTGTTCAACTATGTTATATAATAATTTGGTTAATATAACTAGAAAGGTATACCTAAAAACATAAATTTTCATAAATCATGTTTCTTAATAGTTTAGTCTAATTGCTTTGAAATATAGTAGAATGATATATGGCAAGCAGGTTAGGTGTATACACCTGACCAATGTCACCTACTAATTTGGGTATTCTGGGTTTCACATAGGGATGACTGAAGAAACAAAGAGATACTTTCAGGATTAATGTTTCAACAGAATAGTAGGGGGTTGATTTCAAGGGATTGGACATTCTCCTGTCTTGCCAAAATGTTTTCATTGTTCATAAAACAAAACTAAATGAATTTTTCCCAACAGACACAAAGGCTAATCTTATGTCTCCTGAAGGGAAAAATATCACCCCTGCAGACTCAGCCCTTTGTTACGTATTATTCACAGTATTCAATAATTCAAGATTTCTAGGTTTGCCAAGAACATCCTGTGGCTTGAGCATCTGCAAAGGCTATAAAGCTCCTTCATTAACAATTACATTAAAAATATCTTTTAACATAAGAATTCTTCAGGGGCAAGCTATTTCTAACAACAATTACCTCAACCAGATGTTTACATCAAGTACAGTGATTCTATGACAAACAAAAAAAGCTCAGGAAGAAGTCATTGGCAATCACAGATTGTTTACAAAGATTTCCTCAAGGCCAAGATACACCTGAAAACATTCCTTGTACCCGTGTGTATTTCCCTACTACATACTATTATTTATAAAGATGTTTCCAGTTTCTCAATTGCAATCAACATATATAAAATAAGCATTAATTCAACATCTGTCTGAGGATATTGCTGTAATAAAACACGATAATCAAAAGCAATGAGAGGAAAGAGATGATTTCACCTTACATGTCCTGAGGAAACTAGGGATACAAGGGACATACTTCAACATAATAAAGATGATTTACAGCAAGCCCACAGCAAAAATCAATCTAAGTGGAGAGAAACTCAAATCATTTCCACTAAAATCCTGAATGAGATAAGGTTGCTCTGTCTCTCCATATGTATCCAATATAGTACTATAAGTCTTAGCAAGAGCAATAACACAAATGAAAGGGATCAATGGGATACAAATGAGAAGGGAAGAATTAAAAGTATCTTTGCTTGCAAATGATATGATAGTATATATAAGTGACCTTAAGTATTTTATCAGGAAACTTCTACAGTTGATAAAACACTCAGCATAGAAGAAGAATAAAAATTAACACACAAAAATCAATACTAATAGTCTTCCTATAAACATATGGCAAACAAACAGAGAAAGAAACTGGGGAAACAATACCTTTTACAATAGCCTCAAAAAAAAAAAACATAAAATACCTGTGGATAATTCTAACAAAGCAATTGAAAGACTTGAATAATAAAAATTTTAAAATATTGAAGAAAGAAATTGAAGAAGGTATGAGAAGATAGGAAGATCTCCCATGTTCATGGATTGGTAGGATTAATACAGTAAAAATGCCTATTCTACCAGAAACAGTCTACAGATTCAATGAAATCCCCATCAATATTTCTACAAAATTCTTCACAAACCTTAAAAGGACAAGTCTTCACTTCATATGGAAACACACACACACACACACACACACATACTGAAACAATTCTAAACAATAAAAGAACTTCTGGAATTTTTATCATCCCTCACCTAAAGTTGTCCTATAGAATTACAATAATGAAAACAGCACAGTGCAAGGTATTCTTACCAAAGCAGACACGTTAATCAATAGAACAAAATTGAAGACCCAGAATAAGTCTACATGCCTATGGATACCATATTTTTGTATATAACCAGAGATATACAATGTAAAAAATAATATCACCTTTAACAAATTGTGCTTGTCAAACTAGAAGGCTGCATGTAGGAGAATTCACATTGATTTATACTTATCAACCTTCACAAAAGACCTCAACATAAAACTAGATACACTGAACCTGATAGAAGAGAGAACCTGGAATAGTCAATGGCAGAGAAGACAATTTGAACAGAACACAATTAGCACAGGCTCTAAGATCAACAGTTAATAAGTGGGACCTCATAAAACTGAAATTCTTCTGTAAGGCAAAAGACACAGGCAATCAGGAAAAGCAGCAGCCTACAGAATTGGAAAAGATTTTTACCAACTAAATATCTAATAGATGGCTGATACCTAAAATATATAAAGAACTCAAGAAACTAGATATCAAAAATATAAATAATCCAATTAAAAACTGGGGTATAGATCTAAACAGATACTTCTTAATAGAGAATCTCAATGGTTGAGAAATACTTAGATGCTCAACATCCTTACACATTAGGAAAATGCAATTCAAAACTACTTTAAGATCCATGTTACACCTGTCAGAATGGCTGAGTTCAGTAACACATTTGACAACTCATGCTGCCAAGGATACAGAATAAGAGGAACACCCCTTCATTGCTGGTGGGAATGCAAACTTGTACAGCCACTATGGAAATGAGTGTGGTGGCTCCTTAGAAAGCTAGAAATCAATCTACCACAATAGCAAGAAATACCAATTTTAGGCATGCAACTAAAGGATACTTCATTTTATCACAAGGACATTCGCTCAAACATGTTCATTGCTATTATATTCGTAACAGCCAGGAATTAGAAACAGACTAGATGTCCCTCAACAGATGAATGAATAAAAGAAAATGTTATACTTTTACATAATTGCACTTATATCCTCATTTTCAACATGTAGAGTTCCTCATATTTTTTCCCGCAAATGCATTCCATTTTGCCTTCATGCTTTGCATCATAGAGCTGTTCTGCCTGGATGTCTCTTTTAACCTTTCCTAAGTCCTTCCACCAGAGAAAAGCGTTTTTCTTCCAAAGATAATTTTGTCTTTGAAATCTTCTTCATCCAAGAGAGATTATCAAATTCATCACACAGTTTGTGAGTTTATCTCTCCATGCTGTACTACTACCTCTTTGAGATAGAAACTCAATTATTTAATTTCACATAATAAATTATTTATTTTTGTATGAATTTGTTTTTATATGAACATTAGCTTTATGATATCTAGCACTTGATAACTAACAAGAAACTAATGAATGATGGTCACATGTTGATTAAAAAGGATATTTAAAGTTAAGAGATTTTTAGAGTGCAGGGCACAATAGACTGATTATAGTTCAAAATATCATGCTACATATTTTATATAAAAAAATCTAAAAGAGTTCAAAGGCTCCAAATATTCTTTTAAAAGTAGATGGAAATAATATAAGAATGTGTTGAAATACTACATAATACCCCATAAATATATGCACTCATTACATAGTAAAAATAAAAAGATAAAGATAAAAAAAATTGCATCTGACCTACAAAGGAAGGCCATCTTTTTTAGTGAGGAGCTCTTTGGGGAAAAAAAATGAAATACAAAATAACAGATAGTTGAAAAGTAGAGAAATTGCTCTGAAACAACTCTTTAAGTTTTCACATTTAGAAAGACTAATGAGCATAGAGCTACATATACACAGCAAGTCATTAATCAGAAGCCTCTGACAAGGAGGCCAACCAAAGAGAGACATAACCTGTAAGGACACAGTGATAATGAACTTAGAAAACCCTAAAACTGTTTATAGGTAGCTGAAGACAATTCTGTGTGTGCTTGGTCTGTCTTCTCCTTCAGCAAAAGCATGGACGGGCATTTTGGGAGAGTATGTTATAAGACATTTCAGAATGACAAACAGTATATATGCTTCCCTCTTCACATAGGCTGCAGGGTTTAAAAAAAGTCACATATATCCTTCTCTGCATCTCATGGATCTTTCTCCAAATTTGACTATATACTTGGACACGAAGCTAGTTTCAAGATACAAGAAAACTGAAATAACTCCCTGCATCTTCTCAGACCATTATGGATTAAAGCTGGATATCAACAACAGAAGCAAAAGACAGTTTATAATCTCATGGAAATTGAATAATTCTCTACTCAATGAAAAGTAGTTCAAGACAGAAATTAAGAAAGAAATTAAAGACTTTCTAGAATTGATGAAATTGAATACACAACAGACCCAAACTTACAGGACACAATGAAAGTAGCAATAAGAGCTAAGTTCATAGCACTAAGTACCTACATGAAAAAATTGGAGATGTCTCATATTTGCAAATTAACAGCATGCCTCAAAGCTCTTGGACAAAAAGAAATGACAGTTAAAAGGAGTAGATAGTGAGAAATAATTAAACTCAATGCTCAAATCAATAAAAGAAGGAAAATAATAATAATATTACAAAGTATCAATGAGGCATGAGTTGGTTCTTCGAGAAAATGAATAAGTTTGACAAAACATTATTTAAATCAACTAAAGGGGGGGAGAATGTATCAATTAACAAAATTAGAAATGAAAAGGGGGTATAACTACAGACACTGAAGAGATCCAGAAACACATTAAGTACACACTTTATAAAGCTATACTCCACCAAATTGGAAAATCTAAAAAATAATGGATAATTTTCTTGATAAATACTACGTACCAATGTTAGATCAAGTTCAGATAAGCAATTTAAACAGACATATAACCTCTAATGAAATAAAAGCAGTCATTAACCATCTACCAAGAACAATAACAAAAAAACAAAAACAAAAACAAAAACCAAAAAACAAGGAACAGATAGTTACAGCACAAAATCTATCAGACATCCAAAGAGGAGTTAATGCTAATACTCCTTAAATTATTCCAGAAAATAAAATCAGATGGAACATTGCCCAACTCATTTTATCAGGCCACTGTTACCCTATTATCTAAATCACATAAAAGCCCAATAATGAAAGAGAATTGCAGACCAATTTGAACGTTGCCTTATGACTAAACAAACCAAACTGATGCTAAGACAAAGGGTCACTCTCCACAAACTGACAGCGGAGGCCCCGTTACCAAAGCAACATCCACACAGTTCAGTGATTGTAAAGTGGTAAAGCTGGTGCCTGCCTGGAACCGTCAACCCTACTTTCTAATCTCTTTGGTGCGGGAAGGTACTCTGCAGACTACTGAAAGAGAAACCAGGACACCAACCCAGACACAAAACCTTTGACCTACAATGTGTCCTACCTCCAAGATGTGTTGGGGCAATGGTGCCACAGAAATAGTAGAGGAGGTCAACCAATGTCTGATTTGACTTAAGACCCACATCACGAGAGGGAGCCCATGTTGGACACTGCCTGGATGGCTAGTAACTGGAGACTGGATACTCAGTGACCTAGAGTAAAATCAAACACAATTGGTTAAAATAAATAAATAGATAAGTAAATAAATAAATAGATGTTAGTGAGGTTTAATCATATTTAGATTGGTTCCTTATCCAGTCATCAGACATCAAGAGGCATCCCCCAGTCGCAGATGGGAGCGGATGTGTAGACTTACAGTTAGACATTATGTGGAGAGAGTAAACTGGAGGTCTCCATCTGTTCTCTCACTTCAGAGTATGGGAAATCCCACTAGATTGTAGAAGTCACAGGGGATGGAGGACAACCAGGAGAACATGGTCCACTGAATCAATATAGGCTGTGAGCGAATATAGGCTCACAGAGACTGAAGTGATAGGCACACTGCACCAGGTCCTCTGCATATATGTTATGACTGTTAGCTTGGTGTTTTTGTGGGAGTTCTAACAGTGGGAGTTGGTGTGTTTCTGACTCTTTTGATTGATCGTGGGACTCCTTTTTTATCTATTGTGTCGCCTTGTCCAACGTTGTTGTGAGGGCTTTGCCTTGCCTTACTGTATTTTATTTTGTCCTGTTCAGTTGTTGTTCTTGGGAGCCTGCTCCTTTTTGAAGAGATACAGCAGGAATGAATCCCAGAGAGAGGTCAAGTGCAGAGTGGGGGGTCGGTGTGGGTGGGAGTGAGATGACAAGTGTGGAGGGTGGGAAAACTGTGAAATGTTTAAGAAAGAAGGAATAGAAATATTTAAAAAGCCAGAGGAGGTGGATAACTACAGCAAAGGAGTGTTTTCTGGACATATCAGAGCAGTTATGCAAATGAACATTCAGCAATTGTGTCACACTTGGAAGACTTGCAAAAACTAACACCAGACAAAGATGAGGGTAGGGAGCTGGTCATGAATTCCCACCCTTAGCTGATGAGCTACAGGCATTTGATAGGTGCTAGGAGAGGGAGAATCAGTTAGTGATATGATTTATGGTAGATCTATCATGCTCTAGGGAAGACCCCACACCCAAGATTATTTGGACAACACAAACCAAACTCATCTTTTAAAAGAGAAATAGAAAGAACATGGGTTTTGATGAGTAGGGGGTAGGGATAGAACTGGGAGGAGTTGGGTAATATGGGCAAAATTCATAGTGTGAAATTCTCAGAAAATTAATAAAAATATTATTTAAAAATACTTCCTGCTATATGTTGCAGACATCAAATAAATATTGGGGAAAAAACAAGGATAAAAGTGCAACAAATAAAATTTTGCCAATATTTTATTTAGTGACAGATAGAAAAATCCTTATCTCCAAAAATATTCTTTGGAATTACAAAACTCAGTGTTGTGATACTGGTCTTTCTGAAGTTCCTCCTACATTTGGACTGAGACTACAGTCATCTTATTGATTGCACATCAAAATTTAATGGTTTAAATTTATCTTGGGTTACATTACTTAAATAAATATCATATACTAATTTCTTTACGTGGTTGATAAAACTCAATTGTATGAAACTTGCTTAATACGTTTTGAAAATATGAGTAAGGAAATGCCAGGTTATTGAGATGAAATGGAATGAACAAAATTAATATTTTAAAATATTTGCAAACACAAAAACTTGCATGCATTTCACATTGGTGATGACAGAGAACATTTTAAAACTGAATTCCACTTAAAGTAATTAATTCCAATTGATTAACAAGAATGATGTTGAAAAGCACCTTTCATTGATCTGTTTTCTTTGATACATTTGGAATTTGGTGCCGCTGGGGCTAAATGCTTTGAGGCTATTTCAGCTTTTATTATAGTTTCTATAGATGGATACTTTGTGAAAAATGTTGATTTCACAACAGATGGCCTTACACAAAGCTGAAGTTTCAGCTTGATTGTCTATGACCATCTTTTCCATTCTTGTCATCTGTATGATAAAATTATTTACAGAATGTGATATAAACTCTGATCAACTTATAGTCTTTCAATTTGATGGTCAAAAGTTTAACAAACCAAAATTAAATAATAGAACACTGTTTTGTTTTGTTTTTTCCCAGTTTGGAGAGTCATTGCACAGTTGCTTTTCTTCTTTCAGACAGATAATAAGTCACCAAGCTGGGAATAAATACAGATAGTCCTGGTAATCTCTACCCTCTGCTAAGAAATATGTAACTTTACTTTAACTAAAACTGTTAGAGGTCAGATTTGGGTAACTCTCAGCATAATCTCATCACCATTTGATAAAAACACTGGGAAAATAGTCATTTGGTTGGGGTAAATTCAGATGTATGAAAGCACTCAATAATATAGCATAGGCAATAATCCTATACCATTAAATGAATTGATGAGATATTATAATGAATATTTTCCTCATCAACTTTTTAAATTATACAAAAATTGCATGCCTGACTTCTATATAATGTGTACAATTAAACATAGTTCCTTCCCTTTGTTATGTGCATTTCTCTTTAATTTTGATATGTGCTACACATTTGAATAGCATGTCATTTTCAAAATTTGAATGTATATATTCATGTTAAATAACAGAATTTTTCTTTGCTCCTTCTCTTTTTTCCCCACCTGAATTTCACCTACAGGAGCCACAGCTATAATATTCCCTTTCGAATAAGAATGCAAATCCACAATCTCTTTCTGATCTGAAATTTCTATATTCAATAAATCTATGTAGGACTAATCCAGAATTTATAAATCCAGTATTACTGTTGTTTATGTTTCACTTAATTGGACAAATGGATTTTTTTCATGATGAGAAGTGGGATGTTGTTCCTAAATCATGTTATGTCCATTGCCACTTGGCTGATTGAATAGTAACCAATAAAATCTCATTAGGAAATTAATGTAGGACAAGTATAGTAAAAATAACTTACAAAAACTCTTTGACTGGCAGTAGAGTAATATTACAGATACATGAATACAGCGAACATCTTTTCATTATGTGCAATAAGTTCCATTTTACCTTAGACAACTAAAGATCACACTCATTAAATATCGTTTATTAAGATGGCTAATGATTAATTACCAATAAGAAAAAAATCTACAAGATAAATCATAGACACATCACAAGTTAGTTATGTGACACAAAACAGTCACTTAGCCCTAGTTTTGTTCACTTTAATAAAAATTTTTTAAAAGACCAAATTGTCTTTAAGTTCCTTTTATATATACTTCTAATTTATTAATTACTTATATAATCAGATGTTATTAATGCTCTTCATCTGTTGAATGTGGGATCTGATTATGATTTAGTACTTTTCATTTCATTTCTTATTACAAGACAGCCTTCTCAACATGAGCTGGTTTGGAGAGTGTCCATCATAAACAGTTTTTGAGATTAAAATTTAATTAAAGCACATTCCCTCCCCTTCCCTCATTCCAAACCTCCTAAATCTATTCTGTCCTCCATATATGCTCTGTTGCCTACATATAAACACATGTATGCCTATATATATGCACACAAAATAAAAATTTAATAGAATATATGAGTGATTGATTTTAATTAAAGGTAAAATATTTCTTTAAAAATTGGATAACACTTTCTCTTTGACTAGAATATAATAAAATCATCAATTCTGAAAATTTTCAGTTTTCACTGAGATAAGAAAATTGATTAAAATAATCCAGAATTGGTATTAATAAAATATATTCATATTTACTTGTTAATATTTAAATTTATGATGGGTCAGGGATTCCAAATGTCACAGTAAGAAATTATTTACCATATTTTCAGTTTTCCAGTACTGAAGACTGATTCACCTTATTTTTTTGTCTTAACTCAGAGTCCTCAGAGGAAAGCTCTACGATATGTAGTTCTAACTTATTGCCTAGTCATGAACACAGACTGCATGCTTTAGAACTCCTCATCAAACAACTTAGATACAGTCCAAAACTCTATCCAGGGAACCATTGAGGTGTTGACTATTTCAAAATGTAACTTATTAGAATTTTCTTTTCAAACTATACAAAGAAATTGACATATCTCATGATACATATTATCTTTGTAGACAATCTTTGGTTTACCAAAACAGTTAAAATAGGCAAAGAAAGCATTAGATCTTGAAGAAGCTAGTACATCATAGATTGTTTTAACACAGTACACTGAAACAAAAGATTCTAATGGATGCTTAAAGTTATTTTCCTAGCAAAGAAAGATTGCCCTATTTATTCAGCTGATTTTCCAAATATTCCCAATTTGTTTGTTATAATCTCATTGGGGTAAAATAAAGAGTCTTGTAATATTTATTGTATACAATAAATTTTAAGAGTGTGTGTTGAGGGATTTTTAGAAATGCTTGCAATTTGACATTTAAAAATACTTGCTTTTATAATTTCCATAATATTAGAAATTATTGGTTTTATTAGTATTCCCTTAAAGCTTCCTTGGAAATAAATCAAATGTTTCAATGTCCAAATAAGATGGCACAACTATTTATGATGCTATATCTATACAATAACATCTTACAGAGAATAAAAATCCAATCTAATTACCAAATTTTACATTGAAAATTGCCCAAAATTAAATTCCTAAAGCACTTTGAATGAACTCATTAATGCTCTGTAAATATACTCATGGAGATATAAGCCAAACAAATTAAACCACCCATTATAAGCACAAGAAAGACTGTTATTCTCAATACAACACTGAATTTTTATACAACAACATTCATTCACCATGATGATCTATAAAATTTCAAGACTCAAAGGATTTCAACTTCACTAAACATGGTACTGATGACTCTAAATATTTTTTATTGCTTCCTCTTGAATTTAGACACTATTAAAAATATAAATAAACAATGCAAATTGTTAAAAGTATATTTATATATTTTGAATTACAATCATTCACCAAATTCTCTTTAACATACCACCATACTCACAATTTTACCTGACAATATTATGCATTGAAAATGAGGCTGCTAGACTATATTTTGTGTCTGTGTTTGTGTTTTGTTGTTGTTTGTTTTACTTTGCTTTTCCCATGAGATTGTGTCAATGAATATTTGTAATACCAGTGGCTTGGATTAAAATGAATTATACCAATAGTACAATGAATTAAGAGAAAATGAAGACCAAATACTACTTTCATTTATATGTTGTCATTAACTAGTTTTCCACAACGTAGAATTTGTCTCTAATATAAAAATAAATTTATCTCTTTTACTTTGAAGTAACTCAGAAAAATATTCTTAATCTTACATGGAAGAATTCTTTTGTACATGATACTTGAAGGTTTTAGTTACTCTTGAAGTATCAAAAGCATATTAATTCTTACAGAGCCTAATTCATGAGCCAAAGTATGAATTAATAGTAAGCATCCAACCATTTCCTTCCACAAGGAAATGGGGTACACATTTTAGTCACCCATAAGAAATCCCGAGGAGTATCCACATTCCTACAGATATTAGTTCCTGAGAAAAATATTTTCTTCAGAGGAAATTGAAAACTGTTTTAGCTGATTTATATTGTCCAGCTAAATTGAAGTGAGTATTGACTCTAAACCTCTTAAAAATCTAAGTCCTGAGAATATTTAAAGAAGAAAATGATTTGCATTTGCCTCTCCCACACAATTGCAGAGGCAAACTTTGGCAAGAGGTGTTGTACTCTGTATTATCATAGCTGCACAGACCTGGAACTACTCACATACTCATTTATCTTAGCAATGCATTAGTGTTATATTCTCTGCAGGAAAAAAAATCTATATAGTTTTATTTGCATTATGAATAAAAGAATACATGAATTCATTACAGAATCATAATTAATGAACTAAAAGACAATTGACAGGATTTCATTGAAGAACAAAGAATGAAAAATTCAACAATTTGCTCCAATTTCTTTATAGCATCATTATTTGTACTTTGTTTTACCATAAGATATTTCTCAAGAGTCAGTAAAAATAGCAGAAAGAGTGGACTGAAAAGAATTCCCAGAGGAAGTGTTTAGCATAAAATACACAGGGATAGAGGAAGCACTATGTCTTTGGAAGTCCCTGAAGTAGCATAGGAAGACAAAGAGCAGCAGCTTTCTGCTGCAGCCCAGGATAAAACAGAAGACACTGGTGGCCACATTCCCACTCCACAACATCTTCTTCAATGAAAAGCATGCCCAGTTGCTTACAAGCTGGCTGAATGATTAAAAGAGCTGAACTTAAAAATATATGTTCCATATGAAATTTTAGTTCCTCTATGGCCCCTAATTACAAGGAAGGAGAAAAACTAAACAAACTAAGGAAGGTGTATCCCATTGGGCCATTGATTACAATAAATGCCAAGATCTTCATCTTAAGCAGCAGTTCATAAAAGAGTAAATTCAGAACTAAGTTGAAATCATATCATCGTATTAATTTACTGTTCCAGCATGAAGTAGTATTTAGCAAGACAGTGTCATCTACTATATCATCAACATTTGCATTTTTAACATATGCTATTAGTAGAAGACGTCTGTAAAAAAAATAGCTTTAACGAAAATCCCATTAAGATTTAAGTCTTCTACTTTAGTTTTCATAATTTCCCCATGTATTCTTTTCAATTGGACTTGTAGCTCCAAATCATTAGAGAGTTAGCAAATAAAAAAAATAAATTGAAAAATAACAATAAAACAGAATAACTAGAGCAAACAAATCACTACATAACACTTACTACAACATAAATGTTTTTGCCCACATCAGCACTCTATTCTAGCTGTCTACCGTGACTATGGAGCAAGCTGTATAAAATACTGATACCTGGGCTCAACCAAAGAGTAACTGAAAAAAATCTCCATATACAAGTTTAAAGCCCTGTCCTTTTAATTAAAGATGGCACAGGAGTTCTAATATGATACCTGAACTGCCTTCATTGTCATATTGACAATCAAATAATGGGTCAAATAACCTGGATCTGGATCTTAGACCACCGACATTATATACATGATTGTGGGAAGCTACTTATGATGCTCAGTGTTCTTATGTGTAAAAGAAATATGCTAAGGTGCTTATATCATATGGTAACTTATACCTGCATGAATGACAAGAAATTAAGATGTCCCTAGATACATAGTATAGACTCAATAATCAATAGCTGTTGTTATTATCAGGGTACACAGCATTTTTATTATTATCCTAATGCTAAACATGTGTTATCCTGATACTAAACATTTTCAATTTTTAACATGTTGTGCACAGTGTTAGATTTGTGTCTATTAGAAGTGGATCTATCCCCAAATATAAAAAATTAAACATTTATCACATCAAAGGATCTACATCAAAGTCATAGTACATTGTTCTAGAAAAAAATTAAGACATATGTCTTATGATAAAAATAGGAGGGCATCTTAAGAAGATTTTCATTTTATACATTTAGTAAAATCCATTCTGAACAATGCCTATAGCAACAGCATGAACATTTTAGTAATTGACAGAGGCATTTTTAAAACACATTTTCTTACTTTGTGAAGAGTTTTAAAATATTTTCCGCCAACTAGACAAATTAAGAATATAATCTTTCCAAATATGACCCTAACTGATAAAATGAAAAAGGGCCGAATACATCAGTTAATTTCTTTGCCAAGATATAGTGAGACTGATTACCCAGAAGAACAAATGGTATTCTGCAGGGAAGCTGAGAGATCAAACAAGGACTTCTAGTAAGAGATGTTATTCCAAAATAAGGAGCTAATCAATGGCAGTCATTTAGCTAACTGAAATCACTTCAAGTTGGCCAGTCTTACTGAAATAATAATTACAGTCTTGAAAATGTTGAAGACAAGGTAGTTATCCCGAGAGGAAACCGGCAGGGTGACACTTTTGAAAGTTTGAAGTCCATTTTTAAAGATGCAGTAAGTTTACAGAAAGTGATTGAAGAAAATACCCCACTGCTCTAAGAATGAAATTACTACTGGGAAAAAAACGTAATTAGAGGGTTCTTATGGAGTTTAATATATTTCTCTTTCAGGAGGAGACATGAAACAAACAAAAAAAAATTTGAGAGGTTATAGCAAGATTTCCCTCACCAACTGCAGTTTGAAGTTCTTGATGAACAATAACCAAAAATTTGAGACAATAATATGGTAAAAACTTCTCAGAGAATTCTCCCTGATTCTACAAGTGGCAGCATCTATGGCGATAACTGGAACACCAGCAGGGATATCTGGAGCAAACAAGTAGGCTTCCTTTGATTTTGGTGTCACAGCTCCCGCCACTGACTAACATCAGTCCCAGGGACTACCAAGAGACCTGCAATTGTGCAATAATTGTAGACTTTCTCACTCAGGATCTGTTGATTTTAGATCAAATGCCAAAATAAAGCTAGATTGTTGTCCACCAGAGCATTCATTTCCTACTCTCTATGCTGATGGCTTGAATGGCTGGCCCCATGCCTACTTCCAAGGATATAAATTGTCCTTATTGGACAAAGTACATTAAAAACTGACCTAGTTTGACAAATGACAAAAATTGTCACTAAAATAAAATTTTTTCCCATGTATCCAGTGCTAGTCACTAATTCTGTAGAAATATCTAGCACTGGAAATCTAAGGCAGAGATGTAGTCTTCAACAATCTTCCAATTTTACCACCAGTCATGTAGGTAGACTAGTGACAACCAAGTCAATAAAGTATTTGCTTCTTTATGTTTAACACAAGGAATAAAAAGCTACTATACTTTCCACTAAGACACTGTGTCTATTTTTAAAGGGTAAATGACTTTTAACTGAATGAATTTCTGTTCACTATTAACTCCATAAGTTAATTTAATAAGATAAAGATATTATTGAATTATATATAAAATTTTGAGAAACGGTCTGTTTTCTTAACATTGTCCAAAATAGCAGGACTGTGAGGTCCCACAAAGGGGCTCCAAGAAATTAGGGAATTGCCTGAGACAAGGGAAGAATAGCAATAGTCAATGAAGAATGGAGACAGAGGCTCCATATCCAAGTACCTTCAAACTCACCTGGATCTAGCCTATATGTAAACTATGAGTTCATACACAGTATGCGATAAAGTGGGTGTAAGAGAAGCAAATAATGTACAACTTCCATAGTTGAAGAACTCATGATTAAAGTGAGCTTCAGTTGCAATTTGATGCAGTGGCTTTAAAGGTCAGGATTCTATTACTCTCCATCAGAGTACTCTCTCTTACTGCTTTCATTTTTAGTTGTGTTGTGCCCTCTATGTTCCAGAATTTTTATAGAAATTTCAAAGTGGTGGTTTCAGGTACAGAGATATGGGTGGGTAGAAAGAAACTTTAAAATGTGGTCATTCACTCTTCTAGTAAGTGAATGCCAACCCACCCATGTACCTGTTTCTCCTTCACTTCACAATGTAATGATAAGTATGAAGACATTAATAGACATTCATGTAACCCTAGAACTAGGAATAAGGCCAATTTCATTTGAAACCTGTGAACAGAAAGTTGGAAAGATAGTTTCCATTGTAAATTGTTAATTTGTTATCAGAAAGAAGATTGAATGTCAAATTCACTAATGTTTAACTCCTACATTGTTTGTCTTGGGGACAAAAATATTACAGAAATCAAGCTCCAAGTCCTTCACATCTTCAGGCCCTATATAGAAATTTGTAATTTAACATCTGTGATTATTTAAGGAAAAACAAATCCCAACACCAATCATATCTAGTAGGAAGTGTTCCTATGTAGAATATGTGGAATATATCAGGAATATTTTAATGTATACATACAATGTATGATGACAAAATGAAAATAATAAGAATTTCAATTTTCTCAAACACTAAAAAAGAAAAATGGCGTGAAAATTGTTCGGTTTCATTATAGCATTTTCCAATCAAAATTTGTTTTAGTTGCTTATCTCCTTTCCTTTTCTTCCCCATTCCTTCCCTCCCCTTCCTCATGCCCCACTTCCCCTATAGTTTCCTTTCCCTTCCCATACCACATGTACCTTCTTGCCCTGCTCACTTCTCAGTAGCTCTTGTTCTTCTCTGATTGTGTCCTTTCTAGAATCATGGTCTATACCCATGCCTACAACTCTTATTGATATACATGCAAGCATCAAAACCTATGATCTGAATATGAGAGAGTACATGCGATGTTTGTCCTTCAGAGACTGGATCACTTCACTTAATATAATACTTTCTGATTCTATCCATTAAAAATGTATTAACATGTGATAACTATGCATATTTATCTTATTGGGTTGATTTTGATAACTCAATACATGTAGGTAATACATACTAATTAACAATGTTTCTATCTTCTTACCATTTGCTTTGTGTTCAAAGTCCTCTCTTTCTAGGTCTCTAGAAAACATGTAATAAGTTATTGTAATTACTAGACATTCCTCTGCTTCATTCACATTATTTCTTCTTTTACATGTTTGACAGACCTCTTAAGAACAGCTTAGTAATATAGAAATAATTTAATCATTCTCACAAGATTAAAAATATCTCCATCAAATTAATGTATTCACTTTATAATTAAGGTTGCAAGCATAAACTTTCCAAGAAAATGGGCTAGATCAAAACTGTGATCCAGTTTCTGAACACAGGCAAATCTAAGGTAGTATTTTTGAGATAGTTTGCAAATCTCCTAAAACAATAGTGCTACAGTGGACTATGGGTGAGTGGTAATGAGTGAAGGTCATATACTATGGTAAATATGGAGAATTCCTGGCTAACTAAGACTAAATCTATAAAACAAAATGAAGAACTGGTTTAAAAAGTCTATCCTCAGCATTTTTGTTAACCAGCTAACAGCTCTCTTTCTTGATAAATGCACAATAATCCATATAATTTTGTATGTGCCTTTAGAGAGCCACAACCACCCTAAAGCACACCCCCATGAATGCTTGTCCAAGGTTAAAATGCCCAATTATACACTCAAAATAATAAATCTTCCAAACTCTATATTTCTTCAAATGATAGTGTTTTTAAGTCACATGAATTTTAAAATATAGTGAATGTTATAATAAAGAAACAGACTTTATATTGAAGGCGCATAAAAGGCATAGTATCCCTGAAGTATCTGGATATATACTAAACAACGTCTGGGCTTGAAATAAAACAACTACTTTTTTCTACTACATATGACAGTAAATACTAGGAGATATGTTCTGGCAAAGAGTGTTAGACAACACTATAACCTATAAAACCAAGACTCCCTTAGAGAAAACACTCCCGCACAGTGATATAATCATTTCACAGTCATTGACTAGATGGCTTTCAAGAAGCTATGATATTTTGAGTGTTTCAAAGATATCTTAAGTGTTTTATAATCTAATTTCACAAACAGAGCTAAAAAAAAATCTTGCGGAAACAGAAACTGACCCAGGAAATAAAACCCATCTACCATTTCCACAAGCCTCTTCATAGACAGATCTTGCTGAAGCTGCTATAAATCACATCACATAGTATCTGAGTGAGTGGCCTGTAAAATCTTTTAGAGAAATCACAGCTACAATGAGCTAAACTACAAAAATCTATTCATTACTAAAGAAAGAAAACTGTATTTGGTGAAAATGGATGTTTTATTTTTAAATAGCAGAGACACTTCCACAATTATTTCATGTTGTCACATATTTAACATTTCAACATAAAAACAAATACACTGAACCTGATTGAAAAGAAAGTAGAGAATAGCCTTGAACACATTGGCACAAGAGACAACTTCCTGAACAGAATACCAATAGCTCAGGCACTAAGATCAAAATTAATAAATGGGACCTCATGTAACTGAAAAGTTCCAATACGGCAAAGGACACTGTCAATAAGACAAAAGAGCAGTCTACACAATAGGAAAAGATTTTCACCAACTCCAATTCCAACAGAAGGCTAATATCCAATATATATATAAAGAACTCAAGAAAATAGATGTCAACAAAACAAATAAATTAACAAACAAATTTTTAAAAAATGGGGTATAGATCCAAACAAAGAATTCTCAAATATCAAATGGTTAAGAAACACTTGAGGAAATGTTCGACATTCTTACCAATTGGGGGAAAGCAAATCAAAACCACTTTGAGATTTCATCTTAAACCTGTCAGAATGTCTAAGATCAATAACACAAAGAACAGTTAATGCTAGTGAGGATATGAAGCAAGAGGACCACTCCTTCATTGTTGGTAGGAATGCAAACTTGAATAGCCACTATGAAAATCAACATGGCATTTCTTCAGGAAACTAAAAATCAACCTCCTTAAAACCCAGCTATATTACCCTTAGGCATCTATACACAAAGAATGTTCCATCCTACCACAAAGACACTTGTTCAACTATGTTCATAACAGCTTTATTCTTATTAGTCAGAAATTTGAAACAACCTAGACACCCCTCAACTGAAGAATGGATAAAGAAATTGTAGTACATTTACACAATGTAGTACTACTCAGCTATTAAAAAAAATGAACTCATAAATTTCACAGGCATATGAATGGAATTAGAAAAATATCATCATGAGTGAGGTAACTCAGTCCCAGAAAGACAAACATGATATTTATTCACTTATATGTACATATTAACTGTTAAGCAAAGGAAAAAGGTAGTAATATGCACAGACTCAGAGAAACTATGCAACAAAGAGGGCCCCAACTGGAATACAGGGATCTCTCTGATAAAGTGGAAATAGAACAGATGGTGCAAGTAGGCTCGGGGAGGAGAGTAATGGGAGCAGAGGAGACCAGAGCTCACCAGAGGGGGAGATGGGTGGAGGGAGAGAATACATAGAGAGACAACCAAACTGTGGGAAAATTGGGGAGTGATCAGGTGACCTAGTGCTCACAAACCAAATCCATAAGCACATCAAAAATATCATCTACCATGAACACGTAGGCTTCATCTAAGAGATGCAAGGATGATTCAACACAAAAATTTGACAAAATCCAACATGCTTTCATGATAAAAATTTTGGAGAGATGAGAAGTAGAAGGGATGTACCTAAACATAATAAAGTCAATTTACAGAAGGCCTATAGCCAACATCAAATTAAATTGAGAGAAACTCAAAACAATTCCACTAAAATCAATAACAACAAAAAGCTGTTCACTCTCTCCATATCTATTCAATTAGTATTGAAGTTCTAGCAAGAACAGTAAGACAACTGAAGAAGATCAAGTGAATATACAAATTTAAAAGGAAGAAGTCAAAGAATTGTTATCTATAGATGATATGATAGTATACTTAAGCAAAAAAAAAAATCCAGAAAACTCCTACAGTTGATAAACACCTTTATCTAAGTAGCAGGTCACAAGATTAAATAAATATCAGTATATATCCTACATACAAATGACAAATGGACTGAAAAAAAAAATTGGGGAAACGATACATTTTACAATCACCACAAATAAAATACCTGGGAGTAACCCTACCCAAGCAAGTGAAAGACTTATATGACAGAAACTTCAAGTCCTTGAAGAAAGAAACTGAAGGAGAATGAATATTTCAGAATATGAAACTCTCACGGATAAGTAAGATTAGCAGTAAAAATGGCCATCCTACCAAAAACAATCTACAGATTCAACCTGACCCCCATCAAAATTCCAACACATTTTTTTACAGACATGGAAAGAACAATACAAACTTCATATGAATAAACAAAAAACCTAAGATAGCCAAACCAATCCTGAACAATAAAAGAACCTCTGGAGGTATCATCATTCCTAATTTCAAGCTGTACTACAGAACTATAGTATTAAAAACCACATGGTATTAGGACAAAAGCTGACACATTCATGAATGGAATTGGATACAAGACTCAGACAAAAACCTATATACCTATGGACCCTGATATTTTATAAAGAAGCCAGAAATTCACAAAAGAAAAAGGAAAACAACTTCAGCAGACAATGTTGCTCTAATTCAATGTCTGCATGTAGAAGAATGCAGATATTTATCACCATGTATAAAATAGAAATCCAAGTGGATCAAAGACCTCAACATAAAACTAGATAATATAACATAAACAATGAAACTAACAATGAACTCATCGGCACAAGAGGCAACTTCCTAATCAATAGTGCCAGTAGTTCAGGCACTAAAATCAACAATTAATAAATGAGATTTTATGAAACTGAAAAGCTTCTGTAAGGCAAAGAACATCATCAATAGAACAAAATCAGCCTACAAATGGGAAAAGATTTCCACCATCTCCACATCTGATAGAGGGTTAATATCTAAAATATATAAGGAATTCAAGAAACAAGACATCAAAAAAACAATACAATTAAAATGGGAATTATATTTTTAATTTTAATTCTAAAGAGGATTCTCAATAGTGAACTCTCAAATGATGAAGAAACACTTAAAGAAATGTTCAACATCCTTATCCATAGGTAAATGCAAGTCGAAACTACTTTGAGATTTCATGATACACTTGTCAGAATGACTAAACTCAATAATGCAAGTGACAGCTCATGTTGGCTAGAACATGGAGCAAGAGGAAATACTCCTCCATTGCTGATGGAAGCACAAATTTGTACAGCCACTATTGAAATCAATATAGCTTTCCTAAGAAAACTGGGAAACATTCTACCTCAATACCATGCTTGAACATATAACCAATGGTTGCCTCATCCTACCACAAGGACACTGGCTTACCTATTCCAATAGAATCTTTACTTATAATAGTCAGAAACTGGAAACAATCTAGGAGTCCCTCAACCAAAGAACTGATCAAGAAAATTTGGTACATATACACAATGGAGTGTTACTCAGCTGTTAAAAAAAATATATGACATCATGAATTTTGCAGGAAAATAAATGGAACTAGAAAAAAAAAATCTTCCTGAGTGAGGTAACACAGACACTGAAAGATAAAGATGGTATGTATTCACTTTTATAAGTGAATATTAACTGTTAAGTAAATAGCAATTATGCTACAATTAAGCTACAATCCACAGACCCAGAGAGGCTAGGTAACAAAGAGGGCTCTATCAAGGGACATATGGGTCTTCCTGGAAAGGAGAATTAGAACATATTTTGTGAGTGGACAGGGAACAGGCCGGTATTGTAACAAGAGGGATCAGCAGAGCAGGAAGGGAGGGAGGGAGTTAAGAAAGAGAGCTGGAATTGGGGGCATCTGGTGGTGTGATATGGAAACCTAAAACAGTGGAAATGCCTTTGAATCTGTGAGTGTGACCCCAGCAAGGACTTCAAGTAATGGAGGATACAGAGCTTGAACTGACCATCTTCTGTAACAAGGCAGTGCCCACCATGTAGGACTGGGACCCTAACTCAGGCACAAAACCTTCGACCTACAATCTGCCCTATAAGTAAGATGTACTGGGATACAGAACTTGTGGGAGCAAACAATGTCTAGTCCAATTTGAGGTCCACACCACAGAGGGAGCCCATGTTCTACACTACCTGAATGGTCAGGAATCTAAGATTGGATAGCCTAGAGACCTAGGGTAGAACCAAATAGGACTGACAAAAAAAAAGTAATGAAATCATTCTTAATGATATCCTGCTATACTCATAGATTGGTGCCTAGCATAATTGTCTCATGTCAGGTTTTATCTGGCAGCTAATAGGAGTAGATGCAGGGACCTACAGCCACACATTGGGTGCAGAGAGATCCCTAGTTGGAGATCTCAATGTGGTCCCTCTCCTAGGTACTCAGGGAACCCTAAGGAAGAGAAGGAGAAAGGATTATAGGAAACAGAGGGTTCCAGCACAGCAGGGGAACATGGCCCAAAGAATCAACTAACTAAATGGGACTCATAGGCACTTACAGAGAATGAGGCAGCAATCACAATGTCTCAATGGGTCTGAGATAGGTCCTCTATATATATGCTATGGTTGTTAGTTTGACGTTTTAAGGGGAACTCCTAAAAATGGAAGTGAGGGTCTCTTTGACTCATTTACCTGCTCTTGGGACCCTATTCCTCCTTCTTGGTTGCCTCATCTCATCCAATTTTGATATGAGGAATTATGTCATGTCTTATGTTTGGTTGATATCCCTGGGAGGCCTGCTCTTATCTGAAGGAAAACAGAAGAGGAGATCTTGGGGAGAGAAGACATGATGAGGGGTGGGTGACTGGAAGGAGTGGAAGGAAGGAAAACTGTGGTTTGGATGTATTGTATAAGAGAAGAATAAATAAATACAATAAGAAATATTTTTCTAAAACATAATTATCTCTCTAAATAGAAAAGCTATATTTGATTCATCTATAAATAAAACAAGGTAGCAAAAGGCTTATTCTTATTTTTTATCAAAGTCTTTTAAATGAATGTTTACTAAAAAAAAAGCATATATTATTACTGATCAACTCAAGTACAAGATAAAAAACAACACAGAGAACATTCATTAATATACATTTAAAAGAAGCTTAACATTTTTCAAAGGGATATTTTAGGTAATTGGATGTATCTCATTAGTACTAAAATGAACCAGGCAAAAGTTCATGATTAAACCAGAATGCAAATTATCAAATTTGGGTGTCATTTAATTAAAAGTCAATAAATTATATTTTATCTTTAATTCTTAGTTTTAAGTAAATTGTTTTTAATGTATACATTAAAACATACAAGATGTACATATTAATGGGATATCATATAGTGTTTAAATCAGTTTAAAGGTATCAAGCTCCACAAACATTTAGTATTTATGATAGTACATATATTTGAACTCCTTTCTTAGAAGGAAATATATAATATATAATTGCTATCTATATTCCAAGTCTCTTCTAAGACTCAAGGCAAACTTTCACTTGTGACCTTTTTAAATAAAAGAATTTTTTTAAAGATCCAGGTATACCACTCTTGAGCATATACCTAAAGGATGCTCTATCTTACCACAAGGAAATTTGCTCATCTATGTTCATTGCAATTTTATTCATAATAGCTAGAAACCGGAAATAACCTAAATGTCCCTTAACAGAAAAATGAACAAGGAAAAGGTGATACATTTATACAATGGAGTATTATTCAGCTATTAAAGAAAGATGGCATCATGTAATTAGAAGGCAAATGGATGGAACTAGAAAAAAAAAATCATGTTGAGTTATATAAACCAAAACCAGGAGCACAAATGTGGTATGTATTTACTAAGTAAATGATAATCAAACTACAATCCACAGACTCAGAGAGGTTAGGTAAAGAGGAGGTTCCTGGGGAGAATACATTGTTCTCCCTGGAAAGATGAAGTAGAATAGGTTTTGCAGTTGGACTGGGGGCCAGTGGGGATGGGAGCAGGAGGGATCAAGTGTGGGGGATGGAGGGAGAGAGTATAGGACATAACAATAAAAATAAATACACAATAAAAAAATGCTATACTTTCAATGTAAAATGCCACCACCCTCCCCCCAAAAAAACCCAGAATATACATAATCCTACCAAAATACAGGAATAGGGTCATAATGAAGAAATATTGGACCAAACAAAGGCAGAAACTCAACAGGAAAAAACACAAAGTCCTATAGCTTTATATTGACCGTTGCCAATTGCAACATTATATCTCTCATGGGCTAGTTCCACTGATGATGCAGGCCCCCTTTGACAGATGTTTAATAGACTTCCAATCTCTGGTGTTGTTCACTGCAACAAGGCTTACCATCATATCTTCATGCCCACGAGAAGCCTGCTACATTTTGTCTGGGTGCAGTGGCTCTCCGAAACCATGGAGGAAGAATTCATGATCCCCTTAATCTTGTATCTTTCTTGTATTCAAAAACTAGTGGATGGCACTCCCAAGTTCTATTGACAATCTATGATGAAGCTTTAATCCCTTGGACTACAGTTGCAGCAGCTTCTGGATGCTAAAGCTTAGGCTGTTTCCTTTCACAAAATGGAGGGCTCACTAGGTGGGTTCCTGTTCTTAGGGTGCTGTTCCTATATCCAGTGTAAAGCCAGAGGTTTCTCTCTAATGGCACTAATCTTTATCAATTACCACTTCTTTTTCAGCACATTATTTGGCCACAATCTTAAGCGTCCTAGTACTCCTTTTCACTATAGACCTGTGTAAGAGTAATCATTAGTAGTCATACCACATCCTCAGTGATGTGCTGTCTTGCCGTTTCTTCCACCAAAACAAATACTTTTTAATTTAGCTTCGTGAAAGTTGTTGAAACCTGGGCACATTCTTTGCCAAAATATCATACGAATGGCTTCTAGTCCAGTTGTTGAGAAAGTCTTTATTCCCCTCTGAAAAATTTTTAAGAAAGAAAGGGTATATTTTGGTTTATAATTCCAGAGGAACCAAGGTCACCTTGTTGGGAAGGCATCACAACACCAAAGAAGGCATGGTAACCAGAGCAGGAAGTTACTTTATCCCATTTCACCTACAAGCAGGAAGCACAGAGAAAACTAAAAGTATTGGTGAGGTTCTAAAACCTCAAAGCCTGGCTTCAGAGAAGTGCTTCTTCCAGCAAGGCTCTTCATTCTAAAGATTCCATAACCTCCCCAAATACTGCCACAAACTGGGAACCAAGTGTTGAAATGTATGAGCTTATGAGAGATATTTATCACCCAAACCACAAAATTGTAGGTTATTTCCAGTGTTTGATTAACGTTGGAAAAAAATGCAGCCAGTAGTTATCTTCTCAGTATAGTGATTTCATTTCCTCTGTTTAGAGATGCCCAGTATTAAAATTGTGCAATCATAGGGAAATCATATATGAACCTCTCTGCTAATTTTCTTACTGTCTGCAATAGTTGATAATCCTTCAGTGTTTCCTTTTCTCTGTGTTCCCACAGTACTTACTTTTTTTCTTCATAATAACCATTATTATTCCAGTGAGGTGATATCCCATTGTGATTTGGATTTGCATTTTCTGATAATTTGTAATGTAGGGCACTTTTCTAAATGCCCATTGACTATTTAGATGTCTTCTTTTGTGATGTCCCTAATTAGATTCATTGACCATTTTAAATTAGATTTTATATACTCTGAAAAGTGACCCTTAGAATGTTGAATAATTGGTCAGCACATTCCTCAGTCTATAGGTTTATCTTATCACTTTCATGGTCATTTACTTTACTAGGCAGTTGTTTTTAGTTTGACATATTCTAGTTTGTCTATATCTGCTTTTATTTTCTGTGTTCTATTCATAATAGCCAGAAACTGGACACAACCTAGATGCCCCTCAACAGAAGAATAGACCAAGAAAATATAGGACATGGACACAATGGAGTATTATTCAGCTGTTTAAAAATCAATTCATGAAATTTATAGGAAAATGGACATGGACAGAATCAGAAAAATTATCCTGAATATGGTAATAAAGCACAGAGAGATAATTATGGTATTCACTTATATGCGGATATTAACCATTAAATAAATGATAACCAAGGTATAATCTGGTGACCCACAGAGGATAGGTATAGAGGAAGGAATTAGGGGTCATACATAAATCTCTCTGGGAGGGGAAAATAAGATAAATTTTGCAGGTAGACTCAGGCTGGAAACAGGACGATCAGGTGGGAGAGGAGATAAGTTTGAGAGAAGGAACATGGGGATAAACAGACAGATTAGGGGGCATTTAAAGAGTGAAATGGAAACAATGCAGTGGAAACTTCCTAAAATATATGAAGGTGACCTTAAGGAAATCTCCAAATAATAAGGAGACTGAGACCCAATTGGCCCTGTCTTGTCACCTAAGAAAATTTTCAGTACTAAGACTGGGTTACAACTAATTTAGCTGTTGGCCAAAGGAGTCCAATGGAAATACCCATACAAACCAGGCTATTGTCAGAAGAATAGGTTGCTCTCTACAAACTGATAGAAAGGTCCCATGGCTGAGGACAATACCCATACAATTCATGGCAGAGATAGCACAAAGCTTGAGGGAGTAACCAACCAATATCCTATTTACTTAAATCCCTCTCTATGAGATGAAATCCATTTGACTTAAGGCCCACTCCATAAAATGGAGCACTACTTCGGTGACCAAGAACCAGAGAATAGATAATCCAGAGCCTTATGGTAAAACTAAATACCACTAGTCTAAAAAGAAAATAAAGAAACAATAACATGACTCATAGTGATATTATGCTGTATTCATATATCAGTGATATATTCATCCATCATCAGAGAAGATTCCTACTACAACATAAAAAAACAAATACAGAGACTCATAGCCCGACAGACAATACACACAGAGAGCTTGGAACACCGAGCTATAAATAGGATGTCTCCATCAAATCCATCCCCTTGGACCTCAGAGAACCCCATGAAAGATAGACAAGAAGAGTGTAAGAGTCTGAGACGATGGACGACACTAGAAGACCAAGGCCCACTAACTCAACTGAGCAAAGCCCATATGAAACAGAGACTTGAATCAGCAAGCACAGGGCCTACATGGGTCTGTACCAGATCCTTGCCATGTGCATTATATCATTCAGCTTAGTATTTTTATGAGGTTACTGTTTTATCTTATATTATTATTAATTTCTAGAGGTCTGTTTGTCTTCAAATGGGAGAGAGAAAGAAAGATTGTGCATTTGGGTGGTTGGAGTAGGTGGGGAAGATCTGAAAGGATTTGGAGAAGGGGAACTATAATCAGAATGTATTATATTAAAAATAAAACTATTTTAATACAAGGGAACAAAAAAGTTGATCATTATTAAGCATCAAAATCATGCGCTGTTACATTGCATGTCCAATAAGATTACTATAATCATTACTATGCAAGTACTTGCCTCTGAAATTATGTCTGTAAAAATATGAAACAGACACAGAGAAATCAATAATTATAATGCAGAAAACTTGCATAAAAAACAAAAGATAATAGTAAAAATTAGTGGGGATATCACAGTACTTCTGTATTTGCTTAGTATTTTTAATACATTAGAAGGTTAATTGTTGCAGGGTAGTGTTGGCTCATGCCTTTAATCCCAGCACTCAGAAGGCAGATGAAGGTGGATCTCTGTGATTTCGAGGCCAGCTTGGTCTACAGAGTGAATTCTAGGATAGCTGGAGTTACAACAGAGAAACTCTATCTCAAAAAAAACAAACAACAACAGAAAAAAAAAGAATGTTAATTGTGCATAGTTAATTATTAAAAATCTTCAAGAGCTGGCAGTACACATACCAACCATTCAACATAACTTATCAGACTAGTTGTAAAACATAAAAACAAAATTTCTAAGTATTCAACTCTGTAGAAAGGAGGATTTCCAATGTGCAAATACTCACTCATGAACACACACCCACACACACACACACACACACAAATCAGGTTGTATACCCCAGTGCATTCCTTGTATTGAAAAAAGAATTTATATCAGTGGCTATACCGTGGGCACTGAAACTTTATATTGATAAAATGCGATTGTCCCAAAAAGAAACAATAAATATTCTAAATCTTTGTAACACTTGCTGGTAAAGGTGACTTAAAAACTAACAGTCCTTGATAAAATTTACTATTAAAACGATTAGACAAGCTTGCAAATCAATAATATGTACATTTTTAATAGTGTTTATTTCTTTTGGTTAAAATTTAATACAGTATTTTAATATAAATGTTAATAATTGAAATGTGAAGAAATCATTTTAATGGAAAAACTTCATTATTCAAACAAATAGAGTCTTCAATAAGATAATTCAGCCTGAGTCAGTAATGGACCAGTTACAAATTGGCAGTGAGCAATATTCCAGTTGGGACCAAGAGAATTTACCAAAGTGTACAAGTAGATGAATTATGCAAAATCTACTACTCTAATGTGAGCAGTTTCAAAAATAATAAAAAGAGCTAACAACTCATGTCTAATTAGTCAAAGAGACAAGGGACTACTTCAACACTCCATGCAAATGGCCGCTAACAATCCTGCAGACTCCATTCACATTTACTCTAATGGCAAAGCAATAAAAATGTTGAAGATGCTTTTAAGCAGAATGTACTTATCTGTTAGCACATCGAAATTCTAAAAAGTTTCCTGAGATGTCTATAAAAGTGAAAGTTTTCTATTAATGATGAAAATGTTTATCCCATGGTAGGGATTTTTATGTCATCTCATTTCCTTGTGCCAATGATAAAAATTTATTCAACAGTTAGTGTTGGTTGTATTCCAGCAGCTATTTCATCTCTGCAATGTGTGATACAGGAAGCAGTAACAGGCTTCCCATGCAGCTTCTGCAAGGGGCACTGCTTATCCCTCAACCTGATGGACTGGAATATGGAGGGGGAGATCCATATTTTGCTCATTTTCAATGTGCTGGGATCAAATCCATGGCCTACAGAAGAGAGGAATGCGTCCTACCACTGAGATATACTCCAAGTCCCTAGAAATCAGATGTTTCTTTCCATTTAAAAATGAATTACTGGGTTAATTATTTAAGTATTATATAGAGATGAAAGATAACTCAGTTGAGACAAGGAACAAATAAAATGTTTGTATAGTTCACTCAGCTCAAATGGAATCAGTCTTACCCATAACTTCTAAATTTTTAGCTTGAAAAGATAAATCTTCTCACTCTCCTTTGTTAGGGTTACTCTGAACACATACAGCTGATTTGGTTGGTGAATTTAAGAAATACTACCAAAGCCTGACATTATTAAATTACTGTGAAAAGTATCTAGAATATAATAAAGAAAGGAGGTGAGGGAAGAATAGAGGGAAAGGCTGAGGAAGGCCAGAATAGACACTATTTACCTCTTTCTTTTAGATGTAATGCAACTACCAACATAGTTAAAACAATGCCATTGGTATCAATAATTCTTTATGTCTGTCATGTTTTAAAATTTAAAGCAGCCAATCAGTGTAATTAACTGACCTGTGTCCTAACTAGGCAAATTGATGATAGATAGATAGATAGATAGATAGATAGATACATACATACATACATACATACATAGATACATAGATAGAGACATAGATAGATGCATAGATAGACAGGCAGGCAGGCAGATAGATGATGGACAGATAGATAGACAGAGAGATGAGGGCATAGAAATAAACATGATTGATTTGGATTATCATTTATGCACGCACATGCCTGCTATTTTACCACTAAAACCTGATTATATACATTATACACATTACACATACTTTTCTTCTAGATGGGCCTTGGTGAAATTAATATATTTCAACATGCACATTTAGTCTCTAGTGTCTATTTCACAACCTTTTAAACCCTTTATGGAAAGAGCTGGAGAGATGATTTAGCAATATTTTATAGTTGCTATTACTAGTTGAGTTCTTTGTTGTCTTTTAAATATATTCTTTATACCTTGTATTTCTAATTTTAATTTTATACCATAGTACTGTTATTAATTCTTCTGAGTTTCATCAAAGTATTTTGAATATATTCTCCCTCACTCTCCCCTAACTCCTCCTAGATCTATCCCCACCACCTCCAAAATTCATGCCCTCTTTTTCTTTATAACTCATCTAGCCCAATTTGTACTTGACACAAATTCAGTTTGCCCAGACCAAAAGAAGGACATGTTGAAATCAAAATTTTCTGTATTGTAAGATAAAATGTTAAATAACTAAAGCAGACTACAGAGCAGGAAAAATATTTATCTCTTATACATCTGACAGAAGATTAGTGTCTAGAAATACAAAGATTACAAAAAAACAAGAAAACAAGACAAAAAGTAGAATGAAACTAAACAGAGCTCTCAGAAGAAATACAAATTGTTAAATATTTTAAAGCAGATTCACCACACTTAGACATCTTGGAAATATAAATTAAAATTATTTTGCGATTTCATCTTAGCCCACTCAGAAAGACTGAGATTAAGAAAACAAACGACTACACATCCTGACAAAGGTGTTCAGTCTGGGAAAGCTCATTCACTATTGTAGGATGCAAACTGGTATTGATGCTATGGAAATCATTGTTATACTTCATAGAAATACAAGAAGTAGATCTACCATAAGACCTAGCTATAATGTTCTTTGTCATGTACCCAGCACAGAGACTCATGATCATCTGTATTCATAAATGCTCTATTCACAATAGCTAGGACATGGAAACAGTCCAGGTACCCGCCAACTGATGAATCAATAATGAAAATATGGTGTTTATTAACAATGGAATTTAATTTAGCTGTAATGAAAAATGAAATTATTAAATTTGCAGGTAAATGGATGGAGCTGGAAGACATTATACTAAGTGAGATAACCCAGAACTTCAAGATTCAGCTGATAGCATGTTGGACTTATGATAACAATGGAAACATTGCATTCTCATTTTTCAATAGTCATTTTCTCAAATCCTCACACAAGTGACAGCAGAAATGGTACACATGTTCAGTCATACCATTCACATTTAAGGCACTAATATCTCTATTGAGAACTCCAATTTCATGATCTAAACACCTCCTCCACATTTCCCTATTTAATGCTATCATACTGGATATTAGGATTTCAGAGGATGACACTGAATTGTGCCCAGTGACTGTCTATTTTTTCCATAGCAGTGGCTAAGCAGTTTCAAGACATACAGAGCCCTCTTCTGGCTTTGGCAGACATCAGGTATATGCACAGTGCAAATATGTGCTTATGTGCAGGCCAAACACGCATATACATAGATAGATATATTATAGATAAATAGATAGATGAAAGATAGAGATAATTGAGAGGTTATTGAAAGAAAAATATATATAAACAAAATTAAGATAGCCAATATGGAAAACATTGTTGATTAATATAATATAATATAATAAATATAATATAATATAATATAATATAATATAATATAATATAATACAGATGGGATTTAGGAGTTAATTGTGTGGCAAATTTCAAAGGGAGAGTTCACATAAGGTTTAGTTAGCTAAGTAAAAAAGGGAGAAATAATTCAATCCAGTTTACAGAAAGGCTGGGTAATACTATCCTTGCATTTTGGGTTTGGAAAACAGAATCAAATATTGTTGACTAAGTAATAAATTGAATGAACATGTAGCAAAATCAAACAAACATCAGATAAGAATAGGAGCTGACGTTCTGTTGTTGTTGTTGCTTTGTTTTGTTCTTGTTCTTGATTCTTATTAATGGTTGTATGTAAAAAGGTAAGCTTGACTAAAGAAACCATAAACTAGGATTTGATGCAACCCTAACAGTAATCTAAATAGAACTGAAGAGTTTATATCTGCTTTTAAGAAAAGTTTTACTTCTAAACAACTATGGTGTAAAACTAATTTCATTTTTAAACACACACACATGCATAGATGGATTGTGCACACACACACACACACACACACACACACACACACAGGCATTTTCCTTGGATTTTATCTAACAGCAGTTTTCCCAATTTCACTGAGCCTCTTCTAAGAAGCTATTAATGAGAAGCTATTGTCTGTTGGAATAAGAACATCTAGGTTGTATTTTGAAAAGCCTTGAAGATGAGTCTAAGTTTAAACAATATAGTTAAGAAAAGGAGCCTGTCCTACCTCCAGGAAAAAATTATTAACAGTGAGAGATGGTGTGATGTAAAATATTGGGGGTAGAATTAATAATACTTAGACACAAAAAATAGGAGACTAAATTAAATGATATCAAAAAACAAACACCTATTCAGAAAAGCATTCTCTTCAAACATAGTTTCTTTAAATTATGTCACTGAAGGATATATAAGAGATGAAATTAATGAAATTGCTGATTTTTATTGAATCATGACAATCCATCAAAAATATAATTTGGAAAATATTTTTTTAAATCCATTATGGATGCATTTAACTACTTTTCAGAACTTATTTTAAAATGTGAGCCTCAGTGGTATTGATGACTAGACTTAAAATGTGAATATGTGTATGCATATTTAACAAATACATAATGTTAGAGTATAAATCATGAGTGGATCAAACCCATCTACTATCCCCTTATATGCTTAAAATTATGTTTGAATTTTCTGAAAAACAATAGTTTATTGATGCTATTGATTACTTGGCATTTTGAGGGAAAAAAAACTCCCCAAATGACTGTTATTACTTCTCTAGCAGAGAGCACTGGCCAAATGTCCAGTCTATTTCTTTGTTCTCTGTGTTCTGTACTCTTCCAGATGTCTCTGGTTGTTCTCCCTCTTACCCAAAATAAGTACCTTTCCCCTGAAAATAAATCCAACCAATAGATCATCAGAAGAAGTGAAACATAGAAAAAAAAAAAAGTCTGCAGAGCATGCTGGGAAATGAACAGAGGAAAGAGAAGGATGAACAAAGCTTTCTGCACTAGAAGGATCATCACAGGACTGAGGCTCTGCAGAACACAGAGCAGAGCATGCAGGCACACAGAGTGAAGCCTGGTCTAAACAAAACAACAACAAAGCTTAAGAATTACAATTCAGAGAGTACTTCAAAGACAGGTCCTTGAAAAAAATAGAGTTTTCATTGTTAAGTAGCAAATCACTCTGGCTTTTCTTTTTTCATATATAACTTTATTTTTATTGTATGAATATTTGCCTGCTTTTATCTCTGTTTGCCATGTGTGTGCCTGGTCCCTATGGAGTTCAGAAGAAGGTATCAGATACCCTGGAATAGGACTTATGGGCAGCTGTGAGCCACTATATGGGTGCTGGGAATCAAACCTGGGTCCTGTGCAAGAGTAGCCAATGCTCCTAACTTCCAAGCCCTATCTCTAGTTCCTCACTCTGGATTTTCAACATAAAACCTGTATAGTTAGCCAATTTAAAATACAGAGTAATAGCTGCATAAAATTTAAAATGCTGCATTAAAAAAAAAGTTGTCAGACATTTTAAAAGCAAACTGTCAAGACAGGTGGGAATGCTTGTGCTTTCCCTGTCTCTTTACACGGCTGTTTATTCATCTCAACTTGATCTGCACCTGCTCTGTTTATGTGACCAGTTTCTGATTCCTGTGAAATTGAAGTGTTTCATCTTCCATGCACATCTTCCCAGATCCTGAATAGCTCACATCCTAATACTCTAATTCTCAAAGGCTTTACAGGCTGCATTGATATCAGAGGGTCCTTATGAAAGAAACATCAAGGACCATCACAGATGACAGTGCTTGTGTGACTTGAGATTCTGTCATAGTCTACTTCATCTGGGTTACTCCTTTCATACTTTATCTAGGACAATGTAACTAAGAAGCATACACCACTAACATGCATTTGCCACTAGGGTCTTTGACTTGTGTCACTTACTCTTAAAAAGCTGGATTGATACAAACACTCACACTGCTTAATAAAAGGTTGTAATTGTCCTCTTTCATTCACAGGGGAAAAAAATGGTAAGCTGTGAAGCTTGAAGCAGCATTTAATTTCTAAAAGAAGACTTTGACCAGAGTAACAACACACAACATGTCATAACAATACCAACCTCCTCTGCTGATTCTTTTTCCTATCCTTTTGTCAGAATAAAAGCAGCTTAGAAACTAAATTTTAATCTTTTTTTTCTAATTATAAATGCCTACATAAGTTTAAAGAGCTCCAAGTGGCACAGACAGGACCATGAATTGTATTGTTAAAAAATGCAAATAAATGAAATAGTTTCCCCATCACATCTGTTTTCCAGCTTCTTACAAAGTTGGAATCATAAAGAGAAGCACTAATGCTTTGTGATTCTCTGCATTGACATGATCGTGTACAACATAAGGTTAGAAGGGTTGGAATTAAATTTTTAGTTTCAGCCAATTTCTCAATACTTGTTTAAGTTGAAGGTATCAGTATCTGAATTTCATTCTTTGGTTAAAGGAAGAGTAATGATCAAACAAGGTCACCCATCTTTCTATTTAATATAGACTATATACTTTCAAAGGGAACTGTAGTGATATTCCATTATACAAGATTAAAATTTATAACAGCATAGTTATTATTGGTTCTGATGACACCTATTATCAGCACCTTCATTTTTTGTCTCTGCAGCAAAATTATTATAAAGTAACCACCTTTAAATACACCACTGAATTGTGAGACTGCCAGCATCAAATTTTAGACTATCCAAAGCATCTTTGACTCTAAGAACACATTATAAATTATTTAGTAAGTAAAAGATAAAGACAACTAGGAAAACAGGGGTGATTTCTATGATAAATGACTGAATCTTTGATGAACAGGACAAACTGTGAGACAGTTCATTGAGCTGCCCTACTTAGAGCTCAGTTAATAACTCAAAAGGAAGAAAGATCACTATGAGCCACACACACTCTGCCTATTGTCTTTTCCAAAACCATGTGTCAAGCAACTACACATCACCAAGGAATCAGTGTCATTGCTTCCCGGTGTGCCTTCATTGCTTGTGAACTGAATAGCTGAACTGTAATACAAAATATTCTATAAACAGTCTATAAACTGTACCTCTGTTTTCTTCTGTCTGTTTTTTAATTCGACAATCATCAATGTATTAAAATAGAGCCTGCTGACCTTGTGAGCTGTGTGCACGCAACTCATCTCTCTGATGCTTTTATTCTATCTGATGCCTTATAGGCAAGATAATGTTTTAGCTGGTAAGTCCATTCTGTCAAAAGATTTTGTACAATTTTTTTTCTGTAACATAAGTAAGTGGGAATGATATCTTCATGTTTGCTATTTTTATTCAATGTAGTGTACATTTTTATACTGACTTCTATTTATAGTTGTATTTGACTTTCAAAATTAACTGTATCACTGCTGCTGGCAGTTGCTACTTAAATTATATTTTTGTTGATTTTGAGGTTCAGACATCTATTTCTCATGCTCATCCTCATTCTTAGAGGCAAAAATGAGCTTGAATTAAATCATAAATTCTGGCTGCCAGCCAGTTACCTAACATTAGAGTGATCACAATAGCTGATTGAATTCATAATCAATAAGTTCATGTGATACAAAGGATAGCTAGTGGATGTTGAGTGTATTTCATGTTCTCAGGCCTCACAAATGATGTCACCTTTGCTTCTCGTGTTCTTTTGCTATAAAGCCATGCTACTTCCACTACCTTGTTCTCCCATTCTACTACATACCCTTTTCCCACTGCTCCTTCTCCCTCTTCATCTTTATCCTCCTCTTTGACCTCTTCATAAATGAAATCCTCCCAGCTACCTTTCTTCTCCCAGAACAAGAAAGGGTTAGGGTTAGAAAATCAGATAAAAAGAGATATTCACAATGTCTCTTAAAAGATGGTTTCAAATGATTTCTAAATTCAAAAGGAAAGAAAACAGTGAATACAGTAGATCTTATATAAAATAGTACATGAAATTTTGCTTTACTTCATGTCTTATGAAAGATTAAGCTACTATATTCCTATCAATCCAAAGGCCTTTTCATTGTAAAAATGTGTCACATATATTTGAATTCTTTCCTGCAATAATGAAACTGAATTGACAGATTCCCATCCTATTATTCATAGACACATTGTAAATTTGATAATAACATTACAAAAATCTTAAATTAGTTCATAAATTTATGCAAAGGTCTTTTCCTATATAGTACTTTTTACATGACATTGTGGTATCTTCTTTTATTCAAGTTAAAACACAGCTCATAATTCTATGTTCAACTTAAATATCTATACAGCAAATTCTTCCATTATTTAGTACAGGCTGATCACTTACCCTTCCCTCAATGATTTTATAACATGTGCATTGAGCATCTCCACGTAATTCTACAAACCACCTACTTCCTTCTCAACATTTGTACACACCTCCTTCTCAAACAGGATCAGTGCCTCTGAAACAGCCCAGGACAAAGGATGGCAGGCAAGAAAGACAGATGTAAGAGAGGTAGGAGTATGTATGCTTCCAGTCCCCTTGCTGTGAAATAAGAATTCTTAAACTGTATTTTCTTCTTCTGACCTCCAGTTCTCTGTCTATTTAAGTTAAAGATAGTAACAGTGTTGGTACCCCTCTGCCCCTCTGCACCCTGCCTGAATCCTTAGTAGCTATCTGTTAAAGTCATTTAGATGACCCAATATTTATTTTCTTGTTCCAATGCTAAAGAACTGACAATATATTATGTGTGTTTCTATTGTAGTGCTATAGAATATTTTAAATAGTTTTATAAACACTTATTTCTCCATAAAAGATAGGTTGTTCGAAAATAAATCTTATTTGGATTTATAACCCCTAGCACAAATAAAGGTTTTCCATAAATTAAAGTTTCAAATGATTGCTTTGATTTTTTTTTTCTTTTTGAATTTAGAAGATTTAGTCTAATGTCTGTACTTCCATCTAAAGATAAGGTTCAAACCTTACTTTGAAGGCAAATGTTTATCAGATTATAGGCTTTGTATATGCTGTGTTTCTCGCTCTCTCTCTCTCTCTCTCTCTATCTATCTATCTATCTATCTATCTATCTATCTGTGTGTGTGTGTGTGTTTGCTTAAATCACCCTAAGACATTATTGGAATTATTTCAGCCTTCGGTAGTGCAGAAAACCTTTAATGAAAGGTCACAGCCATGATTAGAGAATCAATGTTGTAAAGGCCACTGGATAAAACGTCATGTTATATTCTGTGGAAGGTTAATTTAAATGATTTCCCATGTTGACAATATATAATATTGCTTGCCTTTTCATTTTATATGACTTTGATTTAAATCACTTAAATGTGCAGTATAATGAAAGAGACAATCAGGGTTGTTCCTGGTAAATAGAAAAATGGCAAGATGGAGACAGCCAACTTCAATTTATACCATTGCAATACAAGCCTTTTATATAAACTACAGTAAGTTAGTATGCCAATTACTTAGTAATGTGAAACTTTAACCTCAGATTCATGTCTTGTCCTATACCACAGTCTCTGAATTTTTCAGGTATACACACACACACATAAATACACACACACACTTCCAAATGGTTGTTGGATGTTTGCTGAACAAAATAACTTCTGGATCATTTTCTTTATAATATTTCTAGAAAAAATAACACAAAAATTATATGACAGAGCATAGAGAATAAAAGGTGCTATACAAAAGGAGTAAAAAATTAGCTATGATCATTGACCAAGTAAGTAGTACAAATAGCAATCATTATGTAAGCAAACAGTTGAATAATTAGAACAGACTATGGAAAAGATAAAGTTTAAAATGATAAGAAAGCCTAAAAATGTTGAAAACATCTTCCATAATGAGAAATACAATATAAAAAAAGAAACAACATACAAAAGTATAAAGAATGTTTAAGGAAGTAAAATTTGAATATGATTACCCAAATAGTCACTAAGTTACCCAAAAGTATTATCTCTTTGAAGAGAACAATAATAATGTTTGAAGAAAATAGCAATAATGTTAGAGTATGCAGTTCAAAGTTGTTGTAGGAAAATAATGACTTGGGCAGGACTTAGATGTTCACCCACTGACCTAGAAGAACTTGAACAACTTACCTCACCTCTCCTTGCCTCAACTCCTTAAACTACAAAGTGGTATATCAATATCATCTATCACATAAAGGCATTGTGTGGATCTAATCTTTAGAAACCTTAGATAATCTTTATCAAACATTTAGAAAAGTGTCTGACAAATGATAATCATGGTAAGGGCTTTGAGCAGCTGTCTTTGCTTTTGTTGGTTGAGTGACTGTGAACCTACTTAAAAATATGGAGCCGAGAGTAGTTAGGATAGTTCAGTAATCTAAAAATTAAGCAAAATTATTCTGTTATAAAGTTATAACAATACCCATAAGATGATAAATGTTGGAATCTACTAAGGGTGTAATAAGTACTTTCCCAGCAGCAAGTGTGTGCAAAAACAATGTGTCGAAGGTAATACATGTAGATAGGTGCTGTTTCTGAAAGCAATACCCAAAAAGTTTGTAAATGCCCCTTCCATTTCGCAGTGGGAAGAAACCAGAAGAATTTGCTCAAAGAACAACATGGAATAGGAAGAGGAAAGATTGCCAGAGTTAGAAGAGGAAGAAGGATGCTGTGAGGTAATGTCTTCGAGATGTGACAAGGGAGATGCACCCGTGAAATCTTAAAAATTTGGTTGCTTAAACAAGAACTTCATAATGACAATATCTGTCAATATTTCAATGTTTATAGGGCAAAGATTACAAGGCCCTACCCCTAGATGAAGAGCTATGATAATCAATATGTGCTGAGAGAAGAATATTCAGTTTGTTCCAAGGACAAACTCCCTAATATGTTATCTAATCTCAGTGGTCAGCTCAACATATGTACATATGAGCAGGTGTACGTAAGAGTAACACTAAATAGAATTGTGTGTGTGTGTGTGTGTGTGCACGCACATACATAGCAATAATGATTAAAGAAGAGGTCATGAACTTGAGAGGGGAATAAGAGAGGAGCTAGAATAGGGAGAAAGAGGAGTGTAGATGATAAGCACAGTATTCATGTTTGAAATTCTCAAAAATAAAAAAAAATCTAAATTAAAAAAAATGAAGAACACAACTTTAAAAGCCAATATGTCCTTAATTAATTATTCATAAAATCATGAATGACGACGGTAGTAAGAAGCACTGTAAACATAAGAGAGCACTACATTTTCTTAAGAAATATTTCAATCACCATAAAACAAATACCTACAGAAACATACAGGGCAAAGATGATCCAGGGGAAGAGTAAAGGAAAAATGTGAAATGTTAAAGGAAACTTGGGAAGTTAAGTACCAATGTTACCTAGTAAGAGAAAATCCAATTGTTATATCCTATAGAATGATAGAAAGTGAAAATGGAAAAGATAAACTTGGAAATTTAGATGAGATTTTCTAAGCAAAGTATTGAAGATAAACTGTGTTTTAAGTAAACAGTTTAAAGTAAAATGTGAGGACAAACAAGTAAATTGAGGTAGGAAATGCTAATTAAAAGGAAACATTTAGAACCTGAAGAAATCCTCAGCCTACGTAGATAGAAAAAGATGACAAAATTAGGAAAGTCAATGTTAAAAACAAACAAAAAAATGTTCTTTGAAAAAAACTAAAGGTTTATAGGTTTGGTGATACAATATTTTTTTAGTGCCAGTATAGAATCAGAATATCATAATATTTTGCCACTCCTGGCTTCTATAAAAATTAGGCAAGTGATACATGATTCCCCTCAGCCATCTCAGCAGAAACAAAGAAATGACAGTAGAAGTCAGGACGCCTGTGTTGTCCAACAGAGTAATTCCTCCACAGGAGACCCACAGATTTTAAGAATAAGAGACTTTTACACCATGACCTGTATGCTAGTTTCAGCTGAAACAGACTACAAAAGGGAAAAAGACTATTGAACTCCCAAAATTTCACACGTAGGAAAAAAAGCAGTCTTGTGAAAAATAAAAGCAAAATCATCTGTAAATATATGCTACTATTCATGAGTGAGGAATGATAAGATCCAAAGTAAAGCCACAAACTCAAAACATCAATTATTCTCAGTAATGGAAACTTAATGTTTGACTGACTGGATCCCAAAATTTCTTGAGATCAATACTCTATTTTTAGGCCCATTTTTTTGGTTAAGGTTATAGAGTGCCATATGCCACAATACTGATAGCAACTTTTCTAGTAGGTCCACAGATGGAGAGGTATTTTTCACAGGAAGAAATCATAGCCAGAGTCATACCTAACCCTGACCCTGAACTTTTGAAGAGAAGATTTTTTTTCAACTGACAAGATTTACATGTATTGGACTTTGAATTGGGGCTGTAATAGATTGAGACTTTCACAGACGTTATAATAGAAGTGAATATGTTTTGCAAGTGGCATAATTATGAACCCCTGGGGATTTCCTTATAGACTGAAATATATAAAGTAGTACCTTTTCCCCTACAACAACACCTATGACTTATTAACAGTTATCGTACATGGTAAAAATATAGACATGATTAAGGGTAGGGTCCAAAGATGAGGCTATTGTGTTAAGCTATGCGGCTGGGTCCACTGAAGCTTGGGTTATGGATAGAGAGAGATGTCTGAAACTAGGGCACTAAAAGGGAAGAATGAGTTCTGAACCAAGAGATCTAAGTGCCTTCTGCTCCTGAAAAGGTGCCCTCCCTCTCCACACTTATGGCATGGCATTCATACATCCACATATATAGATAAACACATACACACTCATACACACACACCACAATAAATAAATAAATAAATAAATAAATAAATAAATAAATAAATAAATAAATAAATAAATAAATAAATAGTGATCAATTAATTAATTAATTAAGAATATAGATTTGACAAATTTTTATAACCTTTCAGTCACCTCTGGGATTTCTATAACTCCAGAATGGTGTCATTTAATTTAGAAAAAAAATACTGTCTTCATGTTTCTGAGAAGAAATCTTTAAAATAATCCACAAATCAGAAGTGTTTGCTGTGAAGCCCTAGGAAAATTAATCATGTAACCATGTATCACTTACTTATGTATCATCCAAAAGTATTTATTTTTGGCCATCTAATGAATGATATTGGAAAGTTCACTTGGGTTGTTTTTCATTGGCAATCCCCTCTTCTTTGTTGTTAGTATAGCTAGTTAAAAATCCACTGACATCAGCTTGATTTATTCATAAAAGGCTACTAATATTTAAACATACCAGCCTTGTGGCTTAGCTTAATATACTTTGGCAAAGCTTTTAGGAGGGGATATGGTTTGATGCATAAGAAAATAATCATGCTCTAACAAGTATAAAGTCAAGATCACAATGGTGGTTAATCTGTACTTTCAACTTGGCTCTTTTGGAGTCACCTAGGAGGCATACACACATCTGTGTATGTCTATGAGAGTTTCCAGGGAAGTTTAACCAAGGAGGGAAAACCCATCATGAACATGATTAGCACCCTGCCATTCACAAGAGTCTTGGACCAACTTTACAAAAGAAGGGGTAGAAAACTAGCTTCGCACCAACATTCTTTTCCTTGTTTCCTGACTATGGATGGACACATTGTAACCAGTTGCTTCATGCTCCCACTACCATGATGGACTGTATAATCTTAAAACATGATCCAATGACCAAAATAAGCTTTTCCTTCATTAAGGTGCTATAGAGAATTAGTATATCACAGCAATGAGAAAATAACTAATAGTCACAGATTTTTATTTGATGTTTGTAGTGTTAAAGGGGCTTCTCAACCTGCCTTAGCATGAAGAAGTTTGTTGCTGATTTAGGTACTGAAGGGGAGACAAATGAAGAGGCTGAAGAATGGGAGTAAGCATAACACCACCCGTCACAGGAATTTGTTCACTGAAGTAGTGCATTATTTTTTTAAGTCTCTTCCCATTCTCAGTGAATTGCATTCTATCATTTTTCTCAAGTAAAACTGCCTTTATTAATAATCATGTTGTTTTAGTTACGTTAGTATCTCATCTTTATAAAACATCCCTGAACCTGTGGTACGTCTCACTATGATGTAAGGATGTACTTCTCTATTGGAAAATGACAGCTATAACATCAGGTTCAGCTCCCTCTATCTCTATAAGAAAAAAACTGAATGAAATAAAACTTAAAGTCTAGAAAATCTGAATTTTCATTCACCGCCCAAATGTGTTGTGTTTCTCATCACAGCAAAGAGCTTTAGAAGCACAGAAGCACAGGAAAGGCATCTTCCTATGTCTGACCAAGCTTTTTGTATGACAAACTCTAAGCAGCATCATAAGATATTGTTTGTCTATCTTAGAAATCATTTCTCCCACAACAGCCAGGATTCAGTAGACACTTCATAATTTGCTGTAGCACATCAATTCAATTAATAACCCTTTACTTCACCATTGGTGAAATGTATATGATAATTAAGTATAATTCACAAAAGTTAGAAATTACCCATATCTTGGTGCTTGCCATCTCCCAACACATAACTATCTTAATAAACTCCATACCCTGAAGGATTCTGTAGAGACAAGTAGCCAAGGATTCTAAATATATTTTATATGATTGATTCCAAGTTAGGAAGAATGTTGAATATTTTTACTAATATCTGAAGTCATGTTTTTTCCCATAAAGCAGTAAAATAGGACTCTGAAATTAAACTCCCAGACATCGTACATACTAACACACCTCAAATGGTTGTTCTATTTACAGTAGACCTACCACTGTCAGTCCTTGGGAAATTTATATTCCATTTGTTTGTTGTTGCTTCTGGGCATAACTAATTAAGAAATGATTCTATTTACATCCTCATTTTGTACCAAGACTGCCTTTTATGATTGATTAAATACCAAGGTAAAGACAGTGTTCAACAAACTTGATGGAAAATATTAGTGCACTAGATTACAGGTCAAACATAAAATCATACCATAAGACTTAAAGAGGGGGAAAAAAGGACTTTAATTTCAGATTGGACAGGAGGTGAATATTAACTTTCTCTGATGCTATTTATACTAATTTAGGTAGGTTAGTGAAACTCCAAGGATTGATCTTTAAATAACAATCACAAGTAATGTCTTTTTCATTTTCAGTAAACAATATTGAATATATAATACAAATAGCACATGTATTCAGGAAATGATGTTTGTCATTTAACAGTGTTTCCCATTCTAAACTATCTATGCAATGCTACAGAACTTTTGTACCTTAAGTCTAAAACTTAATAGGTATGTTGGATGTGAAATGAGAAAGTGCTATGTTCTCCTCTGATGGATCCTGACTCTGAGCCCAAAGTCTTTTCACTTGGATAGAGAAATATAGTTCTTTTTCTCATTCTAAATTGTGAAAAACAGTGTCCTTTTTAAACAAAATATTTTACACTATTCATTTAAAACTGTTTCTGGTTAGCTTCCTGACTCTTGATTGAATTATGAGCAAATAAATTATCAATATATGCCAAGGTGACAGTTCATGAATGTAAAGTGTTTTCAGGGGCAAGCTGTCACAAAGTAATTTTTGTCTCATTTTCTTTCGTAATAAATGGCTAAGATATGTGGACATAGTTTCAATTTTATGCACTTGGTTCAGTCATGGCTATAAAATGCATCTTGTTTTTATTTCTGCTCACCGCTGCTACTAAATAGTTCAAATGAGAAACCAGTTTTGCCAATTCTTGGCTTGAACAGAATCTCTGATTCCGAATCATGTTTACTGTGATTACCTTTAATGACTGCTGAGTGCCCACAGTATGCAATGTTTGGATGTTATGAAGAACCACATTTATATTCCAAACAAGTTCTAATTAGAAGACATACAATGTGGAAGCCACTTGTTTTTCAGTTACTAATGAAGCAAACTCACCTCAAGAACTTAATTTATAAACTACATTGATTTCTCTAACATAACCCAACCTTTTTTATTACTAATATTTTTCTACCTTATGTTCATACCATTTCATTTTTATTCCCTTTTGCTGCAGGATAAACAGATAAATATTTGAGGAAGGAATTCTCCAGTGCATATGTATGTGGGTGTTCATTTTTCAGTGTGAGAATAAAATCATCAAAGCTTGCAATTTAAATTTCTGTGTTCTGCTCAATTGAGGACCCAAGTGCTCAATCATAGATTCCCCTGTAAATGCTTCATAACCAAGTGGGAAAGATAAGAAGCACTGAGGTTAAAGAATCTCTTGTGAAATAATTATACTGTTTAAAAATCGCATATACTTCATCAAATTAACTGAATTTCCCATCTTGGTTCCCTTCCCATCATTTCTCTCTCTGACCTTCAGTTCACTCCATTCTAATTTCATTAAAGGACAGTACTCAGTCCTCTGTACATGAAAATATCTGCAGATTTGTTGATTTATTCCAGTGCATCAATTTGATGACATCAATTCAGTTATATAACTATAACTACAGAAGACTAAGATGATCATAGAATCACTGAAAACTAAGCCATCAAAAAAAGTCATAGCTAAGAGAATATACACTGGACACGATCTTAAAAATAAATGCTGCTACAAAATTCTTTGAGGTATATTGATTTACCAAATAGCCATCCTTTATCTAGCTCAGTAAAGTAATAATAATAAGGTCCCTGGCTAATAGTAAAGTCACCAGGCTAAATAAAATATAATTTTATTTATAAAATTTTATTTATAAAATTTATAAAGTGGAGGAGATCAGTGAATAAAAGATCAAACAGAGACATGGTTCAAAATCATGTTGACTTCATTGGAATTGGATCCTTGATATGTTTGTTTTGTGTTGCTGGCAATTGAGCCCAGAGTCTTACAGATTCTAGGCAAGTGCTTTACCACTTAGCTACCTCCCAAAACAGAAATGTAATTCTCAGAAAAAGAAAAACAAAAGCAATAGTATAATAGAAAGTAAAAAAATAACTTTAGAATATATATAAACTAGACTTCTAGACTTTAGGAAATATCAAATTATGTAAAAGAATTAAATAACATACATTTGAAAGGAAACGTTCAATCAAAATACCAATATGAGTATTCAGGTTTTGAATATATGAGTAATACCTACTTTTTAAGATATGATAGATTTTAACAGTAAGTCTATGCTTGCATGTTTATCTTAAGATGTCCTTTTCTATATAACACTGTAGTATTCACAACTGTTTTCTTGAAAATAAAGCAGATGTGACTTAAGAATGGTAATAAATTTGTGTCCTAATTATTGTGTTGTGACAGTGAAAGTTTTCTAGCTTCTACAGCTGCTCATTAGTTAGTTACTCAAAATGTGAAACTCAGAAACCATGATAAGTGGTAACAGTTCAAATAACTCTGTAGGCTGATGGGGGATTATTTTAGCTAAAATCTGGAGAAAAAAGTTTTGCAACACAGTGACTAAATAAAGATTGATTGATCAATCAACTGAAAAAAAGACAGATACCCGTGAGATGATGGAAAAATTGTCTGAATTATCAGACAAGTTCTCTATAGGCACATTTGCAAAGCGTTTTATACATTAAAATTGTCTTAGAATAGTATACCACATATGGAATTCAAAGCTAATGAGCAAATATTTTGAATATAGAAGGAATTCCTGCCTGGTGGTGGTGGCACACACCTTTAAATCCCAGCACTTGGGAGGCAGAGGCATGCAGATCTCTGTGAGTTCAAGGCCACAGAGAAGACAGGACAGACAGAATTACAACAGATTAACCCTGTCTCAAATACAAAAAACAAAAAAAACAAAAAAAAAGAGAAGGAATTCATACTTCATAAGAAATGTGTTTTTACCTAAGTAACACTAATTGAAGAAGTCAGAACTCATTATCTTTGCTGATTTTACAATGTAGTTGCAGACAGTTTTTGATACAGTTAATAGTATTAGACATGGTTAATGGTCTTTAAGAGTGAATAACATTGGCTTAAAGGGTTCTGAAGGGCTTCTATGTATAAAACAAAATTAGTAATGTTTTTGACTTAGAGAAAAGCAGAAAAGATGCTTGGTAATTTCCATTTTTATAGCATACTGCCTGCTTTTAACATGTGTACTACTTCAGTAAGACATCCCATATGTCCTATAGTGGAAGAAATAATTTCATATAACTCTACTCAAATCATTTTAAAGTAAGGTTGTAAAATATTGAACCATTTCCTCTGACTTCTGCACAGTGTAGCCAGAGGGCATGAAGTGTCTGACTATCCTTTACTTGAGATGTGGGTTTTTTTCTCCTCTCCCAAGTTGTTATAAATGGCATGCCAAATTGTTTTACATGCTAGATCCACAACTTAAAGAGGGAAAAGACATTTAGTTCCTAGTCAGAGAAATTGGATATGCTTTTACAAGTTTGGTGACAAACATAATTAATGCCTTTATACATTTAAGCAATTACCATTGAGGTAGATGAAATACATCCAATTGAGTAAGGAAGAGTATATTCTATCTGTACATTACTTCACAAAGGCCTATGCTTCCTAAGGAATAATATACATCATCTGAAGAACATGAATCCTGAAATTATTCTCAATATGGTTGCCTGTCATTCTTTTAGTGGGCTTTAGGGTTTTTTCTACCTTCCCCAGCCTGTCTACAGCATGAGTTTAGTAAACCTATGCAACCTAAAGTAGCAATCTCAGAAACATTTGTGCACATCTGCAGTCCCAAACACCCATTTTGAACATAAATCAATCCAAATTGTTTTCAAACAAACACCAAGATGTTATTGGCTTTTTTTGCTGTGGTGACATTTGTAATGATTGTGCATAATTTATGGTGCCAAAACAGCCTGCACCTATCACAAACCTAGGTGGCGTTCTCAAAGTCTGCCACAATTTTTCACTTCAGCATACTCATACTTTTCACAAAATAAAGCCATTTTCACTGTTGTCTTTGCTGAGGTAGTACAATTATTAATTTTATGAAACCTCAAACCATAAGTACATGTGGTTTGGGTATTTTATGAGACACAATGTGAAGTGTCATGGAACTGAGTGTCAGGCATCTGAATTAGCTGCTTTATTCCTGAAACATAATTTTTACATAAAAGAGCAAATGACAGATAAACAACAGTTATTCAGACTGGGTTTGGCAGACATTTTGCTGAAAATAAACACAGTGAATCTGATCCTTCAATAAAAAATAACTGACAGTTTGTGATGTCAATAAAAAAAATTGTGCTTTTCAGAAAAAAAATGTAGAATATTGGAAAGCATGTCCACCACCATGAGCCTGACAGTTTTCCAATACCTGCATGTTTTTATAAAACCATCAGTGATGTTGATGGGTGCAATACACTGATATCGAGAAAGAAATTGCATCTTAAAATGTGTAAGTATGGAGAGAGACTTAGCTATCTCACTTAGTATGATAATTTCCAGATCTATCCCTTTTCATACAGATTGAATAACTTCACTTTTCTTTAAAGCTGAATCAAATTCCACTGTGTACACATCTACAATTTCATGACCTATTCATCCATTGATGAGCACTTAGGCTAATTATATCTCCTTGCTATTGTGAATAGAGGTGCAATACATACCGACTAGAAGTGGAATAGCTGGGTAATATGGTAGGTCTTCTCTGAACTTTTTGAGAAACAACCACACTTGATACCATTGCAGCTAAGCTGCAACCTCACTTGCTGTCATTCGTTTTCTTCCACAAGCTAGCTCAGTCTCAGAAAGACAAACACTGCACATTCTTTCTCATGTGTGCGCCCTAGCTTTTCATGCTTATACATTTGTGTTCGTGGGGATGTGAAGTTATGTACAAATCATGAAACTAGACAGCAGACCATGGGAAAATAGGTTTTGAGAAAAGGGGAGGTAATGGAAAATGTGACTTAAAACCGGAAAGGAGACCACCATAGAAAGTGACAAATGGAGATAGGGATGATGTGAGAGGAGAACAGACAGGATAGACAGACGAAAACAACTCATGTTTTAAAATGTCATGATGAAACCTAATGCTTTGTATGCAAGTAAGTGAATATGTAACAAGATCAAAATATGTGAGCACTACTGCATGGGGGAAAAGTCTGGGTCCTCTGGAAATCAGTGCATCACCTTCATACCTTCATGGGTTTACTGCATTTCTCTAATGTCTCCCTATTCATCTCCTCCTGTACCTTCTTCCTGTATTTATTCTTTCCTTAAAGGCTAGGGGCCCTGAAGTTCTTGTAGACGTTCGGTTTTGCTCCATTCCATATTATTTTAGATCTATTCTAGGTTCACTGAATGTGCTAATTGCTTCTAAATCAGTACCACCAGATCAGAAACCAGTAGTCTCTGGTTCATTTTTATCTCAATGTCTGTCCTGTCAGTTAAGTACTTGATGGGAAAAGGAAATGCAATTCTGAGACTCTTGTGTCTCTTTTATTTCCCACACTGAGTCACTGTCTCAGATGTTGCCACCTGAATTTCTCTTATCTTATTATTTTACCTTCTTTTCTACTGAACATTACAATTATTATCATTTGAAATACTGTAACAACCTTTGAGCAGGTTTGCCGTCCCCAGCAATCTCTTAAAATTCTTTCACTGTAATGTAGCCAAAGGGGTATCTCAGTGTTTTCTGTGATGAAACTTTCCCCATAAGCTGCAAGATAAAATTAAGTCTTTGAATATGAGACCTTCATGATCTGGGCCACATCACACTCAACACCTTCATCTCTCACCACTGCTCAAAGCAAAGGACTAGAATTTCAATGCCTATCTCTCAGACAAATGATTCTACATCTCATCCCTAGGCAACATCAAAGAACACTTGAGTTGAAAGGAGTTGCAGAGATAAAAGTAAGTATATAATTTATCACCTAAACTAGGACAGTTTTGAGAGTGAGGGGGTATTTTTAATAATTACACTGTGATAGCAGGTGCAAACCAGGGCAGTCCTAGGCAACAAAGTTTTCATCATCATACTCCCATAAGAGAACATAAGTCATTTCAGGGGATGAAGTAAGGCTGGGTCACAACAATGGCTGTACTAAAATAAGTCTTACATATGTTCTCTCCCACCATCTTTCATCTACATTATTATGTTTATTTACTTATTTGTTTTGCTATAAAGTTGAATGCATGGTGTGTGCCACTATCTATTTGTTGGTTTGGTGCTGGGAATGCAACCCATAATCTCAAGCATGCAAGGTAGATGTTCTTCCACTGACTGAAACCCCAGTCCACTTTGAACTATTGTAATTCAGTCATCAAGTTACCACCTGTATAGAAGGCCCCTGCATTATCAACCACATCTAAATAGAAAGAGGAGGAGGAAAGAGAAAGCACAAAACAATGGCTTGTTAAGCATTGATGGGGGTATTCATAAATGTTTCAATGACTTAATCATCATTTGTTCTTTCTGATGAAAAAAAAAAAAACAGTCTCATTGTTCATCTTGATGTCTGACAAATTCAATAAATAAAGTTCAGAGAAACCAGATTCCTGTAACCTACTGGGGAAAAAAAAAAAAAAAAAAGCTGGCCATGTCACTATTGTCCTGAGGCTGGCCATTCTCTGGCTTTTGTTTATTTTTTGTATTTTGTTTTTGTTTTTTTCTGAGAATCAGAAGGGTGGACAGATCTGATGCAGCTAATGTTGGATGAGCACAGTTTCTGAAAGGCAGCAGTCTGCCACCTAAAGTTCGCAGAAGACAGAAACTGCCATTTACATGTTTGAAGAGTTTGCTTACCAAGTCACATTTATTCAAGCCTCAGCTGACTCTTAGACTAGGTTTGTGTAAGACAAACACCAATTGTTTTTCCTGGTCTCCATTCTCAGTGATCTAAATATGAAGATGTTACTGGGTCATCTCCCATAAGGTTTGTACAGTTGCATAAAATACAAGAGTGTGTCAAATTGTCTTCCTTCTGCTCAACGGTGAGTGCATAAGCCTGGAAATGTAACTCAGTGACAGAATGCTTGCCAAGCACATGTAAGTCTCTGAGTTCCACACCCAGCACTGTAAAACTAAAATGATATGTACAGAAATATTCTCACATTCCTCTTTTTGTCCCATGAAGACTTCTGTGGCTGTGTAAACGTGGACAACTGCAATTTTGGAATGATTGTTCTCATGGGATGAGATTTCTGGTCTGAGAAGACAAAGTCCAGTGGTCCATTCCTGCTTCTTCTCTCAGAGATTTTTTGTCTTCTTTTTTTCCTTTTATTGAAAATAGATTTTCTTCCTGACATAATATACCCTGATTATGGTTTTCTCTCTCTTTACTCCAATTCCTCCCTTCTTTGCCTCCCGACCAGACCCACTCCATTTCTGTCTCTCATCAGAAAACAAAAAGGCTTTAAAAAGATAATAATAAAATATAATAACATAAAACCAAAAGTATCACATTGGAGTTGTAAAAGACAAACAGAAGGAAAAGAGCCCAAGAAAAGGCACAAGAATCAGAGACCTAGTCATTCACACACTCAGGAATCCCATAAAAACTGGAAATTTTCATATAAATGCAAGGGACCTGGTGCAGACCCATGCAGGCCCCATGCATGCTGCCTCGGTATCTTTAGGCTCATATTGAGATTTCCTCTGTTGATTTAGAAAGGTTTTCTTTTTTAGTGTCCTCCATCCCCTCTGGATCCTATACTCTTTCTGCCTCATCTTCTTTTCCTGAGCCCTGAGGGGGGATTTGATGGAGACATACTATTTAGTAACCCTCATTCTCTGCATAATATGTCTCTGTATTTGTTCCCATCTGCTACGAAAGGAAGCTTCTCTGATGATGGCTGAGCAGGCACTGTTCCGAATGCATCACAGTGGTTCTCAATCTGTGGGTCAACACCCCTTCAAGGCATAAAGCTACCCTTTTACAAGGATCACCTAAAACTTTTACAAGGATCACCTAAAACTATCTGCATATCAGATATTTACATTATAATTCAAAACAGTAGTGAAATTACAGTTATGAAGTAGCAACAAAAATAATTTTATGGTTAGAGGTCACTACAACATGAAGAACTATATTAAAGGGTCACAGTATTAGGAAACTTGAGAACCACTGGTATAGCAGACTGTCATTAGGAGTCATTTTATTACTATGGTTTTTTTGTTTGTATTTTTGTCTGTTTTATATTTGGGGTTTTTGTTTTTTTAGAACATCAGTATTTGGTTTTACACTAGGTCCCAGGGCTATCTAGTTAAATTAATTTCATGGCTACCCAAGCAGTGTCCAGTATGGGTTCCAGATCACAGAGTAGGCCGTAAGTCAAACCAGATATTGCTTGATTATTTCTACAAACTTTCTTCTACCATTGCACTAACATATTTTTCAGACAGGACAACATTGTCCATCCAAAAATTTATTACTGGATTAATGTTCATGTTTCTCTTTTAGTGTATGCAGAGTACCTTCTTGTACCAAAAACATTAGAATGGAGTGATGAAGACTCTATGTAGGCATAAGCTCCAGTTCTCCATGCTCAATGAGTTCTGTGTTTGCTGTCTTCAGCAATGGAGCCTTGCAATCAATATGTGGAGAACAATCTATAATCTTGCAACAGCCTGAATTGTTTGAGGATTCCCATGGGAATGCTTTAGCCAACAATTCATTAGATATATAACACAGGCCTGGTACTGAAAGCATCATTTCATAACAAGAGATGACCAGGCAGGGCTTTGTCTTCTCCCATATTTGGCAATGTCATTTAGATTGCCTCATACGTATTTTAGAAACCTTCTACTATATTAGATTTCCATACTATCACTCAAATTTTAATTTTAGCTGGCTCTCCCCATATTGGCTCCCTTGGCTCCCTTTCTCCTTTCTGCCCTCTCTTGATCCTCCTGTTCCAGCACCCACTCATATATCCACAACTATCAATTCTATTTTCTATTTTCATTTCCTAATGAGCTCTAGCTCAACCCCCACCAGTCCCTTACATTATAACTAACCTCTGTGATTCTACAGATTGTAGGTTGGTTATCACTGACTTAACAGCTAAGCAAATACATACATACCATATTTGTGTTACTGAATCTGAGGTACCTCTCTAGCCTGCCATTTTCATAGCAATGTGATTGTCATTGTATATAATTATTGTAAATGTATATGATAACTTCATTTGTAGTTATAAGTAGCATTAATTAGGGACATTCTCTAATAGGTAAAAATTCCTTCAATGGTAGAGACAACCTAAGTTCTTTCAGTCATTTTGTTCTGATCAATATCATCTCGATTTATTCTGGGTTCATTGAATGTGCTAATGACTCCTAAATCAGTATCACCAGACCAAAGCGCAATATTCTCAGATACTTTTGAGTCTAAATATCTGCTAAGTATTTCCATTTGTATGCAAGAGTATGCTTAATTCAGTGAAAACAAAATATGGCCTGGTGATGATAAAAAAAAGGCTGTGGCCTCAAATTTCCAATTCCTTGATTAGCTAACTTCATAAGCCCTGTCACTCCATCTAAGTTACCTTAGAGTGCATTTAGCAAGCCAGAGAGTGGGGGTGGGGAAAATACAAAGTAGAGACAGAGGAAACAAAGAAGGCAGAGAGAGACAGAGAGAGACAGAAACAGAGAGAAGTGAGCTTGAGATCCAATATATCCATTTCACATAAAAACTAACCTAGAGGCAAAATTCAACAACAAAACAGAAACAACCACCAAACTTATTCTCCCTGGCCATTTTCTCACTGGCTACCCTGTAGGAAGTCATTCAGGTTTCCTTTCCACTGAACCTATCTATAATATGCATGAATTTCAAAGGCTAAATTACCCATACTTTGAATATCATTCCATGTTGATGGCATTGTAGTCAGCATAGTAGGTAAAGCAGCTCAGAACAATGGACATGTTAATTCAAGACACAATCCACCTATTGTCTGTTCTGTGAACACTTCATGCCCTCCTCTGTGAGGCTGCATTTTACATCATTCTTTCTATTAATACCATACTGAAATTTCTTCTCTGTGGAGATAAAATACAGGTAGGAAATAACGTGAGTTCCTTTCAAAGGAATATTCAAGGTACCTGCTATGTGATATACTGAGATCTTATGCTCCATTATGGCTTTCTGCCACTAAGACTAGATTATTTCTTAAGTAGTTAAACATGGATATATTTACATAACAAATATAAATAGAAAATCCTCAAAAACACCCTCTTACAACCTATGAGACAAATCAAGATTGTATTCATCTATACCATCTGATTTCTATATTATAGTCGACATTTATATGACCAGATATTGTATTATATTTTATTTTATAATGTGAGATAATGCATACATTTCATATTTTGCTGCTGATTGTTACTGCTTTACAAATATAATATCCCTCATCATTGAGGAAGGGTGTAGGCTTCTGTTTTCCCTCCCACATCAGTCATAAAACAAATATAAAAATGATATACGCCAAAGACAAATTATCTTTGCATCTAAAAAAGACATTACATTTCTTTGTAATATGATGAATTTTCTTAAATATTAAGAGAATACAAACAATACTCCTTAAATTCTGTCAGTGAGTGGGACTCTATCATATATATGCCAAAAGAAAATGTGCAAAAGTCCTTAAATGTCTCTCATTTCATTGAGGCCTACATGTCCCAGAGGATAATTGAACAACGGATATCTCCAGAAATTTGCAATTAATAGGGATATGTGGTAGTATTTCCTAGTCAAAAGGTATAGACTCCTGAGCATCTCTGTGAGGGGTTACTGAGACCAGTTGAAAATTTTCTTCTCTGTATAAACATTAAGCTGGATAGAGCCTTTCTAATCCTCTGCAGCAAAATAGAATACAAAGAAGCTCAATAGAAGTCAAACAAAATTTGTAATAACACATACAATATCCCACTCCTCAGAACTATAAAATGAATAAAATGGTTGTGACTCAAATCTATCAAACCATGCTACACAGCATTTACATAGTTGAAATAGACAATTATATCATGGATTGTTTGCTGCAACAATATTGTTGGTAATATTTTCATTTTATACTATGAAATTTAAGATTACGAACTAAGAATCTTAAATCTTACAAGAATTACATATTAATTGATATTATGAACTCTTCAGAAAACTTCAGAGTTAGAGATATTAAGATCAGTTTAGCCATAAATGCTTGCAGTCAAAATGCCTGCATTTCTCATGTAGAGTGGTATTTTAAATTTTTCTTTCTTTGCATGTTAAATATTTTATGTTTATCTCTGATGCATTTGACAGTCCTATTAAAAATATAACCAACAATGCTTACACCACATCCTCCACCATTTCTAATGCCATCTCTCTCAACTTTCACTTAGGACCTTTTTTCATAGACATACCCCTTCCCAAAGGGCCAGCAGCTTCTGAGTCAAGTGCTTTAGTGTGCCTTCTAGCCATAATATATAATCTAGCCTATGGCCCAGGACTTTAATCTAGCATATTTTGTTTGATAAATCATTCACGATGATAACTGTACGATCTAAATAATAAGTCAGTATTAACAGAGTAAGTTTAGTAACTTTCCTTTTCATTCTTGAAAGAGCAAATTCATCCTAGGTGACTTATCTTCATCAATATACAATTCTAACACTATGGACAGAAACTGAAGGCTTAAACAAAATGAAGTAAGGTAAAGGCAGGGTTTGGAGATGTAGTCTACTGTGTGTAAGGCACTGGTTTAGAACAGGAGTCTAAAGGAAAGTTCTTTCTCCTCATTCATTAGCTTATAAACTAATACATGGTATTAGACATGCAGAGAAATTTCCTCTTAAAGATTATCTTTAGATGTACCACACATTCAAAAATGTTAAAGTCAGAAGAGACCATGAACACCCCCCTTTCCAACACCTCTAATACTAGATAGAACACTGAGACTCAGACAAAACAAAGTGAATTAACTGACGAGCAAATCCCAAAACAGATTTCAAGTGTTACAATTCCTGGTCTGGAACATTTTTCACAAAACTATACTATTTCCTAAGACTAGAAATATCTAGAGATTTCTCCCCCATTTGGGGAAGAATGATGTGGTACTCCAAAAGACCTCAGAATTGAAACAAATCAGATCAGAAAGACTTTACTAAAAATCCAGACACTGGACAATGGCAACCAGCCAGAAACTATAATTCTGTGGAACTGTCATCTATCACCTTTCTCTACGTGTTGATCAAAGGATCTGGCAAGACATTCACTCAGATTCTAGTTTCCTGGAGCTACTAGGTTGCAGCAGTGCTGCAGGCATTGTAAAACAAAGGCAGAAACATATGTGAGATGAAGAGAAAACAGAAATATCCCCAAACTAAGGAAGACTTTCCTCAAAGACTGTTTTTTTTAAAAGCTTTATGGAGCCATCTAGTGACAAAGTTTTGTGCTAACAGGATTAGAATTGGTCATAAATAGAAAACAAGTTCAGGGAGTGCTCACTATAAACAGCTAGGTCAGGAGCAGAGCCTGACTCTGTGTGTCTCAAAAAACTCAGTTGTGAAGGGAGCATGAGTCATCTGTCAAGGATTTCATTTGTAAATAATTTTTCTTTTGCTTTTATTGTCACCAGACAGCTTCTGAAACAGCTAAGAATTTCTTTTCCAATTTAATAGCTCTTCAACAAAGTGTAGAAGCTAGAGATAATTGGATTCCACTTTTAAATTCTTATATTTCACCCAACTGAATTAGGCTCAAAAAGTCAATTTCTTTAAATTGGAAAATATCTGTTAATGTTTCCAAACAGAATGGAACAGGCTTTCTTCTCTTCTATGAACTTATAAGATTCTTTTATCAATGACACTATTTTAACAACCAAGCTACATTTCTAAGGGAATTAACGTGGTAGAAAATTGTCACTGCAATTAAAACCCTTAGTATCTCCAAGTAAAATAAAAATAGCAATTGTATGTACTTACCAGAAGGGATTTATACAGAGACAAATCTAATTAGGACATTTCAGAAATGCTGTGACTCTGAAAGCAAATCCTGAGTCAGATCACACCAATTTCTGTTAAACCCTTGGATACTAACTTGTCCCTGTGATTGACTTATCTGAAAATTTTTCAGAGTTACAGATTTTTTATGATAATGAAAAGTATTTCACTTATATATAAATAACAATATTGTAGAAACTCCACTGAATAAAATTTTGATTTATTACATAATCTTTAGAAAATTCAAAATATCTGTAATAAAATTATTGAATTTATGATGAATCCAGTTCATTACAATTTATTAATTGTATTTATTCTGTTGACAACCAAAGATATGCATGTAAATGTAAGTTTAGTTTTACTTATGTTTGTTAAAACTCTTGATTATAAATATTGTGTGTTGTCCCTTGCTGATTGAGTCCTTGCTCAGTACAAAGGATGGTAGTGAGAGAAAGAGAATTTGCAGAAAATTTTTATCTTTATAATTGATCTAAGAGAAACATATGTAAAGTACACATCGGTTTCAAATTAATAAGATTGAATTATATCAGATTACATGTCAGAAATTAGCACACTAGAGCTATCATAGTCTCGTTATAATGATTCACAAATCATTCAAATTTTATTAAGATAGAAAACCATAAGACTGAAATCTTAGAAAAAAACATAATGGTATTTATAAAATAAATAAAATACTGTAACATTAATTTGTTGTAATGGTGTTAATGACTCTTGTTGAAAAGACACACAAATCTTATGAATACTTTCAGTAAAATTAAAATGAGAAATACAGTGTGTCTATGATGAAATCTGGTAGGTAGAAGTAATTATGGCAACCTGGAATAGAATATTTAAGATTTTTCTTATTTTGACATTGTAGTATAATTACAGTATTTCTCCCTTCCCTTTCTTCTCTCCAAACCTTTATGTAAGAAGAACACAGGAGGAATTCTGACCCCTTTGTCTGTCCTACAGGCCATTCTGTTTCTCCATAGCTATTGAACTCCATAGGAAATGCATAAATTTATAATATATTGGTGTTATAAAATGAAATCTTGCTTCTAATTCTAATTACCTAACAATTATTTAACTATTTTTTGAAGATCAGATTACAATGCTTCACAAGATTCTAAAAATATTCATTCCATTTTTCTCAAGAATGAGAGACATAAATAGAAAATATAAAATGAAATGACACAAAAACCTCAGACTCAAAGAGGCAGATTTGCAATTCATGAAGTAGTCAGTAATTTTCAATGCATATAAAAATATTCCTCCTCCTCTGCCTTCTAAATATGTAAAATATATAGAAATGTAGACAATGTTAGTAGATTAATCTCGAATACAAATAAACTGAGAGTAGGACATGCAACAACAGGAGGATCCCTCTCAGGAAGCCACAGGTCCTACTTCCTACAAACGTTAGTACCATTGTTGTGAATACAGGACTCAGATTTCTCTCCTAACATTTCATGAATTTCTGACGTAAGTCAGTTGAGAAGCCATTTAGAAAATACTCTATTATTCTTCAGGATTCTTGTGTCATTTTCCTGAAATTTCCTATCATGTTTTTAAATTATATATTTTTTATTGCTGTTTTGATCTATGTCTACAGTAAATCTTGCAAGAATTTTTCTTAAAAATCTAATCAAAATTGCAAGGAGAAAGATTATTTGTGTGTGGAGATAATTCTTTAAAAAGTCTACTTATTATGCAAGAAATACTATCTCTTAGTTATCGAATATTAAGATATATATAATACCTATGCTACCCAAACATCCGTGGCCTCTATTGTGATTGTTACATAGTTAGATCTTTTTATTTTAATATGCTTAATATTTTGCAAATATGAAGATTGCTTTTACCAAGTTACCCTGAAATTAATTGCATGATTGAACACAGTGTAAGGTGTAAATTATCCAGACCAAACCCTTATCAGCAAGCATCACCTGTTCTTAACATAGTATTGTCACTAGAACAAGTTTACTTTGCTTTGTTTTGCTTTGCTTTAGTTTTTGTTTGCTCATTATTGCTTTTTGTGACTGACTACTTTTGCAATCATCCACAAACCTGAGCTTTAACTAACACCTTCACATGGTCCTTCTTCTTTACTGTTCATAACAAGTAGAGGATTAATAATGTTGGACTTTTCCTCTTGCCTCAGGCCTCAAATGAAGCATAAACTATGTTAATCTAAAAGATTCACTGTTGTTGGCAATGCTGGGAGTGATAATTTTAGTTGAAGGTGTATCTGAAGAAGCCTCATAGGGGAAAAGCACACAGAAAGGAAAAATCCATTTCTCACAGTCATTCTTCTATCTTATCAGATGTTGGTGCTGATGTACATAAAAACCTCCCTAGTACAGATGGCTGGTTTACTTATTGCAACACAATAATATTCTTGGATGATTTTTTTCCTCTATGAGTCCCATGAAAGCCCAGCTAACCCATCAAGTCATTTCTTTTTTTTTTTTTAACTATCTCTAAAATCTACTCCATTAGTGCTGGGATTGTACTTTCCTAGTAAAACATATCTTTAGTATGTTGAAGACTTTGAGCGTGATCCCCAATAGATATGTATGTGTAAATACCACCTATATATTATATCCTTTGTACTATATAATTTAATATATACATGTATATGCGTTCTTTATCCATTTATATATTGACAGACACCTATATTGATTCCATATCTCATCCAGTGTGATTATTCCTACAAAGAACACAGAAATGTTGTTATTGATTTCAGTTCCATAGAATATATGTAGAACCCAAAATTATTAAGAAAATATAGAGTAGAATAGTGGTTATCAAAATCTGGAGGAGAGAAACAACAATGGAGATTTCAGTCAAGGGTACAAAGTTTCAGAAAGAAGAAGTATGTTTTTTCTATCTGTTGCACAAATGGTTGCCATAGTTAGTAAAATGAATGTTTCAACATCAATAAAATAGTAAACTTCAAATATCTCACAATTAGAAAAATAGAAGATCAATATGATGGATTTGATAATTATCTTGGATTCATCATTTCATATTGTATGCCAAAACACTGTATTATAACTATGGCTTATCAATTAAAAAAACTTAAAATAATTTTATAAAATGTTATTTCACTTCATTGCATTTTTCTTAAATTTTTTAAAGTGACAGGATATAATCCTATCAACACTATTAAACTTTGAGCCAGTTTGTGGATGTATTCTCCTATCTCCATCAGCCAGAAAGAATTAGTTTTATAAACATAACACCTGTAGTCATCATATATATGACTGAGGTAGTGGAGCCTGTTATTTACCAGACCTAACAACACCATGTTATCAATTCATTGTACTTCCAGCACACAACCACAATCAATAATAAATTTATTTCTATCTCCTTTTCTTTGAAGTTGTACTAGTTCTATATGCCTGTAGCTATAAACTCCTCCAAATTCTAAATTCCTGCCACACTCCTTCTGCCATCAACTTCACTTCCCAGCTCTCTCTGGAGAGTGGCCCTTCATTCCTTTCTCTGGTCTAGGCACCCCACTAAAGTTCCTGCATTCATGTGGAGGCCACTTTGTTCTCTGCTGCCGCAAGCAATTTCTTCATGCCTTTCTCCTTTCCATTCACATTAGGTAATGTCAGAATATCCTTTCAGAGAAAAGGAAACTCCATAACATTATAGTTATATTAATGCATCTATGATGAGAAACATAAAGAATACCATATTTTTCTAGAGACTCACAATCATTGGATCCTACATAAAGTTCTATCCCTGCATGAGTCTCAAAACATAGGTATTGTCCTGATTATGAATGGAGAAGTACAGAGGGAGATTTTCTTACATTTAAATAGTTATAGTTGGGTAGTAAAAACTGTAAATTGAAAACTCACATATTTTGTCAACCAAGAGGAAATATTAATTTATATGTTAGGTTGTGAAAGAACAAAATATAGCTATTTTGTGTACGTTTCTAAGTCTTATATTGACAAAAATAATGTTTATCTATGTATTACAACATTAGGTACTTAGCTGTATATGAATATTTACACATAACACTGATAAAATATTCACACGATACTTTTTTAATTTATTTAAATATTTATCACACTAGCAAAATTTTCTCATCAGACTTTCATTTTTACTCTGTGATTATTTTGTGAAAATCAAAAGAAAAGTCATATATACTCAACAAAGATAAACTAAGACATTAAGAGATTCAAGTTTGGAAAATCTGAGTGATAGTCCCACAGTACCCAGCATAACTGAATTTTACCACCCATCACTTTTTCTGTTTGATTTTGAGAAAGCCACAAGCTTTCTGAGCTACTAGTTCTTTTCAGTAAAATAGCAGCACAGATGATTTATTAAATGGTGACACATTAAATATGTTATCAGTCATCCCTCTAAACCTCTGAAATAGTAGGTAGTCAATAAACCATAGTTGGTGTCTTCCACCCTGAAGCTGTATACTCCTTTCAATTTTCATGTAGCATTCTATAACAAAGTGTGAGAGTCTCACAAAGCAAGTTCATCTCAACCTAAGACACATCTAGAGAGCAAGAAATCTTAGCTTGTATGAGTCAGACTTTCCTTTTAAAAACATAACAGCCTAGGCTGTCTACTTCAACTCATGAACTTTTATTTATTAAAGGCCTGCTTATAAAGTAATAGGCTTTCTGAGTGCCTATAAACACAGAAACATCCCTTTAATAGATACCAAATTGCTGATAGGGAAAGGAATTTAATTTCCCCTTGAAGTCAATAATTACACCTTACATTTACTTTGACACAAAATGAATTTGATTTTCTAACAGTATTTTGCAGCAGTAATATTAAGCATTTTTTAAAAATACTAAAATCCTTTCCTCTGCCCTAAATAACTTATGAAATGATTGAATCCTTTTATTTCAGAATTAAAGAACTTAATTCATTATATTTGTTGTACACAAAGTACTTTTATTACAAAACATTTTGCTTACAGTAGTTATACACCAGTGTTTTGTCCAATGTCTATAATTTCCTCAGAGGCTTTAACACACTTTCAGTTTAATTATAGCTAATTTTGTGTTTTACGTTTTCAATGCTTCATTATATTAACATATTTTAACCTGCTGACCTTTGACACAGCATAAAATGAGGAACAGATGAGCAACATATCTGGCACATATCAAAGATGTGAGATTTCTGTATCATTTTATTTGTTTTTCTTTTTATTTTGCTTTACTGAGACAGGGTGTTGCTAAGGAGCACAGGCTAGCCTTGAATTCCTGATTATCCTGGCTCACCTGCAATTGTAAATGTGCCTCCATCCCCAGCTTTCCAGTAGTTTTAATATTAAAGAAATAATTGCTAATATGTGTGTTCCACTGCAATCGTCGGTGCCTCCATCTCAATATCTATGTCCTGCAAGAGCTTGGAAGTTGAAGCCAACTTACAGAGGTGATGGTATTTAGGAAGGCTTTGAAAGGTGCTTAAGTTGTGAGGACAGAATCTATGAATGGCATTAGAGCCTTAGTCCCTTTAAAAATGACCTGGGAACCAGCCTTGCCTGTTCTAAGATAAGATATAGAAAGAAAGTTTCAACCGTGATCCAAAAAGCTCTCACCTGAAACTGCCAATTGCTTGATCTTAGATTTCCCAGACCCTGAACCTATGTGAAAATAGTTTCTATTATTTAAAGATACTCATTTAATGTTATGTTTTTAGAGTGGCCAGAACAGGCTAAGAAAGAATAGGAAAAAAGCACACTAAACTGAACCTATTTTAGCATAGAATTCTCAAGCAAAATTTTGCCTTATACAAATATTTATTTAAAAGTTACTTTTATTTTGTGTCTTCCTTTTTAAAATTCTGAATCTTAAGTTCAAAAATTTGCATGATAGTTCTTAGGTCATGTAACATTTACCTTGAAGACCTATGTAAACATATATTTCAATTTCACTTTTCTGCTCCCATTTGTTTGATCCCTTTTCCCATCTGTTTTACACACTGTAAGATGTTAAGTGTTGTAAAATATAAAGCTTCATTTTGCATGTGGCTATGGATTTTCTTTACATAGCATATGATGACCAAACTCATAATACATCACATGTGTTAATGTTGAGCTGTAAGTGGTTGTATATCCGCAGTTGCTGTGAATGAAAGACACACTAAAATGGACCAAGAGTAGTAAAAGAAGAATATTGCTGCAGAAGGAGACATGTTACTGTAAGTCAGGCAATATGGCTTCAGAGAGTGTGGCAATAATGGGGAAGGTGAGCTCAATGTCTTTTCTACAGAAAAATATGCAAATTATCTGATACATTTGATATTGACTGCTATTAAAAAAAAAAGAAACAGAATCAGATATCCAAATCCAAAGATAAGTTGATCCATGAAAAGTATTTGTCAACTATTACCATCTATTTGAAGGGAGGAGTGTAGCAGTATGCTACAATCTTTTCACCTCAATTTAGGGAAGGAGAAAGGAAATCTTCACTGCTTTGACAAGCAGCCTTAATACAGAAAGAGGAAAGATAGAAATCTTCATATCTTCTTTTTGAGTTGCACTGAGCTCAAATCTCTCCAACCTCTGCTCTTTATTAACTAAGGACAGCAACCCAAGCAACCAACCACCAACCAACACCCACACTGACTTTCTCGGGGCTTCAGACCTTTTGTACCCTAAGCCAAAATTTCCCATAAACATATGGGGCAGGCAATCCCAAAGACAAGCTACAGGTGCCAGAACTACTGCACCCAACCAAATTATAGCCACCTGCATCAAGCATTCCAAATCCAACTCATAAATCACTATACCACAGCTGGGATGGGAATATGAACCTCTTGTAACTAGTCAGTCAAACCAAAAAGCCTTTCTTAACATAAAAATTCCAAGTGTTCCTCTACAGAGGAGTGTTGCAGAAAGGCTTAGTTTTAAATACGAGATAACTAAGCCGAGCAAATATACAACACTTTGATTATTTGAATATACAGCACACCAAAGTTTGGATAGGGATCATAGGGAAAAATTTGGCATTTTCATTCAGTGGCTTAATTAAGATCTCTTCCAAAGGGGAAGAAAAAGAACTCTAAGCACAGCCTCTTAGAGCATATCAATGGTTTGGAGTCTAAGAAAAGGAGCCTGCAGAGGAGTGAAGGAGAAACCTCGGAGTCAGAAGCAACAACTTTCAAAAGCCTAACTTATAAGTTAAGGTTTTGGTGCCATAAAAACCAAGTGACAAGAAAAAAATTAGTTCAAAGAGATGATGAGCAACTCCCCTGGACGACACTAAGTACCCTGGAAAGGTGAGACTTAACATCAACCATTAGAGACAGGCAACTATTATTCTGGACAAAAGCCTCTCTAGACTAGATGGATAAAACAGTAAGTGAAGAGAATAGACAGCAAGCACAGACAACGATTTTTAAGTTTTCTTATAAAGAAGAGAAGAACCAAAATGTCTAACGAGTTTTGTCTTGTATTTTGAATTGTGGTAAAATACTTATCATGCAAAATTTACCATCTAAACATATTTTTGTGTATAGTTCAATTGCACTAAGAATTTGGATGTTCTGCAACCATCATTCTTTCACAGAACTGTTTTTATTTTATGAGCCTTATTGTACATGACTAAAACCCATATACGTATTGCAGACTGATCTTATGGTGACAGGAAAGATCTATTCCCAATAGATAGTGTCTATCACTTTTGTCACATTACTTACCTATTTGACAGACCTCACAAAGTCATGATCTTCTGGTTGCTAAATCATAAGAAGATCAGGCAATATGAACAGATGAGGCCTAGAGTGAGATTGGAATAGTTAAAGGTCATAGTGACATCTCAAAGATGTCACCTTATTACCAAATTGTTACAGGCTCAGATGTAGTCATACTCACTGGATGTCTGTGATACACATGAGAAGTTAAATAAGCTCTTGGCCCAATTTTAGTCATTAACTTACACACTGGAAGAAAAAGCATAAAGGCAATTATATAACCTGTTGGTAGAAACTTACCCCGTGCTTCAGGCATGGCCTTTAGCATCTTTAAAAAAAAAAGTACCACTCTAAGGAGGATATAAGGTAGTAATTCTTATTACTGTAGGAATAACAGGTTTGCATTAAGATAGTATAATAGAATCCTATGTAATGAGGAATACAGAATAAGCAGAATTCCTGAGCTCTGAATGATGTTATCGATTTGCCTGAGTCTTGTTTATGCAAGGGAAGTATTCAATCTTCCTGATCATTTTTCACTTATGTAACATTCATTCCATCATCTTTTAAATCCCATCATGCTTTGCAATAATATATGCTCTTTAATATAGATTACAGGAATTCCTAACTGAAGAACACCAAAAGCTGATTGCTATAAAAGGTCTTTCAAACACTACATAGATGTTCCCCTAAAAGAGATTCTAGATGAAACAGCAGCATATTGTTTATACTGAATTATTGTAATGATCACATCAACAGGAAAAACATGACTGGTGACATGTCATTCATCCATAGTGAGACTTTCCTGACAATGTATTTCCATCCATTCTTTTTTTCATTCCACAAGTACAATGAGCTTCCAGGACACGGAAACAGGTAGAATTTTGCAGACTCAAAGGAATGACCTGAGTCTGTTGTGCTCACCAAATATCAGGTGTTCATGGAGATATGTTTGATTCTCACATTAGCACAAAGCCACATACCTTTGAGCAAATTGCCTGCCATTCACTAGCATGTAATCCCTACTGAAGTTAATGGGAACAGTGGCTCAGGGTGATAAGAACACAATCATATTGAAAACCAAAAGATGCCTCAAAAAAGAAACTGCCAGAGTCTGTATGCTTTAATTGACATTGTTTTAATTCATCTATTTTGTTGAAATGGAGAGTAAAAATGGACTACAATATGCATGAATACTTCTTCACTTTCAAATATCCTAACATGTTTTATTCTAAAGTACATAGTACATATACCCTTGGTAACACAGAAAATAGATTCAGTCTAGAATTCAGAAGCATAGCTGAATCTCCCCACAAACAACATAACTGTATACATTTGCCCTAGCATATATACCAGCATTCCAGGCACCCAGTTACAATAATTTTATAATTAAAGTAAATAGTGTACTATAATAATATAAAGAAAATGCCATGGTCAGTTTAAAAAGCAGACCCATTCTTCAGCATCAACAACATGACTCGTGTTCTTGGTGTTGTCTTGAGATAAGCCAGCTTCATAAAGTCACTTTCATTCCAATTACTATATGTTTATGTTTACTCTAACCTATGTTTACTCTAATCACACTCTCCAGTATCCCCCACACATTTGTTATTCTCCTCCCTAAAAATTTGCACTCTTTGTAACACTGGATATTTCTGTCTTTCTTTTGTTTTTGTTTCATGGCAACATACAACCATTTCTACACTAGGATCAAGTTTTTTCACTGTATTTTCAAAATATGTATAGTAGGAATAAATATGATTCTAGATTCCATAAATAAGTGAATTAACGAAGTTCTTAAATTTGATTATGTGTGCATATATACATATATATGTGTGTATGTTTATGCCTTTATTCTATTTCTTAATGTTAGGAACTCTTAAAAATTATCCTTTCACCAATGACCCAGCCTAGGCAATCAAAGTGCATTACTGTGTGAGGAACATGATTTAGAAAGAGATAGAGATAGGACCTAAGCAATGCAAACCACAACTCATCAAAGAGACTAGCATTCTTTCTAAACCAAGAGTTGAGTTTTTTCTCTAGAATCACTGAGATAAGGAAAATGTGCATATTGACCTACCATCTCATTATCACATAGAAAGTCTTTGACTAAAAGAAAGACAGCATAGAGAAAACAATGTTGATAAAATGTGCCATGAAGTGACATAAATTGATCATTTTTTATCTGTCTCACACCTAATCTTGCAGCTCCTGGCTCTGAGTATGTTTGGAGCTGTTTTTGTGGTTGTTTTCTTACCATTTCTTTTCTTGCCTCCCATTGGGCCTGATGCTTTATTAGGCCAATAAACAACAATGCTTCCTCAGAGACAGATTTTCTTACACACCAGCCAGGATCCTGCTCATGGTGTTTTTCTAGATTTCTGAGTAAAAGTTGGCATGGATCAAAAGGTTCTACTCTAGCTACTCTGAAGCATCTAATTTCTTTCCTTCTCCATTCTATACAAATCTATCCTTGTTAACTCTCATGATGTTAAAAGTACAGTCCTTACCAGGTAGATAACTTGCCTTTTCTAGCTTCAGTGTGAGTCTGAGTAGCTGGGGGCATGTCTGGATAAATAAATGCATGCCCATCCACCACTGTGGTCCATGATTTGTCCCACCCCATTTTACTCTTTTCCTCTGTCCACCTGATCATCATCACTGTTGTTCATATGAAAATGTTTTGTGACCAGATTTAAATAGACAATCACCTTAATTTTCCAAACTTTCTGCTTAAATACAGATTTTTTAAAGCAAATATTCTTCGTGATCTGGCTATATTTGAAAAGCTGTATTAATTCTCAAAATCACCTAAGTGCTATTTGGTAAATTACTATTCTAGTAAATTTTTATAGGTTAGGCATTTAAGGATGTTAAGGGCCTAATTTACCAAAGTAGACTCATGTGAGTGTGAAAGCAGAAAGCAACTTCTTCCAAAAGTGTCCAAGCCTCTGAAAGGTAATGGGTTATACAAGGAATACATGAACTTCTTTTGTTCCACAATATTTTTCTTATTTATCACTACTTAGCATTATAAGGTTTGGTCCCAACTGCATTTTCTCACTGTGTACACTGACATTAGTTTCACAGTTTATCACCTAAACCAGAAAGACAGACGTACCTGAGTACATGCATGCTCATTGGTATATTCACACATAAATGTATGTATTTATCTTTAATATTGTCTATTATATCAAGAACCTGCCAGTATAACTCATATACAAACTCACTATCAAGACCTACCAGCTGTCCCTCTCCTTCATAAAAAGGAAATTATTTAAAAAGGCAAACCATAAAAATTAAGGGATACACAGAAATAAAACATTTTTTAGAATTAAAAAAATAAATTTGAAAAACTCAATCTTAAATTGTAACAAGAAAATCCACAAAGCAACTTAGCTTGCTATGAAGAATCATCAGCATACTCAGGAAATGGCAAGAATCAGCTCTTCTGTAAACTTAGGTTGAAAGAATATTTTATTAATTATAAGAAAGACTAATTGAAATACTGTTTAAGCAGCAACCGTATCTTTATGTCTTCATCCTCTGGGTACAATATGCTGAAGTTCAACTCCATATTAGTCAAAGACAAGGTTGCTATGTTGTAAATTGCAGAGCTACTCAGAGTACAAGCACTTTTCTTAATTCCCCTAGGACAGAGATGTAGAAGATACTATGTGTCCAAGAATGTCTGTATGTAGCTTCTGCCTTGAAGAGGAAACAACTTTGACTCTGAGGACTGTGCAAAGTGTGGCTATTAATACAACCTCTACCAGTGAAGCTCACTAAGGAAAACCCCAATGAGATTCTAGGCACACTCATCATCAGCAGTAAGTTTCCCACAGGTAACAATGAGCAGCCACCAGAAATTACCACACACTGAAGGAGAGCCTCTGCCAAAGGCTGAACAAAGACAGAGACGATCAGTTTAGAGTGCAGCGGCTATGCATATGTGATAAAATGTGCCATAACAATAAAATTAGAACAAGTTACTATAAAATAATACCTTAAGATAATTCAAGACAAACACTACTGGAGAATTTTAAACTATAGTGACAACGTCTACAAATCTTAATAAAAAAGTTGGAAGACAAAGTTTATGACAACAATTTTTTTTAAGGTTTTGAAAGGAGATAGAAAATAGTAGAGAATAGATAGAACTAAGTTAGCAGAACATTTCACAATGTCCAACACTCACAAATAGCATCTCTGAAATAAAGGAACAGAGGAAGCTGGAGGAAAGAAATAATCACTGAAGCAATCAGTGAGTCTTATTCCAGCAAATAGGAACACAGGTTTCCACAATGAAAGAACTGAAGTTCCCAGTGTAGTGGATGAAAACGGACAAACAAAGGCACATTGTCATGAATTTTCAGAACAAAGAAAAGTTTTCAAGCTTCTTGGAAAGGAAGAGAAGCCATATATGAAACACTGCTGTAGCATCATTCTTAAAAGGAGTGGCACCACACATTCATACAAGAGTATTTCAGATTTAGAATTCTATATGTAACTAATGCTTGTATATGCATTTGTCATCCTTTTTCTATAGGAATAAGAATCCACCATCATTAGTTTTAAGCCAAATTACAGCTTACCAAATGACTAAAGAATTAGGCTGGGCTATCAGGACGGACTTTTGTAGATCTGTGATACCAAAACAGGCTAAAAAATGACCATTGCTTATCTTCCCAGACACTATCACGTTTAAAAGTTGCTGTGTTCAAAGGATTTTCATTCATCATGGAATATGTCAGGTTGATATCTTCCTTATTTACATATTTGAAATCTTGTGAGTATATTTCATCAGCAAGTACAAAAGTACTTTTAAAATCTTACTTTGTGAATGTTTAGCAAATTATCAAACAAGAAACAGGAAAGCATGCACATAAAACCAAATAGGGTTAACCATGTGATAAAGATGAGATTTCTTGGGATAATGATAAAGAAAGAACCAGACAAACAGGATATCACAGGCAAGAGAGAAAGTCAAAGTGGAAAAAGAAGAAATGGTAGTTGATGTGCATTTGGTGTGTAATCTACAGTGTTGAGGTTAGTAGGCAGAAATTTTAAGTCTAAGGTATCAAAACACAGAAGAGTAAAGAGGCAGAGAAATGGCTCACCAATAAAATCATTGACTACTTTAGCAGAAGATCAGAGTTCCAAAGTTTGATTCCTAGCACAAAGACTTTGCAGCTCACAGCAGTTGTAACGTCAGACCCAGGGGATCCAAATGCCTTCCTCTGCCCTCTGCCACCATAGATGCATGCATGTACACACACACACACACACACACACACACACACACACACATAAACATAAAACAAAACATGACAAAAAGAAAAAATGAAGCAAATAACCAACATGACAATTACTAGTGTCAGGATAGAAGTGAGAAGGATACTAAGTTATCTCTCAGGACTCATAGCATACCATAAGGAAGGAAAAAGCACATCTAAGCTTATAATACTTAAAACTAAAAATAGGCAGGACAATGGAGGCAAATATAACAATATATTTTTTTGGTGAATGGAACTAACTTTCTAAAATGAAAATAGAGAAAAGGAGCAACAGTGGATTTATGGTTTCTGCATCTAATCTGATAGAAGTCTATGACTATTTAAAGTACATAGACATTTGATAAAAATAAAAAGTTGGGGGAAAGGTTTGAGGAAGTGATAACAACTCTTCATAGTATTCGTTTCATAAAATTAATCTAGTCTACAAATTCACTTAAAAACTTTACAGTATAAAGTCACAGAAATCTCCTGTGGTAGCTTAAAAATGTTCATATAATATTGGATTTGAGAATTCATTAATCATTCACTAGATGGGGCTAACACACTGCAGAGAAGTGACATCTCTAAAATATTTCATTTTTTTAAGCATTGCCACCTTTGAAAGGAAATTTATTTTACATTTATCAGATGGAAAGTTTCAAGTAGACAAGATATTACTTCAATTGTTTTACAATGTGTATACAAACTGTTAACTATTTTTAACAAGGCAAAATACTTATAGAATATTTATATTTAAAATATTTCTACTGAGTATTTAGTTGAGTTCCCTATCAAATGTACAGGAAAACTGTAGTGCAATGAAAAGAAATTGCCTAGCCTAGATATGTGTACCAACTGGACTGAAGACTCATATGTCCTAAAGGGAATTCATGAGCCAAGGCATGTAGGCTGACACTACAAAAATTACACTAAATACAGTGTTGGACACTGGGTTTAGGGAATACATACAAATAAATTGTCCCTAATTTATGCCTTGATAAGAGTGAACAAAATAAAGTGAAATACCCAACAAATGTGAGTGTAAGCATATACAGGAGAAAAGGGAGATTACCCACACGTTCTTCATCTTAGTAGATTCCTTGCCTATAAAGCACCCATAAAGAATCACATTTGAGTTACACTGAAAATTTAGTAAACTGATATAGTAATATTCATGAGAGAATACATAGATTACAGGGTTTTTTTAAGATTTATTTTTTTGTGTATATGTGTATATTTGTATGCACGTATATATATGTTGGTACACACTTGCCATGTGCATGTGTGGCTGTGTCTTAGTTAATTTTCTTTTGTTAAAAAGACACACTATGACCAAGACAATTTAGAAAAAGGAAGCATTTAATTGGGGGCTTGCTTTGCTTACATTTTCAGAAGCTGAGTCCTTGGCCATCATGGTAGGGAGCATGGCAGCAATCAGGCAGGTATGGCACTGCAGGAGTAGCTGAAAGCTTACATCTTATCCACAAGTTAGAAGGAAAAAGGGCAGGCTACTGGCCTAGAGTGGACTTCTGAAACCTCAAAATCCACCCAGTTACACATCTCCTCCAACAAGACCACACTTCCTAGTCCTTCCCAATACAGTTCCAGCAAGCATTCAAATCTATGAGCCTGGGGTGAGGGGTTCCTATTCATACCACCATAAACTGCCAGAGGACATCTTGCAGAAGTTGTCTATTTCCTTCTGCCATGTAGGTCCTTGAATAGCTAATGCCTTCACCTCCTGACCCATATCACCAGCCCTGGGATATAAGATATTTGAATTTTTGTTGGGATGATGTATGATCCATCTCTGTATTTTGAGGAAGTAATAAGATCAGGATTTGCACTAAGAAGATGACCTATGGGAGATTTCTCAACCACTCCAACAGGGAAGAAATTGATGTTGGTAAATGAAAAGAAAATCAACAAGAAACCTGTAGAGATTAAAGGGAAATGTACAAAGGGTGATATCATGTAAGCCAAGGCTGCTTTCAGCTCCTGAAAAATTCTAGAAATGATGAGGCAAACTCTTAACTATTTATTTTCCTGTGATGTTTCTTGATGATGATGTTTCCAACTTATTTGGCTATAGTCTGCATAAGACAAAATGTAGGCATTTTAAATGTTCAAGCTAATGTTTTCTGGATGTTATTATCATTTTCTCGAAATATACAATGAACCTTTGTAAAAAAAAAAAAAAAAAAAAAAAAAAAAAAAAAAAAACCTTTGCTTAACTCAAAATAGTAAAATGTGAAAGAATCATGTGGGAAAATATTATACTTGTTCAAAGGAGAATCTGAAAACTAAACACACACACACACACCAAGAATAAATTTGCTACTAAATGCAAAATTGGTAAATATCTACAGGGGCATACTCAATTACTTTCCACTTGACAAACATACATTTCAATAAATTAGATTTGTTTTACTGTTAATTTTTAGCAATTTGCAGAGTTGAAATGAAGTTCAAAGAAAATGGGAAAAAAACACAAGCCCTACATAATCAAATAACTCAGCATGACATTCTCTAAACAATGCAGTTTTTCACTAAACACACTTAAAGTTCTTTGGACCACTTAAAAAATATTTCAGCTCTCAATACCACTACTGCAATAAAAAATTTAGAACATTTCTATTCTCCATAAAAATTTTCATCCATTTATGAAAGATAGAAACAAGTAAGGTAAAACTCAGCTTACGATTTTAAGTATTTCTGGACTATGATGTATGGAAGGAAACTCCAAATGAAACTTGACTTATGCTGAGTGAGACAGAATTCAGCAGAAAGAAAGCAAATCAGACCAAAATCTAATGATACATAAATGAAAAGTGCACCATAAAACCTGAACATCGGCACAGTAATGTAAGATTGGCTTGCTATTCAAAATTCATTCCATGTGATTCACCACATCAAATGACTAAACTTAAAATTCCCATGAGCATATCAGTTTAGACAGTAAATAGTCAAATCCCAATTCTGATTAAAAACTGATTAACTGATTTAAATACACATTTATTTATCTATTTTCTGATATAATACATCTAAGCTTTTATAATTTTGTGTAGCAACTATAGAAGATAGGTAATTGCCTAGCATGTATAAGACCCTGGGTTCCATTCTTAGTATTGAGGAAACAAAAGAATAGCATACAAGTTCAGAAAAGAATAAACAGCAACAACAAGCTAGCTGGAAAATCCACAGCTGGCTACTTGCTGAATTGTGAAGGATTACTGGACACAAAATCTGTAGTGCACTCTTCTGTATCACATGATTTTCTTCAGAATTAACCCTGTTCCCTAACTGGCCCTTGGCATTAAAAACTAACCTATGAACAATGGGTAGATTTAGAGGCTTCAAAATTTGACCAACTTTCCTCTAATGTTAGCATCTAGAATTTGCCAGATGAATGTTGAAGGAAAGAAGTTTGAATAACGTGGAAAAACTTCAATGATTAGCATACATATCACATGCTTCCTGTGTCCTTGAGATGTCTCCCAGGAGATATCCTAAAACTGTCAGTAAGAGAGATTACATCATGCTATCAACAAAGAAAGTTTCAATATAAACTTCTACAATATTTGAAGAGCTCTGACTTGCTAGGAGACAAAGCACTTGATCTGAATAAAAAGGTACACAAACTCAGGGGTGGTAAGATGGCTCAGTAGGTAAAGATATTTGCCACCAAGCCTGATGACCAGAGTTTGATCCCCTGAACTTACATGGTAGAAGGACAGAACTGACTCCTGCAAGTTGTTCTCTGTCTTCCATATATGTGTCCTGGCAAGTTCCTCCTTCACATAAATAAATAAGAGATTTTTAATAAAACAATAACAAATGAATAAAAATACATTATTAGAAAACTATGAACAAGAAACTATATGTCCTGGCTCTTATGTGTCAATTTGCACAAGCTAACATTATCTGAGAGGGAGGACCTTGGCTGTCTTAGGAGATAGACTGTAATAAGGAAGAATAATTTAAATAAACCCTTTCTTCTACAATTGCTTTTGGTCATGGTGTTATCATCACAGAAGCTCTAACTTAGACACTATGTTAGCAAACTATAAAATAGGTAGCATCTTCAACCTAATAAACATACCATACAATCAACATTCTCAATTGCTATCATGTCAGTGGTGAAATGCAGGATGTTCTCTCAAAAAAAGTCTTAAAAACATTGGCATTCTTTATTTCTGTTCAACATTTTGTAAGAAGTTCTAGCCAATATAGATAATCCAATAAAAACAATTAAAAGGAACTCATGTTGAAAAAGAAGCAGAACATTCTTTATTCACATTTATTATCTATGGAGACTATGTAATGAATATAAGAAATTAACCAGGGGCTGGGTACATAGGTCAATAAAAAGCATTCATCTACCACATATACATACCTAGGCTTTATCCCCAACTACACAACAGTAAAACAAAACAGAAAGAGAAATAAAATATATATTTCAAACAAAGTCATGAATGCCACTGTCTGTAAGAGATTTACTCCTAGTGCTTCAAAACTGGAAACACCTAAATATATATAATCTATAAAATAGATACCACTAAAAACCTCTCATAGCTGATAGACATTTTCTATAAAGTGGCAGGATACAAATTTCACACACAAAAATAGTGGACTTCATATACTGAAATATACTGAAAAAGAGACCGGGAAATTGATCCTATTAATAACACACACACACACACACACACACACACACACACCACACACACACCACACACACACACACACACACACACACACACACACTTAGGAATAAACCTAACCAATGAAACAAAATATCACTACAATTGAAACTTTAAGACAGTATAGAAAAATTAAAACTACATAGGAAGATAGAAAGACGTCCTATGCTTACGGGATAGATGTATCAGTCTTATAAAAACGGCCATCCTACAAATATCTACAAATTCAATGCAGTTCTGATCAAAATTACAGGGCCATTCTTCACAGATATAGAAGAAAACTCTTAATATTTACATGAAACCACAAAAGAACAAATATATCCCAAAAAATTCTGATTAGTAAGAACGTGGCATGAGATACCATACCTAATTTCAAGGTATACAACAAAGTCACAGAAATAAAAACTGCATGGCACAGTCACAAAAACAAAAACAATGCATAAGTCAATGAAATAGACTCAGACAGAAATCTACAAAATACAGCTATCTTATTTTTGACAAAGAACACAGAAATGTACATGGAGTCAAAAAGACAGCACCTTTAACAAATGGTGCTAGGAGTTCTGTATGTCAATACAAAGAAGAATAAAACTAGACCTGTATATTTTACCTTATACAATACTCAATTACAAATGGACCAAAGATCTGAACATAAACCTTGATACTTTAATACTGCTGGAGGAAAAATTAGGGAACACACTTAAACTTACAAGAACAGGGAATGATTTTCCAATATGACTCTTCAAAAAATAAGAACAATAATTGATAAATTAGATCTCACAAAATTACAAAAAAAGAAAATTGTCAATCCAGTGAGGAGGCATCCCACATAAAGAAAGAAATATTTTATAGCCTTATATCCTACAGAGGATTAAAGATAAAACTATACAAAGAATTTTAAAAACTAAATGTCAATAAAACAAAGAACCCAATTTAAAAATGGACTTCAGAACTAAAGGGAAAGGAGATTACAAATGGATAAGAATCACTTTTGAAAAGTTTTCATTATTCTTAGTCTTCCATGAGATGCAGATTAAAGCATCTTTAAGAATCTTTTCTTGTCCCTGTTAGAATGGCCATCATTGAGAATAGCAATAGCAAATGTTGGCATGTAGGGAAAGGCGATCCTATTCACTGTTGATAGGAAAGAAACTGGTGCAGCTATTTCAAAATGGGTCTGGATGCTTCTCAAAAATGAAAAATAAATTTACTGTGTGGTGGAACCACACTATTGTTGGGCATATAAACAAAGGACACTGTATCCTATCACAGAGATGCCTATATATCTCTGCTTATCGCTTCCCTAGTCACAGAATCTTGGAAATTCAAAGTATCTTGGAGAGGCAGCCAAGATTAACATCAGCTGATGAATAGATGATGAAGATGTGGTACATATTCACAATGAATACTACTCAATTCAAGAAAAATGAAACTACAAATTGTCAGGGAAATAATGAAACTTTGGGGAAAAAAAAATTCCAAGTGAGGTGATTCAAGCCCAAAAGGACAAACCCTGCATTTTCTTTCTCCTATGGAGATCTAAGCTACATCTAACAGAGTACCTGTAGAAGCCAGGAAATGAGGAAAGGATATGAAGAGGGAGTTGGAGGTTGCCTTAGGAAAGAGGAAGTAATAGAATAGGTTTTTAAAAAGTAAACAGGGAGAACACTATTGCTAGAAATGTTTACGGTAGTGGGAGGGAGAATTAGGAAGATGAGGGTGTGATACAGATGAATATTGACTTGGATAAAGAGAAAAATGAAACAACTTGGAAACCAAGATGTGGCCACCTTTGCAATAGAGGCTTAACTGTTGGTTGTATAGTGCAGGGTATGGGCAGCCAGTTGTTTCTGAGTTGATTCAAGACCAATTCCATGGGGTTCCTGGACTAGTAGCTAGCTAGTACTGTCATCTGGTAAATAATTCAGATCTGAGGACATAATAGTTGTAGGCCCCTCATGCCACACAAATAGCTAGGTTCTGAACCCCAGATGTTTCTTAAAGCCTTATCAGCTAATTCCAAAACCTGAAAGACCATGAGTAGCTAGTCCCTGCCTTTATAGATAGGACTATTAAGATAATAGTTCTAATTCCCCTAAGGTAGGAGAGTGGATAAGCCACACATCCTCAAAACTTTTCTCAAGGAGATAACTACCTGGTTTAATCCCTAAAGGCAGGAGACTGTCCAGACCATCCCCTACAGAAAAAAAAAAAAAAAACATAGAAGGAAGAAAATGAGATCAGGCCACAAAATTCTAACAATCTGTGGCCACCATAGAAAGTTTGTTTCCCAAGAAACCCTATTTAATATCTACACTCTGCTCAATTTTTTGCTGTTTCTCACCTGAGCAGATACAGATATCCTCCTGAGTTTTTTTTCCCCTCCCAATAAATCTGTGTGAAATTTGTTGTGGTGGTATTCCTTGGCTTCTGACTACCAGGACACCTTCCAGCTGAGCTCTAATACCTCCATTGGTACCCTGACTCAGATAGATTATCCTCGTGCCCACATTCCCCCCTCTGGGAGTAGGGGATCTGAGCTGCACTGGGACCCTACCCCTCATCTCTAGTCCATCTACAACTGACTTAACTTCTAGCTCACCAATCATTCATCTCCCCATCTAACAGCAGCAATTAGGTAAGTTTCCCCTTTGGTTGGTGCAAACACTTACTGGGTCAAGGGAAGTGACCACTGGGCATCTGGCACCCTTCAGGGGTACTCTTGTAGGTGAAGATACCCCCAGCAATAGTCTTAAAGGCTACTTCTGGCCCTCTTCCTCTGACCCCCATTCTCCTACCCTTGGAACTGCAATCCTGCAGATTCCTTAGGCCCAACCAGGCTACTGAGCCTTTTCATGTTCTCTTTTCCTATCTTCTCCTCAAGCACTGGGAACACCTTCCCCACCTCAGAGCTATAATATTGTATTTATGGTATAGTGGTAAACAGCATTGCACATAGTCCACACCTCAGGGGACTTAAGCCCTTAGCTTTGACATCTTAGGAAAGAATCTCCTGCACCCCATATCTTACCCCCTTTACCATCCCCATACTCAGTTTAAAAACCCAATGGAACCTACCACTTGGTACAGAATCCATGATTTATCAACTTGGCAATCCCTTTTACCCTGAAGTACCCAACCCCTGTCCTTTCAACCATACCCTCCAACACATCTAATTTCTCTGTCTTAGACCTCAAAGATGCCTTTGTTTCTAGTCCTCATGACCCCAGTCATAAAATAGTTTTGTCTTTACTTGGACTGAACCGGACACTCATCTCTCTACCCAACTCACTTGGACCATCCTACTCCAGGGGTTATTGGACAGCCTGTATCTATTTTGCCAGGCTCTGGCCTCCCGTGTCTGACTTACTTTTTTTTTTGTCTTCTCCTAAATCCAAGCTTATACAATACATAGTCAATCTTCTCCTTTGTAGTCCATCCCTGCAAATTAGCAAGGCTGACACTTCACTTTATTAAACTTTCTTTCCTGCCAAAGATATAGAGTTTTGCCTTCAAAACTAAAGTCCAACTGTCCATTCCTCAGGTAACTTATGTGAAACTGACTATTACTCCAATAGACATGCCATACCCTAGATAGGAAACATCTAATCCTGTCACTTTTGGGTCCCTATCACTAAGGACAAAATATTACCCTTCCTAGGGATGCTAGTTTCTTATGCTCTTGGATTCTTTCTTTCTCTCTTCTCACATACCTCTTATATGAGGCAGCTTTTAGTCCCTCCTAGTGCTCATTTCTAAACCCTTTTGTAAGTTTCAACAGGCCCTCCTCCAGCCCCCAGCCCTACATCTTCCACACTTAACTCACCCCTTCTCTCTCTATGTTACAGAGAAGGAGGGATATGTATTGAGGTCCTGGGTCACCAATTGAGACCTTCCTTTGTGCCCACTGTGTACTTATCGAAAAAATTAGACCATACTCTCCAAGGATGGGCATCTTGTCTGTACATGCTGGCCTCAGCCGGAATTCTTATACACAAATAAAAGAAGTTAACCTTTGGATTGCCTATTATTGTCTCCTTTCTACACCACCTGTCCCACCTTCTAACATACAAGGGTCTCCAAACACTAACCCCTTCCCAAGTTATCTCTCTTCAGGTAGCATTAATAGAGGACGCCACACTTACCTTTCAGCCATGCAGACTGCTTAACATTTCAAATCTGCTCCCTGACCAATCTTAGAACACTTCCCATTTCACTCTTGCATTGAGACCCTAGTGTAGCTATTACATCCTCATATACATATACATGAGGGAATGATACCTCAGGCTACCTATATTGGTACACAGATGGCAGCTCCTTCCTACATAGAGGACTATGAAAAACAGAGTACACTATTGTTTTGGACACTATAGTGATTGAAGCACAGGCCTTTCCAAGCCAAATCACAAACCAACAGGCCAAATTAATAGCTCTTACTAGAGTCTTTCAACTAGCAAAGGGACAATCTCTAAAGCTTTATACAGACTCCAAGTATGCTTTTCACATTCTCTTGGAAGGAGAATGAGTTACTAGTGACAAAAGGAGGGTACAAAACTAATTCAGACCAAATCTGTTAATGGCCTCTCAGGTTCTCATGGCCATACAAAATTGTCCATTGTTGATCACACTAAGCAAACAATTCCATTATCTCCATGAAAATGATGGAGCCAATGAGGCAGCTAGAGCTGAGGCTAACAGAGGCCTGTGTCCCTCTCACATGATTTAGGTCTAATCCTTTCTCTAAGCCCTCAGTAGAACCACTGACAAAGCCACTGGAGTGGTGGAACAGGTTGCATCCCTAGCTATTTACCATCCATTTTCCTTTCAGCTCATCCAGGATCTCCAAAGGTAGCCCAGAACTCCCTCACCATCCAGGACCAAATAGATTAGCTGACCACCATAGTGTTACAAAATTGGTGAAAATTAGATTTACTGATGGCAAAGAGAGGTGGTCTTTGTCTCTTCTTCAGGGAGGAATGTTGCTTTCATATCAACCAGTTGGATATAATGAAGGATAGGATCCAACAACTCCAGACAGATCTCAAAAACCATAAGAAACAGATGTATTGGCCATTAATGATCCAATGTGGAATTGGATACTACCCTTTTAAACCCCTCTTTTCTTAATCCTACTAGTCAAACCTTGCTTTATAAACTTCGTTTCTAGATTTCTTCAACAAATCCAAAAGATTTCAAACCAGATGTTTAATCAATTGCTATTACAAAATTATAGGCCCCTAGCTACAGAGCCAGAGACCTACAATTCCATGATTATACACCAAGAACTTCTATGCCCCCATTCAGCAGGAAGTAGTCTAATGATGACATAACTCCCTTTCCTGGTCTCTGATTGTTTGTTAATAGTAATCAAAGTGGAGGGAATGTAGGCCCTTCAAGGCCTGCAAGTGGGTTGGCCCTGTCCCCAGATATCTAAAGGCCTCATCAGGCATTTCCAAGCCCTGGAGGCTCATGAGCCAAGGAGACCTTGTCCCTCTAGCCCTTTCTAATGGCCCTAACAGCAGTTCATAGCCCCTTGAGACAGGAGAATGGCTAAGCCCCACCCCCAGACTTATCTAATGGACATAATGGGCATTTTCAGCCCCTGAAAAGGCTATGCCTCCCATGCCTTTCTAATATCCAAACAGCACTTCCTAGTTCCTCTAGACAGGAGACTGGTTAAACCACACCCTACAGAGAGAGAGAGAGAGAAAGAGAGTGAGCAACCAGGCCACAAAATCCCACCATTCCCAGGCCACCCTGGAAGGCTGTTCCCAAGAAATTCTATATAAAGCCTGCATTCTGTTCTCTGCTGTTTCTCACCTAAGCTGAGGCAGCCACATTCCAGGGTTTTTTCTTTGTTTGTTTGGGGTTTTTTTGTTTTGTTTTGTTTTGTTTTGTTTTTTGCTTTTTTTTCCCCCTTCCAATAAATTCCTCTTGTGAGATTTCTTGTACTTTTGATTTTATGGTATTCTTTCTTCCCACCTCCCTCTGACTGCCAGGATACCTTCCCATCTGAGCTGTAATAATTAACATAGCCATAGACAAAAACAGCTCCCCGGCCTAATCTGAGAAACCTTTCTTTACACATGCAGAGACTGAAGCCTGCTGAAGATGCAGACAATAATCTTTGGGTAAGGACCTAACCCTAAATAAGTAACTTATCAGCTTCTATATGGCTCAGGGAATCATGTGGAAGAGGCTGGAGATGTTTAAGAGCTATAACATATGGTAAAGTCTACAAAATTCTACTCTACACACCTATGCAAATTGAAGAGATAGAATAGACTCCATCTTGTGCCTCAGGCTCCATTTTGGGCCCAAGTCTTCATCTAAAGCTTGCCCCAGGCCTGACCCTGAAAAGTCATAAATTCTAAGAGAAAGCCATAAAACTCCCCACCTGAAGGGCAATCAATCACAGATGAGGGCAACCACAGGGTATCTACAGGAAGGCAGGAAGGCCTTATGTCAAGGCTGGACATCTACACATCTACTTCTGATATTCTCACATGCCAGGAGGTATGTGAGTGTCTTTTCTTGAGGTTAAACATCTATAACACAAGAGTGTGAACTGTTGGCCACCCAGGGCCTGAGCCAATCAAAAACTAACCCACGTAACTATCTCACTGTCCACTAATCATCTTCCCTGTTATCTCACCCATGCGGGAATTCTCCTTACAACCTATAAAAAGGCCAGTAAGTCTTTGTCTGGGGTTACCATATTCTTAAATGGGTGACCCTTGCATGCAGGAATTTTCCTTCTCGAAATAAAAGCATCCTTGATAATTGCATATGTGAGTGGTGGTCTCTGTGAGGTGATTTCAGACTTAACACAAATATTATAATCATTAACTCACATCAACTGAGATTACCTGCACTTGACCTACACAAGACCAGACTTATCAACTCTCAGCCAAGAAAAGGGGAGAAACTTATCAGACTCTGCTCTTTTTTTCTGAACTGTTAGCTATGGTTAGATTCTCACAGACTTTTACAGCTTTAATTTCAAGAAATATTTCAAATTTAGTGTCAGATGACATTAAATATACAAAAGCATCAGTGTTTACCTGGCTGTAATATTTGAAAGTATTTTGCATTCTTACAAATTACTTACATGGAAGGAACATCTAAAATGGAACTTTGTGAAGAACTCTCATTCTCTTTCATCTCATGCAAAATTGTCATTTTTTAAGGGGAGACAGAAGGTTCAAGTCATAAAATTAGTTCAGTCAAGTGAAATAGACTGTCTCATATCACAGGAAGATGAGTTACAGAAAAGCTGTTTTAAATTTCCTCCTCTCCCAGAGTGTCGGCAGCACCATTCTGTCTGTGAGTTCAATTACAAGACCCAAATTAGCAGCAATTTAACACTAGAAGCTTACTAATTAATGCATATTCCCTTGGGCCTCTGGTCTATACAAATAGACCTCAGATCCCCCCCCAAAAAAATAAAATAAAATGAAAGATATTGGCCCATTTACCAAACTATCTTATTCGTGGGAATTCAAATAAAGTTAGCTTATTTAAACAATTAATGTTGGGGGTTTAGTTTTGTTTTGTTCGCTTTCTCTTTACTTTTATTAGCACTACAACTAAGTCCAAGGTCAAGCATGGCTACAATTAAGAACTGGGTTAAATTTACCCTTGTGCCTCTACTGATTATCTCTAGTGTATTTCTTTCTCAGCTCTTGACTACATTTTCTAAGAATCTCATGTAGATTCTTCTTCAGTTGAAATGTCCACACATTCCAAAATTCAACCCTTATAACCACTAACTTCTGTCTCTAGGGCACCCCTGTTTCAGTTGCTGTCCATTCACAATGAACATGAGTTTCTCAGGATTGCTATTTTTGTTGTTGCTTTGTTTGTTTGTTTGTTTGTTTCGTTTTTTTCAAGAAAGCGTTTCTCTGTTGTAACTCTGGCTGTCCTGGAACTCACTCTGTAAACCAGGCCGGCCTCAAACTCACAAAAATCCACTGCCTCTGCCTCTGCCTCCTGAGTGCTAGGATTAAAGGCATGCACCACCACCACCCCGCAACTCAGGATGTTTTTAAGTACATGATTTATAATAAATAAGACATCAAGGGAAAATTCTGATGATTAGAATTCAAAGATGTGACTGACATTTTAAAACTACACTTACGATTTCAGTTCACTGTCAGAACCATACCTGATTAAGTATGGTTATGTTCATGATGTCAGAACTTATTGAATAACAGTAAATACACAAGATATGACAACTTCAATGAAAACGTTTTGTCACATATTCTCACTTTCCTTTATAGCCTTGGTCAAGGCAGACACAGATTATTTTATTAGAACCTTAATTACTAATATTAATTCACATACCATATTTTATATGCTACACAGTAAATATATGTGTACCTTTGGTAGGGGTTATGGTGTTACAAAATGGCTCCAAAGGATTAAAAGGCTGCACAAAAGTACAAGAATTTCAGGAGTCCAGAGAAACTGGGAAGCTAATAGAAATGCTAGAGTCTATACCGATAAGATAAAGAGAAAAACAGGGTTGAGGTCTTGCTAGAGAAGCCTCAGCTGCCCTTTGGAAGGAAGACTCTAGGGTCAGAAATGAGCTTCAGGATTAAATGCAACCATGAGTAGGCCCACATACAGGTACATGAATGGATGATGAACAGCAGGTCCAAGTGTCTGAGTGGGACAAACCAAAGGCAATTTGAGTAGCCAGTAACAGCAGTGGTCACTGAGCCAAGCAGAAGATTCAGTGACTGTCAAGAGTTCTCTCCTTGTGGATCCTCTGATGCACATACTACGTAGTCATGACAGTTTGGTAAAGGGTCCTCTCATGGTTACGTCAGTGTCAGATATCCTTCTCTTGATAGAGTCCAAATGGAGGGACTAGTACCTTTTCCTTGCTCCAATGTGTCTCGTAAGTTCTCGGGCTGATTTTCCTGATATGATTTCAGTATGCCCATGTAACTCCACATTAATTTACTCCAATAAATTCCTTTCTACTTTCCAGAATAAATCTTTTATCAGTGTGGTACTATAGAGGTGATGCTGTTCACATGTCCACTAGGAAAAAAAATCATCTTCCAGCTTCAAAATATAGTCTCTAAAGGAAAGACATAGCATGAAACACCACCATTCCACACACTATAGAGTAACTTGGGGCAGGCAAAGAATGATTTCAGCAATCATTAAACTTCCACTGCATATAACACGATATGTAAAGGTTTTATTTACATTATCTTCTGAAGCCTCAGAGAAACCAGTTATGGAGTCATCATCATCAACATCCGTCATTATCATCATCATCTCCATTTTAAAAAGAGAAAAATAAGCCTCAAAGGGCAAAGTCAACTATTTAAGGAGGCCAAGTGAGAATTAAACTTCACATGTCTCCAAAGCTACAGTTCTAAAACTTTGGCTAAGTTACATGAAGTAAAAGTCCTTAGACACCCCAAAATTAATTAAAAAGACTGGAGAATGGAGAAGGAAATAAACAAAATGAATCAACAGCTGAAGTCAGAGTAAACCAACAAGAAGGCAATCCATGCTAAAACATTGACTTAAATCCTATCATAGCGGGTCAGTGAAGTCCTCCTTCACTTCAAATTTTCCAGACAGTTCAGTACAACCACTCCAGAAGCAATAGTGGTTTATCTTTGTGGACAGTTCTGCTATGAAAGCTTCGTCGTATCTTGCCCTTGCTTTATAACACCTTGCTTTTACAATATTTACTTTTAAAATGTTTTAAATCAGTTCTACAGGTGTTTTGTAGTTGCCCCCTCTTTCTGCAGCGGGCAGCTGTAAAAACTCATCACAGAACCCTGTCCTTTCTGATGATGGCTAGTATCTGTGATATCTCAATGCATCATTTTAGTTCAGAAATCCATTGCTCTCCAGAGTTAGTTTTGGTTTACCAAAAATTTGATTTAATAAAAGTACTCAATAATAGGTCTTTACTTTGTCCCAAGCACCATTCAAAGTGTTTTGTTCTTTATCTTAAGTACTATTAAGTACTTAAGTACTATTTGTTGCAACTCTATCATAAAAGAGACATTATTTTCAAAATCTAGAATGAGGACACTATAGCTTTAGTTAATTTGCCTAAGAACACTCAACTACCAAGTATGGGATTGTTGGAACTCAAGTTGATATAGAACAATTGAGAGCTATTTTAAGAATTTGATATATCAAGAAAAAGTTACAAAAGGACATAAAAATGTATTTGTAATATCAGAAAATACTTGGTTATTAGAAAATAATGAAGGTCTGCTTAATGTCTACTAAATGTAATTTTCTAAGGTTAGGACAGAGAACAAGCTGATGGGCTGAAAATATTGTTTCTCACCGATGAATATTGCACTTTCCCATGAGAATGATAAATGGGCAAATAGTAAAAGAAACTCTGAGGAGTCATGGGACAACACAGAGATAGAATGCAAACTTAACTGAACAGAGGAAATACCTAAGCAGAATCCCAAAAGATATGATAGACTATGGTAAATTCAAATGAAAGGAAAAGATGATCTAAATCAGAGAATGTGAAGACCTGAATACAACAGTCCTCATTTTCAAAAGCAGGGATGGCTAAGGATGGGGATAACCTTAGAAAGGGCTGAGAAATAGACTTTGAATGTCACAGGCAAATGAGCTATTGAGAAAGATCACTCAAGCTGCTAATGAATGTAATGCAAACTGGAAATATTGAGATTTTTGGATAAAGAATTATTAAGTGATTCAATTCACAGTAATCCATAGAAGATAAAGTAGAACCTTAACAAAGATGGTTGACAATGGGTGGCAGAATGAAGAAAAATTTATTTTTCCTTTTTTTCAATTTTATATTGTTGTTTTCATGGTTGATTTAGTCAGGTATAATCAGTCTGTGAGATAACATTTGGCTTTTTATTTAAAACATATTGAAGATTCAATATATTATTGCTAATAAGAATTTTTGGAGAAATTTTTATGTTTATGAATCTTCTCAAACTTTATACGGTAGCTGTTTTATTGATAATTTAGGCAAGCTTTCTAGCAACAGTTTAGGAAATTTGAACCATAAATTATTTGAGTGTTTTATGTAATACCTTCGCATTCCAATATGTCTTATGACTGAAATACATATGTGATGCATAGAATAAGAACTTGTGATTTGCATACTTGTAAAAATAAGAAATCCTAAATGTTGAGTGCATGGATTAATTGTGAATATAAACTGAAAAGATAATTATCTTTTTAGAAAATCTTGTTACTTATTGTTGGTTAAAATAAAGTCTATAAAATCACCTATGATGTATCATAATTTATCAAATATAAAGAATATAAGATACCATTTAATCACAATTAATGTAACAAATTAGTTTTCTTATGGATATAGTTTGAGAAAATAATTCAAGAAAAATGAAAGTTAATTTACAAAACTGTCAATGATGCAATATGCATTTAAAATAGATCACAGAGCTGAAGAGATGGTTCAATGGACAAAATGTGCATTGTTCTTGTAGATAACCTGTGTTTTCTCCCAGCACTCACATCAGACTATTCTTGGCTACCTATAACTCCAGCTTCAAGGGGATCAAAAGCCTCTGGCATCCATGGTCACCTACACTCACGTGCACATCCAAACCCCTACACACACACACACACACACACACAAATGATTGAAATCTAAATAAATCATTTTTATAGAGAAGCAAGGTTACTTAACAGTTTGGTATAACATAGGTTCTTTTCTAATATTTTCTCTTTGGCTTCACACCTACACATATATTAGAGCTCTTTGACGGGTCAAATCATTAGTAAAAGCAAATTTATATAGTATTTTTCATTTCATTAAGTGTCATGTATTTTTCCAAATCACTTAAGATTCCTTAAGTAGGTTAAAATATAACATAGAATGCGGGACCCATGACCAGCTCTAGTCTACACCAAGGGTTCCTTAGTCTCCACAAAAAAAAAGATAAACAACGGAAGAAAGTTATGGTAAATAAACGCAGTAGTTCATTCTTCTATGGGACCTGATATGGCATGCTTCACTTAAATGACACGCATAAGCACACCTTTTGTATGATAATGCATTTCTTTTAATAATAAAAGGATAGAGAAATTAGAAATTACCACAATTAGGAATTAGAAAAAGTAAAAGTAACAATGTACACATTGGGGAAATGCTACAAGGCTCTCTCTAGACAAAGACATCACTCTAGCTAAAATAGTGAATGCAGGAATGCTTATCTAATGAAGTGCAGGTGTCAAGCATACATCAGAAGGGAACCAGTGCAAAAGTGTTCATCCCCTCCCAGCTGCAGGCCTCTGATCTTCAAGGTTAATTTTTGTGAGTAGTTTTAACACAATGGTTTATTAATGAATACCTGATTTTAGGTCTGTATACTTACTATTAAAAGGGAGGCAGGCACTCAGGAGTGAGTTATTTATTTGTTTTTTCAAGCTTGCTGACCTACTGTCTAGACTCCTTGCTTCTGATACAATTGTGACTATCTCCATGAGAAGGTCAGCTTAACCAAGAATAGCTTTTTTTATGTTATATCTACATGAATAGTCCTCACACTGCCAGGACCTGAAGGTCAACAAAACTGTTTACAATTACTTTAGAGCTGAAATGGCAGTGTTTCTCTCACAGCCAGCCCAGGAATTGATTTGAGTTTTAATTATTAGGCCAAATAGACAATATTATTGATGAGAGGCTTTTGTCATCAAACAGCAAAGATGAGAAAGGGGCAAAGCAGTTGAGGAGCTCCAGTTCCTAGAAAAGGGAAAACCAGGATCTTTGTCAAGCTAGTGGTGTCCGTTGCCTAGATATCATTGACTGTCAACAATAAAAGGTAAATAAAATTTGGATACAAGTAGATGATGGTGAAATCATCAGTTATTTATAGATGTTAAGATGTTAAGTTAAAAGTGCCAACTAATGTTAGTTACTTTTTCTGTTGGTGTGATAAAATTCCTGAAGAAAAAAAAAACAAGTTAGAAAAAGAAAAGATTTATTTTGGCCCACAGTTATAGAGAAAACACAACTTTCACTACAAGAGAGTGTATGGAATTAGGAACATGAGGTTGTTCTGGAAGTCCAGAAGCAGCAAAAGCACATTCCTTCCACACAGAGACAACAAAAGGAGCATAGGCTATAAAACTTCAAAGCCATCCACACTGCCACCCTCAGTGATGGACTTCCTCCACAAGCCTTCATCTCTTAAAGATTACAGTACTTTCCCAAAGAACACTACTACCTGGAGATTGAGAGTTCAAATGCATGAGACTACAAAGGAAACTTTTCGTTGAAACAAAACTATACAGTTGTGAGAATTTAGTGGTGTATACCACATAAAATATAACAAAGAGTTCATGTCCATGGTTATCACCTGATGAATTTTAATTGTAATGTTTCCTTAGAACGCAGTGTGTGAATAAATTCTTTATACTCTAAAGTCCACATGTCAAATAAATACATTGATGACAATTTTTCCTCTATCAGAAAGTAAAGAATATTTAATAGTAAAGTTCTCTATGACAACATATCATTCTCAACAATGTCTTTTCAATAAATGTAAAATTAAGACGTAGAAGGCTGTTTCTTAGATAGTCCACTGACATTAATCAGAAAAGACACACTAAAAGATAACTCAGATGAAACCAAAAGGCTGTTTCACAATCTAGCATGATCCTAATAAAGACCTTGGTAATTAATTGACTAGATCAAAGTATAAAATTCAGGGCCTAGAGAGAAAGCTCATTGGTTAAGAGTTCTGGCTGTTCTTGCACAGGACTCAGATTTTGTTCTCAGCAGCAATATGATGAGTCATGACTATCTTTTACTGAAATTTTAGGGGATCTGATGCCCTCTTCTGACCTCTGTGGGCTCCAGTATGAACAAATATACACATAAACTCATAGAAGCCTACAAACACATATAAAAACAAACAAATACATGTTTACAGTGTTGAATAACTTTTAGGCAAAGCACAAATATACATCTCAGTATGTGGTAGAAACACTGAGGCCCAAAGAAGATGTCTGCATCAAATCCTTCCCCTCAGAGCTCAGGGAACCCCAGAGAAGAGGAGGCAGAAAGACTGTAAGAGCCAGAGAAGATGGAGGATTCACGATCTTAAAATCAATGGGATCAAAGCTCATATGAACTCACAAAGATTGAGGCAGAATGCACAGGGCCTGCTCCAATCTGTACCAGGTCCTCTGCATATATTACAGCTTATAGTTTAGTGTTTTTATGGTATTCCTGAGTATGTGTAAAGTGGCTCTCCTAATCCTGTGCTTTCTCTTATCTCTTTTCCAACTGTTTGTTTCTTCCAATTCCTAGTTTTTTTGTCTTTATTATATTATATTTTATCCTACTTTATTTTATTTGTTTGTTTTCTAATGAGAGAAAGGATGTGGATCTGAATGGGATGGGAGTTGAAGAGGAGCTGGCAGGAGTAGAGAGAAGGGAAACCATCATCAGGATATATTATGTGAGAAAAAGTCAAGAGAAAAGCATTACCAGACAGATATAAGATGACACATCTTTTAAAAAATGTTCTATGAGGATACCATGAAATAAGTCCCAACATCATTCTCCCTACAAGAAGGTAACAGCCTCAGCTCAGATATGAGTTTTAATTTATAGAACACATACGGAAACTTGGATAAAATGAACATTTTTATTTCTGTGTGAATATATTTCTAAATTAGAGCTTGAGGATTTTTGTAGTTTACAGTATAATGTGAAGGTAATATATTTTACACAATTAGTAAAGCTTTATTGGAAGTCAATTATGTACTAAGCCCTGAATTAGTCCCTGAGAATAAAGTGATGTATAAAAAAAAATAAGAAAAAAAAACATTTAAAAAAAAGATCACTGTCCTTCAGACTGCACATGGCTATACTGGAGACAGATGAGTATAAAGAGTTAGAAACCCACGCTTCTCGCCCCCACAACTGATGTTAAATAAGACACAGAAGACAGGCAGCAGCAGTGTGAGATGCAGAGCCTGTGTACTCACAAATGAGATGTGGGGTGAGGGCCATGAAAAGACATTTACTTTTTTTTTCTGTTCACACCCAAAGAAGGCTTGAAGACTTTTAAGTAAAAATGAGTGTTACATGATTTAAATTGCTTAAATATCATGACAGAACTTAGAAAAATCAAAAGTAGAAACAAGGAGAAAAAAAGTATGTGATGGACATTGCAAGCTGAAGGTCCAAGTGGAATAACAGTAAGAAAGTGGAAGAGGAAATTGACTTTTAAAGTTTTTGATAGAGAATAAATCTCATCATTTTTTAAAATACAAATGCATTTAATTTAAAAATATCTTTCCCAAGGCTCTTCTTTATATCCCTGGAGAGCTCCAGAGTTTAGAAAAATGTTGATGAGACTGATTCTTCCATCCTATATCTTCTTCACTCCCTAACCACCAAAACTAAGCAGGAAGAATTAGCCATCCTGAGAACAGATTCTGCCTATGATAAAAGATATAATTCTTAAATGAGAAATTGATTTGGATATTACCCACCATGCCTGTAATCCCAGAATGCAGAAAACAAGACGATCACAAGTCCAAGGCCAACCTCAGCTATATACTGGGGACTATGTCCCAAAAATTACAAAAGCTTAAACATCTAGAGATAGAGGAAGAGAACTAGAATTTAAAAAAAATGCTTACCAAGTACGAGAACCTAAATTGTACCTGCAGAACCCACATTAAGAAACAGTAAATAAGCATGATAACACTTGTCTGTGATCCCAGCACTCAGGAAGTAGAGGCAGGAGGATCTCTATGAGTTCAATGCTTGCTGACTCTATGTAGTGAACTTCAGGACAATCAAGACTTCATGGAGAAACCCTGTCTCAGAAAAAAAAGCAACTTTTAGCCATGAAAATAAAAATTAAAAAAGAACACACTGAAAAACTCAACACCCCACTCCACAGATATTTATTCAACCATGTTCATTGTTGTTCTATTAACAATAGCTTGAAAATGGAAACAATATAAATGTCCTTTAACTGATAAATGAAATGTGGCATATCTATACTATGGAATATTATTGAGCTGTAATGAAAATGAAATCATAAAATTTGTAGGTAAACTGATGGAGCTAGAAAAGATCATATCAAGTGAGGTAACACAGATCTGAAAAGACAAATGTTTCATGTTTTTTTTCATGTGCTGTTTCTAGATCCAAGTCTTCAGATGTAAGTAACATGGAGTAACTGAAAAACCAAGGAAAATAAAAGTAGGGCACAGAGAGGAACAATAGACAGAGAAATGACAGAGTTCAACTGATTTGAGGGGAAGTAGGAAAAGGGTCATTTTAATTAGGAAGTGTGGAGGCAGACGAATACAAGTGAGAAAAGATTAAAAGAATCAGTAAGAAAGCCTGATAAAAGCATAAGACATTATATTATTTTCTACCTAAAATTACATATAATACTTATAAGTCTGTGTATACATATTCATATATAGTTTAAGGAATTTTTTCATCTTAGCTGGCAATGCTTACCACAAAATCCTTACACTAACAACATTCCCAACATCAGGCATGAGAAGCCCCGTTTTAAATTGGTCAGGGTTGTCTAAGATTACCCAAAATATTGTAGGCTATAGCTGTTGCCCTTAGTTGTCTCTCAGAAGTAGAAGATAATTTACTATATCTGAAGACACAATGAACTGTAGACATAAGACTGGTAGGACCAGAATTGCATCTGACCTAAAAGCCTCCTCCCTAAAGGACTAGGTTTCATGATACCAGAAGATACCATGGAAGCTTCCAAGGGAGGAAAGCAAAAAATAGTCCTGCTCAGTCTGAAAACTACTACCAATTATCAGCATTGCATGATAACCCTAAAGGTGCAGTAGTGGCATACATACCTTTATGGTAACTAACAGCTCTCTAACTGGACTTAAGGGCCTGCTCAACAATAGGTAAACAATGCCCACTACTAGAAACCTAGCCAACTACCTAGTTTAGTGATGCGTGGAACTTGGAGGAGAACCTACAGCATCCATTTTACTAAACCAGCATAATCCCTAACTACATTCAAAATATTTATCCTTATATACACTTATAAGTATATTTCTCCCCCCTCAATGAAGGAAATTTAGAAAACCACATGGATCAAAATACAGAGAACAAGAGATGTGTGGTGCATATTCTCAACTGGTATGACTACAACACAATTCCTACACCTTGGGCTCTATGAAGAAGAGGTAAGAGGTTTGTAAGAACCAAAGGAACAGGAAATTTGCTAGGAGACTTTGCCTACCAGAAATGGAGGAGAGCCTACACACATGAAGTCTTATCAACACAGCCTCCTAAACAAGACCTGAACAAAGACAACATCAAGGAACAGGTTAACATGGAAAGGACAAAGCTTGTGAGGTCTCAACTATACACAAAGAACTACCAGCAAATTATACATGCTGATAGTTCTGAGGGAAAAGCTCCAGTGCTACCCTCCACCACACACACACAATTGGTTATCCAATATGAAATATACAGACAAAATGGCACATACTGAGCAGGTAGTATTTATATATTCAAAAATATGTATATTGAGTATTATAGGTATGTAGTTAATAGGATACCAACTGCCTCTTTCTATCTCTGCACATCAATTTTAGAGAAAGACAGACTGTGATTGGGAGTGAAGTCATGATGAAAATGACTGCTTTTTGTTCTATAATGTGCTACAGAGAAAAATAATGACTGAGAATGTGTGTGTATGTGTGAGTTTATTGTGTTACAGAAATAATGGCTCTGTGTGTGTGTGTGTGTGTGTGTGTGTGTGTGTGTGTGTGTGTGTTTCTCTCCCACTATCAGGATCCCTTTGCCACCAATAGAGTTCTATATTGCAAATAATATTTGTTCTTGTATGTGACAATTTCAGAGAATAAAAAAGCCAGTAACTCCATATCATTATCAGTATCTTTGAGCCACAAAATACAGTTTATTACAGTTTTAAAAGGATGAATAACTGCACCCTAAGCTGTTAATGTTGAAATAACAATTAAGAATATTACCTCAAAACAAACTTAAAATATAAGTCAACCCATAGGAAAGGTTATTTTATTTTCAATTTGACCTCTTATATAAGAACTAGCTAGAAATGATATGTCAAATATAAAAATATTAAACTATGCCATGACTTTATCTTCTGATATTGGTGTCAAAAAAAGAGCTAATTATGTGGAAGAGATAATACTTACTACAGAGAGAAATGATGAATGGTAGTGTGTGTGTGTGTGTGTGTGTGTGTGTGTGTAGAGGAATACATTCCATGGGCTACATTCAGAGGCCTGTGTGGTTTGGATGGAATGTAGAAACACCTTTAGTCCCAATATTCAGAAGGCAGTGGTGGTCCAAGCCTTTTAATCCCTAATGAAAACAATGTGAAGCAGACACAGGAAGCAAACTCAGGAGCCAGAGTTACACAGGAAGTGACATCTGAGATGAGTCAGTTGAGGAGCAGACAGAAGAGTCAGTCAGTTGAGAAGCAGGTTGGAAAGTCAGTAAGAGAAGTCAGTGGAGAAGCAGGCTGAAGAGTCAGTTGAGGGACAGTTAAGAGAGTTATTTGAAACAGTTAAAGAGGCAGGATAGAGCACTGAAAGCTCAGAAAAAGATACAGAGACACAGCAGAGCTCAGCAGAAGAAGCCCAGAACAGAGAGTGAGTTAAACCAAAAGAGTAAGCATTCAGAAGGAGCTAATAATCAGAGTGACTCAGTCAGCTATAGGTCTCAGAAGGCTAAAGCTGAAGTCTTCTAGGTTGGGGCTAGCAGTTTAAATGTTCTAGAAAACTAGATTGCAAAGAGCCTGAAACACTCTAAGGCTCCAGGATTTCAGGCATGAACCTGTGATTTAACTAGACAAAAGAATAAACTCTCCTCTTCCCACATCTACTACTACATGTGTGAGAAATGATGATGGGGATACACACACATACACACACACACACACACAGAGTCTTGATTGTCCTGAAACTCACTACAAACACACACACACACACATATATACATATATATAGATATATCAACAACAAAAAAGAAAGTATGAATTTGATAGAGATAGAAAGTATAGGGATACATGGAAAAGGTTGAAGGGAGAAAGAAAAAGAAGGGAATAGAGCAATTTTTAAAATTTCAAAAGTAAAATATCATAAATAAACAACTAGGGCTGTTGGTACACTCCTGTAATCCCAGTACTAGAAAGGCAGAAGTAAGTAGATCCCTGGGGCCACGGGCCAGCCATCATAGCCCATTCCCAGATAGAGACTCTATCTTAAGATACAAGACAGACAGCTTCTGAAGAATAGGATCTGAGGGTGACCTTATGTTTCTACATACATGTATATACATATGCATGCATACCTAAATGTATAAAATATGTACAAACAAACAATAAATAAGATCAAAAGAACAAGAAAATGCCTTGATCTTTGCTCCAATTACACTGAGTATATCACAAATGTAATCCACCATATATAAATAAACTGAAAGACAAAAACTGTATGATCATTTCACTAGATACAGAAGAGGTCTCTGAGAAAATCCAACAGCACTTTATGATAAAAGTTGTGTTGAGGTTAGATATACAAGGGACATAACTCAAAATAATATAGACAGTTTGCAGCAAGCCCAGACTTGACATCAACTTAAATGAGAAGGCACTCAAAGCAAATCTATTGAAGTCAGGAACAAGATTATATGCTTTCTCCATACATATTAAACATAGTTCTTGAACTCTTACCCAGAGATATAAGAAAGAATATTAAGGGGAAACGTATTGGAAAGGAAGAAATCAATGTATCTTAATTTGCAGATTATATGATAGTATACATAAGTATACCAAAAATTTTATCAGGCAACTTCTACAGCCAATAGACACTTTCAGCAAAGCAGTTAGAAACAAAATTAACTCATAAAATCAGTGGCCCTCCTATATACAAATGACAAATAGACTGAGAAAGAAATCAAGAAAACAACATCTTTCACAATAGCCTCAAATAATATAAAATATCTTGGACTATCTCCAGTGAAGCAAGTAAAGATTTGTATGATAAAAAAAATTAAGACATTGAAGAAAAAATTGATTAAGATACCAGAAGATGGAAAGATCCTGCATGCTCAAGGATTGGAAGGATTAATATAGTAAAAATGGTCTTCCTACTAAAAATAATCTACAGATTCAATGCACTCTCTATCAAAATTCCAAAGCATCCTTCACAGATCTCAAAAGAACAATTTTCTGCTTCATATGGAAACACAGAAAACCCAAGATAGTTAAAAATCCTGAATAATAAAAGAAAAGCTAGGGGTATCATCATCCCAGTTTCATGTTGAACTACAGAGTAATCGAATTAATAATAATAACAACAACAACAACAATAATAATAATAAAGAGCATGGTATTTGCGTAAGAACAGACATGTTGATCAATGGAACCAAACTGAAGGCCCATAAATAAATTCATACATCTGTAGACATCTGATGTTTTACAAAAAAGCTAGAAATACACACTGAAAAAGAGACAACATCTTCAACTAATTAATGATGCTGGTCAAACTAGGTGGTGGCATGCAGCAGAATGCAAATTGACCCATATTTATAAAGTTGCATAAAACTCAAATACAAAAGAATCAAAGACTGCAACATAAAACTAAATACACTAAGCCTGATAGAAGAGACATTAGGGAATAGTCTTGAACTCATAGGCACAGGAAAAGACTTTCTGAATATAATCCCTCCATTAGCATAGACACTTAGATCAACAATAAATGGGATATCATGAAACTGAAAAGCTTCTGCAGAGGAAAAGACACCATCATATAGACAAAGCAACAACTTTGAGAATGGGAAAAGATTTTCACCAACTACACATATGATAGAAAGCTAATATCCAAAATATATAAAGAACTCAAAGTATATATCAAGAAAACAAATATCCCAATTCAAAAGTTGGGTACAGATCTAAACATATAATTCTCAAAAGAGGAAATACAAATAACTGAGAACTACTATTAAAAATGTTCAACAACCTTAGTCATCAGGGAAATGCAAATCAAATTACTTTGGGATTTCATCTTACACCCATCAGAATAGCTAAGACCTACACAACAAATGACAGATCATGCTGGCAAGGATGTAGATGAAGGGGAACACTCATTCATTGTTGGAGGTGCAAACTTATGCAACAACTTGAAATTCAGTGTGGCATTTTCTCAGAAAGATAGGAATTGATCTACTTCAAGATTTAGCTTTATCATTCATGCACACATGCCCGAAGGATTCTTTATCCTACCACAGAGACTCATGTTCAATCATGTTGATTGCTGATTTATTCATAATAAGCAGGAATTAGAAACAACCCAGATGTCCCTCAACAGATGAATGGATAAAGAAAATGTGACAATTTACATATTGAATTATTATTTAGTCATTTACAAAAGTGAAATAGTGAAATTACAGGTAAATAGATACTACTAGAAAAAAGTCATCATTAAGTGTAGTAACTCAGACCCAGAAAGACAAATATGTTATGTATTTGCTGATATGCTGATATTAGCTGTTAAGTCAATTATAACCAAGCTACAATCTGCAGAAACCACAGAAGTTAAATACAGAGTAAGGTACTTAGGATTGGAGATGGATAGATCTCCCTAGGAAATGGAAATATAATAGATAGTTATGAGTAGATTGAGTTTGGTGACTGGGAGAATCAATCTAGAGGGGCAGGAAAGAGGGGACAGAGGAGAGAATGCAGGGTGATACACCTAAAAATTAAGGGATGTTTGAGGGGCAGTGTGGAAACTTATTACAGTAGAAGCTATATATATATACATATATATATATATATATATATATGATCTAAATTAAATTGCCAAACAACAAGGAAGACATAGCCCAAATTAGACATCTCTTGTTGCCAAAGGAAGTTTCCAGTAGCAAAAATTGGCTACATCTAATTGAGTTGTTGCTCAAAGGAGTCTGATGGGAACATGGGAACCCCCAAACAACCCAGGTTGTTGTTAAGATTATAGATTGCTTTCCTCAAACTCAAGGTTTGCTGCATTGCTGAGGCCTGCATCTACACAACTCATTGAACATTGAGAAGTGGAGCTGGTTTCTACCTATAGTTTTCAACCATATGGCCTAGTATTCATGGTATTGGAAAATGCTCTACATGCTACCTACCATAGTAGAAAGATAATCACCAACCCTGCTTTGATCTATAGTAGTGTTATGACTGCAGGATATGCTAGTGTAATGGTGACACAAAGCTTGTGGGAGTATCCAATATCTGATTTGACTCAAAGTCCACTCCATTAAATGGAACGCATACCTGACAATGCTTTGGTGACCTACAGACTTGGGGAAAAACCAAATATTATTGTTCTACTAAAAAACAAACAAACAAACAAACAAACAAAACACAAGTAACAATAAAATGACTCCTAATGATATTTTGCAATAAGTCTAGATCTGTGCCTTGCTCAGTCATCATCAGAGAAGCTTCCTTCTGAAGCAGATGGGAACAAATATATAAAACACAGCCAGACAATATGCAGAGAGTGAAAGATCTAGGAACATTCAGCACTTAAAGGGATGTCTCCTTCAAACCCCTCCCATCAGGGCTCAGAGAATTCTGAGGAAGAGGAGACAGAAAGAATACATAAGCCAAGGGGATGGAGGACTCCATAAAAAAGAAGGCCCTTTAAGCACAGCAGGACAGATGCACATATGAACTCACAAAGAGACTGGGGCAGCATGCACAAGGCCTGCATGGACCTGCATCAGATAGAGTCCTAGAGCTGAAAGAACTAGACACATGTCCCCACCCCTAACCCGGAAGTAATCTCCAATTGATAAACACTTGCAAATGAAAAATTAGTTTTCTCTAAGGGATTCTCACTAGGGAATCAAACTATTTCTAAGTGTAGGCTGCATGCCTAGCAGTATATGGCCAACAGAAGAACTCAAACGCAACTTCAGAAATAGTTCTTTGTCTTATAACATCATGCCAGGCCATTAAAAAGAAATTCCATTTTATTTTATTCATATATTTTCATATACTTTCCAATTAGTTTGTTTCCCCACCTATGTCTTACAGATCCTTTGTGTATACATTACAGTTTCCAGTTTTGTATTTTTATGGGATTCCTGAGTATGTGAATGAATGGGTCTCTGCATCAATATGTGTGTGCTTTCTCTTGGGGTCCTTTTCTTCTGTTTGTTTTATCTGATTTTGATGTGTTTGTTTTTTTTATTTATCTTATATTTATTTTATTATCCCTTAGAAGTCTGAGAGACAGAGAAGAGTGGGTCTGAATGGGAGAGTATTTGGGGAGGGGTGTTGAGCTGTGAGGAGTAGAAGGAGGAGAAATTGTAATCTGGACATATTATATGAGAAAAAAATATTTTCAATCAAAGAAAAACAAAAAGTATAATGAGTCTAGTGGTGAGATAAGTTATCCAGACACCTGAGATCAATCGCAACCTGCAGCTGAGCAGCAATGCCAGCCTGAAAGAACACAGGTGTTCCAGGGTGTGCTGAAACACAGTCTCAAGCAATCAACAAAACCCTCTGAATGCTTAGAAGGAGCGGAGGCTAAGCATGCCAGGTGTGCAGTAATCAGAGAACAACTGGCTCTTTCTGTGTCAACACATCAATTTCAGCAAAAGACAGACTGTGATTGGGGGTGAAATCACGAAGAAAATGATTGCTTTCTGGGTCTTTAAGGTGCTCCAGAGAGAAACGATGTCTGGGAACTTAATGAGTGCTTTATGTTTATCAAGCACACAAACAAAAGTTGTTAAATAGTAGTTACATTGTGTCTTTTGTGGCAAGGAAATTAAAGTAATAAGAAAATCTTGAAACTATCAAAAATGTCCTACATATTTTCTCATTTCACTTTTATTCCAATGCTCAGACATATATCAAACCTTTCACATGTGAATAAAGTAATAGACGCTCCAGTGTATAACACTATGCCTTTCTCTCCTCTCCTCTCTGACGCTAGGGAAATACACCTATCTCAGTGGATCCGTGCATGGAGACATAGTTGAACTCTAAGAACACTGTTTCTTAGCAACCTAACCACCCCACATAACTTAAGACTATCATTTCACCATTTCAGCTGCACATGCAGCTTAATTGCTCTTTTCCAGTGTACACACAGAATGATTGGCAGACAGTCTTTACCTTTTCTGGTCAGTTTTTAAAAGGTTTTTCTGGCTTTCTTTCCCAGCTGTCTTATCTGTCCTTTATTGCAAATGACAGAGGAAAAAAAAAAAAGTATGATCTCGAGTTCTGTTGGGAATGCTCTTCTGGAACAGAGGATCGCCTTGAGAGGGTGAGGGCAACAGAGTCCAGTCTTATGGTGCAGATCTACTGTATTACGGAAGAAGCAGAGTTGTTATAGAGAAAGCAGGGTGTTGCATAAGGGAGAGGTCCAATTGCTTTGGTCCATGCTTACAAGACACTTCAATCAACCTACCTAAAGCCTACCCAAAGCTTGACGGTGGGGTCGGGGCAAGGTCAGAAAAGGTCCAAGGTCTAACCATCTTTAGGCATGTATGTTTAAGCTGTTAGCCTATCCATTTCCCCATTGCTGGTGAACAAGTTTTCTGTCAAGATGAGGGAAGCAGGCACCGCTATGGTGGGCTTTCCCATCTTGCTCCTCAACTGGAGGTCCAGGATCCACCATTTTAAATAGCACATGCTGTACCTGGCTGGGTACTTGCCCTGGCACAGGTGCTGATGCTGGTCTTTCTCTCCCACTATCGAGATCCTTTTGCGACCAACAGAGTTTTCTATATTGCAAATTAATATTTGTTCTTGTATATGATAACTTCAGAGCATAAAAAAAGCCAGCAACTCCATATCGTTATCAGTATCTTTGAGCCACAAAATACATTTTATTACAGTTTGAAAAGGGTGAACAACTGCAACCTTTAACTGTAAGCTGTTAATATTGAAATAAAAATTTAAAATATTACCTCAAAAGAAACTTAAAAACATAAGTCAACCCACAGCAAAGGTTATTTTAATTTTCAATTTGACCTCTTACATAAGAACTAGCTAGAAATGATAAGCCAAACATAAAAACATTAAACTATGTCATGATTCTGTCTTCTGATATTGGTGTCAAAAAAGAGCTAATTATATGGAAAGGATAATACTTGATCTGTATCTTTCAATACTGTATATTATTTTAAAGAATCAAGTTTGCAGAAGTTACAGAGAATTCTGATTCTAAGATTTAAAGTTCATCAATAAAGTTTTAGGAAGTTTGTCTGATTATAAGACATGTAATATTTTATTAAGTCAAAAGTAACTAATAAAATATTCTAAATAAATCGTTTCAAGAAATAACTATAGGACATTTGATTAATAATTTATACTCTCGTTATTTTTACATGAAAGCTATTTTCTCACATGTGAGGATATAAGTTGAAGAGATTTGGTTAATAAAAGAAAAGGCCAACTGAGAAAGTCTCATGAACGATTCTGAAAGGTAGTGCAAAGACACGAAAGTAGGGGCTCTCCCACGGATTTTTGTAATTATGGGCACAAGTAGAGTGTTCAGGGTATACTCTGCTGGAGAAAGCTGACCAAACAAATTAAAGAAAACTATTTTATTGGCTCATGAGTCTTCTAGAAAACTTGAGAATGCATCTTGGAACATCCATATCAGGCTTTCTCTGTGATGTGTGTGATCCCTCCATGATGAACCCCACTTTAGGAACAACAGATGTGTATCTTCTGAACTAGCATCACAATAAACCACTGTCACTTATATATACATTTTTAATGTACATATATAAATACACATTGTTGGGCTTAATGTGTCATCTATAGTAAATGGATAATTTTAGAAGATGACCAATTTATAGGTCTAGCACATTAACATATTTCAAACAATCAGCATAGCATTGTTATTTTTGGTCTGCAACATTTGCCTTCAGTCAGCCTAAGTCATCCACGTGTAGTGCTGTGGGCAGGCTTAGGTATTATGGTTGTCTTGGTTACAGAGACCACAGCTAAGGTGTGAGATTTTCTTCATGAGAGTTGGTACATTTGAATTTTAAGGCAGTGTTTCACATGTCAAGTCATCATGAGGAGTACTAATCTAGAAGAATCTTTGAATTTCAGACTTAGGAAGGTAAACACATAAATAGCTTTAGGGAAACACTTGGAGATACAGAAGGTATAGAAAATCTAGTTGATCATCTACAGGGGCTTGTACCTTATAAATATTTGAGCATATTTGTTAGGAACTCTGGCAGGCCAGGAAAAGCAGGTGCTACATGCCACAGGGAGGACATTGCATTACTCAGGGCTCTCTAGAGTAATATAACTTGCAGAATGGATACACACACACACACACACACACACACACACACACACACACACACACATTAAGTGTGAGTTGGGGGGGGTGATTTATTGGAATGACTTACAGGCTTCAATCCAGCTAATTCAGCAATGGTAGACTGTGAAAAGAAAGTCCCAGAATCTTGTAGCTGCTTAGTCTATAAGACTGGATGTTCAGCTGGTCTTCAGGAATAGATTTGCTAGCAAGGTGAGGCAAGCCAGAAAAGAACAAAAACTTCCTTCTTCTATGTCCTTATATAGACTTCCAGCAGAAGATATGGCCCATATTAAATGTGTGTCTATCTGTCTCAAGATTCGGATCAAAGGTGTGTGTCTTCCTACCTACAATCCATTTCTGGATTGTAGTTCATTTCCAAAAGAGTCAAATTGACAACTAAGAATAGTTATCATAGACAGTAATATAGGGGTTAATACTTCCATTCATATTAGCTACAAGCTGGAGCAGGTGTTCCATATCTAGTCATTGCCAACCTGGATCTACGGTCATTTTGCTGCAATACAGTGGAAGATTATAGGTAAATCTGAGATAGATAATTTAGAAGCTTCCCCCACCATACTTATGATGAGATACAGAGATGAGAAGCTAGGGATTCCTGGTAAAGCATTACAGCCTGAGCTAAAGGGAAAGGGACATGACCCAACCACAATCTTAAGCCTCTCTGTCCATGGTTAGGGTGATTGAAGTCATTAGTCCAGAAAGCCCTGTTACTGGCAGGAATCTTGTCACATACCTTACCAGACAAGGGAATCGTGAGTCCCTTATAAAAGCCTTACAAATTTGTAGAAAAGTTAAAAGATAGCAAAAACAAAAATCTGCTAAACTGGGCAATTGCTTCCAAAATCAGCATCTATTACATAGAGAAGATTTAACTCACTATGTTAGATTTAGTTTTCTTGGCTGTACTAAAGGAAAGGTTTACCAAGGCCTGGTAGCGCATGCTTATAAATCTCAGTTTACTCTGGGGGCTAAGGCAAGCAGATCATAAGCCTAAGGGCTGTCTGAGTTACAGTAAGTGTATTAGTTACATTTCTAATGCAGTGATAAAACCCCATGACCAAGTCAACTTATATAAAAGAAAGTTTATTTGAGCTTATGGTTCCAGAAGGGTAAGAGTTCATCATGATGGGGAAGCTTGGCAGCAGCAGCCGACATGACAGCTGAAACAAAAAAGCTGAGAGGTTACATCCTCCACTATAAACATGAAGCAGAGAGGGCAAACTGGAAGTAGACAAGGCTTTTTACTCTCAAAGCCTTCTCTCAGAGACATACTTCTAACAGGGCAACATCTCCTAATGCCCCTCATCCCAAACAGTGCACCAACCAGGAGACAAGTGTTTAAATACCTGAGCCTATGGGAAATACTTCTCATTCAAAACACCAGGGTGAGATTAAGGACAGGCTGAGAAAGTTAGAGATGCCAGGTCTCAAAATAGGAATTGAAAAGAGGGCTGGTTTTTTAGCAGAGTAGTATAATACTTACTCAGTAAGTTCAAATCCTAGGTTCAATCACTGATTCCACAATAATAATTTTTAATTTATTTTTATTTTATGCATATAAGTTTCTTGCCTGGATGTAAAACTGTGTACCCTGTGAATACTATGTCAGTGGAGGCAAGAAGAGGGAATTGGATTTCCTGTAACTGGAGATACAGATGATTTTAGTTGCCATGTGGGTGCTAGAATCAAACTCAGGTCCTCTGCAAGAGCAATACCTGCTCACAACCTCTGAACTGTCTTTCCAGCTACCCTCATCCCACACAAAAGAAGGGTTTGTTGTTATTGTGAAGGAATTTCCAATAAATAGGGGATAAACTAGGGACAAATTAATTACATTCTCCTGCATATTTAAAATGTGAACATCTTCATATGTTTACAGGCTTCTATGTCTATGATAAAATGTCTATGATAAAATGTCTATGATAAAAAATAAATACTTACATGATTGTTTTGATGCATTTTAAATATTGAGCATCTTACAAAATTAGCAATTTCCTAAATTCATATTAAAATTACTATTTTTTTTATTTGCATTCTTTAATAAGTAATTTGGAAATCATATTTTTATTGTTTGTTCTTTGATAATTTGACAACATTTGGCAAATTTTTGAAAAAAAGGCATTTACATAATCACTTTCTCTACCACACCGTCTCTAATCTCCCTTTCAACAACAATATATACACGTGTACACACACACACAGACACACACACATGCACATACATATGCACTTATACATGTACATAAACACATGAACATAACCCCACTAGTTGCTTTCTCAGACTAATAACATTGGTATTTTTTTCATGAACCATTTATTTTTATCATAGACATATATATACCCTTTGGATTGGAACTATCCAGTAGAGCCATTTTCTAGGCAAAATGGTCATTGCAATTATGAAGTCACAGCTTTGGATGCCTACACTAGGTCTGCACAAGATGGTCTAACCACAGACAGACAAACACAGAGAACAGGCTCAGGAGGCCTTATGCTTCACTTCTGAGCTATTTGACGCTGATAGGTTTGAAGAGAAGGGGGCTGCTGCCTTCATTTCCATGACTTTTTGTTGTAAGCAATAATAAAATTGTCTGCCATTATAAAACTAAAACATCATCGGTTGCTTACTAAAGCAGATAAATTTGATCAAACTAAAGTGAGAATAGATACGACAAATTTGTAGTGCTTTTAACTTTCCCCTGGAGTCCTATTTTCTCAAATTTCCGGGAAATCTGTTTGTGGGAGAACTGTGAGGTCATGTCTAAGACTGAGTTGTCAATCAAATTCAGTGGTGTAGGGGAAGCCATATGGCTCTCTTTCCCATGTTGGAAGAATGACAAATTGTACATTCAGTTGCTACCATTACAATTTTCTCTGCTATGTAGAGAAAATACACACTGGATCAAATGAATTCACCTCATTTTTAAAAATCAACAAGATTAGTATGAGCTGGTCATGGTTGCTCAGTGCTAAAATCCTGGCATTTGGGAGGTTGAGGCAGGAGGATTTCTGTGAATTGGATATCAATCTAGTATTGTGTGAGGTCTTGTCTCAAAACCACACCTAAGACACTAGGAATATTTTGGAAAATGGAGTAATATTATAAGATCCAATAGATCAGAGTTTGCTGTGAGACTGTGTCTCCTAGCAATTTCAGAGGTTACAATCACAAAGTCTCACCATGACTGCCTGATCAAAAGCTAAACAAGGACAACAATAGACAACGTAAAGTGAACAGGAGAAATACCACAAGGCTTCAGCCCTACACAAACAACTACAGAAAACTAAGGAATACTGCAAGCAAAAAAGAAAAAAAAGAAAAGAGAGAAAAAAACAAAAACAGTCTTCCCCAGGAAAGAGCACATCCATTGTTTATCTAATACCAAACGATCAACCCTGAAAACATACATACGAATAACATTATATAGACAGAGCAGGTTGTATTTTGAAATATGTATGCACATACATACATGCATATAACAACAATGAAAAGAGAGGACATGAATTTGAAAGAGAACAAGGAGGGTCATATAGGGGGTTTGGAGGGAGGAAATGGAAAGGTAAATGATATAATTATAACCTCAAAAAAAATAAAAGAAATAATTAAACCAAAACCAAATCCATATTTTTCATTCTTTATTACAGTGGAAAAGTACAAAAATGTGGAACATGGAGCTGAGTATAGAAAGCATTGATTAAGCTTATACAGAACTGTGGTGCAATGACCTTAACAGAAAATGTTTTATTAAATCAGTATGCTATGTGGCAAAAGTAAGATAATGATGTTAGGTATTAGAATAATATGTTCTAAACAGTGTTCCATTCCAGGTAATAAAAATATTTAGACATGGATTTCAGCATATGCATTTAAAAGTTTGCTTGATATTTTTATTTATTTATACCATGTTCATTATCTGTGAGGATGCTATCTATCTTAGGGAGCTCTACACCACAACAAATACCCAATTTGTTAATATGAAATTTCATTTCTTCTAATGTATCTCCATGTATCTCTACTTTTTGTTCTTATGTTCCTTCTGATTTCCCAATATTCTCTTGAATGGAATAATAACAATGTGATCCATTTAGTATTCATTTTGAAAATCACAACATGTTTGTGCTGCATGGGTTTATAGTACTATATATAGCATATAATACGTGTGAAGCATAAAATATGTGGTACATACAAACGCATACATGTATAGTACTTAAAACCATAAGCTCAGATCATTGAAATAAATATCTAAGAATAATTGCCATTCGATAAACTTTTCAACTTTGAGTAGATTGTGGGAAAAAAGAAATACAGCATAAGAAAACCTTCATAGTACAAGGGAATGCAAAGATTTTCTTATTAATTCTTGCATAAAACAATGTTGCTGTGTTCCCTGATAATGAGATAAAACACTAGATAAAAATAGGGATAGTCTACATGAAATTTTGCTGTTAATAAACCTCATACAGTCAACAAAAAGTGCAGTTTTAATGGTTCTTGATCTTTCAACACAAAGGAATTAGATAAAGATGGATAAAGAAATTTTTAATTGGAATATTCAAGCTCAATGTCAGGTTCAATTAACAGCTTATGACTGTGAGGAACACAGCACTAGGCCTGCTTCTGCACCACTGCTTTGAAATCTTGTTTATAATAGTTTGATTTAAAGGTATTTACAGGAGTTAATCAGTGAGCAATGAGTGACTATTTGATGTGTTCTGGATAATCCAGGAAAATTTGATGTATGCCTTTTGAAGATGATAGTGGTATAATAAAAATTGTAAAATGGCCAATTGGGCATTTCATCTAGCATGTTCACAGAGAAAGAACTCAATTATTAAACTGTGAAATTAATAGACACTATTTTGTTTCACTGTCTATAAGACATAGACAATGCCATAATTATTAAAGCATAAAGATAAATATTTCCTTTAAAAAGTATTTGTAAAGTGAAGGTTTCCTCTGATTCCTGCATATTATGGTGCTATGATTGCTATCTTTATAGTAATCCATTCCAAATAATGCAGGCTTTAAGTTGAACAAACACAGTCAAATCTATATCTTCAATCTATGTGACACATAGGAAATTATTTTAATGAAAGCTCTCCTCTTTGTTTCATATAAGTAGCATAACCATAATATTATCTTTTTTGAACGTTGCTGTGGTATAAAAATGATGTAAAAGCTGGGCAGTGGTGGCACATGCCTTTAATGCCACTACTCGGGAGGCAGAGGCAGGCACATCTCTGTGAATTTGAGGTCAGCCTGGTTCCAGGACAGCCAGAGCTACAACAGAGAAAACCTGTCTTGAAAAACCAAAAAAGAAAAAGAAAAGAAAGGATGTACAATTTTCCTACAACAAAGCAAATACTTTGTGAAGTATGAAGGATGAATATCAGGAAGAAACAAAAGAAACATTAGAAATGTGGCTACACAGGAGGGTTTAGAGGGAAGAAATGAAAAAGGAAAATGATGTAATTATATTTAACTACAAAAGTAAAATATGTATATTTAGAAGCACCTTTTTAGGAAAAAGAGCAGCAGGCCAGGCAGTGGTAGCACCCACCTTTAATCCCAGCATTTGGGAGACAGAGGCAGGTGGATTTCTGTGAGTTCGAGGCCAGCCTGGTCTACAGGGTGAGTTCCAGGACAGCCAGAGTTACAGCAGAGAAACCCTGTATTGAAAAACAAAACAAAACAAAAAGAAAAGAAAAGGAAACATTTTATATCTCATTTAATTTTAAAACAATAGCATAAAGTACAATCATTGCTCCTGTTTAAGAGATGAAGAAAATGAGACAACTTGTTAAAGTCATACAGGCAGCCAATAGAAGACCAAACATGAATTAAACACATAAAGGTAGTAGCTATTTATGCCATGATATTATCGTCATCATCACCGTCATCGATGCGTGCTGCTATATTTGTAGCAGACTAGGCTATAAAAACGAACTCTTGGGTACTTCCAAAGATAATTGCCTCCCTTTGGAAGGAATCCAGAACAAGCCCACATTAAGCTAAATTCTGCATTAGAGTGGGCTGTCATACAGTTGGGAGGAATTATTCCAAGCACCTAGAAGGCACATGAAAGATGAATACATAGAAGTCAACAAATTTTTTTCCCCTTTGAACATACCCCATGTCCGTGAGGAGAAAAGGAACAAAATCATTTTATCCGTACACAAAGACTTTTTAAATATCCACATAATTGACTTACCTAGCTTTCAATTTCTGAGAAATCAAATAAAAGGCAAAGTGATACATGTACTGCATGAAATCCCCATGTCCCTTGCTAATAAATAGTAAAATTTAAGAGAATTTCATGTAATCATATAAGCCTAGAATGATGAGGTTAAAAATGAAAAAGGTAGAATTTTCCCAAGTTGACTTATTTAAAGTTTTTAATTCAAATGACTTTCATATCTTCTTATATAATTATAAAAACTGCAAAGTTAATGCATATTGGATATAAATTAAGAGTGAATATATATTCTAAATAAAACTTCAACGATTTAAGTATATATCTGTATTTTATCATTACTTTGAAATGCTAATATCAAGAATAATTTCATAAGAATATCATAGTATGTCACTCATGTATGGATCCATAGTATGAATCCAGATAAATCAAATATAAAATTAATATAAGTAATTATTTTTCAAAAACCAAAGAAAATGATTTTATGATAGAATTTCCAATGTGTTTTGATTGATTTTTACCATTTATTTCACAATTGTCATCAATAGAGTTATACAATTTGAAGTATGTCATGTTGACAATGCTAGTCTATATGAGTACTGTAAGAATTCAGATACTTAGCAAAGGGCTTTATGCTTCAAAAGTAACAATTCAAACATATGTGTGTGACATATATGTGATGCATGTGCATGTGTATGTGGGTGCATGTGCCTGTGTAGACACAAAGCCTAGAAGAGGGTTTGGCATGTCCTGCTCTACTATCCTCCAGTTTATTCCCTTGAGACAGGATCTAACTGAACCCAGTCTTATGATGGTGCCCAAGGAGGCCCAATATTCTTTCTGTTTCTGCTCCTGTATAGCACTGGAGTTATAGGCAGGCTGCCACACTGAGGTTTTTATATGTGGGTCTAAATATTTGAACTTAGGTCCTCATGCTTACACAGCAAGTGATCTCACCCACTGAACCACATCCTTATACCCCCCAAGATGGTGATTATTATTATAATTACTTCCATAGGATACCACTCATCACAACTGAGGGTCAGGGATCTGGCCATGTAACTCATAAGCCCCAGTCACTTTCCTCATTTAAAGTCATTCTGTAGAATTGCACCTGTTTCCTTGCTATGATCTGTAAGGCTAGAGTTGGCCTTTTATTACTGATCATAAGGTTTAACAGAACTATGAATTTTTAAATTTTTCGGTATGTAAATCATCTGTAATTGAGATGAATTTTTATCCTCAGTACAAAAGGAAACTCTATTCCCTTTAAAACAACTTAAGTATCCAAACATAATGATGAACTGTTTACTGGGATAATTCAGTCTACATATTTTCTGCTTGAAAGAATTCAAGAGAATTAAAGTAAAAGAGAAGTAAAAGTTAATTTGGTGGATAGCAACTAATAGAACCATAACCTAGAAATACCAGAGTTAAAAGAATTTACTGAAATTGCTCTGCAGTGCTCACTGGCTAGCAAAAGTTTCACAGGAAGAGCTTCACAAGAAGAGATTCCAATCTGTTTTCTTCCCAGTATATCCTTAGTATTTGGAAGGATGCCAGCACATCATTAACTCCACCCTTTCATTAGAAACACAAAGCAGTAGTCATCCTACTTTGATTTATTTGAAATCAACAAAAATTACCATCTCTACAGTTAACTTACCAGGCAGCCTCTGACATTTAGTACTACATTTGAATATGTGCTGGATGAGCTTAAATCATTTGTCTTCTCTGTCTCTGTTTCTTCTTCCATTAAATGAGCCATGGATATCTCATGGTGTTATTATGACTAAACAAGAGATTGCAGTACTAGAGAGTATGCAAAAGTTCTTGGTATAAAGTTAGCAGCCAGTAAATGTTGGATAATCTTTATTAAAAATGGGTATCTTGCTGAAGCATTCAGGTCCATAAAGCAAACAACAATGAAAAGTCCCACAGCCAGGTGGCAAAGTGAGAACTAAACAGTCAAGTGTCTGCCCCAGCTATGGAAAAGCTCTCCTCACTGCAATAAGCTATACACATTCTAAAACTATTTACTAAGAAACAACAAAGAACAGCCTGGTTCACTTTCCCTGGTAAACACTGGGAAATACTAAGGGTAAGTTGTTGCTAGACATAACGACAAATCCTGCTCCATGTTTAGAAAGAGAATATAACTGTCCTAACCCTGCTTCACAGCACTCCACCAGTTTGGAAATGTTGGAACATTTTTGTAGACACAGATGGTGGGGAATAGAAATGAAATGCAACAATTCTTGAAGCATCTTCAGATGGATGTAACATTCAGTGTCCCTGAGCACTCCCTGCCTCCCTAGAATTTGTCTCCCTCCTTCTCACCTTCTAATGCTTCTCTAAGGAGCTGGCCACCTGGTTCCAGAGGAGCGCTGAGGAAAGGCGGAGGCGTCACTCTCAGAAGAGTCTTGAGGCTAGGAGCCAGGATGCGGGTAGAACCAGAGCGAAGCTGCAAAAGCAGGCTGTAAGATCTGTGCTGTAAGCAGTTTCCCTTCCTGACTGGTGGAGTTGGAATTCTCACGTGTAGATCAGAAGAATTAAAAACCACTTCATTATCAGCGGCACTGATTGAGCGCCTCCCAGGTGTGCCTAAAGTTGCAGGTGAGTCACTGTCCTCCCTTCCCACCCTGCCAGTCTGTGTCCAACAGGTTGGCTGGGGACATATCTCTAAGAGGCCGATAGGCACTCTGCTAATCTCACCTGATCTCCTGAACTTGGCTTCTCCTGTAACTGTGGGGTCGCTGTTATTTAAACTCTCGCCTCAGCCTACGCTTGTTCTATTCCTTGTCTTTCTGTCTTCCTCTTTTTCCTAAAGTGAGAGCTCCCCTTTGTGTTGGAGAATGTGCCCAGAATGCTTCTTCTGAAGAAACTTAGGAAGAATGCTGTGTCCCCGTGCTCACGGGGGCACCCTGCCGGCTGCGGTCCCCTGTTCTTAGTGACCCACTGGAATTTCAACTAAAAGCATTAACTAGCCTTCTTTCTCAACCAGGAGCCGAGAGACTTAGGGGAGGAGAGAAGAAAACCTAGCATGAATGACAGATGGGAAGCAGAGAGAAGTGGGAGGAAATCTTGTGTAGGGTACCTCCCCACATGTTCACAGCTCTAGAGAACGTCGCAGAGTGAATATCTTCCAATAAAAGAGGGGAGGTTATAATGCCTCAAGTTAGGACTTAGATCCTGCCATTGCCGCCTGTTTCAGAACTTTTAGTCTGCAATTGGGCAACAGAGAGGGTCATCATTTCCCTTCTCGCACCTGATCGATTCCTCCTCTTTCTGCTTCTGCCCTCTGGATCTCCCCATTCCTTCCCTTGTCCAACTCCTCCCTCCATCCTGAGCAGCCAGATCCATACACCTGGTAGGCTGGGGATCTCAACCAGAAAGTTGAGAAAAGCTTCTGCCTATGCCTAGGAAGGGCGACCTGGACAGGCTGTGTGTCCTGGGGCTGTTCCCTGCCCTGGAGAACGCATGACCAGTTCCACATACATGACCACTCCTGCGCTCCCAGCCTCCTCGCTCTACCGCGCACTCTCGCAGCTCCCTAGCGACGCCAGCCATCGAGCTGGGGGGTGGAGAGAGTAGGGGTGCACAAGTGGGAGGTCTCTCCCTGGGGAGACTGGGAGATCCCTGCCGCCAGCAGGGGCTGTGCCACCGCCCTCGCGGGGACTCAAGCTTCAATCAGGAGCCTTCCCAACTTCGTCGTGGTGCCCTCAGGCCCAGGCGGTCAGGATGGATTTGTCACCCCGCAGCCGGCCGCTGCTGGACTCATCGTCGCTGGACAGCGGCTCCCTGACCTCACTGGACTCCAGTGTCTTCTGCAGCGAGGGCGAAGGGGAGCCCTTGGCTCTCGGGGACTGCCTCACAGTTAACGTGGGCGGCAGCCGCTTCGTGCTCTCGCAGCAGGCTCTGTCCTGCTTCCCGCACACGCGCCTGGGCAAGCTGGCTGTAGTGGTGGCCTCCTACCGCCGCCTGGGTGCCCTGGCTGCCGCTCCCAGCCCTCTGGAGCTTTGCGATGATGCTAATCCGGTAGACAACGAATACTTCTTCGACCGCAGCTCTCAGGCATTCCGCTATGTCCTGCACTACTACCGCACCGGCCGCCTGCACGTCATGGAACAGCTGTGTGCGCTTTCCTTTCTCCAGGAGATCCAGTACTGGGGCATCGATGAACTCAGCATCGACTCCTGCTGCAGGGACAGGTACCCGCAGGGCGGGCGGGGCAGTTGGGCAGGAAGGCGGGAGTGGGTGGTAAGAAGGCACAGAGGCGGCTTTGTCTAAGCTTACCTACTCTGTCCCTGGGAATAGGTGTGTCTGACTCTGCGCAGGAAAGTAAGGTGTTTTGTGAGGCTAGAAATCAATCCCAAAGTCAACTTGTGCATTGAACTTTAAAACAACAACAAAAACTTCTTGCCCCATTTCTTCCAGTGATTCCATTTTCCTGTGAAAGTCCAGACCTTTCAGATTTGCAGTAAACGTGGTAATTAAATACCTGAGTGAGATAATTATGTCTCAAAAGATATAGAAATAAAAGGTTTTGGTTTATTATCAGGGCATTGACTGTGAAAATCTTCCTTGAACGATCTCTTCACGTCCTGAAGGAGAGTTAATTCTTTGGGTGATTATTATAGGATCTGATAGTGACTTACTGTTGACCATCATTACTATCATTCCTTCCTTGATATTTTTCTTTTATATACACAAATGTTCCAAGTGGTAAAGAGATGTTTTTATCACCAGAAAGTAAGTCACAAAAATTCATAGATCTAAAATTTCCTGCTTAGGTATAAATCCTATTTGCATAAATTTTTACAACAAAGATGTCATTTTAAAAGTCCTAAGTGGGAAATCTGGCGAGAACCACACTGGGTAAAATAAGAGTATGTATTTCTATATTTTATCCATATGTGTGACCCTCCTCTGTCGAATTTAATTCTCTTATACTTCTGTGTGTGTTGTTAAAATTAATCACAAAGTTGTCTTCCCTGAAAGATACTTCAGAAGAAAGGAGCTGAGTGAAACGCTTGACTTTAAGAAGGACACAGATGACCAGGAAAGCCAACACGAGAGTGAACAGGACTTCTCACAAGGACCTTGTCCCACTGTCCGCCAAAAGCTCTGGGATATTCTGGAAAAACCTGGATCTTCCACAACAGCTCGGATCTTTGGAGTAATCTCAATCATTTTTGTGGCAGTGTCCATTGTCAACATGGCCCTGATGTCAGCTGAGTTAAGCTGGCTCAATCTACAGCTTCTGGAGATCTTGGAGTATGTGTGCATCAGCTGGTTCACTGGGGAGTTCATTCTGCGCTTCCTTTGTGTGAAGGACAGGTGCCGCTTCCTAAGGAAGGTGCCAAACATCATAGACCTACTTGCCATCTTGCCCTTCTACATAACTCTTCTGGTGGAGAGCCTAAGCGGTAGCCACACCACACAGGAGCTGGAAAACGTGGGGCGCTTGGTCCAGGTTTTAAGGCTCCTCAGAGCTCTGCGCATGCTAAAGCTGGGAAGGCATTCCACAGGTATTCGTATTTCATTGGTGCCTTTTAATTTCCCTTTGTTTATAAGGTTTAGGTACATGAGCAAAGCACCACCTTCCAGGCTTACCCACTCCTCACTTCTTAAAAAGTACCAGAAAGCAAAATCTCAAGATATTATCACAGGCATAGGGCTATCTCTCACACATTTTCTGTCCACAAGGCATCAAGGAACAATTTGATGATCTTTTAACTTCAGTTTCTTAGAACTTGATGTTGCACATCCAAACATATGTGCTTTTTGTCTTCCATTTCCAGGAAATACTTGAGATGTGCTCTGTGTGTGTGTGTGTGTGTGTGTGTGTGTGTGTGTGTATTTAAATATGTATATTATTCTTGACTGAAGAGAATAGCCATGGCAGACAAGAGATGGCCAGGTATTGGCGGACTTCCCCTATTTTGTGATAAATAAATAGAATCGTTTTGCTTTGGAAGAAAGAGATGGCAGTAATTAAATTCCTTACTTAGTATTTGAGAATTTTCTTAAACTTTGAAAAACTAAATGAACATTCTATGGTAAAATAATAGTACACACACACACGTACACACACTAAATTGTTCTTAAAAATTATAGCCAATGCCAATGGAAATTTTATAGAGCAATTAAATAGAATTCTTATATTCTTAAAGTAATAATGCTTAGTAGTTGGTTTTGAGACTATTGAATATTCTAGAGTTATCAGAGTGCAACTCAAAGAAAATGAGAATATTCCCACCAGTCTGTTGAAATGCAAATTCTCAACTCCTGCTGTCAGAAGGTTGAATTTTAGTATATTGATTTCCTTTTGGACCATGCACTTTAATAGGTATGCACATATTTTTGAGCGAGGTCACATAAAAACACATATGGGGTTCATACATTTTTTGAGAATCACTGGAGCAGAATGCATAATAATAGAATGTAAATGCATATTCACACAAACAAATATATTTACAGAGTACTACTCCCCTGAATGGCTACCAAGATATATCTGAATGACCATGTTAAGAGTGGTGGTAGCTATGTCTCCCTATTAACCTATGGAGAAATTAACACGCAATTTCTTTTCCTACATCTCTGTAATTAAGACTCACCCTAAAGAATTCTAGTTGTGTATTTTTCTAGTTAATCTTACATGCCAGAGATCTGATAATGGGGTTTCTACAAACTTTTATAAGCAACATTCTTTGTTTCCTGACACAGATAATAGGATGCTTTGAGTATTTATAAACTCTTCACAGGATTCAATTTATAAAACAATGAGAGCTACATTTTTTTTCTCCAAAAGAAAGGAAAAGGGAAATAATAGTAATCTCCACAGTGTCACCTTTTAAAAAGTTTTCTCAGTTCAAAACAAGTAAAAAGCATTAACAAAGCCTTAACTTATTTAAAGTGTATGACAAATACACAAATATTTGGTAGTTTTATGTCAAGTATAACATTTAGAAAATATAAACATCGAACACCATAAGTCTCCACATATTTGGAATTTTCATTGAGATATATTATATAATCATGGTTATGATTCCTGGCAGTCTTGGTATAAATCCTGGCTTTGTAGATACTAGATACACTAGATACATTAGCTCTGTGAATGTCAAACTTGTTGTCTGTAAAATGGCACAGCAAAGACAACATCTGTCACATATTATTTTTGAGGAGTGTCTAGGTTTATATACGTTGAGAAGATTTTGTATTTAAATGAAATCAGTTGTCCTAGACACTATACTTCTATAGTATCAATATATTTCAGGAGGTCATTCCATATGGATATATCAAAGACAATTTTCTAATGAGGTATTGCAAATTTATTCTGGAAGATATTCTTTTGAAGTTAAACCTAAAAGTCAATATGTACTGTTCTTTAAAAATAGGTGACAATAAGGCTAGACTATCTCAATATTTGAAGAGGAAAATTTTAAAACCAGTTGACTATGGGTAGTATTCTATTGCATTTCAAATAAGCTCTAGGGGTAAATCAGAATAAAAGTTTTAAGCTGGATGGTGGATATACATGCCTTTAATGCCAGCACTCAGGAGTCAGAAGCAGGTAGATTTCTGAGTTTGAGGCCAGCCTAGGCTAGGCTACACAGAGAAACCCTGCCTCAAATAACCTAAAACACACACACACACACACACACACACACACACACAAACACACAAACCTAAAATTATTGATTTGGGGCTGAAAAGATGACTCCGAGGTTAAGAGCACTGGCTGCTCTTCCAGAGGACCCTGGCTCAATTCACAGCACCTATATGGATGCTCATAAGTTTCTGTGATTCCAGTTCCAGGGGATCTGAAACCCTCACACAGACATACATGCAGCTGAAACATAAATGCACATAAAACATAAAATAAAATAAGCAAACCTTTCTTTAGAAAAAAAGTATTAATTTGGGCTTCCAATGTAATTTCTTCATGCTGTAATTATTGTATTCCTTCAAGACAAACTCTTGGAAATATTTCTCTAATCTTGGTAAAGATACCTCATTCGTTAGTTCAAGTCTTTCTTTATAATGGATTCTTGTTTCTCTCCTTAGAATTTAGGCTTTTTTGGATTGTACTAGAATCCCATAGGTTTGTGTCTCCTCGTAGTTAGTAAACTACTTTATGCCTTTTGGAAATGAAAGGATATGTTGCTTAACTTTATCTTCTTACAGGAAATCATAAATACTGTATGATCTAGGGAAATAATACTAAACTTTCAGTGAGTACTCTGGAAATTCCAGGACCCTCTTATACACTGGGAAGTATGTTCTGGATATACATTTGATGTCAGTGTTGTCACTGATGCCTAAGTTACTTCTTTTGTATGCCATGTAGTGCACCATCCCTCTGGCTTTCAGGCAATGAAGCTTCTGATTGCACTAGACTTTATTATGAGTAAGAAAATAAGACACAAATACATATCAGAGCAAAATCAAAATGATGTTAAGAAGTGCTGAAATGATATGTTGAAAATCAGGTTTGACCAAGTAAGCCCTCCATGTATATCCCTGAAAAGGGCTTTCATTGCATGAAGTGATAAACTCCTAAAATATAGTCTCCATCCATCTTTTAGTCTCACTTTTTTCACATTAAAAGACAGAAATAGCATGAACTCAATGATTATACAGGTAAATGAATGAAAGTAGTTACACTTCTTTTTATCCTTCTAAACCTGGCCCTACCAACAAAACTATAAGCTTCCTGAAAACAAAGGTCATAATTTAGTCTTCACTGTATCCCCAGAACATTGCTCATTATATTAAGTATGCAGAACATGCTTGTGGGTGGACTGCAAAGAGGGAGAGGGAAAGGAGAGAAGGAAGGCAGAAGGATGCTCATGCCTGACAGCAGATCTTCTCTTGCAGGATTGCGCTCACTTGGGATGACAATCACCCAGTGCTATGAAGAAGTTGGCCTACTGCTCCTGTTTCTCTCTGTGGGAATTTCTATATTTTCAACAATAGAATACTTCGCAGAGCAAAGCATTCCTGACACAACCTTCACAAGTGTTCCTTGTGCATGGTGGTGGGCCACAACATCCATGACTACAGTAGGATATGGGGACATTAGACCAGACACGACCACAGGCAAAATTGTGGCCTTCATGTGTATCCTATCAGGAATTCTTGTCTTGGCCTTGCCTATTGCCATTATTAATGATCGTTTTTCTGCTTGCTACTTCACCTTGAAACTCAAGGAAGCAGCTGTGAGACAACGTGAAGCTCTCAAGAAGCTTACCAAGAACATAGCCACTGACTCATATATCAGTGTTAACTTGAGAGATATATATGCCCGGAGCATTATGGAGATGCTTCGATTAAAGGGCAGGGAAAGAGCAAGCACTAGAAGCAGTGGTGGAGATGATTTTTGGTTTTAAGCTTACCTTCAACTTACTTACAAAACCTATGTACATTTGACTGGATTAATGAAGCCTTGCTACTATGGATATCTGTATATTGAGTATGAGTTTCTTGAATACTTCTCATCTTTTTTTCTGGTGTATTGATTTCCTAGAATATTTAACATTTCCTATAGAACCTACTCATTATCGACATTATTGGCTCATGTCCTCAACATAGCCAATTAATACAGCCAAGAACAATTGGGAAAAGTAACACATCTCAATTTTCAACTATTTATTAATATAATTTCATACACCAAAGTTCAAAGATTCTGCGTCCTTGTTTTTCAGTGTTCAGCATGATTAGTGGTTTTTTTTTAATGGAAATTGAACTGCACAGCCCAGATAAAAAAAATGAGTCAACATGTAGAAATTTTCTGAACATCTCCTCTTTGCTATTTAAATATATTCTCCAAATAAATCACCTCTTTCTCTATCAATTAAAATTGTTGAGTACAATAAGTGTTTGCAAGCAAACACTCAAACTTAGTGGTCATAGATGGTGCCTCATCTTTCATCAAGTGCAAATCACTGGGCCCAAATGGACCAAGCTATGCCCTTCACCAGTCCAGTTGCAGGTGGGAAACTCAAGCTGCTGAGAGTGCAACAGGTGAGGGTTCAAGTGCCTAGACAATGTCATCATCCCAGCTGAGGGTGCTGTGCAAAGAAGAGAGCAGCATAGTTCTTTGTGAAAATTAGATGGTTTGTAAAACATCTCATTATGGATGAATTATTTAAGTTATGCCATCAAAATTATGAATATGTAAAATTGAAGTAGTAAAGATCCTAAATTTATTCATTGAAAGGATTAGTCTTTTCATTTTCATAAGTAAAAAATATCTTGAGTGACATCATTAGATAAACTTGAAGATCTTTTTATTTGTTAAAAAATATTGTGGGCAGTTTTCTAACTGTTGAGGTAAATAACAAATGTTCAGACTTTGTGGGCACTTATGGTAATAATGCAATGCCTAGACATTGTGGCATATAATTAAAACCAAAAGTTTTAATGCTAAGAAACAACCCTGGTACTAAATATTATGATAAGTAATATTTTTCAAAAGTATTACAAATGATTCCCTTATTGCCTACTTTCTTGATGTATGCAATAAAGTTCCAAAGGAAAATAAAATTGGTTCTGGGGTAGAAATCTTACTCTTCTTATTTATAAAACAAATATACATGAAATGTAAATTCATACATATAAAATAACTACAAAATCAAAACTTCATGGGGAATAGAATTAGCAATTAACACTCAGAAGATATCTTCCTGACATCGATGAAAATAAGCATTGAAGAACCTTTTGCTTTAACTCCTGGGGTGGTAATGCAAGCCTGTAATCTGAGCACGTGAGGAACATAAAGGAACATAAAACAGAGGAAACATAAGCTTGAGGTCATCTTGGACTGAATAGCACATCCAACATCTACTTAGACCAAATAAATAGAAAGGTCAAGAACACCTGACCTATATAACAAGCTCAAGGCAGGATAAGTCCTGTAGAGGAATATTTGATCTTTTAATACTTCAGCATGCTTTCTCTATGATAGAAAGAGTGTTGATACACATCTTTAATTCTGGTATTCAGAAAGCAGTGGTAGCACACATATTTAATCCCAGTATTCAGAAAGCAGTCAGTTACATGGCAGTTTGAGGCAGGCAGTCTGAAATGAGCAATTTGTAGCAGGCAGACAGAGGACAGGAAACACAGACAATGAAGCAGTCTGACAGAGGATAAGGCAGAGGGGCTGACTGAGGCAGTATGGGGCAGTGAGAGCTCTGAGGTAGAGACAAAGAAGCAGGTCAGCAGAAGTCAGTATCGGAAAGGAAGAGTGAGTTAATTTCAAGCTAGCAGAGTAGTTCAGTCTGAGGTAGTCAGAGAATCAGTGAACCTGAAAAGTTAAGAGTTAGTTCACTACAGCTCTGAGTTCAGAAGGAGCTAGTTAAAGTGATCCAGTGAGTAGTAAATCTCAGAGGTTAATTAGATTGTACAAAAGTTTAAATGTTCTAGATTGCATGGAGATTGAGGCTGAAATCTGCCAGTTCTAAGCTTAAGGGTAGATTGTACAGAAGCCAAAATGCTCCAGAGATCCAGGACTAGGACTGGTGATTTAATTAGACAAAGAATAAACTGTCTTTGAACCAGAATCAATGGCTACCTCTGATGTGAATCTATGTCTATAAAGAGAAATGTCTTAAAAGAAGAAGATAATTCCTTGCCTTATTATAAGGCTTCATAATTTGTTGAGGTTGTTTAATATGTGGCTACATATTTCACCAACTGGATTAAAGGTATTCCTACTATATGAGGAATATACTCATATACTATATACGAGTAAATACATGAGCTCATACACTATATATGAGCTACCAAACAAACATGAAAGATGCCAATCATTTGTAAGATGCCATGGATTATAAGTACATTCCTAATTTAGATACATAAAATGTTAATGTTCTTACTACAAAAGAAAGGAAATACCGCCTGTTCTTTTGTTTTGTGTGCTTAAATTCTAAACAAATTTTCATGGGATAAGTTTAAAATTATATCCTAAGGTACTTTAATTTATTTGACTTGTTTTATTTCTCTGAAATATTATAAGAAAATTACAAAAATGATAATATTAAAATCAATGACCATTTTTAAAAGGTGGGCTCTTTTCTATATAATCCAGCAAGTCTGGAACTTACAATGAAGACCATGCAGTCCTCAGACTCAAAAAGATCTGCCTCTTTCTGCTTCTTAACTGCTGTGTTTAAACTTGTGCATTACCACATCCAGCAATATTTATCTTACTGAAAGACACGGATCTTAGAGCAAGTCTGAGGACCACTGGCAGTAGCATGACTCTATCCATAGTCTGAATGGATAGTAAAGTTAGATACAAAAAATGAATTTATTCTGGATTTCTCCAGTAAGAATTGATACTCGAGTATATATACTCTGTAGCTGTCCTCAAATATCCCAATGATATCATTTCTATTCTTGTATTCTTCTAAAAACATATTTTTCTACTTCTTTTTTATTGAGAATAGATTTTTTCCTATATATAATCTGAATATGGTTTCCTCTCTCCCAGCTCCTTTGAGATCCCTACTTCCCACTTCACCATGCATCCAAATCCATACCCTTTCTGTTTCTCCTTAGAAAACAAACAATCATATAAAGAATAATAATAAAGTAAAGTAAGACTTAAATATAAGAAGCACATATAGATGCAGAAACACAGACAGAAATCCCAAAAAACACAAAAGCAGAAGCCATAATATATGTTCAAAGCATCTGTAAGGTTACAAAACAGATGCCTTGACAAAACATTGTGAAACAAAGAACCTCCAAAGATGCCGTTGAGTTTGGTTAGTGTTGGCTATCTACTACTGGGCATGGGGTTTGTATCCCCCAGTGAGACTCCAATGAGAAGAACTGATTTTTCATTTGTGAGTGATTATCACCTGGGTTTATCCTCTGGGTTAGAGATAGAGCTTCTGTTAAATTCTCATCTTGGCTCTGAGACCCCATCTGGTGCAGACCCAACAGGCTCTGTACTTGCTACCACAGTCTCTGTGAGTTCACATGTATATTGGTCCTGCTCTGCTTAGAGGGCCTTGGTTTTGCTATCCACTCAGCTCTTACAATGTTTCAGCCTCTTTTTCCCTGGGATTCTCTGAGCTCTGGAGGAAGAGATTTGATGGAGATGTCTGTAGATATTGATTCAAAGCAAGTAGCTTTTTATTTTTTGTCTAATTCAATCCACATTGGGCACCAAATGTAGCCATAGATATTGATTTGGGTTCAAAGGCTTTTTGTTCTTTGGTTAATTCAATCTTTAGTCCTAGTCCTGGAGTCCTGAGAATTTCAGCCTCTATATAATCTAGTCTTCAGTCTAAACCTGGAACTGATGTACAATCTAAAATGTTTAAGCTGCTAGCCCCAACCTAGAAGGTTTCAGTCTCAATCTTCAAGACCTACTGCTGACTGAGATCAATTTGACTAGCTGCTTCTGACCTCTGACTCTTCTGGTTCAACTCACTCACCATTCTGGTTCAAACTCCTCTCCAAGCTAACTGGTTACTTCTGTACTGGCTCACTGTTTCTGACTGAACTTTTCATACTCTATGAGACTCTGGCTGATTCTCAGGCTGCCTCATACTGAACTGCTCTGCTCAGCTTGAAACTGACTTACCCTTCCCCCTCTGACACTGAGTTCTTCTGCTAGCTCCCTCTATGTCTCTGCTTCAGACTCCCCAGACTGCTTCTTTGTTTCTGTGAGCTCTCACTGCCCCAAAATGCTTCAGTCAACCTCTATACTTTACTGCCTTATCCTCAGACCACTTCATTGTCTCTGTGTCTTGTCCTCTCTCTGCATTTTGTCTCTGTGCTGCCTCTCTTACTCTGTCTCTCTGAACTGAGAATCTGCTTTTACATCATGAGAGTTGGGTGTGTCCTCACTCTGCTAACTTTTCCTCTGAATTGTCACTTTTCCTATTCTTTACTTTGACTCATCTCAGAAGTCACTTCCTGTCTGACACTGACTCTTTCTAAGCTCTGCTTCCTGTTTATGAGCTTTAGTATTAAAGGTATATACCACCACTGATTTCTGGATACTGGAATTAAACATGCATACCAACATTCGTTTTACCCTAGTGCAGCCATGCTGCTGGATTAAAGGACTAAATATTCCTCTACAAATATCCCATTTAGGACTGAGTGTACCAGGTCTCTCACACTCTTCAGATTGTCTGGCTGTGGATCTCTGTATTTGTTTCAAACTATTATAACAGGAGACTTCTCTGATGATGACTGAATAAAGCACATATTTCTGAATAGAAAAAAATGTCAGTTGGAGTCTCTTTTGTGTGTGTGCTACATTCCCTAAGCAGAAAAGTTTTATTTGGTGTTCCCCTTAGGTTTCTGGCTATTGAGTCTCAGGTTCCTGGCCACCCAGTGTTGGAGATGAGTTCCATTTCATAGAGTTGGCCTTAAGTCAAATCAGATATGGTTGGTTACTCCCACAAGCTCTGTGCCGCCATTGCACTAGTGCATCTTGCAGATAGGTCATCATTGTAGACTGAACTGTTTGTAGCTAGGTTGGAGTTTACTTTCCTCCTTTAGTAGTACACAGAGTAGTTTCCCGTAGCATAAACACTAGTCCATAGTGGCAATGACTCTAGGTAGGCATCAGCTTGACTTCTCTGCATTCAATGAATTGCATAGGTGTATTCTTCAGCAATAGGGCCCTACTGTCAATTTGTGGAGAACAGCCAATAACCTTGGCAATAGCCTGGGTTATTGGAAGTTCCCATGGGACCCCTTAGGCCATCAACTTCATCAGATATAATCCATTCCCAGTTTCATTTGGACATACAGTTGGGGCTCCCTACCTTTCCTCATTTGGTCCTCCATTCCTGCCCAACCCAGTTCAACCATAACTTTTTTTTTCTATTTCCCCTTTCTAGGGAGATCTGTTCCTCCCACTTCAATTCTAAATTTGCATATATTTATCAATTCAACAACTATTTACTTGAAATCCTGTGAGTATTACACACTAGAAATCATTTGCAAATTAAAACCAAGTCCTGTTGTCTTATATTTAATATCCTATTCAGTGACATGTAAAAAAAACAAATGACAAAAATGAGACATTAGGAGACCTAAACTTACCTAAGCCCACACAACATTCAGATGGCACACAGTTAGGGGAACATTAATCTATTTGACTCTGAAACAGATACCTGAAAATCACATTGCATGTTTTTCCCATGCATTCGCTATGCCTTAATAGAAGCAGTTGCAGATGTGAGATAGTCTTTTCAAAGAATAGTTGTGTGAGAATTTGAAGCTTTTATAGAATAACCATAAATTATCTTTAGAATTATCAATAATTAAAATTTTATTATAAAAGTATATATATATAATATATATATATCATGTTTGCATGCATATATGCATATATATGTATAAATGCATGCATACAAACGTGCACTTCCATGAACACAGAATATTCTAAAATATTTTCTATAAGAATTGTTAGCTATATAAATTTTGTCAAATTAGAGACATTTTCAAAAATATTTAAGGTTTGAAATACTTTAAAGTACAATTGCTTTGGTGAACTTGTCATTTTATCAAATACCAGTCTATTTATTCAACAAATATACAAATAAGCAAACCCAATATCACCTTAAACATAAACCAAATTAGAACTCTGTTTATGTTTTAGACATTATTGTGGAACTATTGAACATTATTCAAAATTTATTAATTATTGCTGTAAAACAATATTGAATTTATTTAGAAATGTTAAATAAATAAATTAGTGTTTTTTCCCTAAGCTATTTGGAGAACAAAAGTTTAACATTTCAAGGACTAATCAGATGGTTCAGCAGATAAAGGCATCTGCAGTCAAGACCAATGACCTGAGTTGAACACTTTGGGACCCTGGTGATGTAAAGAAAGAACTAACTCCCAAAGATTGAGTTCTTGCCTCATTAATGATCCTTTGTCATGCCTGTGCCCCTCCACACTAAATAAAATATAAAATAAAAATTGAATGAACACAATAAAATGCTTGAATATTTTTTAAAAAAGAAAATGTACTCTCTACCAGGAGATACATCACATTCCTGTTTTGTTATTTCTCTCATATATGTATATATAAATATTTAAGGGGTGGTTCTGTAATCCTTTTAATGTATAATAGTAATATGTAGAATGTAGAATGCACAAAGGAGTTCAATAAGATTGAAATCTTTGTTATGAAAAAGTAGTATATTCATTATAATCCTTTGACTAGCTCTTATAGAAAACATGTATGCTGACCAAAGCTGTCTCAAAAAGAAAAAAACATTATCTTTGGATAAGTTTATTTCATCAACATAAAATTATTCTTTTCTCTTGAAAAATAAGGCATTAATTTACATCTTCTCAGATCTTGAATTTCAGTCTAAGAATTGTTTGGCAAGTGTTGTTGCAAATGCTTCACTTAGACAGCCATTTACAAAGCACCCCCAATTTTCTCTGTGTATCATGATGATATATGTAAGAAATACATATAAGGAGAAATTTGTCAATAAGCTCCATAGGCAAATATTTACATGGAATTCTTTAAGAGTAATAGAATAGCCAGGTTACCGACACTTCCCTTGTCCTAACCTAATATAAGTTATAGTCATTTCCTTATTCTCTTCCTCACTTCCACTGTCCTGCTCTCTGGTATTCAATCAGGACCATCCCAATTAAATCCAACCCAAAGCCTAGTTTATCTTTCCCTGTAGAGAAGGTGGTGGTTATAGAAGGCATCAATGCTGCTGCCTGCCCATCTTTGCATTCATGTCAGCAACCCCATTTGGATTCTTAGGTTTCTGAGCAATGAAACTGCATCTCCTGAGCCCATTCACTCTCAAAATAAATGGAACCTGCTAACACCTCCCTTTGATTCTTATTTCACTCATAAAATTGAATCATCAAAGAGACATTCTCCAAAAACCAGCACCCACATTTATCCACCCACATCCATCTGTTCTTCTCCTTCCTGCCTTTTGATTACAAGAGTCAACCTTCCCATCTTACTTTTTGCTCCAGTTCTAGGGATTGCCTCAAGAAGTCATTCCCTTCTTCCCACCAGATCATCGCTTTCTCCTATGGACATGCTTGTCAGCATAAAAATTGCTGTAATGTTCTCATTTCTAAAATACTAAAAGAAAAAGTACAGGTAAATAAACTCTCTGGATCTCTTATTATCTAAAAAACACCTAATTTTCTGCTCCACTTCATGAAAAATCTCTATGTTCAGTTTTCCCATTTTTGTAGTGTTTCTTTTTCTTTCTTGAAAATCAACTTTTTAGTCTCATGGTGATACCACTCCTGTACAACCAGTGTTCTTATGGTCAGCAATGACCCCAGGACTGCTAACGTCAGTCATCATAGCTCAGGTTTCATATGTTCTACCAGCAGCATGCTACAGGATTAATTATAGAAGCTTCCTTGAAATACTTCCTTCATTTGACTCATAACACCTCACTGCTGCCTAATTTTACCCTTTCTCACTACGCACCATCTTTTTGGCTGAGATGGTCCATTAGGGCCAAATTCTTACTCATCTTCTCCATTTTTATGTTTTTTCACCTGATAAAATAATTGGGTTTTCTGGCTTAAACATCACTGATGTTTAGTCAACTCCTCAATTCCTATGCTGAGACAAAACTTTTCCTTTCTCTGCTGGTATCTCTTCAGCAGATATTTAATAAATACCTCACAGCATGTCAAATATAAAATTGTTGCTATTTCTCCAAAGATTTTAGGCTTCTGAGAAGCTGATCAAAACGATTAATTATTAGTATATTGACTCTGTTCAAGATATCCATTAAGAACGTGAACATATAGACAACAAAATGACAGAAATTGAGAAGAATCTTTGGATCATAGAGCAGATCTGAGAGCTGTGATGAGGATAGAAAAAGAAGGAAAAGATTGTTATGAATGAAGTTCTAAGACATTGCAGTCCAGCTAAGGGAGAGGCCTTGAGCAATGGTAGCCACTGAGGAGTGTCCTGACTCTTCTATATGGGACTGCCTTGTTACTGGAGAAGGGCCACAGCTCACTTTGGCTGTCAATCACAGTCCCCTCAAGAGGAGGTCTAAGCACTGCATTTTCATTGCACCATAGTTAGTCAATTCAAGTGGCTCCCCAGCTTTTCTTCAGGCAGGCTCAGCCCCTGTTTTTTCATAAATCCCATAAGCCTCCCTGAAGAGTAGCTTAGGACAAAAAGCTAGGTGGAATTAACTAAACTCTCAATACATTTAGCCTCTTTTCATCATTCTCTCCCTCCCCCACTACTTATAGCACCCAATCACACCATTTCCCCAACTATACTCTAGCATCTTAAAGGAATGATAAAGAAAATTCTAGTCATCTTCTGATAGACTTAGACAATCATTTCATTCAAGAAAACACCTTTAAAAGTCATTATGTAACAACATATTTAGTTATGGTACAGAGTATTAAAATTTCCATTAAAGGAAAAAAATGAATTAAAAACAGTATAGCAGAGGAATTTTCAAAATAATCTAAATCCCATTTTATTTTTTTCTGAACTGCTAAGACTACACTCAGTGTAATGCTGCTTCAGTGGACATTTTTAGTAACCCAATGTGTCAAAATTCCTTCCATGTTTGCCTATTAACTCTTGAAAGACCATTGAGTTAGTTAAATACATTTAGCTTTGAGTAACTCAGTGCAGCAAAATCCAAAGTAACAGGGACAGCAATTAACTTTTTAATTTCTTTTTCATCTTCTGCAGTTCAGTGGACACTCCCAATTATGTGAAACTTTATTTCACCTTTTTATAAAGGCTTATAATCTAAGAGGTTTGATAAGCAAAAGAAAATAATTAGAACATATGTATAATCTTGTTCTATTACAAAAATAATTATATCAAAAGAAATAATAATTGAATTGAAGAAGAGCTGAGAGTTGGGTAAAGGAATATATATATATATATATATATATATATATATATATATATATATATATATATATAAATGAAAACCTAGACAATAAATGAAACCTAATGGCTGACAAATGTGATTTTGGAATTCAAGGCAGAGACACATTCCTTGATAACTATCACTAGTCAACCCAGGATTCAAACAGGATGCATAGTTTAAGTATCAGCTATCTGCCTAAGAAAACCAAACCTTCTTTAAAAAGTAATTTCAGTTTCTTTAAACTAGGACAATATTTCTGAAACCCCATCGTTACGCTTGTCTTTGCTCTATAGCAAATGTTTTCTCTTAAGTGGTCTATAATTATTATTGTCAACTCATTCTAAACGGTGCATGTGAAAATAAAAGACAGTTATAGTTGCTATGGAAACTGTGTAGACTATTTCAACAGGCCTCACTTCTAAAGTTAAAAAAACAAAGAAGAGCTTTAACAGACAATAGTACTACCTTGACCACAAGCAGTTAGGAAAAGAAAAGAATGACACAAATGTGCAAGCAAATCCTTTCTTATACCTTAAACTGAACTCACAGATTCTTGTTCACATGAACTTTATTATTTAGCAATTTATCTTTTTCTTCAAATGACAACCAATGAAAATACTTTCCAAAAATTACCCATGCATAACAATGCAATTTATTTTTAATACCGTAAGCTCATAGTTGAAACACAGCAATTGTATATCTTCATTAGAGGCAGAGTAAGCATATATACAATGTACAATGATCACATATAAGTAAAATTCCATTTTAAAATTTTAACTATGAAATAGCTAATTTTATAATAACTATAGAATGTTTAAGCTGGGCAAAGCTGGCACATGCCTTTAATCCCAGCACTGGGGAGGCAGAGACAGGCGAATCTCTGTGAATTAGAGGCAAGCTTTGTCTACATAGTGAATTCCAGGACAGTCATAGTCACAGCAGAGAAACTCTGTCTCCAAAAACCAAGAAAAAAAATGCTTAAAACTTTTTTCTTTTATTTAAAATAGATTTTTTTCATACAATATATTCTGATTACAGTTTCTCCTTCTCCTACTCATCCCACTCCTCCCCTCCTTTTGGATTCACATTCTTTCTGTTCCCTTTAGAAAACAAACATGCAAGTCAAAATATGACAAAACAACCAAGCGAAATAGAGCTACCCCTAAAAGCAAAAGGAATATAAAGAGATGCAGAGATACATATGTTCGCATGCACATTCAGGAATCCCATAAGAACCCCAAACTAGAAACCACAATATATACACAAAGGAACTGTATGGTATAAAACAGAAACAAAAATTCCCTGCCTTAACATTATGAGACAAAGAACCTCTAAAGATGCCATTGAGTTTATTCTCTATTAGTCCTACCAGAAATCCTACCACTAAGAGTGGTTTATTACCCCAATGAGACTTCCTTGGAGAAAACTATTTTTTCATTTGCAAGTAGCTATCAATTGTATATCAATTGGCTATCAATAACTTCTGGATTAGGGATGGGGCATGTGTCTTCTCCTTTTAGCTATTGGATTCCATCTGGTGCAGACCTGTGCAAGCCTGTAAAGCCTGCCATAGTCTCTAAAAGTTAATAGGTGGGCCAGTCCTGTTGTCTCTAGAAGACCTTGATTCCTTAATATCTTCTATCACCTCTGGTTCTTAAACTCTATCTGTCCCTTCTTCCAAAGAGTTCTCTAATCCCTGAGGGTAGGTATTTTATGAAGATACTCCATTTAGGGCTGAGTGTTTCAAGGTCTTTCATTTCTTTATATTTTCTGGCTATGGGTCTCTATACTTGTTCTTAGCTTCTGCAGGATGAAGATTCTCTGATGATGACTGAGCAAGGCACTGATCTATAGATATAGCAGAATGTCATCAGAAGTCATTTTGTTACTATGTTCTTTAAGCAGAACAGTAGTATATGGTTTCCCCCTAGGTCTCAGTGCTATCTGGTTTCAGGTTCTTGGCTAACCAGGCATCATTGGGTATGGGTTCCATCTTATGGAGTATGACTTAACTCAAATCAGAAGTTGGTTGGTTACTCTCATAAGCATTGTTACCCTACTGCACCAGCATATCTTCCAGGAAAGTCATTCTTGTAGATGGAAGAATTTGTAGCAGGTTGGTGTTTACTTTTTCTCCTTTGGTAGCCTGCAGAGTACCTTCCAATACCATGAATACTAGTCCATAGTGGTGAAAGCTCTAGGTAGGTATCAGCTCAATATCCTCATGTTCAACTAATTGTGTAGGTGTTGTCTTCAACAATAGAGCCTTACTGTTTATGAAGAGCTACCAATAGCACTGGCAACAGCCTGACTTGTTTGGGGATTCCCATGGGATGCCTCTGACTAATAACTTGATTAGATGTAACTCATTCCCAGTACTAGAACCTTCATTTGGTGATAAGAGATGTCCAGATGAGTTTTTGTCTACCCGTACTTTTTGGCAATTTAATAAAGATTACCTTCTTATACAAAAATGAATATATAATATATATTAAGAACATATACTATATAATATATGTATATATTATATATATATGCATATATATGTATGTATGTGTATATTGTGATGCTTATACTGTATTATGTTTCCATATAACTCCTCAAGTGGCCCTTAGTTTTAGCTGTCCCTATTTTATTCCCCTTTTGACTCCCCTTCCCTGTTTAATCTTCCCTTTCTAGCCACCCAACTCCCATCAATCCATAACTATTCTATTTCCCCTTCCTAGGGCAAATAATCCACACCCATTCCCTTACTCTCTGCCTAAACTCTGTGGTTATACTCATTGTAGCTTGGTAATCTTTGACTTAATAGCTAACATTTAAATATAAGCAAATGCATACCATATTTGTCTTTCTGGATCTGAATTACCTTATTTAGGATGATTTTTCTAGTTCCATACATTTACCTGCAAATTTCATGACTTTATTTTTTAATAGCTGAGTAATATTCCATTGTATAAATGTACTATATTTTCTTTATTCAACCATTGACAGATATCTAGTTGTTCCCAATTATTCGCTATTATGAATAGAGCAGTAGTGAAAATGGTTGAGGAAGTTTCTGTGTTGCATATGATAAAGTATCCTTTGAGTATATATTCATATATATAGTGGTATAGCTAGACCTTATACAGATCTGTTCCCATATTTCTGATTTCTATAGTGGCTGTACAAGTTTGCACTCCCACCAGCAATAGATGAATGTTCCCTTTACTCAACATCCTGGCCAACATGAACTTTCTTTTCTTTTGTTGATCTTGGCAATTCTGCTTGGTATAAGATGAAATCTTAAAATATTTCTAATTTACATTTCCCATAGTGTAGAGTAATAGGCCTGTGTGATAAGAAGGGTCTATAATCCAGGTGTCTATAATGAAAGAATCACATTCGAAGCCTGTGTGGTCTGAAGGAATATAGAAAGAATGTTAAGAATGTTGGTACATACCTTTAATCCCAGTATTCAGAAAGCAGTGGTAGTCCATGCCTTTAATTTCTAAGGCAGAAACAGAGTATGGAAACAGACACAGGAACCAGAGTTAAGAAAAAGTCAGTGTCACACAAGAAGTGACATCTGAGATGTGTCAGAGTGAAGGGCAGGCAAAGTAACAAATCAGAGGAAGAGTTGGCAGAGCGAGTCAGAGTGAGGACACACCCAACTCTCATGATAGATAGGAAGGCTCTCATCTCAGAGCAGTAAGTTACTGATTCAATTTCAGCAGGTACTATGAAGTGAGCAGTCTGTAGCAGGCAGAGTGGGGGAAAGATACAGAGACACAGAGGCAGCTCTGCAGGAGTCAGTTTCAGAAAGGAAGAGTGAGTCAGTTTGAAGCCTAACAGAGCAGTTCAGTCTAAGGCAGTCTGAGAATTAGCCAGAGTCTCACAGAATAAGAAGAGTTCAGGCAGAAACAGTCAACCAGCTTAGAAGGTCAGTTCAAAATAGTCAGCTTGAAGAAGAGTTTGATCCAGAACAGTCAGTGAGTTGAACCAGATGAGTCAGAGTTCAGAAGGAGTCTCAGTTGTTGGTGAGTCTCAGAGTTTTAAATATTCTAGGTTGTACGGAGACTGAGGCTGAAGCCTTCCAGTTTTAGGATTAAAATTAGAATGTTCAGAGGCCGAAAAGCTCAAGAGCTCCAGAACTAAGAAATGGGGATTGAATCAGACAAAGAATAAACTATCTTTTACCCTGAATCTACAGCTACACTTTAGAGCTAAGGATGTGAACATTGATGCTTCTCAGCCATTTAAGTTTCCTCTTTTGAGAATTCTCTGTTTAGATCTGTTTAGATATGACTAGTCACATACAGAAAGACAAATGTCAAATGCTGTGTCTCACTTGTACATGTTAAAGAAAGTAGATGGGAGTAAAGAATAGTGATTACTAGACCATGAGGAAGAAAATGAAGTGGGTTGAGAGGATTCTGGGTAGCAGGCACCAAAGCACAAAGGTTAAAACAATAAATTCTCAGGTTTACAGAATATTGTGATGACTATATTTCACATGACTCTATTATGCATGTTGTATCTAACAAAAAGAGAAGAAATGAAAGGCTCTATGTGCAAAGTAAGGGCAAGAAGATGGAATTGCAACTATTTTAATCAGCATTCAGTAGATTCATGTATTGAAATATACTGTACCCCATAAATATATATGATATTATACATTAGTCAAAACTTCTTTAAATATTTAAAAATGTGGAAATAATAACTATTCTGGTTTAAGCATTAAACAATGTTGACATATATAATTGAATTAAATGAATTAAACATATACATACATCAGGAGTACAGCACTTGCTTAGCATCATCAAGGCCCTCAATTCAATCTGCAGCAACACACAAGTAAAAAATAAAAAGTCTGTTCACACAAGCCAGGTGTGGTGGCTCATGCCTATAATTCCAGCAATCGAGTGGCTGGAGAAGAATGACGGTCTGAGCTCAAAGACAGAATAGGCTACATATAATATGACTTAATGACGCTTTCTCAAAACAACATCAACAACAAAAACTTTTACAAATATAAAGAAAGTAAAAAACCAATTTATTTAATCACAAATCTCCAGTGCACAAATAAGACTCTTTCACTCAGCACCCATCATATTGTATTACAAATATATCTTCAGAGAGTTTTCAGCAGTTATATATGAAAATCCAATTAGCAAAATCATCTTTCACATAGTGCTGTCACATTTTCTAGAATTATCTTCTAAAACACTGAACAAGATGAAATTATTTAATTGCCTGTGCGACTTTCACAAGGATTTTGCCCATATGAAAGGATAAGCTAATTAATTGGTACTATAGGAGCAGGTTAACATACAGCATAAAGAAAAGTATTGTGGCATAATCTGTCCAATCCACATCAGAACTGCCAAGGATGGTATAATAATAGAATTTTTTCTGCCTTCCTCACAATTTTTAAAAACAAAAAAAAAATTATCAATCAAAGAATGTGTTATGAAATGAAACAATCACGTATATTCAAGTTAGATTCAAGTAAATTTTATAAAAAGAACAAATTCAGGAGTTATTTTTTTGCCTATATAATAAAATTATTTCTCTGAATTATTTAAACATCAAAACTAGATCTCTGTTATCAACATTTACATGAATGAACCTTAATCCACTATTTGGAGACAACAGAAATGATTTTAGCATATAGGAGACATTGACTTTTAGTTGCAGAATAAAAATTATTAACAAATCTTAAAGTTATTGACTTATGGCAACTACTACTTTTAGTAAAGTTGATATAACAAAATATAATGGGTAGAGCAGATTAGGATGGAATGAGATGAATATGAATGGGTTGTACTGGGATGCAATAGGGTAGCATAAAGGAATCTCAGATTGGTAGAGATGCTACATGCCCTCAACAAGAACTGTAAACTGTCCTGCAGTGGATAGTGGAAGCAACAAGACAAGGACACGCAGGTTGTGTGTGCATTTGCTAAGAGAGTTTCTCAACCTTACTTCTTGAATTTATGTTATGTAATTTCAACTATCATGGAAAGATTTTACCATCCAGCTTCATGTGAATATGATACCTTATTTCTTTTCATGAACTAGTGCAAATAAATTTTACCTTCTACTGGTAAAGTAGTTGAGTATTATAAGAATGTTAGTTTTACAAACTCTCTGTGATGTTTTGAGATAATAATAGTAACAAGACATTATTTTTATTCCTGGTAATAAAATTATAACTAAAACTAACTGCTCTTGGCAGAGACCGTTTTATCATTCTAAAAAATTATGTGGTATTTTCAGTTTTCATTCTGCATGTGAGAATCTTTGAAGTCATCACTCTATGGTAGCAATGACAAACCTTGGGAAAAAAATGAAAATCAAATCATTCTTCTGGAAACTATAAGAGAAGGGAGGACACAGGGCAATGTTATCTTGTTATCTCCCCATAGTTATGAAGACTGGTGGAAAAACATGGAGTCACGACGCACCAACAGAGACCGTTATAGAAGCTCCTGTCAGTATGCTTAGAGTAGATCAGACTGAGAGTTGAAATCTCCAGAGGGAGACAGTCCTAGGTACCACCTACAATATTATAAAATGTATGTCCAGGAGAACATCTAAGTGCCCACAGTAAAACCTCTTAATGCTTCCACATGGAGCAGAGGAAAGAAAATATTGTCTAAAGTACCAGAGCATTCTGCCCTTAACAAGGCCTTCCCTTAGAGTAAACTACTTTACTACCATCTAACATGCCTACCTTCCCATAAGAAGAGAAATAGTCAAACCTACTCCACTGTAGCCTTTCATGTAAGAGAAATAAAATGTTCAACTCAAACCATCTATCAAGCCTGCTGTACCTATGGGAGGTGGAGTTAACTGAGGAACACCAGTGAAGCTCACATGCCAGAAACTCAGGCTCAGTGAACTACAGAGACTTAGTTACCACATCCTGTGGGGCTTCCCTCTCATCGCATCATGATGTCACACCACCAAGGTGCCATTTACATCAGTTCTTTGAATCCAGCTAATCATGTCTAAGTCTTACAGTAATTACATTTTGGATGTGCAAAGAGATTTACAAAGCAAATAAATTAAGAACACGCAAGGAGGGCAAGGGATAGTGCTCACTGGAAGAGTGCTTGGGTAGTATAATTGAGACCATAGGCTCAATCCCCAGGATAACAAAAAGAAACACCAACGATAATGTTTTGCTAGACTTTCTGATAGAAGTCTAGAAATGAGAGGTAATCGAAACCAAAAAAGCAAAGCTATCACATGGGCTTTTAGCAATGATAACAAACGTACATATAAATGTGCTACAGTGGATGTGTAATATTACAGTCACTAGGACTTATCTGAAATTCCCAGTGCATTTTTCTATGTTTAAAACTAGCACACATAGCTATTGTGTCAATCCACGTTCTCCAGAATAACAGAACCAGCTAAGTGTGTATGCACGTGTATGTGTGGTGGTGGTGCTGGTATGTGTATATAACTGGCTCACATTATTGGGAGCCTGGTAAGTCCACAGTTTGCAATGCAGACCAACAAGAAAGTTGGTATGAGCTTCAGTTCAAGTCTGTGTTGGCAGTGTGCTAGCAGTTTCCTCTTCCCCAGGCTGGCCTGTTTTGTTTTTGTTTGTCTGTCTGTTGGAGTATTTTTTGTTTGTTTTTCTCTTAATGCTTTCATATGAGTCAATGAAGTTTATCCATATCATGGAGGATAGCATGCTTTCCTGGAAGTTTACCAATTTAAATGTTAATCCTATTAAAACTACCTACTAAAATCTAGAATTTTATTTGACTGAACATCTAACAGTGTGAGCCATGCAGTGGTGGCATATGACTTTAATCCTAGCAATTGGAAGGTACAGGCAGGTAGATCTCAGAGATTGGGGCAAGGCTGTTCTACAGAATGATTTCCAAGACAGCCAGAGCAATATAGAAAAAAATAATGTATGAAAACAAAACAAAACAAAATCTGACAGTTTAACCTAATAGAGTCCACATAGTCCACATAAAATCAATTAACATATTTAGTCATAAAAAGTACTCAATAACACTTGTCATCAGGGGACTCAGAAGGAAAGCACTAATGAGACACCTCAGCACACTTCAAGGATGACATGACAAATGGAAAAAAATGTTGAGTTAATAGGTTCCTGTGTTCATGCTGGTGGAAATGAGAACAGCCACATGTGGTGATAAATTTGCAGTTTCTTAACTAAAAAAGAAAAATAAAGTTTTAATATATAATCCAACAATCATATTTCTAGATATTTATCCAAACTTATTTAAAATGTATGATATACAAAATCTGAGTGCAAAAATTTGAATTATCTTTATTCATAATTACTAAAATTATAAACAATCAAGATATTTTTCCAAAGGCTAATGTGTAAATAAATATGGTCTATCTATAAAATTGAATATTATTTAGTAGTAAGAGGAGCAGCTATAAAGAGAAGAATATGATGAAGAATGTGAAAAACATGTTGGTGAGAATTTAATCAAATTCAAAATGGCTAATTGGCAAGAGATGTCCTGGACAGTGGTTTTCTGGACAGTGAACCTATTTTGTATGATATGGTTATAGTAATGCATGGAATGCATGAAATATTTATTCTTCATCAGCATAAAGCTACACAGCACAAAAAACTAGTATAGGTAATTAAAAATAATTATATAGAATATCAGAGACTCCCAGAAAAGAATCTAGACTGTTACAAGGGAGTTTATATATAAGAAAACAAAATAAAAAATAAAGAAAAAAGATATAATGACTAGACTTTAATTGGTAAAACTGTTTGCAGTAAGACTACTAAATTGTAAATAATGGTTACTATAGATGTGTTTAATTTACATCTATGCTGAATTTAATTATTAAGTATGTGTATAGTGTCTAGTTTGAACCAGAATCCTCACTAATAGAGGTAAAGCAAGACAAAGGATATAGAATAAATTATGACATTGGAGTTGGGCATGTAGAGATAAAGTCACATTTAATACAATGCAGTAAAAATAATAATATATGCTATTCACAAATATTGTAAAAAATAAATGTAGTTTATTCTATTTCAAACAATTTGTCCTGTTAAGTAAAACAACATAACAGAAATACCATCTCAGAACTGAATGTGCCTAGTGACCAATATTGCTTTTTAATGTTATTTTTTGAAGAAAATAATGAGGAATTGGAAAAATGCTTAATTCTAATACTTGATCAGGGAATACACAAAATGAATCCAGAATCTTTTTTAGTTTTAGAAAACTATAATAAAAAAGGAATATTCAAAAATAAATCACATGCCCGCCCCCCAAATCACACACATTGAGTACTTATGTCAATGGATCATAGAATTTAACTAATGTAAAATCTACCAATGACTAAAGCTGACACATTCCAAGCAACAGAATGTAGAGTATTGCATCCAAACCCTAACTGTAACTTAAATTTTCATGAGTCCATCCTGACATTAACTATAGAATAAATTAATTAAAGATGTAAAAAAGACAAGTCTATTGTATAAAAATGAGTTACATTATGCATGTAGATATTCCATTTTAGTGAATGAGGAGTAGAGTATGCCACTCCTTGAGTGTTTACTATGTGAGACTTTAGCATATACCTATGAAAAGGCAAGAAGTTTATAGTGCAGAAGCCTGACAAAGACTTTAGCAAGTATTGATCAAAACAAAAGGTCACACCTATAAATACCACATAGTGTCTACACTAAATGTACTTCTGAGATCTTCTCTTAAACCCACAATCTGAGCCAGGAAAATTCCACAACAAGCAAATAGTAAAATATGCTCAATCTTTACCTCTCAAAATTTTCACAACACGAAAACTACAAGAAAGTCATACCCAACAGAAAATAACCAGATAGGATAGCTAAATGTCCTATGACATCCTATAGTTATTGGATGGATGGATGGATGGATGGATGGATGGATGGATGGATGGATGGATGGGGTGCTAAAACAGGAGCATCAAAAAGGAAGAGGGAAGAGAAGGGAGACAAGGAATGGAAAACAGGGAGATACTGCTAAAATTGAGTCATTTGAGGAGTAATATGGGATAATACGGTAGACACTTTCTAAAATATATACATATATGGGAGCAAACTAAATGAAATCACCAAAAAAATGGGGTAGAAAGAGATCCAACATTTCATCTCTTGTCATCAAATGAAGCTTCCAGTATGGTGATTGGACTGCATCTCACTGAGTTGTTGGCCAAAAGGGTTCCATGGAAATCCCTAAGCAACCCAGGCTATTGCTAAGATTATAGGTTGTTCTCACAAACTTATGACAAGGCCCCAATGATGAAGATAACACCTATGCAACTTATTGAACATGGAGATTAAGCTGGTGCCTATATAGAGCCTTCACACCTCAATGTAACTTAGTGTCTTTGGTATAAGAAGGTACTAAACATGCTACCAAAAGCAAAACATAAACAAACACCAACACAGCCACAAACCTTTGGATCAACAATGTGTCCTGCCTGCCAGATATACTAGTGCAATGATGGCACAAATTTTTTGAGGGTTACCAACAAATATCTGATTTGACTGAAGATTCACTCCATGAGATGGAACTCACACCACATACTTAACAGTACTTTGGTGACCAAGACCTGAAAGTAGAGCACCCTAAGGACATAGGCTAAAACCAAATACTACTGGTCTAAAGTCAAAACAAGAAAAAACATAGCAATAAAATGACTCCTAACAACATTATCCTATACTCATCAATCAGTAATTTGCTCAGCCATCATCAGAAAAGCTTCCTCTTGCAGCAGATGGAAACAAATGCAGAGATCTATAGCTAAACATTATTCAGACTCAGAGACCTTTCAACATTCAGCCCTAAAACAGATAATTCCATCAAATCTCACCCCATATGGTTTAGGGAAATCTGTAAAAGTGAAGACAGAAAGAATATAAGTTCCAAAAGTGATAGAGGACACCAGGAAAACAAGGTCCTCTAAATCAGTAGGATGGAAGCATATAAAAACTCAGAAAGACTGAGGCAGCATTCACAGGGTCTGCATGGGTCTGCACAAGAGGGAGTCCTAGAGCTGAAAAAAGAAGTAGACACATGTTACCATCTCTAATCCAGAAGCTATCTCCAATTGATAATCACTTTCAAATGAAAAGTTAATTTCCTCCAAGGGAGTCTTACTGGGGACACAAACTGCTCTTAGATTGCATGCCCAGCAGTACATGGCCAATAGAAAACAAAAAATTTGGAGGTCATCCCCTTTACCCATACTTATTCAATATAGTACTTGAAGTCCTAACTAGAACAATAAAACAACTAAAGGAAATAAAGTGAATACAAATTTGAAAGGAAGAAATCAAAGTATCCTTATTTGTAGATGATATGCTAGTATATAGAAGCAACCCCAAATATTCTACCAGGAAACTTCTACAACTGATACACATCTTCAGTGATATGGCAGGCTACAAGATCAACTTTAAAAAAATTCAGTAGCTCTCCTATATACAAACAACAAATGGTCGGAGAAAGACATCAGGGAAATAACTCCCTTCACAATAGGCACAAATAGCATAAAGTATCTTGGGGTAATTCTAACCTAGTAAGTGAAAGATGTGTATGACAAAAACTTCAAGTCTTTGAAGAGAAATTGAAGATCTCAAAAGATGGAAAGATTTCCCATGTTCTTGGATTGGTGGGATCAATATAGTAAAAATGACCATCTTACAGATTCAACCAAATCCCTATCAAAATATCAGGACAATTCTTTATAGACCTTGAAAGGACAAATCTCAACTTATATGGAAAAACAAAAAGCCAAACATAGCCAAAATAATTCTGAAAAATAAAAGAACTTCTAGGGGTTAAGTATTCCTGATCTCAAGCTGTACTATAGAGCTATAGTAATAAAAACCACATGGTATTGACATAAAACAGACATATTGACCAATGGAACTGAATCAACAATCCAGAAATAAATCCACACACGTATGGACATCTGATCTTTGATAAAGAAGCCAGAAATATACAATGGAACAAAGAATACATCTATACCAAATGGCTCTGGCCTAACTGGATGTCTATATGTAGAAATATCCAAATTGATCCATATTTATCACCATGAAAAGAACTCAAATCCAGGTGGATCAAAGACTTTAACATAAAATCAAACACACTAAACACAGTAGAAGAGAAAGTAGGGAAGACCCTTGAACACATTGGCACAGGAGATACCTTTATGAACAGAACACCAATAGGTCAGGCACAAAATCAATGATTAATAAACGGGATTTCATGAAATTGCAAAGCTTCTGTAAGACACGGACACTGTCAATAAGACAAAACAGCATCCTACAGAATGAGAAAAGTTCTTCATTGACTCCACCTCTGACAGAGAGCTAATATCCAAAATATATAAAGAACTCAAGAAATTAGACATCAAGAAAACAAACAATCCAATTAAAAAATGGAGTATAGATCTAAACAATTAATTCTCAAAAGAGGAATCTCAAACTGCTGAGAAATACCTAAAGAAATATTTGATATCCTTAGCCATCAGGGAAATGCAAATCAAAACTTCTCTGAGATTCCATCTTAAACCTGTCAGAATGTCTAAGATCAATAACACAAAGGACAGCTCATGCTGGTGAGGATGTGGAGCAAGAGGAATACTCCTCCATTGCTGGTGGGAATCCAAACTTGTACAGCCACTACAGAAACCAATATGGTGATTACTTAGGAAATTGGAAATCGAACTACCTCAAGACCCAGCCATTATACTCCTGGGCATATACCCAAAAGATTTCTCCTCCTACCAGAAGGACATTTGCTCAGCTATGTTCATAGAAGCTTTATTCATAATAGCCAGAGGTACGAAACATCCTAGATGCCCCATAACTGAAGAATAGATAAAGAAATTGTGGCACATTTACATAATGGAATATTACACAGCTATTAAAAATGATTACATGAACTTTGCAAGCAAATGGATGGAACTAGAAAAAATCATTCTGAGTGAGGTAACCCAGTTGCAGAAAGACAAACATGGTATATATTCACTTATATGTAGATATTAACTGCTAAGCAAAGGAGAAAGGCACTAATATCTAAAGACAGAAAAACTGTGCAACAAGAAGAATCCCAGTTTGAACACAGGGCTCTCCCTGGTACGGTATAAATAGAACAGAAGGTGCAGCTGGAGTAGCGGAGGATGAGAATGGGAGCAGACAGGAATACGAGGAGGAGAGGAACAGAGGGAGAAAATATATGGAGACACAACAAGAATTGGGAGATAATTAGGGGGTGATCAGGAGACCTACTGTAGTGGAAACTCACTGGAATCTATGAGGGAGACCCTAGCAAGGATCTCTAGTAATTGAGGATAGGGAGCTTGAACAGGCCATCTCCTGTGGCCAAGCAAGGCTCCCAGTGTTGGAACTGAGACACCATCCCAGCCACAAAACGTCTAACTTATGGCCTATCTGCCCTATAAGATCTTAGTTGACAACAAGCAGAACTCCACACCAAAGGAGGGAACCTCTGCCTTAAACTGCAGGCCAGGGCAGAAAGTAGAGACTGGATAACCCTGAGACAATTTCTAATGATGTCATGTTCTACTCATATATCAATACCTAACCCAGACTTCACCAGACAGGCTCCCTCTAGCAGCTGAGAGGAACGCATGGAGAGACCCAGGGCCAAACATTGTTCAGAAATCAGGGAATTCCATGGAATAGGGAGAGGAGAGATGATGGGCACCAGGAGAACAAGCCCCACAGTGTCAACTGACTCGAACTCTTAAGGACCCACAGAGATTAAAGCTACAGACACAGAGCATGTAGGATCCCTTAAATTCATCTCATGGCTGTCTAGATTGGTGTCCTTGAAAAATTCCCACAGGCTGGAGAGGGGATGTCTCTGACCATTTTACCTGCCTTCCAGACCTTGTTTCTCCTGCCTTCCTGCCTGGCCCACCCTTGATGTAGAGATTGGTGCCTGGCCTAGTTCCACCCCACTATGCCTGATTCTTCTGTAACCATAGAGCACGGTTCTTTCTGGGGAGAAGGGGTAGGATATTTGTGGGTGGTGATGGGGGTAAATCTAGGAGAGATGAGGGGAGATTGGAGTGGAGGGAGGTAAGGATGTATTCTATAAGTTGTATGAGAGAAGAAAAATTAAAAAAAATTAAATGTATTGATCAAACAAGTATTGATAAAGTACTTTAAATGTCCTCTTCCAAAGAGATGATGAATTAAGCGACAAAAGGAGTCAACATTAATGATTCATCAAATATCAGATCTTTTCTCTAAGAAATACCACTTGACATTAAGGTGATCAAGATACAATTGCACAGTTTAATAACAAGGCTTTTATGGGGAGAGGGGGGAGATGAGAGTTCAGAAAAGAATAGAATTGTTGAAATTTTCCTTTAGTTTTCATTTTAGTTACTAAAAATTAAATGCTCATTTAAATTTTAATCAATTTAATATCCACATTACCTTTAATTGTTTGGTTCTTGATGGATAATTATTCTTCAAGATGAATTGGTCTGTCTTTATTTCAGCATAATTACAAAGAACAGTAGCTATTTTTGCTTGTATTGAAAGCAATTTACCTCTTATAAGGATGCTTGAAAAAGAGTCTTGTGGGTGATTGCACATCAACTCAGATGGCCTTTGTATCTCAAAGCAGACTCCATTTATGCTGTCCAATCAACTCCATCACAACTTCCGATCAGGACCAATAGGTTCTTCATCTAACTTCAGAGTAAGATTGAGGCTTTGTGGTATCCCTGGCTCTACATAATGATGGGATGTCAGTGTTTTTCCTCTAAAGTTCCTGCTGATGCAAAAGAATGTTTTCATTCTGAATCTGTCACTTTTTAACTGCAACTTCTCTCCATGTTCATTTGCCAAAAGTCAGCTTTCTTTCTCAAGTAAAATGAGGAAAAGCACACAAGTATTATATCATTCTTATGTTTTAATTTTATTTAAATAAGCACTTCTACTTATGGTGTGCAATCTACCAGACTGAAGAATCCTATTACTTAGAATACCACCCACATAGAACACTCTTGTTTATCCATTCAGTCTGCATTTAATACTTTATACACAAAACATGTCCTTACTGAGAGTACTTAGATCCTCTAACCAATATGCAATATTCTGTGCTTCATATAACTACTCTAAAATATAATAATGAATCATAACATATACATATAGTTGGTATTCAATTTTAATAGGAATCTTTGAAATTGACCACTTGCATTGCCAGAGGACAAGAGGCTCCAGATTCTTCAGCCATCAGGGCAGACTCACATCAGTGATTCTTCAGGGAGCTTCTAGGTGTTCAGCCTCTTACCCAAATTGCATCATTATTTCTCCTCTTGCTGAGGTTTCCAGCTTGAACAGAGCAGTCCCTAGGTTCTTTGCCTCTCTAGTATCTAGGAGGCAACCATGGGAAATCCAGCTGCCTATGCTGTAAACTAATTTAAGTTTATGTATAATTTAAAATTTTGGAATCTCAAAGGTTGTTTATTTTGTATGTGTTATATTTTTAAAATCAGGATGTAGATGCTGGCATTTCATGAATATTGTTTAGTATAACATTAAATTGACTACTACGATAATAATATACCTAAGGAAACAATAAGCTGTGTTCACAATCTCTGTAATTAAACCATTCATCATGGACATTTGGACTTCATTCCAGGACAACCAGGCACTAGACTGTGTGTGTGTGTGTGTGTGTGTGTGTGTGTGTGTGTGTGTGTGTGTGATAGGGGAGAGAGGTGGTGGCAATGTGAGTGTTTTAAACAATTAAAATTTCCAGATACAAAAATTTCAAAAGACTTTTTACATCCTGTCACGGTAAATACTTAATATGTAAATAAAACAAAAAGTAATTACCTTTTTCCAAAATAAATAAATTACTCCAATTAGACAGAAACATAAAAACATGGCTATCTAATCATTCAGATTAGAAGTGGATTACACAATGAATTGATCTAGATCTCAAAGCAAATAGAATAGAAATTGAAAGAGTGTTTTAATGCAAATAAGACAAGTTATTTAATTGATAACATCCTTGGACTTTAAATTGTGGAAAAGTTCGTTTCTCATAGAAATTTTCCATATTAAATATCAAAGTGTGAGATAACAGGAAGCCAGGCCTCAGGAGGACCAAGCCTAATGATATCAGAGAAACACTCTTGCTCCAAAAAGCCGAACATTTCAGACAATGAGGACACTAATATTTTATCCACAGTACACATAATTATTTTGCTCTTTGTATCTATTGACTGGATTTCTGAGATCTCATCTTCCCAGTAATTTTATTATATTGAAAACTTTGACTAAAAAGATCCAACAGAAGGTGTTGGTTACAGCTGTGTTCTTGGATTTAAAAGTTTCGAGTCTTGTCTTTTAGAAGAGTAAAGCTGCATTATTTTAGCAATTTGCAAAACAAATTGTAAGTCATCTCTCCCAAATCTAACCTCTGAATGTAGATTTTATTTTATTTTATTTTCAGAGGAAATGACAGGTTTAGGCTGGAATTATTAAAATATTTATTATTCTTATGCAATATTTATTGATTATATTCTTTCTCTTCCCTCAACTTCTCACAAGTCTCCCCACCTCTCTACCTATTCAATTTATATTCTCTCTTTCTGTTCTATCTCTCTCTCAAAAAATTGGGAAAAAATAACAAAAAGCAAAAAACAAAACATAAAAAGAAAGAAAATGAAAGAAAGGCAGGGAAGAAGAAAGGAAAAAAGGAAAGAAGGGAGGCAGGAAGGAGGAAAAAGAAAGAGGGATAGAAAAGACAATCAATAAGACAAAAAAGAGCTGGATATGGTGGCACACACCTTTAAACTCAGCACTTAAGAGGCAGAGGCAGGTGGATCTCTCTAAGTTCAAGGCCAGCCTGGTCTACAAAATGAGTTCCAGAACACCCCAAGCTATATAATAGAGAGACCCTGTCAAAAAAAGGGGGGAGACCAAAAAAACAAAAACATAACAAAACAAAACAAAAAGCACACACACATACACACACACACGAAATCTGTTTTATGATGGTTAACTACTCTTGGACATGGGGCCTGACCTGAAGTGTGGTTGATATACTCAGTGCCATTCCACTGGAGAAAACTGTCTCTTTCCCGACAAGGATCAATAACACAATGTTTCTTGCTTAGGAGTGTAACTTTGTGCCTATTCCCCCTTCTCAGAGATGAAATTTTGTCTTATTGAACTTGTGCAGGGCCAGTATATGTATGTTGCCATAATCTCTATAAATTCATATGTATCATTCTTGCTATGTCTGGAAGATGCTGTTTCCTTTTAGTCATCCATTACCTCAGACTCTTAAAATCTTTTCGTCTCATCTTCTGCATGGATCCCTGAGCCTTCTCTAGGGGAGAGATTTCATAAAGACATCCAATTTAGAACTGAGTGCTTCAAAGTCTCTCACTCTGCATGTTGTCCAGTTGTGGCTCTCCTTGTTAATTATTATCTACTGCAAGAAGCTTTTAACTGCTGAGGGTTAAAAGATACATTGCTCAACAGGCAGTATATCATTAGTAGTCATTTTATTTTTATTGGATACATATTTTAATATGTCTTCTAGTTTACTATTTGAGTGAGAGTATATAACAGAATTCCATGTACTTGAATGTTTTCTATGAGAATTAAATGATTTCTTAAAATAGAACTTTTAATTTGGAATTTATTTTACACTGTTAGAAAACAACTCTTCTGGGTTTCTGGATGAAGATGGACATATGAGACCATCACCACAGCAACCTTAAAATAATATTATGTTAGTTAAAGGGAACATGATGTAGACTGCTTTTAATATTTCTGTTTGCCCTTTGTCACTGTTAATTTATGTTAAATCTACCTCCAAATTTAGTCTATAAAATTATCTTCCTTTGAAATTGCAAATGTATATAAATATTAATTTTTTTCAAATTCCTGTTTAATTTTATCCCACTAGAAGCTACCTGCTGATCTCTGTTAATCATGATAGTTGTCGTATGTTACTTAAAATACAAAGTCTTACAGTAAAATGCAACTTGGTACACTGAAAATTCCAATATGGAGAGTCAAAATAAATGTGTATACCAACCACAATTTTGCAACATTGACATGTTTCTATTCTTTTGAAAAAATCTAATGGCTTAGGTTTGTTATAAAAAGGAATAATAATGTACATAAAAGCTCTACATACTGTTAGTCTCTTCATATTCTTAGAAAATGTGCCCACATATTGGAGAACTATAGGAGGTTCTGCCTGCGAGATGTGCTGAGACAATGCTGGCACATAACTTCTGAGTGTGGCCAACCAATGACTGGATTAACTTGAAGCCCATAACAAGAGAAAGAGCTCATACCCACCACTGCCTGGATGGCCATGAAATAGAGGCTGGGTAGCCCAGAGACCTAGGATCTGTGCATTGGTCAAGCGTCACCAAATAGCCTTCTTCTGGCAGCAGATGGGAATAGATGCAGAGACCCAGAATTATACACTATGAAGAGTGAGAGTCTAAATTGGAAGTCTCCATTTGGTCCCTACCCTTGGAGCTCAGGAAACACTGAGGAAGAGAGGGAAGAAAGATTGTAGGAACCTAGCAGAGTTTGAGGAGACCAGGAGAACACACCCCACTGAATCAGCTAAGGAGGGCTCAAGTGAGCTCACCGAGACTAAAGCAGCAAGTGTGAAGTCCACATGGCTTTGCACCAGGTCCTCTGTAAATCTGTTAGAGCTGTTAGCTTGTGTTTTTGATGGGACTCATAATAATGGGATTAGTGTGCCCCTGACTATTTTGACTACTCTTGGGATTCTTTTCTTCATACTGGGTTGCCTCGATCAGCCTCCATATAAGGGTTTGTGCTTTGTCTTATTGTATCTTGTTCTGTTGTGTCCGGCTGATATCTCCTAGAGGTCTGCTCTTTTCAAAAGGGAAATGAAGGGGGAATGGATGTGGGGGAGAGGGGAAAGGGGAGCTGGGAGGAATGGATGGAGGGGAAGCTATGATAGGGATGTATTGTATGAGAGAATCTATTTTCAATTTAATAAAAAAAAATACTTAAAAAAGGATAAAGAGTCTAGGTCCATAAAATCTTGAACTTATCTGATCTCGGAAGCTGAGTACCCAACTTAGTATGTGAGTGACCAAAAAGGGTGAAGATTATAGGTCTTCTTGTGTGGCAAACAGCTATAAAAAGGCTTTTATTCCCTAACTGTAAAACAAGGTTCCTTTCTCAGATTATTTGATGCTTTCTCTCGCTGTCTTCCCTTTCTTTTTTCCACAGCTAAATTGATTTTTAACTGATGCATTAATATTTCTATCTAGTACAGTCTAACTCTTAACTATCATTATATTTCTATATAGAGCCAAATTCTATTCTGGTATAGTAAATTTTCCCTCTAAGAAAGTCTTATTTTATTACATTTCTAAGGAGATGCAGCATTTTCAAAATAAAACGGTATTCCTTTTCTGTCTGTATTCATTAGGACTTCATGCTTACATTAATATAATGAGCTAATTGGTATGTTATATTTCTAAAAGAAAATTATACCAATCTTAGTTACCTGGTAGAGAAAAATGTGACTTTAACATATATTTATTTTAATATGCCAAATACCAAAATAAAGCCAGAACATCTTTTCAAAAGAGCATGTGACAAGGAATTTAAATTATTTATTGTATTTGTGTTGTATTCTGTGTCTACAAGAGATTTTCACATAGATAAAAGCCTGTGTCTTGGTGGCAATATTCAAAAATGTATGGAGACAATAAATATTTTCATTAAAAATCGTTTTGATTAAAAAAAATTAACAGTCACATTTTCAACACATCCAGTTCTTATGTATTCTGTGTTTTCTACCGGTGGGACTCTCATCTTAATCCCAGGAACCTTCTTTGTCTCACACCCCACATACAACACTGCCTGTTCACTCTACCTTCACGGTGTAACCCATGTGTCAAGACTTCTCCACATCTTTACTATCATGCTGGTCCAAAGCTGCATCATTCCCCACCTCCTCACTCTTATTTCTGCTGGGGGACTGGCTTCACTCAACATTGCAGCCACAGTGATCATGAGCCAGATTGTGCTTTTCTGACACTCTCACAAGTGAAAGTACCTTCAAGAACTGATGAGATTTTTAGAACAGAAGATCTCAGCCTGAATTAATACTTCCAAATGGGACATTTGGTAAGGTCCATAATATTTTTTGTTGTCATAAAATGAATGGCACTTGCCATTTCCATCTAGTAGGTAAGCATCAAAGATATTGATAATCATCTAAAATGCTAATCACTCTAAAATTTAATTAGTACAAAGATTGTGAAGCACTTTCCTAATCTGTCTGATATCCTAAATATTTCCTGAACATATATTCACACCTAAAGACCTTTGTACATTCTGAATGTGAAATGTCATCCTGATACCTATACATACTTTACTCAAAGTCTCCTTAAAGAAACATTGCCTAGCTTCATTATATAAAATTGTCTTTCTTGCTGGGCAGTAGTAGTGAACACCATTAATCCCAGCACTGGAGAGGCAGAAGTAGGTGAACCTCTGTGAGTTCAAGGCCAGCCTGGTATACAGAGTGAGTTCCAGGAAAGTCGGAGTTACAACAGAAAAACATTGTCTCAAAACATCCCCCCCCCAAAAAAAATGTCTTTTTCTGTCTTCACCACACATTTCTGGCCATTGTTTTTCTATTATTTGCTTTATTTTTTTCTTTGGGAAAATTTGTGGCAACTTTTATTAATTTTTATTAATGATTTGTTTCCTTCCACTGAACTATAAGCTTCATCAGGCAGAATATTGTATCTGTTTTGTTGTATTCTGTTCAGTTCTATAATAGCAGATAGGAGGTACTCAAAAATATCTGTCCTAGAAATCAAGACTCCAGAAACCTAAAATGTTCTTAAATAATCCTGAACTCATGTGTCTACCTCAAAATTTCCAAGAACTACATCACCAATCCAACTATTTTCCCACATACATATTGAAAAGATTTATTAAAATAGTCTAAATTTCGAGGATAGAAATTACTTTTAAATATTTACAAGAACCCACCATATATAATAAATAAATTGAATGATATGGGCCAAGTGGAGCCTCTCATTGGACAAAGGGACTGAAAAATAAAGCACCTCAATTACTTTTTACTGAGCTCATTACACGGAGTAGAAAGACTGCTCATTTCCCCGAAGCAAGTTTTACTTGAAATCTCATAGTTATGGAAAGTTGGTAACTAATTCAATTGTGAAATATGCATAAAAGCCTTTCTAAATGCTGGCCTGTAAAGACAACATCTTGTGTCACTAGTAGTCATACGCCGTATTCTATTGTCTCCTTCCTTGGTAGATGGAAATGAAAGACATATCTTAATATATTTACAACTCTTGTCCTTTTTTTTCCTACTGAAGTCTAAAATAAGCCAATTTAAATATTGATCCCATGCTCTCTCTCCTCTGTTTCACAGAGATTCTTTTTTAAAATCTACTTCCTCAAATAACCTGTTTTGATAGATTGCTTTCATTGAAGAATGTGCAAAAATATGTATCAATAGATAAGTGGCTGTGAAAAAAGAATAATATTTTATTTCCTTTCATGTAATTTAAAAATATTTTGGTTTAGTGTTATGCATTGGACAATGGGCCTCACGTATACTAGGCAAGTACTCTACCACAGAGATACAGTTCCAGCCCCAGAATGTTGTTTAGTAGCATATCAGAACTACAGAAGTGGTATGATTTACCACATATGATTTTATGACAATATTTTTTTCAAGCTTGGTTTCATTAAAAGCAAGTGATATAGCTTGTGTTTTCAACATAGCGTGTTACCATGCATGGCTTAGAACATCCTGTTTTGATTATTTAGAAAATATTATTTCAGTGAATTTTCCAAAAGCTGATGCATCTTATTTTGAAAAAAAATTAATGCAAGATATTAGATAACATTTGTTAACATAATTGCTGATTTTATTAGAAAATTCTAACTGAAAAAAAAAGTTATCTAAAATACTAATTTTCATTCCAAGCCTTAAATTTTCCCATTGGTATTGATTAAATACCCATCTGCTGTTTTTCTGGAGATAATGGGCTTATTTTGTTTATTTTCAAAATACATGTAAGAATCCAAGTGTCAATAACCACAGTTAAAAGAAATAAAAGGATGTTTCATGAGAAAAATTAGTTAGCTCAGTTTACAATTAAGTTGTACAAATGCTTTTACTTGGGTAAAAAGTGTTGTACATCAATCTTTGACAAACTTGTTTTAACACCCAAAGATTTATTAAGATTAATAAATATTACTACTACATAAAGAATATTTTAGAAAAACTATATTTTAAAGGCATAAAAGTGGAGAACACACTACAGCACTATTTGATACCACTGACTTGATTCTTACTAAATTCTGTCAATTTCAAACATTTTCCCCCTCATACTCTCACACAGAACTAATGCAGTGAGCTGTGAAGCTGTCTAATTGTACATATGAAACAGTTACAGCTTAGTGGATCAACTTCCAAAGTTTTGAAGACCCTAAGGATTGACTGATTCTTAAGTATTACTCTCTTCAACCAACAGTTCTAGTGCTCACAGTTCTAGAGTCTAGCCTTCAAATATTAAGTCAAGGTAACAGACCCATATATATCAAATCTTAAGGAAACGAGCCAGAAAACAAGCTAATTAATTTCTACCAAAAGACACTATTTTGGGACTTATCAGCTTGTTCAAACATCATAATCAAAACATGATGGGTTTTTTTCCCCTATCTTTAAAAAACAAAGCTGATACATTGTGTTTTGATCACATTCAATCACATTCAATCACTCTTCTCTGATTTTCTATACCTTCTCTACTCACCCAACTTGGTGGGGGAAAAAGGAAAGCAAGAAAAGCTACTAATTTATGTTGCACAAATATTCTCAGATATGTGTTTTTCCACTAAAATATGGTTAACTTATCAGGTGCTATAGACTCTTAGAGAAAATATCTCTCCCTCTTTCAGAAGTTAATTGACAATAGCTCTACAGCCAGTGGTTGGATTGTGTAGTCAACTCCCTTCTCTATCATGGGATTTATTTTGGCTTGGACTAGCACAGGTTTTGTGCATATTGTCAAAACACTGTGAGTTCATATGTGCAGCTGCTCTGCTGTATCCAGAAGGCAATGTTTCCTTATAGGCATCCACCGCCTGTGGCTCTTATACTGTTTCCTTCCCACTTTCTCATAAGGATCCCTGAACCTAGGTAGGGGTTATCTTATTATATGCACCTGACCAGTCATGGATCCCCATGTTATTCACCATCTATTTCAAATAGAATCTTCTCAGATGAGGATTCAGAAGATGCATTTATCTATGGGTATAATGAGAAGTCATTAGGAATTGGTTTAATGCTATATAGGTTCTCTCCTAGGGCCTATGAACTGTCAAGCCACAGGTTCTTAGCCTGATAATGATGCCAGGTACAGATTTCATCTTCTGGAGTGGGATGTATATAAAATCAGAAAGTGATTGGTTATATAAATGAGGTCTATGTCACTATTACACCAGTGTACATGTCTTACCAGGTTCACAGCTGGATATATTGATGATTACTTTTCTCCTGTAGTATGCATAGCACTTTCTAGCACTACAAATCCTAGCTAGTAGTAATGAGGTTTCCAAATCAAGACTGGTTTTATTTCCCTGTGTTCTATGGTTCAAGGGTATGATATCTTCAGCAATGGAATTGTATTGTCAAAGTCTGGAGGGAAACCAAAAGTAATGGCAATAACCTGAAATGTATGGAATCTCTGGGACCTCATAGAGTTCAGGCAATTACTAAGGGGTCATGGAAAGGGGGTTTCAAGAGGAAATATAGAATGCACTGATATAAAGGGTTAAAATGGAATAATGGAGCAGAAAATGTTCGACTAAGGTGAGGAAGCAAAGGGTAGGCTGGCGGAAAGAATATGAGAAACAACAAATAATACTAAAACTTTTCAAAAAAGACATATGGAAACTACTGTGTAAATTCCCTAACACACACACACACACACACACACACACACACACACACACAGAGTTAAAATGGAGATATCCTATAACAGGGCACAAATACCTCTACTAGATACCAGACGCTAACAAACAATAATCCCAGGGACAGGACTGGGTTCATTCTTTTGGCCAGTCTGGATACATTTTTCTTAACCTATAAAATAAATTTATCACAAAAGTGTGATTACTGATCCTAAGTCAGAGAAAATATTAATAAGAAATCTCAAGAATTATCTTTCTAGGCAATAGTAAAGCTTAGGTAACTGATATCACCAAAAATAGAGCCCATCTGTCCAGGGATTTACATGTGTCTATGAAAATTAGTGCTGAATAAGCAAAGCAACTGGATCCACGAATTCTGGCTTTGACTGACAACAGGGACAGTCTTCCACAGAGTCAGGCTAAAGTTTTTGCATCTTATTGCTCTGCAAACAAATTCCAGTTCTACTTCTGTGAATCTAAACTCAGATGTTCAGAGTTTGGATTGTCAGTGTTATTCGATTCTTCCATTAAAAATTCCTTGTCTTGTGGGGCAGTGGTGGCACATATCTTTAATCCTAGCACTTGGGAGGCAGAGGCAAGCTGATCTCTGTGAGTCCCAGGCTAGCCTGGTCTATAGAGTGAATTCCAGAACAGCTAGAGTACAACAGAGAAACCCTGTTTTGAAAAACCATAAATAAATAAATAAATAGATAGATAGATAGATAGATAAATAAATAAATAAATAAATAAATACTTAGTCATATTTTGAATCATACAAACAAATAATCATCACCCATATATGGATTTGGTTGGATCACTCTTAAATAAGTTTTCTTCATTTTTTAAAAAATTATTTCAGAGTAAAATGCACAGCATCACAATCTTCCTATTAGACAAGTCATCTTCCCTAGACATCCTCTAGGTCCAATCATGAGAACCTTGCAAGCTATTTGTGGTGACAAAATTATCTGTTATGTCTCTTTCTCTGTGCAGTGATTCCCCCTGGAATAAACTAAAAACTGTCACTCTCATCAAATGAAACCATACCCTCTTCAATTTTCTGCTTACCTACTCAGTCTCTCTGCTATTTTCATTTGATACTTAAAATCCTAATTTTCTTGTTCATGGAAACAAAAAAAAAACAGAGAACAGTGAGTACTAAATGGACATTTAAATGGGAAATAGGACTTTAACACTCAGTGGTTATCTCAGGATTTTAAGGACATATTACAAGATGAAGTTGAATAAGCCTGCTAATTTCTGTCTTAAAGTCTATGCTTTAAAACTAATGTCATCAAAAGTGTAATAGATAAGATTTAAGGAAGTTGCACATATAATAAGTAACTGAATAAATAAAACACAAAGTAGAGAAAAGGTTCAAGTTGTAAGAGTACTTACTGATCTTACTGGAGACCTGAGTCTGGTTTACAACACTCACATTGGGTGGCTCAAACCCACCTGCAACACCAGCTTTAAGGCATCTAATGACCTCTTCTGGCTCTGGGACATACACACACACACTTACACACACTTATCTTTGTTAAATTTCTAAGTATAAAAATTAATCTAGTGGATTAAATAATAGAAATGCCAGGCATCTTTTGTATTTGGACCAATCATGTTAAGAACTCAAAGTACTAATTTCCCTAGAAAATTAAGAGAAAGAATTGGATGACTTCATCCAAGATATACAGGGATAGTTCAACAGTCATAAATCCGTAAATGTAATGCACTACACAAATAGATTAAAAGACAGAAACTACCTTATCATTTTATAAGATGCAGAAAGGGCCTTTGACAAAGTCACAGTCCTTCGTGATCAGAGTCCAGGACTAGGGATACAGAGGGCATAACTCAATATAATACATTCAATTGACAACAAGCCCAAAGCCAGCATTATTCTAGATGGAGAGAATCTGAAATTACTTCCATTAAAAGCAGGAACAAAACCTGGATGTATATCCTTTCTAATCCTGTTCAATATGGTACTCAAAGTCTTAACTAGAGCAATTACATAACTGAAGGAGGATGTGGCAATTCAAACAGGAAAGGAAGGAACAAAGTATCATTATTTACAGATGATATGATTTCCTAGATAAAAGACCATCAAGACTTCACCAGAAAACATGTATAATTGATAAATACTTTAAGCAAAGGAGCTGGATACAAAATTAACACCATAGATTAGTAGTGCTCCTACATACAAATAACAAGCACATTGACAAGGTAATTAGGAAAGCAATAGCTTTTACAGCAGTCTCAAAAATGACTTGGAATAACTTGAACTAATCAAGTGAAAAATTTGTATAATAAAAACTTTAACACATTGAGGAAAGAAATTGAAAAAGATACCATAAGATGGAAGGACTTCCAATGGTCATGGATCATAAAATTTATATTTTGAAAATAGCCATCCCACCAAAAACAAGCTTCAGATTCAATGCAGTGCCTCTCAAAATCCAACACAATTCTTTACAGATGTAAAAACATAACCTTCTGCCTCATATGGAAACATACATACACAAAAACAGGATAGCTAAAATAATTTAATAATAAAAGAACTAGTGAGGATATCATCATCTCAGATTTTAAATTGTACTATACAGATATAGTAATTTCAAATAAAAGCATGCTATTGGCATAAAAACAGATATATTGATAAATGGAATAGAATTAAAGACTGTAACATAACTCCATACACCTCCAGACATCTGATATTTTTGCAAAGAAGCCAAAAATACCCACTGAAATAAAGATTACTGTCAAACAGGATAGCTGCATGTGAAAAATGGGAAAAATACACATGTATCTGACCCTGTACAAAAATCAACTCTAAATAGATTAAGGACTTTAACATAAGACCAGATACCCAGAATCTTATAAAAAACGGAAGGGAAGAAGGGAAGGGAAGGGAAGGGAAGGGAAGGGAAGGGAAGGGAAGGGAAGGGAAGGGAAGGGAAGGGAAGGGAAGGGAAGGGAAGGGAAGGGAAGGGAAGGGAAGGGAAGGGAAGGGAAGGGAAGGGAAGGGAAGGGAAGGGAAGGGAAGGGAAGGGAAGGGAAGGGAAGGGAGGAAGAAAGGGAGGAAGAAAGGGAGGAAGAAAGGGAGGAAGAAAGGGAGGAAGAAAGGGAGGAAGAAAGGGAGGAAGAAAGAAAGGGAGAAAGAAGGGGAGAAAGAAGGGGAGAAAGAAGGGGAGAAAGAAGGGGAGAAAGAAGGGGAGAAAGGAAGGGAAAAAGGAAGGGAGAAAGGAAGGGAGAAAGGAAGGGAGAAAGGAAGAAAGAAAGAAAGAAAGAAAGAAAGAAAGAAAGAAAGAAAGAAAGAAAGAAAGAAAGAAAGAAAGAAAGGAAGAGAGAAAGAAAGAGAGAAAGAAAGGGAGAAAGAAGGGGAGAAAGAAGGGGAGAAAGAAGGGGAGAAAGAAGGGGAGAAAGAAGGGGAGAAAGAAGGGGAGAAAGGAAGGGAGAAAGGAAGGGAGAAAGGAAGGGAGAAAGGAAGGGAGAAAGGAAGAAAGAAAGAAAGAAAGAAAGAAAGAAAGGGAGAAAGAAAGAAAGAAAGAAAGAAAGAAAGAAAGAAAGAAAGAAAGAAAGAAAGAAAGAAAGAAAGGGAGAAAGGAAGAAAGAAAGAAAGAAAGAAAGAAAGAAAGAAAGAAAGGGAGAAAGGAAGAAAGAAAGAAAGAAAGAAAGAAAGAAAGAAAGAAAGAAAGAAAGAAAGAAAGAAAGAAAGAAAGGGAGAAAGAAAGAAAGAAAGAAAGAAAGAAAGAAAGAAAGAAAGAAAGAAAGAAAGAAAGAAAGAAAGAAAGAAACACTTGAACTCATTTACAAATGAAAGGACTTTCTGAACAGGATACCCATAGCACAGGCATAAAGACCCACAATTACAAAATTAGACCTCATGAAAATAAAGTTTCTGAATAGCAAAGGGCACCATCATTCTAGAAAAGGCATGCTACTAAATGGGGAAAAAAATTTTACCCATCATCCATTTGACAGAGAATTAATATTTAGACTATACAAAGAATCTAAAAAACTGGTATCAGCTGGGTGGTTGTGGTACATACCTTTAATCCCAGCACTCAGGAGGCAGAGGCAAGCAGATCTCTATGAGTTCAAGGCCAGTCTGATCTCCAGAGTTCCAGGAAAGCCAGAGAAACCCTGTCTCGAAAAACAACAACCAAAAAAAAAAAAAAAAAAAACTGAATATCAAGAAAACAATGACCCAATTAAAAATTAGATATAGAACTAAACAAGTGGTGAAGCAAAAATTATTGCTTATGAAATTCTTTTTTAAAAAGTAATGTTCAACATCCTTAGCCACCAGTGAAATGCAATGAATACAGTGAAATGCAGTGAGATTGAGAGATTGTTTGTACTCCAGTCAGAATGGTCAAGACCAATATAAACAAATGTTAGCAGATGCTGGCAAGATTTTGAAGAAAATAGAGCACTTACTCATTGCTGGTAGGAATGAAAATGGAAACAGCTACTGTGAGATTAAGTGTAACAGCTGCTCAGAAGCTGCAATCTATGACAAGATCCAACTACACCACTCTGTGGCATATACCCAACATCTTACTACATCTACATCTTACTACAGAGATACCCGTTTATCTATGTTCATTGCTGCTCTATTCAAATAACCAAAAATTACAAACAGCCTAGGTGTTAATCAACCGATGAATGGATAATGGAAATGTGATATATTTATATATTTATATAAATTACTATTATATTTATATGGTAGATTATTATTTGGCTGTTAAGAAAAGTGAAATTATGAAATTTGCAGGTAAATGGATGGAGATAGAAAGAATTATCCTGAGTGAGGTAACCCAGACACATAAAGGCAAACATTTCATATTTTCATTTAAAAGGTGATGGTAGCTTTTAAAATTATACATATGTGTGTTTTATTCAGAATCTCCAGGGAAGTTAGATGGCTAGTAAGAGGTCAGAGAGAAGCAGGAGATTATAAAAGGAAGAAGAAATAAAATATAGTGTTATAACTAGAAAAAGGAGAAATTTGAGTGAGAGCTTTAATGAGAGGAGAATGAGAGGTCACGGTACAGAATGAGATATAGGGAGGAACACCTAGTACTAAAGGCCATTTGAGATGACATACTGAAATCAAATGCTGCTGAAGCTTCCTAAAATATACACATATATCAAAGGAATTTAAATGAAGTTACCGCATAACAGAGAAACAACGCCACAACTAGACACCATATTCTACCAAATATACCCTCCAGTACCAGGTATTGGTTATACCTTGTTGAATTGTTGGCCAAAAGAGTCCCATAGAATATACTCACAAACACTACAACCCATTGCCAATGATTTGGTTACTTTCCACAACCTGACAGTAAGACCTTTTGCCAAAGACATCACAAAATTTGTCATCATAATTGAACATGGAGAAATCAAAATGGTGTTCAACAAGAAGCTTTGCCCATACTTACTATCTTTCATAGTGCCAGAAGGTAACATTCCACATTATCAGAGGAGAAAAGCAATGGTCAATCTCACCCAGCTAAGAACCCTGAAAGCTATAACAAAGAGTTCCCTGCAGGATATACCTACTGGCTCAATACTAGCATAAATTTATGGGAGTAACTAACCACCTTTTGCTTAGATGTAAGGCTCACTTTATGAGATGAAATACATTTCTGATGCTCTTAATGAGATCAAGAATATGACTGGATAGGTCCTGTGCCCTAGCAGGAAACCTACTACTATTATTCTCCTAAAGTAACACAGCAATAAAATGACTTTTAATGACATATAGCTATACCTCTAGATCAGTGCATCATTAACTCTCATGAAACAGGAGTCTTCTCCCAGTAGATTAATAAAGTAATTAATAAAGGGATTCACAACTGGAGAATTGAGGAAAGTGGGGAACTTCAGAACACTCAGCCCTAAATGGGATATATTTATCAACCACTCCTAAAGGCCCAGGGATCTATACAGAAAAAGAAGCAGGACAATTTTAAGCGATTGGGGTAGTGAGTGACTTTTTTCCAGACACAACAGGGATGATGCACATATGAATTTACTGAGACTATAACACCATACACAAGGCTTCCACAAAGCTCAAGCAAAACAAATTCCCAAGGAGATGGGGAAGTGGGCACAAAGTCCCACCTCTAAAGAAGAAGCTGTTTTCAATTGGTAGCTGTTGGGAAAAACAAAACCAGTGTTCTTCAATGGAGTGACACTGGATATGTCAACCCCATTCCAGGGCAGTTCTCAAGGTCAGTAGAAGTTGGGAACACAAAATCAACACCATGGGTTTTGTTTGTTTGTTTATTTGTTTGCTTGCTTGCTTGGTTTTGTTTCTCTTGTTTTGCCTTTTTGTGCTTTGTTTTCTTTTGGTGGGTTTGGTTTTAGTTAAGAGAAAGAAAGCACATAAAGTTGGGTGGTGAGGGGAGGTTTTAGGAGGATGTGTGGGATTTGATCAAAATATATTGCATAAAATCTTTTGTAAAAAAATATTTTAAAAATGCAATTCATATTACTGAAAAGTCAAAATATTTTCTTGGTGTTCTGACATGATAATGGGACAAAAATAGTAAATAAAGAGAGGAGGGGAAAAAAAGATGGATGTAGCTATGAGAATGAAGTTAGAAGTTACTTGTGAGAGAAGAAAATCTCTATAGATTTAGATAAAAAGAGATAGATTTTAATATGGGAGGTTTGGGTTTTTTTGTGTGTAAACAGAGAGAAAGCATGAAGTTGCATAGGTATGGAGGTGGGAAGGATCCAGGAAGAGTTGGGAGAAGGGAAAAATATGATCAAAATATATTTTACATTTTAATTAATAAAATAAAATCTTAAACACATACATACACACACACACACACACACACACACACACACAAAACATACCTTTACTTAAATTGTCTTATTTTGTGGCAGTTTGAATAAGAATGGGTCCCGTAGACTCATATTTTTGAAAGCTTGGTCATCTGGGAGAGGCACTACTTGAGACAGATTAAGAGGTATGGCCTGTTGGAGGAAATGTGTCACTGGGGATATGCTTTGGAGCTTCAAAAGCCCAAGCCAGTCCTAGTGTTGATTTCTTCCTGCTGCCTGTGGATCCAAATGTAGAACTCTCAGCTACCTCTCTACCACCATGTCTACCTGCCACCATGCTCCTTTCTGTGATTACAATAGACTAAACCTCTGAAACTGAAAGCAAATTCCAATTAAATGGGTTTTTTCTGTTGTTGTTGTTGTTTTCTGACAGGGTTTCTCTGTTGTAACTCTGGCTGTCATGGACTCACTCCGTAGACCAGGCTGGGCTCGAACTCACAGAGATCCGCCTGCCTCTGCCTCCTGAGTGCTGGTATTAAAGGTGTCCAGCATGTTGTTTTTGTTTGTTTGTTTGTTTTTTAATATATAGGACTTGTCATGGTCATGGTGTTTCTTTACAGCATGACTAAGACATTAGTTATTAGACATTAGTGACATTAGTCAATAATGACTAAAGACATCTTTATGTGTGAGGAGATATACATGGTGATTAAATAGTTTTCCCAAAATCTAGGAACTGAAATCAGAGCTTAAACCCAAATGGCATTTATTATTTTATGGGACTTTTACTTTTCATACTTCTTGATACAATAAGGTCCAAAAACATATCTCACATTTCTCCCTATAACTTTCTCGTTTTCAGAAGAGAAACTGTGCACTTACTCTTCTTTCTCTGGGAATGACATTGTCTGAGAAACCTGCATTACCATGATGATTGGTTCCGGTACATAATTATGGTTTCTAACCTTAGCTAGGCTTTATCTCCACAGTCATTTTACTCATCATTGTTTGGTTTGGTATACAATCCTTAACATATAAAGCAAGAGAATTATACATTTTCTCTTTCTTTTGCCTCCTCCTCTCCCTGTTCCATGTTCAACAAACTAATTTAACCTTTGCTTACCTGATGCTATGCATGTCAGTTGGTATAAAATTTTCTCATAGGAATATTTGTTTTCCCTCTATGTCCTTATGCTGTTTTCGGTCTAGTGCTCTTTTATTTAACCCCTATGATCACTATTTTTCCTTTATCACCATTTATACCATCACCTTGCTTACAAGCCTGATTTGATTTGATTTATGAGAATCTTTCCTTGACTTTGAGGTGACACCCAAACTAATATCCCTTTTCTCTCTTTCCTTTCACCATCATTGTTCTTGAAAAGTAAATGACAACCTAATCTTCTTCACCTAAGGTCATATTCTTCACAGGTCATATTCTATCCTGTAGCTAAGAAGTTTAGCAAAGAGTTTTCAAATCAAACAATCAACTAATGCATGAGCTTTTAGTTTCTTAATAATGTTTACAAGCATCAAGTCTTATCTTTGGGAGAAGTGATTAGAAGATTTCATTTGATTCCATTGGATGGAAGAACTATCATTCACTACTTTGCTACTTTGTTTTTTTTTTAATTTCTCCATATTCCCACATCTTTCTAAGCATTCAAGTCTCTTTACACCCCCACCACCTTTCCATGTCAGATAGGAACTTTCCTTACATATGAATCACTGCACTACACAGTGTCACATTAGGTATTGCTGTGTAACAGAACCCTTATCTCAAAGCTTAATCAATTTGAGGTGAAGATATCTCTTAGATTCATATGGGTGTATAAATTTGTGTGTGTAAATGTGTATACTGAACTTAGGTCTTAAGGGCAGAAATTATGAATTTTTGTGACTAAAACCAATAAATACTTTGAAAAACATAAAAATAAATAAATCATGCACCAAAATTGCAACTGAATCAATTTATATTCAATCGTTTTTAGAAACTCAGAATATATTCTTTAGAGACAAAAATTAATTATATCTCTAGAGCCACAAGGTTAAGTGAGCCTAGAGCATAAATGGTACAACATTAATAAAGTTCAGCATTTGCTGATACTAGTCATGTACTCAGCATTATGCTTGTCCCTGAAAATTCAGTTGCCTTACCAATGAATTAAAACAAAATGAATTGGCATGTATTATCAATACATTGATATAATATTTATAAAATGACATTTGGAGTAAAAGAAAATCCAGATCTTTAATTTTACTAATGAACACTTATTCCTGAAACAGAAAGATTCAAAGACAAGAGTCAGAAAAGGCTGAATATCAGTTGCTTTTACATCACTGTGACAAATACCTGACAGAAGCAACTCAAGAGAAGAAAATGAAATCATTTTTGGCACAGATGTAAAGTTACTGCCTTAGTTACTAAGATAACTTATCACAGAAAGTGCTTACTGGGGGTTCCAGTTTCAGAGGGCGGGGAGTATGGTACTCAGCAGGTAGACATGGCTCTGGAGCAATGAATCAGAGCTACATCTTGAACTATCTACATAAGGCAAAGAGAGAGCTCTCTGAGTATGATGTTACATTTTCTTTTCCTCAAAACGCACCCTGAGTGAAGCACCTGCTCCTACAAAGCTACACCTTCTAATCCTTTCCAAAGAATTCTACCAACAGCAGAGCAAGTCTTCAGACAAATGTTGGCCATGGCAAAGGACAGTCTATTTTTGCTAATTCAATTCCCAGTTTTAGATTATTTCAGCCTCTGTATCATCTAATCATCAAGATATTACCCCAGACCTAAAGGCTTCAGCCCCTATACAATCTAATATACCTAAAGTGTTTCAGTCTCCAAGACTAACTACTGACTCAGGTCACTTTGACTAGCTGTCTTCCTTTCACTCTGAGCTCTCTGTTTTCTGTTTATTCTGAACTGGCTTTGCTTTGCTCTGCTTCTGTGAGCTTTCTGCATTCAAACTGCCTGGCTGAACTAACTCTCCTCTCCACCCTGCTTCTCTCTCTGCGATCTGCCTCTTGTCCACTTCCCATCTGCTTCTACCTCATCTCTCTCTCTGAGTTCTGCCTCTCTCTGAACTAACTCGAACATGTCAGCCATCGCAGCTGAGGACCAGCTTTTAGTACAGCTGTCAACAAATCTCTCCAGTCTTGTGAAATAATTCTATTGTAGATTGCCCAGACTCCTTAAATTGTCTTAGATCTAGAATTTCTACAGGTGTTCAGCCTAATCCATAATTTTGTGAATTTTCACCAACAGGCATTTGTTGTATAGTAACTGGGAAATCTACTGGGGACACTTGCCTTTCCTCAGTTTTATTAGGAGGTGTGCACTGTAGGTTGACAATTAAATGTATGGGGTTGCCTTACCTCAATTTCATTTTGAGGTGGCGAGGTAGGTTCACAATTAAACACTTATCTCGAGTAGGGCTGTCTATCTTGATTAGTTTCAGGTATATACTGTAAACATTCTTCTATTTCCTGTCTCTTAAGGTTTTTCATTTCTATCTGCCATTTTTCTAGTTGTACAGTTAATTTTTCAAACTTTTTAGAGAAAAAAACAGTAGATCAAAATCACCGCTGATAGCAGGATGGGGAACGTATCTATCCCTTCACCCCTGCCCTTGCTCTTCAGGTACCTAAAATTAAGTTTCCCATTATCCAATGTGGGAAAAACTTGTCTATGTTATCAGAATTGTCTTTTGGAATGCCTTACTGTGATTTGCTTTCTCAGAGGTTTTACACAATCCTTACGTTCTTCCTCACACTGGGCTCCAGGCTCCCATGGCTGAGTCCAGCCTAACTTGAAGAACTGGTGCAACATTTTTGGAGAAGATTCCAGCTGACTTCTCCCCTCTGCAGCTTTCTGTCAAATGTCTTCTGTCAACCAAACTTGAATCCTTCTACCAACCACATTGGGTGCCACATTTAGTCCAAATTCTGAGCACAATTTTAAAAGTCCAAAGTCTTTCTTTTCTGAGTATCAAGGCAGTCTTAATTGTAACCCACTGTAAAATCAAAGAGCAAATTATATACTTTCAACATACAACAGCACAGATTATGCATTGCCATTCCAAATGGGTAGAATGGGGGTATACTGAAGAAATACTGGAACAAAACAAGACTGGAATTACGAAAGGCAAACTCCAAATCCTGTAGCTCTATGTCTAATTCCAAATGGCTTAAATGGCTCTTCCCTTCCTGTTTGCTGACTGCAACACATCTCTTTTGGTCTGGTTCCATTCTCTATATCTAGCTTCCTTTGGCAGACATCACTCAGCTCTCGCATCTCCAACAGCTTTGGGGCTCCACCAAAATCCAGGCTTTACTTTCACAGCTTCAGTGCTGGAATTCCACTGCCACATGCTTTGCCTCAGAATCTCCCTTTAATGGTGGAGACAGATATCCCAATCCATTTACTTTGTATCCTTAATGCCTCTAAAGCAGAACAACTTGGCAGACACAGTCAAATTCTGCTGACTAAAAGGATGGAACCTGACCCCTTCTTTGAATTACATTTGCATAATATTTGATTTTTTTTTATGCTTTTTAGGACTATAAAATTCCTCCTAGGCTTTTTCCTTTCACAAATTTCAGGATTAGGATTAGCAGGATGGGAACTTGTCCTTAGGGTACCACTCCCTTTATTCCATTTATATAGAGCTTCTCCTTATCACTCTCTGCACAAGCCTTGGCTCTCACCTTAAGTTTCCCAGTATTGTTTATCTTCTCAAATTGTATATTGTACATTTTTTTGCCCTCCTTGGTTGTTGCTTTTTTTCCTATGTAAGAATGATTACTAAAAATCACATGGCAGAGTCAACATTAGGCTGTTTTGAAATCTCCTCTGCCAAAAAAATTAGACTAAAATTTTTCAATTAAGCTTCAGGGAGATTCTATAGACAAGGGCAAAAAGTAGTCACACTTTCTTTTTTCTTTCTTTTCCTTTTTTTTTTATTCTTGCCAAAATATCAAAAGAATGGTCTCTAGCCCAGTTGCTAACATTATTCCCCTATTAAATAAACCTCTTGAGCTTGTTACAGTTCTTCCAACAACAGTCTTCCAAACTCCTAGAAGAATTCCCTATTAAGTAGCATTTATAGTGTTCAAGCACTTTCTTAGACTAAAAGTCTTTCTTATTTCTCCAAAAAAAAGCAGCATTATCAGATTAATTACATCAATAGCCCAATCCTGGTACCAACATCTGTCTTAGTTACTTGTTTATTCCTTTAGCAAAACACCATAACCAAGGTAACTCTTAAAAGAAAAAGTTTACTGGAGTTTTAAGGTTTGAGACTCTGACCATCATGGCAAGGAGCACAATAACAAACAGGCACGCATAGCACTAGAGCAATAGCTGAGGATTACATCTTAATTCACAAGCGTGGGGCAAAGAGAGATCTATGGAAATGACATGGGCTTTTTTTTCCCCCTAGAAGCCTTCCTCCGATGATATGCATCCTCCAACAAAGCCACACCTCCTAACCATTCTCAAACAGTTCCAAGTAGTCAAATGTATGAGCACATGGAAGGCCTTCACTTCAAACCACCACAGGCATATCCATCATGGCAGGGTAATATGGCTACACAAGAAGCAAATGATTGTGGCTGCAGGAGTGTGAGGTAGCATGTATCACTATAGTGGCAATCAGGAAGCTGAGAGCTTAGCTAGATGCAGAACTAACCTAGAATCCCTAGACTCCATAACTATGGTTCTTTTTCTCTCTTCTAAGCCCCATACCCAAAGGTTCCATAGTTTCTCAAAACAGCACCACCAAACAGATTCCAAGCATTCAAACATATTGAATGTGGAGCATTTCACATTCAAATACAGCAAGGAAGCATACAAGAAAAAAGACAGGAAGAAGAGAAGGGAGGGAAGAAAAGAAGGAAAGATGAAGGGTAAGAGGAATGGATGGAGAGAGGGTGGGAAGGAGGAATGGAGAGAAATAATGTTTGTTCCTTTAGAAAACCTACTATGTCTATATTCACAAAATAATTGTTCAGAAATGCTTAAACACGACAAATTTTAATACATTGATAAAAATATGTAGCATTTAAAGTTTTGTGACAGCAATAAAGAATAACCAAAAAAGCAAATCTAATAAAACATTTAAGTTGCTAAATAAATTGTTACCGATGAATAGGAATTTTTAATTCATAGGACTATGTTATCCACATACTTCCAGTATGTGCAATATGTATAAATTTAAACTATATGTTCTGAACAAATGTGTTATAGTCTCAGAAAGGAATTCCTTTTGGCTTTGAAATATTATTATTTCAAAGCTGAAAAGCCTTGAGTATAATGTTATATAAAAAACACCAGATGGTAACCATGTCATGCTATGATAAAATTTGCAAATGAAAACTGGAGAGGCAAATATTCCCAATGGTTGATATGATGAAATGATTGTTTTGCTATAGAGACAAAAATTAGATCAATCCATATGTTAAAACTAAAATTCACCATATAAATACTTTACAAAATAATAATCTGTTGCATTTATACTAACTAAAAGGTCAAGCTTAGGGTGCAATTTACAAAAATCAAACAGCAAGTCTTCATGGATTTTTGTGGCCTTTTTGGTTTTATTTTTGTTGGTGGTGGTTTTATGTTATTGTTGTTATTTTTGCCTTTATTTTTCGTTTATTTGTTTTGAACTTTGTTTTTGTTTTTGTTTTTTTTTTAATGGGAGAAAGAAAAAATAATATGAAGTTGTGTAGGTAGGGAGGTATGGAGGATCTCCAAGGAGTTGGTGTAAAAGAAATTGGTAAAAATAGACAGTATGTAAAAATATTTGCAGTTAAAAAAATTTAAAGAGGAAGAAATAAATTATTTATGTTTGACTTTATTGCCAATGTAAGGAATACAGATTGAAAACAACTATTTTCTTCTTTCATTCCTATTTTTCATTAAACTCAAACATTTAAAGCTATATTGGTAATTTTTCAGTGCCAAGGTAATTCTGTGTGTGTGTGTGTGTGTGTGTTTTCTTGTTGCACAATCCTTTCTTGTTTCTCTCAGTCAATCACTACCATTTTAAATGTTCTGTACAGTTACTCTCTCCTTTTGAATAGCCAACTATTTCCTACCACATATTTAAAAAGTTCAGTTTGTTACTAGACTCCTCTTCATAAATCAAACTCCCTCTGCACTTAACATTAAAATAATTGAAAAGGCCTCAAAGACTTACACCATTGACCTAATTTCCATGGGTTGTCAAATAGTAACTTAGGCAGTTTGTCACATAATAATAAATGTAAAACTTATACCTGGAACTTTTAATTTTAAAAATCACATGGAGTATTTTTTCATAAAATTTCATCAAAGCATTGTAAATGATTATAAGTATTGCTACCAGACATCTGCAGAACTTAATTCCTCAAGTATATCAATAGATATTTGAAAATCTCAATGAATATGTTTCGTAAAATTGACCTATAATCTGAAAATGTATGTTTACCATAGTATCAACTCTTCCCTACATAAAAATTTAATGAAAATTTCAATAAATGCATATCCTGACTAGTATTATGTCAACTCGACACAACCTAGCGTTATTTGGATGGAGGGGAACATCAATTGAGAAAATGCCTCTATAAGATCGAACTTTAGGACATTTTCTTAATTCGTGGTTAATAGGAGTGCTATTATTGGGGTTGTGGTCCTGGATTCTATAGGAAAGCTTGTTGAGCAAGCCATGATGAACAAAATAGTAAGCAACACCCCTTCATGGCTTTTGCATCCGCTTCTGCCTCCAGGCTACTACCTTGACTTCTTATGATGATGAATAGTGATGTGGAAGTGTAAGGCAATTCCTTCCCAACTCTTTTTTTGGTCATGGTGTTTCATCGCAGCAATGGGAACCCTTACTAAGATGACGTACATGCTGAAATCATGCACTTACATCTGCCCTTTCATCATATCATTTACACTTAAGAGAATTCACTTATTCTTTTTTTTAATTTTTTAATAGAATTGTAGTGATAATAGATTCAACTTCTGTAGTTAACTCACTGGGTTTATCATGGAATATATGGATTTATTAAGATTTTATATATTTAATCTTTAACAAAATTTGCCTTCAAAGTTTGGAGCTTCACCCACTGAAGAGTACAACTGCTATACTTACAGTACCTCAGAGGTTTCAACACTAAAAAATGTTGTATGGGATGAGACGGAAGTCTATATTTTCCTATGCTATTCAGGTCCTGAGCAAGATGGCAGAATTCAAGATTCTCATTGATGGTCAGACCTGTGAGACATGTCTTTGTAGTTAAAGGTCAAATTACGCTTTTGTGCCAATCTAATGATATACAAGCCTCGTTTATCTGTAGCCTAACTGGTATTAATTTTATCTGTACAGTTAAGCTGTTGTATTTGTTTCTACTGAACATTCAGAGAGTCCTTGAAATGTTAGAAATATAGTATTGACCTTTCAAAGGGATCACAGATCTCAATGAGACAAGAGAAGCACTACAGAGATGATGTGCTGCTGAGGTATTTTTTGTCAACTTGACACAGCTGAGATGAATGAACGCCAATTGAGAAACCAACTGCCTCCCTCAGACTTATGTGCAGGCAGGTCTGGTGGATATTTCTGATAGGCATGAGAGGGCCAAGACAACGGTAAGCAGTGCTATTTCTAGACAGATGGGCTTGGATTTTATAAGAAAACAATCTTAATAAGACAGTAAGTGTCATCCTTCCACATCCTCTGCTTCATTTCCTGCCTCTGTGTTCCTGCCTTGATTTCCTAGTCTGACTTCCTTTCATGATGGACTGTAAGTTCTAAGATTAAAAACAAAATAACAACAACAAAACAACTTTTCTGTCTAAGTTGCTTTTGGCTGTGGTGTTTATCACAGCAATAGAAAGAAAACTAGGACAAATACTTGACATGGCCAGTGTTTTTTAAAAAATCTCAAACCACTGTGAAATTGTGTCATTTGTCTCTTACTAGGCAAGCTGCCTTATCTCTCTGTTGTCATACATCTCCACTTCCTCTCCCCACAAGCTTTGCAGCATCCCTCCAGCAACTCCAGCTGGTGATGCCTAGCAGAGACCCAACTGTAGAAGAGAGATAAGTGAATTACAGTCATCAAGCACCACTCAAACATGTCTTTTAAGTTGGAGTATCCAATATCAAGATTCCCATCCAACCATTTAAAACAATGGAGTCTAAACTGAACTTAGCATAGGAAATGAAAGTTGCTCTGGTTTTTGCCTTCTTTGACTCCTACACTTACTTTTATTTTCATATACAGCACTTCATTGCCTGCATAAATTAGTTAGTAAACATTACTTTATTTTTTGGTTTTTTTTTGGAGTTGAGTATATAATTCCTTTTTAACATATTAGAAATCTTTGGCACTTTGAGGTATTATAGAGTCTTAGCCTTTAATTTATTTAAAGGATTCCAAAATTCAATATACCTTTTAGAGGCTGAGAAAATGAAATAATAATCGTAAAAATAATGGTCATATATAATAATAAAGAAACAGAACCAATACAGGAGCATTGAAAAAATCCAAGATTGAGACCGATAATGACATATAACTACTTTGGATAGTTAATGGAAGCTGATTCAGAAAGAAAGTGGCTTATCTTAGGTTTTCAGGGGGTTCTTATTAAACAAACTTATCTTCTATCCTTTTTTAAAGTAAAATGAAAATCATACTATTACGAGTGTAATTGATTATCTTATATTCTTAAAACCAAAAATTATATTAAAATATAAGAAGTCTGTTCTTGAGTATCTATAAACTTAGAGTTCATATAATCATAAAAGGCAACTAATCAGAGTGAAAATTATTTTAGCAATTGTGGTACTCCAACCTGATTGTCAACTTGATAGGAGTTGGAGTCAGTCACCTAGGAGACACATCTTTGGGAATGTATATGAAGATGTTTCCCAAGGAGATTAACTGAGTAGGTGATAACCTGCCCTCAAAGTGAGTATATAAAAGGCATCCCAAATGAAGACATTTGAGAAAGAGGGAGTGTTACCTGCTGTTGTTGCTTCTTACTGAGTGAGACTATTGCGACTGGCATTGCCAACTCTACGGAGTTTCTTCTATGACTCCAATTTCTTCTGCTTTTTCACATGAAGTGAATAACAGTAAATCTCCAGGGATCTACTAGACTTCCAGTGTCAGATTAAGATTGTTGAGGTATCCAGCTTTGTTGACTGAGCATCACCAGGCTCTCTGCCTCTTCAGCATGTAGATAGTCATGGTAGAACTACCCAACTTGAGACACACTATTAACATATACAATTTAATGACATATATACATTATGTTAGTTCTCTGCTTAATCCAACTATTCTACCATACAGTCATTTACTTTGTGTAACTTTTATTTAACACTAATACTACTAATAAATACTATTATTTATACCAAAAGAACCCATAACTAGCACAATTAGAAATACCCCATGTGTAAAATGTTAATGAGTTCATGAATAAGTATCCATAATGAGATCTGTAGAAAGTATTATAGGAATGAAAACAGTAAAATGAATTAATGATTGTACTATTGCAGTCTTTCATGTTTAATTCTCACAAATAGTTTGTTCTAATTGTTAAAATGTTCATTTAAAGGTCCATGTTAATTAGATGTGGTATTTCATACCTGTAAACTTACCACTCAGGAGGCTGAGGGATTGCAAGAGAGGTCACAGCTAGCCTGGCTAGAGAAGCCAGTTGTTAGTTAACATGAGCTACTTAACAAGACCATCTCAAATAATAATAATGATGATGATGATGATGATGATGATGATGATGATGATGATGATGATGCAAACCAAGACAAATAACAGGATAATTGAGAAGCAAGGTTCATGAAATTAAAACTTGTATGGCTTGTATGTGAGAATAACTATCTAATCAACTAACACTGAAGTTTTTCAGATTAGACTAGCATAAGAAACAAAGTAAAATCAAATTGTGTATTACTATCAAAAGAAGTATAAGAAGTATAAGAAAGTATAAAGTTCTAAAGTAATGGAATGAAAATAAAATAGATGTAAATATCTGAACAAAGTTGATATATCTACATTATACAATACAAGTTAGGGAAATAAAAATTATTTGAGATAAAGAATCACAATAAGGACAATTTCCCTTTAAGATGCACTGATTCTAAAATTGTGTGTATAGGAAACCATAAGAGAAGTAAAATTCTGATAGAATTATAAGGCAATGATCATACTGATGTGTTTGTAACAGGCATTTCCTTACAATTAAAAGATTAAACAAGACAATATAAGAGTAACAAAATTGAAAACCCACTCATTCATCTATTTAATGGATGTGTCTTTGAATGTTCAGAAAAGCTGGGCAGTGGTGGCATATGTCTTTAATCCCACACTCAGGAGGCAGGGGCAGGCAAATCTCTGTGAGTTCAAAGCTAGCCTGATCTACAGAGTAAGTTCCAGGACAGCCAAAATTACAACAGAGAAGACCTGTCTAAAAAAAATTATACGTATATATTTTCAAATTTATCCAATTCTCCTCAAGTCAATAATGTTTGGGGGTGGGTGAGGATAAATGTACATTAGAATCAGTGCTTTCATCAGTGATTTCACACCATTGATTGATATCATTCATCATTTCTAAACTGTCAGACAATGATATAGCTTTTCAAATTACATTTCAAATCTCACAATTTTCTTTTCTATAAATCTTCTCTTAGCTTTTATAATTTTATCCCTTTAAAAACAGTTTAATTGTTCAAATTGCAAACATTTATCGTATAACACGTTTTTAAAATACTTATATTTATTTTTAAAAACTTGTGCAAAATACAAAATAAATCTGGCATGCATGAAATAAATCTATGTATACATCTAGCTAGCTTGTTAGATAAATATTCTCATGCACTTAACTTTTGTCATGATAACATTGAAAATACCTACTCAAGAATTTTCAATAATATAGTAGTGTTAACTATAATTTCCATGGTATACAATAAATCTCTTAAAAAATTTTTCCTCTTATCTAGCTACTTTTTAAAGCATTTAGCTAACATAGTTTCATCTCCATTTCTACCCTAACCCTTAATAATCACCGTTCTACTCTCTATGGGTTTAATATACACATATAACTAACATTGTATAATATTTGTCTTTCTGGTCCCGGCCTTTTTCATTTAACTTTATGCACTCTGTGTACACCCATGTTTTTATAAATACCAGAATGTATTGCAGTTCTCTAGAGGAACATAGATTGGATGATTATTCAGACTACAGTTTCCAAGCTGTATAGTAAAGAGAAACAATAGATAAAAGGTGTTACAAGAGAGACCAATAATGCACCCAAATCCCAAAGGTGAAGGTCTCAAATATTACTGGAGACTCTCTGATACATGACCACAGTTCAAAGTTAGAAGAAACTGGAGTCAGAGTGGATAGTGGCACCAGAAGGAAAATACCTGGTTAAAAAAAAAAAAAAATCAAGCTTTCATACTAGCAGCCTTCTCCCTTTTTATTCAACCCTAGCCTATGGACTACTGGACATGCAATCTTCAGGAACAAAGTTCCCCACTCACTTTTCTAACCCCCAATCCTGTCATTACTCATATTTCATTTCATTTTGGTGAATACCTAGAAATAAGCTTGATCTTACACCAGTTCTATTTTTACTTATTGAGGATACTTCATCCTGTTTTCCATAAAGGTTGTACTAAATTGCATTATTTTTCCACAAAGAGTACCTAAGAATTCCCTTAAGTTCATGTCTTTACCAACACTTATCTTTAGTTTCTTGGTTATAGTGAAGTAACAGCTCATGAACTTTATCTGTTTTTCCCTAATAGTGGTGCTATGCATTTTTTTCATATATTCAAGAGGGCTGGGGTGGCGGGTGCTCTACACAGGTCATTTTGCTATTTGTGTTGGTTGGTTTGTTTTCGATATATTGAAGTTTTTGAGTTCATCCATACATTTTGGATACTAGCCCTCTGTCTGTTATATGGTTTGTAAATGTGCTCTCTTATCCTACAAATTGTCAGGCATTGCAGCCAGTTTTATTGTCTAAACAGATGCTGTTTAGCCTGGATTCACCCCATCTGTAGACTTTTGTTTTTCTGAATAAAACAGTCATTGGCCAAAAATCTCATGGAACTCTTTTCCTATATATTTTATTTTTGTAGTTTTATAGTTTATAATATATATATATATATATATATATATATATATATATAGTTTATAATATTTAAGTATTTCTGAAATTTGAATTAATCTTTACATGTGAAATGAGATAAAGTGCAGCATTTAACTGAAGAGATCTCCTCTTCATTCTTTATTCTATATTTTGGCAATTTGGTAAAAATCTATTCTTTAAAGAAAAAAATTTTTTTCAACTGTCTAATTCTTTGGTTATAATTATTCCACCAAAGTTCAATAGGTTTACCTAAATCTCTGTTTTGCTTTGTTTTGCCCTTTCTAATATTGATTTTAATTTATTCATTAAAGTTATTACTTCAGTTTATATGTTATTTATAAAAATTTAGATTTGATATTTTTCTCAATTTTCTTGTTATAAATTCATTCCTGATACATAAAATATTCTTTCTTTATGGATTATAGTCCTTTAATCTATCTATTTTAAACATGTAATCAATACCATAGAATCTTCCTGATCAATATACTCCTGGTAGCATTATTTTTAATGTACTCAAGCTTCTTAAAAATACATTTCTTGATACCATGCCTTTGGCTGAAATCGAGGTATGAAAAAAATTGCATCTATATCTCTAAAATTCAATTCAACAACTTCACAAAATGACATTTAAATAAGTTTCACACTACAGTCCAAATAAAATTGTTAAAATGTTATGTCAGATGTTTGCAGGGAAAAAAATCATACAACGTGCCAGCCAAGGTACAGTTTGCCTTGAAAGTTGCTGGCACTGATACAGCAGGAACCTAGAAAGTTCTTTGGATGAAAGAGAATGCTTTTCCTTTGGGTCTGGAGATGCCTGGCTGGTAACCAAAAGAAAACTAAAGTTTTGGGTCTTTGCTTCATTTTGCATCTAATTCCTTTTCCTTGAAACTGTGGATCAGATTCCTCCTAAACACTGCTTGTAGTTATGTTGATCATCTTAGGAATATCTGTCTAAAAATATGATACACACTTGATTAGCCGTAAATTTACCACGCTATTTCATCAGCCTCCAAAAGCAAAGGCACACAGCTAAGACTAACTGATGAGTTTGAGCATTATCTTTTGCAACAAGTTTGGGACAGTAACTAAGAACTTTAAGGAGTATTTTCACCACGAAAAGAGTTAGCCATTGTCCTATATTTGAAATTCCATTGGATTCTAGGAACTGTGGAACCTTACGATAGATTGCCCCATACAAAGTTCACTCTCCTAAGTGGGAACAATTACCCCATAATGGGAATTGAAGCTGATTGTCCCCTCAAGCCATAAGAACTTCTGGGTCAGCCACCTTATAGAACCGAGATGGAAATAATGATCAACTATTCTACAGTAAGACAAAACTACTTAATTGTACATACCTTCCGCAGTCTGTGCCCCATTTCCTCCTCTATTTAATTCCAAAACTCAACTCAGAACCTAAAATTAAGCTGAGGCACTTTCTCTAATATGACCATATTGACAAAAATTATTTTCATTATAATTTTATTTAGCTTTATTTGGAGACAGTAGCTAGACCTGTTTGATATCACCAGTTGGAACTCTGGGTCCAGGGTTCTGAATGTACTTAGAAAAAAAACTTATGTTTCATTTTGTTGTTTTTTAATGGACATATGTGACAGTTAACCTGGAGACCTTAAGACAGTAGAAGACCTACCATCCCATATCATAGCTGTTCAGATAAAATAAAATGGAAGGAGAAAATTTGTTAGCACAAGTACGCTTTCATACTCTTCTTTGTCCTCCATAAGATGAGTAACTTGTGCCACCTGCCCCCATCACCATGATACTAGCCTCAGTGGGTACATAAGTAAAAGAGCAAGCACCATAGACTGAACCCTGTTGAACTGTGTCCCATGGATGATTTTCACATATGTGAAAAACTGGCTAAAAAAACATGTATGAAGAACTATAGATTGTAAAAGATTTTACCTTAAAGAATAAACTGTGAACTTCTAAAGATTTTCTTCAAAACTATTTTGTTCCAGGGAACCACAAAATAATAAATTTATCCCTTGGGGGATGAGAGGAATGGGAGCATAGGGGACTAGGATGAAGAGAGGGATGGGGGAGAATATATATGGAGAGAAAATAAGAATTGGGAGACATTTAGGGGGAGACTGGGAGATCTAGTGTAGTGGAAACTCACTGGAATCTATGACAAAGACCCTAGTGACGATCTCTAGACCTAGTGATGATCTCTAGAAATTGGGTATAGGGAGTATGAACAGACCATCTCTTGTTGCCAGGAAGGCTTCCAGTAGTGATACTAAGACACCATCCCAGCCACAAAACCTTCAACCTATGGTATATCCTCTTTGACAATGGAAGGGCAGAAACCCATGCCAAAGGAGGGAACCCTGCCTGAAACTGAAGGACAGGCCAGGAAGTAGAGACTGGATAATCTGGAGACAATTTCTAATGATGTCATGCTCTCCATGTAGATGGGTACTTAACTCAGTCCTCCCAGAAAGGACCCTCCAGCTGCTGATATTGTGGATGCCAGAGGGGTCAAGACACCAGGAAAGCAAACTCCAATGTCAACTGACTATAACTCTTAGGAGTCCACAGAAACTGAAGGGACAGACATGAAACCTCAGGATCCCCTATATACATTTTATGGCTGTCTGGGGGTCATATGGGCTGTAAAACTCCTTGAAAAACTCCTATGGGCTAGAGTGGAGGAGTCTCTAACCTGTTTACCTGCCCTTGGGACCCTTTTGATCCTACAAGGTTGCCTGGCTCACCCTTGATGTAGGAATTGATTCCTGGCCTTGTTCCATCTTGCTATGCCATGTCCTGATGGAGTGTTAACCCTGTTGGGGTGGGGGAGACTGTTCTTTTCTGTAGAGAAATTGGGGGTGTGGTTGTGAGGGGGTGATTTGGGGTAGTGATAGGGGATGTAGGTCTGGGGGAGAGGGAAAATGGAAGGAGCTGAGGGGTGGAGGATAGTCTGGATGTATTGTATAAATTTTATGAGGGAAGAAAAATTTTTTTCAAAAATGTCCATGCACCGCATGGACCCTATTGTTAAAAACACTCTTCATAGTTCTTAAATTGTATGCTATGTTTAAGAAGCTCATTCTGAGAATTCAAAGCACTTTTCCTTTCTTTTATGGTTGGCTAAAAGAAATGGAGAAGAATAAATACATCTCATATATCTTAGGGAAAAAAAGGAAAGAACTGCCTTTTATACAGACTTATTCATGCTCGCTTTTTACTGTTCTGGGATTCATGATTAGCACCATGCTGGGATAAGTTTTATGTTAACATCTCATTTTAGAGTTGTCTTCATCATTTGCGAATTGTGATTTTGGACATAATTTCACGGTCATTGGTGGATTGGAATTTTTTTATACACCATTCAAAATATCAGAAGAAATAAGTTTCATGCTTCCCAGGATAGTAGAGTATTTTACAGTCTCAATTTCCAAAGATGCCTAGGCCAGCTTTTGGGGGACATTTATTGGAGTCCTAATTCTGACTCATATTATGGATCTGAGGTTTTGAATTCCTCCATTTTATGAATGTGAAGCTTCTTAAGACAGAGGACATACTTTTGGTTCTTCCCAATACTGTAGGCTGCCACAGTATCACATTTCAATATTACAACCCTGAATTTTGGCACCAAATTGTTGTTTAATGCATGCTATTTTTTTCATTCCTATATCATACATATGTAAAATAGTTTTTGACTGCCAGATCTTTGCAATGGGATTCATTTGTATATTAATCTGGTTCGTTTCAAGAGACTGTATCTTCTGCAATCTCAATGCCTTATCTTCTTTATAATTGATTACACCTGCTTTTCGTCTTTCTTTTTTTTTTTCCCCCTATGGTAACAATAACAGTAAGAAACCTCTTATCAGAAAGAGCATAGGTACTGCTGCCTGCTGATCCAGATGTAGAACTCTCAGCACCATGTCTGCCTGCCTGCCACCATACTTCCACCATGCTGACAATAGACTAAACCTCTGAACTGTAAGCCAGCCTCAATTCAATGCTTTCCTTTACAAGAGTTCCCATGGTCATGGTTCATCTTCACAGCAATAAAACCCTAACATGGAATGGTTTGAACTATAATTTTTCACAGTGATTTCTTACATTATTTATACTTCAAAGAATGTCTACATACAAATTTAAAATACCTTTTATCTAGTGTTGTGAGTTACAACTTCTTAATATTCAAAAGTTTTTCAAAAAGTCAGTAGTGATATTTATACATTTTTTTTTATGTTTCATCTTAATATAACATGTCTACATTTGAAAGGCCTGAATAACTCAGTGAACCTATGGATTCCAAATGAACAATATTTGGATGCAGTAAAGACATTTAAAGTACAAGAGGAATGGTGGATTATAATGTAGTTGAGCACATGAAGTTAATTGTTGTGGTTTAGGTTGCATGTTGCTGCTAAATTTCATCACACTGCTGCCAGGAGAATTTTAGAGTAATATCAAGGAAAATATATCCTTCTGTTTTTATCATTGGAAAGACTGGACAGATTTTCTTCAAATATTTATACCTAACAATAAATTTTAAAGGCTAAGAATATCAGGTACCAAATAATCTATTTTGCTAGACAGTAGAGATTTACAAAATTCCCAAATAATTATTCTTGAAGTTTTGTTGCATAAACTGTTTTTAACTTAATATTCAAAACTGATATTCATTTACAAGTGTGTTGTTACTGTCTTTAGACAAATTGGTGACCATTTTTTAAAAATTTCTGTTTTAATTTTCAATGTGGTAAATATCATTATATGTAATCCACATATATAAAAGATTTTTGAAAAACTTCAGTGCACCCCTCATATGCTTGGGCATCATACAGGCACTGGATCAACCCGCAGACACCTGGACATCATGCAGGCACCTGAACCGCATCCCACAGAACTTAATTTTCTCTTTTTCTTTTTGCAGGCACAGGGGCAAAATGGTAGAACAGGGAGTAATAAGAAGAAAGTGTAATTAAGATATATTGTATGAAACTCAAATTATTAATAAAAGTATAATTTTAAATACCTCAGTAGTATTTAAAACTATGAGGATTTCATGAAAAACAGTCTAGTAATTTGTATTCTAAGAAGTGTTGGAATGTAAAGGAAAACATCATTATACTATTTAAATTTCAACAATAATCTTTTAAGCTAGAAAGCAAAGACATTTTAGTTGCACGAGGAAAAAAAAAATGTGGGCCCCCTCGCCTGTTTTCCAAGTACAAAAATTACAGAAAAATGTGAATACTGTAAAGTAACAGGAACTAGCAGATAGGAAAAGTTCAGACAGTAACAAAAATTAATGAAGAATATTAAAATTAAGTTAACTTCGAACTTAGAAGTAAATGATATCTATAAAGAGTTGACTCTAATAGATGATGACTATATGAAAACAAATATATTGCAAATAGTTACAGGTAATAAAGTATATATTAAAAAGCAAAATAAACTCATTCACTGTATTAATTGGCGGTTAGATGGTAACATAGGCATTAACTAAAAGCAAAATTTTATTGCCTGAAATAGTACATGAGGATGGAGAAAGTGATGGCAAGAACAAGACAACATTAGATAATCCCAGACAATTCACATAAATTCATGGTTAGATAAGAACAGAGAAGAGAAATATGAAGAGTGGAGAGGCAATGTAGATGATACATTAAGGACATTATACAAATGCACTAATGAAAAAGTAACCATTGATTTAAAATATACTCTCCTCAAATGTGAAATCACTTACCCAACAAGAAAGGCTGAATAAATTAACCATTCAAAAAAAGATTAGAATCTTTTAAGCCTAAATTGGCAGAATACAGCCCAAATGTACTTACCAAACCAGTTAATATAAGCAGAAATATATGTGTGCTTAACTCACTTTTAAAGGTTTATTAAGGCACAGATAATTGATCTGCCAAAACTGACTGCACATATTTAATGTATACATTTGATGAGTATATCATATGTATGTATATCATATATGTATCTCATACGTATATACATACACAGGACACCATTACTACATTACTACATTTAAAGTAAAAAAATAATATACCTTTGTTACCTCCAAAAATTCTCTGGTGTCTGTGTGCTGGATAGTTTTATGTCAACTTGACACAGCTAGAGTTATCTGGAAGGAGGAAAACCTCAATTGGAAAAAAAAAAAAAAAAAAAAGTCTCCATAAGATCATGCTGTAAGGCATTTTCCTAATTGGTGATTGATGGGGGGAGGGCCTAGCCCTGGTGGATGATACCATCTATAAAATGGTGGTCCTGGGTTTTATTTTTTAAAAATGGCAGTGTGAGCAAGCCATGGGGAATGAACAGCACCCTCCATGTCCTCTGCATCAGCTCCTGCCTCCAGGTTCCTGCTTTGTTTAAGTTCCTTTCCTGACTCTCTTCAATGGTGGACTACAGTGTGGGAGTGTAAGCCAAATAAACTCTTTCCTCTCCAGCTTGCTTTTGGTCATCATATTTCATCATAGTAACAGTAACCCTAACTAACACAGTCTATGTGTGTGTTAAAAACACTTAGAATGATGATATGTGCTCAATAACCAATTTAAGAGCATGAATAAGTAACATTGAAGGCTAATTAAAGAAAAGAGGTTGCTTTCTAGTCAAAAGAATGGAATCCACCTATACATGAAGACATGCCATTGTCTCCTCCCTTAAAATTTGATTCAATTGATCCAGCAAATCAATTGGCCAAAGGACCAACCCTCGGGAAGGCAGGTTTACTTTAAGCAAAGGTATGACAAAAATATGAGGAATGATTAACCTTTTAAAGAGATAATGTACTTTTGATTTCCAGAATTCTTGTCTATGCTTACAGTGCTTATGAGCTGCCGTGACATTCTGCATACTCTGCCTGTCTTTCTGGGTCTTAACTTGCAAAGACCAACTTTTTCTTTTTCTCCTCTTCTCCCTCTTAGCTTCTGTATTCTGGCCAGAGCCCAAGTAGTCTTTGTCTGGAAGTATGGGCTTTTTCATCCTCTCTCTAATGCTCATTTCCTGACCACATGGCTGCTTGCCTGCCCCATGGCTGACCTCTATTACTAACTTAGTTCAAATGACATGCCTTTTCTTTTTCTCCTCTTTATTTTCCTCCACTCAACAGCTGCCAAGATTTAGAGCTTGCCTGCCCTGGGGTTTTTCTTTAAACTCTTAACAAAATTTCCTTTGAGTTTCCATTTGAATCTACTTTTAACTGTTTTCAATAATGAGACTAGGCACACAAAGAGGAAACTCAAATTTCTCAAATACCATGTTTAACTAATCAGCTCTATGCCGTTTTGTAGCTTTAGAACTTCTTCACACTGCACAACTGAAATCTTATAGTGAGAGCACCATCAGGAAACCCCTTGTGATGGGTGAGCCCAACCTCAACTCTGGGAATCCCCAGTAATTCTTGGAAAGCCCTAAAGCCAGCTGCTGGCCAATTAGAGCTTTCTGCCTATCTCTCACACACCCCACCTTCTCAGGAACCCCTCACTTCCCTGCCAGATGCAATGAGCCAATCCAGTAAGGAACCAAGCTCAGGTCCTGAACAATCAGAGAGATCCCTCTAGCAACTGTCTATTTCACTTAAAAATCCCCATATACCCACATTTGGTTGCTTGCATTTTTTTTAAATTGGCTAGCCCTGGCCTGCTAATATGTAACCCATGGAAATAAACTGCTTTAAATGGCCATATGTATATCTCAGTGTCTACTTGAGCTATTTTGTGGACACAACAACAGCAATTATTTAGAAAAAAAAAAGGAAGATTAAATTTTGTTTAAAATAAAATAAAATAAAATCTAAAACTCCACTGTTACTCCAGAACAATTCACTCTCTTTTAATGTGCTCGAAATGTCCATGCCCTCTTACTCTGGTCCATGCTCTTTCCAGTTCTTTGCCTTTAAGACTCCAGCAAATATAAAACTCTCAGCACCAACCTTAATCCTTCTTTGAAACCTCGGTGATTGCTTTCGACAGAAACTGGCCAAAATATACTATGATCCTCTATTAGAGTAGTTAATTAAATCAGACATATTATAGTCAATTTAGATGCCTCAATCCCCTCTAAAAAATAAACCCCTAGAGAACAGGAACAATGAGGAGTATATTAGAGCAGGTCAATTATTGAACAAATGAACTGGAGACCAGTGGGCATGCCATTCATTCCATTATATCACTTTTGAAACCCAGTCTCATTATCCATAGCAGCATTTGTAATTATAACTGATTACTTCCTTTTTAAATTTAGATTCACTTATATCAGGTTAGATTGCCTCTAGGCATTTAATTAAAATTCTATATCCCTGGATAGTTATTGCTTCTAGATTGTTAAATGTTTATAAATAGATTTGCCGACGCTAGAATTTTTCTTCAAAATTGGGAATGCTTCTGAATCAATGTGTTTCTTTGGAGCATTTTATACACATATGAAGCTTAAATTACTTTTTATGTTTCTTTTGCTAATTCCCAATTCTTCTTCCTTAGTCAGCAATCCCAATATATTTTGTTTGTTCCTATACTTTTTGTCATAGTAGTATATTTCATGTAACATTTGAGGGGATAGAAAATAACTAAAAAGTCAACAAAGATTACAATACACTGTTTACAACAAACTATATCTTCCAGCGTATGTAAAAATGTACTGTTGTTGGAATAGTCACTCTACTGCCAATAAATACAGAATTATTTCTTGAACAGAACTATTGATAATTCATTTTATATGAATTTCCTAGCACCTATAAAATGTACTTTATTTTATTGCGTTATTTATTTTAACATTCTTCAGTAGAATTCTGCATTTTCAATAGAACTATTTACAACAAGTACATATATTATATATATATATATATAAAAAATGTTGTATAGTATATGAGTATATATGTATATATATGAATTAAATTTCCTGAAAGCTCAAGTAAATATCTGATATTTGTCTGCTATCATTTGCACCCTTTAGTCAGCAAGTAGTATTCTGAACTCTTATACTTTAAGTGACCTACATAACTTAAATATCAATTTAGCATAAGTATGAGAATTTACTTATGAGTGAGACAAAACTAATTTTACAGTGTTATATTTTGAGATATATTTTATCTTAAAATTTTTTATGTTAATATTTTATGTTTATGTCAATATTTTATGTTAAATTATGTTAAATTTCAATTTTCCAGAAGTCAGTATTTAGATACAGATAACTTTTGTATATTACACAAACTTGATACCAAGTTTTACTTTTCTATTAAGATAGATTTTTACCTAGAGAACCATAATTTTCAAGACATTGGAAAAACTTAATTATTATTATTTGATATTCAATCACACATACACATTTACACACAGGCACACACACATACCCATTCACACACATACACATTTACACACACACACACACACACACACAGACACACACACACATACACACATACAAATGCGCATACACACATTAGATCTCTGGGTCAAAAACAAAGGTCTATTCTCACAGCTTGGCTGGTAACAGGATTATGGAAGATATTTGTCCTGGTTCATAAAGGTCTTCATAGCATCTGCAAACACTGTGGGTTGTATCCCAAGAGAAGCCAGAGGCCTTGACACATTTTGAATGAGAAAAGCCATTGAAGCTATCATACTACAAGTCAATCCCTTCCCCCAGAAGTGAAATCAGTTACACAGCAACCCTGCTGCTAGTGACCTACTTTGCTGTCTGTGTGACTAGCTGCAGGGTGGCTCAGTGTCAGGAGACAAATAAAAGATTAAAGTCTATAATCCCAACAAGAATGTTAGAAAGGATCAGGGCTCATTGATGACTGACTTTCCAACTCTACAAATTTTCCCTCCCTCTCTCTCTCTCTCCTATCTCTCTTCCACACATAGCATTATATAGCCTTTGACTCACATCCTAATTCTATCTATGATTACTTCATATCCAAAATTATTGTAACAAATCAGTTTTAAACAACTTGACCACATTCACAATCATTAATCTTTTATAGTAGTTTTCAGAGGGTTTTGTTTCAGCTCAAGCAATCAGAAGTTATCTTTCATACAGATCTCCTTTTTCACACAGCAAGCAATACATTGCCATTCAAATCACAGGAGAAATTTGACTGATGTCTTATAGTTCTAAAATAATCTACTCCCACCTACTTCTTCAATTCTTACTTTTTTGAACTGTTTTATATTCTTATTCATATTTTTCTTCAAAAATTATTTAGCTCACTTATTTCCATCTAAATAAATACCTATCTTATATTTCCACCAAAACAAATTCTTTTGTTTGAACATTATTTGGCCTGACTGCCTTTCCAAATACAGTGCTTGTAACAATAATAATATAAAAGAGTTTACAAATTTGAGACAGAGCAGGGGTCATGAATTTGCAAAAGGAATGGGGGAGAAATGGAGATTTTATAAGTTTAGTGCTCAGATATAAAATTCTCAAAACATAAAAAAATTTAAACTACAAAAACAGATAATAAAAAATGTAATATTGCCAAAGATGGTCAAGATGATTGTATTCAATGATGATAATAATGAAATAAATATTTAAATCTTAAAGATAAGTGAGTTCTTATCTAAGTTTGTATGTTAAAAAAATAGCAAGTCAATATCTTTCTCTGGTAAGTGATATTAGTAACAATCAAAGAACTAATTAGTCAAAGTCTAATTACTCTAGATACCTCATATTCATAATTTTGTTAATCTTGATAGGTATATATTTAGGTTAAGAAATCGTGTTGGGTTTATTTTCAAAAGTATTTTTTTCTTGTTTTTTGTTTTTTTCTTAGAAAGTTTGAAGACCATCTGTGGAGTTATTTTTAAATACAAATGTAAATTACTTATTTGGAGTGCAATTTGGAATTTGGAATAATGAGAATACTTTAAGCAAAACAAAAAGAATGAAAAAGAAGAAAAAGTTGTCGTTCTCAGCAATTTTTTTTTCACAAGGAAAGATTTGTCACAAATCAATGTTAGTTTTCATCTGACCCATATGGCTCTAGTCATAATTGTCAACTAACTTTTTTCACATCCTTCATTCCTACAGATTTTGTCTCAGTCATTTGAGCACAATTTTTGGAGTACTTATTACACACACACGCACACACACACACATTCGAAAGTATGCATGTATACACATATAGGTGTACACAAACACACACACACACCCCTCTTTTTGAAATTATTCTACTATGTTTTAATTGGAATAAAATTATATCATTTTCCCCTCCCTTTATACCCTCTAGATTCTCTAAACTACCCTCCTCTGAGCCCCTCCCATGTCGCCCCCACTCTCAAGTTGATAGCCTCTTTTTCTTTATTATTGTCAATTATTGTCGTGTGTGTGTGTGTGTGTGTGTGTGTGTGTGTGTGTGGGTGTGTGTATGCACAAATATAACCTGCTGAGAGTCCATTTTTGTTGCTTGTGTGTATATGATTTCAGGCCTGACCCGTTTGCATTGGATATCCAATAAGGGGGCTTATCCCTGGAAAAAGCTAATTCCCTTTAAATGGAGACATTCATGCAAATTTATCATAATTCAGAACACCTGGGTCTTAATCTTCTTATGGCCTAAGCATCACCATTTAACTGATGAAAGACTAAGACACATCCCTCTTGTGTTCCTGTCTCATTGTAGGTCAAAGCAATGAACAAATAATTGCAGTGTAGCACAATAAAGGGATAGCTGAGACATTAACAGAACATTATAAAATTATTGAGGAGGAAGTAATTGCATCTAGCTAGAGAATTGGGGAATCAGGAGAAGGTCTCAAAAGATTGCTAAAATTCCCATCCATAGCAATAGGAGAATCAAGCATCTAAAATAAAGTGACTAGTAAATTAAAAGGTCGTGCCAAGTATGTGGTGTGGCTACAACAAAAGAGACATAAAAGGCAGTATAATGACAAATTAGACAGCAAGAAATCCAGAGTTCAGTTGTAAATGGCTCAGCTTCTGTTATAGGGCTGCAGGGAGCCATAGAAGGCTTTGAAATGTCTCATGGAATGAGTAAGGTTCGTATTTTAACAACTAGGTCTATAGAATATGGATTGGCTATGAGGAGGGAAATGAGGCTTTTAACGGGATAGGCCAGGGTCAGCTAAGCTAAGGAGAAGGGCAATGGTCTAAGACCAGTAGAGATTCATAAGATCTGATTAAACATACTTTTTTTAAGTATATTTTTTGTAAACACTTTACTAAAGAAAGTCATTGTCTAAAATGAATAGCCTGGACAAAATACTGCTAAAAGTCCCCAGGACCTTTAACTAAACATCTTAGTTTAGAGGCTCCACATTAGAAAGGTTTTGATAATGGAGGAGTGAGCAAGGAACTCCTTTACAACTACTCCTGAATCCTCAACAAGGTACCAAGTTCATGTAGGTAAGTATTCTCTTTTTTTATTACTGAAAATAGATTTTTTTACTGACATAAAATATCAGGATTCCCCTCCCTCTACCTCTCCCAGCTATTCCCTATCTCCCCTCACATCTGGATCACTGACTTTCTATCTCTCATTAGAAAACAAGTAGGCTTTTAAGAGACAATAATAAAGAAAATAAGATAAAATAAAAACTAACACATCAGAATTGAAAAATATAAACCAACAGAAGAGAAAGAGCCCAGGAGAAGGCAGAAGAATCAGAGACCTATTCACTCCACACTCAGGAATCCCATAAAAACACTAAAAGATGGAAGCCATAATACATGCACAAAGGACCTGGTCCAGATGTGTGCAGCCCCTCATGAAACTGTTTTGGTCTCTGTGAGTTCATATGTGCTTCACTTACATTGATTTAGAGGGCCTTGATTTCTTGGTGTCCTCCATCCCCTCTGGCTCTTACAGTCTTTCTGCCTCCTCTTCCACAGAATTCACTAAGCTCTAAGGGGGAGGGATTTGATGGAGACATCTCCATTTAAGGTTGAGTGATCCAAGGTCTCTCACTCTCTGCATAATGTCTGGCTGTAGGTTTCTGTATTTGTTCCCATCTGTTGCAGACAGAAGCTTCTCTGATGATGATTGAGCAAGGCACTAGTCTACGAATATAGCAGAATGTCATTACGAGTCATTTTAATGCTACAGTTTTTTGTTTGTTTGTTTGTTTTTCTTTTAGAACAGTAGTATTCCCTTTACCCAAGGACCTGGGTTATCTAGTTTCTGGTTCATGGTCATCCAAGCAGTGTCAGTATAGATGACATCTTGTGGAGTGGTTGCAATCAGGACAGAATTGTAGGTCAAAGAGTTTGTGGTTAGGTTGGTATTTATACTTCACTTTGGTAGCAAGCAGAGTACCTTCCTAAACCAAAACTGCTAGAACATGGTGGTGAAGGCTTTATGTAGGCATCAGATGGATTTCCCTAGGTTCAATAAGTTGTACAGATGTTGTCTTCAGCAATGGATCCTTGCAGTCAGTTTATGGTGAGCAACCTATAGTCTTGGCAACAGCCTGGATTGTTTGAAGATTCCCATAGGACCCCTTTGGCCAAAAACTCAATAATATGTAACCCAGTCCCAGTACTAGAAGCTTCATTTGGTGACAAGAGATGGCCAGTTGGAGCTCTGTCTCACCAATTATTTGATAATTTCATTTAGATTGCCTTCATATATGTCTCTATTTTAGGAAGCTTCTACTATATTAGTTCCATACTACCTCTCAAATGTTTTCCTACTAATCCTCACACTACGTCTCAAAAATATCCTTTAATTTCAGTTGTCTCTACCATTATTCCTTCCTCTGTTCCCCTCCACTTCCCCCCTTCAAACTTGATCCTCCCATTCTAGAAACCCCATCCATGCATAACTATCCTCTATCACTTTCCTAATCATATCTATTCTAGTCCAGTGGTTCTCAACCTTCCTAATGCTAAGACCATTGAATACAGTTCCTCATGTTGTAGTGACCCCCAACCATAAAATTATTTCTGTTGCTACTTCATAACGAAAATTTTGCTACTGTTATGAATCATAAATGCAAATCTCTGATATGTAGATGGTCTCATGTGAGCCCATAAAAGGACCATTCTACCCCCAAAAGGGGTTGCTAACCACAGGTTGAGAACAACTGCCCTAGTCCCTTAATCTATACCTGTGGGACTGCCATGGAGCTGAAAGAGAGGGTTGAAGCAGCTAAGAAACACCACGCCATCCCAGAAGGTGAGAGCGTTAAGCGGTCAGCTGCTCTGACCAGATCCCAGCTAAATATTAAATATTGCCCATTTCACAGAAACAAAAGGAAAGTAACTTGGTAGGTGCTTGTCTGCCCTGTGGCTGATAGGATACCTCCCGCTTTGTCTCTGTGATTCCATGCCTTGCGAGGAAAGGAGACTCCTTGGTAGGCGCCTAACCCCACATGCAAATAAGGCTACCCCAATGCCCTTGTCTAGATTCCCCAGGACCCTCCCCCACTGTTGGATATAAATATGTAGCAGACACCCCACATTAAACTGTGCTCTGCTTCCACCAGAAGAGGGTCCCGGGACTGTTTCATTGCATCTCATTCATTCATTCTCAGCCCAGGAAATCAGGGTCTGTGCTGGCCCCAGAATCCCATCCCCTCCCTCCTGGGCTTCCCCGCCCCTTCCCAGTGCCAGTTTCCTGTATCTGGCCAGTGCAGGGAACCAGGCTGAAACCCAGCTGGCTGTGGGCTAGGAGGAGCAGAGACAGTGCGGGAGACCATACTAACAGCTATACCTAATCATTGTTCTACATATTGTAGTTAGTTATCATTAATTTAACAGCAAATCTATAAGTGCATGATGCTGGTATTATCATTTGCCAGGATTGTGGTTTGCTTTTCAATGACATTAGTTGCCACTACTTAAGTCTACTTAAGTAATGTTTAAGCAGTTTGTTCTTGGTTAGGATTTTCATATCTGTGATGAGATACAGAACATAAGTAATTTAATGGAGGAAGGATTTATCTTAGCTAGTATGTTCAAAATTTTCAGTCCTTGTCAGCCTGCTCCATGGTTTTTAGGCCCCTGGCAAAGCAGAACCATCATAAAGGAAGGACATGGTAAACTAAATCTGTTCATCTAAGGGCAGTTAGGAAGTAAAGTAGAAAAAGCAGGATGAACTCAGGGCCAAAATGTGCTTTTCAAAAATACACCCACAATGACACATTTGCCCCAAGTAGGCCTCACTTCCACCACCTCTCAATAGCTCACTTAAAGACACAAAGGGATGAAAATTCATCATTTCATCAGCTACAAAGGCATCTTCTCTCCACTGTGAAAAGCTGACTATTATGATATTATTTAAATTACAAATTAAATATATATTTAAATTACAATGACATAACTCAATGATGAAGAAACAATCTCATACATGCAATGCCCTGGGATTGAAAATATGGGGTACTGGTATGTATTTCATATGTGCCCTTAAATTGATAATGCTGATACTTCATGTTAGTCTAATAACAGGAAGTAACTTATATTAACTCTTGTTTCAACATTTATAGAGAAAATGAATCTGGCAAACAATGAAATTGTTCAATAAAAGAGTAAAAAAATATATCTCTTTTTAAAAATAAAACAATAAGAGCTAGAGGGATGACTCAGTCAAAAAAAAAAAAAAAAAAAGACTCGGGTTTGATTCCCAGCATCCTTGTGGTGACTCATGACCATCTGTAACTCCAGTTTTTTGGGGATCAACTGTCCTCTAATGTCTTCCTCCTGCCTCCATCCTCCATGGGCAGGTGGCATACAGACAAAACACCCATACAGTATTTTTTGTAAATAAAAAAGGGTAAATAATTTCTGAACTAAACTAGCCATCCTGTTTTCTTTTTCATCTAACCGATTCACAACAGTACCTATGTAGAAATCATCATGGTTTGAGTCTTATTTTAGTGCAGACTTAACAGCCATCAGTCCTGTTTAATTTTCTATGAATAGATTTTCTGTGACCACTACACTTTCTAGTTCATGACTAGAAATACAGACATGAAATATGCCATGAAAATTTCCCCACAGATAGCACTCAAAAGGTGCTATTTGTGTTCTTGGTAATATCCTCCTTATTTCATCCAGGCATCTCCAAAAGCTCCTATGTTAAAAAAAATGTTTATAAGTATGTGATACAAGAACCTTGTGTTTACCTCACACACACCACTGTTGTTCATTTTGTGTCTGTCTTCCCCATGTATGACACACCATGTCTATTTGAAACCACAGACTCCAGGAGCCTGATGAAAGGTGTCTGTCACTTTGTACACACTGGATGACAGTCAAAAGTTTCAAAAGTGGCTCATATTTCACTGAGTGTACCTCTCATTTTACCTGGATAAAGTTTATCAAATATTTCACTGATGGACTCTTCAACAGCTGACACAAGATAGCTTAGAAAAATAATATATCTAAAAATGTAAAAACCCAAATTGAACTATTTGGTGTTTTGGGCCTTATAGTATTCTTTGAAGACATTTTAATGTCTAATAATTTCATGGATGTGACAGAATGATAGCTAATAGATAAATCTGCTTGGAACAACATGAGGCAAACTTTCTACCTTTACTGTCAGTTTACTGTCATGTGGTGATTTTTAATTTTTTTTCTGATTCTAATGTCTAACAAAGGAAACAAAAAATCACATTTCCATTCATTTGATAACAGGTGATATAGCATGTCAATGCATGCTTTCTTTGGGAACTTCATTCTGCTCTCAAAAGAAAAATAATTATGGATGTGTACTACTGGATGCCTTTTTTGACAATTGTTTTGAGATTTTTCTATTATTCTTCAGTGAGTCATATTTTTCTTTAGATTTTAAGCACTTGGCTCAAGACAACTTCTAAGTTTTATAAATGCAAAGTAATGAAGCCAAGAAGATGGTTCTTTGGAAGAAATCCACAATAATAGGAACATTCTAAAAAGATTACATTCTCCAAGCATCGCTGAGGCTCAGTGCCCAATATATACAAAACAGCTCACTGCACAGAAAAATACAAAAGGACTTTGAAAACATGAAATAAATATGTCATTTTTAAATTAAAAACACCATTTTAAAAACATTGATTTAGTGTAAAATAAACTATTAATCTAACTGAGTTCTAATAAAAATGTTATAAGAATATTTTGAAACTAGATTATTACCTTTCTTTTATACAAAGAAAAGTTAAGCAAGAGTAGCTCTTATAACTCTGAAAAGGAAGGATTTTCAACAGTGTTTGCTTTATCAGATGTAAAGGCCTGAGAGTAAAAAAACCACTAGTTTTCAAGACAAACAGCTAATAGATCAGGCAAAAATAAAGCGCTGAAAGTAACTCACATCCACTTAAATCTCAATGGTGCTATAATGTAGTGTTATTTTCATCCAAAAGGCAGGGAGGAGTGTGAATTTTAAAAGCTTTAACACCATTTTTTTTGGCTAAAGATATTTATTTAGGTCACAAATTAATATCAAATTTTACAATGTTAATCAATGAGCACTAAATTAATTTCTTCAAACAATTTTAATGCAAAGAATAGGAACATAACTATTCCAATTGTAACTCAGCCTTGCACACACAAAAAAGCATAAATCAGCAAATTCTTCATTCCGTAATGGGACAGATATATGAGAAATTTATATGAAGTTCTGATATTTTTGATCATCAAACCCTGTGAAATAGATAGATAAGGCCCTTTTTTCATAAAATTAAGTAGCTCTTCCAAATTCTTCTCACTCACTCCCAGTGGAGTTAGCATTTGAAATAATAAGATCCAGTCAGTGGTAATTGTTAAAAGTATGCATTCAAACCATACTAACTGACATGTAAATCTTGTGTGTATTGACTGAACAGTGTGACAATCTGATATATGTACATAATGTGTGATAATCAAATCAAGTTGTCCAGCTTTTTCTATTTCAATCACTTACCAGAGCTCTATATCTGGACAAACTCTTCTCACATTTGTGTCATTGGTTAACAGAATTTGCAATTCTGAATATCCTAGAAATTTATGAGTGACATTGAGTTTAAAAAAACTAATCTGTAGTTTCTTATTTTTAAATTTTAATCCTAAAGAAGTTCATACATGTACACGATGAAATATATTCATATCCATCCCCCTACTATCCTCTACTCCAACTCCCCCATGTCCCTCCACATGTCTCCTTTCCAACTTCATGCCCTCTCTTTTTCTTCAGTTCACTACAAATTCTTCTCTTCTGGTTCTCTAGGAATCTCTCTCCCTATATCTCCCTAGATCAGGTTTAATTTATTTACAAAATGCCCTATAGTATAAAATTTAATTATTTTGAAGAATAAGGAATAACTCACTGTAGGAGCTAGAAAGTTGTCTCAGCAGGAAAGAACACTAACTCTTCTTTCATAGGACCCAGGTATAATTCCCATCACCCACATGGCACCTCACTGTCTGTAACTCTAGTTCCAGGGGATCAGACACCTTCACACAGACATCTATGCAGGCAAAACTCCAATGCACATAAAAAGAAAATAAATAAATAATTTCTAAAAATTACTCCTTAAAAACAATTCATTGTATGTATGCATGAAGATATATATATGTATATATATGCATATATATATTCACATTTTTTATTCATTCATTCACTAATGGATACCTCAGCCAACTCCTTAAAATATAGGAATGCAATTATCTCTCTAACAGATTGATTTTATTTATTACAATTATATTCCCAGCAGGAGTATTATTAAGTTTTATGGCAGCAATGCTTTTAGTTTAAAAAATTTCAGCATTTATAAACTAAAACAAAATCACAAATCTGCTGTAGATTCAGCTTTTAGCTAACTCATTTTTCTAATGATAAAATGTCCTAGTTTGGCTATCCTGTTGCTGAGACAAACAATGTGACTGAAAGAAATCTTGGGGTGGAGTGGGGGGTTATTTCATAATATACTTTTCAGTCCATCATTGAGGAAGGGCAGATCAGGAACTCAAGGTAGGAACCTAGAGGCAGGAACTGAAGCAGAAACATGAAGGAAGGCTGCTTCTTTGCTTGCTTCCCCTGGCTTACTCAGCTATCTTATACAGCTCCAATCCACTTACCTAGGGATGGCACTCCCTACAGTAAGCTTGACCCTCCAACATCAATTAGCAATACAGAAAATGCCCACAGATATACACATAGGCAAGTCCATGGAAATAACTCCTCAAAGAAACTTCTCTCTTCCTAGGAGTGTCAGATTGAAAACTGAAGCTAACTACAGAAAGAAAGAACATAAAGATTTATGGAATAAAGTCAAAGAATGATCACATGAGATATTTTCCTGGCTGAAGAGAAACCAGCCATGCACATTTGGGGACATGAGTTAACAGAATTTGCAATTCTGAATATCTTGAAAGTTTATGGATGAAGTTGAATTCTTTAAAAAAATAATCTGTAGTTTCTTATTTTCAAATTTTAATCTTAAAGAATTTCATTACATGTACACAATGAAATATGTTCATATCCACCACCCCCCCACTCTCACATTCTCCAACTTTCCCAGGTGGCTTCCACATGTCTCATTTCCAATTTCATGCTCTCTCTTTTTCTTTAATTCACTGAATCTAATTAATGCTACCAATATATGTGCAAATTTGAGCCCATCCACTCAAGCGTGGCCAAGCTACCCATGGTCAAACCTTCAAAGAATGAGTCTTCCTCCCAAAGTAACTATATTCTATGGTTAATGGGTGTGGCATCTTCAGCAATATGGTCATCCCATGTAGTGATGGCAGGTAACCAAAAACCATCACAATACCTTATGTTATTTTTGAGCAGATAGGGGAAAGAGTTAACTTAAGGAACAGGTGCACAAAAAGCCATAAGAAATAATGGAATCTGGTTAAAAAGAATCTGGGATACTGCAACAGATTGAAAGAAATGGAGGTTAAATGTTCAAGCAGGGGTTGGGTAGGAGGATGAGAAAGAAAAGGGTAGGAAGTGAATTAACAAAACTGTAAATGTATGAGGAAGCCTGTGCAAATCCACTAGTTAGAAAGTTAATTGCAAAATATATTTTTATATTTAAAAAGAAATTAGTATTTTTATCCTTAGAACAAGAGGACATGTTGAGAGACAAGAAACAGAAGAGCAAGGAAAATGCTACAGTTTCAGAGCTACAGTTATCAACCACAGGAAGACCTTGATTGTAAAGAAAATGATACTATGAAAAAGAAAAAAAGCATAGCTGCTAATTTAGATCATTTAGAACCACATCAGATACTAATTGACAAAGTCCAAACTTTGTTAAGAAGAGAACCAAGTTTTCTAAAAGAAATCATTTAAAACCCTGTAGTCTATAATTTATTCAACTGTTAAATTAGTGAATTGGATAGATGACTATTAAATGCTCTTCCAGAGCTGGCATTATACTCAATTTGCTTTAAGCATTTTTCATTTAAAATTACATAAAGGAAAGCAGGACTAGTCCAAAATCTGCAAACCCAATTTCAAAGACAATGCTAGACCCCTTATTCAAAGGGAACAGGGAAAGTTTAATTAAAGGTATTAAAACATAAACCATTTTCCCTTAAAAATGTACTCAGAGTTAAGTTGATTCCTGTATAACAAGAAGTTATACATATACGTATACGTATACATAGTCATGCTTAATATCACAGTTTTAAATTTATTTATTTATTTTTCTTCCCTTGTATAATACATCTCAGTACCCCTCCTATATTCCCTCTACTCCTTCTAGCGCCCCCCAATTCCCTCTCCTCCTAATCTACCCTCCCCACTCCAACTAACTTATCACCACCCCTGCTTCTCACCATAGAAGAAAGCAGTCCTCCCAGGGTTACTGCTCAAACAGAGCACAACAAGATGGAACAAGGCCAGGCACTAATCCCTATATCAAGGGTAGACTAGGCAACCCAGCAGGATATAATGGGCTCCAAGGGCAGGCAAAAGTGTCAGGGAACCCACACATACACTCTAGTCTGTAGGATCTCAGCAAGAACACCACACCAGACAATTACAGGACATATCTAAGAGACCCTGCAGGTTCTATGTCTGCCACTTCAGGCTCTCTGGACCCCAAGAGTGCTGGCCCATTGACTCAGTACGGCTTGTTCTCCTGATGTCTTCAACCCCACTGGTCCTGAAATCCCTCCTCCCCCTCCTTCTTCTGTGAGTTTTCAGGAGCTCTGCACAATGTTTGGCTCTTCATCTGTTCCCACCAACTGCTGGCAGAGCCTCATTGATGGAGACTCGACTAGGTGCCTATCTATTAGTAGAACAGGATCTCATTAGAAATCTTCTCCTGGCTATCCAGTCTCTAGTTCCTGGCCTACCATACAGAATCAGGCATGGGTTCTCTCCTTTGGTATGGGGTTCTACATTTCCACTGTCTCAGTGTTTCTTGTAGGGAGGATGAGTTATAGGTAGAAGATTTTGTGGTTGGGGTAGTATCTCAGTCCCTCCACTGGGAGCCTTGCCTGGTTACAAGATAGCCTGTACAGCCTCTCCCATCCTCCTTTGCTAGAGGTCCTAGCCAGGGTCTCCATCTTGTATTCCAGTGAGTTTCTACTACCCTAGGTCTACAGTACCCCCCACAAATGTCCACCAATTCTGGTTGTCTCTCCATATATTATCTCCGTCTATCTCTTTCCTCATACCTGGTCTCTTCTCTTCCCATTCCTAGTCTCCTCCAGCACACCTGCACCATCTGTTCTATTTCCCTTTTACCAGAGAGATATCTGTGTCACCACTGAGGCCCACCTTGTTGCATAGTCTATCTGGATCTATGGATTACAGTATCTCTGTCCTTTGCTTAACTGTTAATAATTACATATAAGGGAGAACATTCCATGTTTGTCTTTCTGGGACTGGATTCCCTCATTCAGATGATTTTTTTCTAGTTCCCTCCATTTGCCTGCAAAATTCATGTAGTCATTTTTTTTAATAGCTGAGTAGTACTCCATTGTGTAAATGTGCTACAATTTCTTTATCCATTCTTCAGTTGAGGGGAATCTAAGATGTTTCCAATTTCTGGCTATTATGAACAAAGTTGCTATGAATCTAGTTGAGCAAATGTTCTTCTTGTAGGTTTCTAGTTCTTTTCAGAAAACTCTAGACTGATTTCCAAATTTAATGTACTAGTTATACTCCCACCAACTGTGTATAAGAGTTCCTTTTTCAGCACAATCATGTCAGTATTTGTTGTCATCTGTATGGTGAAGGTGAGATGGAATCATAAAGTCACATTTATGGACATTTCTATAGTGACTGTCCTATTTCCAGTCCAGTGCTAATAGAGTCCTAGAGCTAATAGAAGTGGACATAGGCCCTCATTTTTAATGAGGCTATCTCCACTTGATAGCCACTTGTAAATGAAAAGTCAGTTTTTTCCAAAGGAGTCTCACCATGGAAATAAACCACTCTTACTGGTAGGTCCCATGTCCAAGAGTAGAGGACAGTTTACTAGACAGTTCTACAGTAACAATTCTATAGTGAATGTTCAATACTTCTTTAAGTCCAGAAATTTATAAAAAAATAATAATACTTTATTAATATTACTTCTCAATTATCCATATAAGTGTTCTAATTTTTACTTTTGTGAAAAAAATTGGATTACAAGAATTAGACTGGTCAACTCCATTTTCACCAAATAAAGTCAAAAGTGATATCTCGCATATTATGAAAATCCAAGGTGAACATTTTTTATAGATTTTAATTTTTAAAAATAAACTACGGATCCAAATGCTACTGTACCTTTTCATATTACTTTATAGGATGTGACAAATTGAGTGAACTTGTTATAAATAATTTATGGTATAAATGTTGATATATCTTGAACTGATAGCTTTTTGAAGTATAAAATAAATATTTAAACATACAGTTTCAGACAAAAGTGAATTTAATTTTAAATTTAAATGTATACTGTATCATTTTTATGTATTTTCTAACAAGTTTGTAGCTTGCCAGAATCATATCAGAAAACAAAAATAGGATTTCATAATCTGTATAGAATTCAAAATACTATGCCTTTTTTCTTTCATTTAAAATCAATTTTTCATACAATATATTCTAATTAAAGTTTCTCCTCCCCCTATTCCTCCCATTTCCTTCCCACTTCCCTATGATCCAGATCTGGATCCCTTCTATCTCATTAGAAAACCAAGTCATCTAAGGAATAACAATAAAACAAATTGAAATAAAATAAATCAAAAAACAAACTAATCAAAATAGGACTAAACAGACATACTTGCACACACAGTAATCTCAAAAAAAAAATACACACAATATATACACACAAAGGATCAGTAAAGAAAAAGAAACCTGGCATCTGCATTTGTGATGATTATAATTCTAAATGCTGAGAAGAAGGGGCGGATGGAGCAGGTAGTCTCCTACAATGCTGAGAATGATACTGAAGGACTGACTGTATTTGGAAGAGAGGAGGGACAATGAAGGTCTGAAGGACCCCCTACCTCCTATGACATCTATTGATATGTGTTTAATAACAAGGAAAATGGTAGAATTGAAGCTATGCTCCTATGTAGTTAGCTTAGTTGACACCATGTAAAAGTTAAAATTCATATTATTTTTAGTCAAATTCAAAGATGTTTAAACTTAATTCCTAACTCTAAGCTGCTAGGTGCAGTGCAATGTGGGAATACTTTAAAAACTCAGGGAATTTTAGCTAAGAATTTTAATAGCACTGATATTTTAACCTTCACATTGCCTTTATCTTACAATAATTTACTGACAAGTTTATTAATAATTACGTACTATCCTGGAAGTCAAAGTTAACATTCATGGTGGCTATATAGCCCAGAAGCCAGGACTAACAGCAAATACATTTGCTCTCAGGATGCATCCCTACTCTCTGTTTCATCTATGGCCCATGGCCCAGTGCCACTCTTACTGCTTATGGTGATGTTTCTGCTGCCACTGTACTGTTTCCACAGCCATCGTGAGCCTAGTTAAAACCCAGTCACCTTCCCAGAAGCCAAGTACTGCCTATCCCTCTTCCATTCTCAAATGATAAAAAATATCCATGCAACAAACAACCAGAGCATGTTGCCGACTGGCCTGAGCCTGCACTGCTGCTCCTGTAGCCCTCAGCCCAAGTGCCTGCTCCATTGTCACTCGAGACTTCTTTAACAAAACCCAAGTTCAAATACAAAATGAAATAACACCACCTACATAGCAGAGTAAAGCAGCACACACCAAAGATAAGATACACAAAGACAGACTCAGTGACCTACTTCCTAGATGTAGTCCCTACTTCCAAATAGACCAATTAACTATGAATTCTTGAATGGATTAATACATTGATAAAGCTATCACTAATCACTCCTCATTAGCTCCACAAGTTGGGGAAGCGAGCCCTTATCACATGAACACTTTATGAAGATATTTCATATCCAAGCCATAATACTTCTGATAAGTGGGATACTGATGTTCACCCCAAATTCTCAATACTCTATTAGTCAATCACATGGCAACCTACTTGCTACTATGTACATTGTCGGTGTAATTAAGGTTATAGACGTCAAGACACATGGTTTATGCTAGACTATCTAGGTGGGTCTGTTAATGTCACTTCAAGCATTTCTTTTTTTTAATTTGAAGAAAATTGTTATATTTATTCTATTATATTTATTCTTCTCTCATACAATATATCCCAACCAATCTCTCCTCCCTAACCCTCACTTCCCTCTTTTCCCAGTTCTACTCTCACTCCATTTCTCTTTAGAAAGGAGCAGGCCTCCCAGCGATATCAGCCACATGTGGCACAACAAGATGCAGTCAGGCTTGATATCACCCTTCATATCAAGGTTCTCTGACTGGAGAGAGTTGCAACAACAAAGGAAAAGCTGAGAAAAGATGAGACTTAAGGGGTAGTTGAAGCAAAAATTGGACTCAAGTAATCATTTCTGGTATGGAATACAGTGGATGGCTTGCTAGGAATATAGCTCAGTAGACCACTGTGTAGTGATCTTTCCTCAGGGAAAGATGGGGTAGGGTAAATGCTGGAGAATGCAGATAGCCTCTAAAAGCTGAGATTCTGAAGGAAACAGGCAAGGAAAACAAGAGTCTGCATTGAATAACCTAAGAGGGGAAGAATCACTGCTAAGTCTCTGGATTTCCTCAGCACCCTGAATTTGATCCTGTGGATCCCAGATACAATGAGCAGCTGAGGCACCTGCATCTGCTCTGTGGTACACAGAACTGAGGTAACAGATCATCATTGCTAAAACTCCTAAACCTGTGATAACTTAGGGCATCGATAGTGAATTAATGTATCCACTGTGGAATAGATTCAAATGATGGTTTGAAAACAGGAAGCATTTAAATCTATTGTAAGATGCAGGAATAATTCTTAATTCTCACTGTGCCTATTGTCCGTGTATAGCTAATACTTTCAGATCTACCTAGCTTTCTCTTTATGAAACTAAAGTGAAACTAAAGAGTCATCCTGTCATTATCAACAGAACATATTAATAACAGCAACAGAAATATAATTTTGAAATAAGTCCACTGTTCTATTCAAATTTTAGTGTGATCTCTTCTGCCAGCAGATGAGTCTCCTAGCATCCAGCATCCCCAACTTTCAAGAAATAGAAGGGAACTTTTAGAGCCTTGGTTGATGGACACTTTCAGTTACATTATTAGGAAGCAGATTTTGGTATCTGCAAACAACAGGCACAGCCATTCCTCTGTGTGCTGAAGAGAAAAAAAATTAACACAAATGTTCCTGACAGCTGAGACTGAGCTATTAAAAACTGTGGGAATGCTCTCAGCAGAGATGCTACCAAAATAGAATGCACTCTTTAAGTGAAGAATGACAACCTGTAAGAAGTCTCTCTGTTTCACACTCACCCCCTTCCATGGCCCAATTTCTACTTCATATGATATGTAGCAGATTTTTTACCTATGATCATCCTGTTAGATATTGATTTTATATAACATCCTTAGAAATCTTTAGCAACTTGTTTAGAAAAAAAATATATCTATTGATAGTACTTATTCACCAAGGCTTTAAAAAATGTTTTTTCATTATATCCTTGGCCAAAGCCAAGAACTGGAGATACCATGTCTCTGACCTAAATAAACATTCTTAGAGACAGGTCTAAGATGGAAGTACAATAAACCATGCTTTTCTCCATTCATACACTCAACAACTGTCGGTCAATAAGCAGCTACTGCATCTTAAGAACTTCTTTAGGTACTGAAATACAAGAGTGATGAGACAGTGAAAGCCGCACAGTCGCAGAACAAAGAAAGAATCCACAGGGAAAGGTACAATGCAAAGGGCCAGAGAAAGAGGCAAAAGCCAGGTGAAAAGCAAAGACTCCATAAATGGTACAAGAAGCTCAGTGAGGAAGTCCCTGATGCAATTCTGAGGGTCCAGAATTTCTGTTCCTTGAGTGTATTATAAAGCGTACAAGAAATCTCTCTTGAGTGGACGGGGAGGCACTATCACGTGCTTATCCAAAATTCCTTGTAGTAGTACACCTACTGTGTTGCTTAGCAAAGAAGACATGGAGGCATTTTCATAGGTGTAAACCCTGCCAGTCTTCAACAAAGGGAACTACTTTCATGGTAAACGCTATACTGGACAGTGGAAACCTGAGCTTTTCATCTCAGGGGTTTTTATTGATACCTAAACTCCTCAGATGTTCTAGGGATCAAATATCTTTTACATAAAGCCAACATCTGCAGACAATACAAAATACCAAGGCTTAGGCAGCCCTTTTTCCCAATAGTGCACAAAACAACCATTTTAAAAATAGCTAAAAAAAAAATTGTATCAAATCCAGGAGTAAACACCTTAGAAATATCCAAATAAAGAGAAGTTGATTCCAATTCAACTCAATCCTCTTGTCTTTCAGGCAAAATTGTGAGTGAGAAGGGCATACGATCCTCACTCATCCTACTCAATGGAATTCTAGAAATGAGTACCTGTTCCCCAAGCATTTCTTTAAGTTATTTATTTATTATATATTTTCATTTTATATTTATGGGTGTTTTTCCTGCATGTAAGTCTGTGTATCATGTGAATCTGATTTTCTGGGACTGGAGTTACAGATGGTTGTGAACCTATCTTGTGGTACTGGGAATTGATCCAGGGTCCTCTGGAAAAGAACAGTGTTCTTAACTGTTGAGCCATTTGTCCAGCCTCCAAAGACATTATATACAGTCTGTCCAGAAAGCCACTGCTTTGTGTCCTTAACATAAAGGGAAATACTTTTAAAAGGAGTGTCCTAAGTCAGTCTTAAATAACAGGCATGAGGTTTATTTGACAGAATATGGGATGGTAATTCAGTAGTTAAGAAAAAAGATCCTTTAGCTGAACACAAAAAAAAAAAAAAAAAAAAAAAAACCTCTGGGTAGACATATTCTTAGTCTTCTTTCTAATTCTTCCCAAGGCTGACCATGGAAATGTTAATGTAAGACCTTATATGTGAGGCTTAGATTCACTAGTAATAGGTGAGAGAATATTTACATAGGAAACTAGCCACCACCTCCCTGTTGGAGGTATGCAGAAAAACATCAAAGCAAACACTGAAGACATCCAACAGCATTTCTGAGCCTGTGTGAAAGAATTGTTTGTTTGTTTATTTGTTTGTTTGTTTGTTTTGTTGCAGATAGGGGCTAGAAGGAGGCATAGATAGAAGTTGAATCCAAATATTTTCAGACTGCTAGTATTCCTGTAGTATAAGATGCCAATTTGGAAAAGCCTGAAGATCACCCTTAGTACAAGTCATTCTTAAGAAGACTCACCTAGCTCAGAAGGTCATTATGCTTATAGTCACAGTGTATTATTGTAAAAGGACACAGACTCAAGATAGAGAAGGGAATAGGCTTACCAAGCAGAGTCTATTGGAGTCCCAGGTTTGATTTCCAAATCTCCTTCTCAGTGGAGTCATACAGTGGATGGTTTAATGTGAAATGTCCCCTATAGGCACATGTGTTTGAACATTTGGTTCTCAGATATCAGTACTGTTCTGGGAGCTTATAAAACCTGTAGGAGGCAGACCCTCACTACAGGAAGTAGGATCACTGGGGAAGGCCTTAAGTTTTACTGTCCATTGACACTTCCTGTGCCATATCTGCTTCCTGATCTGCAGAGATATAAGCAAGCAACTGCAGCAGGTTCCTGACACCACAGAGATGACCACTGTCATGATCTTCCTCTCATTACAGACCGTATCACCACCACCATGCAACAAAATAAACCTCTTCTCCCTTAAGCTGTTTCTAGAAAGGTGTTTGGTCACTATAACTAGAAGTGTAGTTCGAATAATAGCTCTGTCCTAGTTAGAGTTATTATTGCTGTAGTGAAACACCATAACCAAAAGCAAGTTAGGGAAGAAAATGTTTACTTAGTTTATACTTCCATATCACTATTCATCCTTGAGAGAAGTCAGGGCAGGAACTCAAGCAGGGCAGAAATCTGGAGGTAGCAACTGATTCAGAGGCCATGAAGGAATGCTGCTTACTGGCTTGCTCCTTCTGGATTCCTCAGCCTGCTATCTTACAGAAATGAGGACCACCAACCCAGAGATAGCGCTATCCACAATGGACTGGGCTCTCCCTCATCAATCACTAATAAGGAAAATATTGTACACCTAGATCTCATTTTCCCAACTGAATTGCCCTCTTTTCATATAACTCTAGCTTGTGTTGAGTTGACATAAAACTAGCCAGCACAGGCAATTAACTTTTCCAAATAACTATATGAGAAAATATGCATTTTCAAAGCAGAACTTGCAAGCTTTAGTGTTCAGAGTTTTGTTAAGGAATGGCCACATATGCATAATGACCTTCTGCATGGATGACCTGTCTCTAGCTCCTCAGATGTAGGGCATTTCATGATCCAAATAGAGCTTCCATGAATCATATTCCTAGTATAGAGTATCACATATAACCCCAGGCAGTAGACAAATTCACAGTTTTATCAGCAGGACATTCCAAGAACTTAAGAGATTATTCTGTAGAAGCCAATTGAAAGCAAAATCATTTTGTTTGGAAGAGTTAAGATTTTATAGAAGACTAAGCAGGTGAATCTACTAGTATCACAAAAGCTATTATTATAGTTTGGAGGTGTTTTTTTTTTTTTAACTTTTTGGGTAATTTAATGAAGTTGAATTTCACCTTGCTTATAGCATTCAGCAACGTGATAAGCATTTATACTATAAACACTGTGAAGGACATTGTGAATCTTTTGATTTTAATCATAATATATAATTACTATATGACAAAATTGACTCCAATTATATTTTAAGAGGTCCTTATAACAGGACTCAAGATAGCATAGAATGTCCATAGGAGTGAGATCCGGACACATGCCTCGTCGTGGGCTTCAAAGTGGGTCCTTAGTCCCGGGTCACATCCTGTAAATGATCCATGTTGACAAATCACTTGTGATAAACTATTCAACCAAAAGAGAAGACGAGGGAAATACTGTGATACTGGGACACATATGTCTCTGTTGGATGCCTGGTTGAAGTGAAGCAACTGCAAAGGGAACCAGAATTGTATCTTCAAGAATTATGACCTTGATGACCAAGCCAAACCCAGAAACAGCCTCTTCAGTCCAACCTCACACATGTGAAAATTATGAGGCAGTTTGCATTATCAGACCCAGAGGAAAAGAAGGAAGAGTGGGATCAGCAGGCTCAGCATTGTCTGCATCATTAAGCTCTCTCCAAGAAAGTGACAAAATGACTAGTGACTATATTTTTAAACCAAATCTAGAGAGCCCTCAAGTTTGAGAGAAACTGTTATTTGAGTGCCTGTCTTCTCAGCCACCACCCCCATACATATGTTGAACACATTATCCCATCAACAGAGAATCTTTAAATATAAAAAGAAATACTGATTTTGTATCATGTATATCAAGAAGTCCAGATTAAAAATGGAATTCTTGTTGAGAAGTTCAAAAAAGGACAAAAGCAGTACATATAATTTCCCCAGATTGGAAAATATGAAAAAGCAGAAGTATTATTGCCTGTTAAAACTCACAACTCTAATATCTACTAAGATATTGGAACAAATCACAAGTTGATTACAGAACTGTGAAAGGTCATAGTTTGGATAATATACAACGATTGCTTAATATTTTTAAAAGACTATGTTTTTTCTTTTGTGGAAGAATGTAATTACCAGATCAGTTTAATTTTTCATGGCCAAGGAAGTACTTTGCAGGAGGGAAGATGGACAGAGTTGATACCTGGAATCCACCAGTTTTCAAATTATAGTCCATTTAACTATACAATAATAATCTGTGAAATAGAGTTAAGCTCATGAGACTGCTGAATTAGGATGGGGTGCTTGGGAGGATTACTTCCAAGTGTAGCTTTCCATAGTCTGATAATGGCTAGAAATTGAAGTTTTTGTAATTCCTGCTAAGGTGTGGCTAAATAATCCTACTGACTATTTTCATTAGGGAAAAATTGAACACTTCCTGTGCTAATTGTGTCTTTGTGGTACATACTGTCAGTTGTCTATGTAACATTATGCCCTTTCTCCATCTATCCAGTTCTCTTTTGGGATAACACTGTGCTCATTTTCATGGCTTCCATTCTTACAAGTAGAGGCCATTTAACCCAGTCTTGCTGGCAAAACAGCTATACAAGGATTTCTTCTGAAAAAAGAAACTTCCCAGAATTATTTTTTCCACTCTAGATAAAGTAAACCATGTAAAGTCTACCTTATCAATTTTTCCTATTTTCGAATATAAACGTGATTCCAGGAGTTGTAGCAACCATTTTGAGACTATAAGTTTTCTAAAATATGAAAAGGAAAGATTGCAAGACATAGAAAGATGAACAGTGTGTCTTTTGTCAGTGAGGACACTTGTGTCACAACAAGCATCCTGGAACCATAGTGGGCAGCGAAGGCTATACTCCATAGCTGTCACGTGGCATATTGCCCATCACCATGGCACAGAGAAGAGAACTTGGCAGATACACTCACTCTTAAAGGTTCCTACCCAGAAATAGCACAAGCTACATCTGCTCCCATCCCAATGGCCAAAGCATATTACATAACTATACCTAACATCAAGGAAGAGAGTAGCAAAATTCTACCATATGTCAAAAAGGAGAAAATCAAAACATTGATTAACAGCTTCCATGAACAGTTAAAATTTTTCTTATGTGAAGAGAAATAAAAATCTGTTTGTTTGAGTCACTTTCAATTGAATTTTCCATAACTTCTACCAAAAACTTGTTTTAGTCACAAGCTTTTAAGTTGCTCTGAATTGCTAAAATTTCCTATGTAAAATTTCATAGCATTGTTCTGATCTTGTTGATGTAGCCATTTCTAGGAAAGACTGTTTCAAAATAGAATTCTTGGTATTCTGACTCTTACAATCTTTATGTCCCTCTTCCATAATGCTTCCTGAGTCATAGAAGCAGGAGCTGTGATGTAGTTGGGGCTATGCTGCCCTTGATCTGTTGATCTCTGCAATGTGTACAGTTGTGGCATTCTGTGGTGGTTTCCAATTGCTGTAAATAAAACATTATTTGACAAAGGGTGATAGTTCCACTTCTCTTTGTATATAAGGATAAGATTTATACTGTAGTAAGGGATAATGTTGCTCTGGCAAAGTGGCGGTAGTAGACTCCTTTCTAAGGTCCATGACCTAACACTCAACTATTGGCTGAATTTCTAGAACTAGACACAATTTCCTTTCTATTAAGTGGATCTTAATTCCAATTAGAAAGGTCTTGGTTACTACCAACATGTGAATGTTCTACTGTACTTTTAGGAATATCTTTTCATGCTAGTCATTTTTGTTCTTCACAGGTGTGATGACTGGGTAAGTCTATTAATTGCTTCTCTCCTTTAGCAGCTTGCCTAGCAGTTTCTGGAACTATGGAAATTAGATTGCAAGAAGAGGCTTTCAGGCTAGATGCAGCTTAAATCATCCGAGTCCTGAAGGGCACACCTGAGGAAATTTTCTATGCTAAAATGACACTACAAAGGAAGACTTCTGCAAATGTAGGTAGGCAGGGTCCATTCAAGTGATCAGCCAAATGTGATAGAAATGTCCCATTGTTCTGGCTTTACAGTCATGAAAGAAACACAAACTTATGATCTTCCTCCTCAGTTAGACAGAACTGCTGAATCCAAGCATGTACAAGGGAATTCCTTTCATGTCGTTTAGAGGACATTGCATAAAGCCATGAAAGTAAAACCTGGATTTCACTGGAGAGTCCAAGGTGTTAAGGATGTAAGACCCATGAGAAAGGGTTCTGCCAAAGGGAGCTGTATACACCAAGTGGAACCAGCCCAAGAGAGTGAGTTATAAGCAGCAAAGCCTAAGGGGCAGAGCCATCTAGACCCTTTAACATCATATATGGAGCCACAGAATTTGTTTTCCCCTGTGGTGTTTCAGTCTTATTTTAGTCCAGTATTTCCTTACGATGTCCCCATCACTCTTTTTTTGGAATGGTAATATACATTCTGTACCATTGTATGTTGGCAATCTATAATTTGTTTTTTGCTTTTGGTTTTATAAGGGGTAACAATTAATAGATTCCCATGAGTCTCAAAAGAGACTTTGGATTTTTAGAATGTGCAGACTGTGAAAGACTAGGAGGTCATTTGAAGTTGAATTAACTACAATTTTGCATTATGAAAGAAGCAAAGGCCTCTGGTGGTCAGAGAATGGAACAATGGTGGTTTGAATGAAAATGGTTCCCATGTGTTGGTTCCTAGTTAGTGGAACCTTTGGGGAAGGATCAGGAGGTATAGCCTTGTTGGAGAATGTATGTCACTCAGGGAATGCTTAGCAATTTCAAAAGATTTACTCCCATCCCCAATGTCTCTCTCTCTTTCTGCTTCCAACTTTCCCCCTTATTGGTTATTTATTACAAAGTGGTAATCCCCAAAACCATACACATACAAACAAAAGTGGACTCATCAAGTTGTATTTATATATGTGTGTATATATTAATAATAATCAAAGAAACAAAGCCCAATAATTGGAGAGTAGGGCACATGGGAGGAATTGGAGGGAGAGTGGCTGGGAGGGGCCAGAGAAAGAAAAGGTAAGGTGAAAAGAAATATAATTCTATTTAATTAAAAAATTATTTAAAATGAAACAAAAATTACATAGCAAAGTAGGACTCATTTCTATGCAGCAGCATTATAGATTTTCTCTAAGAATTATAATTGACCTCCAATTACAGATTGGGTAGATTCGGTGGAAAGTTCTAAAATCAATGTTTTCATTTAACCTTTTTTGTTGGAATTCAAAACTGAAATCAAAGGACTTTGGATTCTAGATTTATACTGATGAACTATCCCAGAACAATTAGTAACACTTAATTCATTAAATTGTACAGTTATAAACGGATGGTTTTGTGTCAGTCTCTTTCAGAGATATTTTTGAAGATGAGAATATGATTACCTCGAATAGAAAATATCTCTAAATTTGTTCTGGACATATTGATTGGAATGATGCCCTTTAAGCTTCACGAATGTCATATAGTAGGTACTGTTAGTCACATAAAACCCATCAGAAATTGGGCCTTATTAAGGTTAATGGATTTAATAGAGATGTGGCTCAGTGGTAGAGAGCTTTCAAGGCATGCAAGAGATCTTGGCTTTAAATCCCATCACAGATAAATCATTTAAGAATGTGAATTTATTAAACCCACTGGGATAATGAATAGTACATTCATGATTGAACTCCAAATCTAACCACAAATCACAATCAGAAGCTACAACCTGCTCAGCAGTCCTAGTCCTCAATATTCTAGAAGGCTTTTCCACATCACTGATGCCATTTCTTAAGTGCTAAATCTTGTTTTCACTGCTTCAAAATCTTTTTTTTAATTTAAGTTTCAAACGCTCATTTTCTGACTCCAACGACTGCCCTTTCAAGCCTACACTTTCCTGCCTCTCCTGTACTTACTGAAACAAAATTAACTTTACAGAGAATCACATCTAAACTAGTCACCAGAAGAAAGAATGATTTAGAAGATTGAATAAAGTCTAAAATGAACATGGCCTTGCAACATCAGGATGTTATTTTAAGACCCAGATACCATGTGTTATAAAACATGACGCACAAACAAATAACAACAGAGAAAGGCCATAACTTTGTATGCTCAAAAATTTTGTTCTATTACCATTTACCCAAACACCCATATGAACTTACACTCATTTATCCATCCTAGGCCCGGTGCAATGTCAGTGATGTTCTAAGATATTCTAGTTTGTGATGTTCAACATCCACAGAAAAACAATGACTTGAAGCCTCTCTTTGTACAGAATATCTGATGCAATAATAACAAAATCATTAGGTGAAATAATATGAAAGCAGCATCTACAGTGACATTTGTTGATAGAAGAATGGGGCTCAGCTGCCAGAGAATCCATGCAGCAACCCATGATTTCTTTCATTTATTAATTTCTTATTTTGTGTGCATGTGTGTATATGTCATGACACTCCTGTAAAAGTCAGAAGATAGAATCTGCTCTCTCCTTTCAACAATATAAATCCCAGGGATTCCACCTATCTCATCAGACTTGGCAGTAAATGCCTTTATAGATTGTATTATCTGAGACCAGCCTGAGATATAGTTTGTGGAATTCAAATTAGATCATATTTATTCCCTTCTTAAACCTCTTTGATGATATTCCAAGGAATTTTTACCTCTGGACCTCTTGTCTTGACCGTATGGGGTCTACCCATACTCCATATCTCTAGTCTGTCTTCTACTCACCAACTGTTAGCTATAAAGCTAACTTTCTGTCTCTAGAAAACACAAGGTTTTTGTGGTTCTAGGTCTTTGCACATTCATTTACTTCATCCATAACACAATTTCTCCAGACTGCTTTAATGCTTTGCATTTTTATCCTGTAGATTACAGAAAAAGGTCATTTTCACAGTCCTCTCTCTGCTTCATCCCAATAACGGAAATGATCACATTTGTTTCTTTATGGTATCTTTATCTACCTCTAGCAACTCAAATGCAACCTCTATGCTACCTTCTCTGAATACCTAATTTCTGAAATGGTACCTACATATGACCTCAATAAACAAATATTTGCTGACTAACACTAATTAACAAGTAAGCAGTCTGTAAATTTGATCTCAATGAAGAAAAGGAGCATTGAAATATCAAGTTGAACAGACACTCATGTCATATAACAGAAGAAGCATTTGTGTAACATCTAATGTTGGCAGTTGTTGAACACTAGTTCAAATCCTAACCCAACATTTCTCATTCCAGCTACTGTTACAAAACTAGAGAATAAATATTCCCCACACTATTCTGCATTGAAGATTTCTCCAATGCATTTTTTAAGATTTCCTTGATCAACAGCCACCCTCCAAAAAGCAAAACGAAACCAAACAAAAAATCAAGAACATGTGCATGATTTTTTTATTTGTCTTAGCCTCTTTCTTTCCATGTACCTATCTTAACATATCTCTCTTTGAACAAGGCACTGTGTTATAACCCCCACAATGTGAAATGGCAGGACAAAGGTATGCTATACCATGAAAATACATAAATATATGTCTACTTATAAAAAAATACATTATGTCCAAGATTCTAACATGTATTCTATATATTCTATGAACAATTTGAATCCTTGAGAAATAAGCAGGAAAGTAAAAATTATTGTTGTTAGAAAAGTTACCTTGGTGACAGCATAAAGACTGAATTAGAAAATTGATGCAGATATTATATAAGCCAATGGGATATGTATCTAATAAGATAGATAACATGGTTGATTAAATATCACCAGTGAAACTACAGATGAAGGCTGAGGAAATGGCTGTCATTAAAATAAGCTCTATACAAACATGTGAATGTGAATTCTCTTCTAAGAATCCATATTTTAAAAGTCACAAGCCCACAGGTCACAGGTGCTTATAATCCCAGCACTGAAGAGGTGGAGACAGGTGAATACATAGCCCCACTGGCCAGCAAGTTTAGCCTACTTAGCAAACTTTGGGCAAACGAGAGATTCTGTCTCAAAACACAAGGTAAACTGCTGTTGAGAAACATCATCTGAGGTTTTTCTCTGGCTTCCAAATGCACACAGGAGCACACGCACTTCCTCACTCATACATACATCAACACAACACAAAAAGAAAAACATGAAGAAAAGGAAAGAGTGAGAAGACTATCATGTTTCCAAAATGAGTGGTGATGTTTTATGAGGATCTGGGAGGAGGAAGCATGAGTTTTACTTGGCATGTGGACTGCATGTGCAGAATAGCCACAGGGAAAGTGTCATCCATTGGTTCAGTTGTTTGCAATGATAAATATACATTTATTTCTCTTCTCAAAGAGAAGTGGCATGGTGGGATTTACAAAGCTGTGACACCTGTTTCCTCAAAATTTTCATAAAATTAGTACCCATTTATTTCAGGAAGCCTCAAACCAAATGGAAAAACACTGAGACTAAAGAACTCCCTCAAACTGGCAATTCCATAGCATTATGAAAAATATTTCATGTATTTTTCCTTAAAGGTAACTGTTAGTGTGTTTACTTTAGTGTCACATTTCATCTGAAGAATGTAACTTTACACTTTATTTCACATGTGGGGAACCTGAAGAGAGGTCGGGTGACCAAACATAGTTCTAGGTGGGATGAGAAGTCAAAGTAAAGTCTGTGAGCACACTGCACCTTGCTTTCATACACATTGCAGTCTGTCAGGACAGGACACCTCTGCAAATCAAATGTATTTGATATGGTGTTCTGTCACTAACTAGAGAAGGAAAAAAAAAAAGAGTAAAGACTTGCCAAATAAGTAACAGTTGCTTATTAAATATCACCGAGATCAATAAATGATGCCCTTCCTACTCACCCAGCCAAGCAAGGGTAAATTTTAAATAACCAAAAGACTCTTCTGCTAAATGTAACAGGAAATATATATATATATATATATATATATATATATATATATATATACATATATAAAATTATATATATAAAATATATAAATATATATATATATATCAATATGATATTGAAAAGTCTGACAAGAAAACTTAATTATAAAATGTAGAAGAATACAGAGAAATGTTACTGATGGATACCGTGCAAAGCTAGCTGACCTTTATATTCTTTGACTAGATTGACTTAATAGCCTCAGTCCTAACAGTAATTACTTAAAATGGCATAGTGAAAAGGCCATTGTGTTACATAAAATCTCCATGGAAATGGAGACCTACTAGCTTATCTCAAGTGCACTCATCTGTCATGAGAAACACATTCTTAGTGGATAAATCTCAACTTTATGTATGAAGTAAGTCTCCATCCAGAGGTATTTATTTCTCTGTTACTGACACAAGTACAACTTCTAATCTCCTGACTGGGAGATTGACTGTATGAAAACTCAGTAACTTGCCCTAACCCACTCCACAATCAGATATGTCATTATACTTAACAACTAGAACAAAGGTCTGGGAAGGACTGCTATAAGAACAACTGTTCTTAGGAATAAAGTTTTATTAGAACATAGCTAAAGCAAGCATGTATATATGGCAGTGGTCCTCAACCTGTGTGTTGTGGAAGTTTAATCTTTAGTTGTGTTTAAAATAATTGTTTTTGTGCAGTGTTGGAAAAGGGGATGCATAGCCTTTGGCATTTTCTATTGTCTGCAGGTGTTGCATTTCTTGGGGAATGTTTGATTGCTTATGATCTGCACCGGAGGAGTGCTAAGTAAAAACACCTGAGATCAGATGCACAGAGTTCCCCTGTTGAGTTAGGTGCTGGCCAGGGTGGTAGTTCCTTCTGCTGAGGTCTGGCAGAGTTTACATTTATGAAAATGCCTCCATGTCATCCTTGGTGAGCTGCCACAGTAGGCATACTACAACACCTGTGAGTCACAAACCTTTTGGGGTCAAAATGACCCTGTCAGTGGAGTCACTTACGACCATCTGCATATCAGATATTTACAACACTATTTAAAACAATAGCAAAGTTTGTAGTTAATGAAGTCGCCACAAAAGTCATTTTATGGTTGGAGAGGTCACCACAACATGGGGAACTGTTTACAGAAGTAGTTTGCCTATGCCCAATCTTCACTATACTCTTAAATTCAATACTGATCATACAGACCTCTGGTCATCAGAATAGCTACAACGTATTTACAAGACTTTGATAATATATAACATACTTTCTGTTAAATCCTAAGGTTCTTTTCAAATCTTAAAATTTAGACAGAGGCAAGTGATATGTATTGTTAAGAAATGAATGGTCTTACTCATTTCTGTGATAAATACTTGGACACAAGCAGCTTAAAGGGGAAAAGTTTAATTTGACTTATAGTTCCAGAGGGATGCAGTTCATCAAGACAGAGAATATACCATGGCAGAAACAGGGAACTGACTGGTAAAATTGCATCCACACTCAGGAAGTAGAGAATAAGCAAGGAACAGAGACAAAGTTACAAAGCCCCAAAACCCATCCCTAGTGACCCACTTTCTGCATTGAAGATCTATCACCTAAGGGTGTCACAACTTCCCAAACAGTGCCACTAGCTTGAACTAAGTGTTTAAACACTCAGTCTCTGTGAGACATTTTGAACTCCATCCAGAGCATGAACTATTGGAACTTCCCAGATTTCAAGCATGAATGTAGAAAATTGGCCATTTTGTTCTTCAAATCATATTTTTTCTTTCTGAGTTAACATACCTTTCACTTTTCTACCATAAATACCACTTAGGGTATGACATACTACAAGAAAATAAGCAATTTCTTCTCACTATATGATTTGAAACATATTAATATCTGAATAGAAATGAAGTAGTTCTAATAATAGGAACTGTCAATGGAAACATGATCCTGTTGGGATAACTGACTCTTCTGGAAAGAGAAAACTGACAATAAGTTATCCTGTCTATAATTTTGTCAAAAAACAAAAAACTGTCAATAACCCTGACATAAGGATTTCCAAAGAGTAAATTTTAGAATCAATCTATGGAGAGAATTATGGAAAACCGGTGTTTCCTCAGAGGAAATAAATTCTATTACATGCCACAGTTAACTAAGAGAAAGAGTCAATCCAACATTTTATAGCATGGAAAGAATTGCCAGTTTCAGAGTGAGTTTAAATAGGAATGACGTGGGAGTTAGAGATCTGAATTTTAAACCATTCCCCATGTTCTCATGGAGACAGCCTTTAACTATGCTTCGTGATATACCATATATTTTTTCCCACTGGTAGTACTCATTCATACAACCTACCTGACAATCAATTTAAGACTGACAAAGTAATATACACATATAGTAAAACCAAAAAATAAAATCTTTTGTGAAAGATTTGGCAAAGTAAATCAAATTTTTTAACATGGCAGTTTTAAATGACAGAGAATCTTAAAACCTTGGTAGATTTAGACATTGAAACTTTTTTTTTCTGTCATTGTATCATCCATCTGTTAACGGTATCTATTGTAACTTGTCTTCGTTAAGGTTTTGATTGTTGTGTTAAAACACCGTGACTAAAGGCAATGGAGGAAGGGGATTATTTCAATTCATACTCCCTGGTATGTCACTGATAGAAATCAGGGCCGAAACTCAAACAGGGTAGGAACCTGGAGGCAGGAATTAGAGTAAAGACCATTGAGGAATGCTGTTTATAAGCTTGCTATCCATGGCTTGCTAAGTCTGCTTTCTGATAGCACCCAGGACCACCAGCCCCGAGGTGACACTACCTACACTAAGCTGGGCCCTTCTACATCAATAATCAATCCAGAAAATGTACCACAGGTTTGTACACAACCTATCAAGTGGGGGTTCTTTCTCAGTTGAGGTCCCCTCTTCCAAAATGACTCTAGCTTGTATCGAATGACCCTGAACCAGTATATATCTCTTCTTCAACAAAAAAATATTTTGTTTAGATACTATTAAACTGATGTCTTTGCTTATGATTTGTGCTTTGTAGTTTTAAAACTTTTTTTTTTCTTTATTGGGTAGTAGACTATATTTTTCTATTAATTATTAGTGTTTTACACTTCACAATTAGATTTAATTCAAATTTAATTAAATTCAATCCAAATTTAAAAATCATCATTGTATGGTTGGTGAATTTTTATTTTTATATTGTCCTAGACTGTCTTTGTCATTGAGACAGGCTCATATACTCCTCCCAAGCCAGTAGTGAGACCCTAGTGCAGACCTCCATTTTCTTCCCACAGAACAGGTAGCTTTACCAGCATTGACTGCCCAATGGTATCTCACACCACACAGTCTTCATGAGCACACTCAAACACAGGGTCCCTCCTACACCCAGACAAGCTAGGTTCTGGCATGCCAGATATGTCTATCAGATGGCCAGTTTTTGTTTGTTTGCAAAGCACCAATTTATGGTTGATTTATGATGCATTTACTCACATACATGTATCACAAAATTAATTGTGTACATAGAAGTCTATCTCTGTTGTTCTTTGAGCCCTTTCATTGATCTGTTTTGTTTTTGAATGAATTATATTTAAATTACTGTCTATGAAGAATTGACATGTAATGTAATGTACTGTTAAGTAATTCCACCCAAGTCTACAGAATATTTTTCTATATATTAATTTCATCATATGGAGCCTATATTCTTGATTAAGCCTAAAATATGATTAAACTTTAGTTGATTTTAATATTACATAAAAATACAAAAATAATAATATATGCATTCATTTTCAAAGTGAGGTGTATCTTTAAATTTTAGCTATCAAGAAAGAATATGACAGGATGCTGCTCTCTTGGATAGCTTATGTAATCTATTAAATATAACAGACTATCACCCATGAGAATAATTAGAATTGTTGACAGAATTCTGCAATGGTGCCACATAAAGGAACAATGCACAGTGTGAAGCAACAATCAAAGACAAACGCTAACCAAATTCATTGTTCTTATGTTTAAAAGTAGCACATTAACAGCTGAACATTATTACTAACACAATATCATTTACAGGGACAGATACAAGAAATCTCAATGCTCCTTGAGATATTATTCTCATATAAGCTATCACTGTTTAGAGAAAAATAAGCAGATACACATCATTTATTTCTCTCTTTTTCTGAAACTAATCAGTTGCTATAAGTTAACGAAGTCAGCTAGCTTAATCAGGTAAAACTGTAAAAGATGAAGCACTGGGTAGACGTTCTTGCTATATTCCTTGATGTAAGAATATAGGGCCCAATGACAAGAATTTGAGGGTAGCTTCAAATATCCAAGACTATTTTCCATCCAACCAGTATCAATAAAATGTCCACTTCAGTGATCTGTTCGTATAAATGAGTTTTACGAGGAACCACTGACCTCTGACAAGGACTGTGAACCTCAAATCAGATAAGATCACACACTTGTTAACACCTTGATTCAGGCATGAAAACCTACACTGGCTAATCCATATCAGATTTCTGACCCATAAAGATTTTAAACTTCTATATTTGTGGTAATTTGTTATGCAGCAATAGGAAAAGATACATATAGAAAAAGAAATAAAAGTTTGTGGTGAAAATAAAAATATTGGCATGGAGTTTAAATTATTCTACTCTGTGAAAAGAAAATATAAAATAATTATACTTTTAAAAGACAGTAGATAAAGGACCAAGAATAATTCAAAAGCAAGACATGGTCTACTTATGAGGCCCAAAAGAAGGCATGATGACAGTTGCAGGAGTGTTGACTTATGGTCAGGTTTGGACATAAGCTGACATAGATGACAGTTTGTATCCTATGGTGTCATGGAGCTAAAGGTTCCTATATAAATAAACAGCTGGAATTAGGTTCATTGACTGAAACCAGAGCTTGGATTAGATCTCACACAATAAAGGCAGATGACTAGCATCAAAACGGCCTTTGTCACTGTACTCTAAGAAGGAAGTAAAGAGAGTCTTGGGACCGTGCCCTAAGACAACCCACCATAAGCAAAGTAATGAAAGCATCTTTATAAGCAATACAAGAATTATTCTTAGACTGGGGCCTCAACAAGCCCAGGTAAAAACAGCTGCAAAATCTTTCAAGTGGAGGAGTAAAAAGAGAGACTGAAAGAAATGTGAAAGGTACATGATTAGCCTTCCAACTACATTCCACATTTGTAAAGAACATTAATGCAGATCAATAGTGAAATGAATTTAATCCATTAAGTAACAAAAAAAAACACCAGTAGAATTTAAAAAAAAAAAATCTCAAAGTCTAAATTAGTAAAGCGCATTCATCATACAGAACAATAAATTTTGGCATACATATTCAGAAATGAGGTAATGTTGCTAAAGATGTTGTACCTGTTGCTGAACCCAGTTGCAGGACCCTTGGGGACATGGGTGAGCTGGCTCAGAGTAAACGACACAGACACCAGAAGTCAGGTAAGCAACAAAAGTAGACTCATTTATTCCAGGAAGAGGAATCCCTTTTAAACCCTCACCTCGCATCCCATTGGCTCCTGGATTGCAGGCTGCTGTTGTGGCTCTGTCGCATTGGCTTGCGTCTCGCCACGTCATCTGACTCTGGGCCCCCTCGGCAGGTTTTCAGGTTGGCTCATACAGGGAAGCTTAACCGCCCATGCCTCAACAGCAGGCTTATCCCCACACACGCCCAGGCCTGTCCGGGTGGCCATCAATGGGAGCCCAGCACCTTGTGGGCGCTCTGTCTGGCAAACCGTGAATGTTAGCTGTTTGACAGGCCTCTGAACACCTTGTATACGCACTGTTTGGCAAGCCATGCATACAGGCCATTTAGCAGTAGGCGTAGTTCCTGCCTCAAGGTAAGACATAGATATTGAAAGAAACAACTGAGGTCATTGGAAGCACATTCTAGAAAGGTTGTGTGGGGAAGGAAGGTGGATGTAATCTAGTACTAACATGAAATTACCCTGTTAGGGCTAGCCGGCAAGCTTCAAAGAAACCACGAGTCAGTCAAACAGCTGCAAACCTCGGTTTTATTGTTAACCGGCACCGCTCGGGGTCCCACACAGGTCAAGCATGGCGGGCCCCAATTCCTTCCCCCAAGGCACTTTTATGGGGTTCAAGGGAAAGGGGTCTGGGGATGGGGGCTTGTGCAGCTCTGATTGGCTCAGAGCTCTCTATGTTAGACTAATTGGTTGGGAGTTTGCGTGCACGTGCGCGTGGGATCCAGGCCCTTGGACTAGCCGTCCTTGAGACATGGTGGCACCTGGTATGCCGGGGAAGGATGAATCCTGCTGATAAGCTTAATGGTCATTTCCCTGTGGGTGGGGAGGAGACTGAAGAGTACTGTTAATGGCTGTACTTGGGAAGGCATCTCTCAATAGGAGGCGTCTCCCCCTATACGTGACTGCTAGCACTCAGGTGAATTCCTAGGTTTTATATTTCTTAAATCCTTTCAACCCAAAGGAAAATTATTTTTAAATGAATTCTTATAGCCCAGAAAGAAAAAATTAAAAGTCAAAAGGCAAAATACAAAGTAATGAGAAAGATTCAATATTGCCCCAGTAAAGAGATTGTTTTTACAGTATTAGGGGACCCCTGGAGTATTTAGCTGTCCAGTTCTTCTGATTCAATTTTATTTTTCACTTGGAAACCTCCAATCCCTCACCATATCCAAATATCCTGTGTAATTACCAGAGAAATGTACCTCTTGTCCATGTGTATTTGAAACACACACACAGAGAAAAAGAGAGAGAGAGGGAGAGAGATTCATTACAAGGTGTTAGCATTTCATAGTGCTTCTCTCTTGAACTTGTACACTCCCTGCCAACTTTCCAGTGAAGTTTCCTGATATTTGCAAGGAGTAGTATGAATGTCCTGCTTAAGGATGAACACTGAGCCAGCATTCTTTCTCTTCATCTTGGGCAGCCATCAAGGTCTGCATTCACTGCCCTTCAGAGGGAATTGGGGGACAGTGTAGGTTGACCACAGTGGGGAGGAGATAGAAAAGAATGGGGGTAGAAGTAATCATCAACAAATTTGTCAGAAAACAAATTTATTTTTTTAAAAGGAAAGAAAGAAATATATCACAAGGGGAGAAAAATGCACTCCAAATCCACACACTAAAATAATCCATACATGAAAAGAAACAAAACAAAAGAACTCTGGGATGGTTTTCAAGTCACTTTCAATGTTAACTTGATATCCTGTGCAGTCCTTTCTTACTATTGCATGCAAGTGGGTATAAAGTAAAATATGTATTTGTTTGGAACATGTAGGTGTATGCAGTCAGCAGGTAGCTGGAGGGTAGCAGGGACAAGAACCTGACTTCTAGGACAGTCCTGATTCAAGCTGCCTGTACTAAAAAGAATGAGTGTCTCATGCTTTGTTCTTTTGTGGTATGTTCTGGGATTTCTGGTCTATCCCTTAGAGAATGTAGGAGAGTGTTGGCTTCTGTGTTTTACTAAGTTCAAAGACAATAATGAGTAGAATGAGTAGTATTGTGTTTCCTAATTTTATTTCTCCATCACCTAGAACAACTATATAGAAATTTTCTTTCAACGTAATACTTTTATTAATTACTTGAGAATTTCATACAATGTATCTCAGATGACACCCTCTTCCCATTCCTCCCAGGTCCACTCTCACAACAACAACAATAACAACAACAGCAACAACGAATAAATAAAAATTTAAAAAACTGAAATCATAAACAAAACACAAGCAAAAACTAGAAAAACAAAAACAAACAAACAAAACAGATGAAAAGTAGCAGAAAAAGAACAAACGAAAAAAAGAAAAATAATAATAAGTCCACTTTGTGTAGCGGGTGTATGTGGAGGGAACCAGCCTTTCCCACAAATTGGTTCACAGAAACTCTACGCAGGAGGGAGTACAAGGGCAGGAAAATGAAGAATGACAAAAGAACAGGGTAGTTCGTTCTTTTATGGGACCCAAGGAAATGACATGCACGATCGCACTTTAAAATGACACGTGCAACATGCTTTAGAAGTAAAACGCAGGAGTGTTTTTAATAGGGGAATTAACAGTATACATATTAAGGAAAGAGAGGGGCAAGAGAGAGACTGACAATGCAATGCGCCTTGTCAGTGGAAAAACCACACCAAGAAGAGAAGGAGGGAGAGACTTACAACATGCATTACCAGGGAAAGGGACCACACCAGAAAAAGAGAGAATTGCTCTGGGAAGAGGTTTAAAAAGCCAAATAGTTTTTTGATATGCAGATGTTGCTCAGGCCTTCACAGGTTTCCTATGTAGATGTAGTCACGCCCAGGATGGGGGTTGGGAGTCCTTCCTCCTGCGACTTACCTTGTTTGCTAAGAAAGAACATTTGACTTAATACTGTTAGCTGAATAATATCTCCATCTGCCCCAGACCAGAGTGTCATGTAGGCAAAGAAGGTTTTTATTTTACAGTTTTTAGCTGTTTGTTGCGTATTTATTTTTTCTCTATCTAGGCCCCTTTTGTTACTATCAATATGAATGGGTAGCTTTACACATGCCAGGACTTAGAAACCTGCAAGATATTTTACAAAGACAATTACTTTTGAGTAAAAAATTGCTGCTTCTCCTTCTCAGCTAACACGGGCCAGCTAAGGTATTACTAGGTCATGCAGACATAATGAAAGACTTTTGTCCCCATTACAGCAAAGGGGAGGAAGGGGCAGAATGGCTAGTAAGCTGAAGTTCCCCGCTGGGGAGTCTGGACTTCAACTTCATTGCCAGGGTATTGGGGCTCCAGCAAGTGTAGTTATTATGGGTGTCACCACCGGTTTTTGTAGGTTTTGGTGGCAGCAGCCAGCATGGATCTCGGACATCCACATGGCCTCTGGCATCCGTATGGAACATGAACATCAACATGTATTCTAACCGGAGCAGATCTCAGACGCTGACAGACTTCAACACAGGGTCAGGCAATCGATATGGTCTCCAGGTACCACATGGATCTCAGACATCCGTGTGGCCTGCAGCAGCAGCAGATATCATGTACACCAATGTGGTTTCCAGATGTAACACGGATCATGGACATCCACATGGTACCCTGCAGCTGCATGGATCACAGACATCAAAGTGGTCTCTTGTCTCTCCAGTTCCACCTCTCTCAGTCACGCTCACTGCTTCACTTTGCCATCTTCATCTCCTCTCCAGGGTTGTCTCCTTCCTGCTACAAGAAGGTCTGTGGGCCCAGCACAGGCACTGGCCTGGCCAGCACTGATAGGGGAGGCGTGTCTGTTCAGTGTCTCTTCGCTCGGGTACAGCTTAGTTCTTATATATTAGACCCCGGTCCCAGTGTATTTCCTTCATAGGCTGGACCAGAGGCTCAGTGGGAGCCCTGGCCTGGCGGGCAGCTACAAGGCAAGGAGTACCCTTTTGTGGCCCTAGTCTCCAAGCGGCCTGAGGACTGGTCTGTCCTCTTCTGCAACGACTTGCTCTGCCATAAGTGTTGATTCTCCAATTCAGTGCCTCTTTGCCAGTGATGGGATGAAGTGGGCCAGGCAGCTGCTTTCCCATGTCTGTTGCCACAGAGACTCCAGCTTGAGTCTCCACTGTATGCCATGTTCGGTTCTGCCATCTTTCCCCTATCTACTCAGGGGCAGCCCACTTTCCAGATCTGTCACCCACCACTGCCATCTTTCCAACCAACTTTAATTCTCAAAGTTGTCCCCGCAGGACTCAGCAGCAGTGTAGCTTCTCCTGGTGCATGAACATGTGAGGAGCCAGAGACAACTAGAGTGGAGGTGACAGGGCAGCAGCCGGAGCCCTATCAGCTCTGTCCCCTGCCCTGCCACCATCATGGAGTCTCCAGAAACTTTTCTCTACATTTCTTTATTAATATCCTTTTATTAGAAAACAAAATAATTGCTTTCATTGTGACATGTTCACATTTGTATGACTTTGTACTTTTCTCACACATGGATGGCCCTGAGTATCTTACCTCAGAAATTCTTAGTAAATTTTGATAAAGGGACAAATTCATGAATCTGTGAAAAGTTCTTTATGCAGTTTTGTAGAGCTTGGAGCTATTGAATACAAGCTGTCATAACCACAAAGAGGAAATATAAAGAAAAAAATAAAAGAAGTTCGAAGAATAACCCTGCGGCACGGGAGTACATTTAAGGAGCAGGAGAAATATGCAGCAACTGAGTGGATATAGAGGCTACTGTAATAGTGCCTTGCACTCCTCAGGCCTCCAGGATGGGAGTAATTCATGATGTGAAGCAAAGCTGTGGGAAAAGAAAGGAACACTTAATGAAATGAGAAGACAGTTGTACCTCAGATTCATTCTTCATTCTTGAGATGGTCTCTAAAGTCAGGAGAAACTGTGTTCATGATTATGTCATCCTATAAGAAAAGGTAGAAGATTCCAGATAGAATTAACATACATGTTCACCCATAGTCATAAAATGCCTTGCATACTTCTCCTATAAAAGACTAAAATGATTACTATATGCAAAGAAAAGCTTGGTAAGTTACATTTACAGAAACAAAATACAACACAGTTAAGAAAATCACAAGATCGATCCATAATAATAAGTACAGACAATGACAGAATCTTCCCTTTATTATAAATACAGCAATTATAATGATCGCATATTCAATGTTATCCATATTTACCTGAAAATAGACTCAGAAATATTGTCTTTTAGTCCATTGTTTCTTCTAAAGACAACCTGCCATAATTTACAGTTTCAAAGTACAATTTTTAAGGCATTGTAATGTGCAAGAATTCTGGCAGCAGGAATCTCTTCAATGTTGATTCACTTTTATTTTTAAATTGTAGGTTGTTCTTCCTTAAAATTATTGGTGCTATGACAGTAATAACAATGTTGATTTTCATGAACTTGCCACAAACTGGGCCTAGCACCAAGAGTTAGATAAATCTCTGCTCCTCAGTAGCTTAGATACAAACTGTGTGTCTAATCTTTCATCATGACTTGGGGAGAGCTTGCAGAAAAGGCTATATTTGACATTAAGTACAAAGTCAAAAACTCTGTGCATTAAATGATTTTAGATTGGATACATTTTATTGGAATCAGATCACTGATGGGAAATAAATAGTAACCCTGTTCTCCAATATAAAAGATATATATTTTAAATTGTTTCTGACATGCAATAGAATGAAGCATTCAGACCTAAAGAAATGCATTTCCTTTATAGGTATTTTGAAACATAAAACAAAATACAGATGAGGTAAATATAATTGACAGCTCATCCAAAGTCAGAAAATGACTTCTTCTAAATAGGTGTCATCGTTTTTCAAAAAGGAAAAAAGTTAAATGCTTGAAATTTTTATTAAGCCTGAAATTTTTATTAAGTGACAATATAACAAAAATTAAAACATTTATATGCTGGTAGAAATCGTACTTTCTACACAGAAAATTAATACTATCTTTTCACAATTAAATTAATGAAATTAAATAATTTGGTTAAAAATAGTGAAACACTGAACTTTCAACCCTCAGCAATAACTAAATGCCCAGAGAATACCCTCTCAAGAGAGCAGACTCATTCATTCTCTGGATATTCCAGGAGCCTGAGGTCTTAGGATTCAGTGTCCTTACCCAAACAGACAGTATGCAGGTAAGACATGGAAAGAAGTTAAGGAAGAATGCATGAAGAATAGATATGAGTTCGTTGGGTAATCAATCAGTGACAGTTAAAACCGAGGAGAGTATGTAGGAAGCTATTTTGAGAATAAATTAATATCTATATTATATTATAACAGATATTCCATCTGATTGAATTTTAGAGATATAAGAAAGGATCCTGTTATAAACTATTTTATTATTTTCTGTTTCTATTAGAAATCATAAAATGTACCTAAGTAGGACCCAATTCTAACTTTCCCAGGGACATAAACTTTATGCAAAACAAAACTACTTAAAGGCGATTTATCTCATTTGATACCTTTCGTATATTCAAGAAAGAATTTTGCCATGTTTATTTTCTACTTTCTATAGTATTCACTTTCTATTTTAAGTTTTTATAATTTTGAATTATACTTCATACCTGAGGAAAATAAAATTAATCTTTCTTGTCTGTCCTTTATTTCATTTATCTAATTTTAGTATACAAGTGGGAGCTTGGGATAATTCCCTAGAGGGAGATCTATTGTGTTAGCAAACAAAATAATAGTACAATTTTTCCTACAATGTCATTATTTTGTAGATTTGGCATAAAACCTGAGAACCTTGATTTTGTAAGCACATTAGCTTGAAAGACACAAAAACTCTTTTTTCAGTGTGTATCATTTTTTATCTCATGCAAATGACTACTTTTCTTTCCTAAGAGATTTTGTTTTGTGCTGACAGGGATAATATCCTAACTCACATGTACCAGAATCTAAATACCACATTGTCGAGTGGGACCTAGATGAAGCACATTATAAAAATGTCAACCCACTCCATCACGTGGGACAGTCTTGCAAAAGCATGCTTTATGAAGTACTTACTCTTTATTGACTTTTAGTGAGCAAACAAAAAAAAATGGGAGCACACTTACAAAAGTCAGACATCTTTAGATGACATTCATAAATTTTAAAAATTGTATCTAACATTTGAGCCCTCTGAAATATCCAGAAGAGTATTTTAAAGTACAGTCTCTAAAGCCAAATGCCTGACTTAGGAGTCCCTTCACTTTATGTGAGGCTCTGGACATGGTCCTACATCTTTTGTATACCCAGTGTGTACAAACACTAATATAAGTTCTTTTCCTTAATTAATCACCTCAATCACCTTTCACAGGTGAGGCAGTACAGGCACTGAGAAATGACTAGTTTGCAAAACAAGTTTCAGTTCTTATTCATAGTCATAAACTAAATTCTGCAATCTAGATAGGAAAGATACATGAGGAAAATGTGGAACCCAAAGAACTTCAGTGAAAGCAGAGATTACAGGGTATTTAGAGCACATGAGAATGGGGTGTTCTCCTGAGCTACAGAAGGAATGGTGTGATGGGTAATTCTCTCATATACATGTAAAATCCAAGTATAGAAGCACCAATATGTAAACCTTGTGCTGAGGAAACAGACATAGGCAGATCCTGTCACTCACTGGCTTCTCAATCCATTCAAAATGTTGAGTTCATTGATAAAGCCTGCCTCAAAAATTAAAGTAAAAAGCAATGGATGAGAATATGCAGTGTTGACCAGGCATATACATGTGCATATCTATGTACACACACTCAAATATTACACACACATATATGTGTATATACATATACACATATGTATATTTTTATATATGTATATATGTAAATTTTCCAATAATTAATCTAACCAAAATGTTACATAAGCTTGGTCCAGTCTCAGCATACATCTCAGCACTGAATTAACTCACTTAAGTTTTACAAATCTCAAAGGTAAGAAAAAGTTCATTATTTTTTCTTTAGTTGTAAGAAATAGAATATTTCACACAATTCTTAATAATTTCCACAGCTTCATGTTTATAGCTGAAACCTACGGCTTTATATCATTAAAAAAATGTATCTTAAAGAAAGAAAGGAAACAATCTTTCTTATACATAGTACATAACATTTTAATATGGCAAATGTTATCCAAATAACTTGTGTCATATCTGAGTAGAATGGGCTAGCCTTAGATCCCTGTAACTAAGTCTGAGCAATCAGTAGGATGGATCCGTAGTGCAAGAACTGGGACTGAGGGCTGAGGAAACAGCAGCTGGAACCACCTTCCAGTCCCACTCCCTGCAGCAGGACTCATCAGGGATTCCTACAGCTGCAGAAGTGCACCACTCATGTCGTATAGATCTACTTTTCCAGTGATGTCTCCAGGACACCTCCCCCTCCATTCTTGTCAGATGTTCTGAGAAAAAAAATTGTAAAAGACAGATTAGTAGGATGTCCTAGAGACAACTCATTGTGTTTACTTACACAGCCACAGCTGGTTCCTCCACTACTCACCATTCCAAACTTCCTTCTGTTATTGTGTTTCGATGGCTTACCTGCTGGTATGACCCAATGATTCCTCTGATGTGTTTGTGCACACAGTAGTCACAGGTTTCTCTGTTATATGACTATGCTTGTTTATTCATGGTTTCATTGAAGCCAGGGGGTGAAGGCTGGGAATCCACAGGGACCTACTGAGTGCCAAATGCCACTGTATGAAAATGTCTCATGTCTTCTCCCCAGTGAGAATTGTTGACTTCTGCCATCGTGACAGTTTCCCCAGTTTCTAGATATACAAGATCCAAAGTATATGCAAAACAGATGATAATTGTTTCAGTGGGTACTTGCTGTGTCTCCTGTCGAGAACAGTCCTCCTTTGGAAGGTGTCTGATTTAATGAATACTGTCCTTAAATAATGGTATCCCGCTCTTTTAGAGTGTTACCTTTGTAGCTGTGCACTTTCAAAAGTGTGTGCCAGCTTTCTGTGATGAAAATTGCCTCTTCATGGCTTCAGGAATAGTCCCCCTGACTCCTCACAATACATTCTAAGTTTTATAAGGCCTTCAGTTGATAGACTCTCCCTTCTTAGGCCTCTTTGCTGAGATACACTGGGAAATAATTTTAACTAGCCTGGAGGCAAGGAAAGAACTTAAAAAAAAAAAATCCTGAGGGGGATATTTATTATCTTAGCTAAATAAGGTTTCTTCAGTCTTCTAGCAAAAAGTGAACTATGTCTTCAAATTCTAAGGAAACCAGTGCATCTGAAAGCCAGCTGCCTTAGGATTATCAACTTACATCTCTTATACTCTTTTCTGGGCCCCAGGTGTCCAATACAAACCCTGAACGTATTACCAAAGTAGATAATTTTTCAGTACTGAGCATTGAAATGTCTCCAGAGCCCTTACTCTATCACATCACCATTGGATAAAACTATCACACTGTTACATTTTCTGCAGCTGTGGCTCCTCATCTACTAAGAAGGTAAGTGAGCTACCAAATAAAAGTCCCTGTTCCCATATCTAGCTTTTAATAGCTTTCAGTTTTTCCTTACTCATCTGCAAGAGGGCAACAGCAATGCTGTTGTGTAAACAATGCCTTCCAGTTTATACCACTTAAGTAGCTGAGTTATCACATTTGCAATTGTATGAGAAGGCAAAGGGGACCTCAGATTTTGATTCTCATTGAAGGAGATCTGTAAAGATAAAAAAAAAAAGAGGAATCACAAATAATGCCATGGCTCTAGAAAGGATTCAGCCAAGCTGGTGGGGCACCCATATTCAGAGGCAACAACGGCAGGTTTCTCTCATTTTGCAATAATGGACTTCCTTCACTCTCTCTTAGGTTTAGTTGTTGGTTATAAGAAGCTTAGCAAGAAATGTAACCTTAGAACAAAGACAGTACACAGATTCACTGGGACAATAGACAATACCATCAGTCAACCATGCTTTCTGTAGATGGAGATCCAAGAAGTGAATTTTGATAACTGTCACATCTGATCTTCTACTTTGCTATAGTCCACAACAAATTTAAGATATATGGAAAAAAATAGATGACCAAGTCTTTTTAATCAAACCCTCATGTTAAGACAAGATTCTAGGTCACTAAGCTCTTCAAATACTACCCCACATCAATCATTAAGAACAAAAATTCTGTAGCTTAAGGCTGTATTTTCTCTCTCATCTGAACATATTTGTCATGATTATGTTTTGAATTATGGAAGTTAAACAAACTTATCTGTATATGTTATATAAAGCAAAGGATCTATAAATAAAAAGCTAATTTTAGGGATTGATTTTTTAATAATGGTAGACATTGCAAGATACACTGTGAGCACTTATTATGTTGTGTTGTCCCTTCGATCAGCCTAGAACTGTTGATCATTGAGCACTACCTGACTGCAAAACTGGATTGACTTCAGTCAATTGAAATTTGTCTGGGTGTGTTACAGAACTCTGATATATTTATTCCCAATTCCTTTCAGTATCAGGAGCAATTTATAACCATACTCAAAAGCCATATGAAAGCACTATTTGTAACAGCTGTTGTTTTTCCTATTAATGAGATTTAAATTGACTTCTTTCTCTAGACTGACAACTTCCATTACAGATCAGATTGTGGGTGGATTTGAATACAAAAGGAACTCTGGATAATTAGCATACTATGCTACCTCTGGGAAGAAGTTATATTTTTGATAAACACTTCTAAGTACAGGTATATAGCTATTATGTATTGTCTGCTAAATTTAAAATTAACTCACATTGTAGGAATCCCAGCTTTTAAGGATTTTGTTTTGTCAGGTACATTCTTGCAAGCACAATAGATCTTTGTTCCTTTTTTCCTGAGATGCCCATTATTCAGAAATAAAGAAGCTACTGTAGCCTAATTTTGGGCCACTATTACAATCTAATATATATAATGCCTATATAATCTTCAATATATTTGATGACCCTTGGAACTATTGATACAGAAATCATTGTTGGAGCTCACATGATGCCTTTTGATCATTCTTCATGGCATACATGTTTTATAGATGTTGATACTGTTCCCTTTTCTGGAGAACTTTGCTCAACAAATGGCACCAGGCCACTTACTCATATTGCCTCCCCTCCTACCGTGGGAACCATAGCTCCTCTCAGCTGCTGGAGGAGGCCTCTCTGGTGAGGACTGGGTTAGTCTTGTCAGTCTGCTGGCTGGATCTACCATTAACCTACATTTTAAAGTGATACCCATTTCTCCTATCCCTTCCTCTCTGTTTCTAGATACCATGAGGTAAACTGCCTCTACCAAACATTCCTGCTGACATGATGCACTGCTGCACTAGACTGAGAAACCTAGACCTTCTAAAACTGTGTGCCAAAATAAAACATTCATTCCTAAGTTGATTTTCTCAAGTATTTTGCCAAGGTAGTATAAAACTAACACAAAAATATTAAAATAAAAATATATTATTTGTTATTGCAACTTCTTCACAATTTGAAAATGTGATAAATACTATTTATCTTCAAAGCAATATAAATTAAGAGAGTAAATACATATCTAGATTAGTGACAAAAATTTAAAAGAACTCACAATAATAAATTTTGGAAAAGATGTGCAGAAGCTAGAATTCCTAAATAATTCTGATGTAATACACTTTGCTATAATCATTTTACAAAGGAGTTTATCATCTAGTAAAGTTGAATAGACTCAGAAATTCCAATGATCTATCTACCAAAAGATGTATTTAAAAGTGCTATAAATTGCTAGATATTATTTTAATATTGTAAAAATAGAAATATTTGAAGAGAACACAATTGTCTACTAGAGATAATATGTAAACAAGGGGTATTCATTCCTGCAACAATAATATACTATAGCACAAGAAAAAAATCAACTTGCTTGTTTTATATTAAGTTCCCAGAAACAGACCCAGAAATAAAAATACAAGTCTAGTTGATTTATTTGGAAGGTTGCTCTAGCAAATATTTCTGGGGGCATTTAGAAATGGGACTAAGCAGAGAAACAGACTATAAGTATATTAGTAAGTCAGTAACCTTGGTGAGCAGAACTAATTCCACTGGGAATTCTTCAGGATCAAAATGAATATCTAAGAGTCACTTATCATGAGTGAAGAGTGAAGAACATGTACATGCAAAACCCTGTAAGTCACTAAGATCTGCTGGAGAGCCATTAATCTCGTGGTGTTCCTGACTTTCAGGTACAGGAGCTGATGTTCTGGCTACTAAAGCCCTGGAGTTTGTAGAAGATTACCTCACTCATTATAACAGCAAGCTTGAGAGAATGTCAGCAGATTGGTTGGCAGATTTCCACCAATACCATAAATGAGTCTCAGAAATACTATGTTTGATAAAGGGCCAGAAACAAAAGTAGTATATAATGTTTCCATTTATAGAGATTTTAAAATCAGGCAAACCACATATTAGAAGTCAGGACTGTGGTTGTGTTTAAGGAAGAAAAGGTATGAGATTAGAGAGGACATAGAGAGGTGTACAGCTCAAGATGGTCTACGTTCTGACTTCAGTGGTGATTACGTGGATGCTTTTACATTGTGGTAGATGAACTATAAGCTGATAATTCTGTGTGTGTGCTATTTCCACTTTAAAGGTTTGATTTCTATGGAAAAGGTTTTGGAAATAGAGTCAGTATTTCAGTGTATCTTTTCCATGTAGATGCTATCATAGCTTATGTGGACATTTATATATCAAAATGGTATTTATATATCAAAATCAGTGCTTCTGGTTCACTACTTCTCTTGTTCTTTAGAACTATAATCTGAAACATAAATATGACATCCTACTCTCATTTGACCTAATAGCTGAAGCTGCATTGCTTACTCATTCATTATGACAACTTCTTCACAGTCAATCCTAAGAAAACCATGGACCACTCTTGCTACTTATAGAATGAGCTGCTTCTTCTATGCATGTTCATAAGCTAACTTTGGAGGCAGCTTGCTTTTCAGGTGGCTGATCCATGTCTACACTGGTCTCCTGCTCTGTTGTGGGAGATTTTAGTTATGGATAATGTTCCAGTAAGCTGTCCTTGAAGCAAGTAAAGGATTCACTTCCTACCAGTAAACAAAGGAGTGGCTATCCGGCTCTCCGCAAGAATAGGACATTCCTTAGCCTTAAGGCAGATGAAGGTTAGGCTCCATTGATTTGTATATTGGAAGGCTGGGTGGAGACACAGAGGATTTGGAGTAAAAAAGAACTAGGGCAAGGGCAGAAAAAAGGGACAGACAGCAGAGAACTAAAAACAAGCTAGTGAGCAGGAAGAGAACCAAGAGGAGAGCATGGGTGGGGAAGCCTTGGAGTGAGCTCTCTGCCTATCTGCCCAGGTATAGAATTCCCTGAGATTTGACATGGTTTGTGATTAATAAAGGGCATTGGAAAATTCAACAATGGACTCTCATTAAGCGACTGAAAGATAAATTAATACTGCTCCATAGGGGCTATGCTGGGCCTGAGTTTGGCTGAGAAAGCTGGAAGTGTAGCCTTTCCAGGTTTTCCAGCAGTGACACCAATAATTTGGGAAGCAATGTGGGAAAAAATGGATCCTGAAAGGTCAGACTGTTGGAATCAATCAGTAATAAACATGGATTCAGAAGAATTGTAACAAAGAAACCACTTCTTCTATCTGAACCTGGAAGGCAAGCCACTCACACAACAAAAACTGAGAAAATTAAAATTCATATCTGAGCAGCTGGTTATCTACATAATGTCTAAGGGTAGCCAGTCACTCTTTGATTCTAATCTCTTTTGGAACTTTTCACTCCAGGTTTACCACAAAGACAAAAGTGACATTTGGGATAGAATTCAATGTTTCAAGGTCCATCAGTCAGTGACTTAGTTAGGTTTTCTATTTCTGAGATGAAATATCATGACCAAAAGCAACTTAAAAGGAAAATGGATTGTTTTTTATTTGGCATACACTTCCACATACAGTCCATTATTGAAGAAAGTCAGGGTAGGAACTCAGGGCAGTAGCCAAGAGGCCAGAACTGAAGCAGAAACCACGGAGGAATATTGTGCTTGCTAGCTTGCTCAAATCTTCCTTTTCATATATCCCAGGACCATATGCCCAGGGATGGCATCACCTACAGTGAACTGCACCCCTCCCCACATCAACCATTAATCAAGAGAGTACCCCACAGACTTCCCTATCGGCCAATCATATAGACAAATGTTTTCAATTGAACTTCTTTTCCCCAAAGGCTAGTTTGTGTCAAGTTGACAAACTCCTAACCAAGTTAGACCACACCAAGAGATTATAAGAATAGTAATGATCCATGTATATTGCTTCTTTTCCTTTCTGTTCAACAATAAATGGATTTAGACAAATCACTCCTCCCAACACCATTATGACCAGAAAGAAAGTATATCTATATGCAGAATCAGTATGCAATGATTTTAGCTATATTAACATTTTAGTGTAGGAGACAGCCTAATGTGTAGAGGGAGGAAGAATAAGATGCTGGAGAGTGAATCAGTCATCACACGTGTGTGTGTGTGTGTGTGTGTGTGTGTGTGTGTGTATGTGTTCAGGTGTATATGCATTTATGCGCATATGTGTGGATGACAAAGGAATCTCTGGGATAATCCTCAGGTCCCCATCCACCTCTTAAAAACGAGTTATTTCTCTGGGTTATAGGCCACCAAGTAGGGCTGGGCTGGCTGGCCAGTGACCCAGAGATGCTCCTGTCTCTACTTCCTTTGCAATAGGACTGCGGACAGATGCCAATATGTCCAACATCTTGTTTTCCATTCCTAAGAAGCCCTAGTCAAGTTCTAATAGCCAAAACCTCAAATATTAGTGCCCATGATAATCATCCTATAATTAATCTCTGCAGCCCTATTGCATTCCTTTCCCATCCTTAAAAAACAAAAGTTCAGCTTTCTATGTAGTATCTCTTCCTTCCCAAGTACCAATTCAAACAATTTAGAATGCAGGGAGCATAAGTATAGGAATTCTATCTGTTTGCTGCTATATTCCCAGCACCTAGCACAATGTTTGTGATGTAATAGATATGAGATATTTTTTGTAATTTAATTTTCAAATTTTAAAATGATTTTTTGTGTGGAAGTATCCTACTGATTGTTATTCCCTCTAAGCCAAATGTAAAATTACTTCCAGAAAGAAAATGATAAATTATCAATACTAAACGAGACTTGAATTATATTCTACTTTCTTGAACTTATTTAACAGAGGCAGTGCAAGGGACCAATAAATAAATAAATAAATAAATAAAAAAGGCTTGCATGCTGAGGAAATCCCCTGATCTGTTAAAACAAAGACCAGGCCTACCGGCAATCTTAGGTTCTCCAAATCCTGGATACAGGATTTTCCTCTTGCCTCCTTGAATTTTCCTATGTTAAGTTACCTGATCCACTGAATAAACAATTCCACTTATTGTTTCTAATCATTTCTGGATTTAAAGAGTATTTCCATCATCTCGACCTTTTCTAACTTGCAGCTGAAATATATAAATCTTTGCTTGCAGCAAACATTGCAAAGGAGCAATTTTAAAGCTAGGACAGCTGACTTTTTCCCAAGAAATGCAAATTTTGTCGTAGGTTATTAATGTTGAAGATGAAAAATACAATTCAATTCCATTTTCTATATACTCAATTTTCTGAGGTGACCTAGAAAAGTGAGAAATTATTAAACACCAGAGGAAACTCCAGAAGAGAAACTTATACGAAGAAAATTTGTCTTCCAAATGCAAACATTGCTCTATTACTCTCTTAAAAGATTTCCTTTTGAATACAGTATTTTGATTGCAGTGAGAAAAGGCATCTGAAGCCCATTAGTAGTTTTCTAACTTCTGAATGTGTAGTTCATTCCAAATCTAAAATGTATCACTGTGGCAAAAGCATTTGTCTTAATGAGAAAATTCCCCAAGAGAAAAACCGCTTCTCAGTACTGCACTGGTCTTTTAGCATTCCCAGAGTCACTGTACTATACATAATTCCTGACATTTTATGTGCAGTTCTGAAGTTTCTTTGAATCTTCAGATGAGAAACTACTGTGTGAATGGGATGGCCTTTTCCACTTTGCTTTATGCAGTCCTCTGTTCTAGCCCAACATGATGCTGATGCCAATCACTAAATCTAACTATAAGGATGAGGCAAAAAACATTTCCATTTTTTTTGTTGTTAGGTTAATAGCTAGCAGTGAGTTAAGTTCAAACTGAAGAGATTTATATGTCAGATATCTTTTCAATAAATGAAATAAAAGGGTCTCCTGATCTTGAGAGGTCAGGTCCTGGAAGGTGTTAACACTCAGCTATCTATTTCTCACTGTAGACTTAGGGAAACTGAATCAGTTGTTCAAAACCTTAACATGACTTTCTTCCTGAACGTGAAAAAAATCTTTAAACCAAGACTTAATGATCCCAGCAGAAAACAATGACTTTGTGTCTCCTTAGGAAGTTTAAAATTTGTCTTTGTTTCCTCATATGTTTAATAAATGGAACATATCACCATGTTAAGAAGTCTGTGCAAAAGTTTTGTGTCATTAAATCGTGATTGACACATTTCCTAATGATTCTTAGATTCACTGTGAATGGTTCTGGCATGTCAGATGATGATATTGCTACTGCCAATACTCTAAATTGGGCTAGGAGGACAATTAAGTCTTAGAATTGAATTTTCAGGAATTTCTCCAAATAACCTCCAACAATGTTATGGAAGAGATATTGTACAGAAAGTTTATAAACAAATAAGGCCACAGTGATATTTCTCTTATATAACATATAATTAGAACTGATTAAAAATGAAAATATAGCCAATCTTAGTCACTGAGTTGTCTCTTAGCTTGAGTTGTCGGTAATGGCTCAGCTTTACTATGTCCCAGAGAAATTTGAATCCACAAAGCCCTTGGACACTTGACTTTCTTGTATATGTATGCACACACACACATGTGCGCGTGCACACATACACACACACACACACACACACACACACACACGCGCGCGCGCGCGCGCATGCACACACATACACACACACACACACACATACACACAAGCACAGTGGTCCAAGGAATTATTAGACAGGAACTCAGATAACACTGAAGAGCAATGGGCCCTTCACCCAACAGCCATTGTCATAGTCACAGAATAACAACACTACAGGAGGGAACATAAGATCCTAAGGAGGATGATTTCTCCGACTTTAGAATACTCAAGCCATAAATTGTTAAAAATAGAAACCCAGGAAAGCAAGGTAAATGAAAAGCACCTGTAGTAGTGAGATGAGAGAAAAGCAATGTTCCTGAGGAAGGAGGGAGACAAGTTCTGCATCCTGAAGGAATCAGCATAAAAAGGAGTTTTTCAGGAAAAGGAAGATAGTATACAGTAATTCTTCAGTTGATGGTTTTAAACCAGTTAGACAATGTGCGTGAAGGGTGATTCTATGAAGAAGGATGAAAATTAAACTGGAAATATAAGTTAAAGCTAACTTGGGAATAATTGTACTGACTATTAAATTTAAGGATGAATTATTTTTTCAAATCTGCTCTGATACAATTCTGGTAGGGAAATAATAAACTCAAAAAATTAAATACAGATGACTCTCTAGATGCCAATTTTAGGGCTCATCAGTGCATCCATAGCTCTCTTTTTTTCTTTAATCAACACACTGGTTGAGGCCTTGAACCTACTCGCAACACACTGACTGGGGGGCCTTAAAATTAGTCTCATCAAGTTGCAAGATGGTTGTACTAACTCTGAATACAGCATCTTCACACAACAGTGCTAAACAACACAAGAATATCTTTTCTTTCATCTTTTTATAAGGAGTAAAAAAAATTCCATGAACTCTCAGTAAATATTTCTCCATGTTTCCTGACTGCAAACTTAGCTGTATGAGTATTATTCTCAACTAATAGTGAAAGGAAGTAGAATTTGCATGATTAGAGTGAATTAATTAAGACTTACCTGGTTAGCACTGAAGAGCATTGCCTCCAAAGTCCAAAGCAAAATCTTGGTTTTACTCATTAATAAAAAAAGACAAAGGAGGAAGATTATTGAGTGATTAACAGATAGTATTTGTAAGGCAATTTAAATTTTTTAATTAGGGAACAATATGGTAATGAGGAATCTGTCTGAGGATAAAATATCCCCAAGAATGTGTGAGAATAAGAAGAGTAGATAGGAGATTTCTTCTTTGACTTTTCTCTAAACTAAATTCTCTTTCCAGTATTAGTCTTCAAATTAAATATTGAAAAGTAGGATGTCTGGATGCATTTCATTAAGAAGTCACTTTGTATAAAAGTTAATTTTTTTGATGTCATTTATCCAGTTTTGTTGTGTTATGTGTCTTTTCCGGAGAGATGCAACATATACAGACATCTACTCAAACTCAGAGAAAAGGCCATGGCAGATCAAAGTATTAACACCATCAAAGCCCACCTTGGTGAACCAATGGGTTTTATTGGGATGACTTACAGGAATATGGGTGAGGGATACTTAAAGGTATAGAAATGACTCAGAGAAATCTGTAACACCAAAGCTCACCCAAGCATGGGTAACAGCTTACCAAAGCTGGTAACCTGAAGCATACTGCACAGCCTGAAGGCAGCTTGACAGGTTGGAGAGTGTTTTTTGCAGTGTTTTGTCTCAGTTGCCCTAAATCTCTTCCAGGGAGCTGGTCTGTCTCAGGTTCCTCTTTTCAGACAGCTTGGCTAATCTCTACTTTATGTTTGTGGCTTGGCTCCTCTGAGAGTAACTCTTAGCAGTCTTTACTGTTTACTTTTGGGGAGAGAGAGACTGGTGAATAAGGTAAGGTTCAGGGACTTCCTGAAGATATCCTGGGTTTTTTAACTTTCTGTCTTAAGGAGCTTCCACGAAGGATAGAGTGTTTTTATCTCTAAGGAAACTGCTACATTCAAAAGAAATGGTAATTTATACTAAAAATTGACCTAGCAAACTATAAATTTAAGCAACTGAGATTTTCATGAGTTGCTTTTCACTTTTTCCTCCTAATTTCCACTATTTCAGAAATGTTACACTAGGTTCCACAGGTTTTAAATTTTCTACTTCTGTAAATATTTATAAAACACAACAAAAATGAATATCTTTAGATATATTTATGTAAAATATATATTATATTTTATGTATATATGGAATATGTATAATATATACATATTCCATTTTATCTGTGTCAATCAATGTATTTTATAGTTTTATTGAGATATAGTTGGGATCTCTTTTGGTTTAGATATGGAGTGTTCCCTGAAGGCTAAAACGTGTTAGAGGCCTGGTTCTGATGCAAGCAATGTTCAGAGGTGGGAATTTTAGGAAGCAAGCAGATCATGGGGCCTGTGCCTTCATCAGTGGATTAATACCTTGATGGATTCATAATATGTTAGCATTACTGAGAGGTAGTGGGGAGTGGAAATAGGGTGGAGTTGGAGGAAGTAGCTCATTAGGGGCCATGAAAAGATACTTTGTATTGTGCCTTTTTCTGTATCTTTGCCTCTGCACACTATGAGGGGAGAAAGTTGGTCCAACCATAACTTTCCACCATAACATTCTTTCTAACCACTGTTTCCCAGAAACAGTGAAGCCAACCTGCCACAGGCTGAAAGCTCTGAAATGCTGAGCCAAAGTAAAGTACCTTCCTTTTAAATTGTTTTACTGGCATTTGTCACAGTGACAAAAATTTAACCAACATAGCAGACAATAAAGTATACAAATGTAATGTACATAATCCAAGAAACTTGATTTCTATATAGAGTTTGGAATCTACCTTGCTTTTCCCAGAAGCTTTGTGGCTTTCATTTTACACTGAATTCTGTGATTCGTGCTCTAGTTTTCTGTTTATAGAATAAAGTACAAAGCAAGAATCACAACGTCTCTACATAAGCACCCAATTATTTCAATAGCTTCCCTCTGTCTTTACATCTATTAATCATTTTTCACAAGTATTTAATCTGCTTTTAATGATATCTAGTGTGCTTCTCACATTAGACATGTCTTCATCTATAGCTCAACTCAGATTTCTTTTTATGTTTTCTGAATTTGGTTGATTATTGTTAGCTCTCCTGATGAGATATCTTCACTATTTTCAACAATTCTTATTTGACAGACTTTTATTGATAATTTTCTTCTATCTATTAGAGAGTATACTTTAAATTTGTTCACATAGTGGGTAAATTTATTATTTTTAGATCAGCATAAACCAAATGCACATAAAATGAATTTCATTATAACATTTCATTTGTGTATATAAAACATATGTATGCATATATGCACAAACACACACACACATATATATTATATATATATAATATATATGTATATATATGTATGTGTGTGTGTGAGTGTGTGTATGTGTATATGCATGTATATATATATATATATATATATATATATATATATATGTGTATATATATATATATATTAGCCCATGTATGGTGCTGGGAATTTCATTTTACTGTATCAGATATTTCTTATTACAGTTTATCATTTTGGACCAATTTTGGCTCAGTTCATCTGTCTGGAAAGTTATGAAGATGATTATTTTATCTGCTGTTTTGTATCTGTCTCTAAGTCCCACACTACTAACAGAAGAGTAATTCTCCACCAAGATTAGTCTTACATTGGGCCATAGGCAAAGCAATAATTTCTAAGCCTTCTTATTCAAGTCCCCGTGGCCCTTCATCTTTTTTTTTTATCATTATTTTCAAAACAAAGCTGAAAATTATACAGGGAAAAATAGGGAGTAGAGAGTTGGGAGAAATGAGAGATAAAGTGGGAGAAAGAGATAAAGGTCCTAGATTAAGGCAGACTAGAGAATGCCTGAGCATTGCATTTGTTTATAGACTCTTTCTCAGAAAGGACTCAAGAACACAGAAAAGAAGAGCTAAGTGTGGGTAGCACCTCACTCTCTTTCCTGTGTATGCAGGTGGCCAGGGCTGACCACCAGCCTGACAGTTGGCAAATATGAGTCTGAGAATTACCACTTTTGTCAGACGATGAAAAATTGAAGAAAAAAATCCCTTTATCTCTCAATAATACTCTGTCCCCTGCTGATAAAGGAGATTCCATGGGAAAAAATGATTTCAAAAATGATTTCAAGATTAGAAGGAACTTTTCAGGAACATATGTGGTGTTCTCAGGAGAGCACCCAAAGTCGTGTTGTGTCTGAAAGAAAGGATAAATAAAAAGAAGGATCTGGCTCGGATGAAATGACACTTGAATCAGATTCAAAGAAAGATGAGATATGAAATAGAGTCTCAAATGTATGATGAGTTACACTGGAAAATGTTGCTATTAACCAATTCACCCTTGCATTCTTGTAATCACTTCTTACCCAGAATGTGCTATTTTTCTATTTTGCAATATTTTGTAGCAATATTTCTGGTGTTTTAAAAGTATTTTGCAATTATGTTCTTTTCATTTGATCAGGCTTTGTTTTCCTTTTTATGCAAGTTTCAGGTTTGAATATAGTTCTGCAGATTTAGAAAAGAACTATGATTTTTTTAATATTCTCTGAGCATTGGAGCAATTTAAATAGCATAGAAATCATTTCTTGATGTAACAGAACTTGGAAATGTTTTATCTGCACATTGTGGAAACAGAGGTATTTGTTTTTTTCCTCAATTCTCTGCTTAGTTTTATGCCTCATGCTTTCAATATTGCTTTGGTTAAGCCCTGGGTGACTATTTTCCATGAAATTCATTCATTTAGTCAAATTAACAGAATTTTCAGCACAGAGCTATGAAACTATTTTCTTACCATTTAAAATTTTAACACAGTCTGAAATTATTTTCTCCTTTCTTTTCAAGATATTATGTATAATTTTTCTTCTTTCAATAGGAAGCAGAGCACTGTGATTAAATCTGGCTTCATATACCCTCCTCCATTAAAACTACTCATTCAAGCCAAGCATCTATATTTACTCTCTAGTTGTGAACAAAATGTTTTATACTATGAACACAATTCAAGCAAGAAAATATCATTGTTCTCTTCTACACAATTACCAACTGAAGCTTCTAGCCTCTAGTGCTTTTTAGAAAAAAACATCCAGCATCAGTATGAGAAAGTACTTTCTACTTTAAAAGAATTATCAAGTCTCCATACTGCGTATTGTAATGTTCCCTTAGGAAGTGAAACGTACTGGGGACTTTCCAAAATCCCACTTAGTTGACAGTCAGCAGAAATCTACTCTCTTAAATGGAGATTCGGGATATGAGCTTCCATAATTGAAGTTCTATAGTTATGGAATATGAAAAAAATTTATGTTGATGACACAAAGTCATACTCATGAAGAAGAAGAAGAAGAAGAAGAAGAAGAAGAAGAAGGAGGAGGAGGAGGAGGAGGAGGAGGAGGAGGAGGAGGAGGAGGAAGAAGAAGTCCTTTTTAAAAATTTTTCTAACTAAAACAAATCTAATAAAAGTGGAACTTTATAATTCTGAGTTGTGCTCTTTTATGACTTTTCATAGTAGAGCTGCTTTTCTCATATCGGGTCACATAGTCTTTTTTAGTTTGACTATAACAACATTAGATTTATTTCACCATAGCGAATACTAGGAATAAGTCAATTTATGAAGAGAAAAAGTTTATTTTGGCTCATGGTTACGGAAGTTTCAGTTTGGATCAGAGGAATTGCTTAAGGCCTATGGCAAGGTAGCATACAATGCCAGATAAACATGGTACAGCAAACCTGCTGGTCTTACATCTCAGGAGCAAAGAAGAAGAGCCTGAAGCCCCAGGATCCCCTTCAGGAAGATGCCAATGAGCAAAGACCTCCCACTAACCTCCACAGGTTAAATCACCTCCCAATGGCACCACCCTGGTGATTAAAACATATACACATGAACCTTTGAGGCATGACTTCACAAAGAACAGCAATTGTTGTACAATCTTACTTCTGAAAAAATGTTTAAAAGGTGATTCTATAGGTGTAAAGTTGATTTTAGTATGTGTTGACAATTTTCTACATCAAACTTATCAACAAAAGTAAATAAGCTCCAACCTTTTCAGGTTTTATTTATATTATATAAGAATACGAATTTTTAATAGAGTTAAAACAACTTTATTCAGGCTTGTGTTGTTCCAGTATAATGAGTTCCCTGGCTGAAACTAATAAAATTTACTAGCCCTTAAGGAGTTTCTCCCAGTAATTTTGAGAGGAAACTCAGATCCCAGCTGCAGAGTCAGAGGAAAATAATGCTTCTTGAGCTTGTCCATCTTCTTCTCATTTTACAATTAATCCTCTACCTGATTTTACTTTTCTTTTTACTTTATTCTTTATACTTTTTTAACCTCCTCTCATCAATTTCCTTCTTCCCTTTAACCCTTCATCTTTTCTTAATCTCCATGATCAGAAACAAGTGCTTCAAATTTGTTGAGGTTTCCAAGTGGGAATTTTTGTTGTTATATAATTTACAGACAGGTTCTACTATGTCTTATTTAAAGACAGGTGGCAAAAATCATATGAGCACAACAGATTGCTGATTCCATCTCAAGTGTCAGCATTCACTGATGAGTAAAATATAATTAAATGAAGAGAGTTAAAATTTGTAATGCATGGAAAATGTCTTAATATGCTATCGCATCCAAATATACTAAATCTGGAAGTCTTTCTAGTGGCTCTGGTATAAACCAGAGACACAACTGCATTCTAAATACACATGGCTTATTTCTTCAGAATAAAAATTTAAGCCGATTGTCATGAAGACAACTTCTTTTTCTAATTTTTTGAAACAGGGTTCTCTTTGAAGCCCTAGCTGTCCTGGAAGTCATTCTATAGACTGGACTGGCCTTGAACTCAGAGATCCACCTGCCTCTATCTTCCTAGTGCTGGGTTATAAAGTTATCTTAGTTAATTTTGCACCCACCAGCACTGACCATAAAATATAGTTGCTTTGTAGCTTGATTCCTTAAGTGATAGGTTTAAAACTAGTATTATCACCAACAGACATTCCCTTCTAACTTCTCTTCTCTCCCCTCGAAAGCTTCAAAAATTCTCCCTGTGAAATTTATTGTTTCACTTGATCCTCAGAGCCCTATTGTACTATAGTCTTAACTACAACTAAAGCTTCTTCGATAAATACCTCTGCTACATTTACTTACAACACCTTCCAAGGACACATATGTCATTGGCATCTGCATCATTTATTCTAACTAGGAACCATTTGTCCTTGACTCCTCCATCTCGGGATGAAAGAATACATATGTGCCCACCTACACAAGTGCAAGACCATTAAATTGTACTGTATTAACTTGTACATGGACACTTGATCATGAATATGCAGACATACATAAATATAGCATATATGTGTGCATAATTGTTGATGAATGAAAGTAATAATACTGTGAAGAAGGTATAATCAAGTATGCATGAGACACAAAATTGGAAGGAAGCTGAAATTACAAAGTCAATTAAAAATCAAACGAAAGAAAAGCTATGAAATGATCAAGAACAGGAGTGGAAGAGATAGAGAGCTGTGGAAGTAATAGAAGCAAGAATGGAGAGTAGAAGCAGAGTATTAATGCTGTTGCCAAAGAGTTATCAGAATATACTAATAGCCAATCTTTGTTTAGCTTCCTGCTGTCCACTGTTCCAGCGCTTTGAACATGTTTTATGACATTAGGCCATGCTTCCAACTAAAGTTTTCTGAGAAGTCACTAGAATATGTGAAAAATGGAAATTAAGCACACAGAAACATTACACACAAGCAAAATCCAAACTTCATTCTAAATTTCCTCTTATGTATCTCCTTTGTCTTCTCTGATCAAAATAATTTTCTCTGCAGTTCATTAATTCTGCACCTATTATTTGATGAACTGATCTAATATTCATGTTCAGTGTGAAAAAGTCTTCTATCTCAAAATCTTATAAATATAATCAAAGAAATAATTGATAGTAACTGAGCACATGCTAAAGAACAAAATCTTCAGAAAAAAGAGAAGAACTTAAATCAAAGTCAGACACACCCTATGGTGACCCCCAAATCAGTCCCTTTTGGGATATGTGGTCCTCTCATTTATGTAGCTTTCCTCGCTTGAGTGTAGACGGGTCTTATGACTTGTGGAATATAGTAAAGCTGGCAGGATGTCACTCTCTTGATTGGATTACATTAAATGGAAAAGAAGATAGGATATCACTCCCATGGTAATTCTCTTAATTAACTGAGCTAGGAATCCAGTAAGCTAACAACCTCAGTAACATATTGATTTCAGCCTCTTTAGAATCTAAACAAGAGACAAAGACACTCTCCCCTCAAGTCCAAAGTCCTAATAGAGAAATGATGGGATAATAATGTGTGTGGTACAGCTGTAATTCCAGCACTCCGGAGCCTGAAACTGGAACATTATCTAAGGCCAGTGCTGCGAGACACAGTGAGATTCTCCCTTGAGATGTTAGGTCCTAGTTCTACTGGGATTGGATAAAACGCTTAGCAAAAATGGATTGGGAGAAAATTGTCCTTCTTGTCTGGTTTTCTGTGAAACCCTGGCTTACAGTTCTAATGACACTATATGCCTAGCATTTGGGTCACGGATCTGTTCAAATGCTGAAATGCTAGCTATCAGTATAGAATGTCTTTCCATTCTCTGATAAATGACTATCTGTGCTGCCATTTCTCCTGGAAATGACTTCTCTGACCAAGCTCTGTCAGAGCTTTCCAAAGGCCTGAACAGTATGTACATTTTCCAAGAACTTACTTGGTAGCAGGAAATTTGTATGTTTTTTCTGGGAAACAAAACCTATGATTGTCCCAAGAACCACCTTTGGTGTGAAATCAAATAGTATTCGAGCTTGTTAACGTTATGATAGTTTTGCTTGTTATGGTATGAAACATCAGCTTCCTAGGACTCCAGCAAGGATCTTACTGTTAATTTTTTTATGTCAACTCTGAAAAGTCCACATTTCCTCAATCAGACAAACCCCGGAGATCATTCACCTTCCCAGGTGAATGGGAATTCACCTTCTCAGGTGAATTGAGACTACTGGCAGCCCAGCTTCTATGTGAGTCCTGGGCATCAGACTCAGACTATCATGCTTGTTCAACAAGCACTTTACTGACTGAGATATAGCTCCATCCCCTTCGATCTTATTTTTTACCTGTAACACTGTAAAGAAAGAGACCCTTTAAATGTAGTCCCCATGTATCAAAAGTAGAGAAAATAAAACCTTTCCATTCAAACAGAAAGATAAGTCAGTGAGTGTTAACATTGGAATATCACAGATCAGAGAAGAAAAAGCAACCAAAGTACAACTGGAAGGAACAAATCCTTACTAGAAAGTGTTAGGAAGGATTTGATGCATTCTAAAACAGGATGGTGGGGATGTTCTCCATATGTCATTAAGAGGCATACACATTTCCCCAGTATTACATTGAGGCACATATGGAGACAGGCCTTGAAATAATTCTTGGCAGTAAATGCAAACTATAGCAAAATTCACTTTTCGAAGTTGTCAAGCAAAGATTTAAATATTAATGCTTTAAACATCTTATTTTAATTGTATATGTTCCTCAAAAGATTTAGATATCTTACTATATCAAAATGTTTGGTGCTTTTATAACAGCAGTATTGTCACTATTACACTATATTTTGTATTAAAATGCTGTATAATAAAGTGATTAATCAACTTGGACATTTGGAGTCACACAAATCTGCAGTGGAATTCAGTACACCCATTTTGCAAGCAAAGAGTTATGAGATGCATCACATAATGTTCAAAGTGCATGCAATATACAAGAAAGAAAAAGTGAAAAAGTAGTTAAGAAGAGAACAGAGCCATCTGATGGTACAGTTAAATATGGATCATTAAGATCACATTGTAAACTCAAATGTAGATGATTAAGCCACACATAGCTCACTAGATATAAATCATGATTTTCACTCTGACCTACCTAGAGGCCAGTGTGAGAACACCATTACATATAACTTAGAAACAACTATGGAAAAGTCCTATTATTAAAAAATCCTGGTATTCTGAAAATAAAATCTACCATCTCTAAATATTCATGGAAAGGATCCTATATGAGTTATAAACAATCCTTTCAATTATTTTTTGACAATAAATTCAGCAGAAAAGAATTTTCATTATCTTATGTTCTTCTTTAAATTTGGCTTGTAGAATAATACCAAAATTCAGTTCAGTAAAATTAAATTTAAAGAAGCAATTGTAGGTTGGCGGCTCTTGTGTGAGAAGCAACATACCCATAAATATTTATTATTATTAACTAACTTTGTGTAACATTTTAAAATCTATGATTGCTCTTACTACCAAAACTAGGTCAGGGAAGAATATTTATGCTCTTTTCAAATTCCAGAATTGTGTAGATAAGAAGTGAGGGAGGAACTCATTCTGTTGGTACAATGCCCTTTTCCCAACCCAAGCATGGAATCCACTGAGCATCAGAGAATCAGAGGACCAGGAAAGCATTCTTGCCTCTATCATTCTCTCACTTAGAAACCATTTCCCACATTCTTGTTTTGATGTACACAAAATCAGATTGAAGAGTCCTGACCAACCTGTTTTACTCTATGCTAATAACTTGTACACTTTACCAAATGTAATTCTTAAAATGCAGATCACCTATCCACTATAAAACTAACAATAATGCTTTTATTTTCAAAGCACTTCATATTTCTCAAAGGGTTTATATATGATAGTTTCTAGTTTCCTAACAAAATCTGCCCCTGAAAAACAAAACAATTTGTTTATGCAAATGAGATGCTAATTAAGTATACTCTGCAAGAACTGCAGAAAAATAAGAGACACTAAAGTCGCTTCTCTTAAACAAGACCTTCTTGCATAAAACAACCTTAATTGGAGGCTTTTTACAAATTTATTCACATCACATGAAATTATAGGTACCTGAAAAAATATCATGACCTCCTATAAGTTAACACTCACCATTTTTGTAAACTGGTGTTTGATGCACATAAAAGGAGAAATGGCAAAGGTGAGTAAAAATTAAAAGGAAAAAGACCAAATAAACCATGTTCAGACCTCAAAAAGAATAAATTCCTATTCCAGTTTCATAATTCTTTACTGCTATTTTTAAATGCAACCCACAACTAAGTGCAAAAATTCTTGTTGTGGAGAAAATATGTGCTCTGTTTTTAAATTATGGAATGTTCTGATTTCGAACTAGATGCAAATATTTATCCTGCCAATAATTAAGTTTCTGTGCTTCCTGTAGGAAGTTAACAGGAATAAGAGGTGGTGGTGTGAAATTCAACAGTCACTTAAACCAAGCAGCTCAGCATGAAAATTAGCTTTTTAAATTTTATTATCAAATGTAGCTCTGAATCTAGTAATGGTCTCCAGATTCATATAGAAAACATCACATTTGAGCCAAATATTTTGATCCCAGCACCTCATCTTCTACCAAGAGAATAATATAATCACCCTCAGAGAGTTCATGAAGAGCAAAAATGAGCCAATCTTAACTAATGTGTTCTGGAAATGGAGCCCAGGGCACAGCCCATCTTTTGTTATTCAGGCAGTCTGCACCTGGTGACAGAGCTCTGATTTTTCCCTATATTTGGAGGCAAACCACAGTCCTCCTTCATCTGACCCAACATGACCCCTTGCAGTATGGACTGTTAGGAAACTACCTTGACAGTAATCACTCTGGTAAAGCCATGGCTCTCAGACACAACAAGGTAAATGATTTCTTATTGATAAATCAGAACAACAACAAGACTCATTTTAAAGCTATTTTTCTCCACTGTGAAAACAGAAGTGCTACTCATTTGCTATTCAGAACATAAACTCAGTTTTTTTAAGAAGGGATGATAAGTTTGTGCTTAAACATTTAGTAAAGTGTATCTTTAACTGCTAGGATGTGTTCATGACAGTACCTTCAATACTTCCTGGTGATGGGTTTTAATCAGACTCAAGAGTGTCACTGGCTTCTCTTCCTGCAATCTCCTCCTGCTTTTTTCCACACTCAGTGATAAACAGGTATGTAATTAAAGGGCACATTGATGGGAAATTTAATAGTGGTTAAGAATAACAGAAATCCTTTTAACATTATTTTTTAGATTATAATTAAATAATTTTCCCCATCCTTTTTCCCCCTCTAAACCTCCCCATGTACCACTCCTTGCTGTCATTCAAATTTATGGCCTCTTTTTCCACTAATTGTTGTTATATACATACTTGTATAGACAAACTTATTCTTAAATAAATACATGAATACAACCTGCTCATTCTGTATAATTTTACTTTTATGTATGTTTTCAGGGATTATCCAACTGGTTATCCAATAACGAATTTAATTTTTTTTTTATTTTAATGTCTGAGAATATAAAGAGAAGGTTATAGAAATACATTTGGCTCATTTTCTACTCACAAATCATTTTGGTTGCCAGATAATGTTGTGACACATGCTACCACTGCTCAGTTTAGATGCAGACTGTGCTTCTGTGGTAACCTAAAAACTCATGCTTTTCCTACTGTTGCTTCTGGGGTAGGTGGTGGGAACCCAAAGCCTGAGAGCATCACTGTTTCCACAGTTCCTTGGTAGAAATCCTTGTTTCACAAAGAAAATAAGGCCTGTGACAATTGCCTAGTCTCTATTCTTTCTCAAATATGAATCTAGAAATTTATTTATTTATTTATTTTAGATTTGTCAATCTAATGGATTATAGGCTTTTAAAGTGTTCCCTTATAATAGTCTGAGCTTCTTTGTCTGTTGTAGTATTTCCCTGTTCACTTCTGATTCTGTTCATTTGGGTCACCTTTCTTTGTTTTGGTTAATTGGGCCAAGTGTCTGTTGATTTGATTTACCTTCTCAAAGAACCAGCTCCTAGATTCACATATTCTTTTTTTTTTTTATTGCTGTTTTTTGTTTGTTTCTAATTCATTAATTTCTGCTTTGGTTTTTGTTATTTCTTGCTGTCTACTAGATTTGTGTTTATTTTTCCAAATTCATAAATTACATAATTAAGTCATTTATTTGTGATCTTTCTGATTTTTTAATGGAAAAACTTAGAACTAAAAATTTCCCTCATGGAACTTCCACTGTGTCCCAGAGGTTGTGTTGTGCTTTCATTATCATTTTGTTCTAGGAATTTTTATCTTTTTTTACTACTTTTTTGACTCCTTTTATATGGAGTTTTGTTGTTGTTTTTGAGTTAGAGAATTACAGCCTGAGAAACAGATTTGTCCTTGAAATATTAATATTGTAGGAAACATACTCATATAAAACATAAGAAGCTTCAGTGAGTGCTAAATGCTATTATGCAAGTTGACAAAGAAGATTTTAGGAACTACCCTTTCCTCTCAAGGAAAGAGAGAAACAACTAAAGATAAACCAAGGACATAGTTTAATCAGTAAATTTCTTGCCCTACAAGCATATTGACCTAAGTTTGATCCCCTAGAACCCAAGTAAAACAGTCCAGTGGTTATCCTGAGAGAGTAAGCCAATCTATCTGAACCAGAAAGATTCATGTTTATTGATAAAATCTGTCTCAAAAAAAAAAACAATTAAGGGAACCATTTTGCATTGACCTCTGCAGACATGCATAAATGATATACATACAAAGATAGTAAAGAAACATTCATTTCCTGTATTTATCTTAAACTTTGTTTTGAGAGTTCTAATGTCTCTGATATAATAGGAAATAAAGGAGAGCTGGACATAGGTGCTAATGGTACATCTTTTATGCCATATTCCTTTTAGTTGGTGGGCAGCATAATGCCTAATGGGAGTCTCTAACACCAGAAATGTGTTTATACTGGCAGATGCCTTTGTGACTATTGACTAATTTATCCCCATCCTTATAATGTTTAACCATTACTCTGACACTGGGAGTCCAATCTAATGTTTTCTCTAGCATCCTAAGAAAACCCTAGGTTGGGGCAGCATCTCATTCTTCAAGAGGAATGTACGGTTTCAATATACCACCCTTGGTAAGAAACACATTAAAAGTTTTTGCTTATAGATTCAGGGCAAGGAGGGTATATGCCTCTGCTCCCAGGCATGATGAAATAGGATATGATCTACTTTAAGTTCACAGGCAAATGCCCAAGTGGTTCATGGAAAGGAAGCAGTGAGAGAGGAAAGAGCCTCTGCCTAACTTTTTAATCTCCAGCCTTGAGTCTGTTCCATGTGGGAGTTATGCAGAGCTGAAAACTGTGCCAAAGATAACTGCCCCCTGCTCCTAGTATGGGAAGTTGAAGCTGTGCTCCAAATAGATTCCAGGAAACATAAAGTTATAAGATTTTACTACTGCTTTCCTTGTAAATTAAGGTCTACCCTTAATCTGCCTCCGCTTCTTTTTTCACCTTCTCTTAAAATTACATTCATTGTTTCAGTGGGTGGGAGTAGGTGTGTGTGGGTGTGGATGTGTGTGCCATGATGGACATGTGGAGATCAGAGGACAATTAGGGGAGTTGACTCTTTCCTTCCACCATATAACTCCTCAAAATAGAACTCAGGTCATCAGGCTTGGCAGTAAGCCCCTTTACCCACTGAGCCATCACACCAACTCTGCTTCTTCTTTATTGGCCCTTCAAAGGGCCAGGAGAGATGCTGAGTCATTGAATGAAAGAAAATGCAGGCTCCAAGAGACATTCTGGACTAGAAGGAACCTTAAGATATTAAGGACTCTAATATGTTGGTTTTAGAATTGGGGTTATTGGGTGCTAACAAAGACCTATCTAAATTTTGACCAACCAAGGTAAATAGAACCTTGATTCATCTTCGTGCTATCCTGCCATCCCCAGAGCTACTTACTAATCTCCAGTCTCTTCCTAAAACAGTTTACCTTTAGACAAAGACTATGATCAACTCCCCTTGGACAAAGCCTGAATGATTCTGTCTAAATGAAATGGAAGTATATGCTGTTCTTTCTCATCTTCTCAGCCTGGATGCCTGGGATCCACATGTGTGGTACTGATTAGATCAACAAATCTTTTGCTTTTCATTCAAGTATCATGCATGTGAATATGTACATATTTCTTTAGATTTTTGAAGATTACATCACCCACAGATACTAAACATAAACTAAATAAAAAAAGTAGTATGAGTTGGGACAATATGATTATTCATGATCTCAGAAACTGAACTAGCCCAAAGGAAAAAAAAATACAATAACATTTATAATAAATCATGTAGAGTACATATGTAGCAAATCAAATGCCTGTGTTGTTGGAATTTGGGAGGATGAGGAAGAGAGATCAAGAATTTGAAGATAAATTGGACTACATAGTAAAACCTTGTCTTCAAAAGTGACAGGGACTATCAGAAAAAAGCAAGGGTGACAAGTTGTTGTCTCATTTAAACCTCTATTCTTTGTAAATGTACTGGTATTCAATAAATTCTAACATTGTAGAAAGAATAACAGCAACAAAAACTTTAAAAGTCATTTAGTTTATAAAAACGCCTTGTATGAAACAATGACAAATCTTTATTGAATGAATGAATCTATCCATATAAAAAAAATTTTTATTGAGCTACTCTTATTGGCCAGTGTTGAAATTATGTCAGTAAATAGCAAAAACAGGATGTCTTTCCTCATGAGTCTTATGCTATGGACCATAAATAAACAGAAATAAGAATAAAAATAGATGGTAGAAGATACAGGCTGGTGATTTGGGCTTTAGTAAGAACTACCATTGCATAAATGCCCCCATGTTAAGGTGTTAGTACCCAGCATAGAGCTATCTGAGAGGTGATAAAACTTATTAGACATGATACCCAGTACAAATCTTTCAGTAACTGGTTGTAATTCATGCCCTTGAAGGACTCTAGTGAGATCTACCTTTCTTTTTTATCCTTTTCTTTCTTTCTCTTCCTTCCCTCCCTCCTTCCTTCCTTTCTTTCTTTATTACTTTCCTAATTTACTTACTTATTTGCTTACTTATAAGGTCCAGAGAAAAGTTTAACATACATATTTTAAATGTACCCCTAAAACCTCCAGCTGCAGGGATTATAATTAATGGATTCACCCAACTACTATTTGTCAAAACCTATTATCATAGCACATGAATGTAGTGAGATGTTTTGCCAAGAAGTTTTTTTGTACTGTGCAGCCTTCCTTATGGTTACATGCCACTTGGACTTCTGGGAACAGCTTGGGGGAACTATTTAAGAGAGTACGTTCGGTTGGCAAACCAGTTGGTTGGTGACAGGGGAGACAGTGAACAAACAGTGAACTCCAGAAGCTGATGACAGGGAAGGCAAGCAGAAACAAGACTCAGATAAAGACAGTTAATTCCAGAGAATAAAAAGGAAGTCAGAGAGTTGCTGGCAAGCCTCAGAGGGAAAAAATAATGAGATAAAAGGTTTTAGAAATTAACCCAGTTTTCTAGGTTTAGATAGATAAAGATAGCCAGAAAGGGCTGTAAAATATCCTTCCTCATTCTCATTCTCTCTCTCTCTCTCTCCTCTAACCTTTTAGAGCTAAAAGGGTTTTTAAAAAGTTACAAGTTAGGAATCTTTCTCAGTAATAACCAATAACTGGTAGAAACAAAAACGGGGCGGGGAGGTATGTGAGGGGGTTGTTGAGAGGTGGAGTTCCATTAGGATTCCAGTTACCAGTGAAAAAGTAACAGTTGCAAAAGGCTTCAAAGCTTAGATACAGCATTTAGAAACAGACTTTAAGAAAACATTTACATTTTGGCCCCCAAACAAAGAAGGCTTAGGAGCCCAGATCCAAGCATCAGAAAACAGCAACATTTTAAAAAACCTTTACACATGAAAGCCATGATTTCTGTGGGCTTCTTCTCTCCAGTGACTGAGAGCAGCAGGGATATCAAAGCAGGGTTATTCAGAGGGATGCAAGACTCCTTTGATGGGGGATTGAGTCTAAAAGCCACTCATGTCTGTGGCACTTTCCCTTAGAACAAAACTGGACTTTGTATGACTTCCACATAATCTTTTTTCTCCTTTGTCCTCTCTTAGGGTTGAACTCACATCACAGTCTTATAGGCTTCAAAATTCTCTTGGTTCACTCTACATTATTTCCTGGTAAGGATTCATATTAAATCCTGGGTTTGCTTCTTTTGTGAGGACCCAGATCTACACAGCAAAGTATGAAAATCCCCACTTGGATTTTAAAACAGTGAAGTATGTTAAATACTTAACTACTATGCACATTTAAAAATCCTTGTAAGTTATTCATCTTGGTTTCTATCAAACCTGGATGTACAAAAAGTCTCAGATATTCTAGGAGTCATAAAGACATGAACTAATTTAATCCTTTCTGTTTCCCTGAATAACTAACATCACCTCTAGAATTAAAGAAATGAACTCACACAAGTTAGAAAATGGCCAAGGCCACATAAATGGTAGAATACCAATTAGAATTGAAGTCTAAAGTTATAAAACTCAAAAATTCATGTGTTTTAAAATCATTAACCTGCTGTGGAAAGTATATATAGAATGTTTTAATGCCCCAAAGGATACACATACATGTTCTATAAAGGGCTCTGAGGATCAGCGGATGTAATCTGGTGCTCTTGGGGCATTTCGTCACTTCAGGAATAAGAAGGGTATCTGAATTTTTTAAATACTTGAATAACTTTCGGAGCCAGGTAGAAAGAAATTGTGTTCCTGTCTTAAAATATTACCATGTAATGGAAAAATGGAGTTTTATAAATTTTGCTACTCAGACAAGAATGTCATTAGCAAAGCTTCATTTCTCTTTTTTAGTAATCAGATAGGGGCCAGTAATAAAACTCAGGTTATAGAAAATTAATCCAGTAGGAACTGGTTTTTAAATTGCACTGAATTAAGAAAAACAAAGTAAAAAATGTTTTCTTTAATTGGGAGAAAATTTAAGAGAAGGGTCATTAATCAATACTGAAAATCCATTTAAAGCAATCATTCTGCTAGATTGAATGCATAAAAGAAATATTTTTGCTTTGGGGAAGCTCATGAAATTGGCATGGCAACAATGAAAGTAAAATTTAACTTTATATAAAGACTCAAAATTGTCAAAAAGTTTAAATCTGGTATTGGTCAACATCAATTTTTATAGCAAATCTTAGTGTAGTTTTTCTTTATTATCTCCTTTTTTGGTAGGTTACTGGAAACCTATAATGAGTTAAGGACTACAGTAATGTCAGTTTTGCTAGCATTAGGTCCATAAAAGCTGCAATTTGACATTAGTGGATTGTTGGCATATGTTACACAACATGGGATATGGTGAGTACATCATAAGCATGTGTTGGAAACAGGAAAATCCCTCCCATTTTTCCAAGCCCACTTTCTGCTCTTGGATAACAAATCTTCAATTGGGACCAGTATCTCAAGGAATATTAATCTGGTCATTTAAATAAAATTCAAATAAATTCATTCAAAATAAAATTACAACATGGCTAACCCAAAACAAGTACCATTGAATATGTGCTGTAAATAAATGTAAAACACTGAGCGAAAAGCAGAAGAGAAAATTAGTTATCAACAGCCAAGTTTCTCAAAATCCACACAGAAGATAGAGAAGACTGGAGAAAGGGAGGTCTCATGCAGACCACCAGTTTATGAAGGCACTGCAAAAACCATTTCAGATTTTATGGAGAAAGTTTGTTCATAACAAGCTGGATAGGATCTTAACTTCAATAGATGAACAATAGAGGCCAGCTGAAATAAATGCACTTTAAAAACACATTATATCTCCTTCAGGAATAATTCACAAACAATGTTCAAATTTCGAGTGAAACTTTGTTTTGTCTCATTCAAGTATAAAAATGGCAGGAAATTTAAAGTTAGTGTTTATAAGTGCTTTGCTACTCATTAGGTGTAACAGAATGGGCTCACAGTTACAAGAGTAGGTTAAGGGACTTCCAAAGGAAGTCAAGATCAAAAGCCACATCTGCGTACCATGCTTCTAACTCAGTACAGTTGTTGATAACTGTCCATTTCTGGAACTCTTCCTTGTCCTCTGTCTCGCCCAAACAGAATTCATGTCTTCGGGGCATTATTATGCCATTTTACCTTTTTTAATCATATTATCTTTCTTCTACAAAGGAAAATTCTTGCTGACATAAATGTTTGATTAGAAGCTTTCATATATTGCAATATGAAATGTTCCCTCTCACCCAGAGCTCATGAAATATACATCAAACAGGTTCTTTGTGCAGCATAAAACAAATTTCAAAACTCCTCTTCAAATATAAATAGTAACAGTTTTAGACTTTTACTAATTCCTGTAATGAGCTTCAGAAAATAATTGTTATAGCCCATGGATATTTATATGCAAAGTTGGTTTTTTGATAAATCTATTCTGCCACTCTTGTCAATTCCTGAGACAAGAGTAATAACGTATTGTCAGCCTTTCCTTAACTATCCTACTAACAGACATTTCATTGAGTCATTTTTCAATCATTTTACTTGTAAGAATTGGCTACACAATTCTTTGGAAAGTATTTTATTAGTTCTTTAAGAATTCATACATTGTATTTTGATCATATTCATCCTCCTCCCATTTACCTCACAGATCCACCCTCCCCACTTCATACCCACCCAACTTTGTAATCTTCATTCATTTTTTAAGCCACTGAGTACAATTAGTGCTATGTATATACATCCTAGAGCTTGTTGGACCTACCATGACCACATCCTTAAAGGAAGCTAACTCTTCCTCACCTGGAAGCTATCAATTACAATGTGTCCTTCCTTAAGCTAGGAATGAGATCTGGTACATACTTCCCATCTCCATACATGGATTTTGTCTGACTTAGGTTCCTACTGTCACAGTGACTATGAGATGACACATACAATTGCCATATTGGGTCTTCAAAACACTGCTCCCTTAGAGTCATCAGCTGCTCTTTATTCCCCATCTTTTGCAATGATCCCTGACTGTTAGGAGGAGAGGGCAGAATACAGATGTCCCATTTATTATTGTGTATTCCACAGGCATTTCTTCTCTGTTCCTTGACAAATTATGGGTCTCTATGTTAATTGCCATCTGCTGCAAAAAGAAGCTTTTATGAGGTTTGAGGGATGCACTAATCTATGGATATAATGAGAGATTAATAGGAGTCAGGTTAATACTATGTCCTATTTGAAGAATAATAGTAGTAGGTTTCCCTAGAAACTATGACTTTTATATTCACAATAACCAGGAAATGAAAATAGCATAAATGTCGATCAGCAGATGAATGGATTATGGAATGTGCTAAATTCACGTAATGGAATATCATTCAGCTTTTAAGAAAAATTAAATTATTAATTTTTCAAGTAAATTCATGAAGCTAGAAATAATCATTAAGAGTGAAGAAACACATACACAGACAGACAGGTGTCACATATTTTCTCTCATTTTTGGATGTTAGTGTTGAAATTTTAGGTACACAAAGACCCACCCCTAAACAAAAATATACTAGCAACTAGTGACTGCTAGAGAGGGAGAATTAGCCTTTACCAAGGATGAGCCATCTAATTGGTTATCCAATGCAAAGTGGTCATCCATGAAATCATATACACATGAGCCACACTGAACTCAGGAAGATATATATATTCAGTAATAGTCAAAAAAAGGCCATCAATTTAAGAAAGAATGAGAGGATATGGACGGACCTAGAGGGAGGATAAGGAAGGGATAAAATGCTGCAACTGTATGTTAATTAAATTTTGATTAAAATATACATGCATATATAAAGTTGTGAGAATATGAATGAAGCCAGAAATCTACCAATTAGCTATGTTTTTGGAGGGCTAAAGTGATTTTCCTTTTCACTGAAACAGTAAGGTACACATTAGTGTTGGGAATATCATTGATGTTAAGTTCTAATGATGCTAGGTTTTCCATCAGCATATAGGATAGAAGGAGGAATTTCATGGAAACAGGCTTCCTAGTGTCAGTTTGTATCATAGGATCTCAGGATAACATTTAACTGTCACACAAACAGCAAGGCCTGGGTGACATCCAAGAGGACTTGACACACAAGAATTGTAACAGTGATTGATACAACCAAAGTGATTGTTGATACAAAATAATTTAATAAGTGTACATTAAGAGAACTTCTTAACACTAGCAACAGAAACCAAAGGTTCTCAAGAAGATTATTACTATAATGCTGTTATTATTCATTGACATTGTCCAAATCTGAGCTATTTCTCAATCCTGACACCTTAAAGGCTATCTCTCCAACCTTTCCCCAGAGTGAATTATACATATATAATCATATATTTATTATATATAGGAGATGGGGAATGTCCAGCTATTCTTTAAAAAGAAGCATGTGACAATTTGAAGGCATTATAGACTGTAGATATGTTATACTCAGTCTCATAACCTCTCAGTCCTCCCTGTCATCAACTCCAAATTCTGTGGGACTCCAGAGCTGATGTCTGAAACACAGACAGCTTTCCCCACTCAAATGTTGATTCTCTCTATTCTACCTGAGGGCTTCTTCCAGTACCACAAGAACTCGTAGTACCTCCAGAATTTCCCAAAACTCCACCGTCATAAATAAATAACCTTGCTTCCTCTCTCTCTCTTCCACTGGGAGATAATACTGAGGCATATTTTTTTCATGGCTTCTCAACTGACTCCCCAGCATCTTAAGTCTTAATCACCCAGACATCTCAAGTAATCCCATTTAACCATTATTTACTCCTCTTTTTGGCTTTTTTTCTTTCAAAATTTCCATAGTGTTTGTAGCATCATTTCCTAGACAAAATATATGTGATTATATCACTGTCTCAATGTCAGTTGTTGAATAAAACTAAATAAAAATATCCTTCCTTCCTTCCTTCCCTGACCAAAATTCCATATTGCATGATTTAGAAGATGCCCTAATTTTTAAGGAGTTTCCTGGAACACATTCAGAAACACATGGAGCCAATTCAGGATCTTTTTTAAAGCAGATACTTTAAGGGAAAGTCTCATAGACTATGTAGACATTATATCAAACATTTACAAGATCAATTATAGTTAAATACAGAGATCTCAGTCTCTTTTCACCTTTGAAATTGTCAAGTTTCAGCAGCATTTAGCACAAGAAAATCAAAAAGTGTTCCAAAAACTATTATAAATTTGAAAGGGCTGTGTTTGGGGAGCAGTAAGAATCACTGTACTTTCTGCATGTGTTGCTTTCAGTTATCTTAGGAGGTATGTCATTCTTGGTGTGAAGTGTCATTGCTCTGATGGGCTTTCTCCAAGCCCACAGAGAACAGAGGTGACTTTAAATTTTCATTAGCATCATCAAGCCTCATCCTGCTTGTCATCCTGCTTGCCTGCCATTAGAGAGCAATTACTTGATGAGCTCCTTTAGAGGAAGGAAAATGCTAAATGATGTTCACTTAGTGGCAACTTAAAAATGTGATCTTATTTCAGAGTCAAGGTCCCTGCTACAGGAAAAGACCATAGAAAAGTGGGGTCACTCCATGTCAACGGAAAGAATCCAGTTGCTACAGAACCAACATTGGAAAAGCATTCCTAGATGGCAATTTCCCTCAAAACACCTCATGTATGTAGTCCCATAGTGAATAATATAGTGAATAATCCTTTCATTGATTTCTAGATAATTTTTAACTACCTGTTAATGTTAAAGTGACAAGAAGTGTATTTGATGAATAGAAATAGTTAATGTGCTTTTAACCTGGCCTTACTTAAAATAGACTTATTCAGGTCAGTACACCCTGTTTGAAATTCATTAATTTCTTTTTAGTTTTAAATATCTTTTTGTTATTATGGAGAATATAACTCAAATGATTTATTCTTGAATTTTATGCACAGACTTTCAAAGCATGATATACCAGAATAAATAATCCAAATAACCACACAGACCAAACCAAAACCTGAAAAGGAGACTCTATAGCATCTGCTCAGGTAACAAAATATTCCCCCACCAAGTGGTTCAAATTTCAGCAAAATCCATCTTAACATTTGCTGTTTGTTTCATCTTGCTCAGGAGACTCAGAATTAAAGCATACAAGCTGCAGTGAATCATCAATAAAGCATGGAGATTCTAAACCAGAGAAGAAAATGAAAGGAGGGCTAGATGCACAAAGTAATGTGTACACAGTATTTACCACTGGAGAGCAGATAGAACCTGTATTCTCACAGCAAAATGAAAAAAAGAAAAGGAGAGAGAGAGAGAGAGAGAGAGAGAGAGAGAGAGAGAGAGAGAGAGAGAAATTCCACTACAATATGACCACACAGTCTGTCTTCTCCCAATACTTGTCCTCCAATAGAGACAAGAAGAACCATTCCATTTGGCATAGAATTTTTGAGCCATAGTCTCATTCTAAGCGTTACTTTTTTGAGGAAGGATTCCAAAACCTCAGTGTTAGTATAGACTGCTAATTTTACCAACAGCTCTAGCCAAGCTAGAGGGAAGGAAGTGACTGCACATCTGTTCCAACTACAATGCCAGCTTCCCTTCCTGACATTGTGTTGTCAGGGAGCAGAGAGTGGGAGTACTTAAACAGGGTACCATGCAGATGAATCAAAGATAGCTGCTCACACACAAATATATCCCTTTTCATAAAGCCGCATTTTGTTAGAAAATACAGTGGTGTTTTCTGTACGATACCTGTGGTATTCAGCTTTATTTAAAACTTTAAAATCCTCATCTTTATGATCCCTCCATATATTTACTCTTTGTTTTCACTTGACACTAACCATTGTTCGTATTTATGAGACAGTGAATGACTTGCTACATAAACAATATATAACATGATCGAATGAGTGTAATCAGTATTTCCATCTCTTTCAAACATTAACAGTTTCTGTGAATTGGAAATCAATGATTTGTTCTACTTATTTTGTACTATATGTAAATTGTAGACTATGATTACCTTGCTGTGCATTGGACTAATTGTTCCTCCTTGCAATAGACAAGTAATTCTATCTGGTACCAATTTATTTTTATTTCACACTAATTTCAGGACTGTACAATATAATTGATTAATTGAATAATGTCAGCATAAGCTAAGTAAATCAGATCAAAACACCACCATTGTGATGATTAATCTTGATTGTTAACTTGATAGATTGAGAATTCCCTAGGACCCAAACCTCTGTAAGATTTTGTGAAGGAGTTTCTAGATTAATTTAAATGAGAAGGGAAGAACTATCTTAAATGCAGGCAGCACTATTTCATGTGTTGGGTATGGTCCCTGACTGAAGAAAAATGAGAAACTTGGGAAAATACTACTGTTCACTGAGATCTGCTTCCTGACAGCAGATACAATGCTGTATCTAATGTACCTAATGCTGTACCTAATGCTCCTGCTGCCATCTCTACCTTAAAGGATTGTGCCTTCAAACTGTAAGCCAATATAAGCCATTCCTTCCTTAAATCACATTTATTAGGCATTTTGTCACAGCAGTAGATATGTAAATAAATCAACCACTGCCAAAGTGCTCCTGGGCCACTTGAAGTGAGGAGTCAAATTTTCTAAAATTCTAATAGGACTGATTTATTTTTACAGATACAACTTAATTTGGCAATCATAGGTTTTATTACATTCCTTTAAAGTTGTAGTAGGTTGAAATTAATATTGTCCTTAGGGAAGACATTTCAAAATGTCACAGTACTAATTTGTTGTGTACTGCTTTCAATTTACATACATGTAATCAATAATGACACAGACACACACACACACACATATCTTTGGGCATTTTTCAGTAAGTTACTATGTTGTTCCACTGTAGGCTATTCCAATGCAACAACATTTCTCTATAAGCTGTTTATGATTATCATTTTCTCTTTGTATATCTTATATATCATCGTCCAATATAATTAATTATTTAAGGAACTTATTTCATGTGCCTTTAAGAAATAAAGCCCAAGGATACTAAATGATCAAGGCAATTCATTTAAACCTCAACCTCTGATACACATGGGGACAAGCATAATAAATTACTACATAATAAAGTACCTAGTGGAAAGTGGTCAGATTTCATATATTTTGGCCTTGATTCAACAAATTAAACAAAAAAGGTATATACATTTTCCTTAGTCTTTTACCAAAAGAGTATTTCTTCTTTTACTCATAGATCAAGAGGAAAAAAAGAAAATCCACAAAATGATATAAATATGGTTTCATAATAGAATGAGTTATTTCTTCCATGGACAAAGGGTCCATAAGGCACATATGTAGGAAGCAGTTTCAAAAATAGCAGTGATGTTTGCATTCCTGTATAAAGCTTCCAAATTATTATATTTGACTCTTTTGATACTTAGGAATAGATAATATCTGAGGAAACCAAATGCAAAGGGATGAACCAACTTAATCATGATTATTTAGGCTGGTGAGATGGCTCAGTGTTAAAAACACTTACTACTGTTGCAGAAAACCGAAGTTTAGTTTTCAAACACCACATGGCAGCTCATGACTATCCAGTTCCTGGGAGGCCCAACACTCACTAGAAATGTTTGGATATGAAAAGAAAGAAAATGTAGAAAAGGGGTAGTATGTGGAGATGCTTGACATGGCTAGAAAATTAAGTGTAGATTAGAAGGAAAAGAACTGATGACTGAAGCTACAAAAAATCTCACTACAGCCATCCAGCCCTGAATTGTTTACATAGTACATATGGGCTCTAAGTGTGTGCACTGCACCATGATTGCACTTGAACTGAGAGAGACAAGATGAGAAGCAGAAGAGAACAAAGATGAAGGAAGCAAGATGGAAGTCAGCCAGATGGAGTGCAGGCAATGAGACCAGTGGAAAAAATGCAGCAGTTTGTGCTCCTTGGGAAAATGGACTAAAGTGATCACATAGCAGAACTTTGGATAAAGATATTCCATCCAGGCAGCACTACAGACATTGCAACTATCTCTTCTCACATCCCGCAACACTTTGTTTATATCAAAATGCACTGCGTGTATTTGAGTACATCAGCAACTACTAGGAGGACTGGGATTCCTTCATAGATGAACATATGTCTGCTTTCCACAATCCTATTGCAGCAAACATAATAGCTGGAATTAGTATTTTTAAAACTATCTGTAAGTTGTTGTGATTACTTACATGCTCCAAACATTAAGATATTGTGATTGTAGTATGATGTTTACTTTTACATATTAAGTTAGTTGGGCTATAGCACATTCTTTAACTGCACATTAACATGTGAGGATAATTTTTATATGGTTACCATTTATGGCCACTCAATATTATGTGAGAAAGAATACTTCACCAGATGAAATGGGCCTCATTCAATCATCTGAAAAACTGTAAAGGCCTCAAGAACAGAACTATGGTGTCTCTGAAGGAAAGGGAATTCTGTTTCAACACTGAAGCATCAGCTTCTACCCATGACTCTATGTTCTATCGATTTTATATTTGTCAGCTGTAAGCTGATTCCTTGAGAAGAAAATGTATATTTTGCCTTTCTATATGCATATATGTGTTTATTTGTAAGTTGTTTTCATTGAAGGAGAGGAGAAGAATGGAAGGAGTGTTCAAACAGTTAAGGTCACTTACAAAGACTACATGGGAAATGGGCTGATACAAGTATAAATAACAACTTTACTTCTAAACATATTAAATTTCAGATATATGGGAAAATTCAGCAGAGATATAGAGAAAGCAAATGAAAATATAAGACTTAAATTCATAATAGAACTTATTGGTCAAAATATATGACTCAACCATAATATAGCTTCTCTGTTCCTATAAAACACATACTGTAGTAAGGCAGAAATTTATACACTATAGCACATATATATAAGAACTATCTAGCTGTAGTCATTATCCAAACATAACTTACCTTCAAACTTATTCCAAACAAAACATAAAATTTCTCTTGTAAAGACAATCTGGTGTCTTCACACCTAACATATTTCTTCTTAGGTAAATATCATCTAAAGGTAGAGATGAAATCTCCTGTCAGGATTCCAATAATTCTGCCTGCCCTGAGGCAGAGTAGATAAAGGTGGAACAATGGGAGAGGACAAGAGGGCAGCTGTTTTCTGTTCTCCACAAGCTGCCCTCTCAGATATAGCCATCCCTGACATTCACAGAGACATCATAAGACATCATTGACTATCATAAGCTTTTTGGTACTGATAAGACCTAGACCTGCTTATGACAGATTCACAGCCAGATATATCTGAAGTGGAATACAAGCTAAGTCACTGAGTAGCTGCAGGTTTTTAGCACAGACTTCACTTTATTCATCTACATAAATATGATTCCTTTTTACATTCTAGAGTAAGAAGAATGTTAGAAACTAGTCAGAAGTTAGAAACTCAGAAGGTTGCATCCATGACCTTCAAAGCAGAAGCTCTGTCTGATGACAATTTTTCATGCATTTAACAGTCCTTCCTTCTTCAAGAAACCATGTCATAGCTTCCTGTCCGCCAGGAGGTGACACAAACTCCCACTACCATGATGTTCTCCCAAGCACCACAGATAAAGCAACCATGGACTGAACCCTCTGAAACTCCATGTAATCTCTGAATGATTCCAAGATTCCTATTTTGAAATTCAGTGGATTTTTGAGCTCCAAAGCTGTACTTTTTTGGGGGAAGATGCTGAAGCATGTGTGAAACTTCTCTCAAATAACACTATGGAGGCTAGAAACCTGGGGAAACTGTTAGAGCAACAAAAGTAACAAGGTTGATTCCTCTTCCTTTGAAGAGTTTCCAGGCTACTGGATTGGAAAAATTTTACTGAGAATTAAAAACCTAGGTCCTTATGAATGACAATTAAGTACTCTGCCAATATATCCCCACCCATAAAGGAATTTAAATTCATCAAGTGTTCTGCATGGTTTTCATCATGGTGAAGGCATATCCAAAAGAACAATAGATATAGAAGTCATAATATAGGGTTCAAACATTTGTCTAAGAAGAAAATGGGGCAAGTAGGTGTGGCTTACTGGATTAACATTTGTTAGAGAAACAGAAATTTTAAGGTAGATACAAGTCCAAAGAAAAGGTACATATGGATGTTTAAAATATTTAAAGCCTTTTAAAATACAGCAGGTTTGAGCTTATTGATAGTTTAAGAAGAAGCCACTTTTTCTTGGTATCTAGAAGCAGCCATAACATGTAAAACAGAGGACAAAGGAATAAAGTACACTAATCTGTAGTTCCCAGCTTGAAGGAAAAAAATACATACATACATACATACATATGTGTATATATATATATATATGGTTAACAACTTTAGAAATACCTGTAATACCAGTACTCAAGAATCTGAGCCAGGAAGGTTATGACTTTGAGGTTAGCCTGCTCTACAATGTAATGAATTAGAGGAATCCCTGAGTATATGCATATTGTTGACATGGGCACAGCCATCTAGCCTATGACCTATAGAAATGGCAACGTCTTCTTTGGGTCAGGCTCAAAATGGTAAAGCCGTCCTCTGGTCCAAGTATAAGTGTCTACAAACAGTTGACCAGTTCATGCAAAAACTAGCAACTACTGATTTCTCTTGCCTGTGAGTGCTCACCCAGTGAATCCTCCCACCAAGCTTAGCTAACTACTCCCCACTGTGACTTACATAATAAACATGCTGAGGTTCCCAGCTGCGAGGTAGTTAATTTCCTCCATCAGAGTCACACAGGCCACCTGATCCCAGCTTTTCCGTGTATGTGTCTGTCCTTTCTACATTGAGTTACCACTCCTAGTCAATGAGTCAAGTTTTGCAAAACACAGCACTGTGGAGAAGCCCAGCCTAGACTACAAAGTTGTTGCATTAACAAAAGTAATGTTCCAGGTCATTTTTGTGTATTTGTGGCATTTCTATGCTTTGCTCTTCTAGACTCTTCTAGTGCCTTGAAGAAGGGTACTATACTCAGATCAAACTAGAGAAACAACAGATGCAAAATGAACCCAAATGACAAAATTAACTTCCTGACAAGTGTCTGTTGCTCTATTCATTGAAAGAAATACAAGTGAGGTAGAAACAGTCCACAAATGTAATAGACTTGTCGGAATCACATAGATGTCAAGTGCTGAAGGAGATGCCTTCAGAACTGTATCTGAGAATTTGAAGCTTGTTGGCTTGGAAGAAAAGGTTCTTTCCTGAATATATGAAGCCCTGTAGGTTCAATGCCCCTTGCCTGTGATACTCCCTCTAGGAGTTTATTCTAACAATCAAGGAAATATGCAATAATTTGTTCATATTATTTATAATGGGACAAAAATGTTTTAAAAACAAATGTCAAAAATAGGAAGAGACAGAAGAATCAGTGGAAGCTCACAAGCCAGCTAGCTTGGGATATGATGTGGCAAATAACAAAAGACTGTGTCTTAAGGTCAAAGGTAAGGACCAACATCAGAGGTTATCCCCTGACCTCCACAAATGTACACAGGAGGGCATACCCTTACACACACACACACACACACACACACACACACACACACACACACACAGATCTTTATCCAGTATTAATGATAGTTCTTTAAAATACGTATGTATTAAGGAAAAGCATGAGAGTATAAATAAAATATCAGAAGTGATAAGGTTAAGGTGAGATAATATTTGAGTTTTCTTTTAATTTGCTAAAATTTTTCTAATAAATATAATGAAGTGCCAAAGCAGTTTAAAACTTGAGTTGGGGGAAGAACTGAAAGTTTGATTGAGACACTGAATTACAGAGAAATATACTAAGAATCCAGGAGTGAGGGAGAAGCTAAGCGTGTGCCTTCTCTGCATATGGAGAGCAACTGAACTGAGGTTGAGTTCACAAGGAGGCCACAGAACAAAAAGGCAGAAATAGCACCATATGTGGACTTCTGAAAGAATACCTCAGTTGTTTCCTGGATTCCAGGTGAAGCAGGAGATTGAGAACAGCTCCCAAAAGTTGCATTGGAGTCAGGAAAAGGCACAGGACAATTCCATAGCAATGAAAATTGCAAAATTTTCAGCAGATATAACTTAAAAGGCAAATATTATACCCTATGATACGTATTCCCTATTTACGCAAACAGAAAGGAGTCTGCCAATCCTGGAAGCTATTGTAATCATGCTTTCTTAGACATGACCAGAAATATCAATCAAACTCATCACCAGCATCATGAAATTTTAGCTTTGTATTTATTGAGTTTCATAGATGGCCAAGGTGTGCCTTCAATAATAGACCTGGCCCCACCAAATAAAACAGTATACATAAAATTGCATGTTACAAAACAGAGCTAAGTGAATCACAGGAAGTCCATGAATTTGCTGCTTTGCCATAAGATTACTAAACAGTGAGTCAATCTTGAGACTTTTTTTCCCAGAGGAAGCATAATACAGAGCTAAGATGGCCAAGAAGGAAACCGGAAGGCCTCTGAAAGCTGGTACACTATAATTCTACCTGGGGTAGACACAAATACTCATGTACATGATGCCTACCTCAGCATTAGATGCTAATGAGAGAGAAGCACATTGGATTTGAGCACTAAGCACTGAAGGACAAGGAACAGGAAGATGTGAACAATGTCAACTGATCACCTTCCACTCTTTGTGGAAGCTCAGGATGTTCTTGATTTCCACGCCAGCTTCAGTAGCCATCCCCAGCACCAACTGCAGTGGATATGAAAAGTTCCTAGGGTGGTCCAAACAGATGCCAGTGATGATGGTCACCATGCTGCTGGGGTCCAGTGTCCCTGGCCTGGATGAATCCAGCAGACTTTTGCAGAACTCAAGAATATTGTAGAGGTCCCAGGCATCAGAATCTGGTCTAGTCATTCTGGGCCTCACCAACCTCTTGGACACAAAAGACTGGCAAAGAATGTACTGGTTCCCTCTCTTTAATTCATGCTCTAGGAAAGTGATGGCTCCCAAGGCCCTGCGATCTTCCCATTTTAGGATGTACAGTGTGTCAACCACAATCTTAGGTATGATAAGAAAAAACTTAGCACTAGTAGCTAGTCTCTGTATGACTGAAAGATGCTCACATAGGGCCCTGGGGTCAGGGAAGAGGTAAGGCGTCAACACTGACCGAGTCTGGGGACCTCGGAGAGTCTTCTCTAGCAGTGCCACTTCACGCTGAAGCCAGAGCTGGACTATATCTTTGGAAAACCTGATTCGTTCAGTTGTTCTTGGAAGCTGCAGAGGTGGGTTTTCTGACCTTTCAAGGGTACTGCTCACAAAGACACCCAGCTTAGAATCAAATCTCAAGAACTGTCCTGGGAGTCTAGCTGCAAAGTGACCAAAACTTCTGAAGAAACAGATACGGACAATAACTTCCTCCTGGATGGTGAGTGGAAGCAGATCCCCCTGCCCTAAGCCTGCTCTTTCCTGGGACGCTTGAGGAGGAGACTGTTGGAACAGGGCAATGTCTTCCGGGAGTTGAAAGTACCTAGGAGTGTGTGGCCATTGATAGCTGTGCAGCAAGTCCTGGAAATGGTGTGACAGGCCAAGGCCTGGATGCTTAAGGTCTCCCACTGAGGGCAGCAGGTTCAGCAGCACACAGAGGTGGTCCCACAAGCTAACGACACTCCTCCGATACGACAAGAGGAGGCTGTGATTGCTATGGAGCCAGCTCATGATCACCTTAATGGTAGGCAGCAGTCCCTCTGCAGAAAGAATGTCCAATTTCCACCGAGTTGTCTGGAGATTGCTGTTCTGGCTAATAGAGGGCTTCTGCTCCCAGGAGGAACCCATGTGTAACTCTGTCTCAGGAAAGCTGCTCATCAATTCCTCAGTACCCAGTGAACTGCCACCAGCAGGACTTGGCTCACACTGAGGTGTTGGAACATTATGACTAAAGATGGGAGCCAAGGGGAAGCCATGTTTTCCTTGGAGTTTTTGGCTCAAGGGAACTGGCAGGCTAGAAGAAATAGTTGTTTTCAAGAGATCGAGGAGACTTTCGCAAGGTACATACGCCTTCAGTCTGTTTCTGGGATGAGCAGCTTTAGGTTTGGGTGTACCTCCACTTTTCTGAATTGCATCAGAACTCACGGAGCCACTCCCTTCTTCATCTGTTGTATCTGAGTGGGATGCTTCACTGCTGGTGTCTGATTGGACCTGGGAACTTAAGGATGAGTTTTCCTCTTCCTCTGTCTCATCTGAGTCACAGGAATGAAAACTGGCCTCACTCTCTCTAGAAATTCCAGACCACACGTGTGTTTTCTGACATTTGCTGTTCCATCCGTGAGATGGAACATCTTGATGTTGCTTTCCAGCATCTTTCTCCCAGCATCCATCACTGGGAGAAGCTTCTTCCCAAGTGAGATTTCTCTTCTGCAGCTCAGCCTGGATTCGTGTGTTCACGTGTTGTACCAGGTAAGAGAAAAGAGTCAAGGTGAAGATGACAGCTGGTTTTTGCTGTTTTGAACCTGATTTCCTCAGGCTGTGCACATTCATGAGGCAAAGAACCACCATGTGGAAAATGAGGAAGTCTGGGAGAAATAGGCAGCCTTTAGGAGGCTTGTCTTCTGTGGAAGCCTGGCACAGGCCTGATTGATGTGGGCGATAGGAAAGACAGAGACGAAAGTCTTCAAGAACCAGTTGACACAGGGCTATCAGCCTTGCTGCTTTGAATTTCCTCTTCGGCTGCAGGATGCTCTGAAGGTAGAGGAAGCTAACCAGAAGCCTTTTGTTGTCCCAACACTGCCTCTGGCTATGAGACAGTTTCCTGCCCTGGTACCTCTTGAGACAGCTGTACCTCTTTCCTGCATGATCATAGAGCCGTTTGAGGTTCCAAGCTGCCCCTTTAAAAGGCACTTCAGAGTGGAGGCAGCGCTGATAGAAATATGTGGCTTCAAGGTCATAATACTTACTCCCCATAAGAGCACCCAGTTGGTTGAAGGGCATTCCCATATGTGGGGCCACTGACAAGGCTCTGTAATAGCATCTCTCTGCCAAGTTCTTGGTGGCCAGTTCTAGGAACTCATGCTGATAGCGGAACAAGTCTCCCAGGTAGAGCAGGCAGCGATGACAGGCCATGCGGGCCCAGGAAGCCTCTTCTGCTGATGTAGGTCCCACTTTCTTACAGCCAATCAAGTGGATGGCTCTGTGGGGCCAGTCTATGTAGCTCTGTAATCTCAGCTCATAGTGGCCCTGAAGGAACAGGAAGAGATGCTCATAGAACCTAAGGCCAGCCTTCAGGTGAGCCTGTAGGGGCCCTCCCCAGAGTTGGAAAGTGTCCATTTGTTTCTTGTTGGTCTTCATGAGCAGCATGACAACATCAGAGTATATTTTCCTCCACAAGAGCTCTTCGGCCTTCCTACCATAAGTCACTGGATGCAGGAACATGAGTTTAATGCAGGCTTGCTGAACCATCTCTCTGAGAGCCAGGATGTGTGGCTTGAACATCTCTTTGTGGGCATTTCCTTTTTGAAGGAAAATATCGAGTCGCTGAGCTGCCAAGCAGACTTCCTGGTAGAGGAGTCTGGCCTTCTGGGCTTCTTCCTGGTCTCCGTCCATGAGGCTGACTCTTTTCCAGTGATGCTTTTAGTGTTTCCTGAGAAAAGGTGAAAACTACCTATTAGTATTCACCCACAAAGACTGAAAACAATACCAACCAGAACAATGAAGTTGGGGAAAAGGGTATACTTTTATTCTCTCACTTGTAAAAACATTTAGTTTCATGTTTTTTACCTAGCAACTGTTCATGAGTATGTTTCCTTGGAAGTCATTCCTACCAACAGTCAAATCGGCACGAATAAGTCATCCCTTCCAAACATATCTCTAATAAATGGAAGTCAGAAGCACATGCATTGAAATTAACTTAAACAATCTAAGAATAATGAATTGCTCGTGTCCATGTCTATATGAGGAAAATCAGACTTAGAAAATTATAATTATGTAGACTTAGAAACATAACAATTACTTGAAAAAAGAGTGAAATACAAAATAATATCTAAAATATAACATGGGCATGTAAAAGATATAAGTTTCTCCTCCCAAAAGATCTATAATACTTTGTTTAACATACATTCAACTGAAATTCCTTAATCTATGTAATTTAAAAAATATTACTTTTAAATGCCTGGCATAGAGAAAAATTAACAATTAAACACATGTTCTAAATCTAAAGTAATGAAGGCTGGGCTGATGACACACACCTGTGATCCCAGCTTCCCTGGGATGATCCAGATGGTAGGCAGCAGTCCCTCTGCAGAAAAAATGTCCAGAGGTATGGCGATAAAATAATCTCAAGACCAGCCTGGATAACTAAGCAAGGCCTTGACTCAAAAACAAAAGGTAAAAAAAGGGCACTAGGTACATAGCTCAGTACTAACCTATTGTGTGCAAGGCCTGACACACAATCCCCAAACTTAAAAAAAAAAAAGAAAAAAGCTAACTAGACAATGTTTTAGCTGAGAAACTGAATAGCCTGGGATGGCAAATAAACCAGACTGATTGAACAAATGCTCTATACTATCCACACAGAAGGATAGAGCGAGAACAGCATATGGGAGGTCTTTGGGTCTATGACTAAAATGGGAAAAGTTGAGCAGAAAGAGAGATGTGGGCAAGAACAAGAAAATGATTTTGTAGAAAAACAATGAAGAGGCCAGGAGCTGAACCAGCAGCCCCACAGCCTGGCAAATGTCCAAAGCAGTACAAACACTTTCACTGGGCAGGGAAATAAGGGCTCAATTGGTTGAGGAAATAAGGGCTCAATTGCTCCATGTTGAGCAGACTGAGGGAAAGGGAGCAAAACCTACCATATAAAATCTAGAGAATACATCTAAAATAGATTAATGTCTCTCTACCCCCTCCTCTTACCCTCCCTCATCTCTCCACCTTCCTCCCTGATCCCCAGTTTGTCTAAAAAGAAATTATCCAACTGTAAGAAGAAGAAAAAAAAAACAGTTCTAAGACATCTTCAAGATTTTTACCTAAATAAGTCTCTCTGTTAGAAAAGTAAAGAAGACAACTCACAGCAACAAAAGGAAGTTTTCTAAACATAAAGGTATAGTATACAATTTAGGAAAATTGTACTAAGATATGACCAGACAAGGAAGAAAACTCATCAGTTTTCATCTAATTTTTCATTTTTAAGAAAGATGAAATGGCACTCAAAAATACTTCTTTTTTTTTTTCCCTAGGTTCTGCAAACAACAGTATAATACAGTGACTATTGATTACTGTAGCCATTGATTTTCTCATCTATATGTTACAAAAACACTATAGTACTCTACACATCTAGGTGTGGATCCATGGAGCTAAACTATAATTTCTCACAAATATTACCAAACCAAATAATTACAAAAAATTTCTCATTTTGCCTGAATGCCAGTGAATCCGACCTGGCTCCCAGACGACAGCACTCTCACACCAATAGTTATGTCTGATTCTTACTTCCTTGCACAGCCTCTTTCCTCCTTCACAAACTTTAGAAAGTTTTCTAGCAGGCTTCCTAACAGGAGGTGATGGGACACAGCTGTTCCTTCTGAAGCCATGGGCAATGACAATTCCTGAAAGCTGATGTTTCCTAATCTAAAGCTCATGAGATCCCAGGGTCTTCATTATAAAATGGGTAAAATTAACCCCCTTCAATGAAATTATTTTAAATGAGACTCTCATAACCCACCTTTGAACTCACCAGTAGGTTGAACCCCTAGAGTGTGCATCTGCTCAGCCTTCTGGTTTCCTAGGTCTGAACCTCACACATAAGACTACCAATGCCTCCTAGATATAGTACTTAACCTAGTCCTGCCCATATTAGTTCTGCATAATTGGCATAGGCTGGGTTCACAGGAGATATGACTCAGAATGCTTAGTTGGGCAGGTAAGGCAGGATAAGAAATTACCCAGAGAGACAGCAGGACAGAGAGAAAACAGAAGTTAAGTTAGAAAAGTATCACAGAACCAAGCATGGTGATGCACACCTGTAATCCCAATTCTTGGGAAGCTGAGGCAAGACTACTAACAGACTGAGGCCAGCCTGATCCATGTAGTGACTTCCAGGCCAACCAGAGCTCGACGGTGAGAATTTGTCTTAGAAAAGCAATTATACTTCTATAAACTAATTAAAAATACAAAAATATGAAGTTAGTAAAATATTATATTATACCCAGCATGGTAATTCACATTTGTATTCCTAGTACTTGGAATTGGGACGGAATATCAGGAGTTTAAGACCTGCTTAAGCTACATACCTAGTTCAAGGACAGCCTTTATGAAATTGGAAGATTCTGTCTCAAAAGAAAGAAGGAACAAAGAAAGAAAAAAAGAAAGGAAGAAAGACCAAATACTTCTGTTAATAATAAATATACAAAGAAATAAAACAATTGTTAAAATATTAGCAGAAGTACAAATTTGTACCCTAAAAAATCATAAAACATTATTGAAATAAATTAAGAATTAATAAATAAATTGATTAATTATAATAAATTAAAATAAATAATAATACATAAAATAAATAAAAAATAATAAATTAAATAAATGGGAAGACACTTGTAATTATTATCATAAGGCTTAATATAAGACAGCATTAATCAGAAAATTGATCTATAGATTCAGTACAAACTTTACTAAAATTCTTGCAAATATTCCTGTGAGAATTATAAATCATAGAAGGTGGTGTCTATATAAGGTTAGGGATACAGCTCATTGATAGAGCATTTGCCTGGCATGACAAAACCCTTAGTTTGATCTCCAGTATCTATTCCCTGCCTCTCAAGAGAAGGAGGGGGAGGAGAGAAACTAAGAAATTAATAGGCTTACAGTTACAATTTTCAAACTTGCAACAAAATATAGTAATTAATGAGATAGAAAAGTGAAGAAATAAAAGCTTATATGTAAAATCTATTTATTTCAACAAGAATGTCAGATAAAACAGCAAAGAAAGAACCATCTTTTCAACAAATGGTCCTGAAATAACTGGATATCCATTTTCATAAGAATGAAACTGGACCATATTCCTTAGATCCTATGCAAAAAGAATGAAACTGCATCACAGACTCACTGTGAGTGCTGGAACTTTAAAACTATATGAATAAGTTTTTGGAGAAAATATCTGTCATGCTGAGTTTGGCAGAGTCTTCTTAGACATGACACCAAATAATAAGACCACACGCAACAGTCCTAGGGTTGCTTCCATGAAACTAAAAGATAATACCAGTTTCTGTCTCAAGAGAAGAGTATTTGTTGTCACCTTAATAGAAAGATCAAAATTAATCATTGCCAGGTGTCTTGGATTTCAGTATGGCTGTAGAAAGTGTGTATTTGACTTAGGGATGTCTAAATGTTCTGGAAACTTCAGGGAAGTATTCTGATAATTTTAAAGTATTGCTCTCTAGCACTAGAAAAAATACTTGGTGCTGTAAAATATGAAAATATTTTATTTGTTTGTAGGCATTTAAGATTACATAGGAAACAACCTGCAAGCAGGCTGGAGAGAGCATTCAGCAAATAAAAGCACTTGCTACACAAGCTTAGACACCTAAGTTTGATCCCCTGAATGCTCTAAAGGTGGAAGGAGGGATCTTATGCCACAGAGTTGTCCTCTGATCCACACGTATGCATAGTGGCACATGCACACTCTCACACACATGTCATACACACATACACAGTGGTGGCAAATAAAATAAAATTTAAAATAATAATTTTTTATGTTTGGAAACCTCATATATATTACCGTTTATAATACATTGTAATTTCTGTACAGTTTTAAACACTAAATTCCCAGCATCCACATGGAAGCTCAAAACCTTCTGTAAACCCAGTCCCCGGGGTTCTAATGCCCTCTTCTGGCCTCCACAAGCACTGTATGTATGCATACATGTGCACAGAGACCTAACATGCAGGCAAACATCAATATACATAAAATAAAAATCAGTAAATCTAAAAAAAAAAAGTCTTATGCCAGACATAGTAAGGCATGTCTGTAATCACAGTAGTCAGCATGTAGGGAGAAAAGAATCAGGTGTTCAAGGCCAGCTTTCACTGCATAATGAGCTTTAGACTAGCTTCGGCTACTTGAAAACTTGTCTCCAAAAGAAGGGAGGGAGGAAATGGAAAAGGTGAAAGAGGAGGAGGAGGAGGAGGAGAAATTTTTAAAACTATCAATCTATAAAAAAAATGCAGTCTTTAAACCACTTTTGAAAAAGGGACAAATGGTCAGCAAATAATTGGAATTGTTTCCAAATTTAAAACACCATGGACAGGGCATATCATCCAGCTATAAAACTTGAAACACCTGACCAAGAAAACTATATGCTTGGATAGAGAGTAAAGAGAGCATCTGTTTGTTATGGATATAATCTATTTCAGGAAGATTGGGCTTGACTCACTACTATTGAAAACTCACATACCTGACTATGCACCGCCTTCAGGTTTAGACTCACACAGAAGAGAGCTCTTGCATCTGCACACCATTTAACAAGAGAAAAAAAAATATCCCTAACAGCATTTATTGTCTATAATAGATGAAAGCAAAACAACAAAAAGCTAAAACTGGAAATAATCTAATTGTATGTCAACAGTGAATGGAATAAATTATAATATATCCACATTACATTGTAGACATAAATGAGCCAACCATACTACACCAACCCATATGGATGTATCAGACAATCATAATGTTGGGCAAAAGCAGCCATCCATAGGACATAGAAAACATGATAGTATGAAACTAAGACCCAAATGGGAAAAAAACTGAAAAATGTATTCTTTATGGATACACACTTGACAAAAGCAGAAAGAAAAATGGAAGCATATTTTCCACTGCAGGAAACATGCATGTATAGTGTATGCATTTGTACATTTTTGTATGTAGAATTGTTCACTTTAAGTCTAAAGTTCATATAAAAAGATGAAATACCAAGTATGTAACATAGTGTGTGTGTGTGTGTGTGTATGTGTGTGTAACATGACTGTGAATGCAGGTACACACAAGCCATAGTAAATGTGTGGAGATCGTTGGAAAAAGTCAGGTACAGGTTCTTTGCTTTTGTTTCAAACAGGGTCTCTATGCTGGTTTTCTGCTCCATACATCAGGCTAGCTTGCCTATGAGCTTTCAGAGATTCTTTTGTCTCTGTCTCCCATCTCCTCTAGGAGAAGCACTAAGATTACAGGTGCTTACTCTATGTTTCCAGCTTTACATAAATTCTGAGGTTTTGGACTCAGGTCATCATGCATGTTCAGCTATCACTGCTACCCACAGAGCCATCTCTGTAGCCACACAGGTCTTTACCCTTATCCTTGTATCCTTATCTTTATCTTTGCATCCTTAGAGGACTGCTACCACTGACTCTAAATAACTTGAATAAGAAATAAGATTCAATACTAAGTCATTGTTTTCTATTAAAAAGACAAATTTGGTTCCCAAAAAAGTGAACAAAATTAACAAAATAACTTTTTTATAGAGTTGGAACTAGAAAAGGTAAAAAAAATTAAAAATAGGATAACATCTCAAATAATCTTTCAAATTACAGGTATGGTCAGCCAGCTCTGTATAATGGAGTTCTGTATAATGAACTTCAGGCCCAATGCTTCCCTTTGTCCTATGTATAGCATATTGAAAACTCTTTTCTAATTCATTTTTCTCTCAGTTTCATCCACAACATTCATGCTGCAACCATGAAGTCTCTCTTGTGTAAATGATAAGCTTATATCTATTATTATAAGCTACATTCCTATTAAAGACACAAAGCCTATGACAATATTTAATAAAATTACCAATTTAGACGTAATTCTCATAAATGATGGCTCCATAATTTAACAACTGAACTCTAGACTAAGACTTTGGAAACATACGTATCTCTAATTATATCACAGAGAAATCTCACACAATAGTATACTTTGATTCCCAAAGAAGCCAGTAAAACCAAGTTTGAATTCAAGAAAGATAAAAAGGGATTTTTAAAGACAGAATCTTGTATAGAACCCAGACTGGTATTGAATTAATGATCCTCCTGCCTCCTGAGTGCAGGGATTACACATGTCCACAAGCACATCCAATAGACTATTTCACTGTAAGTCTCTAAGAATAAATGAGGTCTCCGATGAAATAAAGATCTTCCAGCTATGGGCAGAGTTCGAGCAGAAATTATTCCCATTTGCACATTAGAGATGAGCTTTGCTTGTGGGTGGGAGACTGACTTAAATGAATGCTAATATCCTTTTTGTCATTTTTAATTGTTTTTATTCATAGAGACTGTTTATAAGAACCAGCCCTTACAGAATTGTGCAATCCTATGAGGAAGTCTAGGTAAGAATCTTGTCTCTACAACTTGTATTTATCCCCAAATCTGTCACTTGGCAGAGTAAGCAGTAGGAGTAAGTAAAATCTGAAACCACACCACACACAGCAACAGGGAGGCAGTGTAATGTGCTTCTGTCCTTTACTCCCTCCAGTATGGTGTACGCCTGACCTACAGGAAGAGCTGGTATCCTTCATCAGCCAGCATCCTCTTTTAAAATCAAACCTTTGTTTCCTCCCATGATGACTCATGAACCTATTTTCAGACGCTACTTACTAAATTGCTATCGGTGTATCTAAAAACTAAAATCACCTTATCTGTACATTCGTTTTTGTCAAATAATAAAATAAATATTTTCCTTTAGTGCACCACTCCTGTTGACTGGGTGATCAGTCAAATCCAGACAAGATGGATCTGGAGCACATGTGTCATCTGAAAAAAAAAAAAAATCTGCCATTGTTTAAGGCAGTCAGGATGAAGAAAGGAAATTGCAAGTTCAATCCAAGGCAGGAATGGCACATCGAGCACCAGGGTGTTGATGGAGGAGTATATATAACCATTGTCTGAAGGCTATGCTTCAGTCACAGAAAGCTGCAAGGACAGACATCTCTGCAGCATGAGACAAGTCTGAACTTTCCTGTCAGTGACAAGGTTAGAACAGCACACCTCCCACACAGAAAATGAATCAGACGCAAGGAGCCTGGTTCTCCCAGAACTTACAGCACTTCTGGAAGCCACTTTAACTCTTTCAAATACTGGGGGAAATTCTTAAAAGGAGGAAGATTGAGAAAGAAGTAGCTAATAATATTTTCATAGCAGTGAAAACAATGTATTCAATGTTGGAATACTTCAAATGTCCAAGAGGAGGAAAGAAATGAGTTGTTTATAGTTTATGTAAGACGTATTGTCATATTTTGCAATTGTTATGCCTGGCATGCAGCAAAATTTCAAGCTGTAAGGTGGAGTGACAGGTATGAAGCAAACAATACAAGAACTTGAAAAACTGAAGTGAGCTCTGATAAGAAAAGCTGAAGCTGAAAATTCCTTTAGGGTACATGGCATGATGGCCAACTCCCCGGAGATCCGGTTCCCTGCACCTGATGTTATCCACACAAACGGGGAAGAATAGTTGACTTCATAGAATGACATTGTCAAAAGGTCAGAGGAGACAGGAATAGAATAGGTCCAAGTCAGGAAAGGGTAGAAGAGGGTCCAAAATCGATCTGGGAAAATATTCTTCGAAACGCTTCTTATTTTAGTTCACCTGGTTCTAGAATACAATCTACACAGTTATCAACTTTGGAAAGCATAAGGATTAGCCATTGTCACCAGAGCCAGCCTTTGACTTCAGGGCATTAGCCAAACAAGGGCAGACCCTGCAACCAGTAGGGAGTGCCAAGAAAAACAACAGGTGCAGGTAAGTGGGCCAACTATTGATTACTTTCTCATCTTTGGTCACATTGTGAAAATTAGCAGCTCCCCATCATCATCATCATCAACAACAACACCAGCAGCTGGCAACTGTTTATAAGTATGTGTTTTTCTTCTCCCAGAAAAAAAATGAATCAAAAACTGGCGTGGGTGTCTAGCCCTCTGCACTTTATCAAGCAGGGCTTGTAATTCTAATGCAAAACAAGTCTAGGTTATATAGAACAAAGAAAGCAGTTATGTGCCATGATTGAGTAATGACCCCGGAGACTACTTTTTCTTGGGGAGAGCTGGGAAGATGGGGCTAGAAGGCAAGGGGGCGTAGATGGGAGAAGTAGTGGAGGGAAGGAAGGAAGTATGTTAGGATGTATTATTTGAGAAAGGAAAATAATTTTTTTTCTAAATAATCACCCACAAAAAATAAATACATAAAAGAGTAAAGTTTTGTTTTACCTTAAAAAAAAGAAGAAGAAGAAGGAGGAGGAGGAGGAGGAGGAGGAGGAGGAGGAGGAGGAGGAGGAGAGAAGCAAAAATAGAGCCCTGCAAGAGATATGGGATGTTTCTTTGGGCAGCAATGACATGACAAGTAAAGGACAGGAGGATGAAAGACAGTGCTCTAGCCCGCATAGTAGCAGTGACCTCTCCAAGCAATGCCCTCTTTGATTCCCAAATTTAACAGGAGAAACACAATGCTTACAGAAGGAAGGTGTCAAGCTTATACTGTAAAGAGGGAAGGTTTCAAGCTTACACTGTAAAGAGGGAAGCTGAATAAATGAACTGGGTTAAATCAGAATTGAAAATCTAAAAAATAAAATCTAAATAACATATTTAAATCTTCATAGAAACAAAGGAGAATATTACCATCAAGAAGCAAGCGCAGCACAGCAGTTGCCATCTGGAGATACTTGGCAAGGGAGTATCATAACTGAAATAAAAACTCATACAGGTATTGACCCGGTAAAAGATGGTACTGTAAAGGACATATTTCAGCACTGGTGAGATGTCCTGGCAGGTGAAAGCACTTGTTAACAAGCTTGATTGCCTGAGTTTGATCCCTTGGACTCACATGGTGGAAGGAAAGAACTAAGTCATACAAGTTGTCCACAGACCTACACACAGGAGCCATGACACATGCATGCCTACACATACACACTACATTGATAAATGTGACTTTAATTTTTTAATTAGAAAAGACTACAGATATACAGAGTGGAGTGACTGAAATCTGTATAATACCGTTTCTACAAATGAAAAGCAATGATTAATGAAAAAGCATGACATCTTCCCAAGAAGTTTGTGTGCATACACTTTGGTGAGCATAAATTAAACAACAGGAATGTATGACGGTAGGAAAGTGAAGTACCGAAGAAAAGAAAGGAGAAAACATAAGATAAAATTAGAAAGGTCTAGCACAGAACTTGGGTGTATTCTGTTGTAAAAATGAGCACCGTAAACTCCATTCTCTGCCTCAAAGGACCAAAATCAAGTTTCTGAAAAATTCTATTTAAAAGAACTACAAAGGTGGAATTAAACAAAATAATAACAATTGTGCTCATGCTGGATACATTTTGGTATGTTTTCCCACAATTTTAGAATTTACTTTAAGTTTGTGTTGATGATACTCAAGTTAAAAATGAATGCCTTCCTCCTGAAAGCAGTGTACATACTGAGATAATCTGACATGAATCCTTTATTCGTTTACAGTGTTAGACAGATTTTTTCCTAGCTACGAGTCTGATGAAAAGCAGTGCATCTGATATGGTGCCATTTGATGACATTAATACTTAAGATAACAATACAGGCCTGCCAATCAGAAAACATCAGAGCAAAAAGAAAAAAAAAGTCAACTTTATTTACATTATCTATATGTCTAGAGCTTGATGTGCCTGTTGCTGTATTAACTTATCAACAATCCCTAAACAATTCTTATTGTTGTTTCAACCAGGTTAATGAGGAATCACCTTTTGATTACCAAATAAATTCTTTAGTATTTCTTCTGAAAATTAGAATAGTCCTAATCTGCATCTTTGATACCACATGCAAAATTGTTAAATATTGTAATAATTTGGAATTATCATATCAGTATTTTGTGACTTAATTAGACAACATTCACTTAAAATAAATTTCCTTTATGCAGTATATGTTTGGATAGCATTTAGCACTTCAAATGAGTCCACAAACATCATTTCTGGTTCCAAAATACCTTTATCATTCCCAAAAAAGACCTCTTTCCCATTAATAACCTATACTGAGGCCCTGCCCCCACCCTAGCTCATAGCAGTCACTAAGTTGATTTCTGTATTACAGATTTACCTACTCAGTATATTTCAAAAACACAGAATTACATAATACATTTTCTACCCTTTTAAGGAAAACCATCTTAATTGCTTGAATTCTTAGCTGCTGACTGGAACAAGCCCAATAATTCCAAGCCACATTGCTTTTCAAGTAAGTGTCATTGTTCCTATCAGTAAATCCCCACTCAGTGTGATATAAGATGCTTAATACTGGGACAAATACAACACAAGTCTAACCTCATCCCTTCCATTGCCTTCTTTAATCTTATAGATCTCTAAATTGGGCTCTTGGCAATGGCTTGAGTCATATTCATACTTCCACCTACTCACCCTTTTGTGTCCTTACATATACTCACCCCTATCTATAGTGCATTTTCATTTTTGCTCACTCTAAGGTAAGCTGGTTTTGGTAACACATGCCTGTATCCAGCCCTTGAGAGGCTAAGACAAGATGATTTTAAAGCCAACCTGGACTACATAAGACTCTGCCTCAAAATCCAAAATATAAGGAAGAAAACTCAAACTTAAAACATCATCCTGCTTTTCAAAAGCCCCTATATGAAACTTCCTCTGGCACCTCATCCATTCCCACATGCTCCTCTGCCTGGAACATACCTCTGTTATTGGATTTGCCATACTACCCCGTGAAATATGTATTCGTAAGCACTGTAGTAAAATTGAATATTTTTATACTCAATGCCTAGCACAATGCCTTACTAAGAAATCAATACACTGTTAAAAAGATAAAAATTATAAAATGGACAAAATGTCCACAAATATTCAATAGACCATAGTTAGATAAACTTGGACAACAGTAGAACTTCAGAGCATTAGCACCAACATAGGCAACCTCAAAACGTGATCAAAATGCAATTTCTTGGTCCCAACTCAAGACCTACTGAGTCAGAAATTATGAGTGGGGGCTAACAATCCAGTGTTACCAAGCACCCCAGGTTATTGATATACACAACTTTATACACACTGGCCTGAAAATAGAGAACAAAGGAACAGCTGTCTTATGTAGCCTCTAAAAAGCTGTACTTGTGTTCCTGAGATGGTTCAGAAGGTAAAGCCACTCACCACCAAGCCCAGTGACTTGAATCCAACAGAGTAGAAGGTGAGAACTGAACTGACTATTGCAGGTTATCCTCTAACCTCCACTTAGATTCTCTCTCTGTCTCTCTGTCTCTCTCTGTCTCTCTCTCTCTCTCACACAGACACACACACACACACACACACACACACACACACATACACACACACTACTGTAATAAAATTAAGTTCAAATATCAATCTTTTTTTAGAAGCCATGCTTTCTGCTTTTCTGTGTTCAGAGGCTTCTCATTCTTAGCAGCCTGGAAGATTCCCTCTTCTGCTTTCCCATACTTCCAGGCTGAAGTGTCTGGGCTCATGCTTCTAGTTTCAAATCTCTATTCACTCTAAGTCATAGGTATTGTTTGTATAATGACAACCATTTATTTCTCCAATCCCTACTTACCTGACTGTATCGTGTGTCAATCTGCCTTCTCAGGGCCCCTACTTAAATTCTAATTATAATATCACTCATCTTTACCATCCAACTCACCACTTTGTATTTGGCAGTGTCTGGATTACTTATCTGTTGCATATTATTACCCCCATTTTTGGAAGGTTTAAATTGCTTGCATTTATTATCTCACAATTCTGTGGACCAGGAATCTGGTCTAGCTGAGGCATGGATCCTCTCCCAGCGCTGTAATCAAGACTCAACTAGAAAAGGATCTACTCCAAAACTCATTGAACTGTCTGCTAACACATTTCTTCAAAAACTGTTGGTTTTAGTGCCTGAGTTCCTTGCAGTGTGAACCTATCACCTATAGCTGGTATTGTCACCAAAACCAGCAAGAGAGGCTGTGGGACTGCCCTGAGCTGAGGTAAAGTAGAAGCATGCTTGGAACCTTGGAAATTCTCATTTCTTTGAGTGGAAGGAGTTCAGCTGTTCCTTCACTGCAGCTCTGACAGACCACAAGCTATGCTGTTTGCTCTCACAGCAAGACACTCCCACCCCTCAAAGGTATGTGACCTACCACGATTGTTTATCTGGAACTGTACCTGAATTCTCCTTATATGACCATATTAGGTCTCTCTCTCTCCCTCTGGTCCCCAGAAAATACCTAGGTCCAGGCTGCAACCCCCCACATGCAAATTGGGCTGTCATACCTGCACTGTTCTGAACCAATGGGGTTCCCCTGAGGTCCCTGGATACCAGAAACCCTTCCTCTCACTATATATGTAACCCTTTTCTTCAATAAATTGAGTCACACCCAGTTGCCGCAGTCTCCCAGAAATTCTGTACATTCCTGCAGGCTCACAGTCTCTCTGATTGAGGACCCATAGACCCACCATTTTCCACACCTTTTCCACATAGCCACACCACACCTTTTCCCTAATCTGTACATTGGGAGTTAACCCTTAGTGCCTATCACAGTTAAGAGGAGATTGATTTCATGAAGGCATGGACTCAAGGAAATTGGAATGTCTGAACACATTTTACAGCCCATCTACCCACCATGGTCTTAAGCACGTTCGTGTGGGTAGACACAGGTCTATGAGAGAATTAGTTTTCCTATTTAAGACAAGCCTGCTGAAAGAGGTGAGACTAATAAATTTTGTCAAACATACCTAACTAATCAGAGACTCACTGGAATCTGAACTCTGTCTTAATGACTCCATGTTATTCTGCTAGATACACGATCCTTGCCACAGTACAGTTGAATTCTCGTGCTGAATTTAACATTCGTCCTATTAGTCTTCTCGTTTTCTTGTTAGTTTTTAGCCCTTATGACTGAACTCATGATCTTTGTTATTTTTTTTAAAATATATAGTAGTTTCTACGATCTCAGCAGTAATGTCCCTAGATATGTGCAAACCACAGTTACTCACTTTTCACATAGCAGTGGCCCAATGTTAATTATTATCACTGTTTACATGGTAAAATGACACTCAAGTGAATTAACAAACATCTGCTTTTGTCCCAGATCTTAGCTCCTCTGGGCCTCATTATGTTCATCTTTTAAATAAGATCACTGAAGTAGAAGTCTATACAAGGCTCTTTGGGTTGTGTAGCACAGTGAGATGCTGAAAGCAGAAACGGACAGCAAATTCCACTAAGCCCCTGCCCTCCTCACATTCCCTCTTCTGGTGAGGTCGTGGGCACAGTAAGGCACAGATTCACCTCTAGGTTTTCTGAAGTTATTTTCTAAACCAACAGAATTTCAGGCAAATGGTTTCTGTGTCCTTCTGCCCTTTAAAAAAAAAAAAAAAAAAGATCTGGCATGTGAACTGAACAGGAAGATAAAATCTAGCTCTTCTTTTTTTTTTTTTTTAATTGTTTCCAGCTTTCCCTTTCATCCCTTCCCTGCCTTTCGATTAAACCACAGCTGTGAACTGAGAGATCCTCACCATCACTGCTCAGGCCTGCCTTCATGGCCACTTTGAACTATTCTCTGAAATGAATGTAAGTCAAATAAAAAATGAATTATAAAATGAAAGGATTGCTACTGCATATATCCCTTAATATGTTTCCTATTAAATCTTTTAAAACATTTTGTGATCAGTCCAAAGCGGCCATTTGTAATTAAAGTAAAATCCAGTTTTAATAGACCCAAATCAGCCTCACTGAAAAATGAGACTTATTTCTGATTTTCCAAAGTGATGGAGGGCTTCTTTGAATTTGATTAACTGTTACATATCTTATCTCTAGAAAGACTTTTATTTTTAAAAGATATATTTATGAAGCCAAACCATTGCAATATCAACCAGGCTCTGAGAACAATGTTCACACAGGAGTATTCAGTTCAACTCAATATGAAGTAATATCTCATAAACAAACGCTTCTTAGGCTTGACTGGTAACCCACCCAGGCAGTCCAGGGAAAAATATCAAAGCACTATCTGACTAAGGCTGTTTGAACATCCAAGTGAAGTGCAGGGTCAAAAATGCCAGTTTCTTTATACAGCAGATGCTCAACAATCACTAAATATCTGAAAAACAAAACGAGAAAGAACAGACATCAAGGAATTTGGGATCTAAAGAATTGAGAGTACTGTTTTATTTGAGTATGTTTTCTAGAGTGGCTACACAGAAAGATATGAGAAATAAAGGAACTGAGAAAATGTCAGTAAGACAAGAGCTTTTCATTCAAGTAAATTAGATGCATGCTGTGCCATGTGCAATACAATGGAAGTTCATAACAGAGATTCTTCGTTGTTCACTGAACTCAGAAGCCATTGGAACTAGGTGTTGAAAGGAGTGGGCAGTGAGTTAAGGTTCTTTCCTACAAGCCTGAAGACCAGAGTTCAATCCTCAGAACCCACATCGTGAAAGTAGAGAACCAACTCCTGCCAGTTGTCGAGAGAGAGAGAGAGAGAGAGAGAGAGAGAGAGAGAGAGAGAGAGAAATAAAAATGTAATGCAAAATAAATATAATTATGATAAGCAGAACAATGGAAAAACCGATTCCACAAACACAGAATCTCAGTAGCAAAGTTTGGGGTGGCGATTGATCAAAAACAGGATATAAGGAATAAACAAATGAAACATAAGAAATACAAATAAACACGACATAAGGGAGAAAAGTATTGATGAATGTCCACTCAAATGTTTGGGTGGGTTTTTCCACTACCTATGAGATGTATAAAGTGTTCCTTTGAATAAAAAATAATCAAAAAAATAAATCAAATCTCCATTTTAGGCAATTCTGGTAAGACATATGAAGTTTAGTGTCTAGGTAATGTTAGTTTGCCAGCACTGCAATAATAAAGAAGCTCAGACTTGGTAATTTAAGCAACAGAAACATATTTTTCCTCACTTTTAGTGGCTGAACATCTGATAATAGAATTGATGATTTCTTCTACGGTCTTTCTTGTCTTCCTGGCTTCCCCTGGGACATGTTATCCCTCATCTTCATGGAGTCAGTGTCCTAAGCTCTGTGATTCTGGATTATTAAGCCTACTGTAAGTTTTCTCAATATTGTTAAAGATTTTGTCTCAAAATGTAGTCACATTCTGAGACAACAGAAGTCAGGACTTCAATATATGAACAGGAGGAAGGAGACATATTTTAGCATACACAGATATGCTCACATTGAGTTAAGAGCAGAACATTATAAGTATACAAAAGGGGAGTGTGCAAGAAGCCATATGCAGGGATTTAGAGGTGTAATGTAATTGCACAGATACGATGATAGAAATTTTTTAAATGAAAAGGGTTCATATAAAGATAACCCTGTAAAGAAAAACATAGCATTAGGAAAGTTTATTGCTGATTTCTATGTGTTCTTCACCTGAGTAACTACAATGGTTTTATACTAGAGTTGGGGGTGTTATGGGTGTTTACTCTGAATTGGAACATCCCCTCCTCCAGGGAGGAGAAGAGCTCATAAGGCCCAGGAATCTCACAAAACTTCCAAAATTCAGGAGGCTCAGAAAATTGCAAGATTCACAAGGCCCCTGCCCCCAGTCCCTGGTTAAGAAAAGTAAACAGGTGCTGGGGAGAAGAGACCCTCTTCAGTGAAGCTGTAAATTATGCAATGAGCCTCAGGAATGCAACTTCCATGCTGGGATGAATTTAGGTGATACAGCTGTCCCATTTCTAATACAAATGTACAAATTCACAGCAGAAAGAGGTCTCTCTTAAAAACTTCTCTTGTAAATTTCAACTTCTCACTGATCTGCATTCAAACAAGGCTCAACTTTTTTGTCATGGCCAAAAGTTATAGCAACACATAGCTGTTACTAATTAATATAAATTATGTTGAATAACCTCAAATGACCCACTACTAATGCTAGACTATTTCAAAAACTTTCCTTTTCTAAAGAAACTCTGGATTTAACCTCACATATAAAATACTATGGATATGCCTGAATGATATTTCATCTCCATCTTTAAACATTGATGAGGAATTACTCTGCACATATGTAAATTTTAAGACAAGAATTTACAGCTAAAGCCTTTCCAAAATTCACAGAAGTTCACATTATAATATGAAAACTACAAAATTAATAACCCTTATATTTTAACAAGGACATAATTTGATGAGTCTGTGTTTGTAGAGATGTGAATAAATACCATGAGAGGTATTAGGGCACATAGGAGCAGTGACTACTGAATGGCATTTGCCTGAAGAACAGTCTCAAAATCCCAGACAGAGTACACCTCAAAGGATAGTACATCTCAATGGTATCCCGCTACAGAACTCCATAACTTCTCCCCAAACCTATTAAGTCAAACTCTCTGCAGGCAAAATATTGGCCTCCCCATTTTTATAAGCTCCTCAGATAATTCTTCTTCTACTGAAATTTAAGGCAAACATGAATTATGAAATAAAATGAAAAGCCCATATGCTTGATGTAGCGTCTGTAGGGAGGGACTATTAGTCATTCTGGCTATAACAGTTGCATACAAGGCAAGGAAGAACATCATTTTTAAAGCAGATGGCACTAAATGTTTTGTAGCTGTTTTCTCTTATTTTGAAAGTAGAATACTGACAGTCTTTTCAATTATAATTCAAAAGTCAGAAGATCTCTCATTCCTCTGAACAGTCATCTAACAATTAAATGGTCTTCTTGAATACACAGGATGAGGGAAAACAACTTCTGACAGCCATTTTTTAAGTCTTATGATTTTGGAGCCTTTCTTTTATTATCTTGCAACTTTTTCACTATAAAAATCAGACAGAAAAGAAAGATGACGTAAAAATACGTCTAAGGAATTGGAGCTACAAGTGAAATACTAACAATTAGTAAAAGTCATCAGAATTTGAAAACATTAGCTGGTTTTTAAAAAAAGGAAAACACGGTAGACATTGTGACTCCCACCTGTAATCCCAGCATTTAGGAAGCTGAGGTGGGAAGACTGCCATAAATTCAAGGTCCCCTAGGAATATATAGTAGTTTCCAGACCAGCCTATACTACTTAGTGAGACTCTACCTAAAAAGGGAAATAGTTGACACTAAGAAAGGAGAATAGTGGTAAGATGTATCACCTGAGTTAACATCCAACATTCCAAACCAATCTGTTGATTTCATTTAATATTTTGACAAATGGTTAGTAGGAAGGAAACGAAGGAAAATGTATTTAATTAAATTGATCCTGTCCACTGATTGTAATGTACAGAATGCCCTGGAATTGAGAGGGAAATAATAAACATGTCTTTGTATATCAGCAAAAGTTGAGAAGACACTAGGAGAATTTAAAGGAAGAATACAAGCAGGACCTTCCATAAAGCTAAATGAGCACCTACTGTGTGCTTAGCGCTCATCTGTGCCTCCTTTATAACTTCAGCACTTCATAAACCTAGTCAGTGTAATGCTGGGCCTACTTTATGCCAACGAGTCAACTCAGAAGAAAACCCCAGAGAATTGCTTTTACACCCTGCGATACTGCTGGTGTCTGAGTCCATTTACTTTCCACCAGGAAAGGGTGGAAAATGCACTTATAAACTACTTCAAATCTGCTAAATCATTTTATTTGGCAAGAGCCCACAGTGTGGCTGACACAGCCTGGAGACCTTGTGTAACAAAGCAGCATTTTTTGTTCCCCCTTTTTGGGAAGCAGGAGCCCTCTCATCAGCCTATTGCTGTCTACATAAAGTGAAATGATGACAGGTGTAGGCTATGGGACTCATTCTACTCTTTTTTATCCTGGCAAGAGGATCTATCACCCATCTGAAAAGACAGTCAGTCCCTGAAAACACGATTTTAACGCTTCATCAGAGCTCAAGGAAGCCTGAGGATGTCTTGGAAGTTAGCCAATTAGGTGTGTCTGCAGAAGTCTGCTCTCCCTTTCACTCAGCTAGCCTTCACAGTCTGGGTCCTTTCATCCTTAGCTAAATAGCAGCAGATGAGCCTGAGGCAGCAAATAGGATCTAAAAAGAACAGGCTTTGCATCCCCTGAAAGCCGACTGCTTTACATAGATAGCACATCAGAGACCCTACCCTACTCTAGACAGTTTATACCGGATTCTATTAAGCACAACCCTAACAATAGGGATGATCAGAGAAAATGTATATCACTACGAGGGAGAAAATAATATCTTCTTTTTTTATTCTGTATGTTTTTTTTAAAAATAGTTTCCCCCTTCATATAATATATCCCAATTATGGTTTCCCCTCCCCTTCCAGTTTCTTCCTACCTCACCTTTCATCCTCCCATTCAGATCCACTCCCTTTCTGTCTCAGATTAGAAAACAAACAGATTTCTAAGTGATAATGATAAGATATAATAAGATAAAACAAAAGCTATCATATTGGAGTTGGACAAAGAAAGGCACAAGTATCCGAGACCCACTTGTTGACACACTTCGGGATCCCATAAAAACGCTGAACTAGAACCCCTAATATATACGCAGAGGACCTGGTGCATACTGCTTCAGTCTCTGTGAGTTCATATGAGCTTTGCTCACGATGCTTTAGAGGGCCTTGTTTCCTCATTCCTCCATCTCCTCTGGCTCTCACACTCTTTCTGCTCTCTCCTGAGCCCTAAGGAGAAGGATTTATATTCTGTCCTTTTAAAAAGTGCAATAACTGTTGAGTTATTTTTCTGTCTCTGCTCTTAGACCATGAGCCCCTTAGGGGTGAAAATGCTGCTTACTCATCTCTCAGGCAATAGTCGACATCTGGCCTGGCACACGGTAAAAGTTTAGGAAGTTCAATACATAATTAGAGTGAATCAATGATGCTCCTACATGTTTTCTTTATATTACTTTAAAGTATCCCTGTTTGGGTTTACTTTGTTTGATTTTAAGAATATCATCTTCTGGGGGCTGGAAAGTTAATGGCTCAGCAGTTAATAGCACTGGCTGCTCTTCCTGAGGACCCAGGTTCAATTCCCAGCACACACAGCTCAAAACTGTCTATAACTCATGTTCCAGAGATCCGGCACCCTCATACAAACATACATGCAGGTAAAACACCAATGTACATAAAATTAAAATAAATAAAATTAAATTAAAAAGAATGTCAGCTTCCATTCCAGTTTATCTCTCAGACACTGTCTGGAGTTCTCTCTCTTCGGTATTATTTCCTGGCTCGCGTAGTGCTACAACCTTGCTTTAATCTCCCACAGAGAAGCCCTTGCATAGCTCCTCATCCTCTGAGTGGAACTATTTGAAAAGAATATAATGAGTAGGCTTTGTGGCCATGTTGGAGTAGGTGTTGCCTTGTTGGAGGAAGTGTATCACTGGAGGTGAGTTTTGAAGTTTCCAGGAACTCTCACACTTCTCGCTGCCTGTGGATCAGGATATAGAACTGTACTGCTTCCCCAGCACCATGCCTGCCATCGTTCTTGCCAGGATGATAATGAATTAAACCTCTGAAACTGTAAATTAAATGCTTTCTTTTATAAAAGAAGTTGCCGTGGTCATGGTGTCTCTTCACAGCAATAGAACAGTGACTAAGGCAATGTTCTACCATGACATCACACACACACACACACACACACACACACACAATTATACAAATATTTTTGGATGGATGAATAAATAAAATGAATTTTACAGAGGTTCATAAAACTGCAATTCCTACTTTTCCTGTCATCCTTCAGAGGGCACTGTATAGATATTGCTTTTTAAGCACAGATTAAAAGTAAAAGGAAGACATAGTTGTACAAGAAGTGGAGAAAGAACAGAAGCCCCCAAGGCAACTAAATATTGAAGACTGTGGAACAAATGCTAAGACTCAAAGCAGATTGAAGAAAAAGATAGTCCTATTGTTAACCAAAACTACAATTTTAAGGTGGCTGCTGATTTAAAAGCACTTAGTGACTTTTTCTCACTTATTCAGTGAGAATAAAAACAATTCTAAGTTCTGGTTTCAGACAGATCAAATTTTTCTTTTGGCACATTACACAACAATTACAAGTAAAATACAATTAAAACCAATTATTTGTAAGCTCACTTTTTAAACTAATAAAAACATTCAATTGTTGAAATGAAAAATTTCTCATTTCTTTCAGTTTTAACAAAATCCTCAGCTATATGAACAAGTCTTTACTAAAAACTTGTTTTGAGGCCAGATGTGATGGTACATGCCTTTAATCCCAACACTTGGGAGGCAGAGGCAGGGGAATCTCTGTAAGTTCAAGGACCACTGGTCTACATGGGGAGTTTCAGTGTAGCCAAGGCTACACTTGAGAGACTCTGCCTCAAAAAGTAAAGAAAAAGAGAAAATAAAAGGAAGGAAGAAAGGGAGAGAGAGAGAAAAAAATAAAACAAACCAAACATCTTTTGAAATAACCATTTCTACTTAAGGACAGGTCCATGTAGGGTCATGTGGATTTGCATTTGCATCAGATACTACTATTAAAAAGCAGTTAAAGTGGACAGAACCACAAGGTCTAAATTCTATACAAAGAACTACAGGCATCTAAGGAATTCTGAAAGTGGAAGAAATCGTCTTCCCCAAGGAAGAACACACCAATTGATTATCTGATACCAAGTGATCAGCCCTGCAAACATACACACAGGTAACATTATATAGATTGAGCAGGTTATATATATGTGTGTGTGTGTGTGTGTGTATGTGTCTATATATATATGTGTGTGTGTGTGTATACATATGTAGATAGATAGATAGATAGATAGATAGATAGATAGATAGATAGAGATACATACACACATACACACATGTAACAACAATTAATGAAGAAAGAGGCCATGAATCTGAGAGCAAGCAAGGAGGTGTATATATGAGGGTTTGGAGAGGAGGAAAGGAAAGGGGGAGATTATGCAATTATATTATAATCTCAAAAGCAAAAGAAAGAATTTTTTAAAAACTCAAAATGAAAGATAGTTAACCCATTATTTTAGATTGCAGAGGCAAATAAGATGCTAAGCACACATATCAGAGATGATGGGGAAATTAAAGCAAACATAGTCTTCTACAAAATGACAGAGGCTTTTTCAGACTCAGCACTTGACTGCTCTAGAGAGTACATTCACCCAATGTGGTCAGTATTCTTCTTAGATCCACCTGCTTCTACTCACTCTATCTGTGTAGCCAATAGTGTCTATGTTTAGCAACAAAGTTTGCTATAAGTCAACACTCTTAGAAACTTCCAAATGAAACTTTGTTCACTTATAAATATCACAGTAGTCATTAATACCATTTTATTTTAAGGGCTCTACACTGAATCTCACTTTAAGTTAAAAGTTCCTTCAGAAATCATTGCTCTATGTGTCTATGTATTTGTTTCTGGGTTCATTTCTTTCTGAATATTTCCTGTAGAAAAGGCCTTGTGAGATGACTTTCATGTGTCCAAGTTGGTAGAAAATTGGAGTGGTTTTCATGCTGGAAACCAGCTGTGAACCAATAAAAATGGAAATTTACACAGCATAAGGAAAATGGGAACCACAAAGACAAGGGATAGAAGTGAAATTTCCCAAATATTTTACATCTAAATGGACTGTGTTAGGTTTCATGGTTTGCAAGATTGAATTCAAAATGTAAAATCACAATGCCAGAGATAAAGACCTTTATAATCTACTCAGTGAGTAGAAGAATTTCCTAATATTGACTCGCTTAGAATACTATAATAAATATTACTAAAGATGCATATAAGATAGATCACATACAAATGAAAAAGATAGTATCCTGTAATTTTTTTCAAAAATTGCTTATAGACTTCCTCAAAAAGTGAAGTAAAATGAGGGTATGTCTCAGGAATTGTTAAAAACTGTATCCTGTAGTTACACTCATTGAAAATAACAGCAATAGTTATTATTAAGGAGAATTAGGGACACCAATGGCTTTGCTTTACAACTCTATTTTCTATGTGAAGCTTTTATGGATTTTTGTAAGTATGGATCTATTTTCAAACATTAATAGTGCTGACCAGAATGGTTTGAGACTTAATTCTGACCTTGTTGAGTTTCAAAATAGATGCTTTTCTATCTAATTCATTGAGCAAATATCTATTTTAAACTGATTATCTATAGGCATGACGCTAACACACAGGTTTGAACTCCAAAGAGCTCATTGTCACATGTGATAACTACAAAGTGATGAGACAGTGACCGGTCAGATTTGTGCTTCTGTCACTCTAAGAACACCTGGGCCTCACAGCACTCGGTCAAAAGCATTGGGATTTCACTTTGACATAGAGACTTGGAATAGAATCTTTTTCTGTACTGTGTGTAAAAATTGAGAAGACCACTTACCTCCCTGATCTATAGAGTCCCTCCACTGAGATGCACAGAAATAGGAATGCTTACCTTGTAGGGTTGGATGAATGAGGTGTGTTTTCCGGGTTAAAGTAATTGCTCAGAAAATGACAGTCACTGTTGTTGCTAGAAGCTAGTGCCGTGGGCTGCAGGACTACAGAAGGAACAGGGGTCTGAAGACTGTATGAGATTTTATCTAGCTAAAAAGAAAGCGGAAAGTATGTTAGATAAAAAAGAACAGCAAGTAAAAAGAGCTTTGAAAAGGTATTTGTTTATAAAAAGAGTCTGTATTTTTTAAATGAGATACTAATTTGGCCAGGGGTCAGAAAAAAAATGGTAAGAAATTGGGCAAGGTTATAAAAATTTAAGTTAGCATACTCTGTCCACTCAGTGCCAACAGGGACTCCTGTTTGTCTGAGTAATGTGTCTCTGGTGCCTGGAAACATTTACAAGCTCACAGGCAAACGTAGAGACTTTATTGATGTGGCGAGAGCATATATCAAGTTTATTCCATTAAGGTTGAATAACCTACAGGCAAGAGTTTTTTTTGGGGGGGAGGGGAGGTGAGACTGGGTTTCTCTGTTGTGACTGTATCTGTCCTGGAATTCATTCTGTAGACCAGGCTGATCTCAAACTCATAGAGATCTGCCTACTTCTGTCTTCTTAGTGCTGGGATTAAAGGCATGTGCCATTACCACCCAGCTAGGGGGAGTATTTCTTTTGGAATAATCAAAATCTGTTCCATCTCAACATCAACATTTCCTTTTTATTTTCCTTAGACATCATATCATTGTTGACAACAGGTGAAAAAATGCAAACAAGCTCACTTCTATGCCATTGATAGAGTTGTGTGGGGAAATGGATTTGTGCATATTCATTTGTACAATTAATTTCTCAAAAATTATATAATTCATTTTCAAAGAATAAGTCTATGTCAATGATCTGAAAAATGCAGGCATCAAGTTAGACATGGTGAAATCATAGGACTTCTATCCATTTTCAAAATTGATATGTCCCAGTTGAAAGTGGTCCATCTGCACACAGCCACAAGAGTTATATATATTCAAGATATGAGGACTCTTAGCCATGATGAGCAAAAAAATCAAAGCCAAAGCCAAAATCCCTCACCGGTGTGAGTTTATCATAGAACAGAAGAATGGTTCTTTGGCATCTTTACTTGCAGGACAGTTACCTGGTACCCTCATGTACAGAGTCCGAATAAGCTTAACTTCTGGCTATTTAAAATGAGCTATAACAAAGCATCCCAAGTCTTTGGCAATTGTTTCTCTTAAGACCACTTACAACAAAATCACCCTTGGATTTACTGGGTTAAATAAACACCTATTTGGCAGCTGCCTCACATCTGAGTTTTGACAAATTTTCTTTCACAATTCACATGAATAGAAAATTTGAAAAACAAATTTTTGGAATCCAATCCCATTTCCTTAAAAATTAACTGCTTTGAGTTCAAATGGCGAAGGAACCCTTACTATTATTTTATCCTTTGCTAAGTGAGGAAAGTGATAGTATATGAGATCAATTCTTGTCCTCAATGAGCTCACAAAAGTGGGAAGGTGAAAATCTGGGAGTGGAGAAGAGACACAGTATTGATTTCCTGGTATAAACGAGGCATGTGCTGAGTTCTTTTGAACCACCCCTGGGTCACATCACAGTAACATTGTAAATTAGATACTTTGAATTGAGTCTGGTTGCACTAAGGAGATAAAAGTAATTCATTAATTCGGTATGAAATCTGAGAGGGAAGTGATGTAAACAGTCGAGGAACAATCTCTGCAAAAGCTATTGTGGAAAATGTGCATTTCCAGGACTTTCCATCCCTGGAGAAGGAGAGGGTTCATCACAGCAAATATTTAGGATGTTAGTAAGTATTTCATTGAAGAGGAAAGAATCAGAGAAAACTCATACAAGGAAATGACAATAAGAACTATAGGAATATAAGCCCAACCAAGTTTTCTGATTGCTAATTTGCAGCCCCAAATAAGGGGAGAGTTTTATGGGTCCACTGTTCCCCTTTTGGAGAGGTGTCTGGGTCTCTCACTCTCCACAAAAGTGGAAAACCCTTTCATTATCCTTTCATATCACCACATTTTAAACTGGATGTCTAAATGGGAGACCAATGTCATCACAAATACCTGGACCATAGTATCTGTGCTCCCTAAAACCTCTCCCACTGTACCAAACCCTTCTTAAAGAAAATACCGTGTGTGTGTGTGTGTGTGTGTGTGTGTGTGTTGGTATCCCCAAGAGTCTGTACTTCAACTCTCTGCCTTCAGCTCTCTAGAACATATTCCTGAAAGCACAGCCAGAGGAATGTTTAGTGGACAAAGTCAGATCTCACCTTTTCCCTGCTCAAAAAAGTGCAATGATCTCTCATTTCACTCAGGTTTAGGCCAAAGTCTTTGAAGATGGCCCACAAGGTCCAAACAATTTGCTCACTCATTAGTCATCATCCCACAATGATACCGTGCCAACTCCATCTGCTTTAGCTTCCCATTGTTGTCTCTTCCCTGGCTGTGAGTGGCCTGAATACTTCATAATAAACAGGCTTCTAAGTCAGGGCCTTTACAGCAGCCTTTCGTTCTGCATAGTGCTTTCTCCGGATATCACTATGGTTACTCTTTCATTTTCTTTATTTCTAGCAACATCTCATGATGGACTTCTCAGTGGGGTCTTCTTTGTCCATGTCACTTAAAATCGCAGCCCAGCCCACCACTGCCTCCTCTCCTTTATTATTTCTCTTCCTTAGCAAGTTACTGTCTGTCCATCTCAGTTTGCATGTCTGCAGTCTTAGTCATCCATAGAAAACCTCACCTCAATGATGGCAGTTCCCAAGAGACTTTCCCTTTTCTGAAATCTCCCAGGTTTGATAATGCATCACATCACTTACTACATTTGATACTGGTACTTGGTTACATTAAGTTTAAAGAACAATGTTTTTACCTATTATATGTTTTTTTTTCCTTTTTGTTGTTGTTATGCCCTTGCCAATAAATCTATATATTCCTTGAAGCAAGAGTTGTTTTTTATTGTTCAGTTGGTTGGTTTTTTAAGCAGGTTCTCACTATGTTGCCCCGGTTAGCCTGAAATTCTATGTTGACCAGGCTGGCCTTGAACTCACAGAAAACTATCCGCTTCTGCCTGGAATTACAGGTTATATACCACCACACCTGCCCAAAACAATAGTTCTTTTGTATATTCTCTCAGAACTCAACATAGTTACAAAGACAAAACATGTTTTGATTTCATAAACAGTTTAAGAAGTAAACAATACTAATAATTACCACTAGAAGGATGATTAACCAAGTGTCAGGGCAGTGAGCCTGTAGATAGCATGATATCAGTAGTTCACCCATGATCTTGGAGCCTATCTAAGATGAAGAACAAAAATAAAGCAGAGCCTGTTAAACTCCACAGTCCAAAATCTATTCCTCTATAACTGTCCCGAATTAATGACTTCCATTCATTAAGTATCTGCTATGGGCCCAGTTTATGCCAGGCATTTCACAAGTTAGTTCACACTCAGAAAAACACTGTGGGCAAGCAGTATCAATTTTGCTTTATAATAAATGAGAAAACCACAGCTCTGGGGGTGATTGCACTCAACTAAGGACTCAGACCCAGCAATAGAAGCAGTAACTGCTCAACTCAGCTACACAATTGTACTCACTGTGTTATGTGCTGCCTGGCAGCTCAAAGACCTGTTTAAATAAAATGTTAGGCTCTGGGGTCTCTGTGCTTTGACAAAGGTCATATAGCCCTTATTCAGTGAGCTTGTAATCACAAAAGCTATTGCACTTGCAGTCATCACTTCCCTTTCTGGTTCCTATCATGGACTGGTATTAAACTTCAACCCCAGGAGAATACAAACAAAAATGGGAACTTTCACAATCCCCTTTGGTTTTGACAGGTTAATTTTATACAAAAATGTGCTTTCTTCTCTCATTTGCATATCTGCATGTGAAAGACACAAAGACAAAGATTGTGAACAAGAGGAAGAACATCAAAGAGGTGACTCTTTCTACACACTTTAATTACCTACAGTTTTGTTTACAAATATGGCAACTGGACAGTGCAAACCTTTGCTCAAAGAGTATCCCTAAGTGGTATGGCCAACCTCACAGAAGCTTTCTGAAGCCTGATTTAAAAAAAATATTGTTAAGTATTCTTTGAAAATATCATAATAAATAACAAAAATTTCATACATATACATTCATGCATGTTTACTCTTTGAAAATGTCATACATGTATAAATATGATATCAACCACTCCCTCACGCCCTCTTCAACATTTACCAGTACTCCATGTCACATCTCCCTCCCAGGTTTATGCCCTCTTCTTATAATTTTTTATTTACTTATCTTCGTGCCAACTATGTCCAATTATTGCTACCCATATGTGCAAGGCTATGGGGTTATCCACTGGGGCATGAGGAAGGAACCTGCCAATGGCCACACTCCAGAAAAAAAGTGATTGTCTCTACAACTAAGCTCTCACAGTCAGTTATTTCCAGCCTTTTTAATGGTAATGCATCTCGGTGTTAACCACTACCCACTGAAGTAAGAAAGTTCTCTGACCAAGGATGGGTTAACAAATCTATGGATAAAAGCATAAATAATCAGAAGGCGGCATGACAACATGGCCACTTAGAAAAACATCAATAGTTTCTCCTCTAGAGTTTGTACATCCCATAGCCATGGAGTTGGTCATATTTAAAGGATACAGCATGAATTCCTTCCTGTGGAGAGCAGTTGGTTAACCCCATAAACAGTCCTGTCACCGTTGGACCAGTGGGTATGTACTGCCTGGCACGTCAGTATTGTATGTAACATACAGGATCCATAAATGGGTGGGACCATTACTCCTCCAACAGTCAGGACAGCACCTTTCAACCTGAGAACGTTTACCAGTAAGGAGAATGTCCAGGTCAGTTCAAAACTGTTTTCTCTGCGTGCTGCAACTAAAGTGTTCAGCAATAGGTCTTATCATCTAGTTATGGTTAGGCAACAAGAGCAATGGCAAGAGCCTGCCATGTTTGGGTGCCTCTTGGGAATTTCTGACAATAACTCCTAGGAAGTCTATGTATACCTAACACTGAGATTTTCATTTACCATGTCTTCTGGGAGCAGATTTGTTCACTAATGTAGAATACTCCTGTTCAGGCCCCCTTTTAATATATATACATACACATCCAAAAATAAATATATATATCTTTCAACCAGTAAAGTTTCATGAGCCCTCTTCATTAGACTCAGCTGTCCTGCTTTTGGGTGCCTGGGGGGTAAGGGGACAAAATTCAGATTCTAAACTTAAGAATCCAGAACCCAGTCTTCAAAAGGAGAAGACTTTAGAAGTAGAATAAACAAATTGATAATAAAGGAGGATTTACAAAGAGGAATGATGACTCCACGGGGAATCAGGTGTCTGAGTCACAGTCCTGTCCGGTGTGCCCCCCATCCCCCACCCCCACACAGGCCTGGATGGCCTGGCTGTCAGTCAAGCCCTTGACTCCCCTGAGCAATAAATTAGCAAGCCAGCAGCTCCTTCAACATCTGCACCTGCATGTTGCTGGGCTTTGCTTTCACATTTGCTTTGTTTGTCTGGATGTTTGGGTGGGTGCGTTTGATTTGGTTTTCCTTTGCTTTGCTTTGTTTCAAAGGAAAACTTCTGTTCAGCACTTTGATCCTTATCAAGCCAATGCTTTAATAATATCAGAGAGGCAGAATATGTCTTATCAGTGTAGACAAAGCCCTAGAGACTTCTAGTATGTTCTGTCTGCTAGTTCCCACCACTACTCTGCCCTAGCTGGCCTCAACCTGGCAGCATGCAAGAGCCCCAGACTGAAAGCCTAAGCCTTTCTAAGCCTTGCTGTCCTCTGAAGCTTGATCCCCACCTCCAGCACAAAGCAATTATGAAAAACCACTTGAATTAGAGAAAAATACTTCGTGCATTTTTAGTACCTAAATTACAAGTTCTTGTGACTGATTCTCACATTTAATTCTACAGAAGCAGGTAGGGCTTTTCAAAATTACATCTGTAAACACAAGGACAGTGGGGGGTTTAGAGGGAAGAGTGAGGAAATGAGCCTATAATAAGCGGAGAAGGGAGGGGGAAGGAGGGGAGAAATAAAAACCGGGCTGGGCTTTTTTGTTTGTTTATTTTTGAGGTTTTTTTTTTTTTTTTTTTTTTGGATGCTTTTTCTTTCCTTCTGCTGGAGAAGAGTTTATTTTTGTTGTTCACTCCTGCCATCTAGTGGTTAGTATAGAGTAATGCCTAAATCAGGTCTAACTCTAAAACTCTTTTTCCTTATTATTATTTGAGAATTTCAGACATGTACACATGTATTTTTATCATATTCACCCTACCTCCCTATCCCATACTCCTTGGACCCTCCCTCCACACTCCTAACTGAATCTCTCCTAATTTTATTTATTTACGTTTTTTATAACCCATTAAGTCCAATTGTTGTGATCTTTGCAACAGGTCCTGTGACATTCTGTCTGTGAATATCCCGTGTTTGTCAACACGAAGCCACATCTTGAAAAAAGGATGAATCTGGAGAACTCACAGATTCCTCTCATTTGGCATCATTCACTGGGGAAATTCTCTCAGAAGACTTGTATTTTGAAATTCTAATGGTTCAACCAATATCTTTTTCTAAATGTTGAACAATATTTACAACTGCTTGTAGATATCCTCAGTGGAAGCAAATTGAATGAGGCAAAAAGATATAATCATAGTCTCTGAGTACTTCAACCTGATAATCAAACAACATGCCCTGCCTTTTAAACAAGTTATGTATAGAGAAACTCTCAAGCTTATTTTATATAATCACTTACGCTAAATCTCTAAGTTGATTTTTAAAGAACTTATTTTAAAACTGACAAAATAGGAAAAACTTTCAGAGGAGGTCATACTTAATTTGATACATGATTGACAAGGTACTAAAAAACAATAATAAACAGGTAGAAGAATTAGCTGGTCTTTCTATGTAGCAAAGGCTGCCTTGACCTTTCCATCTTCCTGCCTTGACCCCCTGAATTCTGGGATCACAGGCATGCACCACAATGCCTACTCAACTTCAAAACCTTTCCCTGCAAAGATAAGCTTCTGTGATCAGCATTGGAGGTGGTTCTGCTGCAAAGTCAGTGATACAGAGCAGAGTGCTGTGCTACAGGGTGCAGTGTTGAGGATGCTGTGTTGCAGAGTTCAGTGAAGCATGGTGCGGTGTTGCAGGGTGCAATATTACAGGGTGCTGTGTTGCAATATGCAGTGTTTCAGAGTGCTGTGCTACTGAGTGGTACAGTATCAGGGTCCTGTGTTGCAGAGTACTGGGCTACAGCATACAGAGTCGCAGGGTGCTGTGTTGCAGCGTGCAGAATTGCAGGGTGCTGTGTTGCAAAGTGCTGGGTTGCACAGTGCTGGGTTATAGAGTGCAGAGTTGAAGGGTTCTGGGTTGCAGAGTGCAGAGTGCAGATTTGCAGGGTTCTGGGTTGCTGACCCCTGCTTACTGTGAGTATCACATCGCGCTGCAGAAATGGCTAAAGGATCAAGAACAAAGCTGTCTGTGAGATAAGGAAGTTTTACAGGACTTGGACACCTTCAGTGAGAGACTTGAACTTTAAAATCAGAGACATGTTTCTATATATTTAAAGAGGGCAGAAAACACAAGGAAAGCTCTGTGTAAGAACTAATGAGCTACAAGCATGACCGGCTTTCTGGAGAATTTTGCAATGGTACTATCCAGGTTAAGATGTATGGATGACAAGCCCGAAGACAAGAAGTGGCTGGCTGAAGCGGAGAAGTCTGGGTATGTTTTGAAAATTAGAAAAAGGGGCAGACAAGTATTGACCTCAATCTTCAAAACTCACAGTGAAACTTCTTTTTAGAATGTAACTCCCAGATACAGGTACATCTGTATTTTCTAGTATGAAAGAAATGGTTATTGATCTGTTGTCTTGCTGGAGTCTCCAGGTAGGTGAGATGGGAAAAGGAAGTGTATGTAACAAAGTCGTCTGTGCACACATTCCCCACTCTCTCTGAGGACCTCTTTCCAATGCTTGGCTGGGCATCATGACAGCAGTCCCTTTCTGCTTTCCTTCCATCCTGTTCCAATATTCTGAACCACCTGTGTCCAACCACTCTGGCCTTTCCTATAATATTTGTTCTTTTTATTCCTATCCAAGGATCTTCGAATCAGCCATTTCTCTACGTGCGAATTATTATCCTCTGTTTTGTTTCGTTTGGGTTCTTTTCAGTTTGTTGCATGAAGGAGTTACACTAGTTCAAGTTTAAAGCAAACCCCAAATGGTTGCATTATATAAGCTCTGTGGTTTTTAAACCAAAGGACAAAGGACAGAGGTAAAATTCTACTCATTGACAAGAAATTCTTACTTAAGCTTTAAAGAGCCACAAACACTTAAAACCTTCAGTTAATCATACTTGGTCCAAGAGGGGCTGGCAAATGTTCTTGCGCTAGTCAGCATGTAGCCGAGTGACTTCCCCATATCCCGGATGCTCAACTGCAATACCACTGCAGGCAAATTTCTTTTTAAATGTCTTCACTAGTTTACTTTTATTGTAATCATCAATGATCTCTTAAACAGTAATTAGTGTGTATCTGACATTTTTCCATCTATTGTCATATCTCACGCCAGACATTCTAGTTTTGTTCCCTCAAATAAACTGTTTCGTAAAGATGATTGCACAATTATTTTGCATATTTGTTTATTATCTGTTGTCTTTCTCTAAAATAAAAATGGAAGAACATTAAGTTCTCTGAAAGCATGTTTATTGGCTAAATTTATCAGGGCCACCACCATACCCAAGAGGAAGCACATGCATAAGCAACTAAAAGAAGTTTAATAAAGAACAACTGATGGAGTGACTATCACTTGACCTCTGCTATGCAGGAATAACGCAATATATGATGGATAGTAACTAGGAAGTACTATTGTTCCCCTCAGACCTAAAGATCTAGATGAAAACAGAACTAGAAACCAGGGAACAGAGGACCAAAGCGAAGGGGACCCAGGTAAGAAGAGCAGGGACTTGCAGTGAGGCATACCAGCCTTTGGACTCCTTTTGTGAAAATCAGCGTCTTCACTTCCCTGTCTTCCATAATTCAAATGCCTCAGTGAGGCTGCCTGAGGCTAAGCCTCAAAAGAAAGCCAGCAGCCCCTCCAGATCAGCTTCAGTGACACAGAGCAGGATAGAAACGGTTCAAAGTAGGTCTGCAGGGGCACTGAGAATACATCTAAGAGGCAATCATACTCAGTATTTTGAGAGGGCCTGACCTGGAATAGATTCTGACAATACGTACGCAGTCAGCGAATAGCATCCTTAGGAATGCAAAAATGAACAACACCTGCTCTTTAAAATCTGAGGCTAGAGCTCTGACTCAGCAGTTAAGAGCAATTACTGCTCTTGCAGGAGACCAGGGGTAGGTTTTCAGTACCCACGTAGTGGCCCACATCTGTAACTTCCAGGTGATCTGGCGCCCTCTTCTGGCCACCTCAGATACTGCATGCACTTGATGTGGGTAAAACAGGTTTGATTTTTCCCTGGAGACAAACTTTCAGCCAGCAGTACACTAAAGTCACCTGCTACCCAGAATGGTACACGTGAGCCAGACTCACCGGCTGCAAGAGACACGTGTCCGGTTGTGCAGTGTTTTAAGGACATAATGGAAACCTTTCAGAGAGCTCAGAGTTACGGACTTTATAGTGTAAGAAGAAAGGAAGCCCACGTTAGAGGGTGGTATAGGCAGTTTATGTTCGATAAGCTTTGTAGAAGCTGCGCCAACATTGAAGAGCATTACATACCCTATCAGCCAAGGCTCAGCATCTCACAGCACATAGCAAGGAATTCCTCATAAGCCAAATTTACTTGGGTCAAATTAAGAGTCCTCTCCAAGTCATACACATTTCAGGGCTAGACACATATTCAGATACGGAGAAATGCAAAAGAAACTTGTGAGGAAAAGGGAATCAATTAAAAATGCAAGCACTTAGGTGATGAAGTTTGGAGCTAAGATGATCAAGAGTCTTTGTAAATGGCTACTGTGCCATGGCAGTAGTCTAGTCTAGACAGTAGTCTACTTTGGTGGGAGTTTTTGAGTTATCAGTACTAGCAAGATAAATAAAAATGAAATAAGCACAGATATTATGAAAGGAGGAAGTAAAAAATCTATGTAATCTGTCTGAATAATTCATAACCTAAATAATAAAAAAATAAAATGTGTTCAAAATGATTACTTTACTTCCTGCTCCTTAAATCATGGCCCAGGAATTGGAAGATACAAAAAGATGCATTTCCAAGTGACAGCAATCCTTATGAAATACTTAGAAGCAGACTTTTACTTCTCAGATACTAAATCTAAGTAGAGGAGATCTGAACTATCAAGGACTGAGCCACCACACCAGAAAGTTATCTTTAACAATTTGCATCCACTCATTCACCTTGTAATCTGTAACCAATTAAGTAATCAACTTAATCAGTCTCCATAACACCTAACCTAACATTAGAATGCCACTATCCTGTTAGTTGTAGAACAGAAGGAATTCATTGTTTTGCCCCCCCCCCCCCCGCCGTCTATTTCCCCACTGATATACTAGAGCCCAGACACAGGCTGCCCTGGAAAAGCTCCGTGAGACCAGAAATGAAGGTGCAAGTTCAGCACTGATGAGATAGCTTCACATGTAAAGGTGTTTGGCACCAAGCCTGATTCCAATTTCCTGGTCCACATGGTGACTCACCACATGGTAAGTCTGGAAAATTGTATTCTGACCTCCAGACACATTTGTCCTGGCGCACACACACACATACAAATAAATAAATAAATATCTTAAAGATTAAACTTTATTGAAGGTCTGGTGTTCCTGGAGAAATGCAAAGGAATGGCACTGATCAGAGTCCTCAGCCACAGTGTAAACACGATCTTCAAAGTAGCCACAAGCATCTCGGACTTCTTGCATTAGCCTTTGTGGCTACATTCGAATTAGTACACCGCATGTGATTGCCTAGGACTCTCAAAGACTGTTCACCAATAAAAAACCTTTATATGATGAATACATCACAAAAAGAAACCTCTAGACTAGAACTACAAAAGATCACCTTTAAAAACATCTGGATGTATATCATAAAGGTCATCATTCAGAGTCAACTTTGGAAAGGATTCAATAAAGTGTTCCCCTGTGGTGACACACTGATTCTCATTACTCAACGAGCTTCACCGCAATTAATCTGAAATCCATGCTCCTTTGCTCTCTATTTAAGTTGAGCAGCATGGAATAAAACAACTGGAAAATGTACCTTCTTGCTTGATTATTCACAAGCTGTGTTCCACAGCTGACATTCATAGACAAGTTTGTTCAGAAACCAAAGGCAATTAAGTGGACAGAAAGTTAATTCTGCAGTCTCTGCAACAGAATTGCATATTCTACCTCACAAATGAACAAGTTCATATCATGGCTGATTATGTCTTTTAGGGTACAGGCCGAACCTTTTGCTCCTCAGCTATCCCATTTACTGAATGAAACTGACTACAATATTCGATAGCCAGAACTCGCTGGAACCAGCTGGAGACTGATATAGTGACGCCTGATTTTGAGTATGGACACTAAAACAAAACTGCCATAGGGTGACTCATATGGAAATGGAGTTTGTATTTAAATTAATTTGGGGAGGGTTGGAAGACTATTTTCATTGTTCCCAAACTTTAATTTCTTCATCTGTGAAAGGAGAATAATTGTACGTACGTAGGTGGATGGCTAAAATGAGAGAAAGGGGGAGTATTTGCAGACGGCATGATTGAGAGCCACACTGTGAAACATGTAAGCCATGTGTATCTTCCATTACGCTTGAATCAGAACCAAGCTCACTTTTCCCCAGCTAGACTTTTCCAGGACACAGCAAGCATGCCCATAATTCCCCTAGCACAGCTTAGTCTCCTTCTTTCTGTAATTTGCTTTTGTTTCCCATGTCACCACCCATGTCTTATTTCCTCCTCTGGCTTGAGGGTGCCAGGATGACCTTAGCACTTGCAACACTAACCTTCTTCTACCCCAGAACATCCTTTGAAGCTCTACAGAAAGAAAAGGAGGGGACAAGTAACAACAACAACAAAAAAAAAAAAAAAGAAAAAATGAGATCCTAAGGTGAGGAAGAGGGAAGAAGTCTAAGCTCCAAAAACACAGAAATCCCCAAGCCCAGTAGAATAGCAGGCTGTTATTTCCTGGGGCATTCCTCGATTGTCCTTGAGGTATCTAGCATTGTCTTATCATTGTGGTTGCACCTGTTACATGTGAGTGTTCATTTTCTATTTATTTTGCCCTTCCACTCTCATTAAATTATAAAGATTTGGTAAGCCAATGTACATTACCACTCCTCCCCCCGAAAACACAAAGAATAATTAATATTCCTGTTATGTTCTGCCAAATGAACCCTCATACCCACTATTAGACTAATCACCAACTTTTGTTTATTGCATACTCCTCCCATCTGTCCCACCCCCCTTCCTCTAGCACAGCTACCCTACACCCATTCTTGGCCAACTCTGACTGCTTCTTCTCTCTCTTCTCTACAACCAAGAACCAGCCCACTTGAAGGATTGGTTGGGATGATCCCTCTCTCTCTTTCTCTCTTTCTTTCTCTCTCGCCTTGCCTGTCATCCCCAACACATGGAAGTTTAGGAGTAGAAGACATCACAGAGAATAAATAAATTGCTCATTAAAGTGGGACTTGGAGATCAGAGGATTCAGCTGCCATTCCCCATTTTCACAGAGGGTTCCCAGCTGGGAATACAGTTACTGTATTCTCTCTCATAACACCACTTCACCACTACCTCATGTTTATGTAGGCACTTACCAATTCCTAGTTTTCATTCAGGATATTAATGTTGCTATTATCCACCTATACTAAGTAAAACTCCAGATCTGTCTTCATAGGCACAGAATATTTACTGTTGGTCAAAAAGCCACCTAATTATTTGCATGCTTAACTATTCAGATACCCCACAGGACATCTAAAATTTCAGAAAGTGTTCTCAGGCACCCAGGTTTACCATCTGGGTGGAAATCCCCTCCTTCCCTACAGTGGTTTCAAGTTTTCCTCTTGCCTCCAAAACCCACAAAAAAAAAAATCTTAAAAAAACACATTCTCTTTCCCAGGATGCACTCAGTGATTTTTAGAGAATATACATCTGGCCACATGAACTAGCTGTTTTCAAGACAGTCTAAATCTGGTATGGACATGTGTTCAGGGCTGACCACTGAGGACTGACCTGCTCTGTGGGAGATGGTCCCTGGAAGCAGCTGTTTCCCTTCTCTTGGAAATCATTGGCCATCTGTAACTTTAAGTAGGGGTGAAGTGAGTGGGTTTCCTCAATCCATTTTAAATGTAGACAGTGATCATGTATGAAGTTCCCTCAACCCCCCAAAACAGATGTCTTCTTGTTTTGTTTTTCCATTTCCTAAGTTATATGGATAGAGACTAAAGTATATTTTATAACTCTTCTGTAAATAATTCAAGTTCTTTTCTTTTTTACTTAAATTTTTCATACAATATCTTTTGATAATGTTTTCCCCTCCCCCAACTCCTCCCAGATCCTCTTTACCTCCCCCACTCATCCAACTTTATGTTTTCTCTCTTTCTTTCTCCCTCCTTCTCCCCCCTCCTCTCTCTCTCGTCACTGCATATATATATATATATATATATATATATATATATATATATATATATATATATATATATACACACACACACACATACATATATTTTCCTGCTCTTTCATTCTCTCTCAAATAAAAAAATCTATGGAGGTAGAAAGATTATAAGAGCTAGATGTGATGGGTGAAACCAAGCAGTGTGGTACACACACAACAGGAATAGTGCACATATGAACTGGCAGAGACTGTAGCAACATGCATAAGTCTTGTACAGGTTCAAGCTAGACAAATCCCCAGCACTTAGAAGCGGAAAGTGAACACAAAGTCACACTTAGAACCAAGAGGCTATTTTCAATTGATACCTGCTGGGTACAGGAACAATTAGTCAGTTTTCACCAATGGAATGTCCCTGGATGTATCACCACACAACAGGGAAGACCAACACAAAACGAACTCCATAGCTTTGTTTGTTTGTTTGCTTGGTTGCTTGCTTGCTCGGTTGCATGTTTTGTGTACTTTTTTGTTTTGTTTTGATGCTTTATTTTTTATTTCATTGGCTTTTTGTTTGTTTCTATTTTTGCTTTTTTTGGCTTTCAGTTTTTATTTGTTTGATTTGGTTTTATGGGGTACAAGCAAAAAATACATTTTATTTGAGGATGTGATTTTTTAAAAAATCTAACAATTGCCAAAACGATGAGATTGAATTAATAGGCACAACTAATATTTCATAGTTCTATTATGCTAACAATGGAGAAAACAGGTATGAGATTGTTATAGAATGCCTTTTTACTTATTCTTTTTTATCAAATAGATATTTTACTGGAATATGGCAAATATCCAGAACACCAGAACCATGATTTCACTGCTGTTTTGTAAAAGACAGTCTGGATGGATCTTTCCTAAGGTTTTGCCTGGGACATCAACTTGCCCTCATGGACTTCCTCATCTAGCTGGTACCTTAGACTTTTTTTTTTTTTTTACAAACGCTAATGAATGTTTATGTACAAAGCCTGATCCAAGTAAGAGAATTATCTGCTGTGATTATTGCCTGGACCTTCTTGAATTACCCTGCTTCTTTCTGCATCCTCATCTACTGCTACTTCTCTGCCTTTCACCCTGTGCCACAGCCAGGACTCTGGATGCCAGGCTTATCTTGTACATGACCTGATACCCAGCTCACTCTCTTTGAAAGTCTGTGCCCCTCCTGTTCACTCCACTTAGCTTTAGTCATCCTCTATTCTCAGGTTCCAAATTGCATCTTAAGACAAGACTTCCCAGATGCTCTACACCCAGAACATCTTCGGTCTGTTTCTGCAGCAAACAGCACTCAGCCCGAACAGGCATATTGCCATTAAATAGGTTACTTCCTATCTTTAACTCAGTTGTACCAGGCTGTAAATCCTTTGAAAACAGGGATCATCTCTTCTTCATGACAATATGTCCTGTATCAGACACAGTATTTGATACATGCTACACAAATGCCTCCTCAATAAATACCCAAAGCAAAGAAAGTTTAGACAAATCAAAGACATATTTTACTACTTACACATATTTTAATACTGAACATTTATAATATTCTAGTCTAAGTAGTAACATCTCAAAGTGGGTTGTTAAGACCTTCTTAGCCCTGACCATACTGCAAGCTTGATGAAGAGGAGGCAAACAGAAGTCTATCCAGATGAGCAAATCCTCTGGTCTTCCTCAGACTGTGTATACACTGTGCAAGGCCAACCTGGCTGAGACAACCCCTCAAGCCAGGGTTTTCTGGAATGGACAAGAGCATTGTTCCCTTTTGGTGCATTTCACGTGACATGATGTAGAAATTTTTAAGTGTTTCCCTGATAGCGATGAAGAGATTCCTGAAGAATACTCCCGAGTTGCACCTTGGGACATCTAAAACTGTCCTCCCCAACCTCTTTACCTCTCATATCTGCTTCTTTACCAAAGACTGTTGAGTTCATCTTCTTAATAATCATTAAGCCTACTTACTTTTATGCATCACTTTTAATTTATTCAAATCTATCTCTGTCTGATACTGGAAAATCTACATGTAGTCACAGTCTTAACAAGGTGCCCTTCCAGTCCATTCCTTAAAGTATATAGAAAGAAACACGCACACACACACACACACACACACACACACACACACACACACATCAAGTGAAGTCCTTTACTCATTCCCACGTGCCCTAAGGAGAAAGGCAAACATCATTGCCCAACCCTGAGAACTTTGTACTTTCTGTTCATCACCCACGCTTCATCTCACCTCCACACTCCTACATTAGCCCTGCTTTTAAAGCCCTCCTCGCTCATCTGCTCTTTATTAACCCTGTGTATATTCATCTTCAACTCTTGGTTCTCATACGAATGTCTCAGAAAACCTTATCCAGACTTCCATATAAAGATGAAATTTCTAAGGATAATTGCTACATCCCAATACTTTATAGAAAAGACAGCACTACCTCTTTGATCAACTAATAGTCATTTCCTCCTTAAGTACCATGAGTGTGTGGACCCATCTGTCTGCTTCATATGGATAAGCTATTCCCTTGTAGTAAAATGTTCCTCAGTAATAAAAATTTGAAAATGAAAGGAGTCTTGACCTCATCTTCTCTCTGCTATTGAGAAAACAGGACATGGGTCTTATCTCGTTTCTCCACTGCACTTTCAAACAAAAACCAAATTGCTCCTCTGATGCAAAAGCTACCTCACCTTGATAATATATAGATTATAATGAGCTTGCTTTCTGTAATTAGTCTGAAATGACCCAGGTTTCCCCCATTTCCTAACACTAGAACTGCCCAATGGAGAAGACAGAGTGTATTCTGTAGTACTCATGAAACAGACATTGGCCTGAGCACTAGTGACCCCCAGAAGCAAAGCAGTAAGGCCTCATGTGATGGAACAAGGCTATGCTGGTCAGATTCTGGAATACTGTCTTATGTCTGATCACATTGAGCCTCTCTGGCCCTCTACTTCCTCACAGAGAAATGGGAGTCCTTCACACAGCTGTAGAAAGGAAACAAGAAGTAAAACTATACAGGTAACTACAAACAGGTAATGATTAGTGCAGCAGTTCTCAACGTGTGAGTTGTGACCCTTTTGGGACTCAAACAACCCTTTCACAAGGGTCACCTGCATATCTGATATTTACATTATGATTCATAACAATAGAAAAATTACAGTTATGAAGTAGCAACAAAAAACAATTTATGGTTGAGGATCACCACAACATGAGGAACTGTATTAAAGGGTCACAGCATTAGAAGGGTTGAGAACCGCTGGATTGGTGCTTAACAACTGCTGTTCACAAATACTTTTTGCTTTAGCTCCAATACAGTAAGTCTACGTCTTCTTCTAAATCCTTTTTGGGATGCACCATTTCAAGTGATTTTAAGCAGATTATACCACCTGCGCTATAGCTCTTGTGATTTTTATCACCGTCTCTAGTTTGCAGATGAGAAAATTGGCAATCTGAGGACTTAAGAGACTTGCCCAAGATTACACATAGAAAAAAGCCCTGCACCCACAGATTTCACCTACAAATCAAACCTGCAGATTCAACTCTCTCTGCCATCCCACCTAATAAGTCTGGTTCCCTGTGTTTGCACTGTCTCTCAAAGTGCTTCCTGTATGTCTTCCCATTTAGTGCTGGCCACAGTTCTTGAAGAGACAAGGGAAAGAGGTTTCTCACGGAGTTGGATGGCTAGAGAAATGATGAGCTGAAATTACAGGCTCTAAATGAATTCATTGGCTTTTTGTCTTGAGGAAGCCACTTAACTGCCATGAGTCTAGGTATCCACATTTGGAACATAATTAAACTAGGCAATCTTTGTTGGTTCTTCTGGATCTACCAAAAAACAACAAAGCAAAACAACAACAATCCTCCTCAATCTCAGGTGCTTATTTGTACTTTTTAAAGGATTTAAGTAAAACAACCAATTTCACAATCTACCAGACAAAAGTTTCTCTTCTTACACATGAAACTATTCCAAGATTAATTTTCAGTTAATGTTTTGGACTGTACATCCAAATTATGTCTGAATCTGTTCAACTAATGCCAGAATTTGAAAACAAAGTGCTAATAATAACAGCATTATACTATGTTCACAATATCTAAGAACATCTAAATGCGTAGAAGCAGCCCACTGTACTCCATATGTTTATGCAATCAAAATTTGTCAATGTATAGTAAGATATCAATAAAAGGTCTGTCCTGAAATTCTAAAATTGACCACAAGAGGGTAGTGTTGATTCAGTTATGGGACTTCATGCTTTTCAACATATTGACATGAATAGAATACACAGACGAATGACATGTGGGAGTATAAATTAGTTTTTAAAAACTATCAAAAATAGCATAAGTTCCTTCAAAGAGTAATAATAATATTCACCACACCCTGACTTGCTTTCAACGGGATGAGAGGCTTTTGTAAAACATGAGCCCTAATTAATTCATAAAAAGACATACACAAGGAATAGTCCTTACAGCACTATAAAGAACCTTCTAAAGGTGAGCATAACCTAAAATCTTAATGACACCAATTTAATTAAATAAATAAATTGACTACACAGCAAGCAGGGTGGTTGAATAGCAATTAACTAAATATGACAAAGTAAACAAAAAGGCAAAAATGTGGTGATTCCTTCTGGATTGGAAGCAAGCAAAAATCACAATTATATATTCAGCACATCCGGAAAGAAGTGTATGACATGGAGACAGCATTTTAGGTAGGTAGAATTTTCAATAATTGCTTATTTCCAGCATTATTATTGGGTCCTTATTTGCATCAGGTGTTTTAATCCTTTTGTCTAGAATAAAATTTATGCTAAATGCTTATGCTAAATATTAAATATTATGTCAAAATTTATGTGAAATACTGTACATGTATGACCTTCAATGAATTCAGCTGTATCTTCAATGCTATAAACCAACTGGAGCATAATCCACACCTGCAGGGCAGCACTGTTAAAAATCACAGATGCCAAAGGCATGCGCTCATTTGTGCTCTTAGGCACAAAGGGCCTAAGAGTTACAGGCCTGAGGGACTGAAATTCAAACACAGGTAAAACACAGAGCTTGCCTCTAGATAGTTCATCGTTCACAAGGACCATACCCACAGGAAATCTAGTCAGTGTCATGTGTTCACTGCTTTGATAAAAGGTCTCAAAAGGACCTTTGTGTTCACCAACTTTCAATTATCGTAACAACTAGCTGAGGTGAATAATTTAGACAGAGTAAGGGATGTGTGAGAACAAAATTTTTGAGAGTTGATTCTCCCCATTGGTTTAGGCCCATCGTAATGCAGGACATCATTGCAAGAACAGGAACACAGAGCAGAACAAATCCCATCTAATGGTGCGTGGGACCGAAAGACCTCTTGTTAGACCATATTGATCTTCTTCACCCTCTTTCTAGATTTCGGCCCCTCATCCCACTGTCCGGAAGTTGGTTAAGATATTGTATGTGTGTTGTAGCATTAATGTTACAATCATGAATGGATATTTCCCACACAAGCTTAATAGGTTTTAGTTCCTGGTTGGTGCAGTGTTTGGGCAAGTTGTAGACTCTAGGAGATGTAGCCTAACTTGAGAATATAAATAAAACATGGGTAATAAGCTTAAGGTGATGCCCACTTCTGGTTCCCATCCTATAGCACAGCCTCCTGAATCATCAAGACATGAACATGACCAATTGTAAACTCCCAGCATGCCGTGCTTTCCTTGATGTGATAGGCTATAGCCTCTGAACTATGAGCCAAAATAATTCCTTCCTCCACTAAGTTGCTTCTGCTGGTATTTGGTCACAGCAATGGGAAAGGTAACTCGAGGTGTGCCCTGTAAGACTGCATTGTTCTTCGTGCTTTCCTACCAGCATTCCAGAAGAGCTTGGAGAGTGAGGAAAGGTGGGCCCTATGTGTTCATCTCTATTTAGTCCGTATGTAAAGATCAGATCTAGCCTGCAGTAACAGAACCCACCAAGGCATACTAATAAGGATAACTAGGGACATGTCTCTGACTTAGTGTGAGAAAAAAGGAGATGAAACTAATTATCTTCCAAGCACATAGATTCTTATCCATTCATCAATTCAGTAAATATTAGGTGAGATCTACTGAAGACCAGGAATGAAAGACACCATTTTCATATAGAAAATGGAAGATAACTCTTGCTCTGTAGAGACCAGAGCCTGGGTACTCACTACTGTCAAATAATCGTACAGTGGCAATATGTGAGAGTACCAAGGAACCCTTTAGAAGAGAGAGTGGCAAGTAAAGCAGATCCTGTCGTATTTTGAGGAAAAAAAAGAATGAATGATTACAAAAAAAAAAATAAGACATATGGGAAAGTTTGGACACTTTACTATTTAGTTATATCTTTGGACAAATAAGAACAGGAGAGAAGGTTGACAGTTAGGAGAAACCAAGGTCAATGGAATGCCATGATAAGATGCCTAAACGGTCCTAGTGGTGACCAAATGACAATGACACATTTCGAGTAAGGAAATAATGTAATCAAACTCCTATCTTAAAGTGATTGCTCAAAACTCATTTTGGAGAAGAGATTGAAGAAATATGTGAGGTGACATTTGATTACATTACATTAACATTAACATTGATGCTAAGATACCTACAGACACAGGAGATACATGTCTAACACTTTCATTCCATCAACCTGAGATAATATGTATCAGGAGAATGCACTAAGATATGGGGGGCAGGGGCAGCTATGCAATAACAGAAGAAGTATATAAACCTTATTCTATTTTGTCATTATACCAATTATGCAATGTGCTCATTGGAACTGTCTTAAAGAAGAGGAAACTGAGGGTAAAGAAGTTACATGATTTATTAAAGACTCACAGCTAATAAGTGACAGAATCTAAAATACGAGCTAAATTACTCTGGCCTTCAAATCAGGAGATCCTGGACCCCCACTCTATGTTGCTCACTTTCTTTAGACAACGTACTTGGTATCTAGCTTTCTACTGAGAAAAGATGTAGACAAAATCCAGAGACATGAGTACAAAACCATCTCAATGCTCAACTCTATGATTCCATTATTTTTTGGTCATTGGCCAGGCTATAGGACCAGAGCTAATCCACAGCAAGACTGACAGCAGGAAGCAAAAGAAGTGACGTGGCCCTGCAGGTCTCTGAGATTACTTGATTTCCATTCCCATTAACTGGCAGTCTGGGCCACATTATTTGGGATAATTAACTGAGTCTCTAAGGAATACGTCTGTTTCTCCTCTCTTGCCTTTCTGATAGAAGAGTCTAGGAGAAAGGACAGAATATCTCCATGGAAATGAACCGTCTGTCTTATTTCCTACAACAAGGCCATCTTTAATTTTTTCTCACTCATCCTCCGACACCTTGATAATGTCATCGTTTTAATATGATTCCCGAGGATAAGGAGCTCTGAAGAACTTGTATTAAGCAATTACCCCAGGGATCAGCATGTACAAGCCCATGATATTTACTTTAAATTCTCAATTTGGTGGATATGTCAAGGTCTTTATAAACAATACTGACTTTTTCCAGGTTAGCAAATTAATGCCGTGTCCATAATAATCATTCCCAGAAGGAGAATGACATGCCCTTATATCCTATCTTTTTCATTGGTGACAAGTGCCATTTCAAGCAATTTGTGAAATAAATTCCAAAAATTGCATGGGAATAATGTGTAGGCTGATTTGCCATGAGGTTAAAAAAAAAGAAAGGAAAAAGAAAGAAAAAGATGATTGCTTGATATGAATGTTGAAATAGAAAAGAGAAGATTTATTCTGAAGTTCAGCCGTGAAGGCATATCCCAAGATTTGATAGATTTTTGTCTGATTATAAAAAAGTATTTTACAAGACAATACAAAAAATACAATACAATGCAATGAGTGAAGCACTTCTGAAAACATGGTGATCACAGAAACACTCATGTGGAGTCCTATCAGATGAGATACAGACGATGCTGTCTAGGAACCAAGAACTTGAGTGTTTTTATGGTAAAAAATTTTTTCTTAGTAAACAAAAGACAACAATTTAACTTTTTAATCTAATAAAATGAGAACTTTTCCCAGAAATCCCATTTTTAGTTTTATCTAATTCTATATCCAGAATAGTTAAAAACAGTGATTTAAACAGAAATTTTAATTCAATGTTTATAGTAACATTATTCATGATAGCTAAAATGTAAAAACAACCAATTGCCTTTCTACAGATAAATACACAGAAATATGGTATAAAATGCAATGGCGTAGACCACAGACATAAAAAGGAAAAAAAAATATGATAACTACAACATAGATGGGTCTTGAAAGTAGTATATCACTGAAATAAGCCAAACACAAAACAAATAGCATTTGATTCCACTAGAAGAAGCAAGCCCACAAAGAAACAAGACTAGATGCTACACTGGGGCTATAGAGAGAACCACTGATTGTTGGGTTCAGAAATTTTTACTGGCGATGATGAAAAATTTGAGATACAGAAAGTAGTAATGCTTATACACCGCTATGACTGTATCTAATGCTACTCAAGTATACTATTTCATGTGGTTACAATGTATTTTATCATAGTAACTTCTAGAAAGAAGTCTATCTAATCTAAAACTAAAAAAATTTAGAGCCTCCATAGTATTGTGGCAAAGAGTCAAGGACTCTAAATCTTTTTTTAAATTAATGGACTCTTGATGAATTTTCAAGAAACTATGGAACCTCTATCTGGGAACAACAGTATTAATAAAATAGAAAACATACTGTTGTGGGAAATTTGAGGAAAGAATTTATGATATCCAGAAGTCCTCTCAATGAGTTTTACTTGGAGATCTGTCATGGTGCAAGATTCAACAGCACCACATCCATCCTTTCAGCTGATCAGTTAAGGTCGGCTTGGGCAATGTCTCCCTTAGGCTCATGTTTGAACACTTGGTTCCCAGCTCTGGTTTTATTTGGCAGGGAAGTCTGTAGAATCTTTGGTTTTGAGCAGGGGTACACAAAATATAGAAGCATGGCTGGAGGAGCAGAGGTAAAGGGCCATAACCCACTCCAGTTGTAGCTAGCCCAACTCTCTGCTGCCTGATCCATCAAGATGTGAGGGGTCTGAGTCCTATGTGAGGGGGTCCTATGCTTCTGCTTGCCGTGGACTTCCCCCACCAGGATAGACTGGCACCACTTTAAATCAGAACCGAAACAAAATCTCTTAAGTTGTTCCTGTTAGATATTTTGTTATAGAAGCTAGAAATGTAATTAAGAGAACAAAGCCAAAACAATAGGATTCCCAGTGGCATGTGATGTTCGAGTTTAGCTGAAGTTATCGAGAGAGAAAAAAAAAAAATCACAGATGGGATCGCCGAACAAAGGGGCACCCATCCTTAGTTCAAAGGTGCATGCGTGAGATCTGAGCTCTGCTGAGTACCATCTCGCAGTCAATATCAGGCAGCCAAATGGTAATAAAGTCAGTGCAAACGATAAAGCGTCAAACACCGTGGCTCATCTCGTTCCAATATAGTCCTATTAAACTATCACATTCATCTTTAGGGCTATTTTGAGACTTGCCTGCTCACAGCTATCTTCCCCCCTTCACCCCCCCCCCCCAGGGAAACTTAATAGCATCCTTTCTGTGTGAAAAGAGGTTTTGTAACTGGTTATAATTTGAAAAGGAACAACTAAAATTACACATGTTGAAATAATATAGGAAATAAACTCCCCTTTATTACTGGTTACAAAGTTCTATTTTTGTACTACAATTTAGTAAGTAGTATTTTTTTCTCTGGATTTCTAAGATGGGTAGCATTTTTGTAGAGATAGTAAAAATTGGTACATTGCAATCCTGGTTTTAAAAGTTCAAAAGATTTGAAGTATTTTAAATAATAATTTTCATTTTCTCTAGTTTCCAATGCATGAAATACCCATCGTGCATGTTGGTATATTCTTAACAAAGTGAATGGCAAAAACATTTGAACACAAACTATTTTTATTGTTCTTCTATTTAGTATACAAATAGCAGCTAGAAATGTATATAGCAGAGAAGCAATTTGAAATGTGCATTTAAACTTTTTCAATAAAAGTCCTTCTTAGAGTTTTTAAGACTAAGCCGCACCACAAAGCCGAGGGGCGTGTGTAGTGAAGTCCAGTCTGGCTGCAGCATTTGAGCAACTTCAACTCTAAATATGATACTGTGTTTTATTCTGAGTTCATGTTCATTCTACCGCGTAATCTAACAAATCTAGCCTGACAGTTAAATTTTCCACGACAACATCTGCCTCCCGAGCACAACATTCCACTTCCATTGCCCTGCCTATCCCACTGTCATTTATCTGTATTTGAGACTTTCCTTCCTGAATTCAGACAAACGCCACAGGACTGCCAGTGAGGGAGCACTTCTGTCCTTGTAATGCAGCCCCTCACTGCAGAGCCAACTTGCTCCATGGGAACAAAGTTAAGACTGACACCATTTACTAAAACAACGGCTCAAAATAAATGTGATTACCAAAAGATACAGCTAATCTTTCATAACTTTACCTTTTGTTAAGTACGATTATATAATGGTCTATAAATAGCTGCCAGAAACTGTCTCTCTAACTTGGATTTTCAATGATCTGATAATTGGGTGGTGTTATAAAACACGCAACATGTCCTTGTTGTTTTGTAAGATGATTTAATTTAAAAAGTGGTGGGTGCCCAGCAGACTTTTATAGCGATGCTTTTATTTTGATAGTTTTCTCAAATCTATTGCAAGCCACAGTTGAATTTCTATTTAGTGCAGAAATATAAAAGTTCTCTTAAAAGTAGTATTATTTAAATTAATAATCATCTATATGTTAGTGAATGATATTCAGTAAACACAATTATAGGAACATTAATATAGAAAACATTAGAAATGATGAAAAGAAAAATATATATTCTATCATTTTCTAAGGAAAGAATAAATGACTGTATTTGAATCTAGAAATTTTTAAGAAGACAAAGAAAATGGAAAGTCACCCCAGACAGAGAGGATGAATACCCTCTGGAGTTAACACAGTTAAAGTATTGGATGGGTGAATAATAGAAAACAAGGAACCAGGAATCACAAGAGACCTTTACTAGGACACAGTCTTCATCAACAATGAAAGACAACCAGAAGCCATCAGAATGTTACAAGCCAGAAGCAAAGGGGCTGACTGAAGATGGGAGGAGGTCCTTGAGGAAGGGCAAGGAGACTGTGAGACTAATTACGGAGCTACAAAGGAAAAGACCTTGAGATGGTACTTCATTTTTTAAAAAGTACATTATTTTAAAAAAATGAAAATGGCATAAAACAGTATTTGAAGACAAGGAGTATCCCATACACATTGCAGCACTTTGTACTAAAATGTTCCTCTAATTTAATAGAAATACTTAAATGTATAGTTTTTATGGTGATTTGTGAGAATGGGCAGTTTACATCATAAGTGGCTAAGAATGTGAAAACGCCAGAATTTGTTGACGCTCAGGAAGATGTTACATTAAAATAATAAGGTATAGCCATTTGAACATTAGACTATTGAAGGTTAATGATAGGATGTGAATAGAAAGGTTTTCATATAATGGTAGTGAGTTTAAACTGACAGGAAAAATGTGCTATCATTGAGGGAAAAGCTGAACTAATTAACAACTTCTACCATAGTTTATTGACAGTCGCTGTATCGGAAGGACAGAAAGCAGAGCTGTATGTGCAGCGGTTAACTCCTCCTAATGAAAAGCACAACACGTTTGTCAAGTAAACCACTCATTTGCCTATCCGTTCACTTTTCTCCTCAATAAAATAATAACTAAACTGACTCCCTGAATGAATGCAGAAATGGCCATGGATAACAGAGGAGGGATCTAATATGTGTGCAGATTATTAAATATGTATACATATTTAATTAAGCATATGTTTATCTAATAATAAATATTTACACATACATGTTTTGAAATCATTGGCACAAGATAAAAACCAGTAATTGTTTGAAATCTCCAAAAAGTGTCTAGCATGAATAAAGGAGACTCAGCAAGGAAAAACTTTTTGAACACTAGCATGTTAGTATTGAGGAAGATGGAGGACCACACCAGGGAGGACCTCCTGGACCACACCCAGGCTTAGACAAAGACCAGTGTCCTTCCCTCGACCAGCTGGTCGGGGTACCCACACCTGGTCTCTGTCACAACTGTGGCCAGGTAAGAGTCTTAGTCTGTGCTTACACGACACTCAGCACACCTGGAAAAAACTGTGAGTTTAGCTGAGCCAACAATCCTCTTTGTCTGTATCAGAGAGTGCATCCTCATTTCCAAAGGCACCACACATATAGAGAAGTGAGTCTTACTGGCCATATGGGTTCTTAGCCCAGAAATCTTGCTCTCCAGATCCATGCAAAGAAATTGTCAGGAGGCCCTCTCTCTTTTCTCATGTATTATTGAAGAATCTATGCCCTTCTGCATACCCACAAAAATAATCATATTAGTCCAATTGGATTAGTTCAATGCATATCATTTGTAAAGCCCTTGGGGGGGAAGTGGCGAATATTTTCCTTTGTTTTCAGAAAATCTGATTGAAGCAGATCATACATATGTTTGCAAAGGATAAAGAACCAGATTAATTTAAATAGGGAAAGCTACAGGGAGCATTAGTCATGGGCATTATTTTGCTAACAAAGGCTGCCAGAAAAAAAATTAAAATAAAAAAAAAATCACTGATGGGTAGCTATGATGTATTAAAACATAACCTAATTGACAGTCCTTACATAATAAATCCTAAAGTAAATTTATTTATAAAAATCAAATTCTGTTCTAGCATCTACTGATACTAAATTCCATGGTAAATTTAGTTATAAAATTAAGCTCTGATATGAGAAAAATATAAAGCAAAATGAAATGAAGGATAACATCAGTACAGTAAAACTGTATAAAATATTCTGACTATCTCTTTATCAATTTTGGTATTTCTTCTGTTTGTGAAAAAATTTTAAAGTAAATCCTGCATTTTGCATTTACTATTAAGTTACTCTCTAAAAATAAGATATTGTCATCAGAGCTGTGCAAGAACTGCAGAATATTCACTTGCTGAGTGACGAAGCAAGTCTGGCCTCTCTTACTACACAGAGATATTTGTTGTAATGCTTTATTGTAACTGCACGCCACACACATTTCAAATCTTCATGAAAAATAGAAGCATTGTTTATCAAAGTTCCTATATTCCATTATAGGTCATTTTCCCCAATACACAGATAAAGAATATTTTTCTCCCTACTTAACCAGGAAATACAATATTGCTAAGTCTCAAGAGGGGAAGACAATGGATTTCCATATATACTGAATAACATTTTAAAAATTTCTGTTCCCTATGCTTTGAAATAAACGTTGCTCACAACATGAAAGAAAGGGATCAGAAAGAAATAAGGGGGAAAATTGAGGGAGGATGACAGGCTCATTAAAATGTGAAGAAAGCATCTCCAACTCCCTCGAGAAAGCCACCATCGTGAAATAATCGCTGATGAACATGGAAAGAGAGGACTCCGGCGGGAGCCTTACATTGCACCCAAGAAGTTGGTGATTATATCCTGGAAATGTGACCCCATGAAAGGCCGGCTTCTTTGTTGCTTAATAGAGTTCACAGAAAAATGCTTGTCTCCAAAATGAGATTTCTCCTCTATTCACTGTGCAGCCTGGACATCTTGACAGGATGAGTAGGGGGCCATTTCTCCTAATCAAGGGGGAACGTGAACCCCTGGGGGCGGAAGATTGCAAGCAATCAAGTTCAACAGTTGCAGAAAAGCCATTGCCTTCTGCTCCATTGTCAAGTGGGCATAAAGGAAGGGTGAGAGAAGCTGCTAGAATTTGGTAGAAATAGGGGGATAATAGGTCAGATGGACCCATTTGTCTTAGTAATTATCCCATTTCAGACTCCAAGCATCTGGGAAATATTCCCTTGCTGCCTGGGTAGCTTATTTATGTAGCATGTTTAGTTCTTAATTAAAATCTCCATTTTCTCAGCCTGTTAGTTTAAAAATCATATGAATACTTTAATGTGAAGTCACAAACAAGGCTTTCTAAACTGTTCAGGATACAGTGTCTAGCCTCTTGGTATAGCCGAACAATAGGAAAGGCATTGTGAATGACACTGGCCAGGTCAAGACAGCTCCAAAGATGGCCTTTGGAAAAACATCTCTAAAACAGTTTCCAGATGGAGATATTCTCACAAGCCTCACAGTCTCTAGTTTAACCGAAGTTTGCTCATATTTTTAAATTAAAGTAAAACAGAAAATCAGACTTTGTAATTTCTTTAATATTTGGTAAATGATATATCTAAATGTGTTAATGTATTAATATATTAATATTGGTTACATTTGTAACAGGGTCAGTAAAAGGAGAATTTGAAGGAGAGATAAAGGGGGACTAGCTTTTGATTTGAATATTTACAAAAAAAATTATTCTTTGGGAACACAGCTAAATAATAGAGCACTTGTGTTGCATTTATGAGATCCTAAGTTCAATTCCAAGCATATGGGTGTGTGTGTGTGTTTGTATACAATTCATACAAATGTGTATTCATTTATTTCCTTGTTAAGCTAATTGATCTTTAAAATATTTTTAATTGTGGTTATTACACAGTTGGATTTGGCAAAAGTTATTGAATAAAACTAAATACCAAACAAGTTAAATAAAGAAGGATTCTAAAATGAAATTTTAACAGTGAGGGTTCTAGTCCTTCCAAAGGTTCTCTGATGCTAGGCCTAGTGTGCTGAAAGATTCTCTGGGATTTCTGCTCATTAAAGTAATCACTGTTGACCTTGTTCTGTAGTTTGGATGCGAAAGTACACATGCTAAAGATTCAGTCTCTGGCTTGGCAGTATCCAGGAGGGGGTGGAAATCTTTAAGAAGGGAGGTCCAGCATCATTCTTAGGGGCTTACAGAGCATGAAGCTTCAGACATGGAACCTGCTGGGACCCCAAATATGTCGAGTTTGCCTGACTTGGTGCTCCTACAGACCTCATATAGATTGGAATAGGGGGTGTGCCCTTAAACCTCTTGCCTGCCTTTGAGTACCTTGCCCCCATACTGAGTTGCCTAGTTCAGTGTTGAAGTAGAGAATTGTGCCTGATACTGTTTCATCATATTATGCCATGTTTGAGCAATAACCCTGAGAAGACTGCTCTTTCTTGGGGAGAGGCAGGGTGGGAGTGAGAGAATGGGGGAGTAGATCTGAGGGATAAGGAAGATGAGGAGGGCTCTGAAAGGAGTGAAGGGAGGGATGGAAGGGTGTTGGAAGATATTATATGAGAGAAGAAAAATTCTAATAAATAAACACACTTTTAAGTGAGGTTTGTGGAAATTTATTTTTAATTGTATTTAAAATAATTGTTTTTGTTCAATACTGGAAAAAGGGATGCATAGCCCTGGGCATTTTGTATTGTCCACAGGTGTCAAATTTCTGTGGGATTGCTTGTGATTGTGATTGTGGTATGTTGATTGCTTATGATCTGCACCTGAGGAGTTCTGAAAAAAAACATTTGAGCTCAGGTGTTCCAGGTTCCAGTGTGAGTACAGCACTGGCCATGACAGTTGTTTCCTCTGTAGAGATCTGGCAGAGTTTTTATCTGTGAAAGTACTTCCTTGTCTCTTTTGGTGAGTCCCCCGCAACAGCCTAACAACTACAAATGGCACCTGCAATGTGGGGCAGGACATCACGTGAGCTAATTCAACATGGAGACAAGGAAGAAGAGAAAGAAACTCCAGACCTCACAAAGTCCTGTAAAGTATGCTCAGAGAAGCTAGATACCAGTGGGTATTGAAAGATCCTGAAGGAAGAGGAGAGAGAAAAAGGAAATAAGCCTCTATGAAAAGAAAGGCTGTGAAACTAATGGATAAATGAAGAAAAATCACTGAGGTGAGAGCCACAGAATGGAGGCCCTTAGAGATAAAAAATTCAGCTAGGAGCAGGAAAAAGCAAGGTTCTTACTGCTTTTCCTAATCATGGAGCCGATGCTCTCTCCTGCCACTGGTTTCACAAACTGAGTTTTCTGATAGCTGCATTTTATGTGTGTGAAGCCCAAGATGTTGTATTTGAACTCTATGAAAAAGGACATATGTTTCCCCATAGAGATAGTGAAAGAGAATGCCAAACTGCCAGACTGTTTCAACCAGAGATTCTTCCCACTGACCCAGGACTCCTGCTGTTATGGAAGCCACTGCTTGGAGCCAAAAGTCACTTAGATACACTGAATGGTTTTTTGTTTTTGTTTTTATTTTGTTTTGTTTCCTGCATACCTGTCTACAAGCAGTAATCATGAGGGATCTCTTTCTGCAGACAAGGACTACTTATTTTTCAAGAAAACCAGAACTCTGTCTTAAAATCTGGAAAGTATTTTCTTAGGGTCAGCACACAGAAACTGTCTTTCAGAACTGGCCGAGGTTGTATCTCATGCTGGCAGCCAAACTTGGTACTGTAAGAGTTATCCAGGTTGTGCTGATTTTGAAGGCATGAAGAGGTCATGGATAGCAGCTGAGGCATGGCACTGTGAGAGGCCAGGAGAGGCCATTGGTAAAAATGTTGCCTCAGTACTATTTGAAGGCCCAGATGAAAGGGTCATGTAAAAATGTTGAGGCTTGGCACCATAAAGAAAGCCCAGGAGAGGCCACTGGTGAAGGTGCAGCCTCAGAAGTAGTTGAAGGCCTAAATTAAGGGGCCATGTAAAGAAGTTGAGACTTGGCACCCTGAAGAGAGTCCAGAAGAGGCTCTTGGTGAAAGTGCAAGCCCAGTTGAAGCAGAAGACCCCAGCATTCTGAGATGCCAGTACCATGGGATGACCACTGAGAACAGCAACAGCAGTGGTGTAAGCCAGCCAGAGCCTGGAGGACAAGCTGTGTTTGCTGCAGAGGACGAGACAGAGAAGTGATCCAAGCCCTTTGGAGGAGCCCAGACGATCATGAGTGAATTCCAGATAATTGGACATTGATGTTTTTCTGCTGTCTAAAGACATGGTGAAAAGCTTGATAGATGTTTGTTTTCATTTTGTCCTGTGCATTAGAAGCCTCATAATTGTTTCTCTTGTAAATGGTTTTGCTGGTGTAGTATTAAATTGTATTGTAAAGGTAAAGCATTGTTTTATACAGAAAAGGAGAAATGTTGTAGAAGTTTATTTTTATTTGTGTTTAAAATAATTGTTTTTTTGTACTGCTGGAAAAAGGGATGCTTAGGCCTTGGCATTTTTGTATTGTTTGTAGGTGTGATATTTCTGTGGGGCTTGTTTAATTGCTTATGATCTGCAACTGAGCAGTTCTGAATGGATAAAAACACCTGAGCTCAGATGCTCATGGTGCCACTGTCCAGTGTGGTGATGGTGGTTCCTTCTGCTGAGGTCTAGCAGAATTTGCAAGAATGAAAATGTCTCCTTGTCTTCCTTGCTGAGCCACCCCAGCAGCAGTGTTCAACTACAGTGAGGTCCAGGTATCTCTCTTTCAAGGAACGCACATGGGTGTGTCCTTACACTTAAGCCTATGCTAAAATAAGTTCATTAATATCTCCAACATCTCTTCACAAAAAAAAGAAGTAGTCACCTAGTGGGAGAGATTAGATCATTAGAAGCATTACCCCCCAAATAATCCTGGTATCCCTGCTCATTCCTCTCCTTTACTGTATTTTCCAGCCACCATAAAATGAGCAGCACCCTCCACCCTGGGCTCCTGCCATGATGTGCTGCCCATACCACAGGCACAAGGCAGTGAGATCAACTAGCAAAGAATTTAAGTTTCCAAACTGTAAGGCAAAGCAAACATTTTTATGTTATCACTCATGTATTTGTGTTACAGGAATGCAAAGCTGATTAACCCACCTTTGACTCCCTAAAATGTTCCTGAGGGAAAATTAAAAAGAGGCCTCCAAATGATCATTAACTCTGCTTATAATATGCCAGTCCTATCAAGGTATAAAAGCCAGGACACAATCTTGTCATGATGATACTTATATAATTGGTGTGGTTTCTCTACTATATAAAAGTACCCCTACTATAATGTTTGGGGGAGGGGGCGAGAGCACTATGTTTCTTAAACTAAACTTTCCACAATCTTAGTTACTAAGACAATATGCTAAAAAGTTTAGGATTTAAGAACTCAAACATGTGGGGCAGTGGATGTGCACACCTTTTTAATCCCAGCACTAGGGAGGCAGAGGCAGGGGGATTTCTGTAAATTCGAAGCCAGCCTTGTCTACAGAGTGCGTTCCAGGACAGACAGAATTACAATAGAGAAACCCTGTCTAAGACAAACAAACAAACAAACAACAACAACAACAATAACAAACCTCAAACACAACTCACTTCCTAACCACACAGGTTGCTTCTGTTGTTATAATAGAACACTCTGCCAAAAAGCAACTTAGGGAAGAAAGGATTTATTTGGCTTAGAATTCCATAAGGAATCCAGTCCATTATGGTGGTGAAGGCAGGAGAGCAGGTGCACAAGGCTGGTTTGACAGCCAGGAAGCTGGATGATTATATTTTATCCACACACAAGTAGCAGAGAGAGAAGATGAAGCAGGGAAAACCTATTAAAGCACAAAGTCTTCCATCTCCTAAAGGTTCTATAACTTTTCCAAACAGCATTGCCAACTAGAGACCAAGTGTTCAAATACAGAAGCCTATGGGAGACAATTCTCCTTCAAATTGCAATGCTAACATAAGACTAAAGCATGCTTAACAAAGCTCATATAACACTTTGGGAAAAAAAGGCTAAGAAACTAAGAAAAACTATTCCTGATTGTGTTGTTTTCATCTGACAATCTGACTCTGGACTTCATGAATTACGGAGTCAGTAACTATCTGCAGATTAGTCCTTTGTTAGAGGTAGGCTTTCTCTAATTCCCATACCCTTAAGTCAAGAATGTTGTAGGTAGCAGATAGGTCAGAAAGTGATGTAAACTAAAGTCAGGCATCCAGGCATTGATTCTGTCCTCTCCAGTTTGAAGAAGCAAGTTCATCCCATGCCATATTTTCCTTCTAGAGAGGGCCAATTTGCCCCAAATGTCTAAAATTCTTTTAACTGAATCCATTATACTAAAACCTGACAATTATGAACTGAGTCTCATTTAACATGCTTGATGCCCTCACTTAAAGGCAATAATTATTAAAAAGAATGAGGTGTATAAACCTGTTTCCCAGAACGTTGGTTGATATGACACCCCACAGGTTATAATGCAACCATCAGGCAGAGCTTTTTATATGTAACATTGAACAAATTATCCTTCATGAAAGGCAGATTGAGGACTCTGGCTGTCAGTCTTCTTTCTCAAACTGCTACCTTTCCTTTTCATAGAACATCCTGAAAATTCAAGCTGGAGGTGGTAAGGGTCCCTAAATTCACACAGCAAGAATAAATCCAAAGGGAAAGGGGAGAGTATCAAAAGCTCCCTCCCAAGCCAATAGCAAGAAAGACCCCTTTGTCTTTCACTCCTCAAAGGGTGACCTTCAAATGTCAAAGGGGGATTTTGTGTGCAGGACAAGAACCTTAAGAGAATTAAGGCTAGGAGGGTTTTACAAACAAGGGAAGAATTATGCCTACAATATATGAAGTGGTTTAAATTGCAAGATGGCAGGGAATTAAAGCTGGGAGATACTGGGAGAGGTTATATCTGATGACCTACCATGGAGATTTCCATCCAGATGAAAGTTCCCAGCTCCAATGTAATTACCTTTAATATTGGGCCATGCAACCTTCTGAAGCAAGGCTTTAAAGTTTCCCCCCATCTCTTTTTAATAATGAGCCACAACCTATCACCTTTTAATTTCTCCCCATTTCTGCTTTTGCAATGTTTTCAACCATGCCATCACTTTAAGGAAGAGTAACATAAAGTAATGATCTTTTCATTTTACATAAGGATAGTATTAAACATTCCATCAGAAGATAAGTTTCTTCATTTATTTTTAACTTATTTGTTTTTTTACTGAGAAATGATCTCATATAGGCTGGCACTGAACTCACTACATCTGAGGATGACCTGAAACTTGTGATTCTCTTGATCTCTCCTGAGTGCTAGGATCATAGACTGTACCACCATGCTTGGTTTATGTGGGCCTGGGGGCAACCCTGGGACTTTTTTGCATCAAGCACTGAATTGAGCTATATCCCCAGCCAAAAGAAAGTTTATTATAATTATGAATACACAGTAAGCCCATGAAGACAAATTTTTATTCCTCCCTATTTATTAATTTCTATTAATGTTTTTAGTCATGTAAGAAAGTACTTTAAATTTATATTATATGTAATTTTGTGAAAAAAATCTTGAAATAAAGATAAAAAATTTGTTTCAGTATTGAGAAAATGACTTACATGGCACTGAAGATAAAATGATAGATAATATCGCAGCCAGTTTCCACCACCAGTTCAGCTAAGCAGGAGTGAGGATCTAGCACAATGGCAGGTCCATGAGTTTTGACCTGAAAGGTCTGCAGATTGATACTGCTGTCAAAGACAACTTTTATAATGCCTCTACCTAACAAAGGGTCTATATCCAGAGTACAAGATGCACTGCCACAGAATAAACACAGAGAGAGAGAGAGGAGGGGGGAGAAAAATGTGAACAGGCATTTCACAAGTGCACATATCCAAATAGTAATGAGAATATAGTAGTAATAGTAGTCCTCGTTATTATTAGTTATCACAGGAATGCAAACTACAGTGGCCTATTATTGCACAAAACACCCAACGGAATAGCCATAATGAAACCAAGTGTCTTCAATAAAGAGGAGCTGAACTCTCAGGTGCTGCAGACAGGGCGATCAGGTACAAATGCTGCAGAATACTGTTGGCAGTGTCAGCTAACTATTTGAGCTTCACTAAATCCCCATTCCTAGGCATTTGTGCATATAAGCAGCAAAAGACAGGTGAAAATTACCCAATGTACTATTAATAACGCCCTCAGATTAAAAAAACAAAACGAAACAAAATCTTAATGTCCCTCTACATAGAATGCACACACTAATTATAATTATACATGTATTTTACGTGTATATTATATATGTATATTTATATGAAAGAATACTAGACAGAAAGAACTGTGAGTAACTAATAACTACACTCTTTCACATGAATTGATTTTACACAGCAGTAGTGATATACAAAGACTAGGCCTTCAATGGTTCCATTTCATAAAACAGAGAGACAAATTTCTAGCATTAAACGTCAAGGCAGTAGTTAATTTTGGAGAAAACTTACTGAGAGGAAGCAAACAGAAGGCTTCTGGCTGCTGGTAAGAATTTTATTTGGGAGCTGGCAAAAGTTTATTCATATGCTAAATCTTACACTTTTTTGAATGTAGACATACTTCAAAAATAGTTAATACATATAATAATGAAATGACTCCTTACTGTCAGAATGGCATTTTACAATCAAAAGCTGTTTTCCTATATTTTGCCCTGTCATGGTCTCTGTGATTTAGCAGCTTGCTCACTTGTTAGCCAAAGCTCAATATGTCTCATCTATATGAGGGACTATCTTAAGTGTTGTTAAAACACAAAGAACAAATCTCTAAAAGCTCCTCTGCAACACAGTTTCACCAGCAACACTAACTCATTCTCTTGTATACTCAGCATGGCAGTTTCCTTACCACATTCTCTCACCCTTGCTAACATCAAGGAGAAAAGGCTTCTTACATCATGTTCATTTTCTTCTTAGCACATTGTGTCTTATATAAAGGAAAATATAATGACATTTATGGAGAAACAAAGTTGGAATTCTGTTTCTAAATCTGAGTGTAATAGGGAGACTGTAAAGAAAGCATAACATCTCAATGGCCAGAAATTTCATCAGGCACTTCAAGAATTAGATAAATTAAATAGATATACCGATTCTAATCCAATGCATGTTTTAATTTAATTAACATTAATTCTTAATAGAGACCCTGTACTAGTTTAAACTTATTCCTAAAGCTTAAGAAATTTAAGCTTTAATTTTAAACATTTAAAATAAATTATCAGTCTGAAAAAATATGGGAGAATCTATAAAATACCAGTGAAGGTTAAAGTATTTCTGAAAAAGAGATGCTTCCATTTATTAAAATGTAGGTTTTATAAATGTATTGTTCTCCTTTAAGCTAATGCCTAATAATACATGTGGCCATTTATATCAGTGGTTCAGCTTTCTATATAAGTGACATTTTCAAAAGCATATGAGTATATTTTATAAGACTAATCCTCTATAACCCATAGGATTTTTACCGAATCCCAATGTAGTAATTTTTGTTTGACATTTAGGTATTTCTTTCTATTTGTCCTGTGGTGACCTTGCATTGATTTTACCAGGCTGGTCCGATTCTTAACATATACATATCTTCTACTGTAAATTTAGTAAACCCCTTGAAACAAAATGGTAGTCAATAACTACTATTATATGAAATGATCTGCTTTAACTCAATCCTTCCACATCTTGGTCTAATCCTAGATGGAGTTTGAACAATGATGGGCTGGCTCCATCTAGGACAAACAGCTTGGAAATGCCATGCTTGGGAACAGCAGTCTTAAGGCATGTGGGGGAAACCGAGCTTTACTTTAAAAATTACAAGAACAAATGAAATGATGCTCCCGCCTCAAGAAAGTTCAGCCATGGAACAGTGCACAGTAACAGTTTATGTGTGTGTGTGTGTGTGTGTGTGTGTGTGTTGTGTTTCTTGTGCTTTTTCTTTGTTTTTGTGTTTGCTTGTTTGTTTTCTACAGATAAAGAGAGAGAAATAAGTCATAAAGTTGGGTGGATGGGGAGGTGGAGAGGATCTGGGAGGAGTTGGGGAAAAAGAAACCATGATCAGATTATATTGTATGAAAAAATTTTTCATAAAAAAGAATTTACAAAAACCTAAATACTTATGTATGTATATCATAACAGAGGCATGTACTAAATGTTTTGGATTGAGAGAGAGCTGGGTGTTCTACATGATAAATAACAGAAGCATTACCAGGAAGCAGCCTTTAAGCTGGTGGTAAAATCAAAGAAAGGTAAACTGAATCGCTAGTATAGGGGAAGTCATCTACTCCCTTCCAAATATAAGGCAGGAATTCTTTACTGCTTGTCCCCTCACCCTGCAGGCAGCCAGTTTACAGAATCTGGAGCCTCAGCCCAAGTGCTCATTTCCCACAGTCTGCTGGAACATTCTCGAAAGATCTGAGTGCCAGGGCTGAACCCACATTCCTTGTGGTGTTACACCTATGCCTTGGTGCTAAGCTCAGGGTCACTAACACTGGATCCATAGTGCTGCTGCAATCTAACATTACTTATAAGGAAGCTCATATATTAAGACATGACTTTCCTGAGTCTAGTTGATACAGTCTGGAAAGGAGACTTATTGTGGTCCACCGATGCCCTTAAAATGCTAATGCAAACACATGCCACTGCTTCAGCTTGTGCCTGTGGTGGTTTCAATAAGAATGGCCCCTGTAGGCTCATATGTTTGAATGCTTGGTTATTAGGGAGTGGCACTATTTGAAAGTATTGAAAGATGAGGTGTAGCTTTGTTGGAGGAGGTGTGGGTTTTTTGAAGGAAATGTATCACTGAGGTTCAGCTTTGAGTTTTAAAAATCCAAACCAAGTTAAATGTGTGTTCTCTCTCTGTCTCTCTGTCTCTCTCTCTCTGTCTCTCTCTCTCTCTCTCTGTCTCTCTCTCTCTCTCTGTCTCTCTGTCTCTCTCTCTCTGTCTCTCTGTCTCTCTGTCTCTCTCTCTCTCTGTCTCTCTGTCTCTCTCTCTCTCTCTGTCTCTCTGTCTCTCTCTCTGTCTCTCTCCTGTAGGGACCAGGATTACAGGAGCTTCAGCACTGTGAGTGCTGCCATGTTCCTTGACGTGATGATAATGGACTAAACCTCCTACTCTATATGTAAGGCCCCAATTACATGTTTTCCTTCATAAGTGTCTCTTCACAGCAATAGAACAATGGCCAAGAAACTGTGTCACAAAGGTGGTGAGAATTTCAGCATGATGGTAGAGGGAATAAAGGGGAAGACAGTACTGGAGAGGCAGTTCGAAGACAAATTTTAAGAGATATTTTATACTGTTACAAGGAAATTTTACTTTATCTTATAGGCAATAATGAAACTATAAGAATCCTCAAACATGGTAATTAGATGAACATTTTATATCTATTAGTAAAATTATATGATGATAGTTACAATACACTATGTATTAAATATTTGAGTATTAGGATATTGATGTGTCCCTACAGCACAATACTTATGTATAAAAAATATTTGGATTTCATTCCCTATGTGCAATGAACGGTATAACCTTAGTTGGTAATTTAACTTCTTTCTAATTAAATAAAATTCATTCTCTGTATGGATAGTATCTAACTGGTATTGACTCAAAGATTAACTGAGAAACTAGTTGTAGAGGAATTACATTTGGTACAGAGATAGGAATGGCTACTAGCATTCTTTAGCAAGAGGCTCACTGTCATTATGATACACAATATTTCAGGTAATCACTGGTTTAACAGGGCTCAATTGAATCTCAGGCTTTGTCTCAAGTTGCATCAAAAAATTTGAAAATTCATGTGCCAAAACCCCTTCTCAAGATTCTAACTCACTGTCTCTACAGCAAGGCCCAGGTGTCTGTATTTACTTCAGGTTCCAGGATAATTCGGAGACACAATCACAATCAAGAACACGTCATTAAACACTGCTTAGATTCATTAGGCTAAGCTTCACCTAAAAGCCATGGCAACTGAGCTGGAGTTTGTCACCTCTACACATCAGATTCCACCCTCATGAGGGAAGAGGAATAGTGTCCTTATTCAAATGAAACAATATGACGAGGTCTGGCACACAGCTAAAGATGATAACACATAGGGCAAATTCTAATGGAGGGAACCAGGTGAAGTGATCAAAAGCAGCTATATTACATAGCCCCCATTTCAATCACACAAAGGAGTCAAATGTAATGATATTGCCATCAGTCAGAAACCAAGACAAAGAGGAAAAAAAGATATCAGTAAGTACATGGAAGTTCAGAGCAAACAGCTGATAAGGGAGAGGGAAGGCAGATATGAACTGGATGCTCCCAGAGCTGGAAGGCAAGGCAGTTGGTCAGAAGCTGAGGCAGGGCAGCAGGAACCAGGCGATCTGCAAGTAAGGTGAGCAGAAGGACAGGTACCAGGTACCAGCAAAAGGGAGCTCTTGATTCAAGGCCATCTTCAGTCCCTGTAGGAAGCTTCTTACAGACTTCCTGCTATAACAGGAACCAGTCTAGGCCTGTAGATGGAAACAAGAAAATGCATGAAAATGGAGAAGATGAAACTGATGGTAGTGTAATAGTATAAGGTCTCTGGTAAAAATGTAGACATCCACCAAGACACAAAGCTTCCAAGAAACCATATTTACCACTCAAATAGAAGCTTACAAGCAAGAAATTATGATATGTGGCAAAAGTATGTTAGCATAATGTATACTTTTAGAAGAACAATAAAAAGTGATTTCATTCATGGATTCATTTATTCATTTTCATGAAATATCAATGACGGAAATCCTTTGATTGTAAAGCCCCATGGCAAAGTTCCTAATGATCATATCATCCAATAGAGACAACGAGAATAAGATACATCCCAGTATGATGCAGGGAATCTTAATATAGTCTGGCTCTGCAAGGCCCAGGGGAGCTCTGAAACTTGAAACCCCCCTCCCCACATAAGAAAGCACCCCACTGGGCTCCTGACTGCCAGAGTACCTTTCTGTCAGAGCTGTGTTGTTCCTGAACTCCCAAATGCCAGACCACTTTTCCATCTCTGTCCAAGCTGAATAAAAACACTAACAGAAGGGCCATCAAGTTCAGATGGAAATGTGACAGGAAGGAGAAGTCTGGGAGAAGTAAGTGGGAAGGGAAGGGTGGTTATGACCAAATTACCACAAATGCAATATATTAAATTGTCAAGGAATAAATACAATTCTACAAGGAAAAATAAAATTTAAAAATATATGGATGCTAAGTAACACACACAAATTCAAGCATACACTTATCATGCAAGTTAGAGTGACAATCCTAGTTAAAAATTAACTGGTTTAATAACTTCAGAACATAAGATATAGACAACAAATTTCTGAGCAGAATCCCGGTAATACTGGAATAGACTCACGACTGACAAATGGAACTACATGAAATTGTAAAGCGCAGCAAAAGAGCCTATCAACAGAATAAACAGTCTATAGGATGAGAGAAAAAAACTGTCAACTATACTTCAGACAGGATTAATATTTAGACTTTACAAAGGACTGCAAAAATGAAACACCAAGCCAACAAAACTTCAAACAATAAAGGGGTCAATTGTCAGAACAGATAATTCTCAAAAGAAAAACTACAAATAGTAAGCACTTATAAAAGGTGTTCAATAACTCTAACCATCAGACAAATACAAATTAAAACTATTTTAAAATTTCACCTCATCATAGTCACAATGGCCACCACCAAGAACGTAAGTGTCAACAAATGATGGTAAGAATATGGGAACCCTTATTCACTATGGGTAGATATAAACTTTGTAGCCACTGTGCAGCTCAGTATGGAAAGTTCTCCAGAATCTAAAACCAGAACTACCATATGATAGAACATTTTCACTCCTGGGCATATACCCAAAGGGCTTCACATCCTACCACAGAGATACTTTCACAACCATGTTTGTTGTTACTCTCCCTGCAGCTATCAAGGAGGTAAAAGCAGGATAGATGCCTATCAAAAGGATAGATAATGAACATGTGGTACGCACACAATGCAATTTTATTTAACATAAAGAAAAAGTCAATTTATGTAAAAGTGAATGGAACTAGATAACATTATATTAATCAATATAACCACAACTGAGAAAGATACATATCATATTTTCTCTCTTACATGTGGATCCTAGACTCTAAATGTTAAATGTGCATACTCAGGTGAATACAAATCTGGGCAAAGGCCAGGAGTCTAAGAATGAATGAATGGGGTAAAAATGAAGCTTCAAGGGAGGAAGAGAAGACAATGTAACAAGGGAGAGAAGAAATACTAGGAGCTAAAGGGCACAACAGGAGAAGGAGAGGAGAGGCAGGAAAGGGGAACTGGGAGGGGATTAAGTGAAATGAAATAAGTGTAAGACCCATTATTTTGTAAGGTAATTTAAAAATAAGAATCGTCAACGAAGTTATTTGCCACATGCTGCTTGATGTTTGTGTTAATGGGCAGGGCTAGTCTTGGTTAACTAACCATACAATTGCATTATTTTAATTTTAGAGAAAGGATTTCTGCTTAGTCTTGATGGAATGATCTTTTACATTAGGGATTTCTGTAGGTAGCACCCATCACTCTCTAGAATATTAGTAGATGTTCTACACATAAGCCATCTTTTTCAGAAGGGAGAATACATTTGGGACATGAAATACTTGTGAGAGTCTGGGGCGTATATCTAGGCCACCATTCCAAAGCACTACAGATATTTTCATCATTAGGAACTAACATAAGAACTCACAGAATCACAATGTTCAGTTTATTGTAAAGCTAACATATCCACATATTTCAGGCTTTTATCCAGTTCTGAAGAGATTCCAAGTTGGGATTTCCTCTAAATAAAATAGCAACTTCGAGCCGGTACTTCACCTGAGATGCTGGCTGTAATAATTGCTTAGAGAGGGAGAACTATATAATACATATTATTCTTTAAAGTCTTTTCAGATTTTATTGTCAATTTTAATGCCAAAACCTGGCCTAAAAATATTACTTTAATACTCCCTTGTTTTTTCTATAATCTTACATACACAAACAGACATACATATAGACACACATATACATGGACACACACAAGTTGGAAACAAATACTAACTCACATACATGTGTCCATACACAGCCCACATGTATATGTCTTAAATAAATATGTAATTAAATCTAATGTATGCATACTTACAAATTTGTTATTATTGAAGATGGGAAGTAGGTTCTACTAACACAATCAATCATAGGGACTACTCATGGAACTCTGTCAAGGAAGCTCATAAAGCTGCCTTTGAGCTCATAAGGTCTAACATTAGAGTGCTTCCAGTTAACTTATTTGCCCTACTGACCTTAGAAGCCTCATATACTGATAGACTTATTATGTATACTCTCACCACAAGCTTACCACAGACAGGTAAAGAATGGTGATTGGCTCTCTCAAGAACTGAAGCACACACTTTCAAATGAAAAATTAGTTTCCTCTAAGGGAATCTCACCAGAGAAACAAACCAGTCTTACAGGTAGGCTTTATGCCCAGCAGTAGATGGCCAACACAAAACATACTCAACAGCATCTTTAAAGGTTCTTTGTCTCATAATGCTGAGTTAGGGCAGTTTTCTTTCCACCTTACAGGTCATTTGTGTATATGCTGTGGCTTCCAGTTTTTGTGTTGTTGAGGAATTCCTGTATGTGTGAACAGAACTGTCTCTGCATCTATATGTGTTTCCTGTGAGTTTTTTTCTGTTTGTTTTGTCCTATTCTGATTTGTTTTAATTTAATTTAACTTTATCATTATTCCTTAGATGCCTGGCCTGCTTGTTTTCTAAGGAGAGACATAAAAGGCATCGAGATGAGATCCAGATGGGAGGAGAGATGGGGAGAAACTGGCAGGGGTGGGCATAATCAGAATATATTGTAGAGAAAAAAAATCTATTTTCAATAATAAAAAAAAACTGAGGTAGATGAAAAAAGTTCTTGATGCAGATAAACTTGATAGAAAGGATTAGAAGAATCAAAGCACTGTAGTGGTTTCAAAAAATACTCATAGGTTGCATCTCACTGATTTCCACAATTCCCTTTTAGTCTCAGCTACTCAACCATGGTCCCGTATGATTTTTGACAGAGATTAATACTGTGCTACCTCAGGGATGGGAGGTACCTTCTCAGGAATTTCAGGTAGCCCTCTGCTCTGAGATAACATGTTATCACATTTTAAAATACATTGATGGAATCAATTTTCATTTAAGTATACTGTATTCAAGCAATAATAATAAAGTATATAATGATTGTTTGAATGTTGTTATACAATATTTTGGAGAAAATCATAATGCAAGGCAAGGACTTATTGCATTAAGGTATCAAATAGTCAATGTGAACCAGACATAACCATTACTTTCTTTGTCAGACACTGCAAGGTAGCAGAGACACAAAACAACGAGAAATGCCTGATCATAAGAACTCCCAAACATTTTTTAAGTCCCTCAATTCTTAGTCTCTCTAGTAATGGATTATCCAAATTAGTCATGGGAGAAAGGTGTTAAATTTTTAAATATTCACATTTTGAAGTCATGTCACTAATTGAGTCTTGTTTTTAGCACAGTTTACTTTTAAAAACAGTCATAGCTGTCTTCTCCAGGGTTTCATTTATCTGTTGTCATCTATGTCATCCGTACTGCTCTTTACATCTACATATCTACATTAGTCACACTGTGAAAATGCACTGGTGCTTTAACATCAAGCAACACTGTCTTAACAACTTTTATAACTACAGCTAACCCACAAAATAATGTTCTGATCACAACCTATGATGACACATCACCATGTGGGCATAGCCCTGGTCTCTTGTGTCCATATCTTAGAAGTTTGTTAGTGTGCTGATTTCTCCTTCAACAGTTACCTTCAATGCATCACTAGCTTGTCATGCCATGCATAAAATTAAAAACATTCATTCCAATTTAAGAAGAGTCCATTCTCCTTTTACTTAAAACTGCTTCACTATCTTCATCCACTTTTTTGCCCAAAACTGCATGGTACGATCAAATGTGATGATAATGGGAAGCTGTTACAATTACAGGTAGAACCAACAATCAATAATGGAATTTTATATTCAAACACGGTTCTCAAGTATTGATTTCCAACCTGACAGAATCTCCTCTGAGCTAGAGACTCCTACTCAAAAACTCCGTTGTGGTACTTGATGATTATTTGAAATACTGTGTAAACAAAGAAAAACTAATCATCTCTCCCACCCTCATCCCAATCATCACTACAATCCTGCCCCATCAAAAAGGTCTGACATTCTTGACTCCTTCTCCCAATAGACTTCTCATTCAAACCACTAGTAAATCCTGTTGGTTGGACATCTAATCAGTCTGAAGTAAATTCATTGTTCACCATTAGCCTCTAAACTCATTACTACTTCTCTAACTTTAAGACACTTGGTGGCTAAAATGACCGTTTGCTCTCTTCATTAGGGCATCAGGCTTTAGAAGGCAGGAATGGTAATGACTTTGTTCTTCACTGTACTCATAACAACTAGCTGCCATATAACAGTCACTTACTAAACATTTACTGACTCTGATGTTTCATAGCACCACCTTTCAAAAAAATTGCAGTTATTATCACAATACGTCTTCCTTTCCTTCCCTCCAAACCCTCCCAAATACCTTTCTCCATCTTCTTTCAAATTTGTGCCCTCTTTTTTCATCAGAGATACCACCTTTTTTTCATAGAATTTCATCAGTGATCTTGGGTGTGCTAATATAACCATGGATATGGATATAAATTGTGTTTCTTCATATATAAAATATGGCTAATTAAACTATCTATAAATTCCCTACCCATGCAGAAATTCTACAACTGTGTATACGTGCAGAGATGACTTGAATTACAGAATATTCCTTTCCCACTTGATCCATTATGATTTCCATTTGGCTCCCTTTTATTGTTATAGCTGATCATATACTTGTAGTTTCAGTTTCACAGAATACTTTGATTTCTGTTGTTTCCTTTTACATTCACCTGAGGTTTCCAGGACATCATGTTATTTCTACCTCACAGGTGAGGATTTCTAGGCCCTGAGAGGTTATGAGATTTCTTCAAATCCACCATGTATTCTCATTTTGTTCAACAAATCTATTATAAATAAAGCATATTAGCTTGTTTTTAGATGTTTATAATCATGGTGTATACCAGTAATTTTCCAAAATACTATTTCAACTAATATTAATCATTATATATATGGCTTAAGGAGTTCCAACTCTGTTTTCCAATCTTCATAAGGGTTTATAGAAGTCTCTAACACAACTCACCTTCAAGAGAGCTTCTGCCAGTTTATTTGAGTGCTGCAATGGCTAATCTTTACAATCAACCTGAGGATTTTGAATTCTCTAGGAAACAGACCTCTGGACAAGTCTGTGAAGGAATTTCCAGAGACATTTAACTAAGGAGGGGAAACTCAGTCTGAGTATGAACAGTACCTTTAAATGGGCTGGGAGATGCAAGGAGAGAAAAAGAGAAAGCATTATGAGAACAAGAACTCCCCTTTCTGTTTCCTTGCTTGCAGACACTTGTGACCAACCACCTCACACACCTACCAATGTGCATTCCCTGTTATGATGGTAGCCCAACTACATCCTCCCTCCTGTGAGTTTATTTTTTTCTTGGTCATTTTATCACAGCAATGAGAAAAGTATCTAGTACTAGTTTGGAAAGGATCCACGAGACCAAAACTACTCCCTGATCAATAGAGGAGTACTGACTACTTCTACCCTAACATACTACTTTTAATAAATGACTGCCTCCAGAAAGTCACTGCAGTGAGTAAGAATATCAATGGACAGGGGAAATTCCATGTAGTTCCAGCTTTAGATGAAAAGCTTCAGTTGTTCAATGACTGCTGAGAGAGAATCAGTTTCCTCAACAGACAACTTCCCATATAGGTTGTCCAATCTCAAGTGGTCAGTCGATATATATATATACACACACACACACACACACACACACACACACAACAGTAAATTGATTTAGTGGGGTGTATATACATTCATGCATACATATGTATATATGTGTACATACATATGTATATACATGCAGTAATAAATAATATTAAAGAAGAGATCATGAATTTGGGAGGGAGAAGGACAGGAGAGGTATAGCTACTGTACTGATGTATGAAACTCTCAAAAATTGAAGTTAAATAAAAATAAAGATTTGGCTTCAATTTAGGCTATAGGTATTTTTATATTCTCAATTTCAAAAGATCATTTTTATACCTATGTACTATGTTGCCAAGGAATGAGAAACAAAACTCCTGTTGGGAAGCCCTCAACCTTTGTTCTGCAGTATAATCAGCACTGCACCCATCTTGATGTAAAGCATTCCTACCAAGATCTCTCTTCTTTTTCCACTTCTAGTTTGGATGATCTGGCCTGGAACTGCTCACTAGCACAGGTGCACTTTCCTATTCTTCTTGAATTACAGCTTTCATCCCCAACCTTCACCCCCAGCACTCCACACTTTGTTTTTTTGTTTTTTTTAAGTTTTAACCTCCTGTGTAAAATCTAGTGATGTTTCCTTACAAACAAGGAAAATCTGTGTTGTAAGGGAAGCTATAATTCAAGGGCAGTTTTGGTTCACTTTAAACCTAATCACCTGAAATTTCTATTGTCTTTTTTTTTCTTTTAGCTCTATGTGATCTTTAAAAGACTCATAGGCAGTTCAAGGGATACACTATCTGATGCAGACACTCTGGAAGCCTGGACTGTAGATAGACAGAAGGAAACCAAATTCCTAGGGCACAGTCCCTGGAGAATCTAACCCAAGCCAATGAAGGAAATAGAGGACAACCAGCAATTTTAACCAAGAGCCGTAGGGGGAACTTGCACCCATCCACTAAAAGCCAATAGAAGATTAAATTCAAAGATTGGATCCTGAACAGAAATGTAGGGGGGTGGGGCAAAGTGCATACTAGGATCTATTAATGTCAAGATTTAAAAGGAAAGCAAGAGATCGAGGAAGGGAGGGAGAGGAGGAAGAGAAGGAGAGAGGGAGGGTGGGAGGGACAGAGGAGATGACAGGAAAGGAAGAAAGGATTTATTAAAAACTGTCTGTGGGCAGAACTTAGGGACTATGATGTTATGATGAGGGGTGAGACAAGACAGGAACAGCCTTTCTTACAAATACAGAGTAAGAGTAAGCATAATCCAGCAAGACACTCACCTGGAAGTCTTAGCCAGCTACTGTAGAAGCCCTTGACCCCTTAGCTTTTGGGAGGAGGAGCAACCAGACTAGTCCTGAAGAATTCTAGAGGACTTGGAAGTTTTTGGTGGACTATCTGGAACTGATGAAAGCAAACATCTTCTTACTGGTCTCTTCAGAATCTTACCTTTCCAGAGGAGCAGGAAGATGTTGATGCCTAGTTTTGTATTCGAACTAACAAATTAAAACACCATTTCTTTCAGTCTCCTGAGTCTTTTCAGCCTTTCCCACAAACTGCACAAATATTTATCTCTATTTCACTCGCTATTAAAGAAGTCAATTTGTTGTTGTTGTTAAATGTTATCATCTCTTAAGAAACAGACAGTAAATGGCTATGTATGTCTTCGTGTCAGAAATCTGAAGAGTTAGATGCTTTGCTTGGAGGAAGTACGCAAGATCACTGGTGAACTTGGGAGAGGGCCTGCAGATACATAAGTGTTTGTCCCTGTTTGGGAGTGTTGTCTCCTTAGGTGATCCCAAGCAGCCTTTGATTGTGAGTGGAATTTTTCCAAGAACAGGCTGTCCTAACGACTACCTTAGGTCCATGACGCTGTTTCCAGGGTTTTACAGTTCCAGCTCCGGGATCAGAGTACCGTTGCCCCAGTCCCGGGGCCGCCCCCGGGGCTTCAGAACAGACCTGCAAAACAGACATCCATATCCTGCCCTAGATGGGGCTCCCCCAACTGGCGGGAATCAGAGGTACTGCAGTGCGACACCCCGCAGGGAGCTGAATCTGAAGCCCGAGCTTGTGATCTTCTACACAGGCCCTGGCGACAGCTGTCTGACCTTCGGTTTGCGAGCCCCAGAGCAGGACCTTGGGTAACCGGTCCTCTGGTCGTCAGCGTCATTGCGCTCCCACCTACCCGAGCCGAGTCTAGTCTCCAGCGCTTGTCCCCACGTACTACGGGGCTCCAGGTGCCGCCGCGCTGGCTCCAGAAGCCAAGAGGCGGAGGTGGCCGGAGCGCACCGGCTGCAGCCGCACCACGTGTGCTAAGAGGGCTGGCGCGGGTGGAGCGGGCCGGGTCCGGCTCCTCCAGCCCGACCGTAAACCCGCTGCCACGCGCCCTGTCTCCAGTCGGCTGCCCAGCCCGGCCCAAGCCTCCCGGGCGCACGGGGACACCTTCTGGGCAGCGCTATGGACACGGTCTGCAAAGGAAACGGTAAGGCGTGCGCTTTGGTGTCAGTGCCTGTGGGCACCGGAGGGCAACCAATGCCTTGAACTTAATGAGAGCAGAGAGGAATGCTGACCCCAGAACCTCCCTTCCCCTTCCATTGAAGGAAGCACCGGGGTGCTCTGGACAAACCCAAGGAGGTCATGGGAAATTGGACACAGTAGTGCTTTCCACAGAGGGACACCAAGGCGAAAAAAGCCCTGATTGGTTATTGAAACATCTGGCTGGAATCTGCAACAGTCAGGTTGGCTAGATCAGCCTGTTGACCACCAGTTTTGGATGTCCCTTGCCTGATGTTTCTCAGAAGCCAGGCTTGGAAATGGCGCCTTTCAAAAGGGAAGATTCCATAAAGCAGTGTCTCCAAAAGGCCTCTAGGGGATGGATAGTTCCCAAGACCTCAGTCTTCATGTTTGTGTTTCCTAGGGCATTTTTCATAAAGATTATCCGAGGTGAAAAGATGAATCGGGATTCCATTGCCATGTTGTTAAAGAGGTAGAACATCTCATAACGGGTGGTGTCAACAGCTTTCAATATATAATAGGAGTGGGTTGTAGAACCAATCAAATGAAGGGATCTGGAACCTTAAATTAGTGAGGTGACACACCAGGGAAAGCTTCTTTCCTGGTGTTCTTTATCTTCTCCAATGCTGTGGAGACAAGTGGGGGACCCCACTCCTGACTGCTGATTCTCACGGTCCTCCTCAATACCTCACTTCAGGAACCACAGAGCGTTCCTGAATGCCCTTTCCCAGAAAAGAGCCAAACTTGAACCTCCTGAAGTTTAGAATCTGCATCTTAGTTTCTGCAGTAAGCAGTGCCAGCCCTACCTTTAACCAGGTATAGTTGGAGATGGGGAACCCTTGGGCAAAAGGAATCAAGCAGACTTTCTGTGTCAAATTTTCTCCATGTGGCATTTGAAAAGATGCGTGCCATTTTGAAAGCAGCATATTACTATAGTGCAAATCTTGGTTGCTTTATATGACAATGGCACTATTTAACTGAAAATACATGTAAAGCACACTGTTCAATCTATTTTAAGATGTATTTCATTAACTTGATGTGGACTTTATAGTTATTGTCTTTACGGTAATATCTTAATAAAACTAAACAATCAGATATATGAAGTGTTGCCACTCTGAAAAATATTGAGCCCCAATTTCACATTTACATATTTATTTATTTGTGTGTGTTTGTGTGTGTGTGCACATGCATGTGTACATGGGTGCATCCATCTTATGGAGCCTGTGTGGATTCCATAGGACAACTTTTAGGAGTTGGTTCTCTTCTTCTATCATATGGGTTTGCGTGTGAAGCTTAGGTTAGTTGGCTTAGAAGCAACCTGCTGAGACATCTCATAATACCCAAACTTCAGCTTTGTAGATGAGCTACTGAGGCTGTCAGAAAAAGTCGTAAGGAGTGAGAATAATTAGCCAATGGCATATTTAGAACCAGCATGCCCTAAAGCCCAGACATGAGAGGTTTATGAATATTTTAGTAAATGAGTGATTTTACAAACTAGTGATTTGCTGAGAGAATTGTGAGTATAAATGAGGGTAAAACGAGATGATGGCATGGTTGGTACAGCTTGACTGTGATAGTTACACAAACGTATACAGATGATAAAATGGCAGATCTTTAGACACTTTACATTCTGTCTGCATGCTATAACTTTATAAAGTAAATTTTCTGAGGAAAAAGCTGGATGGAGGGTACATAGGACCTCTCTGTACTTTTTTTTTGCCACTTCCTATATATCCATAATCATTTCACAATAAAAATCTTTCCTTAAGGTCATTTTACAAGTGCATCAAATTCCAACATTGCCTATTTTTATAAATCTTTATATTTATATAAATATCCACAGAATGCTTTATTTTAATTTACATGCTATCTAAATTATTTACTACATACTTAAAATACTTGTTATATAAGCTAATGTTTGTGTACTTCTTTACTGATATTGATGAAAATCAACTTTTTATATAAAATATTGTATTGATTGCAAAAAATACATTTTAAGTATTACTATTCATGCCAGTATACCAGCAAAACCTAATTCAATTGTATTAGAGCAGTGTATACTAATTTCAGTGTTGCTTTTTTCTTAATTTGAGGGAAAATGGGGAGCAAATAATCTCTGAAATGATTGCTGTGTTAAATTAGCAGCCTGGTGTTTTTCTTTCCTGGTATTTTTTTTCCTGCATAAAAATATTGAGGTCCTGTGTCTATTAATTTTCCTTTCATCTTAACAAAACATTTTCTGTGCCTCAAGTATCTGAATGTATAGCCATCACCTTGAGAAGTAATAGGAGGGGGCATATTTTCTACAGAAACAAACTGCTCACAAATGCTTCTCTCTTTAAGAAAAATTAGGACTGTAAATTTAATTTGAATTTTTAGATCTATCCTTTTAAGGAGGCTCTACTTTGAAGGTTGGCAACCAATGGAGGAAGCCACAGTATTCTAATCTAATATTAAAGGAGACCAGAAGCTAAATCATTGGTATCCTAAAGACCAAGTCCTTAGCAATGCTAGACAAGAATCTATACAGGCTTTTTGCATAGAGAATACAGGACTCCGAGGATGTCAGTTTTACTAGTGTCCTTTATAATTTCCAACATTGCTGAATATGAACTCCTGTATTTACTTAATAGTATTTAGGTACACTATGTTTTTCATTAGACTTTATTTATAGGATGAAACCAGATTTTATATATTGTAGTGTTTCTACTGTGTAGAAAAATGCATATGTAACTTTTAGAGTTATCTGGGAATCACCTAAAATCATCTCTGTACCCTCAGTTGCACATGTGGCACACTGGGAGATGATACACGGTTTGAGGCATGCTCTAGGGAGTGATTAGAGGGGGGTAACCAAGTGACACAGAACAACAGGAGAAAGCATTAATCTAAACCCGACATTTGACTCCACATCATTTTTTTTCCACCATTTCTCATAGTCTTACAAAGTGCCTTGTTGTAGCTAGAGGAGTTTAGTGCTAGGGCAGCTCTTTCCAACGTTAGAAAGATTCAAGTATCTTTATATTGAAATTGATTCAGAAATCACATAATCACAGTATATCTACTGGAATCAAACCAGAATTTTCCAGTAATACCATGTAAAACTCTCCAGATGCTTTGCTGAAGTACATATGCTTTCCCACATGTCCCAGTCTGCCAGCCTATGGGCCAGATTCATTTCACAAATGGATTTGCTTCATTTTAAAAATTAAGAAGATATTGACTTATAAAAGTTTGAAATTAAAAAATTTAAAAATCACGAGAATTTGTTTTTAGAAATCAGAATTTCTAGCTTTAGCTGCTCTGGCAAGTTCTTGCAAGGGCATATCTTTTCTACAGAAGGTGTGTGCTGCTGTTCCACTGAGGCACACTGACCACTCAGCTCACTTGTATTGACTGTCTTAATCAAAGAAAAAGCATCCGAGCTTTGTGGTTTGTGCCCTAAACCACCTTCCAGACCAGTTGATTCCATCCTATTTGTAGAAAAATAAGTAAAAGTAAAGTGGGTTCGTTGTGGCCCAAGACATTCCTTTGAACAAAAGCTGATCTCTAAGCACAAATGTTTTCTTTATGAAGTGCTCAGAACGGGTCTTTTTTAAGTTGTCAGTGCTTAACTCTACAGTTTTAGAGGCTCTTCCTTCTCTAGTTTTAGAAACAGCAAACTTAGATGTTTCCTTTCTACATTTGATATTTTGGGGAACACAAAGGAAATCTTCTCTTCTCCAAGGTTCTTTAGAGACATTCACAGTGGTGTCATGATTCTGATCTATTGGGAAAATATGATCTTATAAAGCCTGGCCACAACCATTTGGCTGTCAAATGAACTAAGTGCTTTCAGAAAAACTTGTGGTGTTATCCATCCTAAGTTTTACTTTCCACATATAAGGTTTGTTCTGCAGTTTTTACTTTGGAAATTATTTTTGTTTCCTTCTAATATAATTAAAATGAATATTTTTTGTGTCTTTATATTTTTGCAAGTCACAGTTAAAATTCATTTCTAATATTCTTGACATTCTGAAGTAAAGTCTTACAGTATCACATATTTCTGAAATCAAAACTTTGGAGTTCTCGATTTTTCACATTAGTTGTAGCAGCAGTGATATTTATTTTCAAACTATATAGTTCAAATACTTGACTAGCTAAACACCATTATTGGTTGTGATAAAAGATATTAGATGAGATAGATATTGTAAAATAATAACATCTTGAATGGTTCTCTAAGTTGAACTGCAAGTTCAATAGAGAAAGAAGAGACAGTAAGAAGTTATCTATTTTTCCAAAAGATCTGAATATATAAAATATGGATTTAATAGAAAAAAAAGAACATTCTTTCTTACTTTCCAAAGACAGTAATGAACCTTTGATGACCCAACCAAAGGCAGTTTCCTGAGTCGAAACCATAAAAATCACTTAGGTTCAACCTCCTACTGCATTTCTTTCCCTGGGGCAGAGTGACTTACTTTATATTATGAATGGAGAATGGGGTAGAGGATAATATTAACCAGTCTCCTCTCTACTTTCTGGGTTTAACTTGCACTCATGGAAACTCAATTTGTAATTTCATCAATTTCACACCATTAATACACATTAAACTAACTTTAAAGGGTATGGGATGATAGTCTGAGTGAGTAGGTGCTATTAAACCTAATGACATTTTAATGCATTTATTAAAATGATGCATGCCTTTGAAAGGGCCATTATGTTTCCATAAGATAGAAAAGGTTAGAAGTGTAAACTTTACATTATCTAGATGAACATCCTTCCATATTCATTTGGTTCTTTGTGTATTGAAATGAATTATGGCTACTATAAGGTTATTTCTTTTTTTGTAATATAATATAATTACAGCATTGCTCCCTTGCTTTCCTCTCTCAAAACCCTTCTGTATGCCTCCTTCTTGTTCTCTTTCAAATTCATGGCCTCTTTTTTCATTTGTTCTTGTTACATACACACACACACACACACACACACACACACACACATATATATGTATTTACATATATATTTCTAAATACATAAATACAACCTGCTCAGTTTGTGTAATTTTACTTGCTGATCATTCATTACTGGAAAATCAATTAGTGTGCTCTTCTTTGGGGAACACTATGTCTCCCACTCTCAGCATTCCTAGTTGCCTATAGTTCTTTGTATAAGGTTAAGGATTAGCACATCTAATTCTTATGTCCTTGTTCATTTCATGTTTAGGCAGTCATGTTAGTGAGACTTTATGAGTGTAGCTTCTAACATTCCTAGGAGACACAGTCTCACAGCAAACTCCCTGAACTCTGGCTCTTACAGCTTTTCCACCCCATCTTCTGCAATGATCCCTGAAATTCTTTCATCTGGGCCAACAATGCTTCCTATAAAAACCAAAGACCAAATAACAAAAACCTCAGAGCTAGGCATGAGAAGCCCTCTTCTGAGTTGTTGGTCAGGATTGTTCAAGAGACTCCCAAAATATTACAGGCTATTGATATTGCCCTTTGTTGCACCCTACCCTGTTGCTGAAGATACCATGCACTTAAGACATAGGACTAAGAGGCCTTTGAGCTGGAAATGATCCACAAGCTCCTTTACCTGAGGTACCAGAAAGCATCCCAGGTAAGCTTCCAATGAAGGGAAGCAACTAACTGCTCTGCCCAATTATAATGCTTGTGAACCACAACAACCACCATCATAGCATGATAACCTGAAGGAAGGGTGCAATGATGACACTTATCCTGGAAGTAACCAACAGCTCTCCAACTTGTCTTAGAACTCACTCAAGAAGAAGAATATCGTGCCTGGTACTGAAAAATCTTGCACTACCAAGGCTAATGAAGTCATGGATCTTGAAGAAGTACCCACAACTGACACTGTACTAAGCCAGCATAATCCTTAACTACATTCTAAATATTTGTCCTTATACTCACAGATAAGTGCAGTGCTCACCCTTTATCAAGGAAATTTCTCTTTCCATCAGATGGATACCATTACAGAAAAACCAATCAAACCTCAGAGTTGTGAAATTCAGTCTGAACTTGTATGTCTGTATCAGCTCTCATTCCTATGGTTATTTCTTTTTTATTATTGAAAATACTTTTATTTTCAATATTAATTTATTCAATTCAAAATAGAAGAAAATGTTTACTATACAATATAATCTGATCACAGTTTCCCCTCCCCTATCTCCTCCTAGAACATTCCTATCTCCTCACCCAGATAAATCTTTTGTGTTTTATGGTTTTATTTTGTGTCTGTATGTACGTGTTTCTTGTGCTTTTTCTTTGTTGTTCTGTGTGTGTGTGTGTGTGTGTGTGTGTGTGTGTGTGTGTGTGTGTGTGTAATTCTGGCTTGTTTGCTTTTATTTGTCTGTTTGTTTCTAAGTTTATTTTGTAACTAACCTAAGATAATGCTGCTCTTCTAGTGTCTCAGGTGTTCTGTCCATGGTGCTGAATTGTTCTCTTTCTCTGAGGACCTCCCCCCCACACACACACATACACACACACATACACACACACTACAAGAGTAAACAATAAAGAAAGTGTTTGTCCTGGTTTAGCAAGGTGGTGGTGGTGGTGGTGCATGCCTTTAATCCCAGCACTCTGGAGGCAGGTGCAGGCAGATCTCTGTGAGTTCAAGACCAGCCTGGTCTACAGAGTGAGTTCCAGGACAGCCAAGTTACAACAGGGAAACCTTGTCTCAAAAAACCAAAAGAAAAAAAAAAGAAAGAAAGAAATGAAAAAAAAAAGTTTTAAAATGGCTAATTTTGAGTTTTTAACCACTATTATCCCAAAATCACATCCAACTTTAGCATTTGAGTGCCTTTTCACTTTTCATATCACCATCTAAATTAAAGCTTTTCAAAATTCTACCTCTCTTGGTCAGTTTGTAACAAAATACATATATATTACACATAGATATATTTCCTAAACTAGATATTTGAGGTTACATAGGAAATACAGAAAGAAAATAATACCATGGGAAATTAATAATACTTAATGCTCTCAGTTAGCAATGTTTTCTGACATTACACTATAGAAAAACTTCTCCAGCAATGTATAGTAAAGTAGCTATGCCATGATGTCCAGTCATAGATTGAGGAAAATATTCTGCAAAGGGAGACATTTTCTACTTTCCAACAAGTCCTATACCAAACACTAATATGTAGGCCAATTTTGATTTGTACATTAAATCCATCTGTAGAAGTATCATTATTAAACTCACCAATTATATTTACATGTATCTGAGTGTATTGATATTTTTATCTTTATGTTGCATTTTTGAGACCAAACTAGCAAATTTAGCATCTATTTTGAGCTTGTACTGTTAATCATCACTGATATGTGTCCAGGAAACTCACCAATCATCTTAAATCAATTCAAAAATAAAAATATTTTCATAGAGAATAATGGGAGAAAGAAATTTGTAGAGAAGTTATATTAAGCAAATAAAAGTCTTACCATTCATAAATTAGCACTCTGACATCAGTAAGGGAACTCAAAATTGAAAAATTAATTAAATACTGATAAATACAGTAGGAATACCTCATTTTCCTCATTGCTAAAGGCAAAAGACAATCTAGTTTTCCTTAGTGAAATACTGAGAGAGCTATATATTAGATGAAGTAACGGATATGTTATTCATGTGCTTAGTTGTCCTGTATATGAGTAAATATACAGAGACTTGTATAATATATGTATGATAATGGCTTCATCTCAGTTTCTAAAGGCTTTTCCTCATTACTGAGCAATGTATTTTGTTGTACAGTTGTCACATTTAAGAAGAGGAAACTAAACATTAGTCATATGAACACTGTGAAAGGGAAATTTTAAAAAAAGCACTTCAAACTCTTCCTAAAAACTTGGGATCAGATATTAATAACTTTTTTGTATTTACTGGATATAGTAACAATAACATTAAACATCATTTTAAATTAAACTTACCCGTACATAAATGTACCATGTTAAAACATAATTAATTATATGGCTAGCATGTTTTTTCCTTTCATAGTGTTAACTTTATCACGGCTTTTTTCATCCTATTATGTTGTGCTTTTATCTATGTTTCACTGTCCTTAGAAACTAATTTCCTGGAAGCTTTTTACACGTCAGTGACAAATTTTGTACGCCAGGGAGGGAAAAAAATGATGGAAAATTTCAAAGATCTGTCTTCAGATTTCTTAATGCACATTTAATGTAAGCAAGAAATGGATTGTTTATAATGTATGTCTCTTATAAATGAGAAGAGTAGCAATGTGAGAACAAATTTCTGTCTGGATTTTCATCCATCCATGTGGCTTGTTTTGCTAGACTACAAGGGAGGACTCATCTCCTAGGCCTTACTTGCTCCATCAGAGCACTTCAGCTGGAACCTTTGTCAGAGAGCACCAGTGTTCTCTGAGTGTGCAGAAATGCAAATTGCAAAATTGGCATTAGCATTCTACTTAGAACAAAGAGGTACCAGAAGGCACTACAAATCAGTACAGATTTCTCTGGTTTCCAACATAGCCACCTCACTCTTGATTTCTTTTAAACAAGTTTCCATCCCTTACCCCAGAACTCAGACTTCCATTCATAAGACAGGATCTCATTATGTAGTCTCAGCTGGCCTAGAGCTTTACTATGCAGATCAGGCTGGCCTTGAGCTCTCAGAGATCTACCTGCACCTACCTCCTGAGTGCTGAAATTAAAGGCATTCACCACCACACCTGGCAGGTGAAATAGTCATTTTTTGATAATATCTCCTTCTTAATAGGCAAGTTTGCTTGTGCTCATGAGTGAGGAATGTTTGTTTTGACAGGGATTATTTTATTATAAAAGATTTATTTCATAATGTCGTAAGAAGTTTAAAGAAACTAGATTAACTGGACCATGTTTTGTATAATGTTGCTGGTTTTTCAAAGTTTAGTTTTGAAGTCAGAAGGAATCTGGAAAAAATTTAAATTTTCAAATGAGCATTTTAAACAGTGAAAACTTATACTGTCCGGCTTTTCTCCAAAAAGATGTTTTTCAAATAATGGAACTTATAATTTATTCCAAATTTTCCTTAGGCTAGGAAGCAGCTTTGCTTCCATCAAACCACACAAAACTACATTCTGTCATCTTCACTGTGATTATCTGTGAACTGATTGACAGAAAAGAACTGCTAGCTGTGGTGGCATGTAGCTATTCCCACACTTGGCAGATTGAGAGCAGCTGGTGATTGAGTTAGTGTTTCAGTTAGTGTCTCTTCAGAGTTTATTCCAAGTTGTATGGTTTATATTACAAGATCTGTCTTAGGAAGTAACTGAGAACTAATTCTTAAAATCATTTATCATAAATGAGGCCGGGCAGTGGTGGTGCACGCCTTTAATCCCAGCACTCACTCGGGAGGCAGAGGCAGGTTGATCTCTGTGAGTTTGAGGTCAGCCTGGTCTACAGAGTAAGTTCCAGAACAGCCAGAGTTATAACAGAGAAACCCTGTCTCGAAAAACAAACAAAAAATAATTTATCATAAATGAAATTGATTGTGATAAGTTAGCTGTTTTGAATTTGTACAAATTGAGTATTTCTGAAGCATTTGAGAGTTTATACATGTTTTCCTAGTTTGAAATTAGCATAGTTTAGAATTCATTTCTGTTCCTAACTGGAACATACTGTACTTTTTTTTTTACATAATTATCTAGTGTTTACATTTTGAAAAAAGTTAACATGAGTATAATAGTCTACTTTTGAACTTGTTGGAGACTCTTGTAGACAAAACTGGATTTAAATATGTTTGTAGGCTCTAGTGCTACTTGGCATCAAGGATACCCAAAGTTAAAGTTCAACAAAGAAGAAAAGCCATTGACCAATGACCACAGGCAACTGTGTAGTAAGGCTGATGTTTTCACAGATTCTCAGAAGTCTATCCTGAAGTGACAGTGATTATTGTTAATTATGACCTCTCTGTTAACATAGGGAGTCATGGTTTAAGCACACTTTTTCTGTGCTTAATCCCTCATATCCACCTGTTATTTGAGTCATGTGAGCACAATAACAAACAATTGCAGAATAATGCTCCTACTATGGGCAACAACTAAGAGCTGCATGTGAGAATTAGTTAGAATCACATAGTAGGCTCCAAGTAATTCTAGTCTTTAGCCAAGGTGCAGAGCCACCTTCTGAGAAAGAATTGTCTTAAAATTCCTTTGAAACTGCTTTTTTTTCTGTACCTAAGTCAGGTACAGAAAATACAAGTACATTTGTAGGACAAAGCAGTAATTGGCATTGCAAAACTACTAATCAAGCTATATAACATGGAGAATAAAATACATAGGGGTACAAATATATTTAGCTCCAAGAATGTGGCACAAGATGTCTTACCTTAGAGTTGATGTTGGTGTTTAGAGACAGGGTTTCTCTGTTGTAACTCTGGCTTTCCTGGAACTCGCTCTGTAGACCAGGCTGGTCTCAAACTCACAGAGATCCACCTGCCTCTGCCTCCCAAATGCTGGGATTAAAGGCATATGCCACCACTGCGTGGGTTTTTTTTTTTTTCTTTTATGAAGTTTCATTACATTTTATTTTTCCAGATCGAAATATGTCTGTATCTAAATATAAAAAGCAACATTTGAGCTATTCAGCAATGTTTACCATACTCCTCCTGTCTCTGAGGCCCACCTCGGTCCATAGTTTGGAAGACATCTAAGAGTTTCCTCACAGGAAAAAAAAATGAGGTTGGACTATGGTTTCATTTACAGAGTTATTAAATGAATCCCAGAGATGATGCCTATTTGAAGTTCTAAAAGGATCCCTGACATGCAGTGTGCACTTATTTCAAGATACTCTTAACATTTGCTCTTTAGTTTATTAGTCTTAGCATTAAAATATCTGCTAACCTTAAAGACGGGCATGAAAGCTATGACCCATAATTATATTGATTTTATTGTTTTTTTTAACATTCATTTATTTGTTTCCATTGTGCCGTGGTGCTTGTGTTGCATTCACAGGACCAATGTGCATCACTTTCTCCTTCTCATATGTGAGTCTAGGAGAAGAACTTAGGTTGTCAGGCTTGGCAACAAGAACCTTTATCAGAGAAGATATCAGAGAAGATAGTTGTCTTCCTACCCTTATTTGCTGTTTTTTACATGTAGATTAATTCGACGCTTTTCTTGGAACATAATTTGTATTTCCTTGTAATGGTTTTCAAAATAACTAATGGAATTTGAAGTTATTAAAATCATGCAGAAAATGTAAAATTTTTTTCTACAAAATATACTATAAGACTTAATTTTTTTTTTAACAGCTCACTACTTCCAACACTATTACTTAACTGCCAGGCTGACAGTTTTGTAAGAAATCCATTTCCTCTCAAGCACCATGATCATTGTTCAGTTTAATAAGAAAATGGCTAAGTCATTTTTAATTATCATGAACTTTTAAACATCAGTATAGTTGTGAATCTTAACATAGAAAATTCTACTGCTTTTTCTTCTCTTTCAGTTGAATTCGTTGAATTCCTACTAATCTGTATTCGTCTATTAAAATCTACAAAGAAAAACAAAAGTCCTTGATGTTGTATTTTGGAATTAGAGTTACAAAACAGTCTTAATAGTGGGACCTCAGGTTTCAACTTTCTCAGCCAGTTTATTAAATGCAAAACAAACTTAAAGTTATTTGCATTTGCTATGATGAGTCACCTCATAAGCACCTAATGACTACTGCCAAAAAGAGTTTTCCTAAGATGACAAATGTGAAGCTAAGATGGATGTGGAAGTAGGGTGGAGGAAGCTGTTACTTCAAAATTCACTTTATCCACATTGTATTATTAATATTGTATTCATTGTCAAAATTGTACAGATTAGGGCAAAACCTAATTTAACAAAAACATAAGGAAGATTGTCACTCTTATTCTTAAGTTACATGCTGCCCATTTCAAACCCATGTTATTCAGGTTTTTATAAATGTTCTTCAAAAAGAGCTACAGCAATTTTTAATCATTTTCAATTTTTGTAGAGGAGGAGTGTACACGCCTCATTTTTGTAAGTGAGCGTTTATAAAATAACCACAAACTCTTCTATGCACATCAACTCAGTTATACACTTGAATCAGCTACACATCCATTCAAGAATCATAAATCCTACTTGGCGCAAAGAACATAAGCGCTATGAGCTCTCCCCAAGTCGACTAGGTGTCAATTTTATTTCATTGTTTTATATTTTAAAAGTTTATGAAACACCTAGAGCAAAACTAGCTTGAAACTTCTCAAATGCTACCCTCACTCAAATTATTTTAGGTGAAGTTCTTGCTGTAGGCCCAATTCATAAAGTGGAAAATTAAATTCTAGTGAATCTTAGAACCCACTGGAGAATTAGCTATAAGAACTTGCCAAGGAAAACTTTCTGCTGTCTTCAATGAACATCTTTCAACTTCCACTGAAAAAGAACCCTTTGAGGTAGAGGCCGAGGATACTGCTTAACATGTGTATCTGAAAGAATGCCCATGTGCATATGATTCTTCTATTTCTAATGGCATGCATGAACAATCAATACAAAGCTCATGAAATATGCACTCGAATAGCCTTCCTCTCTTTTTAGACTGTATTGCTTCTGTGTAAGGAAACTAATGCTAAAATAACCATCTCAGATTCAATATGATTTACCATGAAGTACAGTTTTCCTCATATAAATTTACTTTACTCTGCCAAAAAGAATTACTCTGAAGAAAGAAAACCAGTATCAAAATGTGAAGTGAGATTTTCATACCTTCTTGTTATACTATAAATTGGGAAGAGCAAATAATTTCAACTAGAAAACAGTCTGGGAGATAATTATTTTAATCGTTTATAAGGAATATGCAGGTTTTAGCACTTAGAACACAAAGGAGAGGAGAAATTCCATGCTAAGGTTCCCTCCCCTTCTCTCTTCTTCTCCTTTCCTTCTTCCTTCTCTTTCTCCCTCCCTGTCCTTTCAAATTATATATTGCACATAGAAGAAATGGAGAAAGAGAGTAACAGAGGGAAGGAATAAGGATGGTTTTGTGAAAACATATTCTGGGAGAGTTGAAACAAATGTCCTTTACTTTAGACCTTTACTTAAACACATTAGACTTAAGTGGTGATGAAATATGTATTGTAGAAGTGAAACATCCTTTATTCTTCATTCAGTAGTATTCACAAGATAAAAAACTAGTTTTATAATATCCTTGCACAATATTAAATATTACAGGGAGTAATATTTAGAGGTGAGATAGTATGCATAACAATTTTAACTATGTAAGTTAATATTATTAAGGATGTCTTTTTCTGGGTTTTTAAAGAATAGTGAAGTTCTTTTTTAAATTTTTTCCTAAAGGTAGAAAATAACTTCTTTGACACACAATTTTGATGCTGTAATTGGTATGTTCATATACACAGATGTTGGCTATAGCTCGTAACAGAATAATAAAAGAGAATAGTCTTTTTACCAGAAAATTTGTGTTCTTTTCAGTTTTATTACTGTTGCTAGTCTTTTCTTTGTCTTATGTAAGCCTGGGTCTTTATCTTTAATCTGAAAATGTGTGGTGGTGATGAGGAGTGTCCATCGGTTACTAAGGGTTAAAGTGCCTTATTACACAGAGAGAGATGGATTTCATAGTTTACGTGCAGAGCTAGGATGAAGAGACAGTCAATACTACTTGCACAGAAATAATTCTACTGAAGCAACAGAGATTTGTTTAAGCTAACAAATAAATGTTCACATAGAAAATCTGAAGTCAACTGGTCTATTCTTCCATGTTTTAAACAATACTTGCTGGCTGTCTAGCATTTTCTTTGAACAAATAGGAGAAGAATGATATATAGAGAAAAAAAATCAATCAAAAGTAGCTTATATTGAGATATATGGACCTCTATTTCTCAACTCACACTCCAGACATTAAAACATAGAGTGTGTAGATAAAACGGACACGATATTAAATCAGAAATAACTATAAGATGCTTTCCTGTTGAAATCCAATGCTTTGATATACTTTACATGACACCATATAAATATAATCTATTCAATCAAATTTTATAGTTATTTATGCCACAGCCAATAAATATTTTCAATTTCATAGATCAGTTGCTTTGTAGGACTAAATGCATCAGGGAAGCTAGCCCGAAGTTCTACTGTCTAGTGACATTTTTGTTCTGTTTTCAGTGTCTCCCCCTTTGTAGGCATGTGTCTGACATGTGGATATATTTTATTCCATTTGTACTTAATATTTAGCATAATTGAATTAAATGCATATATTTACTATTATTCATAAAAATCATAACAAAAGTTAAGAGAAATTTCAAATTATAATTTCCTGAGATTGGGTTACCAGCACAAATTTTTTCACTACTGATCTTCTGTTGGACTACAAGTATGAAAATAAAATATTTACCATTCAGCATTGCCTTGCCTTTGTCTGAATTGTATTCATCTTGGCGTCTTCTAAAATATATTCATCTTTGGCAGAAATGACCTGCAAGAAAAGGATACTCGTTTGCTATTTTTAAATTACAGCATGAAAATTAGGGTTTTTGCTTTTACTTTTCCTGTTGTGAAATTATAGGGTGACACGCTCCTCAGAACCAAACCTTACCCTCTATTTTTTCAGTCTGTTTACATACAGACAAAATTGGTAGAATTGCATTATATTCTGGGATCACGATTTAGAGAAAGTATGTAAGGACAATGAAAATTATAATAATATAGTTAAAATATCTTAGAAAAGGCTTTAAATTGACCATTAAATTCACCATAGTTAGTATTTCTTTTTTAAAATTTTAAATTCATTGATATCTTGCCTGCATGTCTATCTATGTGAGGATTTCAGATCCTCTGGAACTGGAGTTACAGACAGGTGTGAACTGCCATGTGGTTGCTGGGAATTGAACCCGAGTCCTCTGGAAGAGCACCCAGTGCTCTTAATTGTAGAGCCGTCTCTCCAGTCCTTAATCAATTTTCTTATAAAATTAGAAAAGATCATTCTTCTTTAAATACTAGATAATACTGGTAGCTTATAACTAGAGCCCTACTATTCAAACACTGGATCTCTAAAGGCTTGAAACACATGGTTCAGTGAGGTATGAGAACCACGATGTAATGTATCTACAATTCATGACCAGGCCTAAACTGGAATGTGCCTCCACTACTAAAAGTCTCTGGCTTTCTATGTCTCCATATTCATCTCCACTCCCTCTCTACCTCTCTCCCCATCTTCTCTCATCTTAAATAGCTGTTTAAGGTCTTCCCCCTCTTCCCATTTCCTCTTTTTCTTCCTCCTTATCCTCTTCCTTCTTCTTTTTCTTTATTTCTCTCTTTCTCTCAGGAAAATTCTGCTGTTTTTCCAGAAAGCCCATTAGGCCTCCAGGAATTCAAAGGCTTGTGGAATCAGGCCAGTTCTCACTAATAGTTGTCTGGGAATCGGGAAAACTTGCAGAATGAACTTGAATACTGTAGTCACCATTTTCTATAAGCAATTTCAACACTTGGAGCTTCCATTTCTTCCTTATCAGATATAGGTTGTAACACCCACCTCAAACAATTCTTAAGTGTCAGATGAGTGAACATTTGTTAAACATAGTGTTAATCAGTAAATGACAGCTTTAATATCAGTACTTAGAATAATGACTCTTTAAGGCTTTTGTTAAAGCCAGCAACCAGCATAGTTTCTATATATTGTATAATCTGTAAACTTTATATACCCATGAAATATATCTAAGAGAGTTAAGCAGCATGCTACCTCTTCTCAGCCTCTGTGTTATATAATAATTAATTTTATATTAAAATCCAGGTAAAATCTATCCAGCCTAGCCTCCACTACATTGCTTGTCCTGTACTACATTTGTCAACTTATTCTGTCATTCAAAAAACTACAAGCAAAATGAATAGCATACACTCTTAGTATTCTTAGTTAGTACTATTCTTTTTTAACTATCCAAAGTTGTTCATATGCCCGAAAATAGATGTAATAAAATGCTTTTGGGGGGCTTGTTTTAAAGGAATGAAGAAAGAAATATATATTTGTTCATTTACCTTATTTTATGGTAGTGGAGAAGATTGTAATGTTATTTAAAACATGAATTATCAAATTTTCTTATAGTGTATCCAAATCAGTGGTAGTGACATAACCTTTGTTTTTATTTAGGGAGAGAGATCATTATAAATTAATTTCAGTAAACACCCTTGAAATACATCCAAGAATGTTCAAGCAGCTACTTGGTCTCTGTTGTATGTAATAATTGATTTGATATGAAAGTGGAAATTCTTGTATGTAGACCAATTCCTGATAAAATGATGTATTTACCATTTATTTTAGTATTTAAATTAGATATTTAAATTAGAAGACAAGATATAAGGAGACCACCGAGATTTAGAAGGCATTACAGAGGAGAAGAAATATTGTGTGGATCTACTGCATTTCCCGAAGGCTGTAAGCTCTCAAAAGTACATTCTACATACATTATCATTGAATTAGTTAACTTGACTCTGATATTAAACTTAATGCTACATTTCAAATGTCTAATTTTTAGACTTCAAATAAAGCTTTGGCCCTCGATGGAACAAGAACCTTGTTTCTCAGGGGACATTTGGTGATTTTGAGGCATTTTTGATCTGTCACAATTTAGCTGAGTTGTGGCGAGGTAGTTGCTAATGAGTAGAAGTTGGAAATTCTCCTAACCATCCTCCCAAGTGGAGAACAGCGTCACAACAGGTATTATCCAGCTCAGTGGGTTTATCGAGCTGTGATTGAGAACCCAGGAATGGAGCCATGGAGTTTCAAAGAACGTGTTGTGCTGCTGGATTTCCCACTCCCAATCTCTGCTCTGTCCCTATTGCTGGCATGGTGTTCTCCACTCAGAAGCATGGCAGTTGTATTGGTATTCATCTTTTATCTTAAAACAGTTGCTCACGGCTCATATTTACAGAGTGTGCCATGGTTACTTGGTTTCAAGTGGGAATTCAATGTGCTTTGGAAACTTAGCAAGAAATTTGTGAGCTCTCAGTAAAGAAAATTTGTGGAGAAGAAAAGTTGAACAGCAGGCATCTTGTCTCTCCCCCAACTCCAAATGCCTTCAGTGGATCCAAAATTGGAAGTGTGAATAAAAAGCACTTTGTATTTTAAGTAGATGTATTTGGGAAGCATTGGTACTGTGCCTTCAGGACATGAAATCTTCACTGCTACATAGTCACATATTTAGAAGTGTGATGAAGTGTGAAGAAACTGCACTGCCAGGAGAAATCAGTTAAAAATTTTAAAAACTGAAAAATTAGTTTCATAGAATGTGTGTGTAGTTACAAGTCAGCTGACACAGGCAGAAGACTCTGACTACATGTCACAAAGCCACTGAGTTTTGTTAACTCCTTAGATAAGCCAACAGGGAATGTTCCACTAATTTATTTGTACTAAATTAGTAACTTGGAGGGGGGAATTGAGCTTGCCACTTTTAAACTGATTTGTCTCTTTTAAATCCAGTCAAAATATAAAATATAAATTCCTCCAAACTCACAAAGCAAAGATTTCCAACAATTGAAGATCTTTGTTCATGGTAAAGATCCATTAGAAAACTTTACAAATAGACCCTGCTTCATTCCAACTGATTACTGGTAATGTATGGAGTGTGCTGTCTGGTGTAGTAACATGTGCTACATGCTAACTAAGGACCTGACATGAGGCTCGACTTAACTAAATCTTGTTTTGATGTATTGGCTCCTCGAACACATTGATTCTCATGTTTATTCCATGTTGAAATAAAATTTTTTGAATTAAATTTAAAAAAATACTGTCATTATCATTTTACCATGAAGTACCTCTCTCTTTCTAGGCAAGATAGAGGACTGAGTGGCAAGCAATACAGTTTGGGAGGCAGTGTGCCACTAATCAGCAAACATCTCTTTTCTTTTGCTTGGAGCCATTGTACAAATCATTCACTTACTTGAATTTTTTTCTTTAATTTTGATATGTTTGTGATTTACTGAGGCCCGAAAATAACATCAATAGCATTGTGCAAAATGAGTAATTGCCTATTGAACTAGCTTAAGTGGTCATACTACATTTTTATTTGTCTTGTTAATGATAATAGCAATGCTCTTTGCATATATACCATATGTTAATCATTTGGTTCTTGCTATTATCTAATGTTTTTTTAAATCACGTATATGTACATGTGCTTTACATGTGCATGCATGTGTGTGGAGTCCAGAGAAAAACCTCAAGTGTCATCTTCAGAAATGGTGTCTATCACCCCTAAAAAAGAATCTTTCATTAGCCCAGAGCTCACAAATTAACCTAGCTTAACTGACTAGTGAGCTGATGGGAATATATTCTCATTTGAGACATAGAAAATAAACATCAACATTGAAAATAGCTAGGGTGAATATTAAGATATTAGGTAACAGCTTTTGTACCTCCATTGGAGATACAATATAACATTAATATGTTTAACTACACAGTTCAGAAACTTTGTTACAGGCATATCTTTTCTAATGTAGATAAGTAAAGAAGCAGGTTTTACCCTAATTCCCCATCTCTGCATAGCACTGATAGAAGCTATTTATTAAAGCTATAAGTGAAACTTTTTTTCAAAATGTCTAAAGAAGATCTACTGTAGCTCAGTTGGTAGGATGCCTGTCTGGCATGAACTAAGATCTGAGTTCAATCACCCATACTGCATAAACCAGGTATGATGTGCACAGCTGTGACCCTATCAGTTGGTTGATAGAGGCAGGAGAATCCAAAGTTCAAGGTCATTCTGAGCTACCTTTCAAGTTCACAGCCAGCCTGGAGTACTTGAGACACTAAAACTTATAACTAACACAACTATCTTTCCACCCTAACAAAAATGTCTTCTTACTTTCTAACATGCAAACATCAATGTCAGTTTTGGTTTTACTTTAAACTTAGAATCAGTGTGGAAAGATAGTTATCTTTTTTTATACATTTTTTAAATTAAAATAAGCCAATTCAAGTGGATAATACCCAAATGTGTCTTAGAATTGGGTCTATATGACAGTCATTTTATCAGTGCTATATGTGTAATTGGCTATTTGGTTTAAAACATTAGGGTTTACATAAAACCCTTTTCTGTCCTTCTTCCTGAAACATTTATATTTCCACATGATAAATGTAGTTGGCGTTTTCTCAACAGACATTTTTTAAACAAATTTGAGAAATCATTTTAAAGAACTACCTGCATTGTAAACGTCATTAATAATTATAAATATTTATTTTGGGCATTCTCACACCGACAATTCACCAAATTGTTCTTGATTAGCAATGCAAAAGAGCAATATGATTTGGAAAAGAAACAACAACTTAAATGAAAAACCAAAATAGAAAAGAACGGCTGAAAGGCTCCTAGGACGGAGAGAGTTAAAGCAGCAAGCAGAGCTAGAGAGCTCCTGTAGAGCCAGTGGCTGGGTTGTGACTAGCAAATTTGCTTTTGTTATCTATGTGAGAAGAAAAAAATGTAAATTGGACCAGTGTGAAATACAGAACTGCTTTTGCCAATAGCATCCTGGACTCCTGGATGAAAAAGAACGACACAAATAAACAAAGGCAGTGAAATGCAACACAAGCTATGGGCTTTGAAAAACCCTTACTTTGGTCACATGAAGAACCTGAGCTGAGTAATGTCAAATAGGAGTTTCACAGGCACTAATATAAGCAAGAGACAGCAAATTGTCAGGCTATTTGCCATTGGCTAAATGGCTAACAGGAAATTTCCCTGACTAATTTTTTTCTATTGTCAAACTAGAAAGCTATCATAGAGTAGACTTAAGGGAAACTACCTTTTGGAAAGTAAATCTGACATCATCCATATCATTGAGAAAATCAGATCTACTCTTCACTATTTAGTGAGCACATTTCTTATCCACTTGGAAACTCAAGACTATGTAAACAATAGTGCTTTTGGTGACCTTGAAGTCACCAAGATGCTGTATGTTGGTGAGGTTGCTTTACCAAATGTTAAACTATTAAGTTGAAAAGAGACCAAGTGGGTGAATGAAAAGTGTTATACTGGGAATTGAACCCAAAGCCTCGAGCCTTACATATGCAAGGTAGGAATTCTACCCCTGAGCTACAACTCCAGAATCATAGTTGTTTCGACAATGTTTTGTTTGTGCAGCCACATATGCCTGTAATCCAAGCTACTTAAGAGAGTGAGACAGAAAGCTCGAGACTTCAAGCTAAGGCAAGATTTCCCTTCTCAAAAAACATAAAACAAGTCTCAGATTGAAGTGAGTACAAGTACATTGGTTTAAGGTATGATGGCATTGATTCATTTTTTTATGGTTTATTTTTATTTTTATTTTTATTTTATGTGCATTGATGTTTTGTTTGCATGTATGTCTATGTGAGGGTGTTAGATCCCCTGAAACTGGAGTTACAGACAGTTGTAAGCTGCCATGCAGGTGTTGGAAATTGAACCAAGGTCCTCTGGAAGAGCAGCCATCTCTCCAGCCCTGGAATTTATTCTAATCTCCAAATAAAGAGAAGTTTCTGACCTATTTGAGCAGAAAAAAAATGTTTTAATTTCATTTTAGTTATTTAAAGAGCTGCTACTTATGAATACATGTTTTGTTTGTTTGTTTTTCTGAACTGGACTAGCCCAGGCAGGCCTGGGAATCTGTGCAGAGGAGGACCTTAAAATATTGATCCTTCCAGCCTGGAAATCTATGTAGAAGATGACCTTGAGCTATTGATCCTCCTGGCCTCACTTTCCAATTACTAGGATTGCAGGCATGCACCACCACCTCTATGGGAGCCTTTGATCTTTCCTTTACTTTTCTTTTTCTTTTTTTCTTTCTTGGTGTGGCCAGGAATCAAATGGAGAGCCTTGCACATATTAGGCAAGCACCCAACTACAGCCTTAGCATTCAAAACAAATTTAAAACACTAGTTTAGTTGACACTTTTTGACAGACTAACTTCTCTTACTTACAATAAATGTTTTCTTTTTGCTAATGTAAATTGAAAATCTTAGTCTTTGTAGAAACAAGTTTGACAATCCCAAAGCAATCTGATGGAATAAAAAAACAAAAAACAAAACAAACAAACAAACAAAAATAAGACAAGCAAAAACCTTTCTCATGCATTTCCTGGTTCCACTCTTTAATTTAAATTAAGATGAAATAAACCCTTTCTCCCTAAGTTGCTTTTGGTCATGATGCTTACTACAACAATAGAAAGCAAACTAATACAGAAATTGGTAGCAAGAGTAGGCTAGGCTGGTGATAAGCCTGACCATGTTGTTTGGGGAAGGATAGAAGTGTTTGGAACTTTGGGCTGAAAGAGCAAAGCTGACTGAGGATATTAACCAACCTAACATTTGTCCCACACATTCTACTCATCACTGAGATACTAGATCTACTCTCCAGATGGCACCGAAGGACAGTGTGATATTGTCATATCATTTCTTAAAATGTGCTACAGTACCGTAAAGAGAATTAAGGAAGGAACCTCACATGGAACACGCAGTGAATGAAGAAAGAACACAAAGGCAGCATCGTCCAACAGTATCAGACTAAATGGAGGGTAAAATTGTAATATGGAAAAACAGGGAAAGGCTCCTCATTTATACAAATACTATTCAAAATTCTGTGCATCACATTTGGGAATCCACACAAAGAAGATGCATTCTAGTTATTGAACAAAACATTTTATCAACACATAAACAAGCCTTAGGAAGGCTTGGATGCAAAAGACTGGAAATGTTTATTAATCTCTTTGAAGGGCTGCTCCAATTCAATCATGTGGATGCCTCCCAGCTGGCAAGAAAACAGGATTGCTCAAAGGTTTCAGATTGAAAAGCCCCACACAGCTCTCTAGGCAAGAAGTTTGGCGGTGGTGCTAAAAAAACCCACAAAGACAAATTCCCAAATATTTATCATATGATTTGTATTCTGCAGCCATCTCCAGTCTCAGCGATAACAGTGGAAAGCAGAGGATGAAGTCAGAGTGCAGGGATCGAATGCTTGAGCAAGGACTTACATACTGAACACACCACACAAGGCCACAGCAAAAGATCTGCTGTCAGCCTTTTCTCACTGAAGCTCATTAAAACAGACAATTCACCTTTGGGCAAAAATACCACCAGAAAACCTTGGTTTTAAAGGATAGCCCTAATCTTACTGATTAAAAAAACCGTGGCATTCTCTACTTAAATCTCCTGTGTGAACTATCCCACTTCATATTTCTTTAATTACGAAGAGTTCAGTGGTCTGAATCAAAAAATAATACTAAGCTACTAGCAAAGGAAATAAAGAAAAGGGTGTGTTTCCTAACGCTGGGAAACCATATATCTACCTAGTTTTACTATCTATAGAAACAGCAATGTCCTGTGGAAAAGAAATTCAACATTCATCTAAGGAATTTTTTAAAAAGAGATATAATTTTCATATGATTCCAACTTTTAACTTGAAAAAAATGTAACACATTTCAGGTTAATAAATATTACCTTTGTCATATTTTTATGTGAATTCATTCTTGGTTTATCTTGAAATATAGTTTATAACTGAAAATGAGTCTATATACTAATATTAAGTGACTCATATGTGCATCCTATGTTAAAATGATTATAATTTAATATTCAATCAAAATATGTTAAAATGGTCATAATTTAATATTTATCACAAAAAAAAAAACCAAGCCACCCACCCCACAGCACGGCTTGGTATCTGAATGACACTCACTGTTCCCTCTGTTCTCCATGACCATGTAGCAGTCCAAAGAGTGCTTGAGCCCCATACAAAGGAATCAAATAAAATCTAGTAATTACACTTTTTTTCTACTACTGTAGCAAATTAATTTTTTTCTTCCATCATTTACTGGAATTCTTGGCAAATAATAAGGGCTCAATTTCTATGTGGAATTAATAAAGAATCACTTATTTACAAAAAGTTTTACTAGAGTCAAGGTATAAGGTGTATTTAGTAAAAGTTTAACTGTTTAACCAATTGCTAGACAAAGGTTAGAGATATTTAATAATTAATTTGGTTTCATCCTTATTATATTTAAGGATAAGTAGCCTTCATGTTTTAAGACAATATTTTCAAATATCCAACTTTTCGTAATTAAAAGGCAAAAAGTAAGCAAAAACCATAGACGATCCTTGATTCTGTATTTATTCCCCATTTCCTTCGTTTCACAATCTGTTCCTATAAAGGTATTTCTGAACTTGGAGGCTTGTGGATAAGACTACTGGCATGAGGGTAGGCAGAAATAAAAATAGTAATTTAGATGCAAAACTTCCAGGTGTTTATGATGGGAACCACAAGCACACTAACTTTAGAAATTCACACATCTATACTTAGTATCCCAAGCGTTGAGAAACTGTTTGCTGTCAAGGAATATTTAAAGTAGACTTGTAGTGTGAAATTTTCTAATATTCCCTGCCTAAGTAACTACTTCTTATTTTTCCAAGTTTAAAAATAGGTCTACTTAAATTCATATATATGTGCATATATATATATATATATATATGTATATATATATATATGAAAATACTGCATTAGTTCAAGTTTATTATAACAAAACTATAGCAATGAGACTATGTGAATATTTAAATGCTAAATTTTTTTTAAATAAACCCTTGTCTAGAACTGTTTTCCATTTTAATACTAAAAATCTAATAAGCAACAGGAGAAAAGAGGAGGAAAAACCATAACAAGGAATCAGGGGAATAGTTTTTCAAAGCATATCCTTTGAATTCTTCCTCAAGAGAATTGAACCCATTAAAAATGAAGCTAAGATTAATATTTTATAATACATAAGATAAAATATATGTATTTTCTGAGGCAGAAGCTTTTCAAGTCATACCAATTTGGAAATCGTTATTTTCACTTGCTTGCTTAAAAATTCTTTTGAATTCCTATTCAACTCATGTGACAAGCCCCAAAGCAAATGTAGCCTCTGATTATCATACCTTGCATGTGGCTTTATTTTTTATTGTACTATATAATCATGCAAAAAGGTAGACAGTATTTTTAAATCGAGAAATTACTCTGTACTATCTTATTCTCAGGACAAGAATAAGCTCCCTGACTTGAGCAAGTGTGATTGTCTAATTAGTGTGTCTGAAGGGCAAGAGAAACTAGAAAAAGACTACATATGGAGACCAGAAGTTGTAAAGAGAGTTCTGGGAAGAGAGAGCTTTGTGGATGAACACCCCAGGTATGATGCCAGGGCTAGATAAGGAGGGCATTTGCATAGATTTTTGTCTTCAAGGCACTGGAAAACACTGAAAGGATTCAGCTAGGTCTGATGGAACTCAATAGAGTGGGGCTGTTCAGATGCACACCTTAAAGAAATTCCTTGCGCCACTAAGAATATACTCTAGAGGGTAAGTCTGGGAGACCAGGTGAAGACAGAGGAAGGAAGAGGTGTAAACAAATAGAAACATTTAATGATAATTAGAAGGTGAGAAGGGACAGTTCTTTGTAGAAGTGGAGAAGACAGAAGAGTTAACATATTACATTAGAGAATACAGAAGTAAGACCCACCTGCAGAGATGTGACATAAATTTAACTAGGAACAGAGTGAATTTGTGGGCCTTTGGAGACATTTAAACTGAGATATCTGAGTGGATTATGGGAAATATTATAAGAGAGATATGGATCTACAGAACTTATAGATGATCTACCTATAAATAGTCATTGAAGCAATAGAAAAAGAAAGCCTTATCCAGGGTGGGAAAGTAGAATAAACAAATGAAAGGGCAATACAGATATTTAAAGGATGGGCTAAAAGCATGCTGAAAAGCAGGAAAACACTAGAAGGGAAACCACATATTGGGGGGGGGGTGGTAGTGTTTACTCCAAAGGCTGATAAGAAGTCAAGATTACAGTTGGAACTAGACCTTAGAGTAACCATACAGAAGTAATCCGTGACTTAGAGCAAGAGCTGCCAGCTAAAAATGGGTGTTACTTGACTGGCGTGTCATAGGGCAGGGAGAGTCTCAGACTATTCACTTAGCTAACTCTTCTTCAGAACTCTGCTGATAAGGAAGCCAACTAGTTCTTGAATGCAGAAAGAGAACTTTAGTAAGGCATCTATTTCATCAGGGAATATTTCAGTATGATTAAAGCCTGTATGAAATATCCAGTAAAAACATATGTTGAAGTCATTTTAAAGAGAATAATAGCTAATAACAGCTCACATCCATTGCATGATTAGAATATATTGGGAACTTTCCTTGGTTCTCTAGGTGTACTAGTCCCACTGATTGTAAAAACCTAGATATATAGATTGTAAAAACCTAGATTCTACTTTAAAGACAAGAAAATAAAATCCCAGAGATTTAGAAGGGCCACCTGATTGGATTGATTCCTTTACAGAGCATGAAAGGTTAAAATTCAATTTTCAGATATAGGAATTTCACTTGTATGTGGCAGAAGGGACAACCAAACTAACAAGATGGGAAGTGGGAGGGATAGTGTAGATGAAGGCAAATTTATAGGTCTGGAAGTAGAAGATAGAAAGTTCTCTTGAACCTTCTATTTTGTCTGTCAATCCAGGGCTAAGGGCATCTGCACAGCATGGGGTAGAAGTAGTAGGTTGGTAGGTTTGAAGTATGAGGAAAGTTTAAATAGACACTGAAGTGAGCAGGAAATCACACTGACTACAGATCATAAAACGATTGTCATATATTGCTGAGTCCCTCTAGCAGCTGGAGAGTAAGAACAAACAGTACCATTCATCAGTGGGGCCATGGGGTTCCTTCTGTGTAGCTTCGGGTCACAGCAGAGGTGGCTACATTGCTTATCTGAGAAAGTTCTGAGAGTTGGAGTGTTGACTACACACAGAAGACCTTGGGAACTGACCAAACAGATAAGGGGATGGGGAGTGGGATAGAGCCGCTGAATTCATGCTTATTTTCTCCTTCTTCAAAAGTAGAGCATGGCTCTATCTAATCAATTAGGTCGGGAATGAATTACAACCAAAAATTTGAAAGAAAAAGAAGGAGAAAGAGTGCTTCTTCATTCTCCCATACCTGATACATGATGATTTCAGTCACTGACATACAGTTATGGACCCTGGACCCCTTACTTTTGGAAGGTTTTCTGAAATTATGCTAAGAAAGTTTGAATATGTTGCAAACCTAGATGGCAAAGGAAAAATTCACTAATGAACCAATAGGTGGCAGTATAACATGGTCCTCTTGAATAATTTTAAATAATATTAATTAGCAAAAACTGATTGAGGTGTTACATATTGTACTTGATGCTGTTTGTAGTTAATCAAGATTCTTAGTCAAACCCCTTTCTTCCAAAAGGTTACAGTCAGTCAGTAAAGATTCAAGGGGAACCCAAAGCTGCTGTCTGCATTAATCCATTCGAGTAGATGTTTTGCAAAGTAAAAAGAAACAAGAAAGGAAAAGGGCCAAAGGAGAAGGGATAGAGAGGTAGAGGGACAGAAAGAGAGAAGATATAAGGAAAGAAGAGAAGGGAGAATGGAGGAGGTGGAGAAGGTGAAGAAAAGAGGAGGAAGAAGAACAAACTAATGAAGTAATGAAGTAATGAAGTAAAGGGAACACTTAACTCAGAATCATAATAGAACCTGTTTATTCTTCAAAACTCATCTTGCAACTTTCCCCCAGTTGCCTCAGATCCCAGGCTAACTTTGATTCTGGCAAGCCCCTTCGGCATCTGACACAACGCCAACATCCTAAACAGTGTCTCATGGTTATGCCTGTGCTTGTTAAGACACTAAAGAACAGGAAACACTAGCTCAGAGTAGGAGCACCAATAACCACGATAGAAGACAGGATGGATGGATAACAGGTGTCTGGCCTTCTATAATCTCTTCTGTTTAACCCTTTCAAATCGGTCTTTGATTTGAAAGGCTTATCAACATCTTTCGAATGTGAAATTCCATTTCCTTCTTTATGTGTAACATTTCATGTAAGGAAAATACTGTTTCCCTTTGATAAAACTGTTTCTCTTTAAGATGAGACAAATATGAAACAAACAAGCAGGAAGCAGCAATGGTAGTTAGAATAGTTTATCTGGGGGGGGGGGGCGGTAATGAAGCTCTAACCATAGGCCAGGCATAAATACCAGACTTGTCTAATCCTTCTAACAGTATTACAAGCTAATTACTATTATTAAGTCTATTTTATAGGTGTGAAAATGAAACTGAGAGAGCTTAATTTACTCAAATCCATTAACTGGTGCAACTGAGTCTTCCTTTTCAACTAACCTGCACTTATACCATGCTGAGTCCTCGGAGGTCCTTAAAGAACTCCTGTGAGGTAGCACAGTCAGCACAAGGCAAACAATTGACTCAAGTCCAGGCCTGTGAGGTCCAGGCCCTTGTACTTTTTTTTATTTGCTACTCATCACAAACCTCTATGCAGACTAGAAAACTGGAAACTCATTTCACTCCCCTGCTGTCTTTTGAATGAGCATCACAGTGAGGCCGGCCAGTAGCTGGGTTTCTTAATAGAAAGATAGACACAGGTGTTTTTCTCCTGGCCCTTAATTCAAGACCATTTCTCCAGTCTTAGTTTTACTAATTGTCTACTAGGCAGCGCATCCTAAAATTTCATCTACTACAATTACCACGAGGGTTAGGGTTAGGAAGCTGTGATGGAGCTTCCAGACTTCCCAGCAGTAGCCCCAACTGTTTATCCAGAGTGGTAAGGAAGTCCAAGAGCCCACATCTCAGATTACTGCCCAACCAAAGGACAAATGGAGATGAGTAACTTCTTAGGAAAACAAAGGACATTCCAGTCATCAAAACAGCCATGTTTAATGACATCAACTGATACCCAAATGCCATAGGTTACTTAGAATTTTATTCTCATTTTGATGCTGTTTTGATATACAATAAATAAGCCTGAAAAACAGAAGGAAAAAAAGCTAACAGAAAGACAGTAGGCCAATGAAATAATGAACAATTTTAGTCTTTTACTTGCCAATTTTTTTTGATGATGTAATCTTAATGCCTGTAAAACTAACATGAGAGTTATCTCCTTTCAAAGGCAATTTTTTTTTCTGTAAACAAACAGCATTTTAGAGTAGCTAAAGGGACGCATGGAGAGATGAAACAACATAAGCCAGATTCCCAAATTCTAGGTTTATTTTCTTATAGAATTTTCTGCAGTAGCATTGAGAGGAGATAGGTCACAGCAAAGCTGTTTGTTTACTCACTAGGTCACAGGATGACAGGGATGAAGGAAGATGGTTGATAACAATACCACAGCAGGTTTCAGGAATAAAAGCAGCAACTCAGACTACCCTTAACAGTAACCACTGCAGAGGTGCACTTGACTCTCTGTTCTCTCCTGAGCAGCACCCCAGGCTCCCACCTCCTTCCATACCCCTCCAATCTCCCAAATAGCTCCTGCAACAGCTGACATATAACAGTTGGCCACTAGGGGCGTTCTGCTCTGTTTTGCAACAAGCTCAGATCTTTTGAGTAGAAATTTTAAAATCAGCCCTGCCCCCATCTTCTAGCAAGAAAAAAAGGGGGGTGCACAGAATTATTTTTAAAAGGGTGTTTACTACAAGGTGGATGATGGGGAAAGTACAAAGTCATAGATATAAATTATATTATGGAAAACACATTCTTAACGTAACTCAAATTTAGCTATAAATATGCTTTCTGGGGAGACGTTAGAAATGCCTCTTCTAAGTCTAGACTGATATGGGTGCTGAAGCAATCCTCAAGGCCCCTAGATGAGGTACCTGACAGACATGAGAAGAGTTTTGGCCTCCTTCCCTCATCTCCTTTCTAGGAAGCTTTGCTGCTGGTTAGGGGACTCTGCAGTACCCTTCTCATACCTCCAAGTCTCTTAGGACAAGAAGATGCTTCTCCCTCGAGCCCAGAATTCAACATCTGGATTTAGGCCTTCTGGTGCCTGTCTCACAGACAACTTCCTGTGCCCTTTCAGTGAATCTTTGAGGCCCACGGATTGTCTAGTCATCAGAGGCAGTACATTAGGGAAATGTCCAGACTCGGCCTCTCCCACCTGGATGCCCAGCTTTATCCTCAGCTATTCCAGGCGTCTAATTTTCAATCATTTTAATTCATTTTCGCAATTAGTATACACCTGTTTGTCCCACCCTGTGTTCCTACTTTGTTGAATACAGTTATTGTTCCTATGTTTTGGCTAGTTTCTTATCCTATTCTCAGAAATGGACTAAAGGCCACAGACATCAGATAGCATGGTTTGAGAGTCTACCTCACATCTGATTCTCCCCGGTTAGGCAGAAAAACCTCCGCGCCTCAAAGTCCCCAGGCCCAAACCTCTGCCTCTTCACTTGGACTTTCATTTTAATTTCTGTTCCTCACTTAGAAGCATCTCTAACTGAAAACTCATTTGCAGAACCTAGATAATTGGCACACTCCAAACCTAATGAAGGTTCATGCCATATTGCCTCAGGTTACCCACTCCGGTCTCTGCCCCAAGTACTTTCTGGGCCCCCTCCTCAGGGAGTGATCTTGCATAACCCTAGCCATCACAGATTACAGCATCTAAACACCTTAACCATAGCTTAACAATAACACACATACAATAAGAGGAGGGTGGATCACTCACACAAGCTCTTACAGGAAAACGGGCAGCTCTCTCCCTGGTAAGAAAAATATGGGTCTCCACCCCACCACAAAAAAAAAAAAAAAATCCCAGGATGCCCCAGAATGCAGTTTCTTTTCTTCATGACGTGTTGTAAAGCACGTCAGCTGCTCCTTGTTGCTGTGCAGATCACCCAACATCGGGTCACTGAGAGAGACAGCAGCGCTTGCTTGCACAGCTGATAGGATTAGGAGACCTAGGAGACCGTGCTTTGTCAGCCCCGATTGAGCCCAAGACAGCCCCAGAATACACAGGTGAGATGCAAGGGAAACGGGATATGTAGGGCTGTGAGGTATCCTGATTGTGTGTTGCAAATGTTTCTCTTCGGCAGTGCATCTGTATTGTCTTTTCTGTGAAGTTTGCAGCTGGGGGAGGTGGGGTCTCTGTCAATAAAAACCTGTCCTTCATCACTCATCTGACTTCAGCAGTGGGCCACTTCGATGTCACAGGGTTTTTGTGAGACTTGTATAAGGTAATATTCTGTGAGAGGACTCTGAGAATGTAAAGTTCTCTGCATATTAAAAGTATAGATCATTTAATTACAAATTTCACATAAAGAATCCATAGATCTGGGAAGTATATAGACTTTGCCTTCTTTCCAATCCATACACCCTATCTCCTATATTTCTTGCCAGGCCTGGGCAGGTATATTATTTAAAATCTCTAAGGGTTCAAAGCTTTAGAAGCAATTAATATTTTCTAAAAATCCAAGAAGCATTAATTTTTTCTTCAAGAAAATGCCACACAATTACAAGACATAAGTACTTAAGTATAAAATGAAATGGTGCATAATAATAGGCAGATGAAAGATGAATATATTAAACTATACTAGATTATATCTCTTTGATTCTATAATCCAAATGTTACATTTCTCCTAATGACATGAGAAACACTTGAATGAAATTAAAGGCTACAGAGATATTATTATTTGTGAAAACTTGCCTTTTAGAATAGCAGAAAAACAGGCTTGGGTTCCAAAAGTACAGAGCTAAGAGGCATCTGAACAGTAAACCATCAGCCTTTCCCTCGGTAAGGTTGCTATGGTGACAGCAAGGCTACTGCACAGCCTCCCAGTGCCTGCACTTCTGCAGTAAAAGCTTTCACTGAACACATGTTGGATTTTTTAGGCACCTTTCCCACCATCAAATACAAAGACATATTAGAAGCAGCTTTATCTGAATCATTTGCTGAACACAAGTTGTATCTATGTTCTCCACCCTGTATCAGCGGGTCCTATATGGGGTTGTGGAATTCATTCATTTAGGCTTTCATTCATTTGGCAGTTATGCATTGATGCTACTGTATGGAAGGCATTATGCCAGGCACTGCCTACAATCCCTAATGAGGACAAGTGAGTGGGAAGTTCTGAAACAGGATCATAACAGCTCTCCTAGTGTAAGCACAGGTGCCTGGAGGGATCAGGAAGGCTTCCTGGAAAAAGCTGTCTATAATTAAACTTACTATCTTTCAGAATGGAAGAGGGTAGGTGGATAGAGTTCGAGAAATGTAAACAGAGAAACCAGCAGCATGCAAAAGTCTATGGGGAAAAGGACGTTAAAACCTCCAGAGAACTGAAGTTCTAGAGTTTGAACAACAACCATTTATATGTGGAGGGAAAGCAGCAGAGGCTGAGGGGGTGGGGAAAGGAGGGAACACCTGTAGAAGAGGAGTAGTAAGCACAGCAGTCAGACCCTGAGAGGCCTTGGTGCCATCTTGGGGGGTTTGAAAACTACCTTCAGGAAAACAGGGAGTCATTAATGAGTTTTAATGAAGAAACATGAATTGACTCAGCTTTTCATAAAAGAGGGCTGCGGAATAGGCCAGTGGTCAAATACTTTCTTGGCAGACTGCTTACTTAATAAGCACAAGATCCTCTGTTCAGTCTTCAGCATTACCAAAATAAATAAATAACACCAAAACAGGAAAAAATTCAAACCAAGTAAAATCAAGGGAGGCTGTGGGCAATTTGTTTTTCATAAAAGCTTTGTGAATTAAAAAAAATAACTAATTGGTTAGAAAAAAATATGGGGTGATATTGGAAGCAGGACAACTTCAGTTGGCCCACTATTGAAATAGTGCAGAGCAATTAGACTCCAAATGAAGATAGGAAATGACAGACAGTGAGGAGACATGATGGACAAGAGAGGTCAGATTCAAGTCCAGTTACCCGCACAGAATGGAGAGAGCTTTCAAATCACTATGAATGGGTATATTGCCCACAGGAGAATAACAGGAAAGCAAGAGGGGGTTCGAGAGACAGTGTTGGAACTGCCTCTGAGATTCTGATGTGAACAGTACGCCTGTAGACAGTTTCTGATGTTAGGTTCCTACAACCAGTTTTCAGTTTCCATTCAGTAGGGAATGCAGAAGCAACTCTTGATGTCATAGGTTTTTGTTTTTGTTTTGTTTTGTTTCCCCCTTTCTCGCCCTTTACAAACCTGGGCACATAATTTTAGAAATAATACACTGCATGAATCCTCTTGGACTGTACCTTGTTAGGGTCCATGGTTGAGACAGTTATGGGTATAGAACGGATGAATTAATCACCTCTTCTCCCCCAGAGAATCCTAAGATTATGTCTCTGTTAAGTAGATTGAAAGGGATAAAGATTTGTGGGATACAATCTCTTGGGGTTTTAGGGAGCCAACTAATTGATTCCACTAATCCTCCAACTTCAGGATCTCTGTGAACTCAGTGCATTCTTAGGTTTCAGAGTTGGTGCTCAAAGGAATGCAAACAGGATGGTGGAAATTGAACTACATCATCAATAATCCCAATCCTTGCACACAGGACCCTTGGGTGTCCGGGATGAGACTGTTCACTGCTCACACTGGTATCTAGAACATTCTCTACCTCTGAGTAAAAGGTGTGTAAGTCATTTTACATGTCACCAGAGAGGAGCTGAGCATAGCAAGGCTATCAACTAGTCTGTCCTCAGGGACAATTTGAGCTCTTGAAGCATATTTGTCTGCACCAGAAATGCTTTTTTCTGCCTATCAGGTAAGATACCTGCAGATACGGGACCACCTGGATCTGACCTAGCCGCCCTTTGAAAGGTTCTGCTTTGTCAATTGGACAGCTGTTTTGTTTTCCTCTTGTATCTCTCCCAGATGCCCTTGGGGTGGGTATATTATCCCTCATGTTAAGAAGGGCCAACTTAAAGAATGGTCTCAGCCTGAAGAGACTGGTGTGCTGACTCCATCTTAGTTCCCCGAGTACAGGTATCCTGTTCTTTCTACAGGGTATACTTGATCCTCCTTCACTTTGTAGTCAGACAGCAGTAGTGCAGCTGGGGATGAGGCTGCATTCTCTGTTTAAAAGCCTGACTGTCTCAGGGGGCGCTGGGTTCATACCTCTTGGTGTCAGCTGTTTTTCACTGCCACCTTAGGCCCTTAGACTCAAACCCCTCCAAGGAAAACCGCAGCCTTGGACGTCCCAGATGCTGTGACAATCATACAGCATTGGCTTGGCTGCGACCAGGGAATCACCCTCGGGCGAGATCTTTATAGGGAATAGTATGTTGACTTGAAACCTAGAGGTCACGGAGGGACAGCGAGTAGGGAGGGTGACTTTCTCTCTTACTCCATCTTGGCCATCTGATGTCGCAGCTTTTCTCAGCCTCTCCATTCAACTTGCATCCCCTATCAATTCCAGACCAGGTGCAAAAGAAGAAGAGGGCACCTCTGGGTTGGCGGTGCTGCAAATAAGCCTCCAACTAGTTGCCCACAGCGGGTCGGGCTAGGCTTGGAGGGAGGGGCGCGGAGAGCGGGACGTGGCTAGCGACCGGTGGGTGCGGCGCTCCAAGGTGCCAGGCAGCTGTTCCGGGGCCGCAGGTGAGGGCGGCGACCGGGAGGCGCCTCCGGAGAGGCCGCGAGCGGCGGCACCACGTGTCCGGCGGGGCGGGGCGGGCGGGCGGCGGGCGCGCCCTCGGAGCGGAGCGCGACCACTGGCGGGGACGCGGCGGACCGGCTGCCGCGCGGCACGCAGCCCCCGGCTCAGCGCAGTCTCCTCCCTCGCTCGGTGCTCACAGGTGCCTCCTCCTGGACGGCGGCGGCGGCGGCGGCAGCGGCGCGGGGAGCCAGCAGGCGGCGGCGAGATGGGGCCCCTCCGAGAGAGCAAGGTAAGGGGATCTGGTGTTCCGGCAGGGGTGACAGGGTCCAAGGGTGCTTCCGTTAAAGATAAGATGGGTACAGCCTGCCTAGTAGAGGGCCAGGTGAGAAATGGACCCTGGAGTTCAGGGTTCAGGCGATGACAGGAAGTAGGTGCTGGTGACAGCAGGGAAGCAGAGGGTCATCCCGTGGTGATGGGATGTGGCAGATAGGGAGGTGGCACTGCAGAAGAGATTTGGGGGATTAATATGAGGGTTTAAAAGATTGATTTTAGAGGGTTAATCCTAGCTCCTGAAGCTGTGACTTGAGGTGAAGCTTTCAGCTGCTGTCATGTGTTTGTGTATGTGATATGCAAAAGGAATTTGGTGTATTTGTGACTGAGAAATAAAGACTGCAGCGTGACAGTGACCCAGCTCAAGCATCTGCAGTGTGCCAAGCAGAGTGGTTGGCGTGGGATACCTGCTGGGTGACTGATGGACTGGACAAATCCAGTGGCTGGGTGTGGCTGGCAGCCCTAGGATGGCATGGATGCCTGAGCCAAGTTCCAGGCTGCAAGGGGTTCTCCCTGTGAAGGCCTCTCAGAGATGTTCACGTCGGCCTTGACCCTTCCTGGTAAGCTTAGGAAATAAACAGGAGGTCATGTTGGGAAATGGCATTTGCTACTTAAGCCAAAGCCCTCTTTTAGTTACAGAGGTTTGGATGGAGCTGTGGAATTTTTGAAAAAAAAAAAAAAACCTTTTCCTGGGAATCCAGTTCAACAAGGTGGTGTAGTGATGATCCTGAAAACACTGGTCTGAATTTCTCTCTTCTAGATGATGTACAGCCTTTGCCTCCTCTTAGCCTCAGTTTTCCCATCTGTACAGATGGACTTGAATAAATGTCTATGTTGCCGATTGGGTGTAAAGATCCATTAATGAGCTAATGGTGGAGACAGATTAATTTTTTATTACATTGCTTTATTTGTGAGGGGAGGTAGTATGGGCGCCACAGAATGTGTGGAAGTCAGAGAAAAACTTACAAGAGTCCTCTCATTCAGCAGAATGGGTCCCAGGGATTGAACTCGGGTGGGCTGGCTCTGCTCTAAGCACCTTTACCTTCTGAATCATCTTGGCTGTCAAGAATAGAGACTTTTAAACGGAAAGCATTGTCAAAATATATTTCTTATGTGTTTCTAAAACCAAAAGCCTGGCAAAGTACTAAAAATGCATTTTTTTAAATAGAGAAAATTTTCTTCTCATGAGCGATTGTCCTTTTGGAAAAACAAAAGCTAGACGTGATGTAGAAAAAGATGGAGACATTTTCCTGGGCATTGGATGTGTTTGCTTTTCTGTTGGCAGAGAGCCTTGTGTACCAGGATATTAATGAATAATTAAGACCCTGTCCGGAAGAGGAGGGATTTTAAAGATAAGTGTGTACAATCCATTAGAAAATAATTTTTCTAGGTATACAGGTCTAATTTGTGAGGAGACATAAAAACAGAAGTGAAACTGTGTGCTAATTCTGGAATAGCCAAAAATCTAAAGGGGGGAAAATGACAAGCTAGGGTGCACTGTGAGTGATAAAAAGCCTTTGAGAGCCTGAAGCTCGATGTGGGAGAGACAGAATGAGAAGGTGAGGTAGAAATGGGGATGGCTTGAAGGTGTGGGGTGGTATTTATGGTGATGGGAGGCTTCCTCTGTGTGTGTGTGTGTGTGTGTGTGTGTGTGTGTGTGTGAGAGAGAGAGAGAGAGAGAGAGAGAGAGAGAGAGAGAGAGAGAGAGAAGGACAGAGAGAGAGAGAGAGAGAGAGGGAAAGAGAGGGAGGGAAAGAGAGAGAGAGAGGTTTCAAGACTTGCACTTGTGCTATTCACAGGATCAAAAGGCAAGATCAATGCAAGCTTGGGCAGCTTAGTTAAGCACCTGGGGTACAGACTGCTGGACTGTTCTGTGAGGGTTCGGTACACAGAAATGGTGCTCTTAGGAGCTGAGTCTTGCAGGAAGACAGAGAAAATGATTGTTTTCTTTGGGCTTTCCAATTTGGAGAAGGAGCAGAGAGTGCAGCATCAGGAGAAGGAGATTTCCAGAAGCCGGATTCCAAGGTTGATTCTGCGGCCCCACCTGCCTCAGCAGCAGCAGCAGCAGCAGCAGCAGCAGCAGCAGCAGCAGCAGCAGCAGCAGCAGCAGCAGCAGCAGCAGCAGCACAAGATTTCCCCGGCCTCAGAGTCTCCCTTTTCAGAGGAAGAGAGCAGAGAGTTCAATCCCAGCAGCTCTGGCCGCTCAGCGAGGACCATTAGCAGCAACAGCTTCTGCTCAGGTACAGTGACACTGTGAGCCTCTGTGACAGGGAGATGTTGTCTGCAAGTAGACTGTGGCTGAACCCTCACAACCTACAGCTAGCTTTCTAGTTGTAGTTGTAGTCCTTTCCAGCTGTTGTAAGCTATCATCTATATAGCCACTTTTCTATGGTTCAGCCTAGTTAAATTTCTTATAATTTATTATGTAAAATTCAACATCTTCTTTCTATAACCTTGAATGTGTGTTATTTTATTACACCTAAACATTATATTAGTTTGAGTTAGTATACTAGCAACCTCTGCAATTCTATGTACTTTTAATTATGAAACACCACAAATAAAATATCTATCAAATAAAGTCAAGACCAAGGAGGACTGACTCAGGGCTGCCCTGGTAGTGTAGTGGGGAAGAACACAGGCTTATTACCAGCCAGACCTGATTCCCAGGATAGGCTGGAATCCCAAACCTACCACTTAGATGCTGTGTACTTCTAACTTGCTTAAGCCTGGTAAACCTCAGTTTTTACAGCCATAAAATGGGAAAATAAATGCTGATGAGGATTCCTTATCAGAAATGACTTAAGATTAGAAATGTCTACAGTTTCAGACTTTTCAAATTTTGAAATATATATGAGAGCAAAATCTGAACACAAATTCATTAATGTTTCATACATACTTCTTACACATAGCCCAAGGTATTTTTTATTAAATTTATTTGTTTCTCTCATATAATACATCCCAACCCCATCCTCCCCTTCCTCAACTCTTCTCAGCTCCCCTGTCTCTCCTCTCCCCCAGATCCACCCTCCTCACTTCTCCTCAGCACAGAGTAGGCCTCCCATGGTTATCACCTGAACAGAGCATATCAAGATGGAAACAAGGCAGGGCTCAAGTCCCACATCAAGGCTGGGCAAGGGAGCCCAGCAGGAGGAAGCTAGGTTGGTGGTCCAGTCCTACGACTGGACTGGAAGCTTTGCCTGGTTACAGGAGATGGCATGTTCAAGCTCCCTGTTCCCCATTGCTAGACTGGGGTCACCCTTGTAGATTCCATCCATTTACCTGCGAATTTCATGATGTCTTCTTTTGTTTGTTTGTTTGTTTGAAACAGAGTTTCTCTGTCATAACTCTGGATGTCCTGGAAATCACTCTGTAGACCAGGCTGGCCTTGAACTCACAAAGACCAACCTACCTCTGCCTCTGCCTCCTAAGAGCTGAGACTAAAGGTGTGTATCACTACTGCTGCCAGCTAATGTCATTACTTTTAATGACTGAATAATACTCTCTTGTATATACGTACCACATTTTCTCTATCCACTCTTCAGTTGAGTGGCATCTAGGTTGTTTCCAAGGTCTGGCTACTATGAATAAGGCCACTATGAACATAGTTGAGCAAGTGTCCCTGTGGTACTTTGGAGCATCCCTTGGATATATGCCCAGGAGTGGTTTAGGTGGATCTTGAGGTTGGTCTGTTTCCAATTTCCTGGGGAATCAAACCATATTGATTAACATATTGACTGTACAAGTTTGCATTCCACCAGCAATGAAGGGGTGTTCCCCTTGCTCCTCATCCTTGCCAGCATGAACTGTCATTTGTGTTATTCATCTTAGCCATTCTGACAAGTGTAAGACAGAATCTCAGAGTAGCTTTAATTTGCATTTCCCTGATGGACAAGGATGCTGAACATTTCTCTTAAGTATATCTCAGCCATTTGATATTCCTCTTTTGAGAATTCTCTGTTTAGATCTATACCCCATTTTAAAAATAGATTATCTGTTTTGTTGATGTTTAGTTTCTTGAATTCTTCATATATTTTGGATATTAGCCATCTATTGGAAGTAGAGTTGTTGAAAATTTTTTTCTCAATTTGTAGGCTGAAGTTTTGTCCTATTAATGGTGTGTCCTTTGCCTTACAGAAGACTTTCAGTTTCATGTGGTCCCATTTATTAATCGATCTTAGTACCTGGGCAATTGGTGTTCTGTTCAGGAAGTTGTCGCCTGTGCCAATGTGTTCAAAGCTATTCCCTACTTTCTCTTCTATCAGGTTCAGTATATCTGGTTTTATGTTGAGGTCTTTGAACCACTTGGACTTGAGTTTTGTTCAGAGAGATAAATACGAATCAATTTGCATTCTTCTACATGCAAACATCCAATTAGACCAGCACCATTTGTTGAAGATGTTTTCTCTTTTCCATTGTGTATTTCTGGCTTCTTTATTGAAGATCAGGTGTCTATAAGTGTGTGGATTTATGTCTGGATCTTCAATTCGGTTCCATTGATCAATGAGTCTGTTTTTAATGCCAATACCATGCAGTTTTTATTACTATAGCTCTGTAGTACAGCTTGAAATCAGGAATGGTGATACCTCCAGAAGTTCTTTTATTGTTCAGGATTGTTTTAGATATCTTGAGGTTTTGTTTTGTTTTTTCATATGAAGTTGAGTATTGTCCTTTCTAGATCTGTAAAGAATTGTGTTGAGATTTTGATGGATATTGCACTGAATCTGTAGATAGCTTTTGATAAGATGGCCATTTTTACTATGTTGATCCTACCAGTCCATGAGCATGAGACATCTTTCCATTTTCTTAGATCCTCTTCTATTTCTTTTTTCAAAGACTGGAAGGTTTTTTGTCATATAAGTCTTTCACTTGCTCTGTTAGAATATCAAGCAAGATATTTCATGTTATTCGTGGCCTTTGAGAAAGGTGTTATTTCCCTGATTCCTTTCTCAGCCCATTTGTCATTTTTTTTTTGAGTTGATCTTGTAGCCAGTCAATTTGCTGGAGGTATTTATCAGCTGTATGAGTTCCCTGATAGAATTTTTGGGGTCACTAATGTATACTATCATTACCTGAAAATAACAATACTTTGACTTCTTCCTTCTCAATTTATATCCATTTGATCTCCTTATGATGTCTTATTGCTCCAGCTAGAATTTCAAGTATTATATTGAATATGTATGGAGAGAGCGGCCAACCTTGTTTTGTTCCTGATTTTAGTGGAATTGCTTTGAGTTTCTATTTAATTTGATGCTGGCTGTGTGCTTGCTGTAAATTGCCTTCTTTATATTTAGGTATGTCCCTTGCATCCCCAATCTCTCCAAAACTTTTATCATGAAGGGGTATTAGATTTTGTCAAAAGCTTTTCCAGCATCTAGTGAGATGATCATGTGTTTTTTTTTCTTTCAGTTTGTTCATATAGTGAATTATATTGACTTATTTTTGTATGTTGAATCATCCCTGCATCTCTGGGATGAAGCCAACTTGATCATGGTGAATGATCTTTTTAATATGCGCCACCACCGCCGCCTAGATAATGTCATTATTTTTAAGGACCGAGTAATACTCTGCTGATATACGTACCACATTTTCTCTACCCACTCTTCAGTTGAGTGGCATCTAGGTTGTTTCCAAGGTCTGGCTATTATGAATAAGGCCACTATGAACATAGTTGAGCAAATGTCCTTGTGGTACATTGGAGTGTCCCTTGGATATATGCCAAGGAGTGGTATAGGTGGGTCTTGAGGTTGGTCAGTTTCCAATTTCCTGGGGAAACCACCATATTGATTAACATATTGGCTGTACAAGTGTGAATTCCACCAGCAATGAAGTGAATGTTTTGTTGAGAATTTTTGCATCTATGTTCATCAGGGAAATTGGTATATAATTTTCTTTCTTTTTTGAGTCTTTGATTTGGGTGTCAGTGGTCTCATAAAATGAGTTTAGCAGCATCCCTTCTGTTTCTATTTTGTGGAATAATTTTAGAAGTATTGGCATTAACTCTTCTTTGAATGATAAAATTCTGTGCTAAAAACCATCTGTTCATGAGCTTTTCCTGGCTGGGAGACTTTTCATGACTTCTTCTATTTCCTTGGGAGTTATAAGTCTATATAAGCTGTTTAGCTGATCTTGAGTTAATATTGGTAGGTGGTATCTGTCAAGAAAATTATTCATTTCTTTTAGATTTTTGAATTTTGTAGTGTACAGTTTTTTAAAGTATGTCCTATTTATTCTTTGGATTTCCTTGGTGTCTGTAGTTATGTCCTCCTTTTCATTTCTTCTTTGTTAATTTGGAAATTCTCTCTCCATCTTTTAATTAGTTTAGATAAGGGTTTGTCTATCTTGTTGATTTTTCTCAAAGAACCAACTCTTTGTTTCATTGATTCTTTGTATTGTTCTCTTTGTTTCTATTTTATTAATTTCAGGCCTCAGTTTGATTATTTCTTGCCATCTACTCCTCTTGATTGTGATTACTTCTTTTTGTTCTAGAGAATTCAGGTGTGCTTTTTGGTTGTTAGTATGAAATCTCTCCTATTTTTTTGTAAGCGTTTTGTGCTATGAATTTTTCCCTTAGCATAGCTTTCATTGTATTCCATAAGTTTGGGTATGTCGTGTATTCATTTTCATTGAATTCTAGAAAGTCTTTAATTTACTTACTTCTGTCTTGATCTAGTTGTTTTTCAGTAGAGAGTTGCTCAGTCTCCATGAATTTGTAGCATTTTGTTGTTGCTGTTGTTGTTGAAATCCAGTTTTAATCCATGGTAGTCTGATAGGATGCGGGGGTTGTTTCATTTTTTTTGTATCTTCTGTGACTAGCTTTGTGACTGAGTATGTGGTCAATTTTAGAGAAAGTTCCATGAGGTGCTAAGAAGACAGTATATTCTTTTGTGTGCTGGTGAAATGTTCTGTAGGTATCTGTTAGGTCCATTTGGTTTATAACATTTGTTAGCTCCAGTGTTTTCTGTTTAGTTTTTGTTTGGATGACGTGTCAGTGGTAGGACTGGGATATTGAAGTCTCCCACTATCAGTGTGTGAGGCTCAATATGTGTTTTAAGCTTTAGTAATATTTCTTTGACAAACATGGAAGCCCTTGTTTTGGGGGCATAAATATTAAGAAATGAAATGTTGTCTTGGTGGATTTTTCCTTTAAGCTTGGTGTCTTCTGTTTCTTTTGATTAATTTAGGTTTGAAGTCTATTTTTTTAGATATTAGAATAGCTATACCAGCTTGCTCCTTAGTTCCATTTGCATAGAAAATCTTTTCCCAACCCTTTACTCTGAGATAGTGTTTATCTTTGAGCTCGAGGTGTGTTTCTTGTATGCTACAGAAGGATAGATTCTGTTTTTGCATCCATTCTGTTAATCTGTGTATTTTATTGGAGAATTGAGTCCATTGATGTTGAGAGAGATGAATGACCAATGCTTATTAGTTCCTGTTATTTTGCAGCTGTTTATTTTATTTTTTTTCAGGTGTGTGTGTGTGTGTGTGTGTGTGTGTGTGTGTGTGTGTGTGTGATTTCTATTGATTTTGATGGTATGAGATTTTTTTCCCGTGTTTTCATGATCTCCTTGGGTTGGAGTTTTCCTTCTAGTACCTTTGTAGGGCTGAAATTGTAGATAAATATTGTTTGAATTTAGCTTTATCATGGACTTTGATTTCTCCATCTATGTAATTGAAAGTTGTTCTGGGTATAGTAGTCTGAGCTAGCATCTGTGGTCCCTTAGAGTCTGTAGCACATCTGTCCAGGCCCTTCTGGCTTTTAGAGTCTCCATTGAGAAGTTTGTGTAACTCTGATAGATTTGCCTTTATATGTTACTTGTTCTTTTATGCTTGCAGCTTTTAGTATTCTTTCTTTGTTCTGTTTGTTTAGTGATTTGATTGTCTTATTAATGTCTTTGAGAGATTTATTAATTTCCTCTTTGAGAAGCTCTATTATCTTCATCAAGTTGGTTTTAGGGTCTTTCTCTTCTACTTCTGCTGTATCAGTGTTCAGGGATTGTTGTAGTAGGACCGCTGGGCTCCGGTGGTGACGTATTGCTCTAGTTGTTCTTAGTAGTGTTGTTACCCTGGCATTTAGACATCTTGGCTTGGATGATTATAGGTTTAGGTGCCAAATTCCTGAATTTTTCTTCATTGAATGGGAGTTTTGTTCCTTGGTTTCTGTTTCTTCTCTGGTCCTCTGGCCTGTGTGGCTTGGGTAGGACTGGGGATTTCCACTGGAGCTGATGGGTACGGTTCTGGTGGGTGTAGCCTATTAGTCCATCAGGGAGTCTCCCCTGGAGTTCTGGAGGCTGGCTTGGCCTCTGTTCCAGCAGGAAGCTTCTGCAGTTGTGGAGGCTGGGTTGGCCCTGGTCCAGCAAGGAGCCTCCTGTTGAGGTAAGGGATGAGGCAAGGTAGCACAAGGAGTTGAGGGAAGATTAGAGAGAGCGAAGTAGGACACCAAGAGAGTGGAGTGAGCTCTGTGGGAGAGCAGGCAGTCTACCTCTAGCTGTGTAGGCTGACTTGGCCTCTGATGGAGCACAGAGCTTCAGTTTGAATTGAGCAGTGGGACAAGGTGCAACAGGGGACAGGGGAGGGGCACACGACGGAGAGAGGGAGGGAGGATACCAAGAGAGTAGAGGGGTTAGGTCCTAATGCACCTATCTTTTGTTATAATCTGTTTACATGAACTTAAGTATGCATTTTTTTCTACTCATGGACCGTGGCCTTCTGTTAGTACTCAAAAAACTCTACATTTTATAACATTTTGGTTTTGGATTATTTATATTATGGGTGCTTAACTATACCCCCTTTGTAGAGTTGCTGTAAAGCTCAATGAGTCCACACACTTAAGTGTATCCCTAGTACAGAGTCTGGCTTATGGAGGTCTTTAATATCGGATGGTTCTTAATGTCATGAACTATGACTGTTTCTTTCAGCATATAATTAAGAAGTTTGGAGTTTTTTGTTTGTTTGTTTCTTTTTGTTTTGTTTTGGTTTGGATTTTTGTCAGAAGCATCTTTTAAGGACACAGATCTCCTCACAGCTTCTCAAATGCCAATAGTCCCAACGGATAGCCCCTGTGACTGAAACATGTAGCCTAAACAGACATGTACCTAAAAAAAAGAAAGAAATTTTAGGAATTTGAGGAAAATTTAAAGGACTGTCTTATGGTTATAAAAGATCTTTAGTAATACACAAGCTTTCAAACTTAGTAAAGGAACATGTATAAGAAGGGTATGTGAATCTGTATGCGATGACCAATGCTCTAACTTAGCAGAGGGCACCATTCCACTGCATTTAATATAGAAATTGCACTTTTCATGTGTCTTGGTAAGTATAACATTGGACTTATGACATAAGTTCATGAAATGATTCCATCTTGTACATATGCTATATTTTAGAAATGTAGCTGTCCACTGTTTAAATATTTTTCCGCTGTGAAACTCAAGTCCTCTGGTTCATTCTTCAAAAAAAAAAAAATCACAGTGTTATATTCTGAAATGCATTTCCTTCCATTTGAATGAACAAATCTAGTTAAAACTCACTCAATACTCTCCTGAGATGAAGAGGATGACTGTAAAACTAGTTAACATATGGTGGATTACTTTAACACCATGGTGGTGCTCACTCTGAGTGTGGATGAGGCATGACGTCCAGCTTTGAGTGCTTAATTAGATTCCACACTTACTTGTAACAGCCTTTCCACATCTAAATTCCTCTGCAACTGACTTCAAGATATTCGTCAAAAGATAAAGCAGTTAGTCAAAACAACAGAAAAATGAATAAATATATTTTATAAAATATACAACCAAACCAGTCAAATTGTTAATTTTAGTTATGAGTCAGTCTCTCCCAGACCCATTTCTGGAATCATCTCTTCTCCCCTGAAGACCCATCTCTCATGAAGACCATAATGGTAGAGATAAAAATCGAAAGGAGATATTGATCCTTCTGCCATTAAGGAGCTGCGAATTGAGTGGCAGACACATACAATTATGGGTGTCTACAAACTGGCCTTTCAGTCCTTTCCCTTGCATCTCATCTCCAGGTAGGATTTCTTCTCCTCTGGAGTCTTTCCCTCCTCGCTCCCCAGTTTCCTGTGCTGGCAATTCCCAAAGGTTTGGGTCTGACAGGGCTTTTCCCTGTCTTACTTTCTTGTTCTGCACAGCCCTGATGAGCTCTACAAAGGCTCTTGAGTGCTTCACTGACTGAGATTGACAGCAGCAAGGCCTTTGGGGGCATGTTAATGATGCTTTAGGAGGTCAGTGGGAGGGTGGAAAATAAATGGGTTTGGTTCTATGGGGAGCACTAATGCTGCGGGCAGTGAGGTAGAGAATGTAAAACATGTCCAGCCAGCAGGGGGAATAGCCAGTTTTAGCCTAGACCCTGGGATATTGAGGCCAAAATATATGCTGCCTAGTGACAGCAGTTAAATTAGACAACAGAGCACGAACATTGGCACAAACATTTAAAATGCTATTATCTGCCAAAATGAAAATGGAGCACTTAACAGTGGTCGGCCACCAAAGCTTCCAGTGTTGTATGAACCTCTCAACATTAGTATTTGTTTGGTTATGAGGTATTAAGTTCAGTACTGTGAAGGGGCCACGGGGAGTTAAAGAAACTTTTAAAATTTGGAACTAAAAATATAGGGAAAGGTGTTACTCAAACGTCTTTCCAGAGATTTAATTTGCAATTTACATTTTCTTAATTTCTGAAAGATAATACATTAACAAGATAAAAAGTTTATATACAGCTAAAGTTAGTTAATATAAAAGATTACGCTTTATTTTGATAGGCTGGCATTCCTATGTCATTCGTAAAAACAAATGTATTCATAGTAGATGGTTCTTATTCTTTGACAAATCAATGAGAACTCTGTTACTATTTCCTCTACTCCCACTAATGTTTTTCTACTAGTTTTGTTGATCAGTGATATTAAAAGTCTGACACCATTTCCAAAGTGACCTGTTCACCTTTACTTCGGGCCTCTTTCCCCTCCCCCACTCCACCACCTCCCTTCTTTCCACCAGAGGAGCCTTGGCAAAGGAGCATTTAATGACTGGATGTTTTATATGTTAATTTGTATATTGTGTCTTTCTCATTTCGGAGGGAAGGAGTTGTGTGTGACCTTTCACCACTCATTTGGGGTGTGTCCCCAAAGAACTTTCCTCTGAGTGGCTGCTTGTGGGCGGAGTCTCTGAAGATGAACATGTGCTTTGCATCTCTTCAGCCCATGAGTGCTCTTTTATGTGGGCGTCATTCTAGAGCCAAAGCAGACCCTGCTTAACAATTTGTATCTGGTCGTAGGCTTTGACTGCAGTTGGAGACTGACAGCCAAGGCTAGGCCTTATTTTGTGTACATTGCAAATAGGTCTTGGCATAGTATCACTATTTTTCTGGCCAGTCTTCCTTGTTTCAAGCATGCGTGAGAAGTGGTAAAGCCCACAGTGGCAATTTGTGTTTTGGGTGTGGCCCATTGAATCTAGGCTTCTATTCATTTTTCTCCTTTTGGGGAGGGAATACTTTTATTTATTTGTCTTAATTCTTTCTTTAAATTATTTTTTTTAATTTCTTTGAAATTATAATGTCATCATGCACCCCTTCTCTTTCCTCTCCACAATCTCTCCTTGTTCTTTTTTAAAATGCATGGCCCCTTTTTTGTTTTGCTTTGGAGATTTTTTGTTTTGTTTTGTTTTTAATTCTTGTTGTTTTAGTTATTAATGACTTTTGTCATTTTATCATGATGCTGGCTGCCATTAGGAAAGCTGGTGACTTAGGTGATTGGGGGAGGCACAACCATCAGTCACCTGCCATAGTTAGCAGCCTGCTGTGTACTCCTCCTTGCTTAGTTGGGGCAATAATTACCCCTTAGAATCGGAGGCAGATGGACTGCTGGGTTTTAAGCTAGTTCTCTATGGGGTGCCTTGTAAACATGGCAGGTGGAACAGATTATGCATCTAGGACATTGGTTGTTTTATGGGAGACCAGTGATTTCTCAGAATTATCTTCATGTTTCCAATGGGCATGTGGAGATGAGATACATGGACAAGTTTATGAGTTCTGCTAAAGAGACATGCACCAGGTCAAATAACAAAGAGACAGAATCAAAGATTCTTTTTGCCATCTAATTTCAAGTGAGGTATTTGTAGAGAATGTTTGAATTTTTATGGTGGCTTGTGTGAAATTTTTGCCTGGCAGCGCCCTTGAGGTAATCATTGTTGCTGTTTGTGGCAGAACAATTAAGGCAAATTATAACCTGACTAACACTGCTGAGGCATGACAAAGCCTCCAGAAATTTGCCAGGCCTTGCCAAACAGAAATATTTCTTCCTTGCTTTTGTCTGACTTAAGGAAAGTCAGCATCTGGATAGAGCGAAACTTTGAAGATGATGATTAGAATTGAGATGAACTGCTTCAAGTAACATACACTGCAATACCAAATTATACTATCATTGAATAACTGCCAACCTGCTGTGAACTGAAAAACAAAGACCGCAAGAACTGAGTATTATTCTAATGAGTCTGGCACCTAGATACTGTGGCATAATATCAATTACAAGGCATAGCTTCTTCAGCCACATAAATGTGTAGCTAGAGGAATAGTTTATAAATGTTGGTCATAGGACATATTTCTTTGGAAATATTACAACCAGAGAAGGATAAAAAACAAACTTTTTCTATTCAATTAAAAAAATCCTTAGCAATAGTAAGTAATAAATGTAATCATACTGAAGGAATTGAGCTGATCTAAAGGTAAAAGATTGTACCCAATGTGAAGAACCTATACATGCTAAAGTACATATTATGATAGTTTCAGTCTATGTTGCTTATCTGCTTTAAAATCCCCAGTAAAACTTTACTTGTTTAAAATGTGGACTTGTGGGCCCCTTCCTAAGCCTGCCATCCTGGATTTCAAGAGCATGAGAATCTGCATTTTACAGGCTCACTCAATTATTTCCATGCTGAACACTTAGGGTCACAAGTTTATAGTCTATGTGTGTGTGGGTGTATGTGGGGGCACTGAGGGTGATACACAAAATCACACTGTAAAATATACACATATGGGAGATGGTGGAGCTGGTAACCACTGGCTATGGCAAAAGAAATGCCTCAGTATCCCCAAAAATTATAGCTTCTGACTCTGTGTAGACAAATTTCACATCCTTAGTCTTAGCAGTAATGACACTTATATTTATATAATGGGCTTAACTTGTGCCCTGATGGTAGAAAAATTACAGTGAGGAGAAAGGATTTTCTTACTTTATTTATCTATGTAATCTACTCTCTGGACTTCTTATCTGTACCTACACTTCTTATCTCTCATTTTTTTTCTTTGAGATGAGAATGGCTTGTAGCAGACTGCAAGTGAGTGTATGGGCACATCTAGAATAAAGGCTGGACACAGAGTGGCTACACTGAAAGAAAAGAGACAAAACTGATGCCTGCGTGTATTAGGAAATTCATCCTTTCACAGCTTCCTGACAACACATATTTATCCAATAAGCTGAGGTTGAATAATTGTGCTAAGACTACAAGGATGAATGAAGCACAGGGATTAGAAAAACCATTTTACTGCCTTAAATCAGATGGCTAAACAATAGGATAACAAATCTTTGGATGTGATCCCCATTCTGTTCCCTTTGCTTGATCATTTAATGTCCCTGTCCCTTTAACCATACCCATACACACTTCTGCCCTGTAATTTGAGCTTGTTCCTCTACTTACTGTCAACATTGGCCTCTCATGTTTTATAAGTCCATTTCAAAGAAATAACATTAGTTAGCATGGTGTACTGAATAAACAAACTTTGACACCAGCAGACCTCACTAAGAGCATGAACTGAGGTAGGGTGCAGCTTTGACTAGATTGGGAAAGGCTTGTATAGCATGCAAAACAACAAATAAACAACAACAACAAAAAAACTTGATGCATGAGATTAATTATCTATACAGGAACCAGATCATTGACATAAAATGATGAAAGACACTGACAAGGACTTTAAAATGAGATAGTATGTATGATACATCTACAGACATTCAGAGTCTTGACAATATAGCTTTGTAACTAACTGTGGGCCAGACAGCATGTGTGAATAGTCAACTACGGGCTGCTATTTTGCAGTTCTCAAACATCCTGCAAAACCAATGAAGGGTTTTCAGCAGGGAAGCGTTAAGCCCAGTTTTCTATTTTAGAAAGCTCTCTTTCTAGGGTGGACAGTAGATGGAAGGGCATATGGAGGGACCTGTGAAGAATACTGCCTTCCCTACTCCTTCCTGCTCAATTGGAGGAGCCTGAGCAAACCCAGCAGCTCAGAGTACAAAGCAGAAGCTGTTCAGCACTTTATTTCCCATGCTGACTTGATAATGTCTACTGCCCTGCTGTACCCTTATTCTGAGACAGTCCTATCTCCCAGTTGACCAATTGGAGACACAGGGAAGTTCTTCCCTTTCAATAACTGACTGTATCTTCCTTCTACCTTCTGTGTGGTTGCCTGTGTGGGTAAAGTTCCCATGAAACACTAGTCCAACTCTCAGAATCCTAGAGGCCCTGTGGATCCTAAGCTTCCCTTCCATTTAATCTGTGGTATTTGGGAGAGAGATTTCAAGTTTAGTGAAAAAGTATTTCACAATTTAATTGAAAGCTGACAGCAGATGTTCCTTATTAAATGTAGGAGGCCATCTATCAGAGTAGATAATGGCTTCATTTGTAAAAGTGATTTTGTTTTGCTTCTTGCCACATTGTGCTCATTTGTGGGGTAAATATGCATAGAGCACATGCTGTAAGAGGCACTATTCTAATATTCAATAGCTGAACTGGAGCAATGACAGCATTAGCAAAACTCCTGACAGGTGCATTCTAGCCAGCACCCACACCTGCCATTCCTTGTCAACATGCAGAGATCCCTTTAATTTATGTCACTGTATAATGACACAATAGTCTATTAATGACCATCTTTTATCTAAACCATTCTTCCATAGATGCACATTTTGTCTCTGACGCTAACTTTCAAAATCAGGATTTGCTCTATGACTGTAGTGGGAATTAGATGACTTTGGAGCATGTTTATTTCACCCTCCTTTTTCTTTTTTCTCATTTTTTAAAAAGGTAAGCTGGTTTGGTAGCTAAGTATTTGAGCATCTGTTTAATACGAGCAAGGCCTGACTTCTATCTTCCATCCCTAGTACCCACCAATATAAGCATATATTAAGGCTGGAAAGATAGCTCAGTGGCCAACAGCACTTGCTGCTCTTCTAGAGGCCCTGGAGTTGGATTCCAGGCACCCATATCAGGCAACTCACAGCCACCTATAACTCCAGCTCCAGGGTATCCAACACTTCTGGCCTCTGAAGGCCTAAGCACTCATATACACACACCTAATAGGCAGGCACGGACACACACACACGTAATTTAAAATAAAGGAAAAACAAATCTTTAACAATAAATAATAACAATAAATTATATATATATATATATATATATATATATATATATATATATATATATATATCCTAAAACAATTCTTTGTTTTGAAACAGAAGTCTCAAATATTGCAGGTGATTAGCTATACAGTGAGCATTCCAGTTTTCCCTCTTTTCTTCTACTTTATATCATGCTTTATTTTGACCACTACTGTCTTCAGATCTTCGGTATGAGAAGAACTAGAAGAAGGGGGAGATACATTGCTACAGCACAGTTTACCATGATCCAGGCAACCTCAGAAAGGTTTAGAGCTTCCTTAATATTGAGTTTTGGAGACTAAGAATTGGCTTCCTGGTCTGTCTCTGTCTCTTCTCTTCTATTCCCCTGGGCCTTCCTCCTTCCCATGCACTTTCATCTATTTTTATTTTTTTAAATACTTTTTAAAGAAAACAACAGAAAAAAAAAAAAACGAGTCTTGAAAAAGCCATGAGCTTGAAGCTGTAAGTAAACTCACATTGCTAAAGAGAAGGAAATTCAGAAAGCTCTGTTTCTGCCTAAAGCTCTCAAAACAGGACTCAGCATCCCCCTTTCAAGCTCACCTGCCTCTCCAGTTTCTGGGTTTCAGCCCCTTATCCCTAGAACATTTAGGTAAATGTATTCCTCATACTCTATCAAATGTTTTGCAGTGATATTTTCCCTCCAGATTCCTTTTCCAGGGAAAAGTTAAGCAACCTGAGTCTTGGGAGGAAACCGAGTCACAAGCCCTCTTTCTTACAGTGTCCCTGGCCCCTAACTGAGAAAATTAACAGATTCCCCTGTACATTGCCTTGTCCTGCCCAGTACTTCACCCAAGGACTTTTAAGGGAGAACCCAGTGCTCCAAACGAGCTCAGAAATCCTGGGAATGTTCACATGTGAGGTGATTATTTTGTCTCCAAGAAACAAGGGACGTATCCACTAAATAATCACCCCAATCTCCACTTGTTCTGGGAGACACAGGTTACATGGCTGAGGCTGAGGTGCTCATCTGAGTTACTTAGACTAGCCCACGTTCATCAGTACCCTCAGACATCCACAGCATTAAGAGAAAGCAAAGTCCTCCTAAACCCTCCTCTCTGCAGCCACTGCCCCCTTCCTCTGCTCTTCAGGCTCAGTCACCCAAGTGTCGACCCAACATCTCAATGTTGTGTTTAACCCATCCCTCAATTTTACCACAGCAAAATCACCATATTTTATTCCACTATTGACAAACTCATGAACTCCTTTTTCCTTCATCCAGGAATAGCCTACCGTATTACCATTCAAGGAAAAAATATAGAATATAACCTTGTTTCTTTCTCATTCTCGTCATAATAAATACTTTCCATCATTTTTCCAAGTATATTTTAAATACATCTACTTTTTCTCAATTTTTTTCTATTACCATCCCAATCAAGCCTCTATTGCTTCTCATTTGCACTGCAGAAGTGGCCTTCAGGTGGGTTTATTTGCCTCTGCCCTTTTGTTCCTAAAGCGGACCCAAAGCATAGAGTTGAAGGAGACTCTGGCCTTGCCTATCTGGATTCAGACCATGGCTTTCCACACTCACTAAGTATCAGCTTGGGAAGGTGCCAGTCTTGTATGTGCTCAGGAAACCAGGCTGACAATAGTGACTATCAGAAGGAAATATTGGATTAAATTAGTAAAGATCTGTGTTAAGTGCTTAAAACAGTACTTAGTACTTACCATCTAGATGTGTTATCACTGAGCCTGCTCTTTATTAGCTTAAACCAGAATTTTGTCATTTCATGCTTAATGCGTGGGGTTACTTGAAATGAGCTTAATAATCCCTACAGCTCTGCACATGCTTGGGCTTCTGCCTTCCTCCAACCCCAATATCAGTCATTCTCCCCATCAACCTCCTGTCACTTCCCTTAAGCTGCCGTGTCCTTTATTATCTCAGGTGTTGTATTCCCTTTGTCTGGAATTAATTTACCTTTTTATCTCCTAAGTTTGTCTCTTCTTCTTCTCCTTCATCCTCATCTTCATCTTTGTTTTCATTTTCTTCTTCATCTGCTCCCCACCCCAACCCCCCCCGCTTCCTCCTCCTTTTTTGGACTCAACTCAAATTAACCTCTTTAGAAGCTTTTCATGACCAGCTATCTAATGAGGCCCCTGCTACTGTTTAGCGTATACAATGCCATCCAGTGTGCTTCATTTACAGTGCATTACATTCCTAAGTACCCTCTTGCTTATCTGCCGTCTGTCCTCACTGCTACAGTACGAACTCCTTAATGAAAACTCTGAGTGTCGGTCATCATGGCATCTACATAGAATACCCGACACACAGTAAGAACTAAGCAATTGTTATTAGAGAAAGGAGGATGGGTGAATGAGGTTATTATATCTCAATACAATAATTATACTTTGTATAATTCTGAAGCCAATTAGTGTAGAATCGTATACACTTGTGAGTTCTTCTATGAAAAGATGCTGACATTAGGTGAATAAATGAAAGTTCAAAGTTTTCTTCTAAAACCTAGAATGCAAAAATATGCTTTCTGTGCAAATGGCTCCATGTGTGGAGGCAGGAACATTGCCTTCACAGAAATACTGGAAGCATTTCTTGCCCCAAATTTTTGTGGTCTGCTTATTATGGGATGGCTGCTTTCTGACAGCTTTCTTTGTCTGTTTTTAATTTGAGCATTCTGAGAATTAATGTTTCCCTTCAGAACAGGCTTAAAGAAAAAAAAAAGCGGTTTATGATGATACATGTTTTTCATACTTAGTCTCTGTAACTAGGAAATTCTTCTCTCCTCAGAGCCAGCTCTAATACATTATTAGAGCTATAGGATAGACTGAGTGTTCCTCTCACAGGATAGGCATGACAAAATGCTAGTTTCTTGCCTTACCTATGTCCCTTCAGGGTGTGGTGTGTAGAATTCCACATGGTTCATATTAATTATTTTAACCAATTTAAGCTGTGATATATATATATATATATATACATACACACATCAATCTATGTTCCAAAATACAGTATTGGAGCAATTCTTTGTAAGAACAAACCAGACTTCCATATTATTCCAAGTAATGCTTCCTTAAAATGACAGAAATTTCCCCTTAAATTATGCAACTGAAAGCTGAATAGCATCAGAGCATAACTGAACGTTTCAAGACATTTGGTACAAAAGCCATGTTTTCTTCTGATGTTAAATTTAAATGTGTCTTCTGGATTTAATTGCTTAGTTCAATATTTTGGAAAACAAATAAGCTCTAAGGTCTTCTATGTTCAAAGAAGGACCAGTAGGTTTAGAGACATACTTCTTGGACTTTGACTGAGTATTTTATTTCTAATCTCTGAGAACTAGTTAATTTATTTATTTATTTATTTTTAGACAGAGTGTTTCTGTGTAGCTCTGGCTATCCTGGAACTTGTTCTGTAAACCAGGCTGGCCTTGAACCTAGAGGCCACCTGCCTCAGCCTCCAGGTTGCTGAAATTAAAGATGTGTGCTACCATATGGTTCTGAGAGCTGGTGTTTTAGTATTGTAAAATTTTAACAATTCTATATAAGTGGTGCAAAAAGATTTAAGTAAGTCTTGGCTGTCATAGTTGCCACCAAATGTGCTTGATAATACAGGTTGTTAGTAATACTTGTTAAATATTGGGACATTTTATCATACACATTCATGCACATATGTATACACTGTGGTGATAGTAAGATTTAAAATGTAAAAATTAACTTGCCAAAATATTCATTTCTCTTAAATTTCTATGTAAAAGAATTGGAAACATATTAAAGTGACTGATTTCCTAAAAATTATAATAAAATAATAGTTACTATCCAACCTTGACACTGAACTTTGTAATGAATTCCAGATAGATTGAATATGAATGAAAAATGAAACTAGAAAATAGTGTGCCTCTTTATTTAGTGATCTTTATGTATAAAAAGATATTTTAAGTGCAGATAAAAATCAATGAAAGAAAACACAAATGGACATATGTAGAGACTTTGGCAAAATAGGAAATGTTTGTTCAAAACATTATGAAGGTAAAAGTTAAATAGTGAGCTAATGCCATGTGTACAAAAGATATGCAGAGTTTAAGAAAGCCTGAGCACTCAAATATAAAAGGCATGAACAAGTCACAGGATCCATAAAGAAGGCCAACAAACAAATATATGAAATACATGAAGCTTTACTAACAAAGCATGCAAATTATAATATCAAAACATCATGTGTAATTATTAGCTTGAGAAATTATAAGCAAGAGAATATTTATTATTGTCAGGAATTTAGTGAAATACTACAGTACAGAAATATAAATTATCTCAAAATTCATGAAACTTCAGTAATTCCATTACACATACATTCTGCATGCTAATAAAATTTAGCTAAAATATATCTGTAGGATGTAAAAGCTATTTTAACAATATTGAAAAAAAACGGAAGCTTAAAATACCTTACAAATTGGGAATGGTCTTTAAAAATCCACATTCTTATTTATTTTGAATAGACTTCTTATTTTAAACAATATTCTTTCTTTTAAAAAAGGTAGATAAGCATGGTGGCACATGTCTTTAACCCCAGCACTAAGGAGGCAGACGTAGATGAATATCCTTGCGATCAAAACTAGACTGGTCTACATGGACAGTTTATGGCCAGCCAGGGCAAATAGTAAGAACCTTTTCTTGAGTCCCCCCCAAAAAATAAAAAGAAATAAATTAAATGTCTCAAAACTGTTTAAAGCATACTTAAAAATTCAGACTAGTACAGTATTTTATGCTCAATGGCAATTTCATCCAGATTAAAACATGATTGATAATTCACTGCATCTATTCCCTGTTAAGCATTTTAAAGCAAATTTCTATACATCATATCACTGCATGTCTCTTTACAGGCCTTACCACCATTGATAAAAGCATGTAAGCATTTTCTGATGTAATCACAGAACTATTTAAATCACTAACAGAATTAACATAATGGCATAAAATGTTGAAATATCCCTAATTGTTTCAAAAGTATCTGTTTGCTTCCTTTTGGCATCAAATTTTGTAAAAAGCCAATTAGTGAATATTTTCAGCTTTGCTGGGCAGTCAGCCTGTGTTGCTGCCCTGCCATTGTTGCTAGTAAGCCACCCCACACAATATAGAGGCAGGGTGTCTGTGCTCTAAAAACATTTTATTTTTATAAGCACTCAGAACTAGATTTGGCCTGTAGGCTGGTTTGCCAACCACTAATTTAACTGTGTATTTGGAAGATGGACATTAGATTTAAAGTCTTGATTAGATGTAGTGACAATTTTTTATGTGTGTCAAGAGTACTTCATAGAGACTCCTTTGCTATAACTTCATTTGTAGTGTGGAGGACCCTGCAAGTGCAAACAGGTGCCCTATGATTGAGTTACATCTCCAGCCTCCTTCATCTCATATGCCCTTGGAGGATACATAATGATAACTCCACAGTATCAATGATTCTAAGTGGGTACATTTGGGGAATGCCTATTCTTATTATAAATTCTTAGCATTTTGACTATGACTTCATTCACTGAATTTATTACCTAATCCAATTACTTCATTAGGAGTTTCATAAAAGTAATTTTCTATTATGCTGTCTACTTTCATTAGACAAAATGCTTTTGTAGAAAGAACTTTCCAAATGACCGAGAAATTTTTGGTTCACTGAATTAAATAATGTGTGCATTGCATGCTTTTTGAAGCCAGTATGTCTGAGGATTCTTTCCTTTTACTAAACAATTTTTGTTTGAGACAGTGTCTAATATAATCCAGCCTGGCCTTAAACTTGCTGTGTATGCAACTATGACTTTAAACTTCTGATCTACTTGTCTTTACCTCATGAGTTCTAGAATCACAGACATTCTCCACCAAGCCTGGTTGATGTCTGTGTTCCAATAACGCTTTATTTTCACAAGTACTCAGAACTAGATTTGGCGTGCCATGTTTCAAACCCAGGGCTTTGTGCATCCTAGACAACCATAGGGCTACAATCCTAATGGAGAATTTCCCACATGCATCACTTCCAACTATGTCCAGGGTAATGGGAATTAGAGGAATTAAGAGGGCCTTTCTCTCCTTATTTTAATTTCTTGTAAGTGATCATTACTTCATAGATTTTTATATAATAAATATCAATCATTTCTACTTATTTTTTATTCTTAAGTCACCCCAGCCTTTGTTAATAGAGCCGAGCCCTATTTTGGTCTTATTGGTTTTTCATAACTTCTTGCTAAGTAAGTTCTCAAGCTCCAGGTGAAATGCTCCATGGCATAATAATGAGCTTTTCTATTAATATTTATTAAAATTTTGATAAAGAGCAAGCAAGTCAAGCATATTTGTTGTTACGGTTTTTTAATATAATGAATCAAGTAGTCCATTTTTTCTGAGTAACAATTATGAGAAAATATATTTTATTATTTATTTACTTATTTGTAGAGTACTAATTTAGAATAGTAAAATGCAGTTAAAAATTTTAACATCAACAGATAATTTTTTTAAATTCCTTTAGTTTTGTGAATTCCCATAGCACATTTAGAATAAGATTAAAATTATTTTATAAAATACATAAATATACATGTTTTTATAACTGTAAGTAGCCATATAATTTTAACTCTACTGTATATTCTCAGGAAGGGAAATGGTTGTCCATACCCAATTAAGCTTTTTTAACATTGAGGCAATAGAATTTTAATAGCTTTCAATTTCCCCTGGATATCTCTATAGACCTCTTAAGGATGTTTTCTCCCATATTAACAGTATGGAAACTACTCTACGGGTGTATTTCTATATTTGTAGCAGTAATTTTACTTGACTTACTCATTAGGTATGTAGAAATTGTTTTTAGATATGCTTAGGCTTTGAGGAAATCAATGATTAATCAATACTTATTTTCTCTGATTAAGGAAGCTGTTTTTCTGAGGGACTTGCAGCCCCATGTAACCTCTGTCACAAGACATTCCTGGCACACCTGGAAGTCTTGCTCTGTTGAGCACTGTGAGCAGTGCTCAATAGAGTAGTTGTGGTTTGTGGCGGTTGTTTGCTCCCTCAAGCAGCACACAGATCAAGGGTTAGGTTTGAGGAACGTTCTACTGCCCTAAATTGGTTTTTATGTAACTATCAATAAATGTGCTATGGAGAAGCAGTGCTTGGTCAGTCTCTTGAAGGCTGTGCCTCCCTACTCTTCAGATGAAGCTTTGCATCCTGAAGCTGCTCTCTTGATTTGATCATCCCCATGACTCATAACACTGATGTAAAATCATTACCATGTTTTATATAAACAGCAACTTAAAGGGTTCCTGAGGCTCCCAGTATTCTTTCCCCTTATCTGAATTCCATAGGAACAAATTCTAAACAAATGAACAATCACAAATCTGTCCATTTCTCAGCCCAGAAGTACTTCAAACAGGTAAACCTCCTGCCTTAGCCTTTTAAGTGCTCTAATTTTAGGTATGTGACACCAAATAATGAGTGCCCTATCTTGCATGTACATCTGTATACCCAAATAGGGCATCAGACTGCATTATAGATATTTGTGAACCATCATGTGGTTGCTGGGAATTGAATTCAGGCTCTCTAGAGGAGCAACCAGTGCTCTTAACCTCTGAGTCATCTCTCCAGGCCAGGTGGACCCACTTCTTAATATATAAATGAAACACAAAATACAAATAAATAGAAATATATACTGTAAGTGGTAATCACTTAGGGCTATACAGCCTTAAGCAGGATTGCCTGTACCTAACTTCCACCAGTGGCCATCCTGGATGTATCTAATCAGGAATTCAAATCATTGACCCCAGAAGGAAATTACCCAATACTTTTAAATGAATTTCATTGTGTACAGTGGTCCTGGTTCTTTAACATGTAGGAACTGTGCTTGTTGGTTTTGATTGTCAACCTGACACAACCTACAGTCATGTGGGAAGAGTGAACCTCAACTGAAGAACTTCCTAGATCAAATTTGCCTGGGGACATTTTCTTGATTGCTAATTCATGTAGGAGAGCCCAGCCCACTGTCCCATCACTAAGCAGGTAGTTGTGGGTTGTATAAAAGAGCCAGCTGAGCATGAGCCAGTGAGTGAGTCAGTAAGCAATCTTCTTCCATATTTTCTGCTTGAGTTCCTGCCCTGACTTCCCTCATAGAAGTGTAAGCTGAAGTAAACCCTTCCCTCCCCTAAGTTGTTTTGGTGATGGATTTTATCAAATACTCTAGAACAGGCATACTTACCATGAATCAAAAGAAATGTAAACTTTCAGTTACATAACAGCTGTGTGTGTGTATGTGTGTGTGTGTGTGTGTGTGCACGCGTGCGCCCACACATGTGTGTATATTCAATTCCTCTCCCACCAGCAAACCAACAATTATCTACAGCCTCTTCTTGAAGCCTTAGTGCTCTGACCTATCACAGGCATTCTTTCAGCAATCTATATCTGTCAGAACTTCTCCTATTTCCTGACTGGAACTAGTTCCTTCATTTCTATTGTTTATAAGTGTTTGCCATTAATAATTTCTCCATATTAACATAACCAATAAATGTTACAAATATAAATACCATGATTGTCAATGTATAGATGATACAGGTAAGTTTAGCAGTCAGTAGAAATGGGAAATAGAAAGCTCATTCAATTTAATAAGTGCAATGGATTTAATAGCTATATCTTTTTTTTTAAAAAGATGTATTTATTTTTATTTTTATGTGTATGAATGTTATGCTTACATATATAAATGTACCATGTGTATGCCTGGTACCCTCAGAGATCAGAAGATGGCATCAGATCCCCTGGAACTAGAGTTACAGACAATTGTGAACTGTCATGTGGGTGCTGGGAATAGAACCTGGGTCCTCTACAAAAGCAGCAAGTGTTACTAACACTGAGCCACCTCTCTAGTCCCCAATAACCACATCTCTTTAATGTGTACTTGATCTTAATATCAGTTCACAGTTGTAAGATTGAATATAAACATCCAAAGAACAATAACTTGGGTTTGCCATTCTTAGAATATCCTTGTAAATGACAACTGAGAATATTTTGCACAGAATTTTGAAGGTGAGTATTATCTTCACCCAAACTGGTAAGAGTAGAGAAATAGCCCAAGGAGGACTTGTTGAAAGGATAATTGTGTCTTTGGAGCTTCATAGAGAAAATCCCTCAGGTAGGTGACCAGCTGATTCTTTGGCACATGAAGTTCTGAGTCTGTGCTGGGCCCTTCCTTGCATGATGTAGTGTGTCCCATATCATAATCTTTCGCAGTTACATCTCTTTGTTAGTGCTGGCTCCACTAGACAAATCGGGCAGACAGCACAGGCGCCAGTGGGAGCAGTTACTGATATTTTTTTTCCATGTGCATTTACTCAGACCTTCTCAGTTGAGACAAAATGTGCAAATGAAGTGATACCCACAAATTCTCTTTGGCTTCTTTGTAAGTTGCTTCAGGATGAAGACTGGGTACAATTCCTGTGAGCCCGGTCGATGCCAGAATTTGATACATATTTGTTAAGAAAGTCCCAGTCTCCTATTGTTATTGTTTCCATAATCGTGGTAGAAAATGATTAAAATGCTTAAAGAGGCACCCAAAGTTCAAGTCTGATTAACATATTCATCTTCTCAGTCCTGTCTCCTGGAAATACAGGCTGTAAATACCGATGACAGGCAATCCGTGGACTCCAGGTGAAAAACTGCTGCTGCCTCTCCCACCATCCCACCAGTTTCACATCCTAAATTTTATTTAGACCATAGCACTTAATCCCAGATGCTTGTGAAATCACAAGCACTGAAAGATTTTCAGTGCATACTTTCATTTTTAACTCCAAAAAGATAAAATAGAGCCAAGGAAAACATGTTTGAGACCTATTTATTTAAAACATAATTTCAAAAGCTTTTCTCAACACTATTTTTCCAACTAGAAATCATTTAATTTTCTTCCTTTGATTCTGGGCATTTTCAAGAAAAAAGACATTCTAAAGCACAGATTTTTATTTATCTGTACCTCATATCTTTCAAAAGAAATAATTGATGGGTCTGATTCATAAGGAAATCATTGTAAAATTGGTAGGCAATTTTACATGCTCTAACCACATTCATTTGAGTTTATCTGCTTTGGAATAGGAATCAAGAAAAAGTTTCTCTGGGGCAATGTGCAGACATACTAATTGCTGAAGTCTGACCCAGTAATCAATTTTGCACCTGAGAGAGGAGCTCTGTTTTCTTTTCAGGGAAACAAGGGCATGCACATGGAGGGGGAGGCATGGGTAGTATGTGATAAAATAGCCGAACAGTCCCAGGTTGGGGAGAGGATTACCTCTGGAACACTGCCTCAAAAGTTTCTGACAGCTCTGGAAGGACATAGCACATTTGCAGGCACAGTGTGCTAACAACCATTCACTTCTGGAAACAGACTGTGGAGGTCCCCAAACAGTAGTGTGTATAAATGTTAAAAACAACAGCAACATAAAGCAGGAAAAATACATTGTCTTGAATTGCCGGGTTCATTTTGTTCCAGGAACTGGGATATTTCAAAATATAAAAAGTAAGAGCCAGAAATGAAGCAATGGCAATTTTCTTCTTAGACAAAACCTAAGCATAATTCACGTAATCCTTGTATTTTATTCAGCCCTAGTTCTATCTTGTCCTTATTCCAGCTGTGGAGCCCTAAGGTAACTATCTATGGTAGATTGCAAACCACTCTGGCTACTCTAATATTCATAAAAAATTATAGTTCTAAGATTATTGATAGTATATATCTTTTTACATTCCTTTGTTCAATTGGTGAAGTAATTCTGGTATCAAAATAATTTCATGTAGTAAAACAGTATTGAGTACTGAAAGTTTACTATTTTTGCTAAGTATATATACCTTAAAGTAACATTGATTTGATATTAAATTCTCATGCAATTCTCATTAAAGCTTAAATGAATGAATCCTAAATACTTTAATAAAGATGGAGAGCATTTATGAGAAATAACAATGTGGGGTTTTTTGTTTGCTTAATAGACATCTACACTGATTACCTCATAACATATACACTAGGTTTAAATAATGACCCTGGTTATATTTAGCTGTAATTGGAATTTAGTTTTTATTTTTCCAGTTTACCACAGGTAGGAATAGATCTGATTGGCATATTTTTGGTTCTATATATGTTTTTATAATAGGAACACTTTCTGAATCTTTGAACTTCTAAAGTCAGAGGCTCCCTAAAAATTCTAGTAACCAGTGGATGGACCACTGTGTGATCAAAAACTTAGGTAATGTCAGTAGTAGACAAATAATTTTATTTTCCTAACAAACAACTTTGAAAAGTACATGCTAATTAGAGATTTTCTTGTAAATTTTATATTACTCAATCTATCCTAACTCCTGTGGACAGCAAGGCATGATGGCACACACTCTTTGGTCCCAGCGTTTGGGACAGGCAGAGGGAGGTGGATTTCTGTGAGTTCCAGGCCAGCCAGGGTTACATAGTGAGACCTTGTCTCAACAACAAAAACAAAACAAAACAAAAAACAACCAAAATTCAAAGCTAAAATCTGTGGACATATATGAATCAAAATTAAACCATAAAAAATATTCAAGTAGACACATGTTTTGATTCAAAATGTGCATGTTGCAGAAATGTTTATGATCACGAGACTTATAAGGTATACCTTTGAAGTGTTCCCTTAAAATAGTATTTTCTTTGTCAACATGAGTAGCCAAAATATGGAAAAACAAAAGGATCCTAATAGAGGCATGTCTGGTTTACCTGGGTCTTACAAGCAACTCATCCATGAGCATGTGTGTGCCTAGCATACTTCATAGCTGGCTTCTCAAGTGTTGTGACTCAACTGTCATTGATTTCTGTCTCCTAGATGATACGGGTTGTCCGAGCAGCCAGTCAGTATCCCCTGTGAAGACTCCTTCAGACACAGGGCACAGTCCCATTGGCTTTTGCCCTGGAAGTGATGAAGACTTTACCAGGAAGAAATGCAGGATTGGAATGGTCAGTGAGGGAAGTGTCCAGTCAGCTCGTTATAAAAAGGAATCAAAGGGAGGCGTCATAAAGCCAGGTAAGTGCCCTTACTATTCATATTTTAAAAAAAATTATCTCTTTTATTGTTTGAGATTATAATATAATTACATCATTTCCCCCTTCTCTTTCTTTGATCCAAACTCTCTTATATATCCCTCTTTGCTCTTTATCAGATTCATGTCCTCTTGTTCCTTAATTGTTGTTGTATGCATACATGTATCTATATCTATATACATATATATTTGTAAATGCATAAATATAGTCTGTTCAGCCTGTATAGTATTACTTGTATGTATGTTTTTGGAGAAAACCATTAGGTGTTGGATAATAAATTGGTGTTCTCTTCCTGTGAGAAGATATAGTGCAGTAGGAAAGATTTCCATTGAAAAACCTGCGTATCGAGTCAGAAATGACTATCAGGTCCCAGGACCCAGAAACATTTTTAAAGGAGACCGAGTAGAGAATGTAATGCAATAGTTGCTAGTAATTAAGTATAGTGGTGTACATCATAGACAGGTTTTATATGTTTTAAGAAAACAAATTGGGAACAGATAAAATGGATGAGTTTAACAGACATTTAAACTCTATAATCAATTCTAACCCGTATTATGGATAAATTATAAAATAAAAAGATATTAGTTGGTATTTTTAAAGTGACAATACATATGAAGAGAGATATTTATCTTGATGCCTTATCTCCATAGCTAGGCATACCTACTAAATTAGCTAATTTATTTTCTTTTAGAGATTCAAAGATTAACATGTTTACATGTAGATGTATCTGTCTCTTCAACAATTACAGAATACTATATGCTATAAGATGATATGCAGATAGTTATTGCAATGATGGAGAGACCATGTGCTTAAAAGAAAAGGTAAATTCTTAGAACCTACAATACATAAATAAATATATTTTGTATCTCTAAAATATAAACAAGCATAATTTTAGAAAAAAATATTGTGCTAATATAAGACATCCATGGTTTCGCTACACACACACACACACACACACACACACACACACACACATACACGGTGGACAGGTCTTCTACCTTAGCTAACCTAATCATGATAATCTCTCACAGACATGCCTAGGATATCAGGTGATTCTACATCTCATCAAGTTAAGAACTGAGATTCACCATTAGACAGAGACAGGATTCAAATGTTGTAAGCCCATCTATTTAAATTGTATAATTTAGTTGCATTTACTTTAACTGTTGTGCCAATGTTGCCATTATCTTTATCCAAACTGTTTCAGTACCCCAAAAGGAAACCTTAAATCATTTAGCAGCTACTCTGAATTCCCTCCCCCTACTCCCTGCTTCCACTATCCACTCTCTTTCTCTGTGAATTTGTATCTCCTCAGACATCAAAATCATACATGTGGCCTTTCGTGTATGACTTTTTCACTTAGAATAATGTCTTCAGGGCTCATCAGTGCAGTGTGCATTGAAATTTTGTTCTTTTTCCTTAATGGCAGAATAATATTCCACTGTGTAGAAATTCTTATTTTGAAATAACATTTTAAAACATGGTTTTAGATCTACAAAAAAGGAGTAAAGAGTATTGCTAGTTCCCATCGGCTTCCTCACTGCCACTGACTTCAGCTTCCTTTTGTTTACACTTGGCCCTGGCAAGCTGCTGCACCACATTAGCCTGTCCTCTCATAATATGATGGACATTTGGGCTATGTCTACATTTTAAGTATTATGAGTTAGTTATAATTCATAAGAATAATATGTTATGAATAAACATTATTCAAATACTATGAATGAACTTATGAATTCAAATGAACTATGAATTCAAATACTATGCATGTTTCTGTGTGAACATGTTTTCAGCTCTTTCAGATATATAGTTAAGAATAAAAGTACTAGGTGGTAACTCTATGCTAACTTTCTATGAACTACCAGATTCATTTACTATGTGGCTGGACCATTTGATAGTCCTGCCAGCAAGGTATTGAGGGGGTCTAGTAACTTTGGTTGTAGACTATCTCTATTTAAAAATAATAGTCTTTTTTTTTTTCTTTTTGGTCTTGGTCTATTATGTGACCTTACAACAGAATACATGAGATGGGGAATGTAGAATAAACTTATTACTTATGTTTGGGGAGGCTAAGGGGTTCAAAGTGGAGAAACTTATCTTGCTGGGGCCTTCTGACTGAGTTATAATATGGTGGAAAGTAGCACATGCAGAAGATGGTAGTGTATCAGCTCAGGTCTCTCTCATCTCTTTCTTATAGCTCTGTACAGGGTTGTTTATGTACCTACAATCTATAAAAATGACCATGTGCACAAGATATCCTGTACTGTTTTAGCACCTTTTATGGATATGGTTTATGAAGATGTATGGATCTTGATTTAATGACCCTTGCCCAAAGGTGACACTGGAGACAAACCTTTTGCCAACTGCTTTTGATTTCATTGTTCATAGACATAAATACCACCTAAGCAATCTTCCATTGATCTTTTTACTAGTACTAAAGGAATCCTTAAATTTTCTGTCAGCTAAAATCTCAAACATTGTCATTGAAAAAGTCCCTGCCACTTTTGAGTGGAGCCCAATTCTGTACAGTAAATTCCTTGTAAGAGAAAAACCTGAAGGGTGGCTTACAGAGTCTCTGAACTTTCAGCTGAATAAGCCTGTCCATCTCATAAATATAAAGAGAGGAAATCCAGGAAGCAAGGCCCTTGGATGGCTCTTAGGATTTATAAAACGCAGAGACATAGTTTGTTAAAGCACGGGAATTTCCTGCTCTCGGGTTAAAACCATCTGCCTCTCCACATCCCCACTGGACCCTTTGCCAAAGCTGATGATCTTCAGCTCTAGATGTATGTTCTACTTTAAAAAAAAAAAAAGCAATTCATTAAAACCAATACCAGTTTATTAAAATAGCAAGCAATCAGTGGCTATTGCTTGGGGACTCTCTGTAAGATTAAGTAACCAAAGCCCATCTAATTTTAGGTCCATTGCTCTAGATTTGGGAACACTGCTGTCCTGAGCTCAGAAAGCAGTCATTGAAATGCCCTCCCCCCCTGAGTCAGTGCCATAAGGAACAAATAAGGGCCACTAGTTTTGTGATGCAGATCGAGAAGAGAAACATGCCCAGAGATGCAGGAAAGGCTTGGAAAGGTGAACTGATAAGCAAGCAAGCCTGCTCTTTGTCAACAGAGCCCTGCGGTGACCTCAGCAGGAAAATCCTTCCTGCCAGGCAGGGACTCCTTCTGGAAACTTCTGAGAGGCAATCTGTCATTTTGGCTTCTGTTGCTTACTACCTCTGCAGATTTAATTAAAAGCTATATCAAAGAGCGAAGCAAAACATTCCTATAGTGCTGACGGATGGTGACTCTGCTTTCCAGTTTTCTTTTATTTCCAATTTGTTGAGACATTAGAGGATGCATCTGTGTCTGTCATGAGCTATGCATCCAGTGGAGCAGTGGAGACTTCAACAGGAAATGGACTGTGTTCTTTGGACAGTGATGAGTTCAGTGTGAGGGGAACACATAGATGATGAGAAGTGTGACCCCATTTTGAGGGAGTTTGTAATTCAAGGCAGAGCGCAGTATGAGAAATCTGGGTGATAGCACAGATCAAAAAAGGAAAGTAAAGGAAGCCTTCCTCTCCTGTACCTTTCTCAGGAATCAGGTGGTTACACCCCCAACCCCCACACTATTGCCTATCTGCAGTGCGCTGTCAGGATTTATAACTATTTTGCCCAGAAGTGAAAGTCCTAACTAGATTGCTGCAAATCCATTATAATATTTCAAAGCCACTTGCAGTTGCTGGTTCATTACTTGAAGAATATCTTAGCCCTGGGAAGAAAAGGATCCATTGTCATTGTTTTACAATCTCAGGTACTAAAACCTTTGTCCACAGATTGGCTAGAAAGGTGGGGGGGGGGGTACAATTACACAACTAAAACAAATAGAAATAGTGAGAGGAAAAACACCACTACAGGCAGTTGAAGGAATAAGAAGCTGAAATGTTGAGATCTGCACTTGAAAGATGTCACTGTGTCTCCTTAGCCTTGTCATCAGATATCACTCAGCTAAGGAAATTAGAGATCTGGCTGGCTGAACTATAATAACCTCAACACAATGGCCTGGGATGGGTTACATCTAGAAAAAAAAAAAAATCCTGCAACCAAAAGGCATTTGCTAGAAAACCCAGAAGGTACCAACTAGGTTACTGATTAGTCAGCCCTGGTTCCTTTATAAGAGCCCTTTGTACAGTTCAGCCCAGATGTGTTCCTTGTAGTTTCTACTTCAGGGTTAGTTCTGTGAAGTGAAATAACAGCTCCACCACTTACCTGATTCCACTCTTGGAAACCTCAGCTGCCAGTGCCCCCGTCTCAAGCCCTGGAGTTAGTACACCAGGTACAGCTCTTCCTGCTGCCACTTTGGAATTGAAATCTCGTTTCACTTTGTAGCCCAGTGGGCCTTGAACTCACAGAAATCCTTCTGCTTTAGTCTCCCAAGTGCTGAGATTCCAGGCATTAGCCACTATATGTGGTTTGTAACTGCCTTTTTTTCCTTACAGCATAATATGATTACAGTTCACCCTCCCCCAACTCCTCCCAGATCCTTCCCACCTTCCCCCTCCAACCCAAATCCACACCCTTTCTTCCTCAAATTAGAGAATAGGCATCTAAAAAAAAGTAGCAATATGAAATAAAACAAACAAACTGGATAAGGACAAAATGAATAAGCAAAACAAGAAAAACAGCTGAATAAAAAACATAAGAAACACTTATAGATGCAGAGACTCACATATTTTCATACACAGAAATCACATAAAAAACACAAAACCACCTGGAAACCAAAGTATATACACAAAAGTCCTGTAAGGTAAGAAAAAAAAAAAACTTCCAAAATTGCTATTGAATTCATTTTGTGTTGGCTATCTACTTCTGGGTATGAGACCTTCCCTTAAGAGTAGCTTGTATCCCTGATGAGATTGTTATAGACAACTAATTTTCCCTTTGCATGCAGTTATCAATTGGAAATAATTTCTTGGTTAGGGGCATGTGTCGAATTCCTCTCTCACTGCTCGGACATCATCTGGCTTAGACCTGTGCAGGCTCTGTGCATACCACCACAGTCTCTGTGAGTTTACATGTGCTTTGCTCCTGTAGTGTTTAGAAGTATTTGTTTCCTTGGTATCCTCCACTCCTATGGTTCTGAGGGGAAGAATTTGATGAAGACATCCCGTTCAGGACTGCATATTACAAGGTCTCTTATTCTCTGTACATTGTCCTATTGTAGGTCTCTGTATTTGTTCCCATCTAGTACAGGTGGGGGCTTTTCAGATGATGGCTGAGCAAGAAATTAATCTGTAAGTATAGCTGAATGTTGTCAAGAATTGTTTAATTGCTACATTTCCTTTAGCAAAACAGAAGTATTTGATTTCCCTCTACGTCCCTGGCCTATCTCGTCTCAGGGTCTTAGCAACCCAGGAAGTATCTGGGATGGGTTCCATCTCATGGAGTGGGCCTTAAATCCAGTCAGGTATTGGTTGTTACTGACACAAGCTTTGTGCCACTATTGCACCAGTATATCTTACAGTTAGGTCATCATTGTAGATTGAAAGGTGTGTAGCTGGGTTGGTGTATGCCTTTCTCCGTTGGTAGCCTGTAGAGTATCTTCAAGAATCATGAACACTAGTCATTATGGGTAGGCACCAGCTCAACTTTTTATGTTCTGTGTGTTTTTTGACTTGGAGTTAACTTCCTCACATCTCTTCAGCTGTATCAAAAGTCTCCAGCAGTAAAGGTCAGCCTCAAGTATAGATGGCAGTCTGTTTCTGACACTGAAATAATTATATGGAAATATTTTAGAGGATATATTAGATTTATTTGGGGGCTTGGAGACCATTCTGAAACATTTCTGATTATCAGTAAAGCTAATAGTAAGAAAAGTGGATTCTTTTACTAGGACTCACTGTCTTTGGCAATATTCTAAGCTCTTAATCATTTAATTCTAACATCAGTACAAAAACCAGATGTCATGATCCCACTTTTTTTTTAATTAGGGACACTAAAATGCAAAGTTGTTTAGTAACTCATCCCAGTCACAGAATTTATAAATGGATTCTAGATGGGGTATCTATGTCCCTTACATAATGGTTACTTATTGTAACCATTACTGTTGTTAGGTCTGCCTCCAAAAATGTAATTTTAAATAGAGTAGAACATTATGACAATTAAGTACTGGTATAAGATATTTTTATACTATTTGTAAATCCCTAAAAATTCTTATTAGCTATTTTACATTATCAGATATGGAAGTGGTAGATGGCAGTGACGGTGGCTGATGGCAGTGTAGCATCAGTTACATTGAGAAGTTGTACATAAGCTGTTTTGAGGCAGACTAGCAGATGTAAGCATCAAGGAATGTCCTAAGATCCTAAGTTATTTCCACTTAATCATGAGAGAAACCATTCTCTGCTGGTCAAAAATCTGTTGCTATGAATGGAAATATATACATATATATGTGGAGAAACAGAGACATAGAGAAAGAATATGCAGTCTATATCTATATCATATATATAGAGAGAGAAAGGGAGAGAGAGAGAGAGAGAATATAAATATGAGAATGGTTGGTGATAGAATTTAGAGCCTTCCATTTGCTAGATGTCCTGGTTAGTTTATACTGCCAACTTAACATGACCTAAAGTCACCTAGGAAGTGGGAGCCCCAATTAAAGGATGGCTTGAATCAGATTGGCCTCTGTCAGTGTCTATGAGGGATTGTCTTTATGCATGAGTGATATGGGAGGGAGGATCCAGCACACTGTGCCAGTACCATCCATAGGCAGATGGGCCTGGATATATAAGAAAGCTAGCTCAGCATGCCAGTGAGCAACACTCCTCCAGGATCCTGTCCTGACTTTCCTGAATGATAGACTGTTTCCTAGAATTATTAGCCCAGCAAACCTTTCCTCCCTCTTAGTTGCTTTCAGTCAAGTGTTTTATCACAGCAAAAAGAATGAAACTGGAACATTAGATAAGAGCACTACTTAATTTCTTAGACTCTTAAATGAAGATCATTACTTTGTCCAAGAGAGCATTTGAAGTTATTGTGCAATGTGACTCTGAAATTCTCATGCTGAGAGAAAATGTTCACACAGAATACAGCAAATAATACTTTGGGGTGGGCAATTTCATAGACTATCCCAGCAAGACCAAAACAGCAGCATCAAACATGAATGTAATGAGCATACTTAAATGTTCATATCTGTGGCTGGTTTATGTATTTACTCTCCTGTCTTTCTCCCATCTGTGCCTTTGATGACATGCTCAATCAAAATAATGGTGCCAAAAGGACCTTAATGGGCTTCCTCTAAGAATTAGTGAATCATAATCCTCTTCTCAAAGGCAACTGCTGTCCAAATCCCACTCTCCTAGGATTTATTGCATGACCAGTGCTCTCAGCCACTGAGTTGGGGGTCTGCCAGATGCTCACCAGTTTCTCTAATGTGTTGAGGAAGCTGCACAGGTCTCTCATATGTGGCAGAAACTATACTCGCCATTGGCAGACTACACCTACCATTGAACATACTCATCAGTCCTCAGCCTGACAGATATAAACCCAGAAACATCTTTCATATTCAAACTTGAAACCAAAAACTATAAATCATGCAGATGTATACTTTAGGTTAGGCTTTTTATTTCCTCCATACTGGAGAAGCACTTATTGAAGAGATGTCTGCAAAGTGAGTATTCTTGAGAAGATACAATTCTTACCTGCTTGGTTTTAATAGCTTGGAGCCAGTTCCACATTCTGAGTGAACAAGAGAGGAGGAACATGTATTAATCACAGTTCTCTAAAAGAACACCCTGATAGAATGAACTAATTTACATATATATATATATATATACACACACACACATACATACATACATATATGTTAAGAGTGGATTTAGTAGAGTAGCTTACAGGCTGTGATCTGAGTAGGCCAACAATGGCTGTCCCCTGATGGAGAAAGGTCAAAGATCCAATAGTTGTTCCATCCACACAACTAGATATCTCAGCATTCCCAGTCTGGTGCTGGAGTCCCAGGGAAATCCTAAAGAGCTGCTAGTCTTCCCTCTACATTGGAATTCTGAAGAAATGGGTTCTAACACCAGCGAAGAAATGGTTCCGAATAGATGAATTTGCCAGTGAAAGTGGAGGCAAGAAGGCAAGAAACAAAATCTTCCTTCTTCCATATACTTTTATGTGGGTTGCCACCAGGAGGTGGTCCACATTTAGAATGGATCTGACCAAACGTTTTCTCCAAAAGTTTTATTTGAGGTGTTCCACCTTAAATAACCCAACCAAGAAAAATCCCTCACAGGTGTGTCCAAATGCTTGGATTTTAGTTAATTCTAGATGTTAATTAAGTTGATAACCAAGACTAAGCATCACCAGTCATATTTCCCAAAATTATTATCTGCCATGCACCAGGCAGAAATAAGGGGCAAAAGAGTCATGGAAGGCACTACCTGGTCATCTTAAGGTCAGAATAAAGAAATGCCACATGTCATTTCTAATTATATCCTAGAACAACTTAGTTGCACGGACACCTGTTATCACAGAAGAAGGGATCACAGAGATAGACATTAGTAAATAACCAACAAGCTGTCACAGTGGTCCCTGCATAGCAGAAGGACAGCTGGCTTTTCTGTTATCCTATAGGTATCCAAGTGCCTTTTACTACCAAGAGCCATTCCGTGCCAGAGATCACATAGCAAGAGGTATAGGGTTTCATCGTCTTTACAATCATTGACTGTATTGCTATCCAACTGATCCTTAAAATGTGGAGAATATCATTCTTTAGGAGTAATTAGAAAATGATATTTTTGCCTAAACATGACCTGAACAGGGATAACAACAATAGGCATGCCAAAATGGATAGGGAAAGATCACAATGCCTCAACCCTGCACTAAGAAGTACAGGCAACTAAGGAATGCTAAGTGGGAGATTGTCTATCCCAAGGAAGAGCATACCACTGCTTATCCAAAATCAAATGGTCACGTCTAAAAACATACAGGCAAATAACATTATACAGACTAAGCAAGTAATATTTAGGAATATATGTGTATGTGTATATATATATATATATATATATATATATACACACACACACACACATGTAACCACAGTTAATGAAAAACAGAGGCCATGGATTTGAAAGAGAGCAAAGAGAGGTATATGGCAGGGTTTGGAGGGAGAAAAACAAAAGAGAGAAATGATGTGGTTATATTATAACCTCAATAATGAAAAAACAACACGAGTCTTTTAGTATTTAATATATAAGACTCTCCTTCAACAAATCTCACCAGATAACCTCTGAAAGCAGCCAATGTCAGCACAGACTTGGGCCATTTCAGACTGACCTGTGGTTTTCAAATGACACTTTCTGTTCAAAGAAGGTAATTATGAGAACCCTACAATAAGAGGTTTAGGTAGGGCTCAGTAGAGAGAGATTCCTTCTTCTGTGAGAGGTAATTGTAGGAGGAGGCACCGAGCTTATATTTAGACATTGAAGTAGGGTGGTCTAGATCACTCCTGAGCAGGTGGGGGAGGGCTAGTGGAAGGAAGAATATAATGTCAGGAAATGTTTTCTCTTTTTCTCAGTTGTATGGAGAAATAAGTAATACTTAGATTTTTCATTCTGCTGTGGGGGTTATAAACGATGTGAGGTATAGAGCAGAGCATACCCAGTCCCTAAGCCCTGGAAGCTGGAACTGGGAAGCAAGTATACACAGCCTCCATCTTTGCAAACATCAATGTCAGCATTGGCCAGGATGCTGCGTTATGGTGGAAGCCTTTGCCTGACAAACAATATTTGTTCAGTGAATGATCTCTTTCATTGTAATCCAAAAATGGAAAAGTTTACAAATGGCACAATTTCCAGGCATTTGAATACACCCCTCCCATTGAGCCTGTGTTATCCATAGTGTCTTCTTGCTAAGATTCGTCCTAATTTGAGGGAGCACTCTGATGGAAGTGTCTACATCAAGAAAGCTCCTGTTTGGAAAAACTGTTTCTACAGCTGTCCTAGGGACCCCTGGATTCCATTTTCTCCTTCTCAAAACAGCAGAACTCCCCTGCTTTTCTCTGCCTGGCAGCATGGCGAAGGGACCTGCATACTTAAATAGCTGTAATTCATGAAGTGAGCAAGCTTTTCCCTCAAAATGTCACATGCTTGCCATTGAATTTAGAGCTCTGTGGGTGCTTGGTGTCATTTCTGGCTTTCTCATTGGACACTATAATCAAAATGTGGAAAATGGCTATGTGCTTTGTTCCAGTGTTGCCAAAGGATTAGCAATGAGTGTTGTTCAAGCATTTGCTTCCATTTGACAATTTGGTATTTCTGCAAATGCTTTGTGTCCATTCACAAGGACGATGCTTTTATTTGAAATGCTGCAGTCACCAGGGAAAAGACCCAGTGCTCTTCCCTGATAGGCCAGCTCTTCTCTGCCTCCTGTTGCTATGGTGCCCAGCAGAATAACTTCCTTGCCCTGCACATGTAGGAGGCTCTGTCTCCATGGATACTCCACTCTGAGACTGTACTCTACTGAGAGATGAGCAGCACACACTGTATTTCTGCAAAAGACATACTCCAGGCTGTGGTGAGAGGCTGTTTGCAGAGGAGTGTTTGCCATGAAAGTCTATGGAGCTTACTTTCTTAGTAAGTAGTGTTAGTCACAGTAAGTAAATGATTATATTGGATCACAGTGGATAGTGTGTGTGTGTGTATGTGTGTGTAAAGTTAGCTATAATAGGCTAAAAATATACAGTAAAAACAAATTTCAACTCTGCCATTTAGGCCGTTTAGATATTCTAAATGCAGGATCGATAACTAATGGGTTTTTTTTTTCTTTAATGCCTACATATATTGTTTTGAATACCTAGGTCTTTTGTGAGTCTTTGTGTGTGAACTAATGTGAAAAACAAGTTTAAAATGACTCTGGACGGTTATACTTTGGCATGTTTTCCTCACTCTGAGAATTGCATGGCACATCTGTAAATAGCTAGTGTGGCATTACCAGTGTCTGCTAGGGGAATAGACAAGCACAGCCACAATTAATGCTAATTGGCACCTCACACAGTTTACAGTGGGCCTCTGTAGGATGAGATGTGATGCCTTTATTATCAAGAGGGTCTGTTTCTCTGATTAGTGAAAGATGCCCATGTTTGCTGTTTAACTATGGAAAATATTCAGGGTGCGTCTGTCTGACCTACTTTAATTTACTTTTCTTCCACAGTATCCAGTAGAAATTCTAAAACTCTTTATGTCCTCGGGTTGGGGTCTGGAAGATTTTTTTATTTGTAAGGGTTGAGTTGATAGAACATTTCCTCTTTATGTACATTCCAGGAACATAAGGGTTGGGCTCCCACTGTTGCAAAACACGTGAGTCCTCGTAGAACACCTTCATCTGCTGCACGAATGATTAATGCCTGTGGTGTTAAAATTAATTAGTAGAAACATAAGAATGGATATACATATGGTTACTCTGACTCTTGTTAAATAGTCTCAAAAACTATAAAATTAAGATTTTTAGACTGTCTTCAGTAGACATGTGGCATCTAATGACACCAAATGAAAAGCAAAAATGGGCCATGAAGTATAAGATGCTGTTGTTTAGTTTTAAAAAGAAATAAAAAAGAAGAGTGAGCACAGAGCATTATGCTAGATTGTAAAATTCTTTTATTTTCCATAATTCATGGTCATTCAAGCAAAAGACACACTGTCTGGTATCATCTTTTTCCAACAGTTAGTCATGAAGAGATGTTTGACTCTGCTGGCAGAAGGTCCCACCCTCTGAGAGTACTAATATACTGATGACTATTATGTTCCCAGTTTGTCACATGGGTCAGAACTTTATAGCTCATCCATTTAATGTTTTCTAAAAAGAGTTTCCATCAGTTGATGAAGCAATGAGCAAATCTGTTTATGATAAATTTTGCAGAAATCGTGATCTTGGTAATGCGGAAGCTTTGTCCATGACACTGTCCCCAGAGTTTTTGTTTTGTTAGTAGAGTAAAACTCCATATCTCTTTCAAAGTATCTAATGAATTCTCTTTTCTGTTTTTCTTTGAAAATGGAATGTGTGTTTGTTGTATTTACTAAATTTGACATCAAAATGTCTATATCTTTTACCTAAAATGTACAGATGAAAATAATGTAAACCAGCTAAAGTTCTTCTGAAGATTTGACAACAAACAGCATACAGTAAATATTAAGTGGTATTATAGTATGGGTACTATAAGCATAGTCATCATCATTGTGGCACCACACATTGGTCAAGGGAGGTTTTAAATAACAAGCTTGAACAGTTCTTTGATTTTTTTTTTTAGCCTATTACAGTGTATATTAAGAATAAGAATGTAAATACTCTTGGCATTTTGAAGGGAGTTGTGAGTTTCAATGTACAAGAACTCTCTTGTAACTATCCCAAAGTGAAATATTTAGTCTTTTTGTTCACTTCAAATATGTTGCTTTCTGTTTTGTTAAATAGTTACGCATACATAACAGAATGCTTTCCAATTAATTTGGTTGCTACTAATAGTGGCTATTTAGGCTATTACACTGTGCCTGCATGGTGAATGGAGCTAGGCCATGGCACAATTCTAGTTCATATTTATGACATGAATTGAAAATGTGACAATTAAAATCTAGGCTCGAGTTTTTTAATCTCACTTCCTTTCCTGAAAAGATTTCCGTTAAGGATTTAATGGATAAAACACTTTGAAGAATGAGTAATTGCATTAAGTTGAAAGGTCAGGGAATGATGGGAGAGGAAAGTGATGGAAAATGACTGATTAATCTATATAAAAATAGGCCCCATGCTGGGATTTTTTCCTTTTACACTAATCCTGTGTGACATTCAAGCAAAAAATAAAATAAAAATAAACCAAGCAAAAAAGAGAAATCGGTGCCATATGCACAGAGCCTGCTGGTGCTTATTTTAAAGCACACAAAGAGTTGACCTAGATTATACTTTGCAACTTTATTTTTATTTTAACATAATTTTCATTTCTACTTTTTTTTTTTGGCCTATTCTCTTCCTTCCATCTGTTTACCCTGGAAAGAATGTGGCATGTGCAAAAATGACTATACCACCAGTTTACTTGAATAAAAAGATGGGGTGGGGCGGGGTCTCTAGAGGTCAGGAACTAGGAAGCAATATAGGTCTACCACCTACATTTTGCTGAGCATATTTTTACATGCACATCACTCAGATGAGCTAGTTTGAATAGGCCTCTTTTCTAATGTTCCAAGACAGTAATTAAATCTTTAACGTCATCCCTACTAACAAGGCAACTTTCAGTTCTATTCTACTGGTTTGAAAATGAAGAAAAAAAAATGCCCTCATTTCTCCCATTGTTGTTAGTCGCCCATGTGCATGCTATGTGCAGTTTGTTACAGTTTGTGTGATAGGTCTTTGGGCTACTGTCCCATCACTTAGTTGCCCCCTGGAGCATTAGGCAGTCCTAGTTAACAGTTCTCTATGCTGAGTCTTTTGCAACAGCAGGAGCTTGTGGCCGTTCAGGTGGAGGGGTGTTTCCTTGGCTGATGCAGTGGTGACATTGTTCATGGAAACCAGATATTTCTGAGTCTGGTTTCCTGTGCTCACCTCAGCTAATAAGATAAGCAGCTAGCTCCACAGATCTCTGCCAGAAGATCTGATTTCTGCCCAAGACTAGGAGCAGGCCTGACTGTTCTTGAGCTATGAAGGCTGTGCCTGAAATTGATACTGAGTTACAGCCTGACATCCAATGCTTTTCTCCCTAAGTAGTAGTAGAAGTAAGAGATCCTAGCCACAGGCTTAGAAGAGCATTCATAGAGAGAGGTAGTTCGGGATCTTCAGATTGCACCACTGTTTCCATGCTGCCAAGCCCAAAGCAGCATACTGTAAATGGATTTGCCTATGCTTTGAGGTTTGCCCAGGGTTCTGAAGTTTAGCATTTCCACCATCAGTCTCAGCCACCATTCAACAGACCTGAGCCCAGCTCCATTCACATGCTAGCGTTGCCCACTAAAATATTATACTATTATTATGGTCTCTGTGTTACATTTAATCAGTAGTTTTAGATAGTTCTTTATTGAGAAATGGACTTCTTTTGAACAAGAACCATCTTTTCCTTTTCTCCCTTACCCTGCCCTTTGCCCCACTCCCTTGCTCTAGCTCACTCAATCATTTGAATATATTTTGTTTTTTTAATCACCTTATATTTTTGTTGGATTTTGCTACTTCCCTTCTTCCTTCTTAAGTGTTGCACATGCTGTGTGCATAGAAAAGAGCATTTCTGACATCAGCATGAGCTAGACAGCATGATGACAGCTACCTGATTCCATTTGAACAACTGCCATCATGAAAGCATACCTGCTTTCCTCAGTTTCTATTATCTGCCTCAGAACAGGAGTGACCACTATACAAAGATGTGTGTGTGTGTGTGTTTTCATTTTCTTATACTTACCAATAATTTTAATCTTGGACATGTATCCTTGAAAATATGATAGAACTTTAAGGTTCATTTTTTAAACCCTAGAGCCATGTTTTCCCTACTATTGTGTTCTCCTTCATTGTCCAGTACCTTAAACTTGGTAAGTCTTTAAGGGATGCCTGTGAATAGACATGATAGAGCCTAGGAGGTATTTGTGTGCTTCTAGATCTCAAGGTAGTATTGACCAACTGTAGGTCTCTTGGTCCTTTGGAGCCCTGTTTTATCTCATCAGGGTGCTTATAAATGTAAGGCATAAAAATGTCATATCAAATCTGATTGCTTAGGGGCAAATCCATCTGCATTTACAGAGCCTGCTTACCTTCTTTTTGCTGCCATGCCAACATTGTCCTGCAGCCTTAAAAAGTGATCCTTTGTGTTTGTAAAGTTTCTTGTTCCCTTTTGACTTTTCATAAAGCATTATGGGGTGGGGAGACAAGTATTCAGAGAACACTGAGTACACTTGAAAAGTTAACTTGTACAGGGGATGGGGTGGAGTAAGTAGCTGGGCAGGCAAAGGCTTGGCCTGAGAACATGTGCTCTGTGCCAGCTGTCAACTGAGAGCCTTGGACGGTTCCATTAAAGCAGTCCGTAGACATGCAGAGCTAAGCTTTGGGCAGGGCATCATCTAATTATGAGCACACTTCATTCTCTTTAAAGGCTACAAGCCTCATGCAGATAAGCAGAAAGCCCTATCAGAGGGAAGGAAGTGGGCAAAGCTTGAGACTCTTAGGAATTTGAGGGTGGGAGTGGTTTTCAGTTGATAGTGTTGGGAGGTGCAGAACTGGAGCTTGTTGCTGGAGATGGACTACCTGCCTTTCCTTACCTGTGCCACAGCTCCAGAAGGAAAGTAGAAGTGGAAGATGCATGTCCCCTCAGAACTGCAGATTCTTCCTTGCTTTCGCTAGTGGAGGAAGGTGGAAAAGAAACATCATTTGTAGAGTTGCTGACCAAGGAGACAGGCTCTGAGCACACAGTGCTAGCAACATTATTTTTCATCATCCCTTTTACCTGGCATTCCCCTATAGACAGTGTAATCCTTAGCATAATGACAGCATCATACCTTGAACAGGTGTCACAAAGAGAAGCTATTCCAGTTGCCTTGGACCTGCTTGCTTTTGAGCCCATTCTGTAATGTAGAAGCTCTCTTATGGTGGCCAGGCTCTCCCCTGGAAATATTTCTCTATGACATCTTCATTACCCTACCTGTCCTCTTCTCACTTAAAGTTCTTTAAACAGGTGTCATAATTGAAGCAACCACCTTGAGCACTTGCATTTATCCAACTGCGTTTGTTCTCAAAGTCTATACAGATGCAAGGATTTTTCCAGCTTATTTGTTTTATTTTACGGGAGTGTGTTTTCAATGAAGATTATACAGGGGTAAAACCAGCATTGATTTTGGAACATCTCAAACCATTGAGATTGGATTTTTTTGCTTTTTAAAAGCAGTTCCTCAGGCTGTATGCCAAATAGTTTTTTCCACTTACTTGACTGAAACAATTTCCATTTTGTTGAGTTTTCTGTCCTTCGATTGAGTAGGTTTATACATATTTCCTTTTGGCTGTTCTTTCATGAAGGCCGCATGCAGTACAGCTAAGTGTGTAGTATAAGATGAAAGTATTTTTAATCTTTAACTTTTCCTGTTAAATCATTTTGTTTGCCTGGAATTTTACATGATTTTTTCACTATGTGGTTACTTTTGTGAACTTATAAGCTTCACATGAAGCTTACATGAAGAGGCCCCATGGTCATCTCCTTACCCTTTAACATGCTCCTATCTTCTAAATGCAACAGTTGCCCTGGCTTCTGCTCACCCCCCAGCCTCAACTCCAGATCGGGCTGTCACATGTCTGCATAAGGCATCATTTGGTTCATACAGCACCCCCTTTACAGACTGCCTTCAGCATGGCTTGGATCCCTATTTATGAAGCATGGCTTTCCCAGCTTCCATACCTTGCTATAATGCCCAGTTTTGACTACAGTGTTTCTCATCTGATTACTATATTCCATTCGAACAAGGGTCTGAATCGTCTGCATACTTGTCCTGCTTCCCTTCCATGTTTTAGTTCACACTGTTCCTATTCCTTGAACTCAGCTCCCTTCCCTTGTTGCTTTCTACTTCATGCTCCAGGCCCATCTCAGGTAGCATCTGTCCTACTGCAGAGCCCTTGCTCTCAGCAAGAGCTTCTTCCTCTTATGTGTGCCTTGTGCCCTCTGTGTGTATCTGTGCTGCACTTATCACACAGCCTACCTGCCTGAGTGTAAACTATGCCCTACTCCCTTAGATCCTGAATGCTGGAACTGTGTTCTCCAGTTCACTGCCCTGAATGAAGTCTTAGCATGTACAAGTCACAGGGCATACTTGCAATAAACTGACTTAAATGTCATCAACCTGAAACCCAGCTGTTGGATCTTTTGTGAAGTGTGATGTCAGTTCCCAAACTAGAATGCAGATATCGAGTCAGACAAGTCAGTTGGCTCTGTGACTTGGGGAGACTCATTGTTACCCCTTAGAACTTCAGTCCCCTCATCCTTCCCATTTCGAGAGTTTGACAGATAAAAAGAAATGCAGAGGTGGGGTTCTTGAGCAAGAAGGTGCTGAAGACACTGAGCTTACAATAGCATTGTTATCTAGTGTTGTCATTTCTTGTCTGTTATCCCTTCAAGGAGTGTGTAATCTGTAGCGTAGTGTCATCACTGTGCCTTCTACATTCCTGTTCATGTCATCAATTAAGCACATTAAATAAGGACAAGGATAAAGCAGGGTGACATACTGCTAGAGATTTCCTCGAGGTTGATGGGTCCATTAGTCAGGCCCCTCTGGGTACTGAAGCATGCTATCACCAAGTGCACAAGTCAGCTTTGTTTGTCAGAGTTTCTTAAATATTTCTACCAAATGTCTACTGAATTCCAGACATGTGCATTATATGGCAATCATAATGCTGTCATCAAAGAGGGGTGTTTTTCATATGTGGGTCTCAGGGAACTACTCCTGGCTCTTTTTTGCTTCATATGAGAGTTTTTCTACCATTCATGCTGCTCAACACCAATGGCAATAGGGTGTGATTTCTCACAATTTGTCTCTTCATCTACAACCTGCGTATTTTCCTCCATTTCCAACCTGTCACCACTCTGTAATTTCACAAAAACTGGTGGGATTGCTGAAAGCAATCATATGGCTAAGTGTTTTCAGAGCATCCCTTCTACCACTCAATGAAACATTCTTCCAGTCTAATGATTCCAGGCACCATGCTTGCCTCTGGGGATGAAATGATGAATAAGACAAAGGCCTTTCCAGCCACAGACAAGTACCCTGAGCTGAAAACTTGAGTTTTAAGACAGTTGGACAAGGTGGATAGAGGTAAGAGTGAAGAGAATATTGATTTACTGTAAATAACATCAGTCTATCAACTCAGTCTAAAGGGGACATAGGAAAGAGAGACATCACTGAATTCCAACAATGAAAGCATTTTTAGCGTTATGAAAATTTTAAGGGTAACTGCACTTCCTATGGGCAAAATGCAGCATTAGTCTCTGGGATGCGATGATGACTAAGCTCATGGACAAATGCGCTAAAGCACATCCACAATTATCCTGCAATGTTATGAAAGCTCATGAGGTAAGATCATAAAAGAGAGGCAACCACTCTCTTCTTGAAGGAGGTACAGGTCAAAGGTAAACCAAGACCTGAAGAACAGGTAGTGGTTAGACAAGCCTGCAGGGAAAGAAAATAATCCTGGGGAAGGATCAGCACATGTGAAAACTTGGCAGTGTAGATCATGCTAAGGACAGTGAACTTTGTCTCAAGGACACAGGTGGCATGGAAGACTTTAAGAAGGGGATAACCCAAGGAGATGTATGCTCTAGAGCAGTATAGAAGACAAAGTATCTGGGGCCACATCCAACAGTTGGGCATAGTCTAGAAAGTACAAGAAATGGTGATTTCTGGTAGAGCACACAGAATGGGAAAGATCAGGCAGATCAACATCCATGGTTGATCAGCTTACCACAGTATGTAGTGGAAGATACTGTTTTTCTAACAGCTCACCATAAAAGGTCACCTAGGCTTCTTATAAAAGGAAAAAGAAAAGGAGGGGATGATGGCATGGCGACATTTTCATTTCATAGGAAAATTTCTGTCCAGATGATAAGGACAAGGAGGATGTCTGGTCAAAGATCCAGATGTTACAGGTGACACAGTTACAGGTGCTCCTCTTGACACACTATTGAAAACCATTAGGTAATTGATGTTCTGATACTGACAATTCTTTAAAAAATATATTTATGTTATCCTGTCTGAGAATGCAGGTGTATTCCTGTCATGAAAGAAATCCTAGAGAAGCTATTTAGCAGCAGACCTAGTAAGTGTGGATCCACATGGATCAACAACTTAATAGGGATGATGAAGAACCCTGACTGTGCAAGAAAAATTCTTTTGTTCCTTTCTTGGTATGAGGAAACTTAGACATAATGAGGTTAAGCAGTTTCTTGAGGTCATACTGTCATTAAATGGAAGAACAAAGAGGTGCCCCTGAACCTGCTGGCTAGAACCCATTGGAGCAGAGTACAGTACATGCTGTTGACAGTTGCACGAAGCACAGTCAGTATCAGTCAATACTCTGCCAAGTAAAATTAATTAAACTTTTACATTTTGGATGTAAAATGTGTAAAAAACAATTCCCAAAATATATACTGTAGTGTATAACTATATTTGAAATAACAGTCAAACCGTCTGTCCCATTCTGTCAGAGGCAGCCTCTGAGAAAACTGCCACTTGAGTCATCCCAGGAACAGGAGTGCTTCAGAGCACTGGTTCTGGTGTTTCTGTGCCTGGAGGGCTCATTAGTACTGAGCTCTGTCCCACCTGTGAGTTACTTAAGTTCACAAAGCCCATTCTTAGTGAGTCAGAAGCATGTTCCCAGGTGATGTCAATCACACCATAATTAAAAGGCTGTGACGATCACGAGTGACTTTTAGAACAGAGGCTGGTCTGAAATTGGTCCCATTATTGCCTGACCTGCTCTGCAAGCAGTTATTTAACTTTGCAAAGGCATGTTGGCACAGCATCAGCTTTTAACTCATGAATGCTTACATGACAATTGAAAGGCAAATATTTTTGGCTTTAACTTCTCTAAAGCAAGCAGGTCAGGTGTTTTCTAATAGAGACTTTTATATGGTGGCTTTCTCTTCTCAAAAAAAAAAAAAAAAAAAAAAAAAAAAAGAGTAGGCCTTCATTTAAAATGCAGATGTTTCCCTCACTTTCAGCCCAGACCTAGTGCTTGGCCTTAAAAGCAGGGTGATGTTCTGAGCTGTCATGATCAATGGCACACACCTGTTTCTCTTTTTCACCTCCCTGTAACAAGGGTTGTCTCCTTCAGTGGGACTGCATGCAAAATGTAGTAACTTAGCTACCTTCTCACATCTATTGACTTGTCTCCTTGTCAAAGCAATGGGCAGAGTCATGGTAACACAGACAAGGCCACCAGGGCATGAGGAACCTCTTGATGTTTTAGGATCAAGCAGAGTAAGAACTACCATAGAAGGCAGCACAGCTATGTTGCATCTGAAAATTAGGATGGAGTAGAGCAGAGCTTCTAGGATTCTTTGTCTTATTTTCCTTTTTAGGACTCTTGGATCTCTGTATTGAGATGGAAATGGGGGTGAGGACAGGTGCTCTATAGAACATTTCTTTTTGCCTTTGGATGTGACATACATATGAATTTGTTCTAGCCCAGCTGTTCTCAACCTTCCTACTTCTGTGATCCCCTAATACAGTTCTTCATGTTGTGGTGACCCTCAATCATAAAATTATTGTTGTTGCTGCTTCATAACTGTAATTTTGCTACTGTTATAAATTATAATGTAATTATATGATGTGCAGATGGTCTTCAGCGACCCCTGTGAAAGGGTTGTTTGACCTCAAAGGGGTCGCAAACCACAGGTTGGGAACCACTGGTCTAGACTTTTGTGGGAAAGAATTGTATTCCTGGAAATGCAAATAAATATCAGATTGGAAAATGTAGGGGTTAGGAGTGTATCTCAGTTGACAGAGTGCTTACTTGGCATGAACAAGGCTCTGGTTCATAAGACAGGACATGGTGGGGCACACCTATAATCCTGGCAGTTAGAAGGTAGAAGGAGGAGGATCAGAAGTTCAAGGTCATCCTTAGCTACATATTGAGTTTGAGGTCAGCCTGAGCTACATGAGACTCTGTCTCAAAGAACAAAAGATGTGAAAGAAAAAAAAGAAAGAAAACTAGCTATTTCATTATCTCACTCACAGGAAAAAGAAATAATTTTATATACATTACATAATAAAATATTAAGCAGAGATAAAATGAATTCAGGACGATTATTTGGAGAGCTATTAATATTCCCCCAAATTATATATCTGATGATAATCTGCTCATTAACTGAAAAAAAATAAAAACAAGGAAATGTTATATAGAGGATAATATTGGGAGGACTAGTGTCACCATCCAGTTTTTGTGGCAGGTGATAATAGTGGTTTCTTTATTAAAATATTAAGCATAAATAAAGCATAGGTACATAAATAACTCAGCAAATAAATAATTACATTATTGTTAGTTTTGCATAAACCAATGATGTCATGATCCAAAGATTGTGTTTAAATCAATTCTTTGTCTCTGAGAAAATAATAAAATGTCACTCTTCTATAGAGAAATGACTTATTTGGTTTCCATACAGCAGTGTGACCTGATCCTTTCGTTATTCCTTTTATACAAAATGACCACTAAGGTGGTATATCAGGAGACTGTTAGAGGATGTCAATAGAATGCCTCAGAAAGAATTATGGTGGTGATATTACAGTAGGGAAAGCAGGCACATATTTCCTTTGGTATCCATCTCTCTGTTTTCTCAGAGAAGAGACAACAAAAGACCTCTGTGTCAAATAATAGCAACTCCTATCTTTACCAGTCACAGACTTTGGGTCCCATCACTCAGGAGGATTTTAAGTGTGCCTGTCTCCATGTCACTTTTGTGGCCTTGTGAGTATTGTCTCTCCTCATGTTACTATTTCCATACTTGGTTCCTTCTCCTTATATCTATTCTGCTTTGGCTGCTATGGTCTCTAGTAGTCACATATAGTTCCAAAAGATGGCTAGTTCTGCATTCCTCCTACCCAGTGTTTTAGTCCTTCTACCTAGAAATAGTCTATAGTGCTCTCATTGTGAAAATTATGTCCTAATGAATTTGTCACTTTCTGAAACAAAGACCAGATATCCACCTGATGTTTGTTAGGCATGAAAATAACTGTTGGGTGATGTCTCAGCCTTGTGGAGCTCTTGGTTTCCAGAGCATACTCATGGTTCACAGCCTCCTTCAGAAGATTTTTCTAAATGGGTCTTCATTGTTTAGTATGCCATAGACTTTCTTACTGACAATGAAATGTTCAGTCAAACAACACAGCTGAGATCTAAGGATTCACGTATTAGCTCATACTCTAAGGCAAAAGGAGGGGTCCTTATTGTCCTCCACCAGACTGTCTACTGTTTGTTTCTTCTACTGTCTGTTGTGAATTCTTTCTCACTCATACTCCATGACAGCTTCACCACTTCCTAAGTTCCTGCTCCAAACCCTTCCCCTGACTGTACATGTTGGGATCCAGAAGTGATTCAGAGATGATGACTGTAAGAAGAAAAAGTATGATACTACCAATATTGTGACATAGACACTGTTTTGTTTACCTATACAGCTAACATAGCCCTTAAAATTTTGTGACACATCCTATGGTAATATTCCCTTCGGGGCTGAAAGCAAGGCACAGAAAGGTTATGGACTTTTCTCAAAGCTACATGCATGTGGCTACTCATATAAAGCAAAAAAGAAAATAAAACAGCTTCATAAGAATTGACCATACAAGTCAGAAAAATAAGAGATAATTAGTGAATCAGAATGAAAGGACATCAAGATTCAGGCCTAGAGCCTGGCTGAGTCCAGTGTTATAAGGTTGGCCTGTTTCAATGGTACGAAGATAGAAGGGACTGCTCCTGGGGATGTCAAGAGTATGATTCAGTGTGAAACTCCACTGTTGTGTGGGTTATAGACTGTGATGCTTTCACTGCTGCTGCCAAGGGTGAAGATGCAGCTGAGAGTCCACAGTAGACTGTGATGTGCCCTGGAGGTTACTGAGCAATAGAGACAAAGATGAGGGGAGACATTTAAGGCTGTTAGATTTCATAGTTGATCTGTAAATGTGGTTATATATAGCAGTGAACAGCTATTTCAGAGTTCTGGTGGATGCCTTGGCAGTGATTTGTAAATTATGCCATCTTGTTTTGAGCAAGTGGGAATTTTTCTTCCATTGAGATCTAGCAATACAAGCTGACTGTATTCCTGTCCTCATGAGATGAGAGTAGATGAAAAGGTAGTGCCAAGAAATCTGTCCATCCTTTCCTTCTGTCTTGTAGTATGGACTTAAAGTCACAGCCTTGCTCTGACATTTTACCATTGCCAGCATCTTGCCCATCTTCTTGTCTCCCACTCCTTCATCACCTTCCTCCACTCCCTCTCCCCTAAATGGCATTCTGCTTCCACTCGACACTGCCACCTTTTGTGCTGCTCTTCCCTGATTTAGATTTTCCTGCCAGACATGCAGAGCAGGAATCTCATTTTGGTAAACACTAGAACACTTCTAAAACAGGAGCAGCATTCTGTCTAGCTGACTTTGTTAAAGGGGCAGAGACTCCGGCCCAGCAAACTGATGATGAAAAACAAGTAACCTGCAAGTCAGAAAAATATTTCAGGGAAGATGTGCCATCATCACCATGTCCTCAAGATAATCAATTAGAATGAAGTTCATGACTTACCACTGTGGATGAGACTCTTCCCAGACCTGTTTAGTAAAAGGCAGTAGGGGTGGGGTAACTCCCGGAGCCCACCTGCCATAAAGCCTGTTGCCAATGCTGAATCTACATGAGAGGCAATAAAGATCTATTTGAGAGTCTTTTGTTCCTGTTCAGTATCTCTGCCTTTGATACATGGGCTACATCAAAGGAAATAGCCTAGGGTTGACAGACTAACCCAAATCTAGTATATGTCAGATACTAAGATGCTTCTCTCCAGTGAACAGTGTTTGACACCTGCAGTTGCATATTGGATGTCCTTAAAAGAAAACAAAACAAAACTAAACTAAACTAAAGCAGGATCATGAGGGCTTTAAAACAGGGTCAACTGCAAAGTGCCATACTAACTTTGAATCCCATGTCTTTTATATGAATTTCCCTGGAAGTGGCCCAGATTTGAAGAACCTATGCCCTATATATGTTCCCAGCTTGTCCTCCAATCATGTAAAAATGCATTCAATGCAGGAAAGTATCCCTGAAGATCTGTGAGAGAGAGCACAAGATACTGTATAAATTAAAGTCTTCCCTCCTAGAGATTTAGACTGCCACTTAACTCCTCCTCTCCCTGATGGCCTCTGCTTAAGCTCTGCTCACCCCACTGAGAAAAGCTCTGAAAATTGGGCAGAACATGGGGAGGAGGTAAGCTTCTCTTAATTATTGGAGCTTCATTCCATGGGCCACTCAGTCAGCTATGATAGCTTTTGAAAATGCAGATTCCAGGCAAGTATGATGGTGCATGCCTTTAATCTGAGCACTTGGGAGGCAGAGACAAGCAGATCTCTGAGTTCAAGGCCAGCCCAGTCTACATAGTGAGTTCCAGGGCTATGTAGTGAGATCCTCTATAAAAACCAAAACAAAACAAAATAAAAAAACCTAAAAAAGACCTATCTCATCTATTGCTACATCCCTTTTTCCTACACCTTCAGAATTGGAATATCTATGGGTGTTGCCCAGGAAAATGCACTGCTGTTAAGCTCCATGGTGAGTTTCATGCATGCTAAGATATAGTAATAATTAACTTATTAACAGTATGAATATTAATGAGTGCATCAAGCACATTCTGTGCACAATCTCATTTTCTCTTTACAAAACAAGTTTGGAATCATCCTCTTACTTAGAGCAGAACCTGACACATGGCAGGACAAATGTTCAGCAAACATTTGCTGAGTAAATAATACATTAACCTTTAAATGTGTGTGTGTGTGTGTGTGTGTGTGTGTGTGTGTGTGTGTGTGTGTGTGTGTGTGTGTGTACACCTAAGGATTAACAGAGATTTTAAAATTTTAACCCAAACCAAGTATCTACTTAGGGGCAGTATCTTTGGTTAAAAAGTATTCACTTTTCCCCCTTTTGCTGAGCTTTTGTTTTGCCTTGTTTTTAGTTCTCTCGTTCACTTTTGTTCAACAGGTGCATTGCCTGTATATCTGCCAAGGATAGAAAGCTGAGTGGGTAAAGATAAGGGAATGAACTGGGCAGAGCTGCCCATGACCTTGTAGTTCTCTTAGAGATTACTTTTGGATACCTCCTCCCTTACATTCTTAGACCTCAGAAGCTACCTGGTCAGGTGGCTAAGCACTGTAGAAAACCTGCTGGCACTTGCCCTGTTTTTTTCCGAAAGCAAGACTCACACCCAAGAGAAATTTTACAGCCTCTTGGAACAGCCTATGGTGAGTCTATTTTAGAGTCTTCCGTCTTTATAGTCTCTGTTGTACACATACACACACCACACAGTTTTGATTTGCTTTGTTTTAGGAGCTCTTCATTGAGCAATTCTAGGAAAAAACCTACTTTTGCATTAAGTGATTATAAAAGAAATATATGAGTTCAATACGGTATTGATTGTGGAGCTTTCTCAGAGGCAGGCATGACATTGTCTGCAATGTCTCTTGAACCTGTACTGTAGTTGTGATTCTACTGATATAATAATAAAAATGTGTTGAGCTCTTGCAGTATACCTGGATCTGTGGTCATTTCTCTGTAAATTTCCCAAGAATTCCCACAGTTGTTTAGTAATACTATTCATATATTCTTCCCCATTTTATAGGTGAAGAAACTAAGATAGAAAAGTGGTAGATACATTGCCCAAGATTCCACAGAGATTATTAGTTAGAGGAGCCTGGATTCAAAGGTCTCTTGACTCCAAAGCCCTCACAATGCTACATTCAATGTCATCATTACTTGTAAAAATAAAACTTTATGTAAGTCGCCACATTTATATTTCCATGATAAGAGTAATATACGTATGGTCAGGAAAACCAAATGTCATGGAAAGATAATAAAGTGAAAATGTGTTTGTATTTGCCCTTTCCCAAGTTACTGTATGATTCCCATGGGAAGTCATGATTGTCAGATCATTGTCCCTTGAGAAAATAATCTAGAATATAGTACACTGCATGAGATTTTAAGATTTGCTTACACAAAAGCAGACACCCCACCCCTACTGTCCCACATCTCATTTTTATCTAATGACAGTCCTCAGGGTATTCTCATTTCTATACACCCACATTACTCTTCCCAAGATTGCAGTGTTCTCGATGGCTGCTCTACTTCCTGATTTAGTCAGTCACTATTAATGGACACTAAGGCTGTCTTTCAGATGATCCTGTGAGACATAAAATCTTAGAAGTCCAACTTTCTTTTTTATGCATACAGCATCAACATATACTCTTATCAGCTCTATTTGTTTTTACTTTTAATAGAACACATATTATCAGACATTTTTTCCAGTTTGATAAATGCAAAAGTGCTCCCTGTTTTCACCCATATTCTTAATATTTTTAGTGAAATTATGTAGCTTCTCATGTACATTCACTGTTTTAATTTTTCTGTCATATCTTATGTCCTTGATTTTTTATTATTGGTTTGTTTTATTCCCCCGATTTAAGTAAGTTTTTAGTGAAATAAAGAAATTAGCCTCTCACCCTATGATATATATTTCCTCTCAGCTTGTCGTTTTATCTTTGACTTTTATATTTTCCCATCAGCAGTTTTATTTTAATGCACATTATATCTAAACATTTTAAATTTGGATTTTCTTTTGCTTCTAAGTGTTGTTGTTTATATTTTTAAGTATATGGGTGTTCCATTAGTTGAGTGTCAATCATAATGGAAGTATATCATTTCTGAACTTACAATAATATGAAATGGAAATTATACTGACAGCTTTTAAAGAACATTTATGTTTCAAACTCTAAGAAAGCCTTTGCCTTTAATCTATTTTATCACAAGTCCCTTTTCTGAGGGCCATTTGCAGCAGTCTAAGATGACTGAGCAGTCAGAAAGCTGTTTGGCTGTAGAACATTTCTCAGATGCTGTGGCTAAGACCGCAAAGGCTTCCCAGCGAAGAGTCTTAGCCTCATCAAATGGACTTCAGGGGTGTCTGAAGTGTCTGGTGTGACTGCTTGACCATGGTTCCAACTGTTCCATAATGGACATGTTTGGCTTCAGTGAAAGTGACTCCTCTGTCTTTCCCAGAGACAGTTCAAGAGAGTAAGTGTGGATTTGTGGGCGTAGGGTGGGGCAGAAACTGGCCTCAATTTGAACTGGGGATATAGATGGTTGGTCTGAGTTAATCTGATAATTGCAATGACAAAGGACAACAGAGAACTTGCAGACACTTCCATTGGTGGTTTAGAAGGACTTGTCAATGTTTACCAGATAGTACAATTGCTCTTTGCTCAAATGTATAAGGACTCTATAGTGTCCCAAAAAGCAGGCAAAAAAGTAGCACAAGCACAAGCATTGATTTAAGAATAAGTTTAGTTTTTAACTTGGGATGGAACTTTGTTTCTCTTTTCTAAGTGCTTGACCTTGGCATTTATGCACTGAGTGCTTTTAATGCTAACATTACAAGGAAGAAGAGCAACACTTCTTTAAAGAGCTCAGAAATGGAACCAAATAAACAGGCATACACAATACCCATTAGACCTTTTAGAAGCCACCAGATATAGCATTTTGCTATCTGAAAATCTGCTTCTGCTGCTGACTCTTAGTTACCTGGAATTTGTCATCATAAAGGTCACCACAGTAATTTTCCTTGCTCAGTCCTGTAGTCCAGGGCCACCTCCACAGGTGACCAACGATGAGTTTAATGAGGAACAAAAGCAGTGCTGATGACGATGACTTAGCTATACATATTTTTCAGATCCCTTCAGCCTTTCAGTCCCAACTTTCAGTGAGCAAATCATTTCCAGCACTTTGTCAGATCATTTCCAGTGACATCAGAGATTTTCTAGTTGGGTATCCATACACAGGCTGGTGAGACAAATACTTTCTTGGGCACAAAACTGCCTCAGGCTGGTGCCATTTCCAAATCCCTGTGGATACAGAGTAGGTAGTAAAAGTCTTTGAGTTGAGTATAACATTTGTCACAAAATTCTTCTAGGAATTTAGTGAGATCAGTCAGTAAGTAAGTATATGAATTTATATGAACAAATATGTTCATTGAATATTAGCTATATTTGAGAGAAAGGTACCTAGGATCAGACAACCTAGACTTCCTTCTTATTAGTTGTATCAACCTGTATATCTCCCTACTAGGAAAGTCACTTTATGACACCTGTCTCTACTTCACAGAGTCTATATTATTAAGAGAAATAAATTATTATGTAAAGGTATTTAGGATAGTTCCTGGTACATAGTATTTGATTCTAATAATGGAACATTCGTAAATAGAAAGATGTCAAAGATTTTACTATATTAAAAGAAAAAGAAGCCCCACATAATAATGTGTTAGGTGTGAATGCTGAAGAATATATAGGGCAAAAGATTAAATTTGGAGATGGATTTATAGCTTTATTTTTTTCCTTACTAACCGGAGCCATTTTCTAAATATTCTAAAAAAGAAATATATAATAAATAGAAGCTACCTTTTTAATCCCAACAACACTTTAGAGCTCATGATATGTCTGCCAAGTGTATTTCTAATTTATGTACATATTAATAACTTACAGGAAGCCTATGATGTTGTTGGGAGGAAACTGAGACACAAAAGGGTGAAGTAATTTTCCTAACATTCTCACATAGAAAGCAGAGGGTGGATGTGAGGGACCCCAAGCCACTTGACTTAAGTTCTGTGGTTCAGATGAGGTGCTCTCTGCAGAAACACAAAGGACCTACCATGAACTACAGTGTCTGCAGCAATGCCCACTGGCATATACTAAAGAAGCTTGTAGAGTGCCTCTTCTTCATATTTTTGTTGCTAACTAATAAGTAATGGCAAGTCCAGGTCTCTAGTCTTATTCTTTGTTATTTTGCTTAGTAAATTGGCTGGGCATATCAGATGCTTTACAAAATTAGCTTTCTTAGGTGGGTATAGTAGCATAGTCAGTAGTACCAGGAGGATGAGATAGGAGAATCAACTGACTTCAGGAGTTCAAGGCCAGTCTGGAAAACAACAAATTAAATTGAAACCTCAAAAAAAGGCTCATTCATATTATATCATGTTCACCAAATTGTAATTTTTGAAAAATGTAGTGTGTGTGTGTGTGTGTGTGTGTGTGTGTAATATATGTGTATATACATATATGGCAGTCAGAGGACAACTTTGTGGAGTTGACTGATTCTCTCCCTCCACTTCTACATGGGTTCCAGGAATCCAACTCAGGTTGCCAGTCTCATGCAGCTTCGCCAAGCTTGTGCACCAAATGCCTTTATCCAGTGAGCCATCTCACCAGCCTTCAAACTACAAATATTAAAAACATAGCTAAAATAATTGAGAAGTAGTATGCTCATAACTTCACTACCATGTTACTCAAATGGTTTTGAGTACAGCTACAACCATGGGCCACTCTGAGTGTGGCTCCTAATCTTTTACGGATGTGCAGAAGATAAGATAGAGTGCACTGGAACAAAGAGACCTTAGACTCTGAAGATACGTAATAGTCAATATATTATGTTCCAGTAGCAATAAAATGTTAAACTGAGTTATCCCTTTAGCTTGAAGACATAACTACTAGAGATCAAAGGCACCCTAAGGTAACAATGATTTTTAGTAATTGTCTGTTTCTGTTCTAGAATTTCTGGTTTATCCAGGCAGTTACTAAAACTTGTGACTTTTGAATGTCTTTTAAGAAATGAAAACTAGGTGTTTCCAAGTAATAATTTCACATTTGAAAATAATGCCTTGGGCCTGGAGGCTACAACCACAAGATGTATTTTTGAAAAGTGTACATCTTTGTCACTTAGTAACCAACCTGATGATCTGCTATCAGACAAAGCTGGGGAATTAGACTGTCAGGAATAGTGTGTTGCCAGATTGTGCTACCAATCACTAGTCTTTGAGACTGTCAAATGCTCAGCTTACCCACTTTATTATGTAGAAGCAACTAATTAAGTACACAGAGCTTTGAAAATTCATGTCACCATTAGAGAGTTTCTACCATGCATAAGGAATTGTTGGTCTGGGTCCCAGTAAATTGTCACTCCAATCTGTTAAGAAATGGGAATGAGTTATTGTTCCACTAATAGGTCATTCTTGACTCTTTTCTAAAATAAGCTGGTCACCCTGAAGGGTCCTAGAAGCTTGAGAAGGGATTTTTCTCTGCCAGACTTGCTATGACCCATTATTCCTACTAGCAGAACTAAGAAAACCTGTCCGGATCTGGCCAACAGAGAACCCAACTCTGGCTACATTATGTACCAGGCTCTGGCGATATCTAATTGGTCCCAGAACGTGTGCTCCCTGTGTTCCCACCTCTGCCTTCCCAGGAATGAAGCACAGTATCTCAGATGTGTTCTGAAGACTTGATGCTACCCTGGGTCAACCTCCCACAGGCCTAGGGAAAATAAGCTTCCATTTCTTCCCATTACAACAGTGAAATTAATGTCCATCTTACCTTACAAAATTGCCAAGATTGAATGACAGAAGTACCCCATACAGAGCTGGTGATCTAATAGGCAATGAATAAATAGCCATTGTGGTGATAATAATGGTTCACTATTTGTGAGAAATGAAAGGATTTAGATCATTCTTATTTTTCTCAATTCAGAAAAGGGAGCTAGCTCTGAATTCTAGGCTAAAACACCACACAAATTATGTTGTAGAAGTTGAATAAGAATGTCAAATAAAATGTACCTAGATTCAGTTTGCAAAGCCATGTGCAATTTCATATGTCTTTTGAAACATGTTTTACTGCTTTCATTGTTCTCTGTTGCTTCTTCTCCCCTCCCCTTCACGTACCTAGAAACCTATGGAAATAATTCCATTATTGATATGCAACAACTATGTCTTTTTATTAGAATGGGTTTACATGATCCTAACACACAGCATGTTGGTCCCATTACTCTCACTCTGTTTGCAAATGGGGAATTTTTGTTTTGCTTAAGATTCTGTTCCTAAATATATACACATACACTGAAAGTGCTGGCATAGAAAGTTGTGTCTGTAATCAGACAGTGTTAGTTCAGGCCACTCCTGGAGCTAGCACTTTCCTCTTGACTACTTCTAACTGGCTGACTCCAACAAATGCTCCAAGATAAACTTCTGGGAAAAACTACTCTTGCCCTGGTCAGTACTCTTCTTTTTGCTTACACTTTGAGTGGTGTGAGCTGTTGCAGAGAGTCCCTTGGGGGGTGGGGGGAGGAGGGGATTCCTTGTCCTGCTTGGGCCACTGTTTATAGTCTGCTGGAGATTGGCTCTTTGGGAAACTGAAAGGATTTAAGAAAGGAACAGCCTCCTCAGCCTCCTCCCCACCACCTATCTGTCCTGCTGTTCCAGCCTGTTTATGAAATGGTGTCTTGTGCTTTCTCTTGTCTGCCCTAGGAAAGCACAGAGCCTTTGGAAGCTCTGGAATCTTGGCACTTGGAGGGTTGTAGCATGCAGTTCAATCAGGGAGTGGGACCTAGGAGGCAGGGCACTGGCTGCCTGTTCTTGGCACTCACTTCCTTCATGCTTTTCTCTCTCCTGTTGTTTTTCAGGCAGTGAAGCAGATTTTAGCTCCTCGAGCAGTACAGGCAGCATCTCAGCTCCTGAGGTCCACATGTCCACTACAGGAAACAAGCGAGCCTCTTTCTCACGCAAGTAGGCACTGACTCCTGCTCTGTAATTACAAAGCTTTATTCAGGTGACTTCCTGTCCATAGGGCTCCATGGAACCAACTGGATTCTGATTTTGTTATTATAGTGAGGTTTACTGTTAGGTATTCCGCAGTGTTTTGCAACTAGTTGTTCCTTTTCTTTACCTACTGTCCTAATGTGACTTATCCTGCTCTCCCTACCCGCAGCTATCTCACATCCTGACCTTGGCTCTATGCCCTCCTCCCTCCATCAGTTGCTCCTTCCCTTATTCACCTGTGCATGCAGTGGGACATGAAGCTCTGCACTCTGCCTACCTCTCATGACCCTTTCGTTTTCTAGTCACCTCAGAGCCTCTAACTTAACTTCTATGAAGGAGACATTTACTTGGGAAGATGAAAAAAAAAAATATAAAGTTCATAGGTGTGGACAGCCAGAGGCAACAGAGCAAAGCAGCTGGATGTGTGCCCTCTGGAGTCAGGCTATCCCGGCCTTACCCCAGTACCACCCTCTAGAAGCTGCATGGCCCTAACAAGGATCTTCATTTCTCTATACTTCTGCTTCTCATCTTCAAAATAGAGTTATTATGATATCTACCTTGAGGGTTTCTAGTTATGGAGTGCTTGGCATAATAAATTGTTCACCATTAACACTAGTTGGATTGGGGACAAAGGATTATGGGAAAATACATACCAATGTTTACATTTAATGGGAGGAGTTCTAAGCCTAGGATTTTCTACCCATGAACTGTATAATTACAGTTACTAACTGTGTATCACTATAAGGCAGTAAAATGAACTCAGTGAAAGTCATAATCATTCTAGTAAGGTACAAAAGATAGTATGATAGATAATTTAAAAAAAATGATACAAAGAAAAATAGAGAGAGAAAAATGGAGCATTTATGTTTTTGATGGGCTAGTTCCAAGACACCTCAGTGATAAACGTGAGCTACATCAGGAACTGAAAAGGAGTGACAGAGTGACTACACCATACCTGGGGGACATCTTCTGACTTGATTAAGTCACCTCACTGTCCTGGGCCATTGCATTAAAAGATTATTTTAAGTATTAATAGTATATGTTTTTCAAGATCCTTTCACTTTCCACAAGATTACATACAGCTCTAGGACACTGTGCAAATATTTCCTATTTCTCCTGGAGACAGTTTGACTGATATTTTATAAAGGGAGCTAAGATGCCTCCAGTGCATAGTTTCATGTTAAAAGTAAAGTAAATCCGGACAAACCTGTGAGAAAAGAGTAGAGCCCACAGTAAATAAGCACTATTAGTCTATCCAATGCCTTTATCTTTTGGTCATAAAGTGCCTCTGCAATCACAGGGAAGGATTGTAAGCAGTCCCTTAGCTATAGATGAGATGTGTCTTCCCCTGAGAAGTAAGCACATTTCCATGGTAAAAGATAATCAAAGAAAATGAGGTGGGGGTGGAGGGGGGAGAGAGAATTGTATTAAGCATTTCAAAAACAACAAAAAAACAAAAAACCTTGAGTTTGTAGTTAAAATTTCAAGACATTAATAACACAGAGATCTTAGAGAAAACAACCTAATCTGAAACCCAGGACTTGAAATGATCAAAAATTGATGTAGTAAATCTAAAGCAATATACAAAAATCAAGATATATAATAATTGTTTTTTAGTTTATTTTTTCTTATTTCTATGTATGTATTTGTACTTCATGAGTTTATATGCAACATATGAGTAAGGTGCCCATGCCCCAGAACTAGAGTGACCAGCAGTTTTGAGCTGCCTGACATAGGTGCTGGGAACTTAGCCCAGGCCATCTGCAAGAGCAGTAGACTCTCTTAATCACTGAACCATCTCTCCAGCCCCATACCAGAATCTTTTATAGCCAAGCAATAGGCTTCAAAGTTTCAACAACAATTAGTAGGTGGAAACTGAGATTGGCTCCTCACTTCTTTGATCTAGACACAGAGCACTATCAGTAAATCTCAGTGATGGAATATCTTATGTTTATCATGTAATCTTTGTGTTCAACAGCACCAAGCATTACCTGCAACTGTAAGTGGGCTGGTTATAGATCCCAGACTATGTATGAGAGTCAAATGTGAACCTAATTGTTTCCTGCTATAGCAGGACTTTTCAATGAAAGTGTTGGGATATGAGGGAAAGGTAGATTTGTTGAAAAGATTTTCGATAGGTTATTTTTTAAACACAGCTTTAGAGACTTGCAAATCAACTAACTCATCATTTAACTCTGATAGTATTTCTGAGGAACTCTTTTACTTTTTTAACTAAAACATTAATCTGTCTAGAAACAATAGAAGAGTGGGGGAGGGTAGTTTGGAATTGGCTTCAAATTGACCATTGTTTATTAGGTGTATGACTCTTGGCTTGTTTCCTGTTCAGGAAAACAGAAGTAACAGCAGTTAAGTGAGCTGCGTCACTTATAGGTAACTGCGTCACAAGTATCCAGAATGTGGTTAAAAACAGGAGGGATGTATTTATAGAAGAAAACCAACATGCTGCTTCTACCACTGAACTGCAAAGTAGAGTGCCACAGAGAGGCTCACCTGAACAACAGAAAGTCATTTACCTGTCACTTTAGGGACTTTGTGAATTCTATGCTCAAGGTCTGGTAGGGTTGGTTTCTTCTAAGTTTCCTTGCTTGGCTTAAAGATGCCTGGCCTCCCTGTATCCTTACGTTATTATCTCTCTGTATACATCTGTGTCCAAATTCTCTCTATTAATAGGATATCAGCTAAATTGAATAAGGGCCCACCATAATTGCCTAATTTTAATGTATTTACTTCCTTAAAAGTCTTGTCTCAAAATGCAGTCACATTGTGAAGTCTTGGGGATTAGGGTACCTCCAACATATGAACTTAGGATAGTGACAGTGACACAGTTAAGTCCAAAACAATGACAACAGAGAATGATGACAATGTCAATGATGATGGTAGTGAAGAAAAAATAGTGGGATGGAAGTGCTCTTCCTGCATGAAGTAAAGGCCCATGGCTAGGGAATGGAGATACCTTGGGCTCCTGTGAGGTTCCTTTATATTGCTCTATCCAGGTATTCAGAAAGGGTGCAGGGTGAGCAGAATTTTCCTTTTCTGTGTACTACATTATTCTTGCTTGCTAGAACAAATAATTTAGGGTGGGTAGGGAAGGCAAACATTGGGCTTGCTTCTCTGTGGCCATGACAAACATGGAACTCCAGCTTCTCCCTTAAAAATGATGAAAATCACTGTTAATGTTTATGTCCATATCTGTTAACATTTGAACAGAAGTAAATGAAAGAAGAAAAACAAATAGTTTTAACCGTGAAGTTTTGTTTTTTTTGTAATTAGCTCTTGAGGCACTATGAAATTCATGTCCTGAAACACGTATGAAGACTTGATTATATGTTTCATAGCACTTGAGTAACATTTTATAGCTTGACGAGTCTTTGCTTTCTTCCATGGAGCAGATAAGCTCTCATAAGACCACCTAGTTTAATGCTTGCCAATGGATCATGAACCTCAGCACTTTGTTGCAAGGTGAATGGGAGAATGCCGAAATGGATCGTGCAGACAATAACTATATCCAAATGAGAACCTGATAAACCTGCTTAAGAAACAATGTATTTCATTTCTATAAAGTGGGAAACATCACTGTTAAGAGGTTTTAAATTTTCCAGTTTTGAATGCCAGCTCAACTATACATTCTTAAGACTGTCTTCTCTGAGCCTCTGTGATGCATGGGAAAATGGGAAGCAGTGATTGCACCAATCTGTCAGGATGAGGGCCAAGTGTTCACAAAGTATCTGGAACAGCACCAGTGTCACAGAAGGTCCTAAAGGATGGTTAACAGAGAATAACATCTCCTGTGTCAGAATTGAGGATAGTTCTTCATATCTTCTCATCACTTGCAAGGGTTAACCCTCCATATTTTCTTGTAGTCACATTGGGAAATACAATAGCCTGTGCCAGGCTTGGAAGTGAAGTGTAGAGAAGAAAATCCAAGCCAGAGTATACGTTCCTTTCAGCTACTCATGAAGCTCTTCCCTCCCATGGGCTGCTGAAGTTGGCTTGTCACCAAGCCATCAGCCCATCTGTTCCATATAAAGTGTCTCCTTCTTTGTGGAAAGGAGAGAGACTAGTTGGATGATTTCAAGAGGAAAAACTTTTAAGTCTAGAATTTCTTGGTTCATTAATGTGCAATGTACTTGGTTGACAGCAAGTTGAGATTACATTTGAATTTAAATAAGTCATCACAGGCGTCCAGCCCACACTCGCACTAGCACTCACCCTTACATTTCTCACTGAAATGCATCAGTGGGATAGAGCCAGACATAAAAGTATAGGTACAAGAGATTCTCAGTACTGCTGTATGAAGAGAATCTTCATTTTAATTTTCCTGTTATACCAAGCAACATTCCTGACAGAACATGTTATCCTGTTTAAGTAATTTCAACATTCTCTGGATGCTTTCTGACTCTACTGGATATCAAATCTCTGGAACTTGATTAACAGGAAAAGTATAAACAAGCTGATCCTATAATACCAGCCTAGAGGCTGAGTTGCATGAAGCTTCTGGAATAAACTTACATACCTTTTTATTTGATTTAGGAAAGAAAAAAAAGACAAATTTCATGCAATACGGAGTAGCCTCAAAATTGTTTTATAGTTAGATAGCCTTAAACTCCTGATCTTTCTACCTTTACCTTCCAAGTCCTGGTGTTACAGGGGCGCACCACACAGGCTAGATGTTTCAAACTAGTGCTGTGAGGAAGGCGAGAAGTTTGTGTGTAGTGTGTGGTGAGTGTGTGTGTGTGTTGTATGTGTATTATATCTGTGTGATGTGATGTATGTGTGTTTGTATATGTATTTTATCTGTGTGATGTGACTTGTGTGTGTGTGTTAATTCATGCAGCACTCATTCTAGACATCAAGTTTATAGGTTCAAAAATATAAAGGTGAACATAAGCATAGATCTTTCAGGAAGCTAAGTCATGTGGAATATTAGTGTATTTCAGAGGAATGGGAGGGTGGATTGGAAGGAAAGATGAACTGGACCTGTGAGCCATCTTAAGGAGTCTAGTCTTTACTCTGAACACAGTGGGGAAGTATTGAAGATCTTGGAGGAGGGCAGTGGTATTCCAATTCCTCACTAGAAAGGCATCAGCCAGCCTCCTACAGAGGAAGCAATGCCAAATAGAAACTGCTTGAAAGAATAGCTGAGGGACTGGCTCCTTGTGTTCATCATACAAGGAGAGCAAATATCAAGTAGGTGAAAAAACTGCTGCTCATGAGGACCACCTCAGTAACCTCTCTGCCCAAATAGATTCTAGGAGTCAGATTTCCTTAGCAGCAAACAGCTTGAGGAATGAGCACGGGGACACCTTAGCATCTCCAGCCATAAGGACTCTAATGCCCTTCTTTCAGCAGAGGTCCCCATGGGAGAAGTAATGGAGCATCATCCCACAAGTCTGGCAGCAGCCCACCATCCCCAAGGGAAAAAGACCTTCTGTCTATGCTGTGTAGGAATCAACTGAGCCCCAATAACATCCACCCCAGCTACGCCCCTTCTTCTCCAAGTAGCAGCAACTCCGGCTCATACAAAGGAAGTGACTGTAGTCCAGTCATGAGGTAAGTCCCATTTCCCTCCTAAGGCAGGCTTCTTAATTTGTCCAGTTTGGGACTTTTCTTTAAAGGGAAAAATCACATAACTTTCTTCCCTGCTTTAATCTTTTAATAAGACTCTTCTATTCTTTCCCACAGTTAGCTAATCCTTTAAGGGTTGGTGCAAAAAGAATACAAACCACAAGCTGAAATAACACAGGATGGTCCAAGCACTTACTGGTTAGGGAGGGGAAATGGCACAGTGCATGTGTATGTGTGTCAGGAGGGGGGTGTGTTCTCATTTCCTAGGTACAGGGAGGAATTATGCTGGTGTTCATTCACTCATTAAATGCTTATTGAGTAGCAGGGTCTGTGTTCAACACTGAGAATAGAGTGGTGAACAGAAATGGCTCTTGGGCTCACTGCCCAAAGGAGAAGGATTCTAGCTATCTAATAAGAAAAATAAATTAAGATTATTCTGCAACTAGCTGTTGCTAAATGAATATGTAAGAAGTGGGGCAGGGGTCTAGTTCAGGACAGAGTGATCAGAGAGGCCACATTAACAAAATAAAACAGAAGTGATATGTAAAAAGTGAGTGGGGAATTAATAGTAGGTGAAGAGGGGTGGGGAGGAGGAAGGGATGACGAAGTATCCACAGACGGGCTAGAGAGGAGAGCTTGGAGGTTTGGGAACTGAACATGGGTCATATTGAACAGAGTGTAGGCACAGGGGCAAGCAGCAAACAGGGGGCTTGAATTGAGTGCAGAGTTGCAGAACCTGGCAGCCCTCCACAGCCCTCTTCCTCCCCAGCATCCTCATTCTCATTAGTCAGCTCTCTTACTGCCGGGATGCCCAGACTTAGCCAGGCCAGAGAAGGGCCAAGATTCCAGCTGGGCTGTGTTTGCAGAACATTGAGTGCTTCTTCTCCACAAAACACACTGGTAAGAGTGGAGTGGCCCTGTTCCCTCTGAACAAGGAACTTTCCATTTCCACCAAATCAGCACACTTACACTGGCATTCACTTCAGAACAATTTGAATTCACTAATAATAAGGAAGATCTTTAGGCAGGGGCAAACTGTGAGGAAAGTTAGGTTACCTTGCTCTCTCTCTTCCCTCCTGACCCCTGTCTTTAATGTAACAGCATGTTAATCTGAACTGACAGCCGAGGCCCATACCAGTTCATATGAAATCATTCATTTTTTTATTAAAAATTTTATTTTTAATTTATATGTGATTTTGTTTGGATGGTTATCTGTGCACTACCTGAATGCAGTGCCCATGGAGGGCAGTCAAGGGTTTCCTATACTCGATGACTGGAGTTACAGGTGGTTGTAAACAGCCATGTTGGTACTGGAAATTGAACCCGAGTTCTCTGGAAGAACAGCCAGTGCTCTTAAACCACTGCACCATCTCTCTAAGCCCTCATGAAATCAATAAACCTTAGAAAACCTCCCTGGACTGTCCAATCCTTACTTACACACACACACACACACACACACACATACACACACACAATTCCTCAACCTTCCATGTAACCAGCAGCCCTACAATTGGCCTGTGTGTCATAGTCCATCTTCTGACAGTTATCTGCTCTGAGACTTGCAACTCCAGCACACTGTTGCCAGCTTTGGCTGTCAGCTGCATGTCTGTTTGGGCTGCTAGAGCAGAGTGACTGACTCTAGACACAAACACAAGTGGGTGTTCATTCACTTCTGGAGTCTGAAACGGTGCCAACAGGCTCAAGTTCTGTGGAGGGCTCACTTATGTGTCGGAGACTCCTCTTTATTGTATCTTCACATGCAAAAAAAAGTGCTCTAGAGAGCTCTCTAGAGTTCTTTTAAAACTTGTATTGGCATATATTAATGGTATAAAATAACAGTTTTCATTGAAACTTTTATACATGAATATAGTATTCTCAGATCATCTTTATTCTTCATTTCCTCTGTCATCCCAGTAGTTAGGCTTTCTGGTAAGGGCATTAATTCCATCACAAAAGCTCTATGCTCATTACATCTTAATTACTTCCCAATCTGAGGGAGGTGTGCACAGACATCCAGTATACTGCTTTCCTTTACTTTCCATAGAAAAGTAGACAGGGCAAAGAGTAACATCTTCTTACTCGAATTATTTCAGGAGGTCTGGAAGATATATGTCTTGTGGAGAAAATCATGGTGTCAAGCCCCCAAATCCAGAACAGTATTTGACTCCTCTGCAGCAGAAGGAGGTCACAGTGAGGCACCTGAGGACCAAGCTGAAGGAGTCTGAGCGCCGGCTGCACGAGAGGTAAATCTGGATTTATCATATTCTGAGGCTTAGTACAGTTGCTTCTTTCTAGAAAGCGGTATAGGAACCAAGACTGTACAGAGGAATGAAAAGGAAAACACTTGATTTTTTAAAGTTTTTTGCCTGTATCCATGGCATAGTAATTTTATAACTGTTTGTGCCCTGGCTGTTGCAGGCGCTCACAACAGCAAGGTTAGAGAGGGCCCTGTCTTCTGGTTGTGCTCAGCTTTGCCATGAAGAATTGGGTGTGTACATGACTATTTTTAAATGGCAGAAACACTTGCAGGAACAATCTTCTACTTCCAGCAGAACAGGTCACAGTGGCCCCATCAAGCCCTGACAATCTCTGGAGTGAGTGGATATCTGTGTGCACTATGACTCCTGCCAGCTATTTGTATGCTAAAGGAAGAGCTTCATTATTCTTGGACTGCTCTTAAGGCTTCAGGGGGAAAAAAAAGCCTGTGACTAGATCTTATCACAGACAGAAAAACGTCAAAGTTTGACATGTTGAGAGGAAGCCAAATTTTCTGCTTCATAGTTTTCACTTGGAACTTCTTGAGACAAAGTGACTATCAGACAAACAAGCTGTTATCAAGGGAGCTGCATCCTTAGTGAAGGTAGCATTTGCATTTTCTGGGAACTGACCAGCTCATGCTCTTCCTCTACTGTCATAGGGTATGGTGAAGAACCTGTGGTCTTGACTGGTGTAGACAGACAGTAGTACAGGCAGGGAGTTTTCATCTTCCTCTTTGTCTCTTTACTTGATTGAAAGAGACTTGAGACCCATGCTCACCTCTGGAGTGAACTCCTCTGGGGTGAACTTTGTGGATTACTGTGATTTATGAAAAGTCCACAGGAAGGTTTGAACCCTTCTAAGAGAAGGTATAAGAAAACAGGAAAACCTGATAAAATAGCCAAGCCTAAACTTAAAGAAGCAACATTAACTGCTCCTCAGGTACATGAAGACATGGACTGCTTGATCTTTATAGTTACAAGTAACATGAGGATACGTATTTACACTGACTTGGAAGAAATTATATGTAAGAATTTCTTGGCAAAGAGTTTTAAATAGATTATTGTGAACAATAAGATAGCTCAGAGTCACCTCAACGTATAACAGATTGAGAATGCTCTTTTCTGAGGTGAGACAGACTAAGCTCCGATTACAAATCTTCTCTTGAACATATAGCATTTCATGGTTTAAAAAAGTATCTCTGGAATATGAAGACAGTTACCAAAGCTAAAACTGATCTCAGCTTCTCTTTAACCAGAATTTAAAAGTGAAATGGACTTTTCTTCCACAATTGTTCATAAGATACTATGAAAGAGTAAACGACAGAGTTAGAAGTAGGCTAAGAAACTAATAGTAAAATATTAAATACTAAGTTTTGAGTAGAAGATAATGCTAGCAAAGTACTTGGCACAATACCTGCTCCATAGTGGACATTCAAAAAGGAAACAATGCAGCTATTTTGATTCTGATTCTGGTTACTATTATTAGCTTAGCTGTTTTACAATTAACGAGGGAATTCTGTGGCTAATACTTGCAAAAAAAAATAAAAAGAAATTCTGAAACTGAAAATGCTTTAGCTTCTATATTCCATGTGGAAGAGTTGGGTGTCTATTTCAGAGTTGACTCTGCTTGTAACGTTGCCTGCCTTTCCTCTAGGGAATCTGAAATCATGGAGCTCAAGTCTCAGCTGACTCGAATGAGGGAAGACTGGATTGAAGAAGAGTGTCACAGAGTGGAGGCTCAGCTGGCACTCAAGGAGGCTAGGAAAGAGATTAAACAGCTCAAACAGGTCATTGAAACTATGAGGAGCAGTTTGGCTGATAAAGATAAAGGCATTCAGAAATACTTTGTGGACATAAACATCCAAAATAAGAAGCTGGAGTCTCTGCTTCAAAGCATGGAGATGGCACACAATAGTTCCCTGAGGGATGAACTCTGTCTAGACTTCTGTGATTCCCCAGAGAAAAGTTTGCCACTAAGCACCCCGTTTGGCAAGATGGCAGATGGGTTATCTCTGGAGGAACAGGTAACAGAGGAAGGTGCTGACAGTGAGTTTCTGGTGGGAGACAGCATGGCTGAGGGCACAGATCTGTTAGATGAGATGGTGACTGCCAGCACCTCAGAATCTGGTGACCTGGAGTTTGTTCACTCCACCCCAGGGCCACAAGCCCTCAAGGCTCTCCCATTGGTGGTGGAGCAAGCAGTGCAGACAGATGTGGTGCCGTTCAGCCCTGCCATCTCAGAGCTAATTCAGAGTGTGCTAAAGCTTCAGGACTCCTGTCCCACAAACTCAACATCCCCAGATGAATCTGGAGCCGACTCGATGGAAAGCTTCCCAGAATCCATCTCTGCCTTAATGGTCGATTTAACTCCAAGAAGTCCCAACTCAGCCATCCTTCTGTCTCCTATGGAGATTCCATTCAGCAAGGCAGCTAAGGAAGCCCGTGCAAATCGCCTCATGAGAGAGCTAGATTTTGCAGCCTACACAGAAGAAAGGTTGGACAGCATCCTCTCGATGTCTCAGGGAGGTGTTGTGAGGCAGTACTGGAGCAGCAGTTTCTTGGTGGATCTACTGGCTGTGGCTGCTCCTGTGGTACCCACAGTTCTGTGGGCATTCAGTACTCAGAGAGGGGGTGTGGATCCTGTCTACAACATTGGAGCCTTGCTCCGGGGCTGCTGTGTGGTGGCTCTACACTCACTGCGCCGCCGCACAGCTTTCCACTTCAAAACCTAATTAGTTGTTACTGTGTGCCAATGTGTCCGTGGGGCAGCTGGGTGCTGCTGCTCCAGTACTGCCTCACACCACCTCTCTGAGCAGGGCGGTGCTGCTTGCTCTACCACCACACTGCTCTCTTTCTGGCTCACCAAGGGGAGAGCCTTGAGGGCTTGTAGGCCTGGGGTGGAATGAAAAAACTCCAGGTTCCCAGATTCTGCAACAGCAGTGGATCAGTGGAAGTCTCTATTTTGTCGTTTTGCTCCTCGCTATTTGATTTGCACTATAGTCAGTTGAAGCCTGTTCAATGTTTAAAACCAGAGGTATCTTTCAAGGTGTGGGAACCTGGTCCTGGTAGATGTCCCAACAAAATGGTGTAGAAAGCATGCTTGTGCCCCTGCTGTGTCGTCTGAGGTGCCCGTTCTTATACTAATGGTTCAGGAAGAGAAAATGCAATTTGCACTTTCACCACAGCCTCTCTAAGGCTGGCATGTTATCTCCTTGCTTTGCTTTGTGCCGTTTCAAAATGTGTAATTGTTCCAGCATTCCAATGGTCTTGTGCATAGCAGGGGACTGTAACCAAAAATAAAAATGTATTTGTGTAAATTGGTTCAAAGAACACTTGAATAGCTTCTTTATTGTCTTTCTTGGGGTTGATAAGGTTTGACTGTTTGGATTTTTTTTGTAAACTAAATGTAGCTCCAAAGTCTTAAAAGGCTCATTTGCTCTTAAATCTGTCAGTTGAAACTATGTAAATTTATAAAATACTAACTTATTTTTTGCTTATTATATATAGTGTTTTATTGGAAACTGTTTGTACCCACACACTTCAGCATGAAAATAAAGATTAGTGTTTCCATTTAAATGTTTATGTATCCTATAATTTTGAATTTACTATACAAGACCAAATAAATAGATCATTCTTTTTAATAAGATTCTATAAAAATGGAATTAAGCAGAGAAATGAGAAAGAAAAAAATAATTATTAATGAAGGGTCAAGGGCTGGAGAGATGATCCAGTAAGAGTAATGCACTACTCTTGTAGAGAACCTGAATTCTGTTCCCAGCACCCATGTGGCTCAAATCCACCTGAACTCTAGCTCCAAGGAATCCAACACCTTCCAACCAAACACTGAGGCATACACTCACAAAGACCTTCTCTCTGCCTCCTGTATCCCTCCAACCCTCACCCCTCTTTCTCTCAATACACATATACTCTATCTCTTAAAAATAAAAATCCTTAGAAAGGTAAATATGCCCTACCCTGAAAAGTCTTATTTCTAAAATAAGAAGGGATCTGCAGTGATTCATTGATTCTTACTAGCCTTATGAAGTGGGTATTCTACTTTACAAACAGGAACAAAAGTGCTCAAAATCTCTAAGTTCACCTTCAGAAGCCAAGATTTTAAATGTTGAAATGAAAAATGTCTCTTCTACCTTACTATAGAAATGGAGGTGATCTGGCAAATAGCCTTTCACTCCAAAACTTTCTCTCCATATATAGCACTTTAAATATAACATGCTGTCACTGTTGTTTATTTGAATCTTTAATGTCTTATTGTCCATATCTACCATTGATATGTTAGCTCTGTGAACAGTGCAGGGATCTGTCTCACATACAGATGTCAAGAGCTTAAAAATAACCTGGAACATAGATCTGAAAATCACTGTAGATAATCCATCCAATAACCACTTACTGGGGTATCACAAACCAGATAGCCACTTTATTGTGTCAATCACTAATAGGCAAGCAGGGTAGTTCCATTTTTTGTTAATGAAGAATGCAGTGTGTTCTAACAGATAATTTTAGGCTGAGGTATGTGCTTTAAAAGGTGCTTTGAGCCAACAGTGACAGATGAGGTAAGGATAAGTAATATACCTCTGAAGTAATATCATGAATAAATCATGAGAAACAATGAGTAAAATGTTACCCACAAAGAACAAATGTGAAGACCTCCAAGGAAGAAAAGGGTTCAACGTATTTTGGGAGCATGGTGGGGAGGCCAGGATGATAGAGCAATGGGAAGGGTATAGACAGAAAGCAGATTCATTTGGGAGTATATAAACCATTGTAGTGTTCTGGGTTTACTGTCAATGCAATGAGAAAATATTAATGGACTTCGAGCAGAAAAATGACATGTTTATTCTTTAAAACTAACTGCAGGGTATAGGGTGTACTGTAGTTAGGCAGGAATGAGAACAGAGACCAAGTAGAGTTCTATTTTCATGGTACCAATGAGAGATCAACTACTTGTCTCTAGATGTAAATAAAGTGAGTAAGTTGAATAAAGATAGAAATAATGGGTGAGAGGGAAAGGTAGAATAAAAGGAAAAAGGGAGAAATTAAGGATAACTCAAAGGTTTCCAGCTTCAGCAACAACATCAATGAATACCATTACTGACAATGAAGAGTTCAAAAGAATCAAGTTTGGCTGAGAAAGAATGTGATGTCTACTGAAATATCTATGTGGAGATTCCAAATAAGTAACTGCATATATACATATGAAGATCCTAAGGAACTGCCAAAGTTAGTTAAAAAATTGCTGTTCCTTGGTTCTGCACAGTATTTAGAAAAATAGGAACAGATGAAATCATCCAAGAATTGGGAGAAAAGGCCAAATACTAAGTTCTGTCTTACTCTCACATTTAGAGAGAAGTAAGGAATGAAGAACTTAGAAAGCCAGAGATTTCTAAAAGATGAGGAAAATTAGGTGAATGGAGTCAGAGAAACAGAGTGGTTTGAATGCAGTGTTAAAACTCTACGAAGAAGATGCATAATGTACAAACCATAATGTATTCACTGGCTTTGATAGCAAAGTCTTAATGATTTTGTCAATTCACCTTTATGGGAGAAATAGGGATAGAAGCCAGATTTGATCAGTTTAAAGAGTGAATGGAAGTCCAGAACCTTGCCTGCCCATGCCATGACTGCGCTCCCAGGCCTAGCTCCAGATATACAATTACTCCACTCTACACTGATGAGTTCCCCAAAACCACCTCTACCTGCACCAACTCCACAATCCCAGGTATGGTTCCAATCTCTTTGCTTCTTCACTGACCTTGTCTATGAGTTCCCCGAGAACCAAGCCACCTGTGTTCTCTCCATAGTTCCACTTCTAGATCTGGTGGCATAGCTTCTGTACCAGTCCCACCTGAGGCAATAAAGAATCTCACATAAGACACACAACCAGTGAAAGAAGTCCGTAAGTCAAGGTCACATCACAAAAACACAAACAATATGATAGGCCAAGACAATAGGCTACTCAAACCCAGTACAGAAATATCCTATAGAAGTGTTCTCTAATGAGAATCACCTAGATGAACCCTAGGACACAGAATTTAAAAGTAGTCATAAACATGAGAGAATTCATGGAGTTTATGGAAAATATAAACAAATAATTTCATGAACCTAAAGAGGATAGGAATAAATTCCTGAATGACGTTTGTGAAAACACAAACATACAGCTGATTGATATGATGAACATAATTCAGGGTTTGATAACTGAATGCAGTAAAAAAATATAAATATTAAAGAAAACTTTATGAAGATAGAATGAAAAAAAAAACCTCAATAATCCAATGACAAAACAAGCCATACAAGAAGACTTGACATGTATGTACAAAGGATTTGATACCCTACTGCACAGATTCACTGCTGCTCTATTTGTATTGGCTAGAAAATGGAAACAACCTAAATGTTCTTCAACTGACAAATAATGAAATAATGTGGTATTTATACTCCATGGAAATCTATTCAGCTTTAGAGATATGAAATCATACAACTTTCAAACAAATGAATCAAACTAGAAACATTACTTAGTAAGGTAACCCAGACCCCTAAAGACAAACACTACATGCTCTCTCTTATTTGTGGAGCATAGCTCTTAATCTTCAGATTTGAGTATATCACCTGAGGTAACTGCAGAAGCTGGGAAGGTGAATAGGGACCATGGGAAGTGAGGACTTCTAGAGAAGGATGTATAGTAGTTTGCTGCTACTGGGGCATCTCAGCGAGGAAGACAAGGAAGCATATTCATGGCTGCAAACTCTGCCACACCTCAGCAGAGGGAACAACCATCATGGCCATGCCATCCTGGCCAGTGCAACCACAAGTGTCTGAACTCAGGTGTTTTTATTGATTCAGAACTCCTCAGGTGCAGATCATACACAATCAAACACCCACAGAGATCCAACACCTGCAGACAATACAAAATGCCAAGACTTAGGATAGCCCCTCACCCAACAGTATATAAAACAATTATTTTATACATAACTAAAAATTAACTTCCACAACAAGGGGATATTAGGACACAGGTGCTATAAAGGGGAAAATGGGAAAAACAAGGAGGGGACTGTAATCGGGTAAAAAGAAGGAATAAGAACACTAAGATGGTTGAAAAAAATCATAAGGAAAAATATGTTTACTTAAACTACACATATATAATATATATCACTACACATAGATACATACATATATATAGTTTGAATGGAGTTATGCCACATGGGGTGAAAATGCTCTCCAAGGAGAGCTATCGACTAACAAAAATCCCAGTGCCGGACTTGGGTACCTCCCTTCAAGTTGTTAAGAAAGAATGTTTATGTATCTGTATGTATATATGTATGTGTATACACACACACACACACATATATATATATACACACACACATACATTCTATTGCATTTTATGTTTGTGAGTGTGTATACATGTAACAATAATAAAGAGTTCATGAAAGTGAATAGTGGAAAGGGAAAGAAATGAAGAGGGAGAGGGAGAGATGATATAAATTTCCTGCTCATGTAAGAAACTCTCAACAGCAACAAAAAGAGATCAATGAAAAAGAGGAAGTAGAAATAAGAGTGTGCGGCTAATTTGTTTTTCTTTGAAGGGAGGTAGAAATATGTAATAGGTACAAGAGATATGAGGTCCAGAGTTTGATTAGTAAGTAAATCACTGAAGGGAAAGAAACTGGTAGGTTAAATGAAGAAAAAAAACAATGTCTAGAGAAGATCCCTGTCAGGATACATGATGAAGAGAGCCCTTGCCGAGGAGCCCACCTTCTGGAATGTACATATGAGAGGCACATATATTTGTATTTCTATGTAATTTACCTTGCAGTTCCAATCAACAGTAGAAGGATTTGGCTAAAATGGAAGGGGAAATCATTCAGGGACACGAATATTTGGAAGTGTTCCAAAGTACTGAGCCATACTGACTCAGGTTCTTTCCTGTGGCCCAACCCAGACAAAGAACCTAGATACTGATTGCTTTCTTGAAGTCCCTCCTTCTGTTTATTTTTAGTCATTGCTAAATTATAGCATTTTTACTTTTTAAAAAATTATAAGCCTGCTTGTGAGTATCAGTATGTTATTGTCATCATAGACCAAAATTCCACATTGCTATCACTTCAAGATGGATCTAGAGGAAGAACTCCTTTGAGAAAAGATCTTCAAGAACCATACAGCTGTTAGCAAACTGGAGGCAGATGATCACCAACAACAGATTGCTTCCTTGCCTCAATGTCTTGTGTCTTTCACAGAATTTAAATGCTTCAAAGAAAGCAGTTTATTTGAGACCCTAGGCCCTGAATATCCTATGCACAGTGAAACTTTCCCAAAGGTGAAAGGGGAATCTGCAGCAGTAATTCCTTTTCCTTTCGTTTGCCCCGTTCCCATCCTCCTCCATCTGCTTTATACTGTCAGCATGTATATAATATGTGGGAAATTACTGAGTTCCTCGGAACAAAAAAGGATGGAGTATGTTTACTTTCTGGAAGCCCAAGGTGTTGCCTGGTTTTCTGAACAAGGTGATTTGATCCTGCAAATAGAAGTGCCTCAGAGTTGCTTTTTGGGTGCCTGTGATGTACAAACAGACAGGAAAATGGAAACAGAAAGAGTAATTCCACTCTATTGCAGAAACTGCTATCACATCAAAGCAAATGTTAAACATTTCCTACAGTTCTGTGAGCAAACATTTCAATTTATAAGAAAAGATATTTTCCCAAAGGGATATGCTGACCTTTCCAAGTGGGGGGTGGGTTCATGAACAATGCACTCAGATGCCAAGCGTTCTGACATTTGTGGCAAAGAAGGAAGTCTGTGATTTGAATTTGTCATAGGCTCCACCCATGCAGTTTGGTCTGTGTTTCTCTCTTGAGGGTTTTTCTTTTTAAAAGGTTTGGAATAGTTTCCTTACTTCCATTTTAAGTCAGTGAGTAATCTTACAAAATTCATGTATTCCTAATCTTGCCAGGTGAAATAAGGAATAATTTAGGAAAATAAATTTATAGCAAACAAATCTTGAGACAATGTTCACAAACTCCTACCTTTCTAGAAAAACCAAGTAATTAGCAAGTCCAGATAAAGTGAAACAGTTTTATATCAATTATTTTTAAATATTAAAGGTGTGGTGGTGCAGGCTTTAATCCCAGAATTCAGAAGCAGGGGCAAACAGATCTCTGAGTTCCAGACCAGCTTGGTCTCCAGAGCAAGTTCCAGGATAGCAAGGGCTACAGAGAGAAACACTGTCTCAAAACAACAATAATAATTTTTAAACCACCAATTTTTCCTGTCTTAACTGTTATAATGATTTCTAACAACAACAAAAAAAACCAAGTAATTTTGAAATACAAATGCTACTCAGAAGAATTCTGTCTTAATACTGAAGTATTTCCATAGACTTCAAATTTTTTAAAGGCTAATCCATTAATATGCATTTGAACAAGAAAAAACCCAATATATAAAACATGTCCACAAGCAAGAAGCTTTTGGAATGACAGTAAGCCTGGGACCTTGCCATCTGCCTTCATCCATCTCCTACCACAATGAGAGCACAGCATCTGGAACAGTTTGAAAACCACTTCACTATGTACCATGCTCTTTGAAAATTGTCAGCTTATGCAAGACTTCATATGGAAACTCTCAGTTAATTGAAATAGTACTCTGGTTAGTACCATTCTTAGAAATATTTTTGCCAGTGTTGTTTTGGTTTAGTTGTGCAGAGGATTCATTAACTTCCACTCCGAGAACAGAGACATCTGGGCCACAGTGACATAAACTGATGTAAAAGGTAACATCCCAACTCAATCTGTGAATATCAGAGTAGGCATCATAGCTTCTTTAGAATGTTCATTCCAGTTCTTTGAATCAAAACAGCTCAATGTTTTAAAATGATTTGCCAGTTTCTCTTCCTACTAAATATAGGCCCTTGAAATCTTATATATTGCATATAGGCTAAAATATAGGCCCTTGAATTCTTAAACTGACCCTTACTTTTTCTACACTAGTATATCATTTCAGGCTTATTTGTTGTATGGAGAAAATAAAAATAGTTTTAACAATTTTCCTCTTTCCCCCAGAAAGCAGTATATGGGGGTGGGAGGCTTCCAAAGTATCAGTCATATATTACTTTGATCCATAATGGTTTCTTCTAATCAAGACAGATTAGGCAATTATCAGATTCAGGTGCACAGCAGAGCTTTATAAAATAAAGCACTTGTATCTTTATGTGTTTTAAACTTAAACATGGCAGGTTAAATATGTCTATACCTGTATGCATACCAGCCTTCACTTAGCACTACAATAAAATACTGATTCAAAAATAAAAACAATTTTTATTCTTGGTATTTTGACATAGGGTCTCACTCTGTAGCTCAAGCTAGCCTTAAATTTGTGATCCTCTCACCTTAACCTCCTAGGTGCTGAGATTATAACCATTCACCACCAGCTTCAAAAATATATTTTGGTTCTCCAGGCCTGGTGACACATGCCTTTAATTGCAGCATGTGGGTGTGGAGGCATGCGTATCTTAGATCTCTGAGTTCAAGACCACCTAGTCTACAAAGTGAGTTCCAGGCAAATGAGACTCTATCTTATAAGAAGAAAAGAGAAAATAGAAGTCTCATTTTATTTAGCAATGGTATTGATTTTCTACTAGAAAATAAGCAGTTTTATTCAACAAAAATCAACACATTTAGAAACAGCAACACTATATGAGTTAAGAATTTAAACTATGATTCGAATATTTTAACAAATTAAACAATAGGGTGACAGTTAATAATTTATGAGGGACCAAAACTGACAAAAGAGTAAGAAAAAATAATACTGACTAACTACATATTTTTTTAATTTTTCTATTCAAGAAGCTGAATGTTTTCTCTGTCATTCTGCCTCTCAGCCAAATCCTAAAGATAGTTATAGGTGGTCTACAGCAGAAAAGTCTCTAAGAAGGCATAATACTGGTCTGCACATGCATGACACCTGTGGCTTTTCCCTTATTAGAATTATGACCCAATCAAGTGAGCTCTCCTGACTTAATTTTGCAAATGTGAAATTATTTCATTCTGCCTTGTCCATATTTGACCCAAATAAACCATAAACACCTAATGACATAACATTGCCACTCAGTTACAGTCATCAGTTACAGGAAATAAAACTAAGCTAATTCTTCAAATTTATTTAATAAGTGTCTCATCCCAAGCCCCTAATACCCAACCAACACAAGGGTCACTACATAGCCCTCACTGGTCTGCAACTCACTGTGTAGACAAAACTATCTTTGAACTCAGAGATCCACCTGCCCTTGTCTCCTGAGTGCTTGGATTAAAGTCATGTGGTACCACACACATTTTAAATAAGTTTTTAGAAAACACTAACAGGTATTATTTACTATCGTTTATTAATACCATCTTCACTGAGAACTGGAGAATTTCTAATGCCTAATATTTTGGGCAGTTCACAGTTCAAGTTTAAATTTCACACAAGTCATAATCCATTAGGAATTCTGATTAATCACTTATATAACCTGCTCTGAAGCTTCCTATTTTATACCATATTGGTCAAGCACACAGTTGACTTCCTAACCTTTACTTTCTCTATATGTCAAATGATGACATTTATTTACAAGATTGTCAGGAGGCATGGATACAGTTTTTCAGACTTAATGCTAAGCATGTGATATTTAGGTTTCCTTTCCTGTGACAAATATTGAGGCAAACAACTTAAATACAGGAAAAATTTACTTTGGCTTACTGTTTTAGAGGTTTTAATCCATAGTGTCCTGGTCACATGGGTTTTAGGCCTATGGTAAGGTAGAACATTATGGAAGGATATAGTGGAAGAAATGTCTCACCTATAGAAACTGAGAAGTTAAAGACAGAAAAAAGGAAAGGGCCATGTTCTCAACATCCCTTTCAATAGTACACCCCTATGACCACAGGCTGGCAACCAAGCATTCACATAACAGCAAGCAGGAAACACAAGTTTAAGATGAACAACATCACATAACTGCTGACATACTAAATCTGGACTTCAGTGGAAAGACTACTGCCAAATCTAACTAGCCAGCCTCTCCTATCTTCTCCAAGGGCCAACAATAGCACTGTAGTGACAAGTAGGAACAGTACTGAAGGATCTCATAAAGAAAAGTGTACAGTGCTTGTCAACTCCCATTTCTTTTTTCATGTTTTACAACAGGCCTAGTTACATAGTCCAGGCTCCCTCAGCTTCCTAAGTCTTGAAATTATAGGCCTTCTCTACCAGGCCTAGCTAAAACTTCAATTTAAGCACTTATAGTCAAATAGTCTCAATCCTTAAAATCATCATCTATATCTAAATATATGTATATGTAAATACATATATATACACACACACATATATATACAAGGATATATACATAATACATGTATGTATGTAAGTTTGTATGTATCCTTGCAAATGCAGACAAACTGCTTAATTTTGTACCATCTCTTCAACTCTATGAAGTTTTCAAAACTGCTGTGACCAGACCAATGGGTTAAAAAAAACCACACACACATGCAGAATAGTTACAGAAATCTGAAAGAGAAGGCTCAGGTTAATTGGAGTTGACAAGATTTTCAGTTTCCTTGCAAAAGCCACTGCTAACAAATTGGCAGTCAGTAGCTGGTATGCAAGGAAAGAAGCAAATCTTCAGCATGAGGCTGGGCAGGATCTTTATAGCCCTACAAGACAGAACATAGCCTTGGTGAAAAGACACCATAGCACCTGTATAGGAACAGCCCTGTGTGAAAGTCTACATCCTAGGAGCTACATTCAGAGGCCTGTGTGGTATGGATGGAATGTAGAAACACCTTTCATCCAGTATTAGAAAGCAATGGTGTCCATGACTTTAGTCCCTAGAAAAAAACAGTGGAAGCAAACATAGGAAACAGCAGTCAGGAGTCACACAGATAACATCCGAGATGAGTCAAAATGAATGACAAAGTGTCTGGTCAGAGGAAGAGTTAGCAGAGTAAGGATATGCCTAACTCTCATAAAAAAAGGCAGGCTCTCACCTCAGTGAAAGAGAGGTACATAGTCAGCTGAGAAGCAAGTTAGAGTCAATTGAGAAGCATGCTGAAGAGTAAATTGAGAAACAGTTAAGAGTTAGTTGAAGAGTCAGTTACAGAGACAGGATGGAGCACTAAGAGCTCAGGGAGAGACACAGAGACACAGCAGAGCTCAGCAGAAGAAGCCCAGAACAGAGAGTGAGTTGAACTGGAAAAGTCATAGTTCAGAAAGTAAGTGGCTCAGTCAGCCGTACGTCTCAGAATGCTAAGGCTGAAGCCTTTTAGGTCCATGCTAGCATGTTAAATGTTGTAGATTGCACAAAGGTTGAAGCCTTCCAGTTCAAATATTAAGACTAAATTGTAAAAAGGACAAAATGCTCTGGCCTCCAGGGCTCCAGGCTAGAATGAGTGATTTAATTACAGAAAAGAATAAACTGTCCTCTGCCCTGAATCAAGGTCTACATCTGGTGAATATACATCAACATCTGACATCTAAAACAGCATCTCAAAATCTCTCTAGTAACTAAACATGCCAATGGCTATAATTAAGAGACACAGAATATTAAAAAGTAGAAAGTAAAATAAGAAAACAAACTTGCATATGAAAATTTGGTAGGCTGTGACTGTAATCTCAGCATTAGGATGGTAAGTCAGGAGGATGGCAATTTAAAATTCCAGTTAGCCTGGACCACAGAGTAAGTTCTAGACCAGTGTAGGGGAGTCTGTGCTTATGTGGAAGGGAGAGGCAAAAGAAAAGGGAAAACTAAGTAGAGGAGGGAGAGGAGAAAAGGGAATCCTTCATTGTAGTTGTTCCTATATCTTGGAACAAATTGTGAACATTCCAAGGAAAAATAAAGAGATTGAGATTACACACACACACACACACACACACACACACACACACACACACAAACACAGAGTTCTTTTTGGGCTTACAGAAACTCAACTAAAAATAAAGAGCTAGGTCGAAGGTAGTATCAAGTTTAAGTTACTGGTAAATCAAATATATTCTTCAGGTATCTACCATCTTCTCTAGCCCTCTAAATTCCTTCTGAAAGGTATAACTACCTTCCCTAAGAAAAGATGTAGTACCATGTTTGGCTTTCTGGGACTGGATTACCTAAATCAGGATGATTTTTTTCTAGTTCCATCCATTTGCCTGAAAAATTCATGATGTTATTTTTTTTTTTAATAGTTGAGGAATACTCCATTGTGTAAATGTACCACAATTCCTTTATTCATTCTTCAATTGAGGAGCATCTAGGTTGTTTCCAGTTTCTGGCTATATGATAAAGCTGCTATGAGCATAGCTGAACAAGTGTCCTTGTGGTAGGATGGAGCATTCTTTGGATATATGCCTAAGAGTGATAGAGCTGGGTCTCAATGTAGGTCAATTCTCAATTTCCCGAGGAATCATCATGTTGATTTCCATAGCAGCTGTACAAGTTTGCACTCCTACCAGAAATGAAGGAGTGTTTCCCTTGCTCCACATCCTTGTCAGCATCTCCCTGGTAAAGGGGAAAGAGAACAGACAGTGCAGGTGGGCTGGGGGAGGATGGGAATGGGAACAGAAGGGACCAGGTGGGGGAAAAGGGATGGAGGGAGAAAATATGGAGAGACAACTGGAATTGGAGGACATTTAGGAGGTGATTTGGAGACCTAGTGCAGTGGAAACTCACTGGAAGCTATGATGGAGACCCTAGTAAGGATCCCTAGCAATGGGGTGTGAGAAGCCTGAACAGGCCATCTCTTATAACCAGAAAAGGTTTCCAGTGGTAGAACTGGGATAGCATCCTAGCCACAAAACCTTTGACCTACAACCTATCCTCCCTACAGGATCTGCTGAGACAATGGAAAGGCAGAACCCCATGCCAAAGGATGGAACCCATGCCTGATACTACAGGGCAGGCCAGGAACTAGGGACTGGATAGCCAGCAGATGATTTCTAATGATATTCTGTTCTATTCACTGAATCAGTGCTTAGCTCAATCTTCATCAGAGAGGCTTCCTCAGCTAGCTGATGGGAGCAACACAGAGGCCCAGAGTCACATATCATACAAACAAAGGGATAACTGCAGAAGAGAGGGTGGAGGGATTGAGGACTAGGGAGGTGGAGGACACCAGGAAAACAAGCATCACAAAATCAATTGGCCACCTTTTTTAGGGGTTCACACAGACTGCAGACAAGGAACCTGCAGGGTCCCCTAAATATAGAATATATCAGTTTTTTGATTTTTGGTTTTTCGAGACAGGGTTTCCCTGTTGTACTTCTGACTAGCCTTGAACTTACAGAGATCCACCTGCCTGCCACCACCACCCAGCCCTTAATATATCTTATGGTTGCCTGGCTTAATGTTCTTGCAAAACTCCTACAAGCTGGAGTGTTTGCGTGTGTGTGTGTGTGTGTGTGTGTGTGTGTGTGTGTGTGTGTTGGGGGTGGGGGGTGTCTCTGACCCTCTTACCTGCCCTTGGGATCCTTTTCCTCCTGCTGGGTTGCCTAGTCCACCCTCGATGTAGGAATTAGTACCTGGCCTTATTCCATCTTCTAATGCCCAGTTTGAGTGGTAACCCTGTGAGGACTGTTCTTTTCTGAAGAGAAGCAGGGGAGGGAAGCGAGGTTGAGGGGAGATAAGAGATGGGGGAAACTGGGAGGAGTGGAGGGAGGGTAGGAAGAGGGTAGGAATGCATTATACGAGATAAGAAAAAAAATTAAATAGTTTAATTTTAATGTAAATAAAAAATAAGGTAAAAAAAAAAAAAAAGACCAATGCTCATGCCTCATTCCCAACTTGACTTCCATTAGAACCATTCAAAAAAATTCCAATGGTTACATTGCCTTACATACCTAATAAAGGATTTCCTCTAAACAGAGGAACAGAGTATTAAAGTGACTCCAATTGGAAGATATGAACTAGATAGCCTGATTAAGGTAAATGTATCAGCTATATCTGGCTCAGCCCATCCTTTTTAGTACATTGACCATCATCATTGTCTTAGTTTTTTTTTGAACACTGGTTATAGTTGGGTTTATACTTGGTGATATCCTGGTCCAGATGCAGGTTCGATCACTACCACCTTTTCTTGTCAACTTCCACACTTCACTCAGAAATAGTCACTGTTTGGGCTAGAAGTAAGTACATACCAAAACTGAGGAATCCTCATGAAAATGTTTTCAAATTATCAGTTAATAACATCAATATCAAATATCCAGTTAAATATCACAAAGAGCCAAGAAACGGTTTTCTAGCTAAAGCTTAATAATCGTTAGAAATTAAACATTTGTATTAAACACATGAAACAAGCTTTATACTGTCTTTGATTATTTATCTCAAACACAGAATTCAGAATATGAGTAGAACTTCACAAACTATTTAGACCTGCCGTAGTTCTTCTGTTTTAATAAGTGTCTAAAAACCCACTAGGCCATGCCAGACAGTGGTGACACATGCCTTTAATCCCAGAACTTGGAGGCAGAGGCAGGCAGATCTCTGAGTCTGAGACTAGCAGGGTGTACAGAGTGCGTTCCAGGACAACCAGAACTACCCAGAGAAACCTTGACTTAAAAACACAAAAACAAAAACAAATCATTAGGCTTTATCAAAATTAAAAAACTAAAAGAAAAACCATAAATTCAGAAGCTGAAGAAGACAGTTTGTTATCATGAAGAATGTATCATATGTATTTGACTTCATCAATTTTGTTAGGATCACATATACCCAATTTTACATAGAAATTTAGGTAAAAATATTTCAGAATTGTTAGAGAAAAATCTATTTCTTCCTAATTAATCATAAAAGCTATAATTTTTAACTGGTTTCTATTTCTTAAAAGCTAAAGAGCCAAACATAAAAATACCTCATATATACAAAAAAGCATTGACTAAAACAGAGTTCAGTACATCACAATTGTTAGAGGAAAGCAGTAAAACTAACTACACTACAGAAGATTATCCTTTATGAATCCTACATTCGTAAGATCATATAATAGCCTCATGACTAAAATGAATGAATAGGAGAGAATAGATTATTAAAATTCTAAGTTTAGTTCTACCCAACTAGGAGTGTATTGGAGAAATAATTAACATGGTAACTGACAATGTGGTTGGTGCTCAAAAAAAAAATCTTTCTACCAGAGTTAAACTCAACCAGTTGTAATATTTAGATTGAAAACCTAGGTTAAGAAATTTTTAAAAAGTCTCAATGCAGTTATTGATCTTACTATGAAGTACTGCCTTAATTCAAATATATTAATAATGTTTGGCCTCCCTGTACACTGTATATGACATTTAAAAGCCCCATAAAATGTTAATCCTGGGCAATAACTTTGAAGAAAGTAAAACATCTTTAAAAGTTCCAAAGCCACAGAAAATCAGGCCAATTATATTTCAATGGTGGAAAAATTTAATGGATGTGTTTTTTTCCCCATAAAACACAGTATGCAATTATTTCTTTAGACAAGTCAATCAATATCACAAACAAAAAAATATTTATAACTTGGTTTGTAATAAATCAGTAATGTTATCTAGCCGAAAGTATAGGTATCCTCATTATGTAAGATTAAAAAAAAAGGAGAGAGAAATTTTCAAGAACCACTTAATTAAAACTGAAGGCTTTCTGCATTTGAAAATTAAAAGTCCTTAAAGACACTGTTACCATCTTGACATCTGTAATGAAAGGGAAAAGCTACTAATCCTAGTTCTTAAAAGTCACACAAATTTGTCATTGCAGCTGATTTTCAACATTTATACATGCAATATAAATTACAGCTCTGTATAACATTATAATACCGTCCAAAAGAAAATAAGGATATACAAAATATTTGATAAATAAAATTATTGCATTTAATGTTATTTTCTTGAAAACCCAAATCGTCATATTCCTTAATGTTGCACCAAACAATAACAGTTCAAATAATAGAAAATGTATGTCAACACTACCAGAAAACAAAATTGAGAAGGTATTATAGCCCTACCTACAGTTTGTCTAATTTATGTCAAGTGATCATAGAAACAAAAGACTATTAAAATTATTTTGTAATTATGCACAATGAATAAAAGCATAATAGATAGCAGAGTACTCTTCTACCATAAAATTATTTACACCCATTTATTCAGCTAGAAACACTAGCTTGAGAGGTACTGATCTGGTATATTTCACTTGAAATAGCTTCTCTACAGCAAACAATTGTCTTATATTTGGAACATGTTGAAGAAAATAATTGTCTCATTATTTTTGTGTTTTGAGTCTTGATTACTAACAGTTCAAGGTATTGTGGGAGAATCCTGGTGTCCTGGATGGCTCAATAAACACATTAAAATCAAGCAGTGTGATTGTATTCTGAAAATACTCTCCAGTTCATACAAATGCTTGTCATGTAGGCTGCAGGCCCAGACTTCTCCTACTGGCACTAGGACGTGACAAGTGTATGTTATGAAAGTTTCACACCAATTTTGTTTTGCTCTTTCTTCATCAGACGCTGAGCTTCCTTCTCCATTTTCTTTCTTTGTTGTTCTGCTGCTCTCTTTTCTCTGTCTGCAATTTTCTGCTGCCTGAAACACACACACACACACACACACAAATTTGTCTCTTTACTTTTATAAAAAAACTACATAATACCAAATAAATTACAGAAAGGGTGTCTTCACAATCAAGAAATAAATGTATAATGTCTTTAGTTTTCTCATTTCTCTGAAAACATCAAGAATTTTCAAAAGGAGTATTTCTGCTTATCCTTAAAAGAGGACTTTATAAAAATTCTTTATAGAAATGTTTATAGAAATGTTGTCTTTATTATACAAACAGGCAAAGTGTAGCACAAAGCTAAAAGATTTGTCCAGCATAGTATTAATATGTACAGGAGTAGAGACTCACATCTTAACTTTTCTTAGTCACATTATTTCCACAAAAACTCTCTACTTCTAATCAACCATAGCATTTGTGTGTGTCTAGGGTAAACCATCCCCAAATGTTTGATACTGGAATTAATTCTCTTGTTATTATTATATTACAGGTTGATTGGGTTTTTCCTTCTTCTTTTTTTTTTTTTAAATCAGCTAAAGGATGTTAGGAACACATTGCAAAAAGAAAATATAATTTTAGACATATCTTGTACTCAGTACCAACAAACATTTGAGCATCTCCATAAGGCTTACCAGTAGATATTTATCAATTTCACACTACTCTCTGTCTGGTTTTTAGCCCAACATAACTCCACTGAGTAAATGACAGAAACATCTATCTTTACCAACTGGCTTGCATAGGAAGGGGGATTGGGCCTATAATGATGATGTAGGACAGAGAGGAAGAAATCTAATTTAGGTATGAACAAATAACTCAAGAAGTATGTAAAGTTACCACTGAGCCTGGAATAGGCAGCACAGAATAGGCACCTAGATCTATGCAGAACAATCCAAGCTGGGACATCTAAATTAGCATATGTTCAACTTAAAGTTTATATGTTAAACTTTATAAAGTGATATATTAGAGCATAGATATTCACACAAATATGCATTTGTGTGTATATAAAACTGTTTTTCAATAACAATTACAAATGTAAGGACGTAGAGTTACAAACGACCAAAATTCCACAAAGGAGAAAAATTTCTTTGTGACAACACTCCAACTTCATCATCGATTAAAGAATCAATTTAAAGAATGAAGCCAGATAGTGGTGGCGCAAGCCTTTAATCCCAGCACTCTGGAGACAGAGTAAGGCAGATCTCTGTGAGTTCAAGGCCAGCCTGGTCTACAGAGTGAGTTCCAGGACAGTCAGAATTACAACAGAAAACCCTGTCTCAAAAAAAAAAAAAAAAAAAATGTAGGAAGGAAATAATTATTAAGGACTGGATAGGTTATAAAAACTTTGACCAAGTTCCTATTAAAATAAAAATACCAACAATGAACATTCCAGTCACACACACACACACACAGAAACCAATTTAGAGATTATTCTAGATAAAAAAATGTATTTTACCCATCTAGATTCAAGCCTGGAACTGCTTTAGTACTAGAATCATACTTATTTAGCTGATCACTGAATTAGAGTATTTTAGGTTGGCAATGGAAAAAATTCTGAGTTTAGAAAATCTGGAACACAGATATACTTTTACAATACTCACTGTCTTCCTAGAGGTAGTAATGACACAAGTCTCCATGTCCCTTTGACTATACTTGTGCACCAAGCAGCATGAAGCTTGTCTATTATTAATAATCTCATTCAACTAAATTGTCATAATGTAAAATATTACTGTTTTCTTTGTTGTTTTATTTAGGGAACAAGAGAGATAGAATGGAAAAGGGAAAGTTTTAGAGTAACATTAAGATGCTCTGTTCACGGCTAAAAATTCCATAATACTGCCATTAAGATTATTAGATTCAGGGCTGGAGAGATGGCTCAGTGGTTAAGAACACTGGCTGCTCTTCCAGAGGATTTGGGTTCAATTCCCAGTGCCCACATGGCAGCTCACAACTCTCAGGGTAAATCCAGTTCCAAGGGATCCAATACCCTCTCACACAGACCCTAAATGCTGTCAAAACACCAACATAAATAAAATAAAAATAAAATATTAAAAAGAAAAAGATTATTAGATTCAAATGAACAGCTCTTTGCTTTATCCTTGAACTTGATAAAACTAATAATTATTAGAGCCCTATAAAAATGTCTTTTTTGATGACCCTGCAACATTATTACTATAGTTTTACAATTTTAAAAATACCTTTGTTAAAGACTCCATTCATTGACCAAAGGGAAACTAAACATGAAAAACTCTCACAAAATGTGATCCCCTCCTGTTTAAAAAAGACATGCTAAAAACAAGATTTATTTTAAAAAAAACAAAAAAAAAAAACTTTTAGCTATTTAACTGCACCCTCTGCTGGTTATTCAAGGTTACTAAAAATTTGCCATCAAAGACAAGAAAAGAAAATATAAAAATGTAAAAATTAGTTCAATTGTTAAAATACCAAAGTAAAAGGTAATTCAGTTTCTATCCATAAAGCAAAACAATCATAATCTTAAAAGAAAAATTTTGATTGTATTTAGCTAAATTCTTCATTTTATTTATGTATATGTGTATGTATGCACATCATGTGTGTACCCATATAGGCCAGAAGAGGACACTGAATCTCCTGAAACTGATATGGATGCTGGGACAGAGCCTGGATCTTCTGGAAGAGAAGCACGTGTGCTCTTACCCACTAAGCCATGTCCCAGCCCATGCTATATAATCTTAAATGTATATAGAGACTAGACAGATTTACATTTGAGTTTAAATTAGTGATCACAGTTCCAGGTCTGCTTTTCATTATTCTTCCTTTACTTTTTGACCCAATATGGATGTATGAGAACTAAGTTTATTACACAAAAGCACAAAATGAACATCCAATAAAAATAAACTTTAAAACTAGAGAGTAGTATTTACTTTTTTCTGTAGTATGGGTTATTAATATGACTTATCTATTTTATGAGACTTTCATAGACACTAAAATTAAGTTTCATGTGGAGATTAAGGGTACTTTATCAGTTACTTTCATTCAAATGTGAAGTTTTGACACAATTTGAAATTGTGAAACAAAAACAAAATTACATCTTCTAATCTAGAACATTATATAAAGGTGGCTCACATTTCACAGTAGGGTATCATGGCTACCATGTGGTTAAGTGTATGCAAGCAACTTTTGCCATTAACATTATTATCCTTTGATTGAGACATCTTTTCAAATTCATAGTATCATTTCACAAGATATGAAACCTGGGATTTAGATCATGTTCAATGAGAAACAAGTTCAATAAGGTTCAGCATGGAAAAATGAAGACAGACATTTGGCAGAGCAGGCTTCCTTGACCTTAAAAACAACAAGAAACAGATCTAAGTTTTTTTACTCAAAGTGTAAGATAAAACATCATCCAAATACCTTAGAACTTCTTCTGCTTGCCAAGCTGCATCTTCTTCCTCTTCCCATGCATTGGTATTTTCTTGCCAGGCATCTAAGTCACCTAATTCTGACTATATTGAAAAATAAAAGTAAGATAATAAACATTTTTTAATACAGATCAAAACCAAAACAACCAAAAAAGAGTAATTCTAAAGATCTAAAGCAGAAAAACCTGTTATTCTCCTGTAGTTCCCTAACTTCCATACCAATCTCTACACAGGACATAAATCTAGCCTCTAGTTTGTCTAGGACTGCAGGTTTCACAATAATGCTATGATGTGTGACTTTCCCAAGTGTTAAAAAATGTTCTGGGCAACTGGTACAATAGTGGTATGCCTTTATGGGACCAATCAATTGCTGACTGGATCCCAACAGAGTATTCACACCTATACCTGATACTGTAAACCTGGTCAAAGGTCCATGGTTGGAGAGGTCATAGACCTCTCAGTAGCATGGAATAGCTACTGTTACTGTTCTGCTAAATAGACATGCTATGACTGTTGAATTACCTTCTAAAGATTTATGCCTGTGCCTTCAAGTTGGTGCTGCTGTAAGCTTTGGTCAGAAAAGCTTGTTTTCAATGGGCTGTGGTTATTGTAGACTCAGAAGTGGTCAAAATGGCCAGAATCAGTAACTGCAGAATGCCTAACACTAAGAAGATATCTGTATCAATACCTCCTGCCTCCAGCACCAAGGCTCAGAAAACATCATGGAAGGGCAGAAGAGAGTAAAGTATTCTGGAATGCAATCTGCCCTGAATGCCACAGCAACTGCATTAAAGAACTCACAGTAGCTATGATTTGCTATACAAGACTTGCACATAAATAGTCCCTCAACATTCCCTCATGGTAGTGGGGAGGGACACATGTGGTCCCTTCTACTCCTAAGGGCCTACAGGCAGTTAATGATAGCTGAGGGGTGGGAGTGGGGCAGATAGACATTTTCTTCAATAGTGTAGGGACTGCCATGCTCCTGTAAGCAACTCTAATTAAAATTCACGTACACACACACACACACACACACACACACACACACACGAGAAAGAGAAATAGAGAGATAGAGAAAGAAGAAGGAGAAGAAGAAGAAGACCAGTTTTCTTAATATTGTATGTTTTACAGAATACTCTTTTCTATTTAATTTTGATTTTCACTTACTTGGTTTGGACTAGACAAGAATAAATCCTTTTTTGTTTCTGTCTCTTTTCAGTATGAGGAATAGGAGCAAAACAGAGAGAAATGATACTGATTGATTCAACAATTAATGACTACTGAAGTAGTCTGTGCTGGGGGATATAAGTTTAAAATTAGCACAGTATTCTCCTGTTAAGCATGTGAAATATAAGGGTGGGTTTTGTTTTTTTTGTTTTTTGGTTTTTTTTTGGCTTTTTGAGACAGAGTTTCTCTATTATAACTCTGGCTGTCCTGGAACTGACTCTGTAGACCAGGTTGGCCTCGAACTCACAGAAATTCACCTGCCTCTGCCTCACAAGTGCTGGGATTAAAGGTGCACCACCACCGCCTAGCTTAAAGATTTATTATATATATATATATATGTATACATATATATACATATAAATAAATCTATGCTCTATTTGCATGTACACCTGTATGAGGGCATCAGATACCACTATAGATGGTTGTGAGCCACCATATGGTTGCTGGGAATTGAATCTGGAAGAGCAGTCAGTGCTCTTAACCACTCAGCCATCTCTCCAGTCCTGTAAGGATGTCTTTAATGGCACTTTCTGTTTCCATCCTACACAGATATAATAAACCAGGCAAAAACTTATGAAAATGGTGCCTTATTATTTAAATGAATTTCTAAAAGGACGAAAAAAAAAAAAAAAAGCAAGAAAAAACCACAAAGGCTATTATCAGGCTATATTTTTTTGTTGGTAATCTTTCCACTTACAATATTTGCTCATTTCCCCACTGAAATATTTGATATAAGGCATTTAGAGGTTTTATGCACGTGCATGCACACACACACACACACACACACACACACACACACACACGCACACACAATTACATTAAATAGAGTAATTTATTCAGTTAAAAAAATGATCCTTTAAGGAAAAAAAACAAAAAAAGAAGACAAGACAGGTAGGTTTGCATACATAAAAATCTAACTACACCTCAGACTGGGGAGGCAACTCAGTAAGTAAAGTGATTGCTGTGTGAGGACTTGAGTGTGGACCCCTAGCATCCAGGTAAAAAGCTGGGCATGGCACTGCATGCCTGTAATCATAGAGGCTATCAAGTAAGATAGAAAGATCCCAGGGGTTCACTGCCTGCTACTCTCATCAACTGGTGAGTTCTAGGTTCAGATAGACCCTGTCTCAAAAAATAAGGTGGACAAAGTCACAGAAAAGATACTCAGCATTGATTTCACCTCTACATTGCATGCACATACGTACACACACGCACACAAACACACAAATCCTAACTACAGCAAAAACACCCAAACTAAGCCAAAAACAAAGTGAAAAAGTATAAAAGATGACAGAAAGAAGTTAACATCCTTAGTATAAACTGTTTTCCATAACAAAAAACTATAGGCAGTTAATGGTTACTGGGGGAGAAATTTTCTTCAGTGGTGTAGCCACTGTAAATATTCCTTTCGCCACACTCTTCATAAGTAACCCTAATAAAACTTAATGGGTCATTAAAAAAAAAAGACATGAAAGTAGAAATATCTATAATGTTGTATTTTCATAACATCATATAATGTTTGTAATTGTGTGTGTAACCATTTAACTCTTGTTTCCTGACTATAATCAATCCCTTCCTCTTCCCATACCCTGGAAAACCAGTACTTATGCCACAAGGAAGCCCAAACAGCCCTATAGAAGAGCACATGGTAAGAAACAAAAGAATTGATGCAAACCTCTGAAGGTGAGAACACTAGTCCTACTGACCCCAGTCAAGTCTGCAGATGACTACAGACCCAATGCAGTGACTGTTTAAAAATCATTAAAAACCCTGAGATAGAATCTCCCCCCAGTTTAATCACCCCTAAATTCTTACACCACAGAAACTCTGTGATATAATGAATGTTCATTACTGTCTCAAGTCACTCTATTTTGGGTTTATAACTGTTAGCTGATAATCAATTATTCAAAGCACACTTAGGCCTAGGGAAACATCTCAGTATTCATGAGATTTTTGTTTTCACTTCTGGTTTAAAAAGCACCAAGCTCATTCTGATACAGTCTCCAGTGTTGGGAACCACAGCTGTCTACTTTGTTCACCACTTTTTCCTTCATAAAGTTTCACTTATGTCAAATTCATCTTCTATTATAACACACTTTAAATGTAAACTTATTTTACAATGAAAAAAAAACTCGTAACTCAAAACTTACCTTTATCATTTAATGGTAACTCCTCCAAATTCTAACTTCTAAATATCATCTCATTTTTGTCTCTATCTTATCTGTGTATAATGGTACACTTAGTATCCAATATAATTTTTAATCTCATGTTAGGTTGATAAAGCTATAAAGTCTCATGAACTTTAAATCTGTTTGATTCCTTTAGAGTATATTTTTCTCTTCTTAGAAAAAAAAAATCAAACCTTTTCCCTAGATCTCATTAACATACTTACAGATTGATGAATAAAAGGCATATCTTGTGTAGCCGCCAATCTACTGGAAAAACCTGTGCTACCATCTGGGATACCAAAATTCAATGGTTCTCTCTTCTTAATGACAATCTGAAAGATAAATTATAATAGGATTATAAAGATATTTTACACAAAACCATAGGAGAGTAACTGATCAATGTATTTGGTAATGGCTTAAATTGTACTTTTTTTTTTAAAAAGTACAATGCAGTAAGAATCACTCTCAAGCAATTATAATATAAATTAGTTTCATACTAAGAAAAATTACATCTCACTTAAAAAAAAATCTTGTCCTTTTCTTCTCCCTACTTTACAAGAGCCCCTAAAATATAATTAGGTACTTTTAGTTACTAAATTTAACAATGACATGTCTAATATGTCACCATCTTTTAACATGTGAAATATCTATAGATGCATTAAATGCTTCTAATAATATTAGAATATATTTGCTTGATATATTGTAAATTTCACAAAAACCAATCAATCTAAATTAATATAATTAGGCATCATATGATATACTAAATTCCAGCAATATATTTCCATAATATAAGATATGTATCAATAGAGAAACTTACAAGTATTCTTCCTTCTCAGTACTGAAGTATTTTGAACATAGTTAAAAAAAGAAATCATATACGTAGCTGAAACTAAGTAGAAGGTAGTAAAGAAACACATTAAGAATGTGGAATAAATTAATACCTTTATGTTATATAAAATATATGTACCTATACACATATATACAAACATATACATAGAATGTTTTCTATGTTTGAGGAGCAAATGAAATGCTCAGTACAATTTTCCGAAATAGAAGAGCAGAATAGAATACGATTACAATATTAGAAGGAAATGTATGGTGTAAACAGACTGTATGTATAACTGGTATCAAGACACAGCAATATGTGATATACAAACAAACAGAAAAAGGCCAAGCAGAAAAAGTTACTGATTGGCTGCCTCTGGAAAGTAGAATTAGCTGAGTGATGAGACAAAGTCAGTCATGTTTCGTTATAAGCCCTTCAATATCCTACTATTTAAAGAAGTACATATGCTCTTTTAATAAAAAGACATGAAAGTAGCCATTGTGCTCTTTCCAACATCTGTTCTCACTGTCAACTCAAAAGGGAGTGAAGTAGAAATGGCTAACAAACTCACAATACTAAAACTTAATTCAACTGTACAGTATTTCACCATGGACTGGTTGCACTACCTGTATATGGTAATATGATGGGAAATTATTAACTTACAGATATCATCAAACTTGGAACTTGCTAAAGCTATTATTTTATTGGTTTAAGTTCCCCATAGCAAAAACTAATGCCTACTGTCTGAGAACCAATAGAATTTCTACAAATGCTTAGTTATGCTAGAAAAATTGGGAATATACATTATTAGACCTATGTCTGGGTCATGTGAATACATAAAATTCTTATTTAATGTGACAGAAAGGAAACTGATAATCATAAACAGGTTTTCTAATAAATACCAATTTTATGCTGTCTAGTTTTAACTACTGGAATCTAAAAGTATTTTGGTATCTAAAAGCACAAATCTTCAACATACTTTCTGAGTTTTCCTTATAGTTGGTGTCATGTCCTTGAAATAGTCAGGCTCCAGTTGTTCCAAAGAATTTTGTTGTGTTGCCACATTCCCATTCCCTCCTTCAATCTTTACACTTGTGGGTGCATCTTCATCCCAGGAAGTCCACTCCTCCACATCTGTCTAAATTTAATTGATTGAAAGGTCAGTCACAAAAGGATAACCTAATGATCACCTCAATCTTTATTAGAGAAACAGGCTTTCTAATACACTGGTTTTCAAATTTTTTTGAGCAACAGGTATATATTTAATTCAAACCACATGCCAAACCTTTGTCAAGCAAAGGTTTTGAAAACTGAACTAGCATTACTTGTACAGCCCCTAGAGAGGGTGGACCAGAACTTTCCACTCAGCCTAACCAAACGGATTACTTGATTTAAAAAAAAAAAAAAAAGCATCAGCATTTTCCACAAGATTGAAGTAAAAGTCTCAAAACATAATAAACATAATATCCAAATACTCAAGAAACAAGCCAAAATTTCCAATGTATAGGGAACCCATGAATCTCAATTCACATGGAAAACTCATTACAAAATGCCAACTCCAAGATGATATAAATGTATGACATATTTAAATTTTTAAAATATTAAATGATCTATAAAAGTAATAGCATATACTTGAAACAAGTATTTATGTTAGCAAAGAAATAGATACAATATAAATGAGTAAAAATTACAAAACTAACAGTGAGAAAATAAACAATCTTGACCACCAAATTACTTTGATGTAGCCTAGTTTGAAAAGATATATTCTGGAGCACATGCTCCATAACACACTACCTGCTTAGGTACAGACGAATAATCAACTGTGGTGGGCAAAGTTATTTGGTCTCCACTTAATTTCCTTCCTCTGCCAGATCTGAAAGAAACAGGATATATTTCAAGAACCACCGAAACAAGCATGAGTACAAAACGTTTTAGAGAGTAATTTACTCATTAGATGGGATTTTAGATTTTGTAATTATTGTCTTAAACAACTCATAAAGTTAAGATGAAAAGGCACGACTGAGCAATGTTGTTAACATTTTCAAAATCTTGGACAATGTAGCTACTTTGGGGGTTAGGATTCAGAATTATAGTCAAAATTATAGGATTCAGGATGAATCGAAAGCCAAATACAAATGCAACCTGGTCTGAAGCCCTGTGCTTCGGGTTCTGTAGGTAAAGTTCTATGCTACTTGAACCACAGAGGGTAGGTTTCTACATTTTATAGGTTTCTTACTAAAATTAACTATTTAGAAGTCTGAAAATCAACTCGTCAAACTAAACCAATTGATTTCTAAGGATTTTTAGGGATATACAACATTAATCAGAATATAATATAATTCAGTTGTCATAGGCTATGGAATCTATGTTAACCATGATTTTCAAAGTTGCTTTACTGAGTCTAGTTACAATTACTCAACTTTTCAGCCACAACATCCTCATCTGTAAAGTGGACATCCACACCTACATTTCTAAGGTTCTTTTAAGGATTAAACTAAGAAATATATTTAAAATAACTAGAATAGCATTGGCTATATAGCAAGACATTAAAACACAGTAGCTATTACAAACCAGTAATCTGTAACTCATTCTCTTAGAGTTACTTGCTAAAGGAGTTGTTTTATGACAAATTTGGAAGTTGTATTTTATTCACTTAAAGGATGAATACAGAAGTATTACAGTCTATTATACAATTCATGCCATAAGTATGGAATTTTACAACACACAATCTAGGTTCATTTTGACACCTAAAACAAGTTTACCCTAATAAAGTGCTGGTTTTCTTTACAACTGAATGTAGTCAGTCTAAAACATTTTGACACTGACAGCAGACACTCGCAATGACAACAAAGTCCTTAATATGAAATCAAATACAATTTTTAATTCTAAAACTAATCTACATTGACCAGAATTTTAGAAACTACAGGTGTATGAAGTCAGCTGTTTCATGACTACTGTCAACAATGCCTCTTTTACCTCTTTCTGGCATTAATATTCACGCCCATCCTGTTTTCCCTAGTAAATGTTTGATCATTCTTCTTTGTTCTCTGACTTGAGCCCTTATTTCGTCAGTTTTTTTTGTTTTGTTTTGTTTTTTACTTCACAGGTCCTATCCTCAAGAGCAATTTCAACAGTCAACCACCCCAATTTTCCCATTTGTTTTTTGACTTCTCGTCTACTAATGATCGTTTCTAGTCCACTCTAGTCCACATCGACTCATCAACACGCTAAGCTCCGAATAGGCTCAGCCTAGCATTGTGTGTAACTTCTAAAACCACCCACTGAAAAGATAGCTGATTACCATCTACACCCTCTCTTATTCTTCCTTATCTTAAATGTATCACTAAGTTTTTCTGGTAATATTTAGGCCCAAAGAAATACCCATCAGTCTAACAGTTCCACTGATTGATAGCTTTTTTTTCCCATTTGAGACAGAGTCTCTTTATGTAGCTCTGGCTGTGTCACAAAGATCTACCTGTCCCTGCCTTCCGAGTGCTGGAATTAAAAGCATTCACCACTATACCTGGCTTCAGTTTCACTGCTTAAGCAGTTATGTCCAGACAACTTAGTACTTATAAATGTCCTGAGTTCTTAGTAGCCAATTGAAAAGCTGAATACACATATATCTTTTTTTTTTTTCCTATTTACATTCTGAAAGCTGAGAAAGTAGGAATGCAACTTTGAGGGCAGCCTAAGCTACACAGGAATAGAGGCCACCCTGGAAAACATAGCAACTCCTGCTTAAAAAGAAAGAAAGAAAAAAAAGAAAAAAAACAGAAAGCAGAAAATAAAAATTGTTTTTATTTGGAATAAAATACAAATTTTACTGCTGAAATATGTGTGCTTTTTGGACACTGTGTAGCTTCTCAAGTCTTGAAATCAGATTGAATACTGCCAGACTCATTTTCTGTTCTACATTAATTTTGGTGGCAAAATTACTTTTTACTATAACCTAAGCACTAACTTTGCAAATATATGTTACCAAAAGAGCCATAGGCCCTATTGCTGCAAGTATAAGCTACATGAATTAGGAGTCTGTCAGTGCTCAACAGCTACTGACTACTGCAGCTTTATTAGAAACTGTTAAACCTCTTAACACACTTCTGAATTTCATGGTGAGTTCTGATGTACCTAAGCAGTGAGAAATCACAGCTAGGGTATGGTCATGTGGTAAGAAAGAAGAATTTGGAATCTAAGGATAACCAAATGAAGCCAAATAATTTATTCTGGCCAATCTGCACACACACACACACACACACGCACACACACACACACACACAAAACAATTTTATGTCTAGTTTCTCTGCTGCAAGCTTTTAAAATGCATTTTTATTTTATGTATATACTATTTTGAACATATGTCTGTGCATCTGGTGCACACCTGGTATTTACTGAGGCCAGAAGAGAGCACTGGATTCCCTGGAACTGATTTAAAAGAATTGTAAGCTACCATGTGGATGCTAGGAACCAAACCCAGGTTCTCTGCAGGAGCAGCAAGTACTTATAACCACTAAGTACCATCACTCCAGCCCCTCTCTGCTGTAAGTTTTAAAAATAAGTATTAAAATAGCATCCATATGGAAATATGCACAGAAATACCTTTGCTTAACTTTGTCTAACCACTTTAAACATTCCAGTGACAAAAGAACACATAACATCTGTGGTGATGATAAATATTTAACACTGGTCTGCTTCTTTCCAAAATTTTACAGAACTAATCATTTAATAAATTTAAATGGAAGATGTAAAAATCTGAAGAACCAAACAACTGAACTCCTTTCTACACCTGCAAAAATGTTTTGAAAAAGCATAGAGATTAATGAATATTGTAAACAACTAGTTTAAATACAAATGTTCCATGTCTTTTGAAGTTAGAAAGTAATCCAAACCAGTGAGGGGACAAATACATCAGTGTGAACTTAGAAATCATTTACCTGCATATTAACCTCTTTAGGAACGAGAACACTGTTGCTAAGCAGGTACAAACTTTAAATAGCCGGAACTGAGTGATGGCCATGGTGAGAACCAAAACCTGTGGGAAAGGCACATACACACAAACAATGTATTAAACACATTCTGAAGCCATATTCTCTTTTTAATTCAAACTGAAAGGCCTTATGCACAAGAGAAATCAGACATTTTACTTTTCTCTAAAAACTACAAATATAGCAGTAAATTCTAATATAATGCAATGTAAGTTACATAAACTATTTCAGAAAGTAAGTTTTCAAAGAGTTTTCAGTAGTTGTGAGAAGAATTCTCTTTGTTCCGAGTCTCTGAAAAATGTTTTCCCTAAATTAGTACAAATTTACTTACAATTAAAAAACTGAAAAAAGCATGAAATAGCATATATCAAATCTTTCTGTACCTTTTACAATTTGATTCACTATTGAAAATATTTCTAACATTTAACCTTTGGATATTTTCATTATGTGTGTTTCACAGATGGAGAACTGAAGCAAAGTCAAATAACACGTTCAAAGCATAGCAAGTATGTTCAAAGAGAAGATAAAGCCCATCTACTCTGTCCAAAGAAGCACTGACGCCTGAGACGACACTTAGGACCCCCATTAATCCACAGTCTCTGGGGAATAAGGACAAATCACAGCCTGTAATTTCCCGTTTTTTTAAAAATAGTTCATTATGACATTTTCTCAACTAAATGAAGTATTAGAGTAAGTAGGTTTATAATTAAATAGTAAGAATTTACCTCTAATGATAGGAAGGCAGATATAGACCCAGTAAGAAACTAAGATCTATATCTTAACCTGAGTGGTAACAGTACTATTTGCTTTGTTGTATATATTATTTACATATTATACCTCAATATAAAAGTTCAAGACACACAAATAGTAAAGAAAAGAGAAAGAAGAAAACAAGAAAGCAAGGAAAGCATACCAATTGTCATGGTCCCTGATCTTGATTGCCCTGTAGGCACTAACTAGCAGTTCCTTCTGAAGAAAAGTACTTTTTCTTTCTAAGGTTAAAGAGGAATTCAGACTACTAGAGGTACAATAGCAAAGTTACCCAAGATTCTCTTAGTAATGCTCATATATTTTTTGTGCATATGAAGATGGCCTATCTTAACTGAATGATGTACTCAATATCTAAGGTTGAAGGTGGTCTACTACCGAGAGGGTGCAAAGAACAGCTGATTCTAAAGGAAAAGGAACCAAGGGTATATTAACAATTTTCTTTCTCAAATATCACATATATATCTGACAAATATATCCCCCAAATGGTCAACAAATGGTCAACAAAGCTGACTCCTCTCACTCTCAAAGAACCTTAGGGATGCCAAATGGCTATAAGCCTTATTTAATTTCTCAGTGTTGCCCATATAGTGTCCTACTTCCAATGTTGTTAGCTAAGAATAACTTTTTATTACTTCTTGGTGGAATAAAGTTTTCTTAATTCCAGTGTTTTTCTGAGAAACTTAACATTTTCTATTTCATACTACAGTAATATCTATATGTTGTACTTGTCCTACACAATACTTCTTAAGAGGATTTTTTACCTGGTACACTCGGTTACCATTTGCAAAGTAAAACTTGAAGGAAATGTTTGATTTCTCATTATAAGTAGAATGAACTGAACAAATAAAATGGTGAGTTAAGGCTTCACTTAAAGCAATTTGTCAGAAGTAACTATGAATAGCAAACTTTCCAAAGAGAAGTTTGAGTACAGCATTCATGTTTTCCACAGGAAAATGGATGGAACTGGAGACCACCTTATTGGGCAAAATAAGCTAGTCAGAAAGACAAAGATAGCATATTTTTTGTTGTTATTGTTTTCTCATTTGTACAAGCTAGATTTCCAATACAAGAAGACATGAAATAGATGAGATCCTGTTTGACAAGAAGGGCACCGGAAGGAGAACATGAAATAGTAATGGGGGGGTGAGTAAATGACATTATGTAGAGGAATGAAATCTCTAATAACGTCTAATATTCTGTATGGTCAATATACCTAGTAAAAATTCAGGGTAAATTAAAAAATATGATAAATCTTCAGAAAAATTATTTAAAAGGTAAACAGAAGACCCATGGATACAGCACTGGGGGAAAAATAACAGCCAAAAAGATACTCCAGCAAGATTTTTTGGATGAAAAAGATATTTAATATTTTGGGAATGTGGACAGTGTTCAGTGTTAGCCGGAAAACAAACTTTATTCAGAGTTTTCGTAGCTACAGCCATTATCTTCTCAAATATCCTTACGCGCCATTACTCAGTAGGTACCTGTCACCTTGAATGACTCCAACAAAAAGTAGAAATAAAGTTTTGAGTTTCAATGATAAACCAGAAAACCAGATTATTACTGATTACAGAACAGAATTTCCCCATAGCAATTAAAAATATCCTCATTCTGTGGCAAATCTGCTTCTGTAATTAATGAAAGAGAACTAAAATTCACTGGCCCTCTCTTATGAACGAAGCACTATCTAAACATTAGCTAACTGAACCCACAGAACTTACTTCTGATGAAACAGACATTGTCTCCATTACATAGAAGCTGAGTAAACATTGATTCCCAAGTTCCTACAACTGTGTGCATTCAAACCTACACCAATTTAATTTGAAAGCCAAGAATACCTAGTCATGAACATTCTTAGTAATCAGTGAAGATATCTTTTAAGTACCAGGATAAAATTTCTAACCAGTTTCACTAAAATGGGGAAAATGTAATCAAACTATTAAGCAACATTTTATCAGTTACACTGATTGTAGACAAATTTTATTCAGTACCTGTACATAATGTTGCAATTCATCCAATGGAATGAATATATATTAGCACCTACTAGGTAACATACCCTACAGTGATAATGGGAAAACACTCCCCTGCACAGAGAAACACTGTTTGCTACTCAATTGTCTTGAGTTTCTTTCTATATTTACTCTTATTCAAGGAAAAATTGCTGAGAGAGGCAGGACCCCACCAGTGAGGCTAGATTTGTTCTAAGTCTTAGCCAACGCCAGCTTTTAGGGGCTCAAATCTTTCCTGAATGAAATTAATTCATCGGATTAAAGATTCATCCGATGAAAGATTCATCGGATCTTTAACACATTCAGGATATAGTTCAATGATTTCACCATTCCTATTTAACAGATGAGGCCCATAACTGGCCTGAGCAATTAAACAGGTTAAATCAGAATTGAGTGAAAGAGAAGAATCCCATGGCCAGGCTCTCCCCACATATTCCATTTGAAATTATTTTAATTTTATACATATTGGTTCAGTCCGGCTTCTAAAATAGACTATAGATCATCAATCAGGAAAATACTTACTTTGGTCTTATTTGAAGATTGAGTGTTTTAAAAATGCGTTCTAGAACTGGGTAACATTGAAATAATCTAATATCAAAATACTTGAATTTTTAAAAAATCCTTAAAATGACTAACAAAATGTATTAATTTTATATAGGCCAGAAGAAGACATCTCCGATTAAACAATGAGAATAAGAACTTTGTTGGGTCAAATGAGAAAGATTCTCCTATAACTGGGGAGGAAGGCACAAAGAAAAAGAATCTTGGATGATCAAGTCAATCCGTCCCTGGGCTCAGTGAATTTCTTCACATTCCTGGAGTAGAGATCCATTATAGTACAATTCATTAAGCCAAGCCAAGTTGATACCCAAGTTGATAAAGGAGTCGCCTGGTGCTGCATTTCTAAATCTGTATTTCTGAGTCTTTTCATACAAATATTTCAAAGACTTATGATCTACAAGAGCACTGAACATACTCGAATTAAGTCTGTAATTCGCTAAAGTTAAAAAAAAAGTTCCCAAATAAAAATCTACCTCAATTCAAATATGAAAAACAAAGGGTCAATAGCAGAAGCAAGTAAGCAGAAACACAAGAGCAGTTTTGAAAAGCTGAACAGTTCCGTACCATATGGCCTTCTGGGATTGTTAGCTAGGTGGGTTAAGGTCTTCTGAACGACTAAACGGAGTTTTTCATAACTAAAATTCACACTTTCAGATTACCCACCTAGAACTTGCTGACGGAAAAAAAACCATACCCACTGCACAGATGAGCAAAACAACACGCGAGTTCTCGAGTTACGCAATCCCACGCCCGGCGGCGGGCGTCATGTGAGGCGCTCTGAACTGCGGGAGGTGGGAGCCGGGTGGGCTGGGATTTGGACCGTGGGGAGATGAGCCCCAAGAGGTGCGAGGCCTGTGGAGGGAGGACAGGAAGGCGGCACATTGCCCTTGGGGAAGACTGGGCACCGGGCTTTTCCGGGTCGGCGGCTCACAGGCCGGTCTCCCACGCGTGAGCGCAGCATGGCGAGGGTACAACGGCCAAGCCAGTTCCCACGCACGCTGGGCTCACCCTACAGGTCACCCTGACCCGGAAATAGTACCCCTGAGTGGTGGCCCGGCTTGTGGGAGGTCGCGGTAGAGGGCCGAAGAGGAAGGCGGGAGGGCAGGAAGTGCGGGACGACCCGGAGGGCGACAGGGAAGCGCGGCCACCGGCCGCACTGGGGTCGGGAGGCTGGTCGGGAGAGAAAAGCCCCTCGCGGGCGCGCGCGAGCCGCACACACTCACCTGCCCCTCCCCCTCCCCGCCCGCCCGGCGGAGGCTCCGAGCTGCCGCGGGCCGCGCGCGCGCACGCGAGGCGCGCGCGCACACTGCCGCTGTCCGCCTCGAGCTCGCGCTCAGCAGCCTTAGTCCCAGCTCCGCTCATTCAAAGCCGGGCGCGCGCTCCGTCGCAGCCGCCGTTGCCGCCGCGCAGCCGCCATGGCCGCCCCTTCTCCTGAAACCCGCCCGGACCCCGCCCCAGCTCCGCCCCGGCCCCGCCCAGACCCCGCCCCTAAGGAAGAGCTAGGGTCTGTCTCCATGCCCTCGCTTCCGCACCCCGCCTCGAGTTTCTTCTGGCCCAATAGAGGATAGGGTGCTTCTTTGACGTACAAGCTGCAAGCCAATGAGCGTAGGGGGACGTGGCTAACCGCGAGTCCAAGGAGACCTGGGCTTTGGCCTTATGTAGATAGGAGTGGTTGTTGGTGGCTTGTTTTGTTTTGTCGTGGAGCCTTTCTTTGATCTTTTGTCAAGTTGTCCTCCTTTCCTCCCATGTAGACGAGTGAGTGTCTTGCCTGTGACCAAGCCCCTTTCTGTTCCATCCGTAAAACCAGTCTGCCAGATGGAGCCAAGGAGAAGCTGCATCTAGATTACTAGACATTGGAGGAGCCCGTCTGTCTCAGAATGATTTGGATGTGACTAGGACAGACCCCAATTACTGCAGCACCAGAGACCTTTACAAGTCCCATACAGGATTTAGCTTGCTCTGCTAAAATCTTAGTTCAGATTTTAACTGAAAGTGCAGGGGTGTTTCCTCTTAAGTCTCTCATTATATCCTGGCCCGCTGCCTGGGCTAGCATTTTACCAAACTCTTGTCCTTTTTGTGGTTCTTTCTTGGAGTCGGATATTTTTCTGTTGCTTGGCTTTTTTTGTTTGTTTGTTTTGTTTTCCGAGACAGGGTTTCTTTGTTGTAACTCTGGCTGTCCTGGAACTCATTCTGTAGACCAGAATGGCCTCAAAATCAGAGAGATCCCCCCTGCATCTGTCTGGGATTAAAACTGAGCGCCACTGCCGCCTGGCTTTTACTTTTTATTGTATGTATTCATTGTACATGTTACTATGTTCTATAAAAGTGATTTCACATAAGGATACACTGTACCTTGAACATATCCTGTTCACCTCCTACAGACTTGTTCCTGAGACAGTTTGACTTCTACTCACACACACACACACATGCATGCACACACATTCTTTTCATGTTTTCTTCTATCTTGTACACTAGTAAAATCCAGAATTTATTATTGTTTTGTATTAGGAACTCTTAAGAAGCTACTATTGGAAAGCGATTGGTAAGGGAATGTGTGTTCATGTGTATGATTTTTCCAAAAGTTGAAAACAGTTTTTGCAAATTCTTGTTCAGCTAGCCTTTATCTTTATATACCTTCTTAAAGTGACAACTGACTTTGTTCTCTCACTATGATTCATCTAGTATCTATCCATTTAACTTGAAGCATTCTACCCCCATCTTCTCACTGGTTCTGCTCTACATCTTTATAGTGTTTTATTTTCTTTATCTATCTTTGAAAAAGGGTCCTTTTTCAACATAAGTACCCCCTACCATCCTTCCACTGCCTCAGCCTCCACCATATTCTGGAATACTGGTGTCTACCACCAATCTAAGACAGCAATTTAGTATGTTTACCCTGCAATGAGGAAGAAAGTGAATTTAGGGTTCTTACTCTGGTTCTAGATAAACATGAATAAAATAATCTTTTTAAATGTGGGTTTCCTCATAAGTGAACTTACTGTTTGCAAAGCTTTTAGTGCAATCTGGCACATATCGTGCATTCATAGATAATAGCCATTTGACTATTACAGCAAAGCAATATTTTTAGTAACTGTACTTCCCCCACATCAAAGAAATCCCTGGCAGTCCCTTAAACAGCTATTCTAACTGTAATCTCTTCTGTTGTCTAAATTCCAATAATCTATATTCTCTGCTATTTTTTGAATTCCAAAGTCCGATAATCCTGACATGAGCATGTTTTATTTTTTAGTTTGATGAGTTATATTTTTCTTTCAATTACTTATTATATACTGTAGTAGAATGCTACTGTAATAAATTCCTCACTTGTAACAGATTTATACTGTGCCTTTTACCCTTTAGCTCAGGAAAAATAGGAAAAAAAAAAAAAAAAACAGAAATCCTCATGGCTCTTGCAGGTGGCCTTGAAAGACAAAGAAAAAGAAACCTTCACTGCCTTTGTGACTGTTCTTAGGTTGGATAACAGTAGCTGCCGAGAGAGCTAGCATCTATCTGAGAGCACTGGACTAGCATCTCACAGAACAACCCATCAACTGCCAGCTGCCAACTGCCCCCACCCCTCTTATATTCTAAGCAAAGTTCCCAGAAGTCCAAGCAGCATCCAATCATAAGGAAGACCACATAGGACAAAATACTTATTCAAAAGTACTGCTATAATGCTCCATAATAATTTCTTCCTCTTCATGCTGCGTCTTCTCCCCCTCCATTTCCTCCTCCTTTTTGTCCTCCTCTTACTCCTCCTCCTTTTCCTTTTTTTAATTTACCAGTTCCAAAAAATGAAAGGAGGACACATACTTCTATAGAAACCCTAGTGGCTGAGTACATGTTTCATAGCATAGAACAGAAAGAACTGTACTAGTTAGTTTTATATCTACTTGACATGAGCTAGAGTCATCAGAGAGGGAGCCTTAATTGAGAAAATGCCTCCATAAGATAGTACTGTAGGCAAGCTTGTGGAACATTCTCTTAGTTACTGATTGATGTGGAAGTCTCAGCCAATTGTGGGAGGGGCCACCTCTTGACTGGTGGGTCAGGCTTCTATAAGAAAGCAGGCTGAGAAAGCAACACGTGGAGCTTGTCAGTAAGCAGCATTCCTCCATGGCACCTGCATTGGCTCCTGTCTCTAGGTTCCTGCCCTGTTTGAATTCTTTTCTGGACTTCCTTCAGTGATGAACAGTGATTTGGAAGAGTCAGCCAAATAAGACTTTTCATCCCCAAATTGCTTTGGTCATAGCATTTTATCATAGTAATGATAACTCTAACTAAGACAGCAACAAAACTAAAGATTGCAAACCAAATTTACTTTTAAAAACCTATAAGAGAATCTAAAATCTTGTTGGTTGATCTTACATGCTAACACTTCCAGCATCCGTCTTTTAGGGACCACTTCTTGAAATGTGCAACTTTAAGTCTTGTCCATTCTCCAAATCGTGTGTGGGGGCAGAGGGGATGACCAAATGTAAAGTAGGAAGAACAAAAGAAGAAAAAATTTGTTTTTGTTTATCGAGACAGGGTTTCTCTGTTGTAACTCTGGCTGTCCTGGAATTCACTCTGTAGATCAGGCTGGCTTCAAACTCACAGAGAACCACCTACCTCTGCCTCTTGAGTGCTGGGATTAAAGGCTTGTGCAACCATCACCTGGCATCAAAAGAGATTTTTAAATTCTGAGTAGAGAGGGCAATAAAGGAGTCCATTAAATTACCATCAGAAAAACACCCATAGATTGTTAACTGCCTGCACATGAATGACTTTTTCATTCTGCCTGTTCTGTGCGTAATACGTTTGCCCATTTTAAAGCCTCTGATCAGCCTGCTTCTGAATTTGTTCAGGCTCCTTTAGGAGAGTCTTCATTGTTTTTCTCTCATTGAGGCTGAGCCTGGAGCATTGATCCTGTTCAGATGTTGGAGTAATACTGCACTTCCAGATCACCCTATTCTGACTTTTCACTAAAGGGTGCTTTTTATTTTTCAATTTTAGCCCCACTGATAAAACTTGAATATTAATAGATTTTTATTAATGAGCAGCTGTTCATAGTTGAATACACATTATAAAGTCACATTCATTCCCTGATCAAGTGAGACAAAGACTTGCAACTCAGCATAGTGACAGTTTGAACAGGCACATTTGAAAGCATAGACTTTCTTTTATGGTAAATTTAGTAGATTGTTTTATTGGTCTGACTACTAGAGAATTTTATTTGCTTTCAAAATAATAAATGTCAATATTCTAGAAATTTAAATATTTTTAAATATCTATAATCACTATTTAATAATTAGGGTTAATTGCTTAAAAATAAACTGAAAAGTAAAGCATCTTTTAAAAAAAAGAGAGAACTTCAGTGCTATTAAAGGAAAATTAACTTTCCATTAAGCATTTAAATAGTTTCTACCATTATATTACAACCAATAGTAAGTTATTGCTTAAAACATGAGGACCTAAGATCTAAGAACAATTGAGTTAGCCAAGTTTCTTCAGAAAGGCCTGGGTAGAAAAATAACACGTTTTGTTTAATTTTCTTTCTACTAGAACTAGATTAAAGTGAGAAGAGGATTAAGTTCTCACTCTGTGTCTAGGATTATGGTTTGTTGACATAATGCCACTTGGCTAATCCCACATTTATCTGCTACTTTGTGGTATAAATAATTTTAATCTGGAAATCTAAGACCTTTTATCATCTCTGAGTGCAAATGTGTTGACTGTCATACAACAATATGAATTACTAATAGGATATATCTTGTATGTGGGTTGCAAACTTGTGCAATAGTGTGAACTTACAGTGAAAAGACTCAACCCTTCATCTCCATACAGCAAGTTGGACATGACAGCTCTGACCTTCAACAATATTAAGTCTTAGTTTTTATATGGGATATGAAATCTGAAATATGAAGTTAATAAACACTTCCTTGTAGACTTATTTTGGAAACTAAATGTCATTATGCAAATGGGAACGTGTTGGAAGCAGCAGTAAAAATCAGTGAAGGTCTCCAGGCAGAGAAGCTTGTCATCTTCACATCCAGTAAAACCTCAAGCTCAGTGTTGGAAATTCTGCTTCCAAGGAAACAGAGGTGAATTTTCCATCATTAGCAATGGGCGTATATGCCAGAAGCATATTATTTAATAAGGAGAAGAAATGGGATTATTAAGGGTTGAAGCTGAAGTTTGAAATTTGCTCCTGCCACTGTCCTCTGTCCTTTGCCTTAAAGACAGAGGTAAAGAGCAGAGTTCAGAACGGAAGCACTGCAACCCTCCTCTGGGCTCCCCAGTCTGTTAGTTGCTACTCATAACATTATACATGTCCAATTCAATCCATTCTGCCTGCACCCCATAATTTCAGCACAAGTATGCATCCTGTAATGTTGTTTTAAGTTTTGTTTCTGCTCTGTAAGTCAGCTCAGCACTTGACTCAGCACTGTATGTTTATTATAGATATGTTTTAGGTGCAGCCTTCTTCCTGATTTGAACTTCACTGTTTAAAATAAATAGGTTCAGTTACAATTGTCTATCCGTTCAAATCTATGTGGGAAATTTTGTCTCAATAATTGCTATATAAAGTCTGAATTTATTTCTGCTGTTTGGGACCTATTCCTGGCCACCCACCTCTGGCCCCTGAAAAATGACACATTGTCAAAGATGTTTGTCTAGATATGCTACATATTTAATATGGTAAAGCTACTCATCTCACATTATAATAAATATTTCCTTCTGTGTGCTTTATTGAAAGTACATCCTTTATCATTGAGGATTCAGTTCAAGTTGGAATCATGTAAGAAATACTAAAAATGTTAACATATTTTCTCTTTTTAGGAAGAGTTTGCATATACAAAGGCTCATCAGCCTAAATACATAATAAATTGCTCTAAAGGAAAAAAAACAGTGAAAATAATCTTGTCATATATCCAGATACACTCATAAATATCTTGCCCAAAAGGAATTATTTTCTCTGCTCATAGGAACAGATCCCATTGCCATAGCAACCATAACTAGTTACTCTGTAACTGAGTGTGAATTTTATACAGTGTTATTGGAAACATTAGGGCTGTAAGTCAGGATAAAGTGCAGTTTCTGTAATGTTTTGAAGTGTTCTTTTATCTGAAAAATAAGCAGTTTAGGAAAATTTTCATTATTCTGCATAATCGTTAATTTACTTAGAGAGTTTGTATGTTTTTGTGTTGTATATATATATGTATATATACATAAACATAAACATATATATATATATATGCAGATATATGCAGGTTACTAGAAACTATGAGATCATAGGACAACTTATAAACAAAGGGTCAATTCTTTCCTTTTACCACATAGGACCTAGAGATTGAGCCTGCCATTACTAACTTAGCCATCTTACTGGGCCTAGAAAACTCATCTTAACTATGGACAGACCCATTGTCCAGATTGGGGATCCTGACTGTAAAACTAGAGAAAGCAAACTGAGCACTAGCATTCATTCATCCTTCTCTGCTTCTTGTAGACGCCACGTGACCAGCTCCTTTAGTTCCTGTTACCTTGACTTCCCAATATAATGGACTGTACCCTTGAACTTTGAGAAAACAAACAAATAAAAAACCCTTTCCTCCATTAATCTGCTCTTGTCAGGATATTTTATTCCAGTGATAGGAAAGATGATGAAGATAAGAGACACGAGCAGATACGCTATGTAGACATCATTACCAAAATCAGGTGAAAAACTTTTCATAAATATCAGACAGCATCACAAGATATAAACATTTTACTTGACATAGGAAATACAAGCAGATACTCTCTCTTCCTTCCTATAATCTGATTACTGCATAGGCCACAGTGAGAATGATATGATTACTATTTTTTCAGGTCTTAAAACAGTGCTTAGTATGAAAAACAAGTCCAGACTCAATATCTCTTAGACTATATGCTCACACCTCAGAATCACTTGCTAAACTATGTGTAGAGTTTTTGTTTTCCCAAATGTTTTAAGAGAAATCCTCATATATGCTCGTGTGTTCCCAGCTGCAGCTTTCCTATTTCCTGCCCAGAGGAGCGGAGGAGCTAGTGGCCACCTGCAACCTGTGTCTCCAGGCGGGAAGGCCACATGGGAACAAGGCATGGAGGGACCTTACTGCATTCCCATCGGGAAGCCTGGTGAGTCGACGAGTACACAGGAACTCGGGAGATACGTGTAGTGGGGTGGTCTCCCCTTTAATGGACATTTTGGGACTCATTTATAGGGTGGGTAGAGGAGGAGTCATTGACCCCAAGAATGAGTCCCATTGGTTGAGGCAAGGATACTGGGAGTAGCCTCATCTGCATGTGGTGAATCTGTGCTTCCAGCTACAGGGCAGACAGAAAGCATCAACCAAGCCACATTTCTTTGCTTCTGTGAAACTGCTAGGCTAAGGCAAGGAGCAGCTGGATGCCTTCTATTCTCATCTCTAGAGGTGACAGGGGTTTCCAAGCCAGCTTGAACTCACTCTTAGTTCTAGGACAGTCCCACACACAAACACTAAGTAAGCAATCAGTTCTGCCACAGATACCAGCTAGGACTGATAATTTAAGTCAATTCTCACACTCTCTACTTGGAGATCATATCAGGTCCCAGGTCTTAGGTCCCAGAGATTCACTCCCCAACATGCTCCTTTGACTTTAGGTACCACGGACACACACCGGCTTGTAGGTTGTTTTATCTGTGCCTCTGTTTAACTAACTATGAATCAGAATCACCACAACCCCCTCCTTGGTTTGATTGTTTGAATAGCTCACAGAATTCAAACACATACACATATACCTTCACTAAAAAAGGTACGACAAAAAACACAGATGGAGAGCAGAGGTATGAGAAAGGACAGAGAGCTTCTATGTTCTCTCTGGGGCAGCATCATCCAGGGACTTCTGCAGAAGCTTCTGTCCAGAAGCTTTCTGAGCCTGTCTGTTTACACTTTTATGGTAATTTCATCTTGTATCTAATACCAACAGACTGCTTAGGGAAAACCAGTCTGGCCTGCCTGTACAGACTCTTGGTCTTTCCTTGCCGCATTGCTTCCTCCTAAGTACGGGACAGGACTATCTTTGAAATGGATATAGGAATGGAGTCTTAACTCTCAAACAAGTTAAATCAAGGAAGGTGGGAAGATTAGAGTAACTGGTAACCTGCTCTTGGGGAAAAAAATTGTATTCTCTGGCCTGTTTTTGAAAGTCATAAGTCACAAACCAAGAATGAAAACATCTCACACACACACACACACACACACACACACACACACACACAGAGTGTTATTTCCTTCCAGCAACTGAATAGCCCATTCTAATATTTAAATGTATTTTAAGAATTAAAATATCAATTTCTAGAGCAAAAATGTCAGACAAAAACTATTTAAAAGCAAGAAATTAAAAAAAAAGGGCTACTAAGTGAATTGAAGACATACAAAGCCATATTGCCTATTGATTCCTAAAAACTAGGAAAATATTTTAAAAGTAGTGATTAAATTGAGATTTTTCTGTTAAAATCTATTGTGGAAATGTAGTATAATAGTGCTAGAAAGTTCTACAAAAACAAATAGCCCAAATCCTAAAACAGTTAAATCAGTAGCTTTTTAACAGGTCTGTGGCAAAGAAAAAAGCTTTTAGAAATCCCTTTTTCTACCAAGTATTGTATTATAAAACCTCATTATTAAATGTCTACAGAGAAAAAAAAACTGATCAAAAGTTTCCAGTGGAGGAAATTAAAATGTATGTAGAAAAAGATCTACATATAGTGCCAATTATGTGGCTTTTACAATGCACATATCTTTTCCAGAAACCAAATTTGTCCAGGAGATGATAAATTACAAATCTTGGAATTTAATTTTCTATCAGAAAGGAGGAAATATAAAATGGAAAGTAAATGAGATTTGTGTTACAAAACCTGACTTTGACTCTTAGTATGGAATAGAGGTGTGTTTGGCCCCTCAGCCCCATCTTAAGACCAAATGTTTCTCAGGCTTCAGTAAAGTGACCTAAATGAGTATGAAAGTGCTCAGTTACCCAGTGAAGTAAGACCAGTTCAGCAGTAACCTTTTGACATGGCAAGTGTTTGTCACAGGGCTTTCAGGTATCTTCTCCAAACTTCCTTGTCAGGGATCTCTTACCTACAGTTCCCATAGAGTTATGACTAGCTGTATTCCAGATGTTGGCTTAATTTTTTCCATTGCATCTAGTTGTCCATTGGCCCCCTCCCTGCTTTCTATTCCTGTTGTCTTCCTTTTAAGGCAGTCCTCCTAGACAATGCTTCTCAATTGTTAGATTCTCTTCTGTAAATGTAGATGTAAGCTTTGATTTTTTTTTTATTATTTTTGTGGGTTCCTTGCAAAAGGCAGTTTATTCTTTGGTAATTCAATCTCCAACCCTAGAAGTTTTCAGTCTCTTTACAATCTAATCTTAAGCCTAGACCTAGAAGGCTTCAGCCTCCATATAATCTAATTTTCAAGAGTCAAGCCTGGACCTAGAAGGCTTCAACCTCTATACAATCTAATCTGCAAACCTAGAATGTTTCAGCCTCCAAGACTTACTACTGACTGGGTTCACTCTGACTAGCTGTCTTCTGAACTACATCTTTTTACTCTGAGGTGTACTATAAACTCCAAATTACAAATTGTAAACTGTTTGCTTCTGACTCTGCTTTCTTTCTGTTTATTCTGGACTGGTTCTGCTCTTCCTGCTTCTCCTTCTGAACTGAACTGTCTGTCTGCTGACTGCACTTAAACTGCCTGATTGATCTGCTTTTTCTCTGCTCACCTCTGCTTCTACATTTCTTCTAGCTTGCCTCCTCTGACTGAACTATAAAATCTGAACTCTTCTTGTCTCTACTGATTGATCCTTTTATATCCCGAGTTTGGGATTAAAGGCATGTGCCACCATTGCCTTAACCACAAAAATCCCTTTCACCTAGCATTAGCACAGAGAACAGGATTAGACTAACATTCTTTTGGCATTCCAGCTGGATCACACAGGCCTCTGAAGGTGATCTCTGCTGTATTAAAGGATTAAATGTTCCTCTATAGTCTTCCTTTCCCCTGCCTCCTCCCTTTCCCTCCCTCCTTCCCCTTCCTTCCAGGTATGTTTCTCCCCCCTTTCCTTCTCCCCCCACCCCACACACATACACACACACGCACATACATGCACATATGGGTATGTGAATGCAAATACATAGCTCATCCCTGTGTATCTAGAAGACGCTGTACTATGTAACTTCTGCCCTTCACTACCAAAGCCAGTTATAGCCACCTACTCTCTTGGGCACAAACTCTTTCATTGCACACCTTGTACTCCAAGGACTCATGAACCAACTGACAAACACTTGCCATGTCAAAAGATTGCTGCTGCTACTGGTCTTACTTCACTGGGTAACTGAGCACTTTCATACCAATTTCATACCCATTTCAGTCATTTCCCTGAAGCCTGAGAAACATTTGGTCCTAAAATGGGGCTGAGGAGGCCAAACACATCTGTATCATAGGTTTCCAAATCTGAGGGTCCTGTAGTTTTTAATGAAATAAGAACATGCAAGTATAAGGAATCAACAGACTTATAATTTGAAGGAACTTGAAGTTTTTGATTAAAGGTCATGACTATATGTCAAATATTATACAAATACTTTAGCATATTTCCTTGAAAATGATGTAGGCTTTTTCTTGTTGTACAGCAAAATAACTGATACATAGGCAGCTCTTATAGTTTTGTTTTCAGCCTGGTCTTCAGTAGAACACTTTAGTTGTTTCCTGAAAAATGATAATAATACATTTTTTTATATAGGAGCGATAACATATGATACATTTTAAAATATCTGTCATTAATTTTAACTTTTTGTTTTGTTTTGTTGCTGTCTTCAAGACAGAATTTCTTTGTTGTAACTCTGGCGGTCCTGGAAGTCATGCTGGCCTCCAACTCATAGAGTTCTGTCTGCCTCTGCCTCCTAAGTGCTAGGATTAAAGGTGTACACCACCCCTGCCAGGTGAAAATAGAATCTTCTTAATTAGCAAAATATCAAAGTTGTGAGGGATGACTGTGGATAATAATTGAAAATCAAGCGATTTAATTAGCAATCACAAACTGCACTAACATATAGTCAACCGTACTTATCATTTTAGCCAATGACCTTCTAAGTAATATGTGTTATTGAAAAAATTAAAAACATATCTGCTCTTTTATTTAGATTCTGGAGACACAACATCAGACATGAACTTGTGCAACTTGTGTGTTGGTTGTTTACCTACACACCTATTGTCCCTCAACTTCAAGCCCCATCTCCTTCTCACTCCCCCTGATAGATATTCAGCTATGGGAAGATAATAGTGGGTCTCCAGAAAGCATGCTTCTCCCTTCACAGCTGGACCCTAAGTAGTCTCGTCAGTAGAGGGTAAGCCATTCAATGCTCTACCCCATGTCCCAGCTGTTGATTTTAGCCTCCTTTTGCTGTTGTTACTACTGATGGATCCAGCATTACTATGACCTCTCCTCCTGATCTTCTTTACACTTGGTTTAAAATCCAGTGTTGGTTTTTTTATTTGAACACTTCGGTAATCTATCTAAATTATTGCCCCACTTCAAATTCTTCTTCAGTCTTATTAATGCTTCTTATATGGTGTTCCATTTCATTGATCTGTCTGAAATAGGAAGTTCTTACGTTTTAATCAATCATAAATTGATTAATATCTGCCAACCCTTTGAGCCATTTACTATTTGCCTGTCCACTCCCTACCTAATTAGCATTTTAGTTCTAAGTCAGAGATGAGGGCCTATTCTCCTTTGAAGAGATAAAATTAATTCAACTGCATCTTTAGCACCCATAATATAGAAAGAATGTGCTCTTGTAGGTGCTCAGAGTTCAATGAAAAATATATTTTGAAAGTAAATTCAATTTGAGTACATAAAGGCCTATATGAATTATATGAGTGAAGAGATTAACGAAAAGGAGAAAATATTTTATAGGAAAACTCCTACAGGCTGCAGTGGGGGTATCTCTGACCATTTTACTGGCCCTTAAGACCCTTTTTCTCCTGCTAGGCTGCCTGGACCACCCTTGATGTAGGGATTGATGCCTGGCCTAATTCCATCCTATGCCATGCCCTGATTGCACTGTAACCCTGGGGGAGACAGTTCTTTTCTAGGGAGAAGGGGGGGGGACGTTTATGAGAGAAGAAAATTAAAAGAAAAAAGAAAAAAGTGAATTCTAACAACAATTTAGAGGATAAAAGTAAACGAGTTCATGAGGAAAGGTTTTACAGGTTAATGCAGTAAATTAAGGGAGGAGGATACAGCAAGGAGAGTTTAAACAAGGACAGATGTGAGACACTGTGGTCTGATGAAGATGAAGAGCTCATGGGAGAGTTCAAAGAAAAGATGAAGTTTAAGAAGTATGAACTGGAGGTGTCAGGAAAGCACACTATGGTTAACTAAGATGAGAATGGTGTGTGGAAGAAGTAAATGAGGACTCAGCTCTGACAGCATTTAGTTGAAGATATGCCTTTTCCTACTCCCATATCTCTCCTTTCTCCTGCTTTTCCTTCTCTCTCTCCAAACTGTAGACATTATATGCAACATTCCCTGCTCATGGAATAACAGTTAACATTATTCAGAATCGTTCTAGCTCAGAAAGATCTCCCTCCTTTGTAATCTCTTCAAATTTGCCATATGTCCACCTGCCACATCTGGTCCTAGCATTATTTTTAGCAGGTCATACTTGATGTTACTCAAGCCAATTAGAGCACTGTGGCTAGGGTTACTGGTTCACTGATAAGCATGTGTCCCAACCCAGATCACTGTCTGGGCTGTAGAATTGGGCTGCTGGATCTGTTGAGGAAGCTATCTATGCGTGGTATTGGCTGCTGAATTACACAAGCATAGATGTGTGTGGACCTTTGCCACAGAGATTGGGAGGAAGAGTCAGCCTGGAAGTGGAGCTACCACTAAGTAGAACAAAAGCAAGAGAGGGAGAAGCATCACCTGTATTCTTGACTTCGCTGGCCACTTCCAGGTTTCTTAGTTAACTGGTTAGTTGCATAAACTCTTTCAAGCTGTGTCTGCCCTATGTAACACCGGAAGAGTTCTGAGAATATCTGCATGTCCACCCCCACCCTCTTGTGTTCCAACACATAATGCCAATATCATTTCCATAGAATTACCTTGTCTGTCATTGAGTTCATACTTCTCTTTGTATCTCCAGTGGTGCCAGACACAACTGCTGTGCAAACAGCTTTTGCTTAGGAAACACTCACTGACCCCGGTGCACCTGGAGGCATAGGTTACAGACGAAATGAACTGCACTTACCTATGGATGTGTTCGAAATGAAAACTGCAGCCGCAAACACTTCTAAAAGCAGCAGTCTTCCTACGAGACAGCCTGTTACTACAGCCAGTACGTGGACAGGTGTGCTCACAGTGGATGCTTTGCTGTGGCCACTGCTGCTGCCACTGCTAGTGCTACTCCCACCTCCAGCAGGGACAGTCTGTGCTGACAGGCTGAAGGTTCGAGATTCTACCCGAACAGTATTATCCAGGATAAATTCAATTTTGTAATTTTTTCCTAGAGGGAAGAACAAAACATTGTAATGATTGACTTCTTGGCTTGCTTCCAAAGAGTTCCCACTTCTTTTGTATTGGCTTCAAAATTGGAACTGATTTCTAATGAAGAAGTTTTGTAAATGGAGTCAAGTGATGTAGTTTGAATATAGAGAAGAATAAAGAAGTTCTCAGAAGTCCAGTCTACATCTAACTACAGGCATGAGAAGCAGTAATTAATGAAGCAGCTTGCCTCCAGTTTAGGCTTAAAAGCCAACCTTAGGTTCATTACCTTTTACAATTAAATCTGCTTCTCAAAGATTGGGCTAAACATCAACTGTAACCTTAACTACAAATTGTTCTGTACTGCAGTTCCAGGAAACAACGACTATACCGTTGTTTCAAAAGGTTAGTTTTGCCACCTGTTGTTATGACTCCCTGTTGTTATGACTCCCTTAAGACACCTTTTAATCATGACTTTCCTCCAAAAAGTTGTTTATAACCCTCTTGCAGCCCTACCTTTGTTTCAAAAGGTCATTATGGCTACCTGTTGTGACTGCTTTTTTTTTTTTTTTTTGACCATTTTGTTATGTTATCCTCCTGTAACCCCACTTATTTTGCCCACCAAATCTGCCATTTGGAAAACTCCTACCTATGAATTATAAAACCTTTGTCCTCACATCCAAGGCTGACCTCTTGAACCTCACCCATAGAGGGAAGCAGCCCATGTATATGAATTAAAAAGCTGATTTAATTAATTTGGCCATGATGATTTGGGTCAGTGGTCTTTCTCCTCCCATCTTTGGGATTAACATACTGTCCCTAGGCAGGTAGATCTGGGATGTGCAAAAAGCTAGCTGAGCAAGCCAGAGAGAAAGCCAGTAAGCAGTCATCCTCCATGGTTTCTCCCTGAGGTTCCTGCTTTGAGTTCCTGCCTGGACTTCTCCTAAGCAATGGGCTATTATCTGGACATATAAGCTGAAATGAATCTTTTTCTCCCCCTTATAGTTTATTGTAGCAAAAGAAAATAAACTAGAACACCTATGATTCTCCATAGCAACTGGTTTGTGGAACTCAAGATACCATGAATTCATATATATATATATATATATTCTCTTTTGCATTAGCTTGCAGAAAGTGTACAGCCAACTTTTCTAGTTCAGTTCTGAACTCTTACATAGATTATTGAAGTCCCACAAACCCACCTTTTCTTAAATTAAAAATGTATACATTAATTTTTCTTATTATAAGTATAATACATTTAGTGAGAAAATTTGGAGCAATAACAGACAAGAAGAGAATACAAATCATGCTATACTTTTTATGTATGATCTCATATTATGTTTAAAATTTCTCTAGTTACTATTTTAATTTCTTTTTTGCATATCAAATATATTTTAAAAGGGGGACAACTATATTCAGAAAGAAGGCCAAATATAGACCAAGGAATGGGAATTAATCCCTGGCCCCCAATGTTTTGTAAGTGTTAGCTATAAGGAGACATAGCATACATGTGGACCCATCATATAGCATTCTGATTCCTAAAGTTTATTGACCGAAGTATTATAGAATATTTTGTCCATTCAAATAAAGTACAGATCTCTTTATTGCCAAGATATATGAGGATCTAATATGGTCCACTCACCTGTTCTGTGAGGAGTAAGGTCTGTATAGTTGGCCCAACAGGTGCTAAATGGAATTGTTGTGTTTCCACCGAGGCCACCAACTTGGTTGTTATTGGAGTCCTTTAGAATAGCCTTCAAAGTAAGTGATGTAATCCCAACTGATACACAGTTACCCTCAAGAAAAAAATGATATGAAGAATTATAACAAATGTTTTGTCCTTCTTCTTCAATAAAGAGAAACTATTTTTGAAATGTCTATTCCAAAATTAAAATCTACAGAAGCTCCTAACCTCACAGAAAGAGACCCTGAGCATGAAGAGAAAGTACATTCATTTCAAAGAAATATTTTGAAAACAGTAAATAAAAGAGGCTATCCGCAGGTATTAGTTCAAATTTTACATTCAAGCAGTCAGAGAGGCGGCTCCCTTTTATAGCCAAAGCTGTAATGTGAGAGAAAATGAACTCCAACTCACTTCACGGTCTATTGCTTTTACTGAGGGTTGCTGAGGGAATGGCTGTCCAGGCTGTGCTGCCACTGGCTGAGCAACCACTGAGAGCACAGACACAAAGGCCAGGTGGTGAACAGGAAGTGCAGATCTCTCAACTGGCTGGGCAGTCACCTGGCATGGACAGAGCAAGGAAGTGATTTTCCCAGGACAAACTGCATTTCACAGCAAACTCAACCAGGCCAAGACAGTATTAAGTTTATTTAAAACAGTAGATCAACATGTAAAATTGACATTATTGTAAAATTTCCCCTACATCAAAGCTATGACACATTGTCAAAAATATTTGAAGCAAAATACATGTGAAAAACTAAGTTTTAGAAGATATGATCATTTTCAATCTCTGTCTCTGTCTTTCTGTGTCTCTGTCTCTATGTATGTGTGTGTGTGTGTGTGTTTGCATGCCTGTATGTGCACAGGGACATGCACCTGTGAAGGACAGAGGAGGGTGTAGGATATTCTGCTCTATCACTTTCTACCTTACCTGCTTGGGACCTGGCCTTTCACTAAACCTGGAACTAAATGTTGTTTGTTTGTTTGTTTTAATACAGGGTTTCTCTATTGTAACTCTGGGTGCCCTGGATCTCACTCTGTAGAGCAGGCTGGCCTTGAACTCACAGAGATTTGCCTGTCTGTACCTCCAGAGTGCTGGGATGAAAGGCAAACCCCACCTCCACCTAGTGGAACTAGCTGTTTTTAAGCCTGGTCAGCAAGCCACAATAATCTCCCTAGCTCCTCACCCAGACCAGCATTGGACAACAGGCATGCCTGGCTGTACCTAGCTTTACATGTGGTTGATGAGAATCAAAATTCAGGTCCTCATGTGTGTTCATTAGTTTTATGTCAACTTCATATAAGCTAGAGTCATTTGGGAAGAGGGATTCTCAGTTGAGAAAATGTCTCTGTAATATGGGTCTAGATGAAAGTCTGTTAAGCATTTTCTTGATTAATGATTGTTGCGGGGAGGGCTCAGCCCACTGTGGGTAGTGCTAGCCCTGGGTAGTGGCCTTGAGTTGTATAAGGAAGCAGGCTGAGAATGCCATTAGGAGCAAGCCAGTAAGCTGCATTCCTTCATAGCCTCTGTTTTAGTTCCTGCCTCCAAGTTTCTGCCTTGAGTTCCTGTCCTGATTCCTCTTCACGACCGACTACAACTGTGAGCTGAAATAAACTCAGGTTTCCCCAAGTTGCTTTTGGTCATGGTGTTTTATCACAGCGATAGAAACCCTAACTAAGGCATATGCTTGCACTATAAGTACTCTAACTCATTGAGTCATATCCTAAGCCTCAATCTTTCATTTTTGAAGCTACATTATTACCATTTTAGCTATTCCATAATGATGAATTAGAAAGGTAAGCTATCTAAATTTCTAATCTGAAATATAAAGAGGATGTTAATTCTTTTTAAAAAACAAGAGCATTTGAAAAAGATAAAATCCATGTTTATTCCAGCTGTGTGTTCTTACCTTAACCCAGCCAGAATCAGTTTGTTGGGGGATAGGACTGGTAATAGACATGGAAGAAATATTGAATCCAAGGATAGTACTAATTTTCCCTAAGATAACAGCTTGTCCAAGAGAGCCAGTGATTTCCTGGAGCTCAGACACTTGCATCTGACCTATGGGGAAACAGATTACAAGAACATAGAATTGTGAGAACATGAGAAAAGTTTTTTACTTCAATTTTGTTTATATTCTTCATCACATTATAGACTACTAAGACTTTAGTATCTGAAAAGAATATGACAGTCATATTAACAAATGAAGAACTCAAGAGTGTGTTATAAGATCGAATTTAAGGAAGAAAAAAAAACAAAGGGAGACACACACACACATACACACACACACTCACACAACTGAAAGCACAATAAGAGAATGTGTATCTTGGTTTAAACTTTCCCATGCCATTATTTGTAGAAGTGAAGCATTACTAGCCTTTTCTGTTAGCACATATTACTTTTTCAGAATAGAATATTTTTAGAATTTAGGTATAATAAGCATCCATCCTATTATCAGTATGTACATTAATAACTTGCTAAAGTTATCAAGGTTCTAACAACTCATTACCTTCTTTGGACATTTGGAAATTTTGAAGGTTGTTTTTCAGACTGGGTGTACTTTCCATTCTCTCTTCCCTGCATGACAGGTCTGGGATTCCCTCTTAAGCCTACTGCCCCACAAGGAATCCTACTTTATGAACTGGTACCTCCATGTTCCTTTCAACAGAGTTTTTCTTGATTTCTTCTCCACTTCTCTACCATGTTATATTTAATCATATACTAATTTTCAATTCTCTTTGTTTTAACTGTCAAAATTCTAGTCAAAATTAATGGTTATTAAAATAGATTTTAAACTGGCTTACTGCTTTCTACTTTATTCTACACACTTCAGAGTGAGTTTTAGAAAACCACTGTAGCCAGGATGTTTTGAAGACCCTGCATCTTAAAATATCCATCATCTTTGACATCCCAAATCATGCCTTCAGGATTCAAATCACTAAATTTCTTCCATTAAGGATAATGGAGAGCTTGGTCTGCTCAGCAATATTGGCCAATGAGCTTACATGGCACATTGGAACCCACAGTCAAGGTATTTTCACATCAGTTTGAAAGGTCTTGTTTGCACGACTCAGACTCTGGGATAAATGCTGAGGCTTACAGATTCTTCCCTCGCCCCTAACTCCTTCCAGATATCTTATCCAAGACGATCTTCTAAATGTGAGTGCTCCTATGGTCTAGTGTAGAAGTACTAAGGTGTAGCATTCCATGCCAACTGCTTCTCTACAGTCACTGGTTTTCAGCACAGTGGCAGGTCCAACCTCTGTTGTACTGTTAATGGATTCTTCTTTCTAGGGTGCCTGCCACTGTGTGAATGCTATATGACTCTGTGTACATCCTGGGTATCCTGACTTGATGTGATGATTATGTGTATATGTACATCTTTATTTTTACTCCTCTGTGTTTTTCTGATTCATCCATTCCAGGCCAAGTTGTAGGGTTTTCCTTGAGGCTTAAAACCCTTCCCTAGTCAGTGCTTTGAAAACATGCTATTACCTTGATTTGCCTTATGTTCCTGTTCCTATGTTCCATGTTTTTAGACCTGCATCCTATATTCATCAGGGCTTATCTGGTATTGTTACAAGAGGGTAAATAATCTGCCTGTGTATCATGGGCTTACTGCAACTCCCAGATTAAATCCACAGGCTAAGTCACACTGAGACCAGAGTACTGACCATATAAATCCAAGGAAGTACAGAACTGAAGAAGGAAAGTCAATTATGACTCCAGGAAGATAACATCATGGAAGTCATTGCCACAACAGACGCCTATTGTTTCTATGTTCTTCTAAACAACATAGTTCTACTGACTGCTTCTTCTTCTTCTAATTGACTATTTTAACCTATTTTCACTCTTTATCACTCAGCTATGAAGTCACTTCCTATTAAGTTAGAGCCTTTTGTTTAATTTATTTATATACAACTCCTTCATAATTTCTCAACAAGCTAATTATTAGAGGAGTAGAGAAGTAAAAGGGTGTGTAGGACCTTAGGTTTCAAGACATAGGGAGACTAGGATTTCCTGAGGCCTGGCTAACCAGGCCCTGGTAGGTTTATTTATGACTTCAGACTGCATGATTACATTCCTTTATCTCAAAGTCTGATATCCATACCTGTGGTGGAATTGCTTAAGGACTGAGTGGGAGCGGCTCCAATCTCTAGTTCTATTATGCGTCCTGTGGATCTCTTCCTCCGAAGACTGGATCCTATTATTCTGCTGACACGGATTTTGTCATTTGGTATTTTCAGGAACAAGGCAAGATTTCTAATCAGATTGTGTGAGCTAAAGAAATCATCTTCTGTCATAGAAGGCAGTTGGAACGAAACAAAGATGACTGTAGCAGTGTGGACTTCTACAGGTGTAGTTCCTTTAACCAAAAGGTAAAGCATCTGGTAGGTTCTATCAAAGTAGTTTTCACCAGGGATAGTAGAAGTTAAGTTAGGAAGGAATTTATCTATGAAGGAAAAAGGTCAGAATAGCACAATTAAATATAGTTCTATTAGTATGATGGTCACACAGTACTTGATATTTGTTTGAACTTCAAAAAGTTCAGCGTTATAATTTTCATTAAAAATTTACATATTAAAAACAAAATACTTATAAAACTGACTTGAAAAGTTATAGTCTTTTAAATAATGTCATTAGTAGTCTATCATATATTGCCAGGTGATGGTGCCGTACTCCTTTACTCCCAGCACTCTGGAGGCAGAGACAGGAGGCAGATGTCTGTGAGCTCAAGGCCAACCTGGTCTACAGAGTGAGTTCCAGGACAGCCAGAGTTACAACAGAGAAACCCTTTCTCAAAAAGCAAACAAACAAAAAACACTAAGCTATAGTTACAATATAAATGAGAAACCAAACTAATTATAAGCCCAGGAATTTATTTTGTACTTATATAATACTATGTATATATTCCAAGTTTTAAAGCCATGGGTGAAGGAATTTGGTAATTTAAAAGTATAAATTTAATGGCCTTCTAATTTATGTAGAGCTAGATGCCAATTCTTAAAAGAGCATTTACAACTTAATGTTTCTATTTTTACCGAGGACAGAAGGTATGTAATAAAATTGAAGAGTCTATTAAAACATCTCAGAGGAATCTTAGGCCAATAAAATGGGATTACATATTAGCTTGTAAAAATCTGTGGTTAATCAAAACAAATTCTACTAGGGAGTTGGATTTTGTGAAACTGAAGTCATTATACATTTATAGTGTGTGTGTGTGTGTGTGTGTGTGTGTGTATGTGTGTGTGTGTCCCAGTAGCACTGGAATTAAGAAGTAAAGAATCTCCACATTTTAAGCCCCAAAGGCTGAACCATAGCATAGTGGTAGAATAAATAATATGGTTTCTGATTGTGCCTTATTGTGTGAATCTAAAGAATATGCTTTACAAAGCATATGTGTTACAAAGTGGATGTGAGTTCACCCTCCTGTAAATGGTGCTTGTGCCATTCACCTTAGGTATCTTTTTCATGTTATTACAATAATGAAGGACAAAGAGATAAGATAATGGAGCAAGTATTTCAGGTAACCTGAAAATATAGAAAGACTTTTGATATAAGAACATTCTGCATTAAATGTGCTAAAGCTTTAAAGATTTCATGCTAAAACAACGTTATGTTTTAATTTTAATTTTTGGCTGGAGAAATGATGGATCCCTTGCTTATTATATGTGAAGTCCTTGGGTTTGATCGTCAGCACTGAAAACAAAACAAAAAAAGAAACAAAAACAACAATAGCAAAAAAAAAAAAATAGCAATGCTATTTTCAGCAAACTGAAAACACGTACACACAGTCTTGTTAATCTATGAAAAAGGTATCTGTGCTATTTTTTTTCAGTCCTTTGTCTCTATATTAAATTCTGCCAATTGAAATAGCTCCTATTTTTCTGACTTTGAGATAGTGCTTTATACCACATATATCTTAAAAGAGTTAAATATGTATGAAAACTAAGCTGTAAACAAATGCTTTCATTTGTATTTAAAAGGTTAGGTTATAAGAATTCATTCAATACAGTGTAGCCATCAAGAGCATGTGTTCAAGAACTAGGCAGTATTTTCAAGTCCTTGCTTGTCTGTTCTGGCTTTGAGACTGCTATGAACTGAATTGTCTCCTTTCCATTGTTAAAGCCTTAATTCCCTGTTCAATGATATTTACAAGTGGAGCTCTTTGGAGAAAAATTAGGTTTACATAAGACTGTGAATGAAGACTTCATTATGGAATTATGGAAGAGAGGCAAGAGAGCTAGCTCTCACATAGAGAACACAGCAAGAAAGAAGCCTTTGCAGTCTAGTAAAAAATTCTTCATCAGAATCTGAACACAGACTCCCTCCAAATCTGTGAGAAAAAATACACATATATATCAGCATGGTGCCTCATGTCTTTAATTCCAGCACTGAGAGGCAGAGGGCAGGCAAGATCTCTGAGTTCAAGGCCAGCCTGGTCTACAGAGCAAGTTCCAGGATAGCTAGGGCTACACAGAGAAAACCTGTATCAAAATAAAACCAAAAAAATAAAAGAAAAAAAATACAGAAAAAGAAAAAATAAATAATTTCTGTTGATTAAGTAAAAAGAAATAAATAACTTGAGCAGTGTGCTGTTTAAGTTCTTAGAATTTTGTTACAGACATCCGAGGACAGTAAAGTAGAAGACATGGAAAATGGCATCACCTCCCCCACCTCACTTTACTCAGCTGTCTGTTACTTTCTTAGGTCTTTTGATGTAACAGTGATTTATTTATCAAGCACTTAGAGCTGAGATATGTGAGAATGTCTCTGGACATTTTAGCTGTTTTATGAGTAGTTAAAAACAAGACTTATTTTGCAAATGGCAAAATGTATTGACCACTCATTCATACCTCCAGGTCTGTTATATTTTGCTGTTTACATTTCTGCAGTGGTGGGCCAAGATCACAGAGCACATGGAAAAGTGGTCTAAGTGCACTCATGGATGCAGTGTCTGCTCTCCACAGTGCTACCCTGGTGTTTAATAAAGAGTCCTAATAAACAGGATGATGCTTGGTTTATAAATATTACTATGTAGTTAAATGCAGCCTTTTTCATGTATTACATTTAAATCAAGGTATTATGTCATACTTAATTAGTAATGTTGATATTATACTAGCTTTCTTGATAACATTTCTGAAAACTAGAATTAATTCAGGCACTGACCTCTATAGAACAGAAATAAAGCAGAGAGGAAGTAAAAATTCTGAGCAAAATCTCTTTTGAACATAAGAATAGCAAAACTCACTGGGTGGTGATAGCACACACCTTTCATTCCAGCGCTTTGGAGGCAGAGGCAGGCAGATCTCTGTAAGTTCAAGGCTAGCCTGGTCTACAGAGTGAGTTCCCAGACAGCCAGAGTTATAACAGAGAAACCCTGTATCAAAAAACCAAGAACACCAAAAAACCAAAAAATCCAAACCAAACCAAACCGACCAACCAAAAAAAAAATCCATATACATAGAGGGAAAACTTTGTCAGGAAGTAATAAGCACACCCATCACAAAACCTTTTATCTTCATGCAAAGAGTTCCATCAGCAGTTATCTTTCAAGACACGTTATAAATGATCACATCTTAGTTTTTGTTGAATGGGGATAATATCTTACTTTCTTCTTCATTTAGCAATAGCTAAGGAAAACTGTAATGATCAAAGGTTTCAACAAATATTTATAAGTTACAGTTATAACTGTCCTAAAGAAATACCTGTGTTCAGATGCCTATCAAGTTCACAGTGTTTCTTTTGGGCATTCCATGCTGTATTTTTGGGACAGACCAATGAATTGTTCACATAGACATCCAAACGCTGAAGTGTGGAAAAAAAAATTCCTACTAGAACTACCTGTTAAAAATAAACATTTATGGATTTTTATTAGAACAACAGAACAGAATACTTACAATCTAGTTATTAAACATGTGTTCCATCTATGTACACCTTTTATAAGATATTAAACCAAGTTTTTATGAACTGAGGACAGATGTTGAACAAAGATATAAAATACACTTGAATTTAACCATTCATGCAGATAAGTGATGCATCCCAGTAGAAGAGTGTAATGTCAGAAAGAAATTACTAGAGGCGCCACATGCTAATTTGAGGAAAGGGTCCCTTTCAAAGACAGTGAGGTACAAAAGAGACTTTTGAATCCATGGGCTAAGAGATACTTAGCAGTGTTCTGCTTTAAAGAAACACAAAACTAAATCTGTAATGTTGAAAAATACCTCACAAAATTTTGGTAGGAAGAATCATAAAAATCAGTTGAAATATGGGGAGAAGATTCCCATAGGGTCTTGTAGGTCATTGTGAAGTCTGATTTATGCAGGTATGAATGTGGAAATACGTCAGGCAGAGGAAGGACCTGATCTGGTGTTTGCTAGAGGAGAGTCCTAGTATTTCCTCTCTGGCTGAGATGAGAGCAGATCACTGCAGGGCAAAAGTAGACACAGGAAGTAGAGTTGACAGTAAATGCCTTCATCTTACACTTTGAAGGCTTGCATATATAGGAAAGAAAGTCTGAATTATGGGACTACTACTGTTCAGCATTATGCTTTTCTCCAACAGTCTGAATACATTTAATGCTTCCAGCAGAATTCAATTTACAGCAATATTTGATATTATCAAAGATATTTAAAACAATATGCTGAAAACATTTCAATAAATTCCAATGCATATTTCATGTGTATGCATATTTTATGTATATGCATAATAGCAATATGTAAGAATAAGAAAAATAAATAGATAACTTTAAGTAATAAATGATTTAATTAAATAGATTACATAATTAATTAAACAATTAATAGATAATTAAATAGATGATTTTAATATAAAAATTCAGGCTTTCTTGCTAGTCACACTATCATAGATATCACTGTCCTCCCTTAGATATAGAGTACAGGAATCAATTCATATTGGGAGGAGGTGTTTGGTACATGCATATTCTTTCAAATAGTGAAAACCTTTCCAGATTAATAGTATTTTCAATACTATACTAATGGATCTTTTTAAATGACCTAGAAGGATGACAACATTAGGGAAGGCAGAAATGAGAGTTAATCACTAGCAACATGAAGTAACTATGAGAACCTTAGGTATTATTTCTATCCAGGCTCACCTTATTGTGTTCAACATGAAGTAACATCAGCCGAAGATTCTGAGGACTGGTCCCAGTGAAGTAAACCTCGTATGTTTTGTTTAGAGCCACGATGCTATGGAACAAGGACAGTCTCCTTTGGCATGTATACCCAGCACACCAACCATGGTCCTGTGGGCCTAAATCCATGAAAAATGAAAGTCCATGTTCCTATTGTTGTTGTTTTGTTTTTTTGCATAAAATATGAAGAATCATTATATTAAAAGTAAATTTCAAGGGTTTCATTCAGATACAAGCTTAGCTTTAAAATCTATTATTCATCTGTCTACACAGACTTCTTTTTTGAACTCACTCTGTAGACCAGGCTGGCCTAGAACTCACAGAGATCCACCTGCCTCTGCTTTCCAAGTGCTGAGATTAATGGCATCCACTACCACCACCTGATTTATTCCTAGCATACTAAGCTGGTTCTCAAACCTTGGCTTAAAATGGAAGGCATAGAAGCAACTTGCTCCTATTATCCTTACTGTCATACCTGTGGAATTAGAGGGATAACAATGTGTTATCTGGAATATGTGCTATTTTGTCACTCGTGTGTTATTCTCAGGACTCACCAGCTTTCTGGAGTTGTTTTCTAGGAAATGTGCTAAGACATTGCTCATTTATTAAGATGGAACCTGCCACCAAAGAATGGACTTTTGTATTCTTGAGTAAGATTCATGAATGTTTTTGACCATTTGCTCCTTTGTTTATTAATCAATCAAGTAATTCCACAACACGTTTGGCTTGGGGGAGCTGTGGTATTGAACCAAAGGCCTCATGCATGCTAGGCATGCATTTTCCTAATGAACTTTTTCCTTAACCCTTTTCATATGTTTTATTTTGAGGCAGAATTTCACTAAGTTGTGCATTTTAGCCTTGAATTCACTCTATAACCAGATGTTCATCAGGCTTGCACCGTAAGGGCCAGATAACAGGTTTGTTTGGATCAACTCTTTATACTTTTCTTTATGTTAAGAAATAGTAACTTAGCACATTTTTGTTAGATGGTAGCCATAGGCACTACTGGAGAGTTCTATGATTAATGAGTTGAAATCATCTGAGAACATTCTATCATCGAACATATACTGTAAAAATCTAAGACATAGCAGATGTTTTTCTAATAGAGTCTAGACATTTTTAGAATGAGTACAGCATGGCTTTCACAACAAACTTCTCTATTTTATTTCAATAAAAACAACATGAGATGTGACTGATAAAATCTCTTGATATATTTCTTCATTAAGTTTGCTGAATTTTCTGACTTACTTGGAAACCTTATTAATATTTATAACTGAATTTCCATAAAATTTAAAATCAATATGAACATTTAAATTTCAAGGAGAATATAACCTTACCCCTTAGCACACAAAATATAAATCCTACTTTAAATATATCTCCTTTGTGGGTTTTAAAAGCAAATACACAAAAATGTCTGTGTATAAAATAAAACTTTTGAAGTAAAAAAGCTATATATTAAAAAGAAATAAAATTTAACATTAAGATTTGAAAGGAAATTCTGATGATATTCAGTAATTTTTATCATGAGTAATTTTTGCCCAAGACTACATGATTTTCATAAGGCTTTCATGATTTTTTTCCACACTAGTATCATTTACTTAAGACTTTGTAAATTGATCAACACTGTTAAACTTAAACTCATTTGCAAAAGAAATGATGCATCACTTCAGAAAGTGGAAAACATACTTCCTGTCAGAAGAGGGAAATGTAAAAATAAATGTAATGAAATCTCTCCATCATAGAAAACAGAGCAATTTGAAAACTTCTCTTCCAACCCATCACTATTCACAGATTTCTCTGAAATTATTCCCACAACCTCTTCATTGCAAACCTGAAAGGCAGTGTTTGACATTGATTGCGTCTACAGAAACTGAGTGGGGAGAACCAGAAAATCATGGAACTTTCAAGTTTCTCTAATTTAGTACCTTCTGTATCTTTCACAAGTTTTTAAAAGCATATCTGGTGAGATAATGACCACTTAGTTGACTCCTAAACTGTTTTTGACACCACATCACAACATAGCCGGGGGATGGAAATCTGTGTGGTCTAGGTTCTGTGTTTGTTCACTGCTAAATCTGCTAAGAGACTAACATATGTTAGTGCTGTTTCAGGGATATACAATGAATCCTTGTCCTGTGCTTTTGGTTTTAGAAGAACATCTTACTAATTGGAAAGCTTTTGGTCTCCAAAGTTGATCTGAATATCTATGGAAACTATTTCTTCCCATTTGCATCAGTTGTATAGGACCAGAAAGTGAGAAGCTACATTCAGAACTTTCATAAATTATTCTCAAAAGTCAAAAGAATAAGCTATATGTTTATATAAACAACCTCCATAGCTGCACAATATGTCCTAAGATACATAGATGAAGATAAGAGACCCACAATACCCTTCTTAAAAATTCTGAATAACATATTATCAAGTTTTTTAAAAAAAATTTATATAAGAGAAAATGCTTTTTTGAAGATGTTTAGGCCAATCTTTTTCTTCAAAATATGTATACATCCTTATCAACGAATGTGTGACACACATTATAGGAATAGCTCTCCTCCTTCTCTTCCTTGCCTTTGGTTCCTTCCCTCTTCATCTCCTCTTCTTCCTCTTCCTTCAAATACTCAACACGAAATAAATGCCCTGGCTTTCCTAAATGGAGGCTACTAAAGAGTCAAATCTCACCCTTACACATACATATTTTTTAAATATGGAAAGCAAAACAGTAGTGATATTTGTTAGTCTTATATGAAATGATTTTTCAGATAGCTTTATGCATTAAATAAATGCTTTGACTAACTCAGGTTCACTTACACTGAAAACTTACCATTAATAAGATCAACATAACCACTGCTCATGATAGCCACTGGGGAAAGTCTTCGTGTTTCTGAGTCAGAATCCAGGCTTTCAATAACCATCATTGCATATTCCATTCCAGAACACTGATAGCTCTGCCACTCTGGGATGTATTTACAGGTTTCATCTCTAATAATCCCTAAAACCATGTGTATTAATATTTTAGAAATGGCAGGTAATCTCTACAAAAATCCTTTCTATTGTCTTTATCTTGTATATAAGATCAATAAATGGAACTTATAAGCTATTGGTTCATCACTCAATTTTTAAAAATGGCATTTTGTTCCATAAACTTGAGGCTTAATAATAGAATAAGATCCACAGACCTTTATGTGGTGCTTTCTCTGTAACAGGAATTCTACTCCCGTTCAAGAATGTGAGCATTGCTTTAGGAATTCTATAGTCTCCAATTCCCAGTTGGCTGTTTCCGTCCCACTCATACTCTGCTTGAGGGATCACTGATCCAGAATTCCCCAGAAAGGAACCATCCATGTCTCTAAGGAAAGATTTTCTTTTGGCATCACAAACCATGTCCACGCAATCAGATGGGTTCACTTTACTGGGGAGAAAAGGCAAAATGAATGACTCAGGTCGCTGATTGAATCTTATTTCAGAAAATAATTTCTAGTGGAACAAAGTAGCATATGCAATTTGAGTTGCAATGAAGGGTGATTTTTCCCCCATGGTGTTTATTTGGTTCATTATGAATTTATTAATGTTTCAAAATAACAAATTGTATGTGTAAAATATATATTTAGTGCTCCACGTTGCTATCCCTGTTCTATAAGTTCTATAAAGATATCAGGAGTTGACTAGCTTCTTGTACGACCTCAAATCTATTGAATCATTTTCTGGAAATGTCTTGACACTGACTCATCAGAAAAGGTGTCAGTTCCAAGTTTCTATATAATTATAATCATTGTGATTAGAATAACTGATGTGTAGTTCCCAAGCACATTTTGCGGTCCTTGTGATAGGATATTTGAAAAACAATAGGTAACAAAACATAGTAAAAAACAAATGATAGAGATATTTCCTATCCTTTGATGATGACTGATGGAGAAACATTAATGTGGAAAGCAGATGAAGTCTGCATCCCCATGCTTTGTATTTAATGATGGCGTTACTGATGATGCATGGCAAATAGTGTGAGACACATATAGTAAAGCTCAGATTTTCAAACAACTGAGAATGCTTAAATTTACATTATTAAAGTCTGAATATTAGTAACTACTACATGCTTCTAGATAGTAGCAGTTATTTTAATATAGTAATCTTTCCCAATGTTTGATAGGGGACAGAGAACAGAAAGCTAATGAAGAAAGTGATGACGTTTTCATAATGATACCTTATGTCAGGTCTATGTATAAATACTTTGGATTGTTCAATAGTGTCAACCAGTTGTACATTCCTCACATGGATTGGATGTTGTAAATCCTCATTTAAAGGATTAGTGATGAATATCACATTAGTTTCTCCTGAACAAACATCCTTAAATCCAACAAATGTTGAACCTAAAACATAAATAATAGAAAAGTGATTATCCTTCTCTGGAAAAAGATTTAAATCTAGAATTACTTCACCCAACATATTCTTTCTCACTGCCTTGAACACAGAATCTTGGGTTGGTATGGCAAAAGCACCTCCCATTATTTATGGTAGATGATTGCAACTCAATATCTGCATGACTGGTAATCCTCTCCAAAATTTTCTTTCAGTTTGATCATGACACTTTGCTTAGATAATAGGACATTATAAATCGTGGCATAAGAAGCCATCTGAGAATATTTTTCATATCAGGGATAGCAGTCTTGATGCTTCTTGGAATTCCATGACTTTCGATGTGTAAGTAAGATCTATGACCCATGTGACTCTGTCATTCCCATCACCATAGACAGTAAGTAGCTAGCCATAGTCAACAGACATCAAATTCTATGGAAAGCAGTAAGGCTATCTCTAACTACCTAGCCTAGGTACAAACTATAAACTGGTGGACACTCAATGAAAAAGCATAGGGGACAACAACTAAAGAATTACTTGGCTGAACAAAGTTCAAACTGCAAATCCACTAATTATGGAATAATAAATTGTTTAAAATTCCCTAAGTTTTCAGGATGATTTGTTATTCAGCAAGAATTAATAATTAATTAATTAATTAATAATTAACAAATTAATTAATTAATACATAGTTTTTCTTCTGGCCTCTTTGTACATATTATGTGCCCCAAACTGGATTAAATAAAAGACTCATTTTTTTAATCATGCTTAAAATCCAACAACTCAGAGGTCATTTCCAAAATTTTTAAATAATTTTTCTACTATCTTTATTAAATATATTTTGTCTTAAGAAAATCTGTGCATAAATAGTAAGAGAGATGGTAGAAATAAGGTGCAGTGAAAGATCCTCCTTGTTCCTTGTCTCAATCTTCCTTTAGCCAGATAGCTCAACTCTAGCTCCTCCTGTAAGTGTTGGGTGTAAACCATTAGCAGCTGTATTGTCTCTAAAGAATTTCTCTTGACCACTTATGAACTCCCTTGCCTTAAGAATGAGACACTCCTTATCACTCTTGATACAGGCATAGCCAGGCCTGATCAAAAGGGGATAGGAAAGATCCTAGGAAAAAATACGGAGTGAAATTTGGCTGCTCTCTGAAGGGTGGAAGGTGGACTCCAGTGAACCCATATCCTTGCCTAGTTTCTTCCTCTGTCCTAGTCTTTCTCCTTTATGCTCTTTGTCCTGAAAGCACACTTTCAGTGAATCATTTTGCAAAGAATTCTACTTCTTATTCTATTACTAGGGAGCTTGATCTACAGTTGACATGGGAAGTGGCCCTGAGATATATTGTGATAAAATAATGAATTCAGATGACTCCTATGGTTGGTGGAGTATTGGTTACTTCTAATATGTTCTTATAGTTAACTGGAGAACAAGTATATATACACAGATTCAAGGACAACACTAAGTGATTTAACTGGTTGGTTGGGGCCTAGAAGCGAGCAAAAGGGTCTTTGCAAATTATTGAAATTATTCTGTTCTTCTAGAACAAATATTAAATATCATTTTCAATATGTAAAAATTAGGAGACTAGGGAGATGGCTTAGTGAGTAAAAGTGGTTAGTCTGCAAATATGACAACAGTTTGAATCCTTAGCACCCACATAGAAGTCCAAGCATGGCTGTGCATGCTTTGGGGGGTCAGAGAAAATCAGGTTTTGTGAGCCTGCTGGTCAGACAGCTTAGTCAAAACAGTGAACTTTCAAATCTCAAGGCAATAAGACATTAAATGTTAGAGGACACCTAATATTCTTCTCTGACCTTCACATGTACCCTCACGCATATGCACATACTATTGTGCATTCACCTTACAAAATACAACATGCACGCACACACATGCACACCCACACATGCACATAAATTTCATCCTTGAAAAAATCTGCATTTTTATTGTCACATTAAAACATATTCAACAGATTACTATAGAAATCTACTTAAATCCATTCTACAAACAATGAAGTATTATTAATTAATATGCATTTTAGATATTCCTATAGAAATTGAATAGATTTGTGAAAGGCTATATTTAAACTTGCCTGAGATGTCCAGAAGGCCACTGATAGCATTGTAACTCATGATCCCTGCGTGGGGCTTCCGAGGTGCCATGTTATGAGCAGAAGCAAATGTTGGCCAGCAAATCCCGCTTCTCCCACCTTTTAGCAAAAAAGAACTAAGTTAACAGAAAATGAATGTACATATGCATTAAAACCAACATCAAGAGTCTAAGATTTTACCTGATGGAGGTCTAGAACTTCGGTGTGCAGAAGTAAGTTCCACATCAGGATTGTCATTAGTTAAGACATCTGAGCAGTTAAATTCAGGGCTACTTCCAACAATTAATGAATTCTGCCGAAAATAGCCAAATAAGACAGTATTACTACTCACTTTTACTAAAAGAAAACATAGCAATACTGAACTGTAATATAACAAAACACAAACCAGAAGTAGATTGTTCCTTAAACATTGAGAAATTTGAGACTGATGATACCAACAGGAATGAGACTAAAAGAAAGCAGAAAGGCTGACATGCAAATAATTTTATTAAATGAAATGTTCTGCTTCTATGTTGATAAAAATATGGTCATTTCCAGAAATAGAAGAAATAGAAAGTTTGGAGGGAGTGTTATTAGCATCTCTGCTGTTTCAGGAAAACCTTGATGGACAGGATGAGGTTATAGTGAACTGTCACAGATTAGGTTGATAAGAAGTGAGAGCAGAAGCAAAGAGGTAAGGAAGGATGATCTCAAAGGCATCAGCTGCTCAGAGAGAGACAACAAGGACATTATTCTTATTGCACCTTCAATAATTTTCCTTTCCTCAGTCTCACCCTTTCTACTTATTCATTTCTTACCTTAATTTTTATTGTTTTACTGGAAATTTTGTGAGACACAGAAGGTGGCATGTAGATCATTGGAAAAATGGCCATCCCGTTGTTCACCAGAGTCACATTATAGATGTGCACGCTCTCTGTGGTCTGCAATACAAGCTGTAGTTACACAGTGCTAAGAATGGGCATAAGAAAAAAAACACATCACCACCATCTGCAACCACATTTACCTGAAAATAAATTCCATAATCCCAGCATGTCCAAATGTTAAAGCCTTGTATAAGAGAGCATCCAGGAAGGCCATCCTGGTTCATGTAGATGCCATATAAACCCCCATGGGCTTCATTGTCAAACCAGTTTTCCATTGAATTAGCCTGACCTTGGAAAAGAATATGGAACCAAAGACTTAATATTACAAGGAATGTTTTGTAGTTTTAATCATCAGTATCAGTTAAAGACTATATATATATATATATATATATGTAAGTTTTATTAATGGTGTCTTAATGGATCTGCTGCTCATGGTTTATTTTGCTTGGAATTACCTTTATCTAATTTGCCAGTTATTACTCAGAATAACTGTGTATTCACTTGCAAATTGTATAGCTACTTACACTATTAACTCCCCTAATTACTATATACATTTAAAACAAACATGGATTTTATTTGAAAGAGCATGAAGTTTAAGACTAAAGAAAATGTAAGCTTGAAATACAGCACCACTTATGTGTGTAAAATTCACCCCCATCTCTATCTCTTTGTTGCTGCCTTTTTCTCACCACATCCTCTTCAAGAGTCACTTTCTTAAAGAGCTGTTACTAAACACCCGATTCAAAATAACACTTCAGTACACTTCCACTATAATTAAAATTTTACCACTTGACATTTTACGAATTATCCTTCCTCTCTCCTGCTAGAATGTTAGCTTCAGGAGAGAAGACACTGTGTCTACCTCATCTATCACCAGATATAATGTTCCTTAAATGTATTTTGGATTGATATATTCATGATCTTGGGAAATCTGCTTAATCTCTTAAAAGCTCAGTTTCCATATATGTAAACACTTTTAATTTCTAATTTTTATCTCATTTGCTTGAAAACTTTGTTTCACTTTATGTATGCAGGTATTTTCCCTGAATATATCTGTGTATCATTTGTGTGTCTGGTATCCACCGAAGTCAGAAAAGGCTTGAGTCAAATTGTATTTGAATTGACAGAAAAATAATGATTTATAAAATTTTAAAAATAACTCATTAACTAGAATATTAGCAGAGCAGGTGAACTTTATGGTAAATATACAATTTCCTCTTAAAGCTGCTGTAAATAATGCTTCAGTGAAACAAAAGCAATGCTAAATGGAATGTAAAATTTTCAGATAAAGACATTTTCTTTAACATTCTTTCAGTTTGTCAAGGATGAAGCAGAAACTTTATAACTTACTTCCTCTGTCTCCCTGTCCATCTCTGTCTCCCTGTCTCTTTGTCTCTGTCTCTGTCTCTCTCTCTCTCTTTCTCCGTGTGTGTGCGTGTGTGCATTTCCGTGAGTATGGATGCATGTGTGATGTGTCTGGGCACAAATGTATATGTGTGTGGAGCCCAGAGAGTGACACTGGGAGTCTTCCTTGATTATTCTCCACATTATATTGAGGCAGGATCACTTGATTGAATGCAGAGTTTGCTGATTTGATAGTCCAGCTAATCACCTTGCTTTAGATGCTGAGAACATGAAATCTGGTCCTTAGCTTGTATGGCAAGATTTTATCCTCTAATCTATCTTTCCATCTCTTATTTTTCTTTATGATATGTAGAGGAAAGTTTAATCTTTTAATCCAGCCGCATGGCTGCTCTGGGTTGGAAAGAATATTGATATACACCTTTAATCCCAGTATTCAGAAAGCAGTGGTAGGAAACACTTTTTATCCTAATATTCTGGAGGCAGTGGTGATGCATGCCTTTAATCCCTAAGACAGAAACAGAGTGTGGAAGCAGACACAGGAAGTAGAGCTTAGAAAGAGTCAGTGCCACATAGGAAGGAAGTGATGTCTGAGATGAGGCAGATTGAAGGGCAGGCAAAGTGACCAATCAGAGGAAGAGTTAGCAGAATGAGTCAGAGTGAGGACACACCCAATTTTCATGACATAAAAGCAGGCTCTCAGCTCAGAGCAGAGTCAGTTACAGCAGTCAATTGCAGCAGGTAGTATGAGGGGAGCAGTCTGAAGCAGCCAGACGGGACAAGACACAGAGACAATGAAGCTGTCTGACTGCTAAGCAGAGAGGCCAACTGAGGCATTATTGAGCAGTAAGAACTCAAAGAATGATACAGAGACACAGAGGCAGCTTGGCAGAAATCAGTATCAAATGGGAAGAGTGAGTCATTTTGAAGCTGAGCAGAGCAGTTCAGTCTGAGGTAGTCAGAGATTCGGATATAATCTGCTGAGTCAGAAGAGTTCAGTCAGCAACAATAAACTGGCTGAGAAGGACAGTTTGAACCAGTCAGCTTGGTGAAGAGTTGGAGCCAGAATAGAAAAAGAATTGAACCAGAAGAATCATAGTTCACAAGGAGCTAGTCAGTGTGGCTCAGTCAGCAGTAAGTCTCGAGGGTTGATTAGATGGTAAGGAGGTTTAAATGTTCTAGATTGTACGGAGGCTGAGACTGAAGCCTTGCAGTTGTAGGCTTAAGAGTATACTTTAAGGAGACTGAAACACTCCAGGGCTCTGCCTCTAAGGACCAGTGACTGAATTAGGTAAAGAATAAAAGCCTTTGAGTCTGAATCAACCTCTATGCCTACAATGATATGCAATGATTTATGTACATGTTTAAAAAGTAAAGAAACTATAAAATTAGGTAATAATGAATCTCAAATCACCTTGCTCCTTTGCTTATGCCTTCCATAATTTTTCTTTGTATGTTCAATAAAAAGTTTGCCTATGTAAATTCAAATACCATATACAATTTCATTTTCTTCTCTTCCAGAAAACGTACCCAAGCAATAAAAACAACAACAACAACAAAAAGCACTGTCTGTATTTTTCAGCATCTTGCATTCATCACTTTCAATTATCCTGGAAATTTCTTCATCTTTTTAAGCTCACTTTCAAAGGAGCTTGTGTTTGTAATGTTTGGCTTTGTTCTACTAATCTGTTAAGGCGGCTTTCAGAGGTTTGCTAGCACAGATGAAATGATGACAAGTAATTTTGTTCAGAAGCCATCTATACATATGGAAAAGCAATTATTAACTATGTTTCTAGAAATGGATTTACCAAATCAAAGGTAAATGAACACCTGATGTTAGCAGATATTGTCAGATCTCTTATGCAGGGGCCATTTTTAACCAGTGATATGTACAATTTTGTGTGTCCTTACAGCCTTATCAAAAGAGTGGGTGTTTGGTTAGTTCTTGATTTTTCATGAATGAAGTGGGGCAATGCATCTTAAGACTACCTATGTCTTTGAATATTCCATGCATGTAGCTTTTAATATATAATTCCTGGGCATTCATTCTGCTAGATAAGGAGGGAAACAGACTTCCACATCCTCAGAAGTATCTATAGGCTTAGAGATGCTGGTTTGGATAATGTGGCAGTGGAACAAAGTTCTCACTCTTCTAATATCCACTAAATCAAGAACTGAAGTAGCTATTGAGATTTGGGGATTATAACATTAGAAAGAAAAAATTCCATCAAAGTGGATCGAGGAATTAGGGGAATAACTTAGTACTAGAACCCCATGCCCAAGATTCACAAGCCTCTGCATTCAGTCTCCAGTGCCACACACACAAAACCAAGTTTTCCCCCTGGATGCGTTTGAAACCATGTACCTTGTGTTAGTGTTAAAAAGGAGGAGATATCACTTATCAAAATGACAAATAATAATGTCTCTTTTCTTCTATTTTGAAAAAGGTTTTCACTAGTTTTGGCAATTCCATGTTAAAGGACTCACTTGTGCACGGTTCACCATCAATACGGTATCCTACTCTTCCAAATCCAGCAACTATGTTATTTTGTAAGATTGTATTGGTCCCTCTGTTTATCTGGCATGTAACAAAATAAATGCTTAGGGTTAGTCTAATATTCCATATACAAGAAATGTAAGTATTCGACAATATACGTGAGAAAACCCATGTTCATTATTTTGCTTTAGTATGATAACTCACCCCATTTAAATATACATTAGATAATGAAGCCACATTATGATTTTCTTTCTGTAGGGCTGGCAATTGTACTCGGTGCATTATATGCTAGTTCTGTACACTGAGTTAAAACTCTAGTCTCATATTAAATTCTTAAGTTCTTCATTTGAAAGGCACATCATAGAGGTTTCTTCTAATTTCAGTCATAAAACATGGTTAAAATTTTATAAGCATAAACAAAAGTCTAATGTTATAGGAAGGTTTTATGTTACAATTTGTTTTCAGTTTAACTGATTCATTGAAATAGTTATCTGAGGCCATTACAATGGAGGACAAAATTCAATGGTGATATTGATTAGTTCAAGTTATACTAATTAGTAAATAGTACCACTGTATGTGCTGAGTCACAGTCAAGGAAAATGAATGTGTGCTTCTGGGAAGGTTTAGTTACTATTCATGGTATCAACAGAGCAGTAATAAGCAAAAGCAAAAGCAAATATTTTTACCCTTTGAACATCAAACAACTATTTTTATACTGTGATAACTTTTTGAAAATTCTACGTATAGGATTTACAGATTTGAAATTGATATTTGATTGCATTTTGCCATATATAATTAGAAAAAAAAAGAGAACATTTTTACCTCATGAATGTAGACTGTGTTTTTGCTTTTACACTTTTTCTTAAGGTAATGATTGGTAGGAACATAACAACAAAACTAAATCCTTATCCCATCTTTCAAAAAGAGCTATTTAAAAATTGTTTTTTAAACTATACTATAGGTAAGTAAACCAAAGAGGAACTTGACTTTTGTCTGTAATTTCCATTTTCCTGTTTGAAGTCTTACTTTATACCTAGAAATATTGCAGTAATTGTAAAGAACTCTGTGAGAAATAAGGGTAAAATGAATAATCTTTAATATATATATATAAGCAACCTTGCATTTAGAATACACAGAAGATGCTCAGTCTAATTAGCAGCAGAGAGGCCCCATCCGGCAACTTAAAAATGGTAAATAACATTGGTGAAGGAAGGAAAAAAGATTTATTTCAACTAACAAACATTAATAGACAGGGTAAACATACACACATCACTATCAACAAATCCAACGGCAATCAGAATTTGCAACACATTTTTTCTAACTTCATTCATCCCTCAACTAGGCATCTCAAGACTCAGAGAACATTATGCAAGAAGGGCTGGAAAGATTGTAAAAGCCAAGGAAGATTGCGGTGAAATAGTGTCCTGTGGAGATGATAGGGCCGTTCTACCCATGGACTCACAAAATCTGCGGCTACTTGCACAAGTTCTCCTGCACATCATCAGGCTAGTCAACATTCCATAACGAATGAGAGAAGGGCTAAGGAGGCTCCACCCCTAGCTGAGGAGATATTGACAGTTGATGACTTCTAGGGTAGGAAAGTGCTTTGTTTTGTTTTGTTTTGCTTTGTTTTTCCAGGGTGTGGTCTCTAGTAGGTTGTTTGTGTTCTAGAGGGTTGCCTCACACCCTTGAGCACAGAAGCAGCACTAATTGGACTCAGTGAGCTATAAAAAACAGAAAGAGGACATAGAGATGGGAGAAGGCTGTGAAGAGAGAGTCCTGGTAAGAGTAGGAGGTGGGGAGAGAGAGTGGGTATGGTAAAAATAAATTGCATACACACATCAAATTCTTGAAGAAAAAATAATTTAAAAAATTCATTCACTTATTCAACTCATTTGCTTCATTAGATCAACACCCAAGGAAGAAATGCTATTCAATTTTGAGACTTACAACTTTTACAGAATTGATGTTTATAAATTGCTATTATTCATTATTATAAAGATGTTCTCCTTACCTCAATTGCTGCATGCCAAAGTGTTGAACTAGAGTCTTTTCTGTTCTGGTATGTTCCTGGCCAAACTGAAAGTGTAACCAGATTTCCACGTACTCTGTTGGCATCCCCCCATATTCTTATACCTGTATTTAAAAAAGACAGCAAAAGAGATGCTCATTTTCTAATCCATACTATGGACAATGCCTTTCAGTACTTCTAAAAAGTTATTTTTTTTCTAGTTTTCAGTATAATTCATATGATAGAAATAAAAGAAACATATTCATATTGTGTATAATTCTTAATTAAAAAAATCCTTACTGGTGGGTAAGCATTCGAGGAGTATCCTAAAAGTCATAGTAATTCAGCAGGCTTAGTGACCCAGTGGGTAGCCTTGCTTGCCTCAAAGGCTGGCTACCCAAGTTTCATCCCTGGAACCCACATAGTAGTAGAATGAGTAAACAAGACTCTGCAGAGTTGTCCTCTAACCTCTGCATGCATGCTATGTCATGGACAGCCCCTTCCGGTCCACATCATATACACAGAGGATAACATATAAGTACTTTTTAAATGTATCATAAAGTCATAGTAACTAAATTTTTTAGTTCATTTTATTTTATGTTTATGAGATTTTGCCTTGCGCCACATATATGCCTGGCGCTTGCAGAAGTCAGAAGAAGGTATCAGATCTCCTAGATCTGGAGTTATGGGTGGTTGTGAACCATCTTGATGGTGCTGGGAATTCAACCTGAGTCCTCTGCAAGACCAACAAATGCTTTTAACCACTGAGGCATCTGTCCAGTATGGCATAGTAATTGAAAAGATAAACGATTAGATAACTCACTTTAGGATTAGGACTCTACAATTTGAGACTCTTCTGTTTGTTAGTACAGCCATAACCAAGATGTCTATTTGGATGTAAATTAAATACAATTAATAAAATTAAAATACAAATTCAGCTGCACAGTTGCATTAGCCACAATTCAGAGGCTTATTAGCCACATGTGGCTTAGTGATTATCTTGTTGGATAGCATAGACAGACCATTTTTACCCTCATAGAATGATCAACCTAACTGTAGAGTTTACAGTAAGATTGCCTCTGAAGGCCAAACTATGTGATCCTAATTGTTATTATATTACCTTCTCCTACTGTAAAGTGAATGATGTTGTCATCTATATCCAATCCATCTGTCCCAAACACACCAATTGCAGGGGAGAAGCCATGATGAAATGCGCAGCCACGAACATAAGACAAGCCATGATCTTGAATCTATGGAATATTGGTAATTGATGAACATTTCTACAGTAAGATTTAAATACATTTAAATAAAAATTTTAATTAAGTGATTTTGAGTAAACAAGCCTCGATCATTTACACATGCTTTTTCTTAAAAGTGATGGTTTTCAAATAGTCTTTTACATTTTTAAAAGATTTACTTATTTTTATTTTATGTACATGGGTGTTTTGTCTGTTTGTGTATCTATCTGTGTGAGGGTGTCAGATCTTCTGGAACTGGAGTTACAGACAGTTGTGAGCTGCCATTTGGGTGCTGATATTTGAAACCTGGGTCCTCTGGAAGAGCAGCCAATGCTTTTAATTGCTGAGGCATCTCTCTAGCCCCTCCAATAGTCTTTTAATCATGGAAGATTTCCATGTCATGCATTTATGATTAAATAAATTAAAAACATGTTTGTTTTAAATGGAGATTAAATTTTTCTCAGGGGCTTTTCTTTGGGTTCATATTTCTATTACTTCCTTTAAAATGTAATGTGATAAAATTGTTTTACAGAATAATTAAATTGTTAATAGTGATTTTAATAATACTTTTTATTAATAATTTGATTTCATACAATGTATCTTGATAATACCCTCTTCCAATTCCTTCCTGTCCATACTTCTACCACTATGCTCTTAAAAAAGAAAAAATAAAGAAAATTAAGTCAAGCTTGTGTGGCAGGATCATGGGCAGCAGGCTTCACCATGGTCTTTGGAGGCAGGAGGATGCTCTGACTGTGGACTTTGATCTGGCCCATACTAGCCCCAGAAGCAGCATGACAGAGTTCAACCTGAAGTCCTGAAGTTGGACCTCACCACCCAAATCTTAGCAGCAAGCAGACTCTCTGGTATCCTGCAAGCACCAGGGCAACCGGCAGCCCCCTATAGGGACCAGGGCTTCCCACAGGCAACTGGTCATCCTTCAGGCACCCAGACATCACACAGTACCCGGTCATCCAGTAGTCACCAAGGCCTCCCACAGGCATCATTCTCCCCCGCAGGTACCTAGAAATCTTGCAGAAACCAACCGCCCCGGCCTTGTTGGCACCAGGACCTCCCACAGGCACCAGGGAATCCCGCAGACACCAAGGCATTACACAGGTACCCAGCCAACACACAGACACCTGGAGATCTGCAAGTGTCCAGGTGCTGGATGTCTAGACACTTGGGGGATGCCCTGGTACCTGCAGGTTAGGTAGCCCTGTTGCTTGTGGGTCAAGAGGTTTCAACTTTAAACCCCCAAAACATTAGTTTTATTGCTACTAAGAAGTATACTTTTTCCTATTTCTCCAGCCTTCTTAGAATAATTATTTTCCCCTTTTGCTGGAGATGTAGACAAAGATATTTAGATCTGCTTTTCTTTGGAGAAAATAAGCAATGTTTGTTTTGTTTAACAGAAACAATTATTCTCTATCACTGAAAAATAAGGTGGACCTGTGATATGTCTCAGCAGGTATAAATTCTTTCCACCAAGACTGACAATTTAAGCTCAATACCTAGGGCCTACATGGTGGAAGGAGGCAACTGACTCCTAAAAGCTGTCCTCTGCCCTTCAGGCATGTGTTGTAACACAGCACACCATTCAATTCTTTTTATTATTGTTACTTATTACTAATAAATAAGTCTTATTACTTTTTCTATGGCTTTATTGACCTTAAATAAGTATAAAATGATTGAAATGATGCTACTCTGAGTCTATACAAATTTATGGGAAAGCCTAGAACGTTTCTTTATATTAGAAGACACATTTATCTATCTAAAGAGACATCTATTTAGTCAAGAAAATAAAAAATGGAGATATTTTAATTTGAACATATATGAAAACTAAAGCATGTACCTGGCCTAGATTAAGCAATGCAGGTACAGGTATATAAGTTAAGAAGAAGATTATAAAGCTAATTGTTTTTCTATTTTAACTCTGCCATGGGGTTTTCAATTTTTTGGTGGTGAGTACATAAAAATATAACTGATAATGAAAGGGTAAAATGATATAGAGACTTTGGGTCTGGGAAAGTGCTCACTTAAGTGACTATGTTAATCTAGTGGTGTGTTATTTTTTTTTTACCTGAAGGTTATTTATAATAAAGAGAATTTTATGAAAAAAAAGTTATTTTATTTTGAACATACATAAAACTTAAAGCACAAACCTGTCCCAGGTTAAGAAATGTCACAGCATATCTTGGATCTGTGCTATCTCTGAAGCCTTCTTGACCACTGTGATAAAATTCCACATTACTTATTCTTGCATTTCCTAGGAGAGTAGATGATTAAAAGAAAATGTTTTATTTATTTTCTAAAAAAAATAACATAAAACATAATGAAAAGCTATATAAAACTACTCAACTATTTCATGGGAACCTTATTATCTTTCTTTGCTCCTTTACTCTAAATGAAACAATATTTCTTAGTCTTTTTCCTATTTTTTTCATTCTTAGATTTTCTCTCCAGTAGCCTCCTTTCCCTATAATGTTATAACATTTAAATTAAATAGATATAATATGAGTCTAAAATATATAGTGACCCTTGAGAAAATCACAAGCCATTGTAATATATAAAATTATTCATCATATATTATTTATTTATAATTGTATTTAAAGGACCAATTTTATTCAATTTGAGGGTAAAGTTTTGAGGGTAATATTGATAAAAAAGGACCTGTAAGGCATGCTTATAATTTACCCAATGTTTCAATCATGTTGCTATAAAGAGCTTTTATCAAGAAATTCCTATTTCAGAGGTTCTTTTAGAATATGTATTGACAATCATCTGTTGGTCAGTTTGTCATAGTACTATTGAGGTGACAAGAGATTATCCTGTAGATCAGTGATGGCAATAGTAACAATCTATGGGATATTACTCTGTGCCAAATTCTGAAGCTTCAGGAAGTCCTGAAACTGACCAGATGTATTAGGCCCCTCTGTCCCCAAGGCTATATAACCAGTATTCTTTACAGTAATAAATAATTCTTAATTCAAGAAAAAATATACAATTAGTTTTTTCCATATTGGAAAATGTCTCAAAAATATTATTTTCTTTAATTATTTAGGCACTGACATGTAACAGTTCCTAAAATAAATGGTGAGAACCATTTAAGTATTAATATAACAAATAATCATAATGGATTAGAGCATAACAAATAATTTTAAATGCATGAGCTTGTATAGTTACTAATAACAAGAAAAATTTCTTGTCAGGCTTAAGGGATAACGCATGTCAGTAGAGTTCTTGACACACAAGCACGACGTCCTGCTGAACCCACATGAAATGCCATATACAGTGATTGTGTTTTGATAATCCAGGACTGGGGAGGTGAGACAGGAGGATCCTTGGGGATCACCAACCAGTTTCACCCAAGGTTCAAAGATCTTGTCTCAAAAAATAGTGTGGAGAACAAGTAAGGGACATTCTCGACCTTGAACTTTGGCTTCTATATGCACATGTATGTACCTGCACTTGCACACACATGAACACACACACATGAACACACACACATGAACACACACACACACACACACACACACACAGAGTCATCTTTGAAGGATGCTTGAGAATCCATTCAATGGTCAATATGATATGAGAATCAAAGATTTTCCTGCATTTATTGTTCTTCAAGGCCATGAGGTTTTTTTATTTTGTTTTTTGAGACAGGACTTCTCTGTTGTAACTCTGGCTGTCCTGGAATTCACTCTGTAGATCAGGCTGGCCTTGAACTCACAGAGATCTACCTGCTTCTGCCTCCCAATTGTTGAAATTAAAGGCATGTACTACCACTTCCTGGATTAATGAAACGTATCTTAAGAGAGGTATTTTGGGTCACAAATGAGGGGAAAATGGGTAAAGTTAAAATATACCAAATAAAACAAGATTGGCTAAAATTGATAGGTTGATGAGGAGGCAATGGTGACATTAGAATTTACTACATTGTTTTTCTCTGCATTTTGTATATCTGAAGTATTCCTTAAAACAAATACAAGAGATGTTATGAAATAATTTCTGTTTGGCTTAGAGGTCAGTTTAGCTCTCACTTTATGCCATTTCTGGTCTGATTATTCTTACCATTTATGAAGATGAAGTAAATAGTTAAAAATAATGTCAGGAAATTTATTCAGAGAATAACACAGAAAGCACATAATCACTCTTAAAGCTTGGCTTTTCTGTGTGGTCCTATGAGGAAATGAGATTGATAAACATATGAGACTATGTTATATATTTAACTAAGAAAAAAATAATAGCCTGAATTTATACCAACCTTTAAATGTCATCATGTTTCCCGTGAATGAGCCAACCAGGATCCGTGCACCAAAAGATTCCTTGGACCAACCAGGGTAATCTTCACCAACTATTTTGATGTTCCTACTCAATATCCCAACATCAGCTGCTAATGAGTAGCTCTGACTGGTTCCAGGGACCTGCTGCCTTTCAGCTGCAGCCAGACAGATGGGTCATTGTCAATGCTAAGAAATATTTGTGCATTAGTTCCTTTATGATTCATGAGATAAAAAACTTTCTAACTTTGCCAATGTTGAGAAAAATGCATAAATTGATCAGATGTACTGCTTAAACATATAAGCGGCAAAATGAAACTAAGATACTATTTTATTTATATATGAATGCATCCAAGACATATCATCTCTTTGTAATAAAAATATTAAAATTAGAAATTAAGGAGTTACTGTTTTCTTCTCTTTTCCCTTTGTTTCTCTAGACAGTTTTAGTTCTTTTGTAAAATCTATGAAGCACAAATAAGAAAAGAAAGTGATATTTGTCTTTCTGAGACTGATCTAATTCACATAATATGTCTGTTTCCAGTTCCACCAGTGTTTCTGAAAACAATTTTGTTTTCATAATTTTGTTCTTTATGGCTGAATAAATATTACTGTATATATATAGCATATTTTCCTTACCCATCTTCTGTTAATGAACACCTAAGATGGTTCCAGGACTTAATTATTATGTACAGTAAGAAGTGGAAAGTAAGATAGTATGGGAGGAGTAGACTCAAAGTATAGTATATACTTGCATAAAGACATCCTTATGTAACAAAATACCATATACAACCAATATATAATAGTAAAAATAAAAAACTGAAATATATAGGCAGTGCTTAAGATTATTTTAAATAATAGTTGCTGTTTAAAATTTTGAAGGTAATTTGAAATTATATTAAGTTATACATGAAAACATCATTGGAATACAATTTGAAATACTTTTTTAAATTTTAACCAATAAAGAAACATGGAGTTATTTAAAGAATGTTGTCCTAGGCCCTGAGTAGAATTGGCAAGAATGAGATACTATTTTTTCCCAGATCCTAGAGCTAAGCTTGCTCAACTTTCATATGCATATTGCATATGAACCAGAATTCTGCACAAATATGTGGTAGTGTATCAGACACAATTTACATTTTCTTTGCTTTTTTATTTATTTACTCTGCATGTAAGGGTGTTTTGCAGGCACGTACACCTTTGTATCACATGCATGTCTCTGTGTACTTGGGAGCCAGAAGAGGGTGTTGGATGTACTAGAACTGGATTTATATGTGGTTATAAGTCTCCATGTGAATGTTCTCCATGTTCAATCTGAGAATTGAACCCCAGACTTCTGGAAAAGCAGCCAGTGCTCTTAACTGCTGAGCCATCTTTCCATGCTCACTATAAAAATTGTAGAATGCCAGGGTATGTTAAGAATTACTTGGAAACTTAGAAAAGAAAAAGGCAAGATCTTACTCCATAGAAAGTTAGATAATAGATTTGTTGAATATTTGCTGAATGAGTAAATGAATGAATGGATGTATGAATGAATGAATGAATGAGTAATGAAGACATATAGTAATGAATGTATATTGGATATTGGAAGACAAAACATAAAACAGTAGGAACCACTGATACCAAAGCCATATGAGCTGGCAAAATATTTGTGAAGTTTAATAAAACAATTATAATTGCAGGGTACAGGACTAAAATATGAACATTTCCAGATATTTTAATTTTATGTTCATTTGATTAAAAAGCAGTCACTTACCAAGGTGAGTATAGGAAAGGCTGTCATTGAGGATGAGAATTTTGTGCCCATGCAGGATTTTAACAATCCTCCTAGTCTCTGTTTGGTATAAATCATAGCTTGTGGTAGTTATCACAATATCTTCTCCCTCCTTAGAAAAATTCAAGTGCCAAACACAAGAGCAATTTTAAAAGTAGGTTATGTTTCTTAATAACAATCATTAAACAATAATAAATTTATATCTTATTAGGAATCAGAGTATTACCAGAAATAATAAATTATACATCTAGATCTCTAACAATAAGTATGCTGTATTGATACTAAGAATTATGGAGTATGACCTCCATACATGCACCATGAGGCATTAACATAACCCCATGTCTATAAACACATGTGCATCATGTCGCCACCTTCAACACCCCCCCACATAAACACATACACAATGAATAGTTGAAATGTTTAAAATCTAAATTATGAAGTTAGTATTTATATTCTACTATTGTCTCATTTGGCAGAGACATTATTTGAATGCCATTATACTTCAAAGTTTATTTTCTTTCCAAGTGCTTTACTTTTAAAATCAAAAATTGCATGTTTTGAGGTAACCAAAATAACAATATAATGTATTTAAAATGATTCTATTATCTCTTTTGCAAGCATTTGTGATTTATAAATATTTATAACCAACTGCTTTCATATTTTCCTATAGTTTGAAGAACTTTTGGTGTTACGATTTTTAACTAATTGTTATTAGGTCATTCCTTGTAAGCTGACTGTAAGATACACATTTCTCATACTGTTAATTACAAGAAATAAACAGGAGGCAGAGAAGAAACTGTTTTAAGTGGACTGATGGTATATTCATCTTAAAATGTACAATTTGTTTTTTACCTGCCAATCCACAGCATCCATCAGAGAAAGGATTTTGGAGCCTGCCTCAGCAGTTTCTGACAATTTAGTTTTATAAATTGAATGTGGAAGTCCATGAAGGTCCAGCTCACCAAACACTCCTGAAGGAGAGAAGCATTCCTACTCACCACACAGTTCTGTGTTAGAAGTTACTGTAGAATGAGAATATTCACTGATGTATTTTAGCAAGCTATTAAGCCTTTGAGAATAAGTAGACTGAATTGAGGTTGGCCATACTAAAAAGCATTGACAATTTGATCTACTTTTAGGAATCTAGACTATAGTAAATCCAGCGTGAAAGGAAACATAAATCAGAAGGCTTACAGCAACATTATTTTGGAAAAAATAAAAAAAATGAATTAATGCAAATGTATATAAATGATTAAATAGTGGAAATCAGAATTCTTTAAAAAGGAGAATTTTGTCTGTTGAAAGTTATTGATCTGGATCATATATCCATAATATGTTATCAAAGAAACAAAATATGCATCATAGTGTATTTATTTTAACCACATTTTAACAGAATGAAAAAACACAGCAAATAATTATAAACAATATACATTCAAGAGGAATAGATTCAAATGAAAAGATACAAAGTTATTACCTAATACTATTTTTCCTGAAGGTTAGAACCAGAAAGATATATGTTTTTCATAGTATTTTTATTTAATATCATTGTATAATAATTGATGTCATTTTTGAGAAATAAACACAGAAAAACAAATTTCCTTAAGACTGAGTTTGCCTGCCTCAGTATTGTAATAATACTCTTATGTGTCTCCTAAATGAATATGCAATAGTATTAATAAAAGCAGCTGTTAATTATGATCAAATTAAACTCTTTTAAGACCTTTGTCTTCCAGAATTAAATAGGACTATGCACACTACACCAATGCCCCAGGGAAATTAAGCTCAACTGCAGTTGTATGAGGGTACTGACAGCAGAGTCAACTGAGCCACAGACTGTTTATGAATACTGAATATGGAATTATGTATACAAAGTGGTCTTTTACAAGAAGGCACAAAATATAAGACATATTATTGCTTTTTCATATTAAGGGAAGATTATTACAATACCAGACTAGAGAAGTGCTAACCATATGTAGAGCTTTACTAAATTTAGTTTTATAATAACTTATGGTTTGATTCAAAGTATATACATCTATATCAGCTACCAAATTGTAATATGATTGTTTAATATTTTAAAATCTCTGCTCCTTGGGTATTTAGTATAAATAAATGGCTACAAAAGATTGAGATGCCATGCTATCATGAGCTAAGTACTTTAGTGCTGTGTATTTTGAAATAGACTAAGAAAAAAGACAAGAGACATTTAGCATATGACAATACATGCCTAAGACCTTTGCCCCTTGATTTGGTCCTTCCAGAAAAGCCCATTCGGGGGTAGAATGATTTCCTCGAAGAACAATCTGTAATTCTCCTTTAAAAGGGTTATCTTCCCAGCCACCAATTAATCTGCCTCCCTGCAGTGAAGCAGAAAATTGTTAGTACTTTAAAAAATTGAGCAGAAAAAAATTCACCCATAAAAAGAATTAAGAAGTCACGGGAAGCCTCCCAAGTAAAAATGAAGGCATTTTGTTAGATCAATCTTATAACTGGAAGTGACTTTAATCCATTATCCTTAGGATACTCTAAATGCTTTTTCCAAGGTCAAATTCAATATCTATTTACTGTCAGAATCAGACCTAGAACTAAGATCTCCTAAGACCTAAGCTAGTGATGTTTAAACAGACTACACTGTATTTGGAGACCATTCACAAGATATGCTGCTGACACTTCTAAGCCATACCAATTATAAACCATCATTGCTAAAAATGATGTCTGTCATGAAATGCTTGCAGACTTCAGATCAAGCATATTATATTATTTATCCATATTAATTATAAACTTTATATTAATATAATATATTTTTATATTAAACCCATGAATTGATATTTTTATTTTCATTTCATAGATGAGAAAACTGATGCTGAAATAAAAAGTGGTCAGACAACTTATCCAACATTACCCAACTAACAAATAGTGAAGTAATGATTCAGGTGTGACTTTAGTTTGCCCCAAACCCATGCATCTGTACAAAATCTTATGCTCTATAAATCATCAAAAGCAGTTACTGTACTTTATATTTTCATAAAGAAAAGCCAACATTCTTTAAATAGAACATTTAATTAACTCTTTGAGAATTTCATACAATGTATTTTGATCCTATTCACCTCCCATTCCTTCCTCTAACAATTGAAGTCTAATTCCTGTCCTTCCAGATCCACTCCTACCTCCCCACTGCTCACAACATTATGTCTTTTTAAAACTGTTTTTGGAAATAACCCATCCAGATCAATTTGTGCTGCCCATATACTCATGGGTATGATGACATCTACTGGAGCATTTTAATTTGGCCAAGAACCCATGTTTGGGGAACTCAAAGGCCTCAGGGGTGAACCTACTTTTATTATGCTGCTACATGGATATAGAATCAAACAGCTGTCTACAATTGTATCTTTCTATTCATGGATCATAAGTGAAGCTCTTGATCTCATCAGAGAAGTTTATTTCTATAATAAATGCTCTTTAAAAATTCCCTAATTGCTTCTTATTGTTTAACCATTATTTTTTCCCCATAAATAGTAATAGAGTGACAAGACAAACTAAATGAGCTATTAGAAGCTCGAGACCACCTGAGGTTTAAAGAAGAATGGGGTGGTCATGCCAAACAACTGAATCATTCCATTGTCTTAATCTTGCTTTCACAATCACATCTATGTCCAATGTTTAATATATATTTTTTGTTTACTTATAAAAGTGGTCAAAATCTTTTCATTTTTCTCCCCAGGACACCTAAGGATTTGGTACTTGTTGATATGAACTCATAGTTAAGCTTTACATAATAACAATACAAATATCTAAAGTAGAACTCAGACAGGTACAATCACATACTCAAAAGCATACTGATAATTATCCCAGTAAAGAAGATGAAGCCACAATTTAATAGAGAGCAGGAATACATTGGATGTGCATGGGGCTTATATTTTCTGGGCTAGAGCAGGTGTGTGTATGTGTGTGTGTATGTGTGTGTGTGAGAGAGAGTGTGTATACGTTTATCTATACACTGATGGAATATGTTTTCTTGTTACTAATTCCATAAATCTTCATGTCTGAAATTAATAAGATTAATAATATAAATTATGAGACTTCACTCTTACCTGCACTGATATGTAGGTGGCATTCAAAACAACTTTTCTGTAAGAAGGGGATATAGCTCCCACCTCAAATTTATCTTCCAGTTCTAGAACTCCCCAAATAATGAGCTTCTCCATTGGGGGTATATCTGTGTCAGCTACAATCCATGCTCCTAAAAAACAGTGAGAAATATAATGCAATCCGCACACTGTCCCTCATAACAAAACATTGACAACCTTACCAGTGATTCTTGCTTTTGAAGTTCATGATTTCTTTCTACTTAATAATTCTTGTATCTCACAGAAAATGTGCTACTTTGGTTTTGTTGTAGTTGTTAGTGCCTGTTTTTGAATCAGGGTTGCTATATTTCTGAAGTTGACCTTGATCCTCTGTGTTGAAGCAACACTCTTTTCTTGGGCTTCTGAGTCTCATGGAAAACAAGTACATGCTACTGCATCCAGATAATATTATCATTAACAGGTTTAAATATACACAAAGCCAGAAATTTCATATTCGAGACACAATAACAGAGCCCATCTCTTTATAGTTGCTCTTTCCCAGTGTGATGTTTAAAGACAGAAACATAACTACTTCTTTGCAACATTAATGTTACCTAAATGCTAACATTTTATTTATTTATATTTGTGTGTTTACCTTCAGGAATAACCACATTTGCTCCTGGGTGAGGTACAGTATAATTGTTCTCTGGGGATGATTGCCAAAAAGACTCATTTGACCATAAACTGAAAAGAAAATAATAATACTTCCATTAATTGTCACCTCCATGTATTTAATAAGCATCTCCTTAAGTCACATATATTAGATGTCTTGGGGATGGTAGAATATGGATTAGATATTTTATAATTTCACTGACTAAGCAAGTTAATATGTACAATTAATAGTATTTGCAAAACATGCACAAACTATGTGTTTTTTCTTTCTTTCTTTATTTTTTCTCTCTCTTTTAATACATCCCAACCCTCCACCTTTCCTCTATCCTCTCATCTTAGCTCTCCCCATCTTTCCCCTCCCCAAGATCTATCCTCCTACCTCCCACCCCACTTCCCTTCAGAATAGAACAGTCCTTCTAGGGTTACTATTTGAACATGGCATAAGATGGAACAAGCCTGGGCACTGACTCCTGCATTAAGGGTGAACGAGGCAACTCAGCAGGAGGAACAAGATCCCAAGGGCAGACAAAATGGTCAGAGAACTCCACCCCCCACTCCAATTTGTAGAAGTTCTGCAAGAACACCAAGCCAGACAAACATAAGGTATATTTAGGCGACACTGCAGGTTCCTGTCTGCCACTTTGGTCTCTCCGAACCCTTAACAGTGCTGGAGGAGATGACTGGAATTGGAGGACATTTAGGGGGTGATCTGGAGTCAATGGACTCGATGAGGAAGACATGAGCGAGGATGCTCCTAGTAGTGGGGGATAGGGAGACTGAACAGGCCATCTTCTGTAACCAGGCAAGGTTTCTAGTGGTAGAATTGGGATACTGTCCCAGCCACAAAATCTTTGACTTGTAAACTATCCCTGCTGGGACAATGGAAGGGTAGAACCCTGCACCAAGGGAGGGTGCCCATGTCTGATACTGCAGGGCAGGCAGGGAAATAGAGACCAGATATCCCAGAGATGATTTCTAATTACATCCTGCTGTGCTTATGTAGCCCAATCTTCAGCAGGGAGGCTTCCTCAGGCAGCTGATAGAAGCAAATACAGAGGCCTTATTTTTGATATAGGCCAATTTAACTAAATCAATTTAATTTAGTTTGAGGTCGGTCAATTATTCTATTTTCTTATAAGATTTTTGTCCATAGAAAATTGAAAACAGCACATTATGTATCTATTTATAGGTCTCTGGCAAATATTGCTATTTCATCATGTGAACATTAAGGACATATTTGGGTAGATTTTGTGAAGAGAGAGGAAGGAAAAATGATCTCTGAATTGTCAAGATAAAGTGAGGTTATGCCTTGGCAGTAGCAGGATATGGGTTTGGGATGATAGGTTTGCACCCAGAATGAAGGCTGAATTACATTGAAATGAATATGGAAAATACATTTGAAAGAAAAGGCTTTACCTGTTTTGTAATGCCATCTAGAAACTATTGGCTAATAAAGATTTTCCAAAGGGATGTAATTTTAAAGTTGATATCCTCTTGCTGAAAATGACTAGAATTGAAATGTTAGAGAACCATTTATACACTAATTAAAAAGTGACAACTCATATGGCTAAAAAAATGAAGAGTAATAAAAACATAAAATAGAAGGAAAATTTTAACTAGGAGAATCAAAATTTGAGATCCAATATTTGAAAAAAATTAAAAGTTCTCTTATGAGTTTGATACAATAGCCAGAAAAATTGATCGTACCTACAAAGATAAATTTGTAATAATGAGGAAATTTGGCTTCTGGTACTGGACTAGATATGCACGAATATGTCCAGAGAACTCATACTTATATCACTGGACATCATTTTTCTCACCTATATAACAAGGAAATTGGGAGAGGTCTTACAATCCAAACTAACTTTCCATAAATGTAAGATTGTCAGCAACATTTGCACACACTTTTCATGAAATTTCTCCATTTCCTCAAGAGGAATGGATTATAAAATCATAAAAGTGTAAGGGTTGTATTTCATGAGCCAAAAGTCATTGTGCAGGGGAAGGCAATTTTATCTCACCCAGAATAGATTTGTGAAGAAGGCTGTATAAGAGGCATCAAAGATATTAGCTGAAGGCCTACATACTTGTAAGTGGCTGGTCGTTTCCTGGGAATTGGTTTTCTTGATGGTGAATGAACAGGAAAGCAGTCTTGGAGAACACAGCAGTAAGCTTGGAAGTTAATAATCACATCTTTAACATCAGAATCTAGGGTCCCAGAAATGGGCTGGCTCTGAGGAACATCACTTCTCCCTGACACTGAAGCAAAATCAACATGGCCTAAATTAACACATTAACATAATGATTAAAGTACTAAAAGCTACAAAATCATAGCATTTTGGAAATACCATTTAGTCAGAAAGAGAGAGCAGGCATTGAGAAATTTCAAAAAGTTAGACATAATATTAAAAGATGAAATAATAAGAAGAATGAAAGTATCTTGCCAAAAACAGATGGATGCCTTAATGAACTAGGAAGATGTCTCTGCTGTTAAGAGTTCTGGTCATTCTTCCAGAGGACCTGACTTTATTCTCAGCATTCACATGGCAGCTCACAACTCTCTACAACTCCTATTCTAGGGATCTGATACCCTCTTCTGGCCTCAGTGAGCACAAGAGAAGCATACACATATGCAAACAAAACAAAGTAGACATACACACATGCACACAAAATGAAAGAGTGCCTTAAATTTTAGATTAAATTATTCTTGAATATTTTTATAATGTATATCAGCTGCCATTGTATTCATTTCCTCTAATTCTATGAAATAAAGTAATCATACTTGTGTGTGATTAAATTAATATTATCTTCAAAAATAAAACACAAGGTTTTAAATTAAAAGCCTTCCAGCATAAATTTTACATCCAGTAATTTTATTCAACAAATATTTGTCACGTTCTGATAATACAGGCTATTGTATAACACATATTTTTATTAATAAATTGTCCTTATTCTTAGGTAAATCATTAGGTAAAACAATCATTCTGCCTAGTGAATACATACCCAAGTAATAGAGAGTACTGGTGTTCGATTCAAGGTGCCAGTCCCCATTCTTGCTAGTATTCCAATTCAATGGGTTTGAGGAGCCATTCCTCATATCGACAACATTAAATACATCAGGATTTTGAGTGAAGTTATGTGATATAATTACATAGTCTTCTTCCTAAAATATTTGCAGAAAAGTATGAGTTGGTGTATGTAAAAATATGTTGTATATTATAACTTAGTTTTAATGTTGTGTAATTAGCCCATGTAGTGTGTTAAAACAAAAGTTTGGTTCCAGTTTACCTTCCAGTTGGCATTTATGTTTTGTTTGACATTTTGCAGGTCAATTGCAACAGTGCTAGCTCCACCATCAAGGAAAGAAAAGGATCTCTCTCCTTTCTCTTTCTCCATTTTTCTCTATCCACACATGTATGGGCTCTCCACTCACATCTACATACGAATGTGTAAGTAGCATATGTATATATGTTTAGGAAATGTACCTTTTCTATGGTACCTTAAATTATAAAAGTAGTAATAGATAGGGTTTCTGGGCCACACAAATATATAGCATCGGTAGATGAATGTAGGAGGAAACACCTCATCAAGATGCTGATTGCAATAACTACACTGTAGACACTGTAGAACTGAGGTCAGAGTATGGAGCTTCCACTGTCTCTACAAACTTTTATTTCTTAAGACAATAAATATATGCAAATAAGTAGATGGAGATATTTAGTGATTATACAAATATTTTATTACGTAAATAAAATTTTCATTTAGTTCACAATGCAAATAAACTCTTAACTGATACTTGGAACTCAATAGGTATTAGTTATTATGATAGTAATAAGAACAATGGCAGGCAGAAGCATAATATTACAGGAATGTGGCAAAAGTTGCTTCCTTCTTAGATCTAGAGTGAGTGAGTCATACAGGGTGCATCATAGGACATTAAAAGATTGATTTGTGAAGTAAGAGCATTCTGGGTTTAGAAATGGCTAACTAAGAGGATAATGAAATGGTTCAGTGCAGAAGAGGGCTTGATGTGAAAGCACAATTACCCGAGTTCAAATTCCAAGGCCCCATGTAAAAGTCAGGTGTGACTCATGGTACCTTTAACTCCAATCCTTTACGAGGATTGCTGAAGCTTGCTGGCCTTCAGGATAGCTCCAGGTTTACTGAGGTAGTCCATTTCAAGGGAACAAGGTGAAGACTGATTACACAGATGTTCACATCTGTATGTACATATTCACATATACCACATATAGGCAACCTCACATACATGTTCACATACACATATAGACACATTCAGAAATGAGAAAGAATGAGTGTGTGAAGATGAGAGTATAGGCTATTCTTTTGTTCTTTGTAGCTCATTCTTTACCTTGAATCCATAGAATGTTGACGTATATGATATATTGGTTAAGTGCTCCACACCTTTAAAATACCAGTTAATGTGATTTGCGTTTGGGATAAGAGCCATCCACCCGGATGTATGGGTCAGTCGTTTCTTCTGAAAGGGAATGATGCTAGTGCCTATAAGAGAACATAAAATAAGTAGTAACCAGTCTCCAATTTCATGAAATACTTGTTTTTGAAGAAGAGAAAACACAAAATACTGTTTTAGTCCATAGAATTTCTAGGAGAGCACTTTATTATGTTTAAAATGCCTTTAACTAAAAGCTGCTAATGTTTAATATTACATTTAATTGTGATGTAAAGTGCCCATTACAGTTTTCTGATGGATACAATCACACTTTGACATGACATTTCCCAACTATTCAGCTTTATAACTAACATTAGCCTTTCATTTTCTTAGCTGTTTATGCTTCTGTAACCATTTAAATTTTCAGTATTTATTTAAAAGAAAACATTCATAAAACCTCAGCTTCGAATATTTTTTAGTGTATCAAAGACTTTAAGAGTGAGGCATGTTGTTCCATTTTGATCTTCAATGTGACAGAAGAAACATAGTGACATCTAGGTTATATTAATCTACTTAGAGGAGGCATAATCATTACTTAAATACTTCAATAGTGGGTAATTTGACCATTTCAATTCATAAGAGGAAAAGTGAGAATGCCTATAATCAAATCTAATAACTGTATCACTGTAATAAGTGGTAGGTGTGGTACTGAATACTAGACTCCCTTGAAGCTCTTCTGCTGACAATACTCTGTCTTGCTAACATCTGTCTTCTGGTTGTGTTGGCACAGAGAAGGAAGGAAGAAGATTAAAGTAAATTGATTCTTGTAATTGTCTCCCTGAAGGCAATTATGGAGTCCTGGTGGTCTCATGTGTTGCCTAATGAAGGGCACAGGTTCTGTAAGTCAGCATACAGTACTTTCTGACTCTGGATTCCTTTTCTCACTTCGCCCTTTCAGAACCAGCTTGGTAACAGATTTTTAAAGATCACACTAAGATGACATTTGCTACAATATACTTCATACAGAAATAAAAATTAGAAAAAAAATTAGACAGAAGTCTAATTTAAGTTACTTGAATAATTTAACACTTCTTACTTACTTTCCTGATCCTTATCAATTCAAAGAGCAAAAGTCACTTCCCTAGGGAAGGAACAGTGGCCATTTTAAAGTATGTGATCCACTAGATAGAAAAAGAACTATGAAGGTAGGTGATAGATTGAGTCTTCACTCAGTCTTGGACTGAGTCTAGGGGTGGGGCACGGGCATTTATTCAGTTTCAAAATGCTCAGTAAAATAGGTGCAGAGTTCTGTTTGAAACAGGAATGAACTTAGAATTCCTACAAGGACATGTTGAGAGGCTCTGATGGGGAAAGAATGACAAAATTCCAATACATCAACATAGATTGGGTTAGATTCAGGTACTTTCACCAGCTATCATGTTGCTGACATAGAAAAATAAAAATGCTATAAAATTTCAAATCTGAATTAGCTACTATTGAAATACTCAATTTCTGTTTCAAATTATCAATCATCTTATAAATACAGTTAATCAGGGCATGGAGTATTGGAAATACTGATAGCATATTAAAGTACCATCTTGTCAGTATTTGCAATATATTTACGAAGCATGTTAAATATTGATACTAGAAAAAGACAGGTGAGTGCACTTGATTGTGTTGGCAAAGTGCCTTTCTACGGTCATAACTCCTTGTTATGTGTTTGGCTTAGATATTCACAGGTATTTAGTTAGATTTAGTTATCAAGAAACTACATCATTTGGCTTTATCCAGAAAATGTAAACAACATTTGTAAATGTGATGACAATTTTGTTCAGGAAATCCTTCATCCACCCATGCTTTCACTCCTTTGCAGAATCTTCAGTCTATCGTAACAGTCTGTGGAAAGCTGATTCATTATAGACTCATATTTACTCATACATATAAGATATAATTTATGATGGTTCAATTTAATGAGTTTTGGATTTTACATTGGTATGTCATAAAATAACAAGAACTTAGTATCCAATTTATTACATTAGATATTCAAACCATCATTACAGAAGAGGCTTTGTGTTAGATAACTTTTCTGAATTAGAGTCTAATGTAAGTGTCTGAGCATGGTTGAAGTAGGCTAGTCTGAGCTGTTTTATTTGGCAGGTTATGTGTAGTAGATGCATTTTCATTTTCAACTGGGAACAGGTTTATCAGAATATAACACAGTGTAAGTCAAAGAATATTAGTAAAATGGATAGGTGTAATAAGAGACAGGTAGATATGCAAATGCTACCTTGAGTGGCATATCAGAGCCACTCAAGGTAGCCTAGCTGAGGTATAAATGAGAATAGATATGCTTGGTTAGTATACAAAGTGCCACATTGGCCTATGATTATCGGAGAGAGAACAAATCCTTTGGAAGGACTAAGGGGACCGAGAACGATGCCTGGCAGACACTAAGCAACATAATTGTCCTCCATAGGTCAATGTGTTGAAAGTATAGACCCCAGAGTGGTGTTTTTGAAAAGCAATAGAACTTTTAAAAGGTGCAGCTTCAAGGGAGGTATTTGGGTCATAAAGAACAGGCTTCAGAAGGGATTGTGCTATAATGATTCAGTAGCGCTGTTCCATTATGTGTTCTTCACCAGAGTGGGCTTTCTTGGTGCAGGCTCAAAAACAACTGGGCCCACTCATCCCAAACCGAGCCAAAACATATCTTTCCCCACACAAGCCAATTTTGGGGTTTTTGTTGCAGTAATGGAAAGATGAGTGACAGCATAACATGTTGTAAGCAACTGCAGGGGTCAATGCAATGATCAAAGATTTATGACATATGAGAAGCAAGGTAATGACCACATCCCCATTTAGCTTTCATTTTGGCTGAAAACAAGTATACGAGTTGTGAATAATAATAAATTAATTCAATCTAGTCAGTCAAGTACAGCCAGTGTACTAAGAAGAGTATTCTTACTGTTACAAATCAACAGTCTCTGACACTTTTATGTATCTACAGACCTAAGAAACACTCAACACATCCTATCTCATTCAGTGAACCTAATGAAATTTGTCTTCAGATAGAGGAGCACTGATATAGTTTGCTATCTTGCCCCAATGGCTATGCCAACTTTCCTGCTTCTTGTCATGATATTGTCTTGTGTTTCCTCAATCAAAACAACATCATGCATCTATTTAATATCCCTCAAGTGCCCACTTTGAATAGCTGGTCTTCTGCCTGAAATATGACTGATATAAATGTGGGGTTTTTTTGGCATGTTCAGAACATGACATAGTAACTCAAGAAGATGATAACAAAAGTTTTAGAAACCATAGAAATTGGTGTCTTAAACTATTCAAACTCACTTACCAAAAGAATCCGAGAGAACCACATCCTTTTCAAGTAAAGATACTGGAGAAGGCTTGTTGAATGCTAAACGGTGGAAACTGACAGAGGCATCACAGACAGATCCAGGAAAACCAATGCTCCATGCAGCATCTTGAGTGCAGTGTGACGGGTCTAGCAAGGAGCTGTGTGGGAGGACAGTGTGTCCTCTGTGGCCTGGGAAAGGAACAGAAGCATTGTAATTCCAATTTATATAAGAAAATTAATAGAACTGATCCACAGTGCATAAGTCCTGTGACCACAATGTTACCATTAAAATCTAGAAACCTGGATAGAAGTTTTTGTTTGCAAGAGACAAAAATACATAGACTTTACAGTAGACTTCACTACATTCAAAACACAAGACCCGAAGCATCCATGAGAGTCAAAGTCAGAGATGGGAAGTAGCACAAGTAACTTGATTCAGGATTCACAATAGGATTCAAATGTGAAAAGTCTGCTCATATCGTGTACTTTTAACCAAAGATATGCTTAGTTACTAGAGAAAGCCCACTGGCTTTATGATTAGTGGAGAGAAAACACATGCTTAGGAAAGACTAAGCAGACTAAGAACCCTGTCTCCGGACAATAAGCAAGATAATATTCCTCCATAGGCCAATGTGGTAAAAGTAACTAATCCTTAAAATGAACGAAGGCAGTGAACCAATAAAAGTTACACAGAGCTGTAATCAGAACCACTGCGATCAGTATTCTCACTCCTGAAAGTCACAATTAGAATGACAGACGGAAGTTATCAGCTGGGACTCGGACTATATGAACATTGAGAAGAATGTTATATCATCTTTCGAGGAGTCTTTCAGAATTCTGCCACTAATATCACAAGACTTACCTGTCAATTGATTCTTAAAACTTATTAAGACAACCATGTATGCATTCTGTCCTGTTTAGACAAGTCCATTATAATTATAAAAATTTGTAAAGATAAAAACCTTTAGAAATCATGAATATTTACAGAAAATGTGACTTAATTTTGACTTAAATGACTTAAGTGCCTTAAAATTATTTTAAAAGAAAACCTATGATGCATATTAACTTTTCTAGGGTTAGTATTTTTATTTACGAATTTAATAAGCTTTATTATAAAAAAAATCACACACTGAATTTAACCAGATCCAAAGTCTATACATCTTAATGAACTTTAATACAGTTAGAATAGCCACTCTGAAGCTATGGAGCCTTATAAAGAATTTTACATTTTCATTTATCAAATATATTTTTATGTGTTTAATATATTTTTATGTGCTTATTCATCACCAAAACTGAAAAAACCATGACAAAGTTAGAACTAGAAAAAAACAACTTACATTATATCTTCCTTTATTATTCTTGTCCATTTAACATATTTTTAAACAAATACAAATTTAGAATTAAATTAAAAAGAAATTGATAGCAAGCTTGTCGCTTCTTTTTTCAAAGTATTCTAGTAAATGTATATTCTGACTTCATGTTTTAGAAATAGAGATGGAATTTATATTCATACATATGGGGTGTGACCAAGTCTGGGACTTGGGAATCATGAAAATAATTCTTATCTGAATGAGAAATGAGGGCAGAAGAATTGAGTTCTAGCATTGAAATGGCAGTGAGTTGTGTCACCACTAATGTTCCACAAAGCTATCATTAATTCAAAAGGAAATTGCAAATGGAAGAGAAAAAGAGCATGTTTGGTGGCTGCCTCTGACAGTTTGGAGCTCTTTCAAGAAAGAATGTCTCATCAGTGCCTCCTGCATTCCTGTAATTTTCATGTCAGTAGTATAGTTTACTATAGTCTTGTGATCCTGGTGAATCAGCCTTAACCATTCAAGTTCATGTGAACCTAAATATATTTCTGATTTTTTTTCAAAAATATATTTATATCGAAGAACAATATTACCTGTAAGTGAGCCATCAACATCAATCAATACTGCTTCATGTTCCCATCGAAAGCCAGCCTTATTTGGTGCATGAAAATATTGGATGTCGACAAACTTTGCACTCCAGCCTCCACATCTGTCATTACAAACCCCAGTGATTGATGTTACTCCCAAAGCCACACAGTGGTGGCGGTCAAAATTCATGAAGCGTACAGATAACACAGTCAGGCCTTGACTAAATGGGAGAACCAGGCCTTTTGAGGTGCAAAATGCAGACCCCATTCCCAGTTCATCAAGATGACCAACAATTTTGGCATTTTTAATCACAGCTCCGTTGGTTTCACCCCATCCCCCAACATAAGGAGCCAAGATCCTCTTGGTCTCAATTCCAGCCTCATAGTTATTCACCATCACAAAGTTGTGGAATTGCAGTGCCCCTCCATTGACCCATTCAGCTCCTTTTTGACAATTCCAGACAGTGAGTGAATTAAAGATAGCAGGCACTGGCACTGTTGAAGTACAAGATCCTGTTTGCATGGGGAAATATTCTTCAAAAATCCACAGTCCAAACCATCCCTGGGAATGAACAGTATTGTTAAAAAATTCTCCAAGAGGAATCCTTTTTTGGCAAACGTCTCGGTCAAAGGATGGGCCATCGGGGTGGTCATTCATTCTGTACCAAAAGCCAAAGTGAGTGCCACCAGCGGCCACATTGTGTCGTATAGTGTTGTTGGGGTTGGTTACCCAAAATGCAGCTGGGGTCACATCATCATTGAGTAGACTAGTACTTTGCTGCACAAAGACTGCCAAATTATACTGTAGAATGTTGCCGTGTTCAATACCATCTTCTATGAAAAATGCTCCTCCTTTTATATCATATATAACATTCCTCTCAACCAGAAGGTGATGTGTGTTGTGGATTGCAACAGCTCTGTTGTATGCTTGATGAATTGCACAGCCTCTTACATAAGATTTGAACTGTAAATCACCAAGTAGGTGCCAATGAATTGGGTATCGTCCCAAACGGAAAGATTGGCCAGCATGAAAGACCTGTCAAGCCAGAAATAAGAAATTTTCAGTAATTTCCTTTTTCAAAGTAATCTCTAATTTCATATTAAGATATGAATATATTTACATTAATATCTTCTACATTATTCAGGTTACTATTTGAAAATAGTATTTCACTCTAAATTATAGTCTTTTATATAATGCAATATAATTAGACAATACTTGTTAGGACATGAATGAGTAAGCACATAAATGGAATATGTGAATAGATTTGCAAATCTATTGTTGCAAGGTAGCTTTGCTTTCCATTATATGCCCAAACCCATCTTTTATTCTTCCATATTTTCCCTCCTCTCTACGACTAAACTGTTTGTTTAATAAATTCAAATTCTCTACTCCTCAATTTTTCTATTTAACAAAATAAAGCTCTGAAGCTGGGTGATAGTGGCACATTCCTTTAATCCCAGCACTCAGGAGGCAGAGGCAGATCTCTGTGAGTTTGAGGCCAGCCTGGTCTACAGAGTGAGTTCCAGGACAGTCACAGTTACAATAGTGAAATCCTGTCTTGAAAACCAAAACAAACAAACAAACAAACAAACAAACAAAAGGCTCTGTAATTGTTTCGTTTTTCCTGCTACTTTGATTCTTGTATATAAGAAACACTTTTGGATATTTACCATGTAAATATTTACCATATTTACCATGCACTATAATGTTTTATATGCAAGATCACAGGCTTTACCATAATCATAGGAGATCACCATTGACTTCATCTCAAAGGTGAAGAAACTGTAAACAGCCTAAGGGCCTTGTTTACACTTGCAAAGCTCCCTGTCAATCCAAGTGGATATGACTCCAGAATAGGTGCTACTCTGTGTTCTTTCAAGTCTATGCTCTAATTATCAAATTTACAAGATGCTGATATGTGTGATTTAACATAACACAGATATCTATGGAAAGAAAATATTAGAACAGCCATTTATTTTTATTTTTTTCTACAAAATTAACCATAATTAATATTTAATATACAACTCAATTCTGAAAATCTCAGTTTATGTCTCAGATGTCACATGTGTAATTTCTCTTAAGAGAAGTCTAAGAAAAACTAGAAGTGTTGGCTCTGTCATTATCAGTGCTATCTAGGTGTGCCTAGAATGAATTTATGGATTTTGATACTGTGTATCTAATCCCTCTCCACTTCTATTTTTTTTTAATTGAGTACTTGATGATAAATGATAAGTCCTGCTTATTAAGTCTGATTATAAAAAGGACCAAAAAAGATTCTGAAATTTAAATATTGTGAGTTTGAGTAAATAAAGGAAGCAAGGAGTTTGAGCAGTAATTTTAAGTAAACATGGTAAGGAGAAGGCTCTCTTATGAAGTAACATTGAGAGGGAACCCAGTTGAACTAGGAATGTGAAGTATGCTAGCTTCTTTGGAGGAGTATTTTAAACTGAACAAAGAAGTACAATGAACAGAAGTCATATGTGGGCTCAGCATGGTTATGTATGGAGGCCTACGAGGCTAATCTGACATGAAGTCACAGGTGACAAAATCAAGAACAACCAGAATTTAGGTCCTTTGGTCCTGTGTTCCTGTGAAAAGTACTTGAATTTTCTTCTTCAGTTGTAACATGAAGCCATTACTAGATTTTTAAATGTAGGTGTAGCTGGATCTGATTTATGCGTTTTAAAAATAAAGAAACATATACTTGGAATGTTCAAAAGAGCGAATAATTGGCTGTACTAAAACTTCATTTATCTGTCCGTTATCAGATTAGAAGTAGAATATGGCAAACAGCAGGAGCTCAATACAAATTCATTGTATAACACAGGTGATTTAATGATAATGTTCCTTACCTCTACATATTCAATTCTTCCAGTTACCAGGTTAGCCCCAGGTAAAGGAGCATGCAACATAATACAGCCTCCAAATTCGTCACTTCCTATTTCTTCTCCAAACTTTCCTTGAAGGCATGTCTGTGTAGCAAATTCTCCTTTAAAAATATTTTAAAGCATTATTCAAGACCTTACAGCAAACTTCTTGCTAAAAATTTCCTAATACTCATTTATATCTGTTTATTCACATATAATTAAAACCTCATTGTGGAACATAATTATTATATATTCATATCATCTCTTTCCTAGATAATAAGAAAGGTAAGTGATCTGTCTTATTCATCTTTGCATATTCTAAAGGAGTTTTAGAAATAGTCTTAAATAGTATTTGAATGACTGAGGGAATAATGATAATGGTATTTTGTTTATTGTTTCTGAAGCTTCCTCTTCAAATAGCAAATTAAATTAATGCAAAATTATGCTTGTTTAGCATTAGATTCTGACAGCCTAATTTACATAACAGGAAGTATTCTCATTTTAAACAGCTTGAGACTTGATTTCATATCCACTGTGAAACTTGGTGCAGATCAAATGGACTCAAAAAAAAGGTCATTTAACATAAAATCCAATGAAGTTATGCTTATCTTTGAAGCAAAAGCTATTAACTAACTTGTGTCCGCTATTGTTTAGTTACTTAATAATGATTACAAAAATATTAAGAGATAACTTGTCAAAACATTTTGCTTTATAGTATAAACCCATCATTAAGACACATCAACATTCAATAATTCTCTACTGTGTGTTCAGGGCTTTCACGAACTCATTCTCTTGAACTTCATCATAGCTGTTGACATATTTCTGGCCAATGGAACATAAACAGAAGCAATATACATCATTTCAGAACCTAAGGAATTAATTGGTGGCTTATCTTTGCTTCAGAGATTATAAGAGTGCATATTAAGACAAAGTCTGCATCAGTCTGAATTTGGGAATGATTACAACGAAAAGGACTCCTATTGATCCATATTAAACTAAACAGAGTACATGAATAAAAAGTAGTCTTTGTCATTGAAAATTATGGAAATGTTAGGTTTGTTGTCTAGTGTAGTTCTGTGGCTTGTAACTAGGGATAATTTTGTGTCCAGAGAACACTTTTACAACACATGGAAAAGATTTTTGTTTGACACAGTGAAGGGAATGTTATTTGATTGGTACAGGTCAGGCAAGCTGCAAAACAGACTGTAGTGCATAGGTCAGAACCTCATGCAAAGGATGATTTGGGCTAAAATTTCAGAGGTATTGCAGCTTCCCAGCCTACCTTAAAAGTTACAGGTCTATGTATCTACCTATATATTTCTTTATCTTCTCATATATCCACTTTCCATCTAGTCCATAAACTATTCACTACAATATCTACCTACAATGAATCTACTCTCACATCTACTACAGATTTTTGGAAAAGAGGAAAAGCGTTGTTAAAGACTTGCTAAATAAAATATCAAATACTGTTTTCTACACTTGGTAAAACTAAGTGATGTGGTTTCTGGATAACAGGAAAAACTGTAGTCATCAAGGCCACATAATAAAGGACCCTAAGAATAGAACATATGATAAGAAATCATAAGAGCAGGAGGGTACTTCATCAACAGATTCCAAGCATCCTCATGTCTTCCTCTTTGATGTCAGCATTTGATCATTTTCCTCATTATATTCTAAATACTTTCAATCCTTCAGATTTTCCAAATTTTCACACTTAATATCTCTGTCATATATTTTAAAATTGAAAATAAAATCATACACTTCAATATAAACCAACACATTTTGAAAAACTAGCATAATCACTGTCAGTCACATGAAGGCTGCTAAGGATACCTGTGTCAAATCCATCAGGACATGCTGGAATTTTGTCATTCCATTCCATGTTATCAGACCCTCTTATTAATATATTTCTTGTAAGAATTCCAACCTCTGCCCTTGCTTCAAACACAGCTCCATCGGGGAGTGTGATGGTAATCCCTAAGTGTGTGTAGTTCAGTGGCCTAGTTAGTTTTATGTTCTTTCCATCAGCTGACACTGATGCAATGGTCCGTTTTTCATTCTCTCCTTGACTATGCCTGTAAATTTCAAGAAAAAAAATTAAAAGCTATCATATACTTTTGGCATATTCCTTTTACACATTTGAATGTTTCAGTCATAAAATAAGGGACTTAAAAATTCATGTCATATTCTGAAAAGATATTGAGAAAAGTATTTTATACTTAGATTAAGTTTTATGACTCATTTCAAACCCAAGTGCTAGATTTGTTCAGGGTGTGTAAAAATAACCATTTATCGCTTTAAGGATCATTCTCAGAGGTCCTTAAATGAAGGTGGCTTTATAGTCTCAGCATTGACTGAAAACAGCCTTGGGAGGAGGGGCTGTGCTACTGACACCTAATGGGGAGAGGACAGAGAGGTTTCTAAGCATCCTATAACAGAAATGATGGCTTCACACAGCAATGATTATCTGGTCCCAGTTATCCATCATGATAAAGTAGAGAAACTCTTACAAGAAAAGCCATTAGAAGCTTCTAAGCAGAGAAATTACTCAGTTGAAGTTTATTTTCTAATACACTCAAAATCCCAGCCACAGTAAGTGAGATTTACTAAATGTATAATGTACAAATTCATATATTTAGTTCTTCAACAAATTTGGAGTCTAGTTTGCTTTACAGGTATGGAGATAAACCCAGGGATAGCAAGTAGAAAGTCTTCTGATTTTAAGCTGAGTGTGTCAAGACCTTATTTTACCCATTTCTACAAAGTGTGATTGGTGCTGTCAACAGGGAGATGATTGTATCTTCTTTTGATTCTTTTTTTCCTGTAAACCACATTAGTGTCATGTATAAACTAGATTAAAAATGAACCACCCCAACCTTCCCAACTCTTCTAGATTTCTATTACAATCTGCATACTTATCCTGTTGTGCTCATAGCCACCAACCACACTGCAGTCCTTTGTCAAACCTATTTCTCTCTCCTCTCCTCTAGTTTGAATGCTACAGAAAAGGGACCCATTGAATTATTTTGCCTGCAGAACACTTAACAAAATTAGAAAGACCCATAATCACCCAGAAATGAGAAACTAAGTTAAACTGAAAGCAGGAAAAGCTGATGGAGCAGAAGTTCAAGCACAAAGCCTAACCAATTTTATGTACAGGAGGTAAAGGACGTGGCGCTGGAAGGTCCACGGCCAATGCGCTGGTGAAGAAAATCATTAGACTCTTGAGAGTTACAAGGGAAAGGAAGAGGGACACTTGGCATGAAATGTATAAACACATCAATTTTTTAGAAATAAAGGGTAATGATAAACTAGAAACTAGAGAAGACAAAACAAAATTGCTTTCCAAGATGGTAAGTGGCCTTAGGAACCTAGAATTCCCAAAGACCTCTAGGCTGACCTGTGGGGAAAGAGACAGGCAGAGGTGGAAATTTCAGGATGTCTAAGAGTCTGTCACGACCTCACAGGTGGTATGCGGAAGCAGTTAGGCTTTTCTTAAACTTTCTTAGTTCAAGATTTCTTTAGAAAAAGTTGTCGTTGTTGTTGTTGTTGTCATGTATCTCAAGTTTCTCTTGAACTCACTATGTGGTTGAGCAGAGGAAGCCTGTAAACTTCTCTTCCTCCTGCCTCTCTACCTATCGAGTGCTGACTTTACAGGCATCCACTGCCATGCTGAGGTTTATAAGGTGAGGTGTTGGAACCTGAGGCTGACTAAGGCTTTGCGCACGCCAAGGTAAGCACTCTACCAATGGAGGTCCAGCCCTAGAAAGTTTGAAATGCATGTTCCTTTCTTTTGTAGTGACATCTCGTATTAATGAAGCACTTGCTTTGATGCACATTTTGCTATTGTGCCTATCACCTCACTGCTTTTCTATAATAGTTGTGCGAGATAGGAAGTGATAACATTACAATTCTACTGAAGCTGAGAGCGCAAACAATGGCAATGGTCAGTGGTGCTGCTGGGAGTGGACACAGGCCAACTCCACACAAATCCATTTTCTTCTTTCTTTCTTTCTTTCTTTCTTTCTTTCTTTCTTTCTTTCTTTCTTTCTTTCTTTCTTTCTTTCTTTCTTTCTTTCTTTCTTTCTTTCTTCCTTCCTTCCTTCCTTCCTTCCTTCCTTCCTTCCTTCCTTCCTTCCTTCTTTCTTTCTTTCTTTCTTTCTTTCTTTCTTTCTTCCTTCCATCTTTCTTTCTTTCTTTCTTTCTTTCTTTCTTTCTTTCTTTCTTTCTTTCTTTCTTTCTTTCTTTCTTTCTTTCTTTTTTAACCTCAAATTTTTAAAAACCTTCTTTATATAATTAAAATATAATTGCATTATTCTCCCCCTTTCTTTCACCCCTTGTATCTCTTCCATATTTCATCCCCACTTCCCAAATTCACTACCTCTTTAACCAATTTTCTTAACTCTGACTTTATAAATCATCAGGTTGAATTCACCTATGAATAGTGAAGTAGATTGGATGGTAAATCTCTTAATTCCTGTTTCTTGATGTTTTGGTTATAAGCCTAGCTTTTAACAGCTAAGCCATCTCTCCAGTCCTAATTTATGTTTTTTTTTTTTTAACCAGCTGTATTCTAAATTGTAAAGTTGCTCTTTTATTCCATGTACAAAGGCTATAAATAAGGATTTTCTATTCTATTCTAGTGAGCCCCATGACGTTCCTCCTTTTTTATTTTGTCATCATGTAATTTAAATTTCTTTCAAAGGGGAGAATAAATGGGCATGTGCAAAACTGAATTTGTAAGCATATGTTTATCTCTTTATAATATCTGCAAGTGTATTTTTAACTTGAAAAATGGCATCTTGCATTTTAATTTTTGAACGCAGTTATGGGCTTGGCAGATTTTTTTTGTCATAATTACTCTTCATTTCCTGATAAACATGACCACATGCAATCTTAGTATCTGTAATTTGAACACCAAGGGGGAGTTATGCTGTATTTTAAATTCTCAATTGTGAGAACATGTAACTAAATGGAAATTAAGGGGCATAGGCATTTCAGTTGTGAGATGTTGGGCAACTAAAAAGTCCTTCTGGCTCTCTCTCATTGTACACTGATTTCCTCTCTTTTTACTCTGTCACCACCTCCAGTTTCGCTTTCTGGGAAATGCTGCCAAGTCTGTAAGATAAGTTCTTCCTGCTGCTAGCAACCATGTTCTCTGTTGACCTCACACAAAGAAGCTCGTTTACATTTTGGTTTCATGAATGTATTTAGCTAAAGCATCAAGTCAGACATTTCAAATGACTTTCAGTAGCAAAATGCTTCTTTCCAGTGAAATATTATCTAAGTAGTTAACCATGTAAAATAAATTATTTTATCACTACACATTATTTTACTATGGTTCAGTTATGTTATTATAACAAATTTAGCCAGTGAAAATTCAATATACTGGTGATCAGAGGCTAACATCTGATCCACATGTATTTGACTATTTATTTTTATCAAATAACTGAAGTTAGAATAAAGTAGTTTGGAGAATTCCAAATCATTCCTCTCTTACACAGATTTTTGCTTTAAATCTGTATCCTAAATAAATCAGCATCATTAGATGTAGCATTATGCTGCTGTGGCTCACCAAGAGGGACAAGAAGTCATATTTTATAACTGCAAAGCCTGCCAGACCTCAGCAGAGGGAACCACTATCATGACCAGCACCATACTTGATTGACAGTGGAAACCCAAGCGTCTGAGCTCTGGTGTTTTATTGAGTCAGAACTCTTCAGGTTCAGATTATTAGCAATCAAACATCCCCACAGAAATCCAACACCTGCAGACAATACAAAAGGCCAAGGACTATGCATCCTTTTTCCAACAGTGCACAAAAATAATTATTTTAAACACAATTAAAAATAAACTTCCACATTTAGATAGATACCTGTGTCCTGTGCTAGCAACCACGATGCTATCTCCTGCCTTCCATGTCACTGCTTCTTGTACAATCAAAGTCTGTTCCCCTGCATTTGCAGTGTGAGCCAAGCGAGTCCAGACCACAGGAATAGGCAGACCTGGAAGCCACATATAAACCAAGTGTTTCTTCAGATGTGTTTTGTGGGTAACTAAGTGCCTTCTGCATTTGAATTAAGTCAATTTGGGGAGACTTAATTTTACCTTAGGATTTTGCTGCTTATCACAAAACATAAAGATGAAAAATTCTTGCTTCAGAAAATTAAGTCAGGTTTATAATAAATCCCTCTATAAATAATGTATGCACCTATGAAATTAGTAAATTGTGCTTCTTCAATGATGTGTTCAGTTTGTGAAAATCTTCTTTATAGAAACTCAGTATAAATTTTAATCATATTGTCATTGTCAGTATGAACTGCTGAAATTGATAATCTATAGATAAATCATAATATTGATAAATCAAACATTTTTCCAGTAGGATATATATTTAGTACCATGTGGGATATCCATGGTTACAATATTCCTGCTCATGTATCCTGCATTTACAAAAGGCTTTACTTATTACCATACAGAAGATGTCAGTGTAAAAATTACTCAGTTTATGCTTAATCATCAACACCCTGACTCCTCAAACATGATCAAACCACATTAATTGAGGACAATGACCTGAAATACAGTTATTGAAAAGTACAACTATAATTTTATTTTTATACTTTAGAAATATCCTTGTTTCAGGAGCAAAAATAAAGAAACTACCATCTTCTACTTCCAAAATCAATGTCTTTTCAGACAGATTAATGAGTATGTAAAGAGTACGTCCAGTGGTGTTTGACCATCCATAGAAATGGCTGTGAGAAGGGTACGAGATGGTCCAGAAGGAAGGCATGACCTAGGTTCTGAGACTTGCTTGTGTGTGTGTCTTTCTAGACTAAGGAATGGAGTCATAAAGAGAGGAGGAACAGAGAGTATCCTAAGATAGAAAAAGCCTGGCAGATATATATTGGATTGCCTTCAGCCTACCGTGCAGATCCAGTGTGCCCTCTCGCACAGCCAGTGTTTTAGCTCCATATACAGGGAGCTCAGGAGATCTAAGGTGCCCATGCAGAGTAATGACAGCCTTGTGTTGAAATGGGGATGCTTCCGTCCCAATCTGAAAGAATTCAGACCTTGTTCAGAAAACTAAAACTCAACAATCAACAATCCTAATCATGCAAAAGTAAATATTTTTCCTTTACTTCCCCATTTGAGAATTTATTGTTGAGTTATTCATATCTTTCTTTTACAATGTAAACCTTAAATATTTTGTATACATTTGAGTGCATGTGTGAAGGTGCATGTGTGTGCTATTGTAAAACAGAAAACATCAATATAAAAAGGACTCAGCTCATGTACCTTTTAAACTATATTACCCTGGCATCTCAAATATGATTAAAACAAATGAATCTATGCATGAAGACTAGCAGACGACCTCCAGTACTGTTCCTCAGATGCTATCCACTTATTCTTGTTGTGCTATCTTGCCAACTCCCCCACCCCAAACCTTAAGACTTGAATTTTCTAAAATGTCAATGTTGTATATAACAACTGACTTTTGGAAAGCATGATGATATACCCAGCTAAGTTTTCTTTTACTTTAAATTCAACTAAGTTACAATACACTGCTTTTCTCTATTAAGATGCAGGAATATTCTGAGAATCAACTTCCTACAAGGATGTTATACTAATTAATCCAATCTAAACAAAGACATCTTCAGGAAAATTTGGTAGAATTAGCTATTCATTTCATAAAAAGTACTCTAAAGAATAAAATCAGGTAAAGATAATTGTTTTCTACAAACAAACAACAAAAACAGAAAGGCTACTTAAAGCAGGTCTTGGTCTTTGGAAAGTTCCAGTTAAGAGGCTTTCACAGGGTACATAAAGAATCCCCCTTTCTACCAGCACAGATTTTCCAGGCCTCAGAGAAGACCCTAGTTCTGTTCCCAACACCCACACCAGGAAGCTCACAAACACTCATAACTCCAGCTCCAAGGAATCTGACATCCTCTCCAGCAACCATGAGTACTTTAGTCGTATGCACATACCCATTACACAGACACACACAGGCACATTATGAAAAACATAAATAACTTTAAGTAAAAAAGTCATTTGTTTTCTATACCTGAAGAACCCCTCCATCTGTGATTAGGATATTTTCTGCTTGGAGCTCAATATTAGCTTCATCAAATATCACAGTGCCACCTATGAACCACAAAATTTTACTATGTCACAAGACCACCAAGAGTTGAGAGCAAAAGAAATTCTAGGGCAACTGTTTTTCAGTACCACTTGTCATTTTAATTATCATTAAACAGTGCAACTACACAAGTTAATTCCATAAAACAGAGCTTCAAAATATAAATTAAGAGCAAAGATTTAGTCATCTTTATAGAAAACATGATAATGTCAACATTAGCTCTGATCTTTTAAAAAAAAATTTAGCTCTGAAATTTTTGCTATTTTGTGCCACAGCAATAGCTTGACTAACATTATTAGGGATATCCTGATGCCTTTTGTAAGACTGGTGTCAATTGAAAATAATACAACTTAACCTATGATCCAATTTTTTTAATGATTTCAAATAACAGAAACATCTCTATAATTGCAGGAGCTAAAAACAAATCATAAAATTACAGAAGTCTTCAAGTACATAAGGCCATTATGCCAAAGTTTATCCACAGAATCTCCAAATACTTCATTATTAGTATTTAATATTTCTTTTATGTATAATTGTAATTTCTGGGGTTATTTCATTCTTGTAGTAGAAACAAAATACCTAGAATTGGAAAGAACCCTAGGTCATAACTGAAAGCAGGTTCACAGGCAAAGGAGAGAAACACAGTGAGCTTGCAAAGGCAGTCCGGGATTGTTTAGGGTCCTCTTGAGTAAACTGCTACAATTTGCAGCCTCTGCGATCCACCCCTCAGGATTTTTGACATGGGGAATGCTGTTGTTTTAATCAACTAAATGTGAGTGCATTGAGATGCTTACCACCCTCCCCTACAGATACTGGAAAAAAAAGTTTCATGAAACAAAATTTTAAGAATGCTAGTGGCAACACACTAAATAATATCATAATCACTAACAAATTTTTAAAACATAGTACAAGGATGAACCTCATAATCATGAATTTTGATGAAATTAACCTCATAGTTAATGGACTCTATCATTTCCACAAATTTACCTTGAATGAGTAACATTTTCAGAATAGGTGTGCTTTGGTCCAGCAGAATTATCTGTCCTTTTGTAACAACAGCAAGTGATCCTTCCTCCGGTGGGGGGTTTCCTCCCCATGAGGAGTTGGCAGACCAAACATCAACATATAAGAAGTCAGCATTCTCCTGTAACAGAGTGTGAGAAGCTGTAAAGTTCATTAGATTTATCAGAAAATTTCTCAAAGAAAAAAATCTGGAACAAGATACATTTAAGTAATGAAATGGAAGTCATTTTAAAGATGTTATAGCTCACTTGATTATTTCATGATAATATTGTTAAGATCCATTATTAATTACTCCACACACAGAATAATTAAAATATAATATAAAACATGAATAATAAACAACAAAAATATACACTGCTAAAGTTTAGTACAGACACAGTTCAATTATCTGTTAGAGATCTACTCGCAATCAGCCCACCTCCAGGGTGCTAGTTTTGCATTGCTGTGATTAGTGCACACAACTGTCATTACCATTTTGGCCATGCCGATGTTTCTGATGCTGACATGAACTGGGGCCCACCCTGAAGGATCATGAGCACTTGTCATGCAGATGATATGTGTCTTGTTGGAATATTGGACATTACATTTGTCATTGGCAATGGAGACATGAACATCCTGTGTGTTTTCACTGTAAAGGAAGAAAAGGTTGACTATACATACTGCCTTGAATTTCTACTTTACATATTAAAAGTCCTGCATTCATATGTTAGTTTAAAAGCAATGATCATGCCCTATGATCTATCAAAGTGCAAGCTGACAACCATGTTAAGATTCAGAAATATTTGTTGAGAACAAGTAAGCAAAGATGTAAGAAGTCAGGGTATAGAAATGTACAAACTAGCAAGTGTTCCAATGTCAAAGGTAGAGCTACCTGGATTCAAGCGATCAAGATTCTTTACGGTTTACAATTAGCTGGGTTTTACAAATTGTAGACACTGCTTATGGCTTTTTCCTTTGCAGTATTTTAAACACAGTCACTAGCCTTAGAATTTAACCTCTACTTCAAATGAAAGCTTGGAGTAACTGTGAGCACTTGAGAAACGAAACTAGCCTTCCATGCTTTGAAGTCAGCTTTATCCACTGAACAATGATGGTAGTGCAGCTGAGTAATGGACTCAAAAGAGCCTGGCTACTTGAAAAGGAATGGATGTGATGAGGGAGAGGATGTTTCTTTGGACCCAATGAAACATGTGGTTAAAGATGATGAGCTCATGGGGAAAGCATAGCATGATTTATGTTTGTGAACTTATTGCAAGATTAGGGACAAGGCATTCCATCTCTTGCATCTTAGCCTCCTGAACATGAAGTGGGATAAAAATATAGTATATGGCAAAGAAGTAATCTTCTGTGGGTAGGAAGGTCCCTAGCACAGGTATGTATTCAGTTAATGTTGGTTGTTAGTACTATTTTTTACTTCAAGCATGGCTTATGATCAAAAAGATCCACACTACAAGATTGTACTTGATTACTGTGAGGCAGAGAAGAGAGCAAGTGTAACGACTTGCATCAGGAAGCATGTTGGTGAGTACCTGTGTGAAGACGGTACCTGAATCCAGACCCCATGACTGTAAGTCTGGTGCCCCCAGCAGTGCTGCCTCTCTTGGGAGATATTTCAGTGATGAGTGGAGTTAGAGACAGGATATATGTAAACAGCATTGTGGACTGCGATGAGTCTTTCCCGTTGACCACACTCACTCCACAAGCCTGATCAAGTCCCATGCCTATAAGAAGGTTATCAAACTGAGAATAGTTCTACCATCAGGCCCAGATTCACTGACAAAACCCCTAAGTATTTTTATTATAATTTTTCTTTTCCCATGAGTACTTCAAAATGAACACAGGTTGTACATGAACTAGCAAAATCCTCTAGCAACAGCTAAAAAATTCATAGAACCTATAAACACAATTATTAACAAAGGAAAGGGGGAGAAATCCCAGACTTCTCTTACAACTTCTCTTGTGGACAGTTCTGCAAATCTGCCAGCTTAGTTTTCCAGTCCTAGAAGGTACAACTTTGCAAATTAGAGTTGGAAAAGGCAAACAGAAGCACTGGCTATAGAGAAGGCACAGGAGGAGCCACAAGAGGAGCACAAGAAGAAGCTCATTTAACAAGGAGCCAATATAACCTGTACAAAAGAAGAGGAGGAGCCAGTGTTAAGACTCACAACTTGACAAATTTCAACAGTATTGTTGCATATTTTAGCAAGATACAAACTCTAGTGTTGGAATGATAAATAAAACTAAACATCACAAATGTCAAGTAAGCGCAAAGTTCAAAACTATAAAGTTATATGTTAAAAATACTTGCACTAAAGTATATTCTTTATTTGTCTAAAAGTTATTTAAATACCTTATTAAATTTTGTCAAATAATAATGAAAAATCTTTACATAATACTAGATAGTTGTGGTTCACATCCAACAAAACTAGGGGCTAATAATGTCTCCACTTAATAGAAAAACTGAAGTAGGGACAAGTCTAGTTACTTAGTTGGGGATAAAAACGAAGTAGCAAATTTTGAGATTTAGAGATTACCTAGAGCTCAGATTTTGTTTTTCAACCAGTAAAAATAAACAAGAATTAAAAAGCATCAAATCAATATCATGTTCTCAATATCCATCTTTCTGCATTTGTTAACCTCACAATAATTCTATGAAGAATGACTCTATGTTAAGTCTAATTTTATAGATGAAGAATCTGAAGCAGAGAGAAGTTCAAAAGCTTTCCCAAAGAAACATTTTGGGCTCAATTCTTGTTAATGATTGCCAGTGTTCATACACAAAAGCATTGTACCAATCCATCTCTTAAAACTACATTTTTTTTTAGATTATACTATAAATAAATAATCCCCCTCCATTTCCCCCCCTCCAAACCTCCCCACATACTTTCCCATTGCTTTCTTTCAGGTTTATGGCCTCCTTTTCCATTAATTGTTATATATATATTTTTTTCCTCCCAAAGGCTGTCATTCTTTTTTGAGTACTTACCATTATTAGGTGGAATCTCACAGAACAGTGTTGTAGAGTCAGACCTAAGCCTGTCTACTGCACATTCAGAGCCACAGATCAATATAGTTGAATTCTGTGGATCAAACCCAGTGCCTGTCACAGTCATGGTTTGGCCACCACCAAAGCTCCCTGAAGAAGAAAAATACAAGGAGAAACTCAATGAATACGCAGAAAACTTCCTCTCTTTACATACTTGCTTTAGTTAAAAACCTTAAAAGAAAGTTACTTTATGTGAACTTACTAAGATCTGAAATTTATTGCATTATTAATAAAACCAAATATCTCTTAATTGTAGTGTTTTAAATTTTCAATATTAAATGTTACTTCTGGTAACTTAAGTAAATAACTCTAGACACTAAAATTTAATTGAAAAGGGTTTCAAAGTACTCAAAATATATATGTAACATTACTACTTAATTGAATATTCTCATACACTTTTTAGTTGTTTTTAATCTTTAATTTTGAACTCAAAAAAACTATTTTCCATGGAAATAATAATATTCTACTTGTAATAAATATGATTTAAAATATTCCACATGTCACTTGACAATTTAAAGTTTGAAGTTTTTTACTTAAATGATACAGTAATAAAAGAAGTATAAAACTTGTTATTTTGGAATGATTAATACTCTTGTATGTTAATTTTTTGGACAAATTATAGTAGGTACTTTTATGTGTATAAGTAGTACAATTTTATCAGGACTTTAAGAATATATTGTTTCTAAATGACTGCTGAAATAATATAAATTATTTATCTGATTACCTTGTATTGGATAAATATTCTGAATATAAAGTGGGTATTCAAATACAATAGAGGAAAGAGCAGAGCCTTTTGTCTTATGAAGCATTGTTACAGGAAAGATGCCCCCTGCATGGTCTCCCACAATGCACTGTAACACACTGTCATTGACAGTGGTGATATTACATGCACTGTCTTCTATCATCACTGAAACTTCTGAGACATCAAATCCAAGGTTAGACCCCATAATTTCAACTTCAGTTCCTGGTGGACCTTAAAACAAAAAGGAAATAATATAAATACATATCTACATGCTAATGCTTCTATATGCACTTAAAGATATGTAGCTTTACTGCTATGAATAACATAATATAGTTTAGCAGTTTGGTGATTGCACATACCTTAAATCCCAGCTATAGAGACAAAGGCAGGCAGATCTCTGAGTTCAAGGTAGACTGGTCTACAGAGTGAGTTCTAGGATAGTCAGGACTACACAGAGAAAGTCTGTCTCAAAAAATCAACAAAATAAAGCATCCAGTGTTTAAACAACAGTACACATGATGTGTTGTACTGTTATACAGTAAATATTAGCCTTCTGTACATTAATTAAAAGTGACTTATCTCAATGTTCACTATTTTCTAGCCGTTCTGTCCAAGGTAACTTATAAATTACTTCTCAGACTGATAGAGAAAGAAGAGGAAAGAATGACCTAGAATGGGAACTATGAATTTCTGAGCATGGGACTAGTATTTTGTGCAATTTTCTCCTTTGATTATAGCAATTCTTTTTGAGAATGAGCTGTACTTTCTGTTACTCAAATATTTTCAGTAGCTACACTTTGAGAAAAAATATGTCATGATGTTCTAGTAGGAAACAGAGGAAAATGAACTAATTTAAAAAATTTTAAAGTAAATATTGATGTTAAGGCCTTAACTTTATACAAAACTAAACATTTCATTCTGTCTGTTCTTTTAATTTTTATGGTAAAATAATACTTTCATTTTTTAACCTCCCCATGTATTTTAGTAACTTTTAAACACCTCTTACTTTGTGTAAGGGCAGTTAGGCACAACTGTCTTTACAGGGCTGGAGAGATGGCTCAGCAAGGACCTGGGTTTGATTCTCAGAACCTACATGATGAGTCACAATGGTGCTCCAAGTGGCACATATACATACTTGTAAGCAAAACTCTTGTGCGCATAACAATAAAATAAAAATTTATAACTGCCTTTGGGTTTTTATTTTCTTGAGAAATCATTGTATCATATAAAAACATTTTTTCTATTGCCATTATTTCTAAGTCCAAATATTTACATGTGAGTTTTCTTCCTGCTTTCCAGTTTTATCCCATCAAAATCTGTAGTATTTGTTTTCCAAGTCATGTCATAGATGTCTTTAATTAATCATTAATCAAATCATTCATTGTCTGCTGTTTCTATTGATATTATTTAATGACATCTCATATCATTGAGTAAAGATCACTTTTTCCTAAGCAAATCTAACAAGAATTCCCTTGTTCAGACCTCTTCTTATCTCTCCAATCTCACTTTCAGGTAATTAGCTAATTCTTTTTGTTTTAAATATACATTGATATATTTAAATATACATTTAAATATACATTTAAATATACAAATATACATTGATGGCAGTAAACATGTAAATTCCATAGGTCATTAAAACAAATGCTCAAATATATAAATTCTACATGAATAGATACTAATCTTTATAGGCTATTACAAATTCAAAATCTATAGGAAGTACTTATATTTTAATTCTTATAATAAATTACTATATGATTTACTAATGAAGGATTATGAAAATATAAATAATTATGAGTCATTACCATAAAATTGTACATATTAATGAAATAGTTCATGGTAGCAATATTTTCAAATACAAGCTAAAATAGTTTGACATTTCAAATGCTGCATTCTTCTCATGTAACCCATAGCTGATCTCATTACTAAATAAAGCAGTCTAGGTCTTGCTTTCTACAAGTTTCACAGGTGTTCCTTGGAGGATACATTCAAAGATAGAGATGAAAAGAAGAATAGTCATGGAAGCAAGAAACAAATGCCAATACATGCATGTATCAGTTTATGATGAACAAGTGCTTCCAAAACAACACATTTGCTCAGTTTAAAAAAATTTAGTTGTAAATTTCCCGAAGATAGGGAATGTGTCTTAGACACACATAGTATATTTCTAGATAATAAAGAACTAAAAAACACATTTTGAATTATTTATTGTATTTAATATTCTTAGCTGTATTTTTTTAAAGAAATTAGTTTTTAGATGGTAAGTACGTATATGACAGTGAAGTTGATATTAAGGGGAAAAACGTCCAAAATGTCATCGTGAGGTTAATGCAGACATCAAGGACATTGTACTGGTTAATATTTTGTCAAGTTGACAGAAGCTAGGGTCATCTGTGAAGAGGGAACCTCAATTGGGAAAGTGTCTTCATTGGAATGACAGTAGACATGTCTATGGAGCATTTTCTTAATTAATGATTGATATGCAAAGGCCCAGGTCAATGGGGTCAGTACCAGCATTGGGCAGGTGCCACAGCTGGTCAGGTAGTCCTAGGTGGCATAAGAAAGGGAAAGCAGTTTGAGCAAGCCATGAAGATTAAGTCATTAGGCAGTGCTCTGTGGCCTCTGTTTCAGAATCTGCCCTCTGGTTCCTGCCTTCAGTCCTACCTTGACCTCCTTCTGTGATGTGTAGGAGAAACTAGACCTGTCACTGGGCAGAACAAGGCCTGAGACCTGCCTGGACATGCCCAGAGATGAGAAGAGACAAAGCAGCAGCCTGTGGTCTGGGAGCCAATAGTACTCTGGACTGGGCAGAGGGTATAAAAGAGCTTTCTCTTCCTGAAATAGTCTGCTTTTTGACACCTGATTCCCAGAGACTATGTGTCTTGGCTCTGCACCAACTCTACCCCACCCCCAAGGGTCCCATGGATGGGCAAGCAGCAATGATGCACTGTGATAAGGATGTGTAAGTCATATAAACCCTTTTCTACCCAAGTTGCTTGTTGTTTTGAGTCATGATCTGTTATCCCAGCAATAGAAAGCAAACTAAAACAGCTATGTTCTCAACTTTTAGGCTGTGGCTGCTTTTCTAGGATCCCTTACACAGATGATGATCATACAGATAGTATGGAGACTAAAAACTGTGGCACATGGCAAAGGACAAGGATTCCACCTCCATCTGAACATACCACTTTCTCAGAAAGAATTCTGTCATACCAACAATCATCAGTTGGAGTCTATAGAAATAAAATAATATCAACAAGTCCTACGTATTAATAAGACCAACCACTCATGAATCTGAATAGTTGTTTCTTGTACCACATCAACATTAATGGCATAAACTACTCATTTTGCTCTCAAGACAAATTTATTTCTTCTTCATTTGTAATTTTGATTAAGTTAATGGACATTGTGTTCCTACATAAAAGTTGGACTTTATACTAAGAATGCATGAAAAAATACAAAATAGAGACTACACAGAACTTGGATTCCATGCATAATATTAATTAGCTTGAATAGGACTATGTAGAAGACATACCTTAATATCACAATGCCATGGTAATGAATATTAATGTAATTTGACATCAATACAATAAAAGTTATGCAGATACTGAAGTACCTCTATTTGGGATGATTCTTTTGAGAAATGGAGTATCCTCCGTGGCATATGTAAATGACAAAGATGGGTAAATGATTGCATTAACAGAGATCTTCAGATTGGCTGTACCAGCTCTCCCAGCTGGGGTGCTGCAGTAGACCTCACTGGAGTTGATGAACTTAATTAGACACAGATTATCCCCAACAGTAACTATAGTGGTGCCAGGAGAAAAGCCATTGCCTGTGATCATCAAAGTGGTTCCTCCAGCAATGCTTCCAGAGGTTGGTGAGACAGAAGCTACTGTAGGGCTGCTGACAGTCAGGTTTCCCAGAGCCAAGCCCTTAGACCCAACCACAATACTGAGAGAATGAAGTCCAGCTGCTAGCGGGGTCATAAGAACAGTAATATTATTTTCATTCACATCGATTGCTCTGAACTGTTGACTTCCAATAAATATAGAAATCTCTTCCAACACTGTCCCAAAACCCTTTCCTTCAATAAGGGCATATACAGATCCTTCGATAGAGTTTGGGAAGACTCCTGTTACGTAAGGAACAATATTTTCTAAATATGAAAAGCTGCAGTTGCCCTGACATTGGGCAGGCACCCCATGTATTAGAATGTCTACAAGAACAAATTGTTGGGGGGCAGGAGATGTCTCACATTCAATAGCTGTGTAGGTCACAGTTAGAATTTTACATGGAAAGTCACCCATAAAGACTTCTACATCTGTAGAAGAAGCCATGAATCCAGAGCCTTGTATGGTTACCTTCGTCATTCCTGTAATTGACCCTACTTTTGGCAACACTATATCTATGCTTGGCAAAAGTACAAACCGCCTGTCAAATTCGTTGGGCAGTGTGTTGATAGCAGTGCCCAGGTTGTAGACAATCAAAGTAACAATTTCTCTGATGCCAACATCCATTGAGTTTTGAGGGTCAATATGACACATAATAGAATTTTCACTACTTTCTTCTACAACACAAGGGTAGTTACCAATTGTGACCTGGAAGAGAAATGAATATGAAATAAAGTACATTAATCCATTACTTTCATATGGATTTATATCAATTATATTTAAAAAAAACTAATTCTGTGAAAAATTTATATTCATAAAATTAATTTGGAAATTGATGGAGAAACATCTTAAGCTGACTTTAAAACTAATGCTATGATTGCACAAATGTGTTAATAATTGTTATTCAACTTAGTCAAAAAATATAAAAGCTAAATAACCAACAACTTGATGAATGGACTTGATGTGATATATATGCCATACAACAAAGTATTTATGCAGCCATGAAAAGAAGTGAAGTACTGATACATGAATGAACTTTCAACATATTGTGTCAAATGAAAATAGTTGTTCACAGAGAATTCTATAGAATAGAAAACCTGTCAGAATAGGCAAACCTAGAGGAAAGGAATATAGATTAGTGGTTACCAGGAGGTGAGTGAAGTCAAGGGAAGGTTTCTTTATGATTATGAAATGTTCTAAAACTTAATCCAGTCACAAGTGTACAACTCAATTAATATGCTATTAAATATACATGCATATGTGTAATTGTAAACTTCAAGTGAGTAAATAGTATGAAAGTTATGGATCATAACTCAAGGAGATTATGGTCAAAATAACTTCTTTTTATTGAGTATGTGGATAATGAGAAGAAGAGATTTTATTTTCATACCTTATTAGCACATGCAAGACTACTGAAGCCATGTCCTGTGATGGTTATGAGTTCATTCACTGTTCCAGTGGTGGGAGTAATGTTGCTTATAAATGGCGAAATACAATTTGAAAGCTCAAAGAAAAATTTATTTGAATTTTTAACTGTGGTATCATTTAGTCCACACAGGGGTTCTGTTGCTAGGCATCCTGCAGCAGTACTTGACGAGTGCAAATTCTCAGGGTCTGCTTTAGACAAAAGAACATCTGTAAGCCATCCAAACTATCCTAAAACACGAACTATGTTCAGACTCCATTGCTGTTTATTTTACTTTAATGAAGAAGGTATGTGGTTTTCAATTCTGGAGATCTGGCATTTTTTTTGTTTTTGTTTTTGTTTTTTGTTTGTTTGTTTGTTTTTGTTGTTGTTTTATTTTGTTTTTTAGCAAAGTAATTTCACAGAATAAATTCTAGCCTTAGGAAGAGACAAAAGCACGATAGATTCAGTCATCTGAAATCTACTCTACAAAGGTGACTATAAGCCTGGGTTATCTGGTAGAGTTCCCATGTTTAGCTGTCTTACCTGGAGCATATGTGGCTTCAATGTTTCCCACAAACAGGTGCAGTGGAATGTGCCTGGTTTCAGCTGGTAACACGTTAATGACTCCTTGGAGGGAGATTGAGTGAGTCTCATCAACATACCCACTGCTGTAGTAATGGATTCCAGGGGAAGTAAACTGGTAAGAAAATGAGCCTGCCATAAAATAAGGTTGTACAGAAGAAATACAATCAATTAATGAGCCTTTGATGACTAGATAAGGAAACTGGAAATTATCATTTAAATGCGCATGCAGATAACAATTTTCTTATTTTTCATGTGTCTGATGGCTCAACAAGAAATAATAGAGAATGATTCACTGGTTATAAAGTTTTTTGTTGTTGTTCTGTTTTGTACTTTTAGATAAAGAAATTATAACCCAGAAAGAAAAAATATAGCTTTACTTTTTAAAGAAAACCATGGAAAGTCTGACCTAACCTAATTTACCAAACTTAAAAAAAAAAAAAACCAAAATACAATGAAAATTAAAATATACTGCTACAAGCCTAGAACAAACTAGTTAATCTGAAAGGCACATGAACACTTAGTTGTCCTAAAAGAAATACTGATAAGCTGATCCCAATCAACAAAAATTCATTATTTGTTACCAGATCAGTGTGACTGAGACACAAAATCATATTTTCATTGTACTTTGCTGAACAACATGCGTTTCAATTGGTCAATTATCATGGGATCAATAATCATAATTATTAAGACCAGAATTAATTATAGGATGTTAAAGAAAATCACTTGCATTTATTCAAAATGTTCTTCAAACAGGCATAAAATGACAGATAAACTACTTCACGTTTTATTTGTATGACAAATTTATGTAAGCATAGTTACTATGTCTAAGAAAAAGGAGCATGATGAAAACAGAAACATACCTGATACAGATTTTTGTCTTCCACTTGTAAATCCTTCACCATCATAAGTCACACTTCCAGGATTGGAAACTGAGAAAACTCTGTACCCTATTCCCCTAAGAAAGGGGGGTGCTTGCCAGTGCCACACCACAGTATCACCCACAGTCACATTTAAGACTGGTGGTGACCAGGCATAACCTAGTCCATGCACTGGAAATAAGAATTGAGGCAGATTTTAAAAGGAAAAAAAAAAGTAAATATCTTAATAATTAACCATGAAAACACAGCCATTTTATAAAGTGAGACCAAACAATATTGTGTATTTTTCTTTATACATAATTTTAACAATCAATCAAAATAAAACCAGGATTACTAGAAAGCAGTTAATGAAATGTAAATAAAGAAAAAATTGTAGCTAATAACTACAGAAGAGATGGTCAGAAAATACTGAAGAGTTGGATGCTCAGTAATAAGTTGTTCAGAAATATTATATGAGATGTTTGTAATGTGCTGACCCACTCTTTACACATAAACATTTTTTGAAAGCAACTGGGCATGCTAATAATTTCAACTCAAATATCCATTCTGAAACTCATGACTGATAATAAGCTTTAGTAACTCAGGAGGTCCTGAGTGCAGCAAAGTCCCTGGCAGCTCCTGAACATGAAATTATAAAGCCTGGCCTTCTGAGCTCAAGAACATCTCATATATGACTTCATATGTAGCATGTAGCCTTGCCTTAACTCAAACACATCACATATGTGATTACATATATAGTATGTATGTGACTTTTAAATTTCATATGGAGAACATTGAAAAAGCATAAAAGAAACATTGATTCTATGACAAACTTGAAATGCAAAATAAAAATCAGCAATTTCAGCATAAAGTCTTTCGCTCGCTTTCTTTTTCTCTCTCTCTCTCTGCAATATATAAATGTTGGTTGGTACCTAAATGTGATCCGTTGTTGGTAATTCTGAATACAGTTCCTGTTGAATGAAGAGTACATTTTATGACATTTTCTGATGATGATGTAATGTTGCATGGGAAGGAGCCTAAAAATATAAAGATAGGAAAAACAATTTCAATTGTTTCTGTGAATTATAGAGATGATGTATCAGTAGTAAAGAGCCAATGCTTAACAAACTCTGTATTATACAGAAGATCTTTGGTACTTTGTTTCTATTGGTGATCGTGTTTGACTCCTGAGTGTTTTTCACAGAAGTGTTTCATACACATTAAATACACAATGATAATTAAAAAATGAAAGAATCAACAGCAGAGTTGTTCACTATCTAATTATCCCTTTAATCACAAACACTTGACCTTTTCAAATTAATAGAAAAATGAATTGGAGAGAGTGCTCAGTAATTAAGAGTTCTTGTTGCTTTTGTAGAGGCTCTAAGTTCAGTTCCCATACCCATGTCCAGTGGCTCCCAGCTGCTTATAACTCCAGAGGATCCAATGATCTCTTCTGGCTTCTATGAGTATCCATATACATAGGCACACATACACACACATCAAAAATATAGAAAAGCAGTTAAGAGTATTTCTGAAACATTTCTTACAACATTGAAAAACCATTGAAAATATTTGTATAATAACTCAATACCTCCAGAAGAACCTTTTGGTCAAGAAAAACCTTAACCCTCCCCCATCCCCTGCAAGATAAAAGTTTTACCTAACAGAACAGAGTTCTCTGTTGGTATTGTGCTAAACCCAAAACCCATTATAGTGACTTCAGTACCACCATACAAAGAACCTCTCTGTGGAAACATGTGGATGACTTCCAAAATGTACAGTATGGAAGCATTCAACTTGTTCCTGGAAAAAAAAAGAGTAAATTTCCAATGAGTTTCCTTACTTCAGGTCCACAGTGTTTTGGGAATAGGAAATAATTGAATACATATGTAATTAGACACTAATTTATCAGATTGGATAATCATTTTTACTTTGGCTAAATGTATATGTTAATTTTGAAAATTAGAGTTTTTGAAAAATATGTGAGCCAGAAAGTCTTAAAATAATATAGAAACTATGGTTATAAGAAATGAGGTCACAAGAAATGAAATTCTTTAAATTAGTTTACATTTTACTATCGTAAAATATGAAGGAAGATATAAGTGTAAAATCAAGGTAGCAATAAAATTCCGTCCATTATGGAAATAATTCATTTTTGTGCAATTCAGTTTAAATTTTCCTAATTGTTGCAAATTTCCCAAGACATCCCTTCTCATTATCGCAGGGAAAACATTTTACTTTACTTTATTTTATTATAGATAATATGCCACTAGGGCATTATCAAATTGTGTGATGCTCTTCTGACCTGATACAAAGGGTTCAACTTCTACATTCTAAGTCCTACCATGACAGCAAAAACAGAGATCCCAATGAGGTTTTATTTAACTCTTTTAACATGCTGAAATGGCATTTTTCCAACTACCATCTAAATACACAGTTGAGGTTGATGCTGTACATGATATTATCCAGGAACAGCAGAAGCCAATAGCTTTTCAAGAATCTTGAGCTCGTCACTATAAATCCAATAGGGAATGCAGCCCTAGATTCTGTAATTACTTGTAATTACTTGTCCTCATCTCCTGCATATGTTATAGTACTCATTTAATTCTTTATGAAAATTCTCCCAACAAAATTGTGAGTACCATTAGTGCAAGAAATTATTGTCAATCAAAAATTAACAAACGTTCTCTCTCTTCTGCCAAAATGTCTTGAAAAACATTTCCTGGACGAATGTAAATCACACATCTGATACAGAAATCCAATTGCACAGAGAATTTTACAACCTGTTCTAAGTGGTTTGGTCAAAAAAACAAAACAAAAACAAACTGTAATTGTGTACTTTATAAGATTTTTAAAAAATCTTTTCTATAAGGAGTTATAAAGAAGTAAATAAAGCAATCGACGTATTTTGGAATTAATGATTATGTTTTTCCTATCGAAATTTTATGAGCCCCAAGCATTACACAGCTCTACCATTTATAATCAGTATCATACCTTGTTGATGCCAAACCCCAATTTCTGATTTTGACATAGATGTCATGTTTTCCTGGAGACAACATGGGCAAAAGGCATCTAATGTCTGTGAAGTTTGAGTGAAGAACCTGGCAGGGTTTTCCTCCAACATGCACCATGTTTCGTGCAAGTTCATTTCCAAAGTTATAACCTTTAATTGTTAAATTAGCATTTCCTATTGTTTTAAAAGAAAAATACAACTTATTTTACAAAAATTTAACCTTTTATTCAGTATAAAATTTGCATATTAAACAAACCAACATGTTTATCTTTCATTGGATTTAGAAAACTCCTACACTTTCAGAGGCAAAAATTCAAAAGAATGAGTTCATAATTATATGTACATATAAATGCATGTTTGTTTCATAAAGAGTAAAAGCATTAAAATACTTTACAAAGAAATAACATCTCTCTCACAATTATACATGTTCAGAGAAAAAACAATAAGTTGACTTCTCTGTACTTAAAAGCAAAGAAAATTAAACACAGGGCAGGTTTCAGTATAAGAGCAAAACTTCAGCAAGAAACAGTGCTTTGAAAGATTTTCTGGAATTGGTGTTCATGTATTCATAAAATAATGTTTTGGGTGTTTTTTGTCTGTTTGTTCTCAAGAAAAAGTGGGAAAAGTCACTTGTAGATGCAAAATTACTCAATGTGAAGGAAAATATAAAAAAGATGTAATGAAGTCTAGCCTGAAATTACACAAAACTCAACCACTGCTTATGAAGCCTTCACTGTCCTAGATGTCCATCAGGTGATGGATTGATAATGAAAATGTACACATACAAGATGGAATTTTATTCAGCTGTGAAGAAAAAGGAAATTGTGAAGTTTGCAGGTAAACTGATGGAACTTGAAATAATCATGCCTAGTGAGGCAACTAACCCAGATCCAGAAAGACAAATGATTGTTCTTACTGAGGAATTTCTTACCCCAAATTGTCCGTTCTTTTGGGCTGAAATCAGTGATAACTGGTGTTTGTAAGCAGTTGTAACTAAAACTATCCTTTGCTGTGGTTTGAATTCCATTGGTAATAACAGAAATATCAACTGTACCCTCAATTCTCTGAAATAAATGAGAAAAAGAAAACAGAAAAATTTAAGTGATGAGGTATTTAAATCTAGTCACTTAGCTGGGGAAATAAGTCAGTCAGTAAATGATTGTGTTGTAAGCATGAGGATATGAGTTCGATCCACAGAATAGACATTTATTAAAGAGAGAGATACAGAGAGCAGAAAGAAGCCAGATGTGGTGGCTTCATCCCAACCCTAGACTTGTTGACAAGAACCAGACTAATGGCTGAAGAAAAATGGAATCACGATAAACAAACTTCAGAAGTATTTTAATTTCAGTCATGAATCAGAACTAGTTTTTAAATATGTAGAAGGTTTTGGTATCAAGTATAGGTTATGCATTAAATTCTATAGACAGATGTCTGATGATCCTGCAGGGTTTATGATTTTTTTAACTCCATCTGTATTATTGGCTTTCAAGGGCTCCACAATGTGGCTGAGATTCTCTGAACAAATGGTTCTCTAATTGATAAGATACCAAAATTTTGCTCTTGTTCTCTTGGTATAAATTCAAATCTAATTCTTCTACTTCATTCACAAACCAGACTGCATATTTAGCTGGTCTAGTTTTACACTCTAAGCTGAAATACAAAAAACAAAACAAAACAACAACAAAACAAACAAAAACACTTGACTGATACTTTCATTGATAGCAACTGCAATTCCCAATTAGGTAGTCTTTATCTAACATTTCAATTTAATGCACATATTGTGTTTAACTGAATGATATAAACAAAATGTTTCCATATTGTCATAGCCCCTAAATTCTTATTCTATTATTCAGTCCAACACACGCTCATTGAGTTTTTCCTACAGATATTACCTATGTTCCTACTCACTCCGCAGTGTTTTGAGATTTGATGTCAGTGACTGCATCTGCATTTATTACCTCTCTCAGATAATCAGTGAATCATAGACCTGATTTAAATTTAAGGATGATTTAAAAAATAAGGAATAACAGTTGGTCCTAAGGTCTTATACACTATGGCAACCTCAATTTTTTTGCCAACAAGTTAAAATTTTAGCAGATTTAAATGTAATTTTCTGGACCAGCTAGATAACTCAGGGATAAACATGCTTTCTGGCAATTCTGGTGATCTGTTTGACCCAAAGAACACACATATTTGAAGAAGAGACCTGTCTCTGCACATAAGTGCAGTGACAGGCACGTGTGGACTCATGCATGTACACAAAAAGTAAATAAATGTAAAATTTCAATACAGAAGTACAAATAAAAATAAATTTCTTTTAAAAAGAAGCATGTTTAGATATGTTTCTCTGGAATTTACAGGGTATTAGTACCGAGTTCATCTCATGTTTTAGTTTATCTGATAATATTTTGCTGATTCTCAAGTGCTGATAAGACATTCATTCTTTTATGAGACTCTTACTGACCTCCCATGTTCAATGGTTTCATCTTTATTTTGCTTCTATTTCTATTATTTCAAGAGTGATACATAGCTTACTTAATGTTGTTTTGTGTGACTATCTTCATCATGTATTTAAATATCGCAGTTATGGAGATAATTGTTTGGCTTTGGATTTTAGATAAAAGATGTTGAGCAAGGTGGTAGTGGCACACACCTTTTATCCCAACATTCAGGAGGCAGAGGCAGGGGGATCTCTCTGAGTTCAAGGCCAGCCTTGTTTACAGAGTGAGTTCCAGGACAGCCAGAGTTACAACAGAGAAAACTTGTCTTGAAAAACAAACAAACAAAAGTGATGGCATAACTTTTACAGATTATAATGAAATTTGTAGAAATGCATCACTTGTTTAACTGCCTGCCTATGTGTTTCCTAGCTCATAAGGTTAGGACAATTGGAGGTGAGGAATGGCTGAAGTCAGAGGCCTTACTTTTGATGTTCTGCAGATTATCCTATTCCAATCTCCTTCAATCACATTGCAGGTTTCATTTCCAACTATAACAGTTGAATTTTCACTAAAACCAAATCCAGATACAGTCAGTAGAGTACCACCTTTATAAGAAAACAAAGAAAACAAAAACAAAATCAGATCAACTACAACAGAAACTCTCTTGTCATCTAACTTATTCCTGAATCATCCAGTCACACCAAGATGAGTGGCAAGTGGATGGGGAACCAGCCATTCACACAGTTGTCACCACAAGCCTGGTCTAAGTGCTCAATTACTCAGGCTTGCCCACATGGACTTTGGGGTTTCAGCAACAACTACTTCTTCATCCTGAAAAGAAGTTACATTATCTATTTACTTTATCTTATGTATGGGAAATGAGGGTGAAGACTCAATTTTTATTTCTCTAAACAAGGGGAAATCTAAGAGAAAAAAAAACACAATAAAGTAAAAGTAAAGTAATTTAAAAAAATCAATACCAAAGCACATTTTCCAATGTTAATTATAGTTCAAAAAAATACAAACTAAGTGAAACAGCACAAGGTTATTGTCTGTGCATTCTCTTTGTCAGCCTTCCTTTGTTCTGTTTGTCCCAGAATTTCATTCTAGGTCGAGTGGCTCCATTGAGACTCTGCTTACAAATGGAGCAGCTGGTAAGCAGAATAATAACTAATAAATCTTATCTTGACATAATTAATGAGGTTGTTATAGAAACATGTAATAATTAATGATATTAATTCAATAACCTATGACGTAAGTAAAAGCAGTCACTGACTTGTGCTTCTTAAGGAAGAAAAAAATTAGCCATCCATTTCATCTCTGTGCCTTTCAAAAGGACATTCTTTTTTGTCCCACGAGGGAGCCTTGGGTTCCTTGCCCTTTTCCTGGCAGTAGAAACAAAACGCTTGAAACCCAGTTGTGGAAATGTATGCAATCACCTCTGTTGAGCACTATTAGCTATTACCTGCCAGGCTTCCAGAATCAGGCCAGACATGTGAGATCTGACTCCGATAAATGAAGTGGGATCCTTCATCCTCTAGATTCTGTGCTAGTCCAACATCAGCAATGGACACAGCAACTGGTACATGTCCAGCACTTCCATTCAGAATTCGGCACTTGATCTCATTTTCTTGTGATAAAAAAGAAGAAGAAAATAATAAAACAAATGTGGTAAGGTTTTGAGATTTTAAAAAATTCACTAAAATTAATTAGCAAATATTAACATTGGTCTTTGGTTTTTAGACTCCAAGAAATATATCCAACATAAACTACTCATATTCTGATGAGAATATGGAAATCTTAGTGGGGAGGTATAATCTTTGCAAACTACTAGCTGCTATCAATTAGTTACTTCTAGGAAATAGTAAATCAACAATGAAAACAAATCTTGAAACATTGCCCCAAGAAGGCCAACATCAAAAATTTTTATAATTCTAATTTTTAATTGGAATTTAGAACTAAATTTCTCATTAAAATTTTGGTTCACTGTATTACTTACATCCAAAATTGAGTAAAATAACATGTTCTATTAATAAAAATGATAAAATTGAATGAAAATATTTTCTTCACTTTATTTACTACAGTTTAGCAATACTGTTATAATATTGGCTACTTGACCTCAGAAATACATTTAAATAAAAATCAAAAGAAATGATGTGGTAAGTGGTCTTGCTCATATGATTTCAACCTGATTAAATTAAAAGAAAATATCTAGGATTATGAATAACTTTCAGTGGAATTAAATAACTATTTCCACCAATGTCAAGGAGTTAAAAATGTAAATAATCTTTAAGTAAAAGAATATAGTCATGTCCTCCTGTGTCATGACTACTACAGCATTGTCACAGGACAGGCAGAGAATCGGTGATGTAGTTCAGTGGCAGAGCACTTATCTAGCATGTCTTTGGTCCTGGATTCAATTCCCAGTACAGACAAAAACCAACAAACAGCAATACCAACAACATGGCCAGAGATCATAGACAACAGAGTCATACTTTGAACATTTTGTGTCCCAGAGATACATCAATGCACGAAAGATCTTGTGCAGCTAGTTTGTAAGGTATACATGAATTGATGTAGGCCATTCTTAATGGATTAGACACTGTGTGACACTTAAACAGTCAGTCTGTGGTCATAATCAAAGATTATTTTTAAAAAATAGAGCATTTTCCAGAACAGGTTGATAATTTCATGACTTGATAACATATACTAGAGAACAATTATATTTGTGATAGTTATTTCTTTCAATTTCTTTTGGAGAAAAACAATCAGACTTCTTGACATTTGAAACCTACCATCGACAGAAAGAAGAGAGCAACTGGCAGACCCAACAGAGACGGATACAGCTGAGGTGGGAGAAAAGCCAGATCCTGCTATGGTTAGTATAGTGCTTTCCGCATAGGACCCTGAAAGTGATAAATTTAATTAAGCCACTACATTTTATATGAAAAACTTAGAATCTTTTATTATAAAGTCAGATATTTCTTAGGCAAGAATCTACCTATCTTTTAAAGATATAAATAATAACTCTGAAATTAAGCAGGGGAAAAGACACATTTACTTGGCAATGACATTTTCCATAGAATTACTCTGTATTGATTCATCTTTTGGATCTCTGTAAATATATATCAGAAAATTATTTCATTTAAATATGGAATTAGGGAAGAAAGGTAAAATATTCTTATGACAAATACATTGAAAAGACAGAAAACCACCATGAAACCATGAAGGAAAGAATGAGCTGCAAGTGACGTTGTTCATTTACAAAGTACATAGAGAAGAGGAGATGGACCTTGAAGGCAGAAGAGGGGGATGTTGAGAGGAGGATATGGGAAGAGGAAGGTCATAGGTTGAGATATTCAGGGATACAGAGAAGAGAAGGAGAGTGAATATGATCAAAATGCACTATACACATGTGTGAAAATGTATTAATAAAACAAATTATTATGTATTATTAATATATTCTAATTAGAGATAAAATAGACAGCCCCTGAGAAATGACATTCAAGGTTGACCTTTAACCCCAACACACACACATACACACACATTGAAATTACTATATATCTGTGTCAAATGCAAAAGGCATTAAAACAGCATAGAAGAAAACACAAAATTAACTACTGTGGTTACCTCAGGGAGCTGTGGTAACTACTAGTAGGGATGACACTTAAAGAGAATTTTAATTTCTCATAATATTCTCGAAGCTGGTGACTAGGGTGTGTATAATATAATGGAAGCAGCCATTAATTGTCAATAAAGAGAAAGAGGGGCTAGTTTCCGTCGCACTCATTATATTTCCCATTACTTTTTAAATTGATCAAGGATGATAAAAGGCAATTCAGCTTGTTCATTATTTTGAGACCAAGGTAATTTTTATAAATTACATACAAAAACGGAGAATCACTAGCAAATTCAAGGGCACAAATCAGATAAGGTTTATTATCAGTCTCTGAGACTAAATATAAGACTATGATTTTTGAATTTATCATTATGATTAAAACCTCATCCTTTACAGTTCTTATCCCTGATGCTTGTTTAAGCTTACAGGAAAACCACAATCACATTTAAAAAAAAAAAAATGTGTCCCTTAGGTTGGGATGAGTTCTTGACATTACTTGTTCTGTTTTCTCGAATGAGAACTCAGTTCTCTTCTTTTAATAAGCTGCAGCTATCTTGTTGCTCGTCTAGTTAATACCAGCTCTGGTGGAGGTGTTGTCACATGATGAATGTTAATTTATTGAGTAGAAGAACAATGTCTCAAAGTCACAGGCAAATTACAGAAACTGATTCTTGCTGAGAGCCATGTGAGAGGATGCAGCCAGTGTCCGGGCTTGAGGTGTACAGCCCACCATTTCCAGAGGATTGTCTCCTGAATGGCCCCTTCTGCTGCTGCTGCTGCTGCTGCTGCTGCTGCTGCTGCTGCTGCTGCTGCTGCTGCTGCTGCTGCTGCTGTTGGACTCTGACATGCTAACTGCTATTAGAGTCACTTTATCTCTCTTGTTACAAAAATTTAATGGGGTCTTCAGTCCCTCACTACTATTCATAACAATTCATAACACGTGATTTTCTGAAGGAATATTACCATTCAGTTAATTTGATGATTCAAATGAAACTCCAGAAAGAATAACTGGGAGACATCCATGGTCGAAGAGACTGAGTCAGTATGACTTTGCCAGCTGCTATGGAGAAAGTTACCTGGGTAAAGCGAAACATGTTCTTGGCTGCTGAGGACGTGCTAGATCAGGAGGCTAATAGAAAGGGAGTGTAGTTGCTAGGACCCACAGGATGACAGGTGAGTTTCAGTGCCTACTGTTAAGTTTGATTAAATTTGATTTTCCTTTTATTATTATAAATTCACTGATGCACCCCAAGAACATAAAGACAATGTAAAAAGTAAAAATTCTTCTGTTTGTAATTCTCTAATTAACCTTAATAAAATTCTATTAGAGTTGTATTTAATATAATAACAAAATAATTGATTGTTACTATAAACAATAGCCTGCCAAGAAAACTACTTGGCCCTCATAAATTTTGTTAACTCCTAGTAAAAGATTTACTTCTTCAATGTACAATGTATAATGTTATTATAGAAATATATATTATTATAGAAATGAAACATAAAAAAAGATGTTTAGTCATAGGTGGGTGTTTTCATGGTAACCAAATGCAATAAGGGTATATACGGTGTGTGAAAATCATAACAAATGAGAAAAGAAGATTCAACAAATAACGAAGAGAGATTGAGATCATGATTCAAGAAAGGTGTGCGCATGAGTGATTTTTCACCAACTCCACATCTATCCTCTCATGAACCCTGACCTGCTGGAGCTGGTCTTGTGAAAGTAGAGAATAGAGAAATGACTTATACTTCGGTTCATAGGTGGCATTTTTTTCCCAAGTAAGTAAAAAGAGTCTTTCCATAGTCTCAGCTAGTAAATAGTTTTCACTATATAAAACTGTCAGCTTGCCTTAGTGACAGCAATATGTATTTAAAAATTATTATCAGAGATTAAATTTTTTCTAGCTATTCTCCACCTTGTATTTCAAGTTTAAAAGCAGTAAGCTACACTTTACCTTCAGAAGGTGTTGTTGTCAGGACCAGGGGAGTAGCGTTGGGATCCCATGTAAACCCACAGTCACCTGAACATTTAGCTGGAATTCCATTGATGTAGACTTCAACCTTCAAGTCAAGAAACAGAGACCCAGAAGTGACCAGGGATAAAGAAATGGCAGAGCTCAGTACAATATGCATAGAATTTAACAATGAAGTATAAAAATAGCCTCTGAAAATAGTCTTTATTGAACAGTATTTTGAACAAATAGAATACTTCTGTATAAAAATGTGTTTATGCTGCTTTGATATCTCGTTCATGCATTCAGTCAGTCATTCATCTATTCATATGTACAGAAAATGTGACATTAGGCTTCTGATGTGGTTGTAAATATCAGGGATAGAAGAAATACATGAAAGAAAGTGGTTGGCCTCCTCGCTGTCACCCACTTATAGTAAATGTAGGATGGAAAGTTACATAAAATACATCATGAAGGCATTGTTTAAATTAGTGCTATGACGAAAAATAGAGCTCTCTTTAAGGAAAGCCACCCATACTCTCTGTATTTTAATATTCTCAACACTAAAGAGGCAACATGAATAATTTTCTGAAAAATATTGTGAAGAGTAAATAAAATAATATAGTTACTATTTCTGTGGTAGATTTTGATAGTGGTAGGATTTTAAAAATTTATTTCAACATTAGGAAGACAATTTCCCCAAAAGTCAGAAAATAATAATGAGTTGGTTAGCTGTTAACAAAAATAGTCACATGAAACTAGAAGTCAATGTTCTCTTTTCACATGGTTTTTGGTACATTGGCATGAATTAGTTCTACATTTAAAATTATAAATGCCATGAGAAAAGTTTGAAAAATACCTGGGGTTGCTGATGAGGTGTGCGAAGCATGTCTCCAGGTATACGTTGCCTAAATAAGCCACCTTCCTTTACTGTGGTAACTGTCACATTAGCCTCTTCTCCAATAATGTTGGAATCATTAATCTATTTTTACACAAAACAAATTTACTAGAATAACCATGGGGAATCTAAACCATTTAAGTGTGGGTAAAGGCATTTAAAAGCTATGAATGTAAAAAAAATTCTTTTTAAATATTAGTTATATTTGTTAAAAAATATTTTCTAGAGTAACAATAATCAACTAAAGGAAAAATGTTAGGACTACTGCATTACAATATATTGCATTGATTAAAATAGGAATGAATCTAAATAAAGCAAATTTATTTAATTTTATATCTGAAAATGTCTTTGCTCTTCCTCAATATAGTTACTTTGGTAGATTATTTTTTAAAAGTTATTTTTTCCCTTTAGTACTTTTTATCTCTTGCTATCCTGGTTTCTCATTCTCAATTATATTCTCTTCTAGTCACAAAAATAAAGCCAAATTACATCCATACATACAACCTGGTCATTTCTAAGTCTTTATACTAGTATAGCCACCTTCTTTTGGACACAGGCACTAGCAAGGACATCAGCGCCTCCGTGATGGACTATGCTTGAGCTGATGAGGAAGAACAACAATGATGACTAGAAGAAGAGATGGATACCAGACAGGAGCAGAACAATCAAGAAGAGGCCAGTCTCAATTTTAGAATTCTAGTTCCAAGCATGTCCTGTAAACTAATCTTTTAGGTTTTTTGTTTGTTTGTTTTTGTTTTCTGAGACAGGATTTCTGTGTTGTAGCTGTGGCTGTCCTGGAACTCATTCTGTAGACCAGGCTAGCCTTGAACTCATAGAGACCCACCTGCCTCTGCCTCCTGAGTGCTGGGATTAAAGGCATGCACCACCACCTCTCTATCTTTTTAAAAGAACTTTTCTTTCCATAGTCATGCTTTTCGTGTCTTTTTAACTACTACATTTTGCACATCCATATGAGTTTTAAGTCTACATACTTTTATGTGTTTTTTGTGTCCCATTTTCTTATTTCCCCACTCAAAAAGTTTCCTAAGTAGGGTTCTGTAATTTTTTCCACCATATCTTTCCAGGTGACTATATGTAGGTCTACATATGGCTATATAGTAGTCATAAGAGGGTTCTGTCATACCAACAATCATTCTTCCATTGAAGAAATTTAGGTTTGTAGAGTTCTACAGTGAGAAATGACGCTGAGGTGACTATTTTTATGCTTATACCATTTCACATTTGTATAATTATTTTAATAGGATTTCCATCCTATTATATATTATATATTATTATAATATATATTATCTATAATATTATATATAATATATATAAATATATATAATATAATATAAATATAATAATATATATATATATTATACATTATATAAGAGATTGTTGAATCATAGATAGCTATATTAAGATAGTACCACAAAATCCTCAAAAATTTTGGCCTACTTTACATTCTAGCTACAGGGTATGAGAAAAAGTGTTTCTTCATACTTTTATCATCAGTAAAAAGCATCATCCTTGTGTGTATGTGTCTGTGTGTGTGTGTGTGTGTGTGTGTGTGTGTGTGCGCGCGCACGCCTAGTGTATGCTTTTTATGCACATGTGTGTACATGTGTGTTTGTGTGAAGGTGTATGCCCTCTAAAACACAAATCCCAGAGCGTCCTGCTCTATCACTAGTCACAGAAGCCTAGTCATTCTAATGTACAACGACTTTCTTCTGTTCAAATAATTTTTAAAAATGTTCATAAGCTGGGTGTGGTGGTACACACCTTTACTCCCAACACTTGGGAAGCAGAGGCTGGTGGATTTCTATGAGTTCAAGGCTAGCCTGATCTATATAGCAAGTACCGGCCAGCCAAGGCTACATAGTGAGACACTATGTCAAAACAAAAACAAAAAACAAATAAAATTAGGTTATGGTTTGCTTTTAGGATAAGGAAGGGTACAACTTAACAAGGAGTAGAGAGAAGGAAACAGAAGCTGTACTAGTGAAGGGACCTGCAGAAGAGGCTGCTTTCCACAGGGGCTTTTCCATTTGATGCTCCATGAGTACCCAGCACAGGTTCCCTCCCGGTTCACTGAGACTTGTCCTATTTCTTCCAGGCTCTGCAGAGCAAACTGCAAGTCTGCAGCTGTCACAGCAGCAGGAATGCCTGTACCACAGAGAGAGCATAAGTTCACAAACTGAACACCTTCAAAGTACTGTGTGTGTACAGTATCACTTGTCAATCACGTATCTACTCTTCTCCAGTCAAAGGGATGTTTACAGTTTTTATCCTAAGAGTGTATGTATTTAAAAAAACAAAATTATATGAGTAATGCAGCTCAGTGTTGTCTCGGCTTAATAAAATATTTTTAGTTAAATGTCAACTTGCTTTATGGGTAATCTCTAAGTCATGAATGTAAGAGAAACTTTTGGAAATAAAAAGTTATATTTGACAAGGCAGCAAAGAAAACACTCAAATGCCATTCATTCCATACAATCTTGTTTCACATTGCTGACATAAGTTTAACTATATAGATCATGTAGAAAGCACCACTAAAAATAAGTGTGCTGAAAATATATTGCTGTTGTTTATCTGTTGTATAGCTGTTTGGTAAAGACTGTGAAGCACATGCATGAATTAACATTTTTCTAGTATTAGTCATAATATTTTACAAAGTAAAATTAAACAGGTACTAAAACTAAAACTAAACAAGTATGAAATCATACTTAGAAGTGGTTTATTTCAATACATAGAGCTTATTACAGTCTGAGTGCAGAGTGAACACATGTCCATGGCAATGGGTACCATTTTTGACAGCACAGGCCTAGCTGATTTAATTAAGATTATGTTTTAAAATACAATTCCAATCCCAATTTATATTATTTTAATATTATAGTATTTCTGGATACCACAGTAATTATTATTTTTTCAATGTATGCATCATACAAGGCTGTAACTTTATATAAGGTATAATCCAACCACCTTCAGAAAAAGGATTCTTAAGAGTTATCTTTTACTGATTTTTTTATATTTTTGTTTTGTATGTTACTTCTAAATAAAAATGGCTATAATGTATAACATTGGCTTTAGATGGGTGAGTTATTTTCTAAACTACCAAAAGAGCAATTCTGAGACAGAAATATTCTGACTGGCTTTAATATGATACATATTGTCATGTATCACTTATGTAGGTATTTGAATTTAAGATAACCATACATAGTAATTATCAAGAACAATAATAGGTAACATTTAATAAACAAAGCATACATGCACATTTGAACAACTTTGGTATACGTCTGATAATTCTAAATATTCAAATATACCTTTTAGGGTACGTCCATGAGTTTGAATGTCAAAGCTGCCACTCACAGGTGGAGAAGCATCTTGAATTTTTCGAATACGAATCTTTGACTCTGCTGGCCAATTATTTCCTCTGTAAACCGACTCCTTCATTGTCTCATTTGTGATTATCTAATTTCCAAAATAAATATTGATAGAATGATTAAACCTAACAATGGCTAACACAATTTCCATTTCATCATGCAGGATCCTGTGACATGACATAAATGAGCCTCATATATTCAGGATTCTTCAGGACATTAAGGAGAGTCCCATAAATCAACACAGGCCATGCCTATACAGCTGCAATAATGAGGCCAAAGTCAACTCAGTCATCTGTGCAGTCATCAGCTGGAATCACAGTAATACCTCATTAATTCAAAGCATACCCTCCATCACTCAAGGAACAAATATTTATCAAGAAAGCACTCTGTTCAAGATGCAAAGCACACCACTGTGTGGAAGCAAAGAAGCATGAGATGCAATCATCGCTATCAAATGACCAGAACATCTTTTGGAGAAATAACTATAGATACCTAACCAACAATATAAAGAGTTATCTGGTCAGTAGAGTGACTGTACCAGCCTCACTAAATAATTTTAAAGCATTGAACACCAACTAACTGACAGAAGCAATGTGTGCTATCCATAGTCATAGCTTGTAACCGTAACAGGAAATATGTCATTTTACAATATCTAAGCTTCAAGGATACAAGACAAACAACAACAACAATAAAAACTCAACCATATTTCTAACCACAAATAACAAACACATGGAAAACAAGATTTTAAATACACCATATAATTATTTCAAAATCGAAATATCTTGAGCTTTCTTATATTTGTTTTTAATTTGTTATAGAAACAAAACTAATACATTTGTGTGTTTTTATCAGAAATTAAGTTTTTAATGTTCATTATATTTTTGGTATTGAATTCTGACTGAATTTTAAACAACTCAAGCAGTTTATAACTGCTCGAATCCCTTCAGATCTGTAGGAAACCACATTCTCTTTTTTTGTATAGATTTTGATGCAAGCAAATGAAATGCTATTGTTGCAACACTCAACTTTTCCTTCAATAATTTATATTTATGAATGTCCTCTAGGGGCTTAAAGGACATGGGTTTAATCTTTAGCACCAAATGGTAGCTGCATTTGTAACTGCAGTTCCAGTGATTTGACGCCCTCTTCTGGTCTCTGTAGGCACTGCATACATATGGTGACAGACAGACATGCAGGCAAAACCCTCACACCCATAAACTACTAAACTAAACTAAACTAAAATATACTTTTAAAATGGGTCTCTACTGGAAGAGCCCATAAATTGTTATGTCTACAAGGAAAGTTCTATTGAAACCTTACTAATGTTCTTCCTTTCTATTACATTTAAAATTTATTCTCTCTTTTTGTATGTTTCCCTCCCCCTCCCCTCTGTGTATGCCACATGTCATGGTGTTCTATGGAGGTCATAGGTCAACTTGCAGGACTTAGGTGTCTCTTTCCACCATGTGGATTCAAGGGATTAAACTCAGGCCCTCGAGACTGTCAACAGGCATTCTTATGCACTGAGTCATATCATCGGACTCCAGTCTTGTTTTTCATGGGTTTTTCCCCTGGAATTTTTTTCCCCATAGACACATTTTTTAAAGAATTCTCAAAGCATTTTCATCCTCATACTCAACAAGTCTCTAACTCATGATTATTGCTTCAGCATAGTGAATGATATTCAAGTGTATGTCGGCTGTTTTTTTTTTAATTAAGCAAATGCATTACATCAAATCTTGCGATCATGAAGTTGAGAACAGTAACTATAAAGCTATAGTCTTACCTGCCCAAAGCTCACAGCCATCATGGGTATATTGTGACTGCAGTTATATGAAGTCATGGTAACAGAATACTGAACTGCCATAGTCTGTCCATTTAATTTGGTCTGATTCACCTGAAAATCCTTTAAAAATATTCCTTTGTTTGCTAATGCTGGAGGTCTTCTCTTTGGAATTTCTGAAGAATATAAGTTTTAAAAGGTAGATGGATAATGAGATTACAATGTCATTGCTGTATTATTGACAAAATTCATGTGTATGGATCTATGAATAGGGCTTGGTAAATATGATGCTAAGTCATGGAAATAAAAATTTTACTTGTAGCATTATTATCACTTAAATCTATAAAAGCTTTCAGGTCAACCTTGTCAGAAGGTTGTTACTGTCAAATAGTTGCATTTGAAGAACAGCTCTCCTTCTTCATAATTGATTTATCAAAGATAAGTGAAACAAAAATGTTTGCCACAGTATATTTATTAACCAGCAAAAATCTAGAACTATAAAATTAATTATTGCTATGACAGGAAGAAGTCTACATAAAGTATTCATTTATCCTTAAAATAACTTCACAGCCCTATTCATTACAAATAAAGTTAATTCATGATTCATCTGAGGTGATAGATCAATCATTAACATTCAGAGATTAGTGTTTTCTGTCTACTGTTGAATACAAGCATGATTTCCATGGTAAGATTTTACAAGCTAAATCTAGAAGGTTGAAGTAGATATGAAATGACATAACATACCACCCAATGCTGAGATTGTAGGTGTCTGTCCAATGTACACAGCATCCACATAGATATTCTGTAATTCCGATGATTTTTGTAAGCTAATCCTCTGTAGAGAAAAACTTTCTCCAGCATATTTTGTTTGTAAGAAATCTAGAAGATCTATACATGTATAAGTCCATCTGAAACATGTTGAATAATTTGGTGTTCATATTAGTAATAAATACATATAATATAAATGATGTTACAATTTAAAGAACAAAGGGCTAAAGAGTTGGTGCTATTTGTAAAGTACTCATCACACAAGCAAAAGTTCAGATCCACAACATCCACGTAAAAGCCTGGTGCCACAATCTTTAGTCACAGTACTGAGGGAAGAGTCACAGTACTGGAGGAGTCCGGAACTCATTGCCTATCCAGTCTAGCCCAACTAGTTTAAATTTCATCTCCAAAACAAGGTGGAAAGTGACAAAGGGAAGAGCCCAATACTAACCTCTGGCATTTACATACATGCACACATTTGCACACATGCCCACAGGCATATATACACACATAAAAGAACAAACACTACTCCTAGTTTTACAGAACAAAAGGTTTCACTGTCAGTGGAAGATTGATGTTGTGTACATGTAGAGATTTTATTTGTTGCTTTGGCATTACCTATAGGGGTATAAAATAATTTTCTATCATGAAATATAGAAAATTAAGAAACATAATTGGCATAGAGCACATTAATGAAGATAAGATAGAATAAAATCAACTAGTCTGTTAAATATGTGGGAAATAGAATAGTAAGTTCTGGTTCTAGTTTTAGTGGAAATGCTTTGAGAATTTCCTTTTAGCCTATAATGTTGCCTATAGGCTTATCATGTGTAGCCTTTATTAAGTTGGGACATGTACCTTCTATTTCTAGTCTCTCTGGAGGTTTTATAATGAAAGGATTTGGGATTTTGTCAAGTCTTTTCTTCATATATTGAAATAATCTTGTTATTTCTGTCCTTGAGTCTATCCATGTGGTATAGTATGTTGAGTGACTGGCATTTTTAAACCATTCCTGCATCTCTGGGATAAAGCCAACTTGATCATGCTGAGAAAAAAGAGAGACAGAGGGAGAGAAGGAGGGAAAGAGACTGTCTTTATAGTCTATATGTTGTAGTATAACTTGTTTTGAACCCATCAAGTATCTTACTTATTTTCAGAAGCAAAGTTATATTCAAATTGCATGTCAGCACTTCTAATGATCTTGCCACTGTCTTGATACTTGAACTTCAGACCAATGTAGTTGGCCAGGGATCCTTTGTATGCTAAACACAACTACATGAAAAACATGAAATGAGTCAATAGTAATATTTTGGAATCATTTTTACTGTAACAATTCAAATAAATACAGTCCAAATTAGCAAGTATTTTTTGAACATTTTCATAAATAGTATACCAGAACACAGGCAAATAAAACAGTAGATTTTAAGCAGTTAGCTGTCAAAGAATTAGGAAAGAGATTTCCTCTTATAGAAGACAAAAATTAATAATAATGACTTTGTATATTTGAATTCAACATCCTTTAAAGATGGAAAGTGTTCCACTCCCCATGAAAGTGAGTCATCTGTAAATTCCAATTAAACTTTATGCAAATAATTTCTTCAAAAATTATAAGATAAAGTAAAAAATAAAAAACCGTGATGATATATTTCTTTCTGACTATTGTTCTCTTCCTCTCTCCCTCCCTCCCTGTCCTCCTTTTGTTTTCTTCCGAGAATCACCAGGAAAAGACATCACAGAAGCCAGAATGTGAATCATTATTCCTGTTCAACATGACATGATTCAAAATGGCAAGCACTTTTCCTTCTCTTAAAATTTCATGAAATTTTATTACCAGAATATTTCCCAGATTCAATTAGCGTGTAGTTCTCACAAGCTCACCTGATTGTAAGGAAATAATAAAATGTCTCCATATGGTAATTTGTTTTGCTTAACATCTGCTGAGTCAAAGAGAACAGCTGGGTTTTTCAGGGAATAGCGGCCACAATAAGCATCCGTCTCAGCTGTCTTCTGCCCTCTATTAATGTGTTCCTACAGAAAAAACCAATATTTCAAGTGAAAACATGATTTATTCTCTTGCTTTCTTCCCACCACCTCCAAATAAGTTATTCAAGGGTCTACTCTAATGCCATTGTTTCTCCAGTACTTTAACTGGAAATGATCTCTTCTATTTCTAAAATTCTTCATGCATTTATTCTGACTCCTAATCCTTTGTGCCTCTATGCGACTGATTCCTAAGCCCTACAAGTTTCTTAAAGATATTTTTTCATTCTTACCATGAGTGCTTAATATTTACATTGTACCAGGTTTTTATTTTTATTTTATTTTTCATAATCTATGTGATGAAAACATTATCCTTATGTGAAGCAGGTACAATATTGGGACAAAAGAGCTAAGGATTATATTAACTTTGACCAGAGGCATCTCACTCATGTAAAAGCAACCCCACTGGAAGTAACAAATGAGTTGCCTTTAAAGAGAAACAGAAATTTTTCAAATCAGAAAAAGGTCAACAGACCCCAGAGGGAAAAAATTATCTACGTGAAGCATCAAAGACAGGAGGAACCGGGTGTTGGAAAATGCAAATAGTTACAGTTACACAGAACACAGAAATGAATGCTAGGGTGGTAGTGGGAACTGCAGAAGTAAGGAATGGTGCATAATCTAACCCTCACAGTCAATAGAACTACATTCAATTACACATATATGCATTAAGTTGAGGAGGCTGGCATTAAGCTGAAAATTTTCCATTTGATCTCTAATAAATCTGCTAATGCAAAGTATCATGTAATATATATTTTAATGATTCACGGTTATT